>JAWNOI010000145.1:2663142-3994714 GCA_035046045.1 Zaprionus bogoriensis
ACGATCACGCATTAAGTTAATGGCAACTTTGCCCCACTGTGCGGGCATTATGTTCTTATCGACTACGCGACGACGGCCGACAAGCCAAACATACACATAATGTTTTCCAGCCAAGCGACATGACCACACCCACCGCCCCACACCGCGCTCCCTCTCTCTCCCCCTCTCTCTCTGTCTGTGTCTCTATCTCAGTTTTTCACTCTCATTGCTTGTGGCTGATCATTTGATCGGGCTGCAGATCGCCAGAGACGCACGATCGCAACGGCGACGGCGACCAGAAAAAGTCTGCTGCAGCGCGCGTCTTACCAGTCTTCTGCGGTTCTTGGCCCAAACGAGTTTGCAGCGCGTCGTGGCTATTTTTAGAGCCAATTAAGCGCGCAGCAGACCAAAGACGCGTCTGCAGCTCGCATTGGGAATTGGACATGCAGATGGAAATGCAGATGGAAATGCAGATGGAAATGGAAATGGAAATGGGCCCGGCCTGGCGGCCCTTGCTTTTCACCCAAAAATGCGACCGAGAAGAATTGATTATGCAAATGGGCGGAAGAACAAAGCGACGCGAAGAAATCTAGTTAAGTGGGTCAGGCGTGGGCGTAGACGGCAGAGGGAGAGTGGGAGAGTGGGAGAGAGGGGGGAGGAGAGGAGTGAGTGGAAAGTCTTTGCGGCATTTTCCCCGTTGAACTTGACACTGTTTGGCGCTTTGGCCAAATTGCAGGCCAATTGCCAAGTCTGCACAAGCCAAGCCAATGGCAAGTGTGGTGAGGGGGAGGGGGGAGGCTCTACAGGCACTGCGCAAACAGGCAGAACTCGTTTGCGGCCCTTTAAGGCAAGCAGCGTCTCTGGCTTAAAGGACGTTGACTCTGGCCGCTTTGTCGCTGCTTTGATTTGTTCCCCTGCCCCCGCCCCTCCTCTATCCCCACTCTCTCACTCCCTTTGCTGCATCTTTTTTTCTCTTAATCAGCAGTATTTTTTTTGCGGCTTTGATTAAAGCTCCGCTGTCAGTAGTTCGCGCTGCAGCGCGCTCTGTGGCTGCAGATCCTTGCTTTGGCTCTCTTAGTGTTCGCTTAGCGCTCTCTTCGCATCTGCTTGCTAGCATCTCTCTCTCTCTTTTAGACTTGCATTCTACTGTTATCTTTGGCTGTCTTAGTATTTTTTTAGTATTATTTTAGTATTTTTTTTTAGTGCTCTCTTAGCGTCGTTCTCTCTTAGTGTTTCTCTTCTAGCGCCTCTCTCTTAGCGTCCCTCTCTCTTAGCACCACTCTCTTAGCGTCGCTCTCTTCGAAGCTTTCACCATCTTGCTGGCTTTGGCTCTCTTAGTATTTATTTAGTGCTCTCTTCGCATCTGCTTGCTAGCATCTCTCTCTCTTTCAGGCTTGCATTCTATTATTCTCTTTGGCTCTCTTAGTATTTTTTTAGTATTATTTTAGTATTTTTTAATGGTCACTTAGCGTCGCACTCTCTTAGTGTTTCTCTCCTAGCATCTCTCTCTTAGCGCCTCTCTCTTAGCACCACTCTCTTAGCGTCCCTCTCTCCGAAGCTTTTACCATCTTGCTCTCTTTGGCTCTCTTAGTATTTATTTAGTGCTCTCTTAGCACGTCCCTTTTGGCGTCTATTTCTTTCAGGCTTGCTTTCTTTTGTTGTCTTTGTATTTATTTTGTCTCTTAGTATTTATTAAGAACTCTCTTAGCACCTACTTGTTGCCGTCTCTCTCTTTCTATTGTTGACTTTGGCTCTCTTAGGGCTCGCTTAGTGCGCTCTTAGCAGCTTCTTGTGAGCGTCTGGCTCTCTTTAAAGCTTTCACTCTATATTGGGCTCTCTTAATATTTATTTAATGCTCTCTTAGCACTTACTTTTTGGCGTCCCGCTCCCGCCCACTCCCTACACAAACCAATGCCTACTTTCTCTCTTTGTTCTTTCATCTCTCTCTTTCTGGCTTACTACTAATTGCTGCATAAATTACCCTTTCCTAGCACACCCACACACACATACACTAATACTGTCACTGCCGCTCTCTTTGATCCTCTCACTGTCCTTCTGCTTGTCGCTCTCATTTTTCTACTGACCCCCGCTTTGTGTCTCGCTCACTCTAAGGCGCAAGGGGGTGCGCTGAGTGCTGCGCTTTTTGGCACTTGCTGCCCACGCTTTATGCAGTTCTTGCTGCTGCAGCATCCGTCCCGCTCTCTCTCTCGCTCCTTAAATGTGCCTGCGGCACTCATTACTTGGTTAATCTCTTTCTGTCTCTCTCTAACACACTGCCTGCAACAGGCTGCGACTTGTTGTTGTTTTGCTATGCCTTGCACACTTGCTCTGCTTTCTTTCTGTCTGTCTGTCTGTGTGTCTGTCTGTCGCATTATGCAATCTCTGCGTTATCACACAGCGTCGCGTCCCACAAGCTAATTTCGAGACAGCAGCAGCAGCAACAATAAAAACAACAACAATTTAAAGTAAAGTAAGGCAAATTAACACCTCGCTCACATCCAGCGCCCGAGCCAGCGCCAGAGCTTAGCTGCCTACGCCCCCAGTGCCACGCCCCAGCAACAACAGCAGGTGAGCAAACAGTGGCAACTTTCACTCGAGCGACGTGCGGAATCGGAATAATAAACAAAGCCAGCAACAATAAAAGTAACAACAAAAAGTAGCAACAACAACAACAACAACAATGGGGAAAGAAGCACACAAATAAATTGCGTGTGTAGAAGGCGGCGACAGATCGCGTCACTCTCTGTTGTTGTTGTTGTTAGTGTTGCTGTTGCTGTTGTCGCCATATTTGTGTCATATTTTCGCGCTGCTCAAGGTCAAGCGAAAAGCAAAAGGCGTTAAGAAATGTGAGTGTGTCATGGTAAAATGCGGTTATGCGGCGCTTGTTAAACAATTAAATAATAGCAAACTGTAGTGCGACAACGTTAGTATTAGTTAAAATTAAAAAAACAATTTATTTAACTAATTTAACTTATTTACAGCAGTAAACAGAATTATTTTGCACTTTTAAAATTCAAATACGCGCCTATAGCAAGCAGCTTGCTAACAGCTTAGTGTGCGCTTACAAATGCTGAGCGGCATATGTTAAGTGCTGCGCAGCCAACTTCGCGTGCTTTGCTGTTGTGCTTAGTTCAATGTTAATGCATGCTTGTGACATGGTAAAACTAATGCGACGCTTGTTAAGCAGTTAAATAAATATTAAATATTTTTGTAGACAGACAACAAACGCTAGTATTAACTTTAATTATTCAACAATTAATTTAACTTATTTACAGCTGGAAATAGAATAATTAATTTGCACTTTTAAAATTTAAATACGCGCTCATGGCAAGCAGCCTGCTGACAGCCTGTTGTGCGTTGACAAATGCTGAGTTGCATATGTTAAGTGCTGCGCAGCCAACTTCGCGTGCTTGACATGCGCGCAGCCAACTTCGCGTGCGCTGCTGTTGTGCATAGTGCAATGTAAATGCAGGTAAACGCAATAAAAATTAAATTCAAAGAGTTAAAGCTAGAAAATTTAAAAGAAAAATATTAAATGTGATTTAAATTAATAATTTAGCAATGGTAATTTTTACCTTCTATTTTATATACATTATGTTAACACAAAAATGCATATCATTGCAGGAAGTAACTAAAGCAAGCAAAGAACTTAAAACAACAATGCATATTCAAAGCAGGCAGTAAATAAAACAAGCAAAAAACTAATTAGAACATTTAAACACTTAATTTAATATAAAAATATAAATAATTGCAAATAAGATTAAACTAAGCGCTCATATTGCAGTTTGAAATGCGGTCACCCTGCACATCGCAGCTGTTGCTACGATAGCAACGCATATCGATATATCGATTGACCGCACAGCGTGCGCGGCTAACAGCGCCCTAACGCAACGCTAACATAACAGACACGATGCTCGTACAACTGCGGCCAGTTGGCTCCGTCCCATACTCTGGTTAGAGGCTGCAAAAATATCGATAGGCATTTGCGCCGCGCGTTCGCGTTAATATTATTGTTAAATAAACAAAATTCTCGTCGTAACAAACGTGTGCAATGTGCTGAATAATAATAATAATAATATATGTGTGTGCGTAAGCCGCGTGTGATGAAACAAAACAAGCGCATGCATGCGCGCTACTAGCAAACGTGTGCAGCCGCAACAACAACAAATTTCTAGCGCTGCTTGCGCCCACACCAACAGCAGCAGCAGCAGCAGCAGCAACAAAAACAACAAGAGCAGCGAAGCAGCAGCAGCAGCAACAACAACAAGCACAATCGAGTGAGCGGAGCGAGAGGAACAAAGTGCCAATAATAATAATAATAATTTAAAATTATTAAAGCAACAGCAACAAAATAATAATAATATTTTAAATAGCTGCGTGTGCATGCCATCTCGCTCCCACTGCTGCCTGCCTGCCTGCCTTCGCTCCCCCTGTGCATGCTCGCTGCGTGTGTGTGTGCGTGTGTCCGTGTGCGTGCATGTGTGACAAGGCAAGAATTGGGCCTGCAATCAACGGGATCGTCGCGTCGTTTGAAGTGTGATAAAAATAAGAGGCAAAGGCAAAGGCAAAAGCAAAGCCAAAGCCAAAGCCAAAAGCAAATGGAAATCAAATACAAATAATCAATTAAATGCATAAAGAGCTTAATCAAGCGCTGCCCTAATTGTTGTGCATGTGTGTGTGTGGCAGCGTGCTTTTTTTTCGGGCGAATGAACCATAAAAATGAAATAAGCTAAAGCTGAGCCAAAAGCAACAGCAAAAGCAAAAGAGTAAAGAAATTATTATCTGTGTGCGTGCGCGTGTTTGTGTTTGTGCTTCCCCCTCCCCTCCCCGCGCGTGCATTTATTTCCTGTTCACACACACACACACACACGCGCGCTTATTGTTGTTTATGCATGTTTGTGCATGCGCGTCGTCAAGCGTTATAGTCTTATCAGCAGCAGCAGCAGCGGCGGCGCTAAGGTAACGCCAGCAGCGGCGTCTACGCGGGTTCAAGTTCGTCTCAACAACAACAACAACAACAGTTTCGAGCAGGCGCGCAACAACAATTAGCAAACGTGACTAATGCACTGCTCGCGCAGTCTCTCAGCGGCGGCGGATACAACAACGTTCTTCAGCGCAGCGACAGCGGCGTCGACGTCGACGTCCTCTGTCAACACGACGCCGACAATGGCTGCGACAACAACAGCAACAGCAACAACAACAACAGTGGCTAAAGATGGTAAGTGGAACGTAATTCTGCAAATGACCCACAAAAATGATTTGGCGAGCGCAGTTTGGGAGCCACTTGCAGTGGCTGTCAAAGTGCGAGAGAGCGCCAATCAGACGGTGATCGGCTGTTTGACATGCGCTGGCAGTGGCTGTAAAACTGCAATGCTGTGCAGCGAGCATCAATTATCAGTTTGACAAGCATTGCATATCACTGTATAGCTGCAATTGCTTGACTTGAGATCGAATACCCTTTCCTCGACAGGTGCAACTCTTTCTCTTGTTTTCTTATACTCTACCTTTTGACACCGTTTGACAAAGCAATAAGAATGAATGTAAAACTGCACATGCTAGTCATGACTTGTCGAATACCCTTCCCTACCCCTTTTAATCAATGCTTGCCATGTGCATAGTTTAAAAAGCACTGTTGTCTCATATAATAAAAAAATTTAATGCTGCTGAATTAAGCTTTGTTTTTGATTGACTAGTCGAATACCCTTCCCTAACCCTTTGATCATTGCTTGCCATGTGCATAGTTTGACATGCATTGTCGCCTCATAATATTAAATTGGAATAAAATGCTGCTAAAATTAGCATTGCTTTTGTTTGACTATGCGAATACCCTTACCTACTTGCTATTGGTAAAGTTTAAAAGGAATTGCTGCCACTTAACTAATATTAAAATACAATAGAATACTGCTAAATTTAGCCTTGGTTTTTTATTGACTCTGTGAATACCCTTCACTTTCTACCACTTCTCACCATTTTCACAGTTTAAAGGCCTTCAATGACTCACAAACTGCAACATAGATTAGGCTATATGAGGCTATCATCTTTATTTAAGCTTATACGCATTTGATTGACTAGTCGAATACCCTTCACTTGCCCGCATGTACCACCATTTGCACAGTTTAGAAGCCAAAGTATCAGTTACTGTCAAACTGCAGGCAAAACTTAGCCTTGCTCTCAATTTAAGCCCAGCCGTCTGCCAATCAGTTATTGATTGACTAGTCGAATACTCTGCAAGTTCTCTCCGCACCCCTTTCTCTCTATCTTACTCGCTTTGCGTGTGAAGCCAATTAAAAGTTAAGTTTCGCATCGAAATTTCTGATTCTATTTGATGTTTTCCTAATCCCAATTAATCGCAAATTAGTCAAGCTTCCACATACACACACACACGCACAGGAGGAAACTAACGTAAATCCCATTGCTTACGCAACTTTCGTGCCGGCCCGTAAAATGTTAAATGTTATTAATTAAAGCGAACAACAACGCAAGAGCACAAGAATTTGCGAGAGCAACAACAAAATTGGCCAAAAAAAGAAAAATAGTGGAATAAAAATGATTAACACTTTTGGGCTTACGTGAAGTTCCATAGAAATCGCGCACAAATCAAAACCGGCAGCATGAAAGCAGCGCCAAAATAAGCAGAAACCGAAACAACCACAACAACTACAGCAACAACTGAAAACAATAATAATTAAGCAAAATACGTTAAATACCCGCACAGATATCTATGGACTTAATTGGCCGCAGTCCGAAACTGAAACTGAAACTACGTACGTACAGCGAGGGTCGCTTAAGAGAGAGCGGCAGAGCGGCAGGGAGAGGAGCGACAGAGCGACAGGCCGATAGGGAGAAGGTCGCTTAAGTGCTCGACGGATCTGACGAAGGTCAGAGGCATTTCGACGTTGTCGTCACCTCTGAACCCGCTCGAATTTATTGATTTTACACGCGGAATATACAAAAAAAATAATGCAAAAGAGATACCTACCTAGCGCGCTTGTTTGCATGCATACGCTGCGTAGATGGGGTATATTGGGCTTTAAATAAATCAAAAAGAAAAGTAATTCAGCTATTGACCCGAGTGCAGGGTGCTGATTGGTCTAATACAAGTAAAAAAAGAGAAAAAGAGAGGAAAGCAGTTGTCATATAGTGTAGCTACTCCAACTAGGTATAGAGATACATGAAGAGCATTAGAAAGAGAGAAGCAAGCACAGAAAAAGAACTCACAGAAGGTGCACGGTATTTTTAAGTCTACTGTATGAGAAAAAATACCAATACAGACAAGTTTTGCATTTGATATAAGGCAGATTTAGAGGCAGTTAAAAAATAGAAAAAGAGAGAGACAAGAAGAAAACTCAATCAGTGCAAGGTATTTCCAAGTCAAACGTATGCCGAAAAGTTAGCTACACTGCTCGTTTGTTTGCTGGAGAACAAGGAAAAGGTTTTGCTGCACATAAAATTGACTTCAAATAGAGTGAAAGTTCAAGAGTGTATAGAGAAATTCAGTTACTGAGTCAAGTGAAAGGTATTGCTAAGTCTAATACCATTTTAAAAGATGTCTACTGATGCCTGATATGCTGAGATTAGCTATATAGACTAATAGGTAAATGGAGGAAATAAATTGCTATTATAGAGTCAAGTGCAGGGTATTTCATAGTCAAGCCACTGCAAGCGCTAGCTATAAAATAGCTAAGCTATAGAGAGAGAGCTAGTTCTGCTTAGATTTAAAATTGCATAGAGTAAAGGAATTAATTTATAAACTTGTATGCAGGGTATTGCATAGTCTGTCAACTGCAGGCACTACCTGTATATATATATACATATATAAAATTTGCTCGTTCGGCCGTCAGCGCGACTTTTGTGCGGTTTACCGGGCACTCGAGCTGTGTTTCTGGGCCGGCTTCGGCGACGGCGACGGCTACAGCGACTTTTGCGTTGGCTTATGCCAAAGGCCAAATGGAAAACCTGCTTTTCTGTGTGCAGAAAGAAGCCGCGGAACGGCGTCAAAGCAAATCTCGCGTGATGGTCGCAGCCTCGCGAAGCAGAGGAGAAAGAAGCAAAGAGAGCGAGAGAGAGAGAGAGAAAAAGACGGCACAAATAGCTATGAATTGAGACGTATTGGGAGAGCATCAGGCAGTGCTTAATTGAATCAAAGTCAAAGTCAGCAAAGTATCTCAAAAATGCGCTGCTGTCTACAGTTTTAGCTGCACTGGCTGATAGCATGTTACAAATATCAATTTATTAACGCATTTCAAGTGATTTGTCGTGTATTTTCTCTGCTATTTCTTTTTCCCCCGATAAGATTCGCGTGATAAGACCAAGTTGAATCATGCACTATCTGCCTGCAGATATTTATATATATATATTGATACTATATATATATCATTTTTAATTTGATAAATTAGAAGCCTGGCACTTGTCTTCAAATATTTATTGCCAAGCAATTATGCTCGCTTAGTTATGCACAATGCCATGAAATATGCAGCTAATTGCAAGCCAATTTTCACCTTTGGAAATGGAATTTTATCTGGCGCATTTTTCCATTTTCCATTTTCCTTTTGTCGTACGTTCGTTTTCTCACATTTATCAGGCCGGGGCTAATTGTTTGGCTCAAGTGCTGCGTTTTATCAGCCATTAGCCGGCAGCAGACATATGTGTGAACAGATGTACGGTATATATATATATATATATATATTTGTTCGCTATAGATAGTATTGTATCTGTGGCGCATTTTATCAGTTGTGATTTCGTGCTTATCAGCAAATGCAACTTTGCCTGAGGCAAATACGAGTTATATGCGAGCTGAATTACTTTTATTTGCGTTGCCGTTGCCTTTTTCAATTAGTGCACAACAGCAAAAAGTCAACAGCAGCAACAACAATAATAATAAATAAAAATAATAAGCAACACTTTGTAATTTCTCTTTTTGTGCAGTGCCAGCAAAAAAAAAAAAAAAAAAAAAACTGTATTGTAGATAACTTCACACAATATTTAATGAACAATTAAAAAAGTGCGAGTGCCGGCGCATAGTATCGCTAGCTCCTCTTTATATCCCTCGCTCTCTTTATTACTCTCTCCTTCTATCTCTATATATAATTACTCTAGCTCTTGTGCCATCTCTCTCTGCATTTCTGAACGCCTTCTTTATTTTTATTTTTGCTCTCTTGCTTCCCCTCTGCCACTTCTGTTTTTATGCTTTAAAAGAAAAGGGGAAAAAATACTGTAAACATTTGCAATTAGGAGCGCGAAAAAGCGAATATTACGTTAATATTGCATCAAATAATAATAATGGCAATAAAAGCCAGACAAGCCAGGATGGGGATGGGGATGTATGGTATATATACTGTATGTAGTGCATAACATATTGACTTTTCGTGCGGAATACGAAATCGTGTGGAGTTTTTGCAGTCTGCAACTGCAGCAGCAGTCTGTTGCCACTTCACGTGGGCCAAGCTCATTCGGCAAATGCATTTCAACGGCTGAGCATCATTTTTCATTTGCCTCCCCCTGGCAACAAACTGGCGGCAGTTTGTCATGTGCCGAGCTGCGAGCTCTGCGGCAGGTGCTCAGCTCTTTTGATTTGTGGCAAGCGGCAAGTGGCAAGTCTGCACTTGCCTGTAAATTGCTTCGCACTGACTTAATTAAATTTGCCAAAAGGGATTTCCATACACACAATTGTGCTAGTTCTACTATATATTTAGTTCAACACTTTCTGTTTCGTTTAACACACACAATTTGTTTAGACAAAGAGCAATTGTTTCGCGGCGGCCCTCAAAACACTTTGCATACTTTCTGTTTCCGCTTCCAATTAGTCCGAGCAGCTGCTGCAGCAAATACTCTGCAAAGCGCTTATTTTAATTGTCGATTAGCTTGGATTGTTGTTGTTATTTTTTGTTGTTGTTTCCCAGCCAAATTATTGCCTGAAAAGTCATGTTAGTCATGCCGGCAAATGATTTAACATTTCACTACAGTCATTCGCTCTCGCCATGCTTGGGCTATAGTTAAGCTATTTGACTTGGCTTAAAGACCTGAAATTCCATTAACAAACATTTCCCATTGTCTCTGCGTGCACTGCAGGCCCTCAGCTCATTTCCTTTGATAGTCGATCTACCTGCTGCTCACCCACTGTACACTAATTTGTCTTACATTTCAACTGCACCTGCCTGCTACCCTCTACCCTCTCTTCTCTCTCTCTCTCCTTGGGTGTCTTGTCTTGCACTTTGGCGCTTCCGCGCTAATTTGCTTAGCGTAATTTGCATTCTGCAAACGCCATTTGCGCCGTGTGAAGCGACAAGCAGCAGAGAGTGCAGATAACCTGATGATAGCTTCCACTTGACGAAGTTGCTAAAGAAGAAGAGTTACAACAATGTAGTGGGAAGAGTGCTGCTATAATATATAGCTTGATCTCGAGAGAGCTGACAAGTGTTGAGCTCTAAGTTGGTAGCTTAAAATGGAATGCCTGCAAAAGTTAATTGAAGTTAAAAATAATAAAATAAACAATAAGAATTAATAATAGCAATTAATGAAATATTAAACAAAGGATTCTTATAAATATTTATAAAAACAAAAATATAAAAAAAGATTAAAAATAGAAAAAAAGATATTAAAAATATGGTTATAATAATATTGATGTAAAAATAATAAAAGTAAAAGAATAATAAGAATGTGATTGTAATATACATACAACTTACAATAAAATAAAAATATTTATTATGTATATTAATCTTTTAATATTAAATTGTAAATAATACAAAAATAATTAATAATAATTATGTAATAAAATAGTAATAATGTAATAAAACAATATTTATATGTATAAATAGTATAATAAAATAATAATATAATTAAATAATAAAATAATAAAAAAATAATTATATATTAAAATTTTAATAACAATACAATATAATTTTAATTAGAGAATATCATAATTTTGATACCCTCATATTAATTTATAACTCTTATTAATTTACTTAACAATATAAAACACCAAAAGTCACGCACAATTAGCGTTAACTTTAAAAGTTTGCCAAGTTAATGAGACGCCCGACTTGGGGCCAACTTTATTGAACAGACTTAATCCCTTGACGCTCCCTTTCGACGTTTTTGTGCTCCACGCTACGCTGTTTTGGCCCCCTTTTTGGATAATAATTGCTGCTAATTACGCGCAGCCCAGCCTACGAGCTCCCTCTCCAGAGCCTATGCTGCTGGTCCTTGTCTTGCTACGGCCCACAACCCTTTTGACGGGGGCCTATCCCAATCCAGTTTGGCCTTTAATGTCCACTCTGGCGTTCCGTTTTATGTTGCGCGCTTCATTACGATTTTTATTGCTGCAAGTTGATTACAAAATATATATATATACACAGAAGATATGACTATATACAGCCCTACAGCCCTGCTGTATATAATTGTATGTGTGTGTGTGTGCCTGTCGTATCAGCTTTGCATCTGGAAGTTGTCCACAGGAAGCCGTAGGAAGGCGTAGCTGCCCAGCATGGCCCACCTGCCTGCCTGCTGCCTCTTGACATAAATCAAATGGCGCGTGGATGCATCAAAACTCGTTGCTCAAGGAGGAGCTGCTTCCCCCGGGCTTCCCCTGGCCACAGCACTAACCACTCATCCCGCTGGACAAGCTGCCCTGAAGACTGCGCGTTCATTAGAGCGCAATTTCCACGTGAATAACATTGAATGTTCTGTGACGTATCGCCGCCGCGACGATACCAGATGCAATCGCCCAACACAGCACTCGAATGGACAGTGTGCCCTCCCTGCTTCCTCGTCTCTCTTCGCCTCTTGTTTATTCAGTTTTCAGTTTTTTAATTGACGCTTCGCTCGTTTCGACTGTCATCGGGAATTGCCTCGCACCTCAAATGGACAAGCGACAATTTGTTTTAGCAGCGCGAGGCTTTTGTGTTTGAGTTATGCTCGAAGCGCTGAGAGTGGCTGTTGCATCCGTAAGACACACATCGCATCGGTATGCATATCTATGCATATATATTCAGTTTCTATATTCCGTATTCGTTGCTATATACGGTTTTGCGTGCTGACGCACAACTGCAGCAAATGGACTGGAAAAATTGCCACTCCCCCCCCTGCATTCAGAGCAATTATATTAAGGATTGTTACGCTTTGAGTGCGCTGCACACAAGAGTGCAGAGTACTCCCACTCTCTCTCTCTCTATTTCTCCATTTCTCAGTCAGCTTTAATCAGCTGCATGTCGATGACAACCGCAACAGTTTGCGAATTGCCGAATTCGAGACATTCGAAACTAATTAAACTTGCATTTGAGGCAAGTGCAGTGAAATTTGAAGAGTTACAGTGCAACGCAATTGGCATGAAAATAGTTTTCACTTTATAATTACTACGGACTTGAAATAGTTGGCGTGTTTGTTTTCATGCATTTTTTTGTGGAGATTAATGATGGCAATTTAAAGTTAATGTAATTCGTTACATCTAGCAGTCTTCATTTTGCTTGAAAAAATTTCTAAAGCTTTAAAATTTTTAGCTGTGATTTTAGGCATGATTTTCTTTTGAGATGTATTAGTTTTCTCTATTCTTTTACATATTATAGCACAAGCTTGTAATTTCCTGCTTATTTGAATTTAAAAATACAGTACACATTTTTTTTAACTAACGTATTTTTATTTTATTTTTTATGATATATTTAGTAGAGTTTTAAGTTTAGTTGTTTTCTTTTTTTCTTCAAGAAAATGGCTTAGTTCTTTCTAATTTGTATATATTTTATATATATAAATATATCTAGTAGAATTAAAAGTTTCGTTTTTTTTTTCAGTAAAATTGCTAGGTTCTTTTTTATATAGCATATTTATTTGTATATATTTTTTATGATGTATTTAGTAGCACTTTTAATTTCGTTGTTCTCTTTTCTTGCTTGTTTTTTTCTAATTTAGCGTAATTATTTTTATATATTTTATATGCTATATTTAAACAAATTTAAGGCGTTGTTGTTCTATTCTCTTCTTCAGTAAAATTACTTAGCTCTTTTTTAAATAGTTTATTTATTTTTATATTTTTTTAATGATATATTTTATAGAATTTAAAGTTTTTTTTTCTCTACTCTGCTTCAGCTAACTTACTTAGTTCTTTTTTATCCAGCGTATTTATATATTTGGTAGAATTTAAAGCTTTGTTTTTTTGCTCTTCTTTTATTTTTGCGAATTATACATTTTTATTTTCAGTTTCTGTTTTAAAAAGCTTTGAGGGCTCAGCTTGTATTTTTTATATATTTATTTATATTCTATATGGAATCTTTAATGGTACTTCTAGTTATTTTTACCCTTATAATATTGATATAAATTATTTCTTTTGTAAAACTTTAGCCTGATTTTTTTTTGAGAATTTATTCTCCTGCTTTTCTTCACTTCACTCTCAATTTATTCCCAAAAAATGCTTTGCCCCACTGTTGCAACGTGCTGCATGAGTGTAAAGTGTCCATTTGTATCCAAGTGGCAACCGCAGCGGCAACACGCAGCAAATCGAAACAAATTTGCACGCTGTGAGCCAAATTCACCGCAAACGTCGGGCCAACGACATGGAGAGAGATAGAGAGAGATAAAGAGAGAGAGGGAGAGAGAGAGAGATGGATGCAGTGGGTGAGTGGAATAGATAGACACGCTTGGATTCATCCACTCGCCCACTGTCTGCTCATGCACTCAGCAATGTGGAGCAAACAACAATTGCCGCCGCTGTTGCTGCAGTTGCAGCAGTTGCAGCACTTCTCATTTCCCACTCCCAACTGCATTTGCTGTTCCCCCTGGCCTGCTCCCCCAATCTTTCTGCCTGCCCCTCCCCCCATGCATTCTGCAGTGCAGTGCAGTGCGTGGGAGTCGCACTGTGTGCGGTAATTTAATGCAATTTGTAAATATTTAATGTACATTAATTAAATGCAAATGTAAATGCGAATTGCAAACGGTTTGTTGGTAAACCTAGCCTACCCCCCCTCCTCCCCTGTTTTTCATATGTGAACAACAATTTTCATTAAATTTTACTGCCAGTTGCAGGGAGGCGAGTGCAAAAATTGTAATACTTAAATTTGTCTTGGTTTTTTTTTTTTTGTTATTTTGCTATTTTCCTTTTCAATTGGAAACCCACGCAGTGCCAGCAGCTGTGTCCCATCGTTGTCCTTGAGCCTGTGTGGAGCAGGTGCAGGTCGACTGTGCGCTGGCAAAGGGGGGAGTAAGGGTAGATCCTTTTGGGCTGCCAGCGTCGTTTCCGTTTGCCTGCTCAAATGTGCGTACAAATTTTTATGAGTATTGCGCTTGTTCTTGCTCTTGTTTGCCTTTGCCTTTGCCATGCCTACTGCCACAATTTGCCAAGTTCCCCTCGCCCTCGTTCTCTCTCCTCTGCCATTCATTCAAGCATTTTATGATTTTTTACCTTTTTTTCTGCTGCCTTACAGGCAGCTGTTTTGTGTGTAGTTTTGCATGCGTAGTTGAAAATTCGGAAAAACTACGCTTGATTGCGCTCTTCTCAGCCACGCCCAGTGCACGCCCCCATACAACTGTACAACTGTATACTATAGAATACAACAACAACTGTATGCTGTTTGTTATTGTCTGGCCTTCACCTCACCTCACTCTCCTCCCCTTGTGCTTATTTTTAGCATTGCTGTGCAAAAGCTTTCTTTGTCGAGCCCAAATTCTAAGCCGCTTGTACCCTGTAATTTGTGAGGCGTGGCTGTGTACGTGTATTTGTCTGTGTGTGTGTGTGTGCGTGTGTGAGTTACGCGATTATTTGTACATTGAATTAGGTTAGCAGGTAAATTTAAGCTGATTTTTGGGGGATTTAACAAGCGGATTTTGGGCGTGATTTAATAGGGGAGCAAGGAATAAGGAATTAGATTAAATATGTCTAAGCTATAGGGAAGAAAATGGTGTAGGAGAATCTGGAAGGTATTTTAAGTAGTTGCCAATGCATTAAGAATAAAGGGGCCTTATTTTAGAAAGAACTAATATTAGGGAATTAAGGAATAATATATGTAATATTATATATTATATTTAATGAAAAACTAAAGTTTTAAATATAGTTTTAATAATAAAAACAATAAGAATTCATAATAAATATGCATAATATTTGAGAAAAAAATATAATATACTAAAATAAAGTATATTTTGGATATTTTCTAATTTAATTTATATTAATTTTGAATTATTTATAAAAAGATTTGTTAGGAAAAGTATTAGGAAATTATAGAAAATTTTCTTTAAGGAATTACTTTATTTACAGAGAACTAGGGATTATTTCTATTGCATTTAACAGAATCTAAAGCTTTTAGGATATTCTTAAAAACTCTAAAAAAAAAACTTTCTGCTAATTACACTGAGTATCCGCTAGTCGCAAACGCGCTGGCTTTGCGCCTTTTGCATGTTCTTTGTCATTGCGGATAGGCAAAGTGTTATTGTTCTTCTGCCCGCTTGTCATTGTTCTGGTCTTGGTCTTCAGCTGTCATCTGTAGGCCGTAATTTGTTTGCGCCTCTCTCTCTGTCTCACTCGCAGCGCGCACACTATTCCCCTGCCTCCTCTCACTGTTTCTAGCCCCCTTCTGCTGCTCATTCGTTTGCTCTTTATCTGTGCGTGGGCATCCGACTTGTGCTTTCAGCGGCTGCTCGAGCATTTCCATTTGTTTGTCAGCCAAACAGAGAAAAAGCTATGTTAGAGAGAGGGATGGAGGGAGAGCAGACAGACAAAACAGAGCAGCAACAAGATGAGCATAATGCACTACACATCTTTAAGATACTTTGGATATTATTGGTATCTTCTTGAGCTATTTTTAAATCCCCTCCACACACAGAAAAAAAAGAAACGTTTGTTTTCCAAACAAACACACAGACAATTTGGCAGAGGGAATGATGTTTAATTGCTGTGTGCGGGGCTTATCAGCTCGCCTGAGTAGATAAAGTTTTAACTTGCTGGCAGTTGAGGCTTTTAATTGGCCATCATAGAAGAAGATGAAGCAGATGAAGGCGGAGAAAATTACAAATTGTTGTCAAAATTAGCGTCAATTTTGGGCGTTGCGGATGCGGTTGCTTTTTCAGTATTTTTCTTGCAATATTATGATGACCATTAGCTGTTGTGGTTGTTGTTGTTGCTTTTGTTTTTTGTCGTTTGCCTGTCGTTTTCGTTGTGGTTGCTGCCGCCGCTGCTTTGTCAACTCGAAAGATAGCGCAAAAATTCACTGAAGCGCAGCGAAAACACCAAAAACGCAGCGAAAAGTCGGAGAAAACTTTGTGAAAAGTTTGAGCAGCGTTTTCCCTCTCACTCGCTCTCTCTTTCGCCCTCTCCCTCCCAGCCCAGCGTCAACTCATTCATTTTCGTTGCTAATTTTTGACATTTTTCTTGGACATTTTCTCGGCGTGTTTATGTTCATGTTTGCTCTGCTTGCCTGCCAGTCAACGTTGGAAGCAGCAAATGCCAGAAAATACTTTTTCGAGATTTCGTTTCAGATTTTCTTCTTGGGGAATTTTTTTTTTTTTTTTTTGCCAGTTTTCGGCGCTTAAGTTTTTTATTAGCATGTTCTTTATGGGCCGGACACGCGTTAGCGATTGCCTTCGTTTTATAGACGATATTTTTGCGATTCGATTCGTTTGGGCTAGTCGATGGATCACGGTTGGACCATAAATTCGCTATGTGCCGCTAATTGGCAGCCTCATGAAACGCGCTCAATTAATTTCGCTGGCAATTGACGCACGTCCAGTAGGCCGCTGCCCGTTGCCCGGTGGCAGGTGGCGTATACTTGATAATTGTTGACACTTGCCATGGCATGGCAATTAAATCGAAATCACGGCACAAGCGCAAAAACGTGTGCAAGGCTGCACCCGAGACTGCACAGAAAAGAAAAAACGCGGAACTAATATGCAGCAAAGCGTTGTAATTTACGTGGTATTGAGGCAGATTGAAGTTTTAGATTGTATTGTTGGCAAATTTATGGCTAGACTTGCATGCTATAAATTAACTATTATAGATTTATAGTTTTGGATATGCAGCAGCTGCTTGCAGTGGGAAATTGATGGAGATTGCAATCGAAGTTTGTCTATGAATTGCTTGCAAATTTCTATGCAAATTTACATAAATTATGTACAATAATTATAGATTTCCAGTTTTGGAAATTTCCTAGCAAAAAATTCTGCAAACGTGAGATTAAAGTTGCGCTGTGGAATGTGAGGAATTTTAAGGCATACATTGTTATAGTTATTTAGTTTTACTTAATTTGAAATGATGTAGATTGAAGATTAAAATAGTGCTGTGGACTTAAAAAAAGGTTTATAATTTATGTATAATAGTAATAGATTTTTAGTTTCGATATCCAGAAAAAAAGTTATTTTTGCTTAAAATTCTGCAGAATTTTTTCTCTCAATGTTTTTGCAGTAGAAATTGCTAATAAATTTGTGCGCAAATTTACATTATTTATATATTTTATTATTCATAAATTTTATTATTTATAATGGTTAATTATTATTATATATTTGTATTGTTTATTATTGTTAATCACTATTATTAAATATTATTATAATTTTTTTTTAATTTTTATTATAATTAATTTTTATTACTTTTCATTGCCTATTATTATTATAAATTTGTATTATTTGTTATCAATTAATTTTTACTATTATATTTTTTTATTATTAAAAATTATTAATATTATTACTATTAATACTAAAGATTTAACAACTCAAACTTTTTGTTGCGTTACAAATTGTTAGCAATTTTATTAGACATTCTTACAAAAACATTTCTACTATATTTATAGATTTGCACTTGCAAACTGAAGCTTAACCTTTGCCTAGCGCACTCTATCGACTATTTGTCATCTTCTGCGCGTGTGTCGTGTTCGCTTTCAGCTTATCATGTGCCTCGCTTGTGCCTTGTCATTTGTTTATCATTTTATCTCTTGCAATTGTCCGACATTCATTTACTTAAGAGCTTCTGCTGTCGCTGTTGCTCCTTTGCCCCCCTGTCGCCTCCCTCGCTGCTCTGGCCGTCTCCGATTACATAACCCAGTTATTAATGGCTTCTCAGTGTACTCCCCTTTTGTACCTGCTCTCGCAACATTTGCTCGATTTCCATGCTCTTCAGTCTCGTCTCGTCTCGCTGCTCGTCGTCGTGACGTGGCGACTTTGTGACATGCGGCGTGAGACAAATGTGGAGCATGTCGAAGTGTGGCGTGAAGTGCGAGCACACACACACACACACACACACACACACAGCCCTTTCCCCTTTTCCCCTCACGCTCTTCGCTGTCGATGTCCAGGTTCATTTACGTCATGGTCAGGTGGAGTAGCTGGGTTCGAGTTGGTCTTTTGGGAGCTCGGCCTGACAGTGGCAATTGGCACATAAACTGTCGACTGTCATGTTCTACTGTGCTTGGGCTTAGGCAATTTGTTAATGAGTTTTTCACTGCGCACACGGGTCGTATGAGTAATGCCCGACAGTTTGACAGCCACTGATTGGAGTTCGAGAGAGTTCATGAACTTTGGCACTCGTTTTGCCCCCAAAAGCCGTTGCACTGCAACATGCACAATGCAACGACGCCGGCCTAAAAACGAGCCAGCCAATGGCTGTCAAACTGTACACACACTCAGGAAGAGAGGCAGAGTAGGCGCCACAATTGTGGGCTAGTTTTAAAGCCAGACTTGCCACAAGTTTATGTGCAACGCCTTTCAATGCGATGCCACAACAATTGCGGCGTAAAAGCGTAAAATGGCTTCAACAAAAAGCTGGAGAGAAAGACAGGAAGGGGCTAGGGAGACAAGGGGAGAAGGGGAGCCAGTAGAGTCAACTGCCGGGAGCAGGTGCCGGTCATAGAAATTGTCACAGGATGGCAGAGTTCAGAGACTGCACAGGTTTGTTTTGCGACTGAAAAGAAGTTGGCCGAGAGCACACTGTGAAAAGAACATATATGTATATGGCAGCGCTTCTCAAAGTATCTCAAGCTGTGTATCAAAGTTTCCAAATTATAACTCGAGTTGAAAAGTATCTACTACAATTATAAAATATTTATTCTATATTTAATTGAAATAATATATACTCAAAGTATCTCAAGCTTTAAAGTATCTACAAATATTGGAAATAACCTGCTCTAAATTAAATAATAATAAATATACTAAATGCCAAAGTATCTCAAGCTGTACTTCAAAGTTTCTGAATTATAACTCAAGTTGAAAAGTATCTACTACAATTATGAAGTATTTATTCCATATTTAATTGTAATTATATGTGCTCTAAATACTTAAAGTATCTCAAGCCGAAAAGTATCTACAAATATTACAAATAATCTGCTTTAAATTCAATTTTAAATTAAAAAATATAATAAATGCCAAAGTATCTCAAACTCAAATGCAACTGCTGCATAAATTAAAGCCCACGAAATTTAATTAAACTCTTTTAGCTTTAGTTTTAGCGCTTTAGTTTGCCCTCGCGAATTTTTTCAAGTGTACTTCTCGGGCTTTTGCGTTTATGAAACGGATGTTGCCGCTTGCATTTAGTGCACTTGAGCCTTGAAGCATCATTCTGGGCGACGTCATCGGGCGCCTCGTACTCCCCTCGTCATTCTCCCTCATGCTGCGTTCTGTCCATTTCCTGGCTTTGTGCGCTGCTCCACATGTGTTGGAGGAGCATGCGAATAGCTTCACGCGCTGCGCACGCTGCCATCATGAAACGTGTTCCGTGTACAAATTTACCGAGCAGTCCAGTGTCAGTGGCAGCCATAGGGGAGCAGCCAGTTCAAGAGAAGCAGAAGGAGAGAGCAGAAATTCTTGGAGTTGGGGAAACAAGGAAGTTGGAGTGGAGTGAGTTCGCTCGCAGCTGTTCGGGATTTGAGTACTCTTTTTGGGCCTGGGCCTGGGCCGTGGCTTTGTTTCGGGCCGAGTGCAAGGACCCGTCTTTGCGCGCACCTCAACAAAGGGTAGTCTTCTGCTAAAGTCAACGGGGCAATCAAAGGCTACAGTGCCTCTCTGCCTTCCCGTTGCTACTCCTACTTCTGCTGCTTTTGTGTGGCGCTTTCATTGTGCAAATTGAATTAGTTTGCGCTGAGCTCAAATATATATGCAACAAATTTCATTTGGGTTCACTTTATTTTCTACTACTACTACTACTACTACTACTACTTCTGCTGTTGTTGTCGCTGGCTTTTCTATTTTAATTTTGATTTGATTCAATTATTTTTTGCTGCTCTGTTATTCAAATTGAGTTGTCAGGCAGCTCACGTTGTATTCTTCTATGTCTTTGATTAGATTTGATGCTCTCTGATGTTTGATTTGCATGATTGTGATTTTTGTTTTGATTTCGATTAAATTTTTGCATTTTAATACTATGTTCTTCGAAGCAAAATTTGATAAGAGATACAGAGAGAGAGAGAGAGAGAGAGAGGGGGAGAGAGAGGCGTGAATCTATGCATAACTTGAGCAGCGCAAGCAAACTGTTGTATCTGTATCTTTGTATCTATAGTCTTTGGTCATTGAACTGTGCGACAAGAGATTGTGGCGTCCAAACGAAATTTGAAAGTAAATTTCGCAGCAGAACAATAGATGCGAATTTGCAAATTTAACTACTGTTAGCATTGGTAGCTAAATATAGTATACGAATTAATTAAATATCTGCAGATTTAAATTGGCTAAGCTATGGAGGCGAATTTGAAAGTAAATTCCAAAGTTTGAGGAGATTAAAGCATAAATGTTGTATTTATTTTTACAAATATTAGAGAAATATCAAACTAAAAAGAATATATAAAAGTTTTTGTAATAATAAAAAATAAATTAAAGCATTATAAATTTACTAAATATACCATAAATACAAACAAATATTAGGATATCTTACCATAATAAAAAGAAACATTTAAATAAAATTGCAAACTAAATTTCTATATATTTCTACATTTTAATAAATACATAAATAATAATTAATAAATACTTAATATGAAAACTTATTACAGTTTAATAAAATTAAATTAAATAAAATCACAAAAAAAACTTACTTGAATACAAAAGTTTAAAAATAAAAGATTACTACATTTAAATGCAAAAAATAATATTAGAAAATACCGCGCTAAAAATTAGATGCATTTTGATAAAATTGCAAACAAAATGCCTCTTTGTTATAGAAATAATATTAGCATACTACTGCAGTATTTGAATATATACCAAAATACCAATTAGCTAAGCCCCCCAAGGTCCACTTCAAGCTCAACGAGCTTTGCAGTTTTAAGCTCAATTTAATCTCGTTCATCCGCTCGCTCCATCTGGAGTATTTCCAATAGATTGAATGCATTCATTAAATGATCGCTTTGAGCACTTAAAATGCAATGTGCAACACGCTAGAAACATCAACACAGACTCGGAGACTCGCAGACTCGGAGACCCGGAGACACAGCCCCGTCGATGGTCGATGCGGTGGCCCGTTATAGACGCCCCAGACGAAGTCACAGACGCATCTGCTTAGCATATCAATGTTGGATATTTGCATTTAAAGCCACTTTATAGACATTAGCAGACAGACACAGACGCACACACAGCAGTACAGAGAGCGGCAGCCTCGACCGCGACACACCCCTCAATTCGGTGGGCATCAAAGTCTTAGGTGTTGCGCGTTATTTATGCGTCTGTTTGCACTAATTCCACACACACACACACGCAGGTTTTGCTATGGCTTTCTGTTTGCTTTATGGTGGCCGCACACAAAGTGGCCAAGGCATAGTGGTAGTAGAGGGGAGGGGGGGGGGGGTTAAGAGAGCAGCAGCAATTGACGGGCAGCAGCTTTAACACGGGGGCTTATCAGAAATTCTAATTGTCGCCGGCTACAAGCCAAAAACCTTGCAAAAAACCAACACGCACAGGCAGCAGATACACATGCACACACACACACACACACACGCACACACACAAGTAACGTATAAATTGAATTACATATTTTATGCAAACAGCGCAGACAGGGGAAAAATACATGGAACAACAGCAACCTCTGCTGCCTGCTCTCCCTCTCCCTTTTCTCTCGCTCTCTCTCTCTGCACTCCTTTGTTTTCGACTCCGTCGTAGACAAAAAGCTCAGCCCTGTCCATCAGTGTCAAGAGCGCTGGACGCCCCACGGTGTCCGCATGCGACACGCTACAAATCGCCGCTTTTGGCCGGAATGTCGTCGTCGTCGAGCAGAGTGCAAAGAGAGTGCAAAAGTCAAGGGGTGCAAAACGTTTCACGCTGCCCGGCGCCAGCAATTCGCTCTATCTGTGTGTGTGTCTGCTCAGAACTCTGTCCGCTGTCTGTCTGCATATTTATTAAATAGTTTCCTGCAAATCCCTTTGAAGTGCTCGACGCCTTGTGCAAATTGTGTTACGCCCCTGTTGCTGTCCCTTTACCTCCCCTCGCTACCCCCCCAACTATATCAATTAGCAGTCGAAAGTCGAGCTATTTTTATGGCAGACACGAAAACGTACAAATCCTTGACTAAAACGGGTTAAGTTACACTCTGTGTTCTGTGTTCTGTGCTCGCTTCGCTTGTCTTTCTGTGGATTGACTTTATGGCTAAAACTTATATAGACTCTGGTAACACATGCTGGCTTAATAGCAGCTTAGCTCACTTGTTTACATTAACTTCAAGCTGAAGTTTTGCAGTTTCAGTGTTGGCAACAATTTGAATGCTATAAAATGTATAGCAAGTTAAATAGAGCTTACTTACAACAAGCTGCAGAAGGGGGTTTTTATTTTTTTCATAAGAAAATATTATGATTTTGTATCATTAAATATTTTTAATCAATAGGGAATAATAAATATAATAATATTTTATTAATTTAATTTAAACTGTTAGTAATACAAATTTAAATTCTTTTTTCATTTTTATATCCAAAAAGTTCTATTTATATTCTTACTAAAATAATTAATATAATAACAATATAATATATATAATATAATATAATATTTACTTCATTTAAACTGATAGATAATTAGTTATAAAAAGTTAATTTTTTTTTCATCTTTATTTCGAAAAAGTATTATTTGTATAATCACTTAAATAATAATAATAATAATAAAATAATTTTTACTTCATTTAAACTGATAGCTAATTAGTAATAACAAGTTAATTTCTTTTTTTATTTTTAATTCAAAAAAGTATTGTTTATATTATCACTAAAATAATAATCAATATAATAAAATATAATATTTACTTCATTTAAATTGATAGTAATAAAAAGTAAAGTTCTCTTTTTATTTTTATTTTCGAAAAAGTATTTTTTATATTAACACTAAAATAATTGACTGCAAACTATTAAAAACAATTAATATTTTTCTCGCTAGTTCTGGTAGAGAAAAAAACTAATATGCTCACACTGACAGCAGTATGGATCTTAGCCCTAATGCATTTTCTTTGTTCAGTTGCGACTTCCCAGAAATCGAGCCTGGGAAGTCAGCCGAAAACTCAGCCTGACCTCTTTTTGGGCATAATTTTGCTTTTATATACGCTGTCGTTTCTGTTGTTGTCATTGTCGTCAAGTTTAACGATCTACGCAATTGTTTATTGGGCAATGGCCATAAAGCACTTGTCGGCGTGGAAGGTAACCCTGGCTTGAACTTCAGCCAAGGCTTTTACGAACTTGGGCTACTGCTCTATAAATCGTAATTACTTAGCACATCAGACCGGTTTCAGAGTGCTCGACGAAAATGAACACAATTATCATCGTTTTGAGTTGAGTTTGAGTTTGTGTTTTTCGTGGAAAACTTTTGCTTTTGCTTGTGTCGTTGCGTTCTGCGTGATTCTTGTCTTTGGGTCACACATTGCACGCGCATTACTCATACGCCGCGTGTGTGTCCACTGTGCCACAATTTCGAGCATCTTCAGTCGTGTCTCCGTCTGTCTGTCTGACTGCCTGCCTGTCTGTCTCACACGCAATCAGACCGCATGATATTTCTATTATTATTATTACTAGTATGACTATTACTTTTATATGCTGGCAGCTATTTTCGCGGATTTCCCGCAGCAAAAACTTTTGACGCCCGCCGCGCGCAGCCACTTGAGTCGCAAGTATATATACTTGTATGTGTGTGTGGGGGACTCATATAGATAGTTAGTTGTTCGAGTATCTGTCGGCTATATTTCTTGGATTTGGGCCAACGAGTGTGTGAAAATAGAAAATTTTGCTTAGCATTGGAATGCGCCATGTTCCTCGTTCTCCTGCACCTTCTTCTGGTGTCGCCTGCTCGCCTGCCTGCTTCTCCTGCGAATTGCATTCATTTGTTTTGTTTGGTCTCGTTTTTGTTTGTTTTCTTGTTGCCGTTTTCAATTCGTTTTGTGTTTGTTTGCCATTTTGCACTTAGTATTTTTAAACATTCTGCAAAATGCTCCAACTAAAAAGTTTGATAGCTGCAATTTGTGGCATGCACTCGAAATAGTACGAGGAAGTGCAGCAAGTTGGCAAGGAGGAGAGAAGTGGAGGGGGGAAAGTAACCGGCAACAGCAATATCGATATTTTGGAGTGGGCGTGGCACGACGGCGCTAACAATATTGTTGTTGCCAAATGGCAAGTCGTGGAAGTTGCGCCATTAGTCCGGGCACTTGAAAACTTTGGGAACAGCATCTGATATGACCTATATATATGTAAAATACATAGGTACAAATTATATATATTTCTCTGTGTGTGTGTGGTTGTTTGCTTGTGTCTGTGTGTCTGTGTGTTCGCCTGGCAAATGCTCGCTCAATTGATTTTAATCGGATTAAAGCTGAAGCGAACAAGGCTTTTAATAGTCGCGCAATTGAATTAAATTGCCTTGCGATGGAATTAAAAATTCAATGCGCAACTAAACTTTTTGGCTATTTCGAATTCTGCCCCGATAGCAAATAAATTAAAGTCCATTCAATATGCGCGTATCGCTGTTATTCGATGTGGAATTAAAGTTTATGCACAGTCCGACAAATTGAGTGTAATTAAAGCAATTGAACAAGGTTTTTGGCAGGATTATAAATTCTGCAATGGTTTGCATAAATGCTGAGTTATAATTGATCATATAGAATCATATAGAAAAATATGTAAAATACAGCAATAAACCTATGGATATTACTCTACATAATCACACTTCAAACTGCCATAACTTTTCTAAAAATATTGCGATTTTCGTTTAAAATAACATTTTGTTAGTGATTTGGCAATTTTATTGAATCTGCATTCAAATTTTACCAATTTTTCAATTATTTAAAAATTTCAAAATTTTCGACATTTTTGCATGCTACCCACTTTCCAATTTTGAAAATTTTTGAAAAAATTCGAATTTTTATTTTTTGGTTTAAATCGATTAAAATATTAAAAATATTTATAAAATTTCGTTCCGCAACATTTTCGGACTAATATTTTCAAAAATACAGCAATTAGACTATGGATACTTCTCTCCCTATAGACCCAAGTTAGGACTTTAAACTTTCATATTTTTGTCAAAAATCAAACGATTTTGGTTTGGAATCTCATTTTGTTTATGATTTGGCAACCTTATTGAATCTGCATTCAAATTTTACTAATTTTTCAATTATTTAAAATTTCAAAATATTCGACATTTTTGCATGCTACCCCCTTGTCAGTTTTTTAAAAATTTAAAAATTTTTGAAAAAATTAAAATTTGTATTTTTTGATTTCAATTGATTAAAATAGTAGAAATAATTCTAAAATTTCAGTCCGCAACAATTTTGGACTAATATTTATAAAAATACAGCAATGAGACTATGGGTACTGCTCTCCATATTGACCCTAGTTCAGACATTCATCTCTCAAATTTTAGTCAAAAACTAAACAAATTTTGTCGGACTTGACATTTGTCTTAATGATTTTGAATGCTTATTGATGCTATAATACAATTGGACTCGTTTTTCAATTATATATAAAATAAAAAAATAAAGTAGTATAAAAAAAAATTTTAAATATTTGGGATGAGAGTAAAGGTAACTGATTACCGACATATCTTTGCGCATTTCCCTTATTGCTCTCTCAATTAAAATCCACAACAATGTAATGTTACATAATTTGCATAATTTATTGCAATTTGTGTGCTAATATTAAATTAGTTGTCCCTTTTTAATAATGCAAAAGAGCTCAAGTTGAAGCGATTTAAGTGAACTTCAAATTTAAAGCCCCTTGGGGCATTCGGTGCTGTCGCCCGAACCACGCGCTGTAGTTTAATCCTCACGCCATCATTAAAACTGCCCAACTGCTCGGCTGCCCACCTGTCCGTCAGTGCGTCCGTCTCTTGCTGGTGCCGAACCTATTCCAGCAAAGTATCAAAGCATCCCTCGGGGCGCACACGCACACACATTAGACGCCCGCCCACCCAACGACTTGGTAGGGCAATTATTAATTTTAATAAACTTGAAGAGGGAAGGGGGGAGGGTAGTGGAAGGGCGTAGAAGCTGCCCAGCGAAAAGCTTTGCCATCTTCTGCCTGCCCTGCCTCTTTTCAGCTAATGATATAATTTTTCTCAGTTAACTAATTGAATACATTTGCACCCAGCGGAGGGTTTGAGAGCCACTGGCTGCTGCTGCTGTTGCTGCCCGAAACACATGGCGCGCTCACAGTGCGCCAACAAAGATTGTTAATAATGGCAAACAAGCGAAACGAGCAGCAGCAGCAGCTACAGCTACAGCTTCAGCTCCATCAGCAGGTCCCTCTTCACTTCCCCCTGTGCCTGCTGCTGCAACTCTTCCTACTCAAGTCAAGAGAACATTGACAGCGCCAAGAAGAAGCAGAAGTTACACTTGATGAGGGGGAAGAAGCCCACGGAAGAAGTTAATTTGCAGGTGAAGGGCAGAGGAAAAGCAAAGACACAGACAGGTGGGGGGAGAGAGAGAGGGAGAGGGGAGGCAGACTGAAAGAGAGACGCGCACACAGAACGACATTCCGCGGCAAGAACTTGGATGAGTTTGGATGGAGCATGGAGCTGCGCGCTGAGAGTTCAGGTTGGAAGGGAAAACGCATTACAAATTCCATTACTTTGAGCAGCGAACATGACCTGATTTCCATGTAGTTGACTATGTGTGTGTGTGCGAGTGTGTCTGTGTGATGAAGCAGTAGTAGCAGCAGCAGCACGAGAAGGAAATTAGGCAGGCCACAGACGGCAGCAGAGCCAAAGCTTATGCTACTGTAACACATCCTAGCGCAAGCTGTGCGTGTGTGTGTGTGCGTGCGCGGCTATTGAGCCACGTATTGAGCTAAATGCTGCCCCTGCCCCCCCATACACTTGTCGAGTCACGTAGCACAAAGTTTTAAGCATTGCCACTTGCGACGTGCAAGGGTGTACTAGGGTGCCCCCCCCCCCTGCCCCTCCCCTGCTACTGCTACTGCTCCAGTGTCTTGGCCATAAATTAACAAAAATGAATGGGGGCCAGCATTGATGCCACTGCTGCCTCGCAGTTCGCCCACAGTCTCGTCTCGGGTTCGTCTTTTTATGCGTCTTAAGCGTAAGCCAAGAGTGGCATATTGTATTGGGCGGGCCTAGCGAGTGCACTGGGTTATTGGCGCAGTTTTATGTGAGCAACCCGAAGCCAAGTCTTGCCCAGCTCTTCCTACGGCTTACCTACTGCTCCACGTTTCACAATGAAACTGTGACAAGTTGTGATAAAGGAAACGAGAGCTCGAGGTCAGGGGTTGCCGAGCACCAAAGTGCACTTTATTCAATTAAAATTGTGGACACAGGCAAAGGCAACACTCCCGCACTGTAAAAGTAGCCCAAAAGGCAGAGGCAAATTGTATGACAGCTGCAAAAATGTATGGGTATGTTTAATGTATGGGTCGCTGGGCTGAGCAAAAGCAATGTATAGTTATCAAAGCAAACTGAAGAGCAGTAGTTGAAACCATTGTAAATAGTAGCAACAGTTAGTTGAACTACAATATATTATATTATATATATATATATATATATATAATAATATATATTATATTATTGTAATATTATATTAATTATTAATATATTATATTAAATATATTAATATATATATATATATATAAAAGCGAGTTAGCTATAACTTTAAGCTTTAGTGCTGGCAAAACACCGGGGCACTATCGACACTATCGATTGTGGGAATCTTATACCCTATACAAATAGATACGATTTTTTAAAACAATATTAAATATTAAGATAATGAAACAAAACAATAAAATATAATTTTTGAATGAAAAATCGATAGTATTGATGTTTTTCCACAAAAACATCGACAAATCGATAGTGGCAAACATCGATTTTTTGCCAGCTCTATTACAAGGCAATTCCAATCGCAGGCAACTCCTTCTGAGGCAAGTGCAATTACAACGACTCTTCTCGATGTGAGAAGACCCTTGAGATGCATACGAAATTCAAATTTCCGCAGGTGTCTGAGTTATGAGTGTGTGAGAGTGTATTCTGCTGTGTGTGTGTGTGTGTGAGAGTGTGTGAATGACAGCAGCAGGCGCAGCGAGTGCGCCGGCTATGAAAATCACTCGATCTATTACAGCAATTTGCAGTTATTAATCAAAGCAATGTGCACTGCATGTGTGTGCAGCACACACACACACACAAACGCAGACAGATACTGGCACACATACAGCTGCAGTTGCTGTCCATCAAATATGCAACAGCAGCAGCAGAGGCAGCAACAGCAACGGCAACTGTTAAATTTGTGCAGTTTGCGCTGGAAGATTTACGACCTACTTTCATATGCACGACAGCTGGAAAACAAGCGAGGAGGAGTGGTTGAGTCAGCCCAAGCTGTAGCCAGAGGCAGAGCCTTCGAGTGAGCCTGAGTCTGACTAACTAACCAGGCGGCACGGGAGCGGGCAATCAACTGACAACTCTGACGATTTCTTGTCCTCGAAATTGCGTGTCACAATAAAGTAAAGTGTGAGCAGTAGTTAAAGTTGCATGCATGCCATATGTTGAATTTAGTGCACTGCGAAAAAGCGTGTTATCGATAGATATCGATAAGAGTGGAGCATGCAGTAGCTAAAGTTTAAGTAAGACGTTAATTTAATTCATTTAGAGAAATTTTATTAGCAGTTTTAACACGTTATCGATATATATATCGATAAACGAGTAGAGTTTGCTGTAAGTGCAGCTTCAAGCAGGTCGATAGCTATCGATTAACAAGTGGTGCTTGCAGCAGTGAAAGTTTTAAGCTGCTTGAACTGTACACTCTGAGAAAAGTTGGCAGCCGCTTTAAATTGTAATCGATAAATATCGAGAAACGACTGGCAGCTGTAGCAGTTAAAAATGTAGCTTGTATTTGGTCAGACAACTATTTTGGTATTCTTGCAGAAGAAGTTATAGCGTGTTAACGATAATTATCGATAGCAAAACAAAACGAGAAAAATATCGATAGGAGAGAAGCGCGTGCTGTGGGCGAAGCTTCAATTCAAGCGACTACACTTATAGAGAGAGACAGCAGCCGATTTAGCTGCTTATGGCTTATATCGATATAATTTTAATAAGTTTCAAGCTAGTAATTTCTCGCGGTGTACCCGAATATTTGGCATGCCTGCAAGGTATCTGCGCCTCGTGCTTGTCTGTCTTGCATTACTCATTTGACACTTTGTCCATCAGAATGGTAGCACCTGCTACGAGGAAGTTTAAACCTCGGCACAAGACGTAGACGAAGCCGGAAGAAGAGAGTCAGAGAGAGAGAGAGGAAGTCAGAGAGAGAAGGATGAAGTCGAGTCGAAGCAAGTGGAAGCCGCAGACAAACTGAGGCGAGGCGAAGATGTTGATGAACGACTGGCAAACGTCTGTGAGCGCGCGGCATACAATTTAATCCTTCCGAGCGGCAACTTGCAGACATGCAATCCAAGCGGCGGCAGCAAAAGGGCTCAGGGGGAGGAGGGCAGGGAGAGAGATAGAGTGAGAGAGCAGTCTGAGTTGCAGGGGAATGCGCTCCACATATGCTTGATATAAATCTCAAGAGCCGCACGCCATGCACAACATGAAACCACTAATTGAAGTGAAAGAAAAGGCAGTCGAGGCAATGACGTTAGATGAGCAGCACCAGCAGCAGCAGCAGGCAGGGAGAGGTACAGGGGAAGAGCGGGGGAGTTTCAGTTGCAGTTGGCGACGCAGTCGAAGTCGAGTCAAAGTTGGCTGCAAACGTTGATAAGCAAAGAATGCGATCTACATAGCACACTTGGTGTGCGTGTGTGTGTGTGTGTGTGCGTGTGTTTGTGTTGGTTTTCAGTTTTAATTAACATGTGGCATGCCAAAGAAAGAGTTTCAATTTCACAGTGTGTGCGCCATGTTGCAGCTTGCAACTTGCAACGCGCTACTTGCAACTCGATGCTCGACACTCAATCAGCGAGGCATTCGAAAAAGTTGCCAACACAAATGCATACTAATTGGGGTTAACAAGCCGTAGTGCTGCCAGTCGAGAAACCGGGGAAAAAAAAGCGACCAACTCGGACGGACCGGCAGACAGACTGAAGATAATTTGCTTTAACCCCCCACGAGTCGAAAACTTTGGAAACTTCATTGCTTTAATGACTTTCGATGTGGAACTAGAAATAATTGCGGTGTTGCCAATTTGAAATTCCTTTGACAGACACCTGATTAACCCTTTGGTGGCATTAATTTAGTAACTTAATGCAATATAATAGTATAGGCATAGGTAATAGAAGCTAGAGCTACTTACTATAATGCAGTGAACTTAAAATATTAAAATATAATAAAAAATAATATCTACGTACTTTAACTGCACAAACAAGGCTTGAAGTAAGCCAGTTGAACTTATTTTTATATATAAATATAATTTCAATTATTTCTATATTTTTGTATTCACATTACAAAGTTTCATACATAAATTCAAGCATTTATATAATTTTATATACACATAACTTAGTTTTATAAATAAATTCAATAGTTTCTGTAATTATATATTCACATAATTTAATTTTATATATAAATTCAATCATTTCTATAATTTTAAATTCACTTATAAATTCTGAAATATCTTTTTCTAATATAAACCTAATCAAATTCCCAATTTAAACGTTTTATTACTATTATTATTTTATTATTTTCGCGTGTTCAAGCACGGTTTAAACTCAGCTAATGATATATATAACTTTAATTATTTCAAGAACCATTAAAATGTTATAAAAAAGACTGATCAAATAACTGCAGTGAAACTTACTCAATTAATATTATTTTCTAACGACCAACAACGGTCTTAAAAGCAGCTCAATTCCATAGTATAGATATTAATAATTTTAAGCAAATCTATACTTCCTACTAACTGAAGCTGAACTGAAGCTCTCTGCAGCTCTATGCCTACCTAATCTAATGTTTATCGCTTGTTCTGTCTCTTCTTCCTCTTGGCCAGCCATGGGTTAAAGCGAACTTAATTTAATAATAAAATAAATATAAATTTACTTGCAACCAACTGAAGCTTAGTACAGCATTTTCCGCACTCGTACTCTTTATCTCGCGGTCAGCCATGGGTTAAACTCAGCTTGTAATGCTCGCTCAACTCAATTATAATCCATTTCGAATGCAACAGAAATCCCGGCCAGGCGAAGCGAATGCCGCCAGCGACAGACTGCGACAGCTGAGTCAACCTTGACATTAGCCTTGCCGCTGGGCAAACAAAGAGGAGAGCCTCGCCTGACACAGCCAACTGACAGCATCTGGCAGGGGGAATCTCGTCTAAGCGGACAGACAGACAGGCCAGACAGACAGACTGGCAGAGCAGGCCAGACACAGAGAGACTAACTGTGGCTCAGTCACTGAGTCACTGAGGCAGCAGCAGCTTGTAGAGTGCGGAGGCAGGCACGTAAATAAAATGCCAATGATAAAAGCGAGAAGAGGCGTGCCTGAGAGCTGATTGAAAGCGACACACAAAGCAAAGGAGGGGGGAGAGAGATGGTGAGCGGTGCCGGGAGCAGTCTGCATGCTGCGGCATAGGCCACAGCACAATTCACAATTATGATATGCAAATTTGCTGGCAAAATATTCATATAAATTGCAGGCGCAGTGGCAAATTTATTGCGATGTCCGTCCGACTGTCTGGCCAGAAGAAGAATCTCGAGATCTCACTCACTGCACGTGCACGTGGAAATGCGAGCTGCAGTTGTAGTTGTAGTGGCACGGCTGCAGATACAAAGATACAGATACTGGCAAGATACAAACACCGAGATAGACGCCACAATTTGGCCAGGACTAATTGAAAGCCAAATAAATGCAGATAAATATTATGCAACATTTTCGTGTGCATTTCCAGCATTTCGGGCTGACACTAATTGGGTTATTAAATAGAAGAACGAAAAGCGGATTTTCCCCCAAAAGGAGGAAATCCCAATTGCAATTGCAATTGCAATTTCCATGCAGAGCGAAAATGAGACTAATTTGATTGCGGGCAAGTTCATTTTGTCGATGGCCTTTTGTTGTCAGTCGGCAGCGTCGTCGTCGTCATCTCAGTTCAATAAGCTAAATAATTGTTTTGTGCAGAGAAATTCAATTTTAGCCAAATGGAAAACGTAATTAATTTATGACAGACAGGCTTGAAATTGAAACTTTAAGTGAAGAGAGCAAAAGCTGTGTCAGTTTTTAATAGATTTATTAACTATATAATAATAATTTTGATTATTATTTATAATTAAAAACCTGTTTTAAAGGAAATGTATAGAAACGATTTATTATTGTTATTATTTATAAATAATTGTTGACTTTTTTGGACCATTTACCCAATGAAAATGGATGAAAAATGGTATATTAATTTTGCGAAAAAAGATAAAATCATAAAATTTGGTAGGGGAGTTCCTTGCAACATTGGGCAGAAGTTGGATTTTTGACTTTTTGATGCCACGCCCACCGCCCCTAGAAACAGATTTTTTCGAATTATAAGAACACTAGAAAAGCTAGAAGCACCAAATTTGGTGGTAAGGTGCCTGTTAATATTACACAAAATGTGGACTTTCAACTTTTGGGTGCCACGCCCACCGCCCCTATAAAACGGTTTTTTTTTTAATTATAACAACACTAGAAAAGCTAGAGACTTTCTTCACTTGTTTTTTTTGTGTTATTTATGAACTCAGTTTTTTAATATAGCAATTTATATATGTATTTATAAATATAAATTAATATTTACTATATATTTTTTCAATATAAAATATGTATAATATATTTATTTAATCATTTTGATATGCATATCATTTTCCTCTGTGCCATTTCTCATGAATCTCAACTAACGCCAACTTTTTTCTCCTCTTCCATTGCAGGTGAGTTTCGTGATTGAAAAGTGCTGAATTTCAATTCCATTTGGAAAGTTTATTTGCGCTCCGGCCCCAATGACTCACACGGTAAGCAGGAAGGTGTGTGCTGGGCAAGGGGGAGCAGAGTTGCGGCTGTACAGTGACAATTTCGCACCATTTTCAAGGACATGCATTCATCACGTTGATGTTGTTGATGTTGTCGTTGGCTTGTTGTTGCGCTGAAATGTAGCTTCAGAGCGTCATAACAAGGCAGAGTCTGTCCACAAGCAGCCACACACTGCCCCTACCACTCACTGACCCCTCCCCTGCGCAGTCAACAAACCCATTAAACACCATTTATAACTCTGCCCGGCACGATGTTGATGATGCTGTAGGAGTAGTATGTGCTCTATAGGCAGGGGTGCCATAGAAGGGGTATACGAGCAGGTGGACAGGCATGAGTGCAGGCAGGAAGGGGGAGTGTGGGGGCGTGGCAATGCCTTAGCTGCCTCTCAATGGCTGCAAAACTTTCATTATGGCATTTTATTGTCCTGGCGCGCCTGGTGTTGTTGTTGTTGTTCTTGTTCTGGGATAGAAAATGGCAGCTCTGGCGGCCATCGCAATGTCAAACGCGTATTTGCCGCTCGCTGTCACCAGCAGCATGTGTGAGTGGCTGGGTGTCCCTCTGTGTGTGTGTATGTGAGTGGAAGCTGCCAGCTGCCAGCAGTGACAACAACTCAGGCTAGAGCAGGGAAAAGAAGGGACTCAGACAACAGACAAAAAACAAGTCGAAAAACAATAACAGAACGGCAAAAAGTTTCTGTCGCAGTCTGCTTCCCTGCCTCTCGCTCTATCTCTCCCTCTCTCTCTCTCTCTCTCTCTCTCTCTCTCTCTATCTGCCTTTTGATGCCTTGACAATGGCGTTGATAATTATTATTAGTTTTATTATGTAACTTTACACAGCTTTTCGCTGTGGCTTCTGTTTACATGCGCTTTGTGTCACATTTCGGATAGTTACAGTTATGCGAGAGTGAACCTCGCTATGTGTGTGCGTGTGGATGTGTGAGTGTGTGTGTATCTGTGTGCTGTGCGCTTTGTCTGTTTGCTTTGAGTGCAAATTAAAAAGTTTAATGTTGTCAGATTTGGACATAATGAGCAAATGATTTGTACGCTAATTAGACAGGAAAAAGAGAGTGAGTAAAAGATGGGGAGTGGGAGAGAAAAAGAGAAGTAATATGCTATAAGTGGACTAATAAATAGAAGATAGAAAGAGAGTGAGATAGAAAGAGAGTGAGATAGAAAGAGAGATAGTGAGATAAAGAGAGAGTAAGATAGAGAGAGAACCAGAGTGAGAGAGAGATAGAGAGAAAGTGAGGTAGAGAGAGAAAGATATAAAGATAGAGATGGAGGAAGATTGATAGGTATGGTAGTTGGAGGGAAAAAAACAATGAAATTAGGTTGAAGCTGGATAAAAAATATAGAGATTTAGAGGGAGATTTAGAATGAGGAAAAGAGATGGAGATAGAAAGATGAACAGCAGAAAACAGACAGAAAGAGACATGTTACAGGTTGAATCAAATGCAATCGCAATGGAAGCTGGAAGAAAGAATGTGACATATAAAAAATAGAGCTAGGAGAAAAGAAAGAGAGAAGAACACATAATAAAAGGAGAAAAGAAAGAGAGAAGAAGACATATTAAAAGGGATGTCGAGAGAGGCACAGCTGGAAAGGGAAGCAAACCTCAATAAATAGAGAAAAATACAGGGAGAAGTGCTAAAACTAAATTGTACTCTAGAAGTTGTTGGAGGTATATGGAAACTAATTTGAAACGGAAGCTTGAAAGAGAGCAAAGGATATAGAGAGAGAGAGAGTGAGAGAATGCAAAAGAGAAACAAAGTGAGAGGGAGATAGAAGGAGGCACAGCAAGCCTCAATAAATAGAGAAAAAGACAGAGAAAAGTATTAAAAACAAAAATAACTCTCAAAGTAGTTGAAAGTATATGAAAAGTGAGTTGAAGTGGAAGATTGAATGGGAGCAAAGGAGAGTCTGTAATAATCAGACAGAGAGAGAGAGAGAGAAGGCAAGAGGAAAATGTGCAGTCAAAAAAAAAAAAAACCTGGAAAACTTGTGACTCGTTGAAGCTGCTTAACGAGTTTTTCCTCTCTTTGTACATGCAATTATCTCTGCTAGTTTTGCGCCTCCTCAAATGTTTATAATATTCGCCTTTATTCATTTAAATTATTTCTGCAATTTTTTATTGTGCGCTCTGCACTAAGTTTTGCCATTGTTGCAAACTTTTAATGACAATTTTTCTTGCAGCTTTTGCGAAATTTCTATAGAGCTCAAAATGCTGCTGCACACGAATATATATATGTGTGTGTGTGTGTGTGTGTGTATCTGTGTCTATTTTATTGAGCTAACCCTTTGCCGTTGGCCAACTCATTAATTTGCTGGCCCACTCCTCTGCGAATGGGGGCGTGGCTTTGGAGCCACATGACGTTGTAAATTGCGACAGCTCAATTATGTCAGAAATTTACGGAGCTCTGAGGCCGTTGCCATAAATGGCACAAACTGCAATGCCAAGGAATGCACTGGAGCCAGTGGCAGCAGGAGCAGTAGCTGGAGTTGTAATTGAGTGGGAGGGGGAGGCAGGAGGAGGAGGAGGGGCTATAGCAAATGGCCTGGCCTGGTGGCTTCTGGCAGCGGCAGCAGAAAATTAAAAGGAATCGAGAATACACAAAGGGTTAAATGGCTTAAACGATGTGTGTGCCTGTTCGTGTGTGTGTGTGTGTGTGTGTGTGGAGCACTGTTGCCTGTGGGCGTGGCAATGGCCAATAAAAAACGTGAGTAATGTGGTTGGGTTGGGTAGGGGCAGGGGCAGGGGGCGTGTGGCGTGCAACAGTAGTAAAGCAGAGCAGAAGCGCGCGCGCGTTGGCAATAAATTGATTGAGCCAGCGGAAAATGCGCGAAAAGCGAACAATGTTTCTACAACAACAAAAGAAACAATTTCAACAACAACAATAGCAAAAACAACTGCTACAACAACAAATACTACAGCACTTTCTACAACTCAAACAACAGTTTCTGCAATAAGAACATCAAGAACAAAAGTTTCTACAGCAACAGCACCAATTTCTTTTTCTTCTTCTTCTTCAAAAAAAAATAAATAAATAAATAAAATAAACAACAATTTCTACAACCAAAAACAACAACAACAACTGCAACATGCAAAGGCAAAAATAATTGAAAATAAGGAGGAAGCCGGAGCAGCAGCAAATGCACGCAGCGCCACTACCATTCCTACTACTACCACTACGACTGCCTGCAGGCAATCCCAAGGCCTTGCCACACTCGCAGCGCTTCAAATCTCAGTTGCAATGCGGCCCACGTGGCGTATGAGTGACGCGAATTTATGTTCGCTGTCCGCGCCTCTGCAGCTTGCCACACGTACGTGTTCTAATCGCCAGTGAGTGGGCAAAATAGAGAAACAGACAGAGAGAGAGACATAGAGAGAGAGGCAGAGAGAGACATAGAGAGAGAAAGAGAGAGAGAAACGCGCTGCATTGTTTTGAGCGGCATGGAAAGTGTGCAAGAACCAGTTGCAGCTGCAGTTCGTTGGATATAGTAGGGGGAAGGGAGGTGGTCTAAGGGAATGGGTAGACTGCCTGGGCCTGGCTCTGTGCCTGGGCGAGTTGTTCACCTTCAGCGTCCTTTAAGCTGGCAGCGGCTCGAAGCACTCGAAATGCCAGACAAAAGCCAAGAATCAACAGCGGAAAGTGAGTGTGAGATTGTGTTTGTATTGGTGTGTGTGTGTATGTGTGTGTGTGTAGTACAGTGTGTACTCAATAATTCGCACACTTGAATGACTTTCATTGTGGTTCATAAAATAGAACATATTTCTGTTTACCTACTTAAAGCGAAGTTTTTCTTTATTTCTGTCATGATTAAAAAATAGTAAAAAGTCTTATTTAATGGTATATTTTATATATACCAAAAAATTAATTTTTTTTTAATTTGCATATTTAATTTGAATATTATTTTTTTCAAAACTACAGAGTTTACAATTATAGTATATTCTCAATAATTCTCTTTATAACGTGAGCAAAATATATTAATTTTATTGTTGTTTCAATTTTTGCATTAATTAAAAATGAAAAATTAATCAAAAATGAAAAACTTATATTATATTTGATATTTGTATAATGTGAAGGTCAAGAGGAATAGCATTTTTTGTGAGTATTTTCCCTAGTTTCAAGCAGCAACTCGTATATAAATTGTCTTTTATTTAAAAAAAAACTAAGGTTTACTATTATCATTCATTATATTCAGAATTTGTAAAAAAATTGTTTTTTAAAACTATAAAACTTAAAGTTTACTATTATTTACTATTTTTTGGAATTCATATATTAATTTTTTTTTTTTTCACTATCAAACTAAAATTTGTATATTTATTATTTTTAAAATCAAGTCATAAGCATTTTTTCTATTTTTTTTTTAAGAAAAATATTTTTATTGAAAGTAGTTAGTGTTAAATTGATAGGATTAATTGATTAGGATTATCGAGAAAGTACTGTATATGTGTGTGTGTGTGTGTTCGTGATCATTTATAAGTTGTGTGTGAGTATAGTATTTGTGTCTGTTTATAAGCGTAATATGTGTGTGTGTGTGTGAGTGTAGATTTTGTGTCTATATATATGTGTAAGTGAGAGTGTGTTGCAGTGTATAATATGTATGTGTGTGTGAGTGTAGTATGGTGAAAATGTGTGTTTGGGTAGAGTAGTATGTGTGTATGTATGGGAATGCCTGTGTGAGAGTGCAGCCAGTGTGTGTGTGTGTGTGTGTGTGTGTGTGCCTGCGTGTACGTGTTGGCAAACCAGTTAAGACTTCTTCTACTTCGACTTCGCCTTGGACTTCCACTGCAATCGGCGACGGCGTCGACGACGGCGACTGCAATTACAATTCAATTAATGCGCTTAGTGCAATTTTTTACAGTGTAGTAAACACGTGATAAGAGCGAAGCGCGACGACGACGACGACGTCGAGTCCAAAGAATGCTGCGTTTAATCGCCGCCGCGAAAGTTAAACGACCGCGCAAGTTGGCCAAGGAGTGAAGGGAGGGGAACGGGGGGCAAGTGTGGGTACTGCTTGTCCCCTCCGAACTCCACACTCTCCACTCGTAATCAGCTCATGTGTGCGCGAGAGCCTTAAGACGCCGTCGATGTCGTAAAGCCAACAAAATGGCAGCGTCTGAGGCTCGGAGCTGCCACTTGCCGCATGCATCCTTATAGCTGCTGCTGCTGTTGTTGTTGTTGTGGTTGTGCTGTGTGTTATGCGTGGTGTGCTGCCTGCCATGTGCACACGTCATGGGTGTCGTTTTTCCGCCAGTGTGTGGGTGCCTCGATAAGCAGCAGTAACAGGCAAAAAAGGGGTATGGAAGGGCAGCGAAGGGGTGTAGTAGGGCTAGAGTGGAGCTTAGTGGCGGGTGTCCAACTACAGGCAACTGCCAGAGCGAAAAACGAACAATAAACCGTGTTGAATTGCATTTTATTTAATTAAAGCAAAATGGCAAATATGAGACAAGTGCCGTTGCCAGGGCCGCTGTCTGAGTGTGTGTGCGTCTGTGTGTGTGTTTGTGTGTGTTTTTTATTGCCAGTTGAAATAAGTTTTAAGGGCAATTTAATAGATATCATATAAAGCAGCTGAGGAAGGTTGCCCCAAGCGTGTGCTGTGGCTGTATTTGTTGCTCTCCCTACTTTCTAGCTCGTAGCTATTTTATGATATATACCATATAATATAATATATGGTAGTTTTATCTGTTGATTATTTTCTTATCTCTATTTCATTCTCTTTTTATCATTTGCTCTTACATGATTTTAAAATTTATTGGACTCTCTGCTGCTTGCAAAGATGCTTACTAGGTGTGTGAGGTCAGCTTTTAATCTGTCAGTTACTCTATCAATGGTTTGCTCAGCTCTTGCTATATGCATCTCTCTCGAGCTCTTTATTAAACTGACTTTTTATTTTTTTTGTCATACTTATTGCGATTTTTCTGTTTCTTTTCTTCAGTCTACATTTCATAATTATTCTCTTTCTCCCTATCTCGCTATTTTTTCTTTTTCTCTATCTGACTGTCTCTAACTCTACGTTTGTCTATTTTTTTATGTTTTTCTATATTTCTTTAAATATATTTTTCATACTCACTTTATCACTCTGTCTTTTGACATATATCTACATCTCTTTAGCTATTTATTTCTTTCTAAGTCTAGCTACTACTGTGGGCAAAAAGTAAGGTGAATATTTTTGTAAAGTCGAAATTCTTTATTTATTCTCCTAAATCAATTTAATCCCCTTCAAAGTAATCTCCTCCCGATAAAATACTCTTATGTCAACGTTTTTTCAAATCCTCGAAACAGGCCAAATAGTCTAAATAGTAGTATACTACTGTGAGCAAAAAGTAAGGTGAATTTTCAATTTATAATTCGCGGGCTTAAGATGGCGAACTCGTTGTTTTTTTCTCGAGTTGCATATTTCTATATCTTTCACGCTATTTATCACTTTCTCTATAACTTTATCTATCTGTCTCTCTATTAATTTCTATTTTTATGTCTTTCTATATTTCTCTATATATCTTTCTGCATTTATAAATCTATATATATGTATATATTTTGTATTTTATATATATATATATATTTTTTAATGTATCTTTCTGTATTTATACAACTATATATGTATATAGTATATATTTTTAATTTTATATATATTTATTTTTTTTAAATCTCTCTCTCGACTTCTACATTGCTATCGCCCCTAGCTTTCAATCTCATCATTTGCTAATAGCATTCCCATTTTCCTGTTCTGCACTTCCCTTTTTTTTTTTTGCTCATTTCCACAGTGAATCATGCATACTCTCCTTGCAGTTTTATCTGCTAGCTTTGCCATCTCTTCTCATATATCTTATTCATAACCAATATCTTTGGCTGCCTTTTCCCTCTCCCTTTTCCCTATCATAGTCAGTTTTTACTTCTTCCTCGCTTTGCTCTATTTTATTGCTCACCTTTGACCTTTCGCCTGGCAGTCGCTTGCTAAGTTTAATTGGTTTTTTTCCATTCGATAAACTGTGGTCCGATTCGTGCAGTATTTGTCCGTTTAACCGCTCTCACCCCCGGAATCAACGTTTAGAGAATCAGAAAAGGCAACTTCCGGTTTCGCTTCGGTTTCGTTTTCAATTCAATTTGGCTGCAGTTTATAGAAATTGTGAAATTAAAGCGAGAGCAAAAAGAACGGACAAAACCGCACACGGACAAATGGCACATAAAATGCAAAGTGCCCTCTCTCTCTCTCTCTTGCTCTTTCTCTCTCTGTCTCCCCTGCTCTAGCCATAAACATATTTGAGTCATGTGAACGAGAAAAATGAACTAAAATTGAGCGAAAAAGCCAGCAGCAAGCAAACCAATAACACGCACAACAGCAGAGGGTGCTGAGGAAAGAGAGTGGGGAGGGAAGGCGGGGTAGAGGGTCAGGGGCAGGGGCAGCGGAGCAACAGCTTCTCGACACATGTGCTCGACTGGGGAAGGCAGAGAAGCTTTGAATTTGTATTTCAGTTTCAATTTGCATAAAAACCGAAAACGGAAATCATTTGCATTGCGGGAAGAGCAAAGGGGGGACGGGCAGACTGCAGGGGGAACGGGAACTAGTAGGGGAGCCGGTCAGCAGCAGCTTCCGCTGTGACAAGTGTCAAAATGTCTCAAGTGTTTTAATTGCCCGGACGAGCGCATAGTTCATGCTCGCGCCAAGGGCCAAATAATTTGCCTAAAACTCATTTGACTCTTAACTTGTTCAAGAGCAAGGAGAGCGGTAAGGCAGGAACGACTCAAATTCAATAAAGTAAACTGTAAAACTTTTGAAGACTACCCGCACTAAAAATTTTGCATAATTAGACAATTAACCCGGGCAAATTCAGCAGGAGAAGCGAGTGCAGCAGTGCAGACTTTAGAGAGCCAAGAGCACCACTCACTTCCCTCTGAACTCTTTGCATTCTGTTTATTTTGTGCTTGCCAACAACTTTGCAGCTCATAAAAATGCATACTCTGCCTCTTGCTCTCTCTCCAACTCCCCATATTCCTCTGCGCTTTTCTGTTGCCTCTGTAGACTCAACCACAAATCTTTTTGTGCATGTTTGAGAACTGAGGTTACAGCTTTGGTTTGTTGCCTATTTGTTGAGTTGCCTAAATATCCTGTAAATTGTGTGGGACTTGGATTTAGTGTAGGGTATAGCCAGAGGAGTATGCACTTTTGCAGGGACCTTTGGTTATACTACAGTTAGAGACACACTAATTTTTCATTGAACGAGTAAGTAAATGTATTTATTTTATCTCGATAATATTTTTATTTGCTTAGATCTCTGCTCGTCTTAGAGCTAAGGCTATCAAATTAGGTGTAGCATCGCCTCACACATCGAACTCCGCAAATATATATTTACAAGCCTAAATTTACGTTTGTTTAAGATTTTTTTTTACTATTTTTGCTCAGATCTCTGCTCGTCTTAGAGCTACAGCTATGAAATTTGGTGTAGTGTTGCCTCACATACCAAACTCAGCAAATATAACTGTTTTATTTTAAATTAACGTTTTCCAATAATTTTATTTGCTATTTTTGCTCAGATCTCTGCTCGTCTTAGAGCTAGAGCTACGAAATTTGTTGTAGCGTTGTCTCCCACACCGAACTCCGCAAATATAACTGTTTTAGCTTAAAATTACGTTTTCCAATAATTTTATTTGCTATGTTTGCTGAGATCTCTGCTCGTCTGAGAGCTACAGCTACGAAATTTGGTATAGCGTTGCCTTACACACCAAACTCAGCAAGTATATCTGTTTAAACTTAAATTTACGTTTTTTTATAATTTTATGAACTATTTTTGCTCAGATCTCTGCTAGTCGTAGAGCTAGAGTTATAAAATTTGGCATAGAGTTTTCATATGAAAAAAAACACACTAAATATATTTTTTTGTATTGCTGTATGTTATCTGCTCCATGTGAATTATATATATTTTCGTTTATATACCCCATTGGACGTAGAGCTGAGCGTATCTATTTCTGTGTTGATCTCTGCACGTGGCAGCCTCATAATAATGAAATTTCGTCTATGAGAGCCTCATTAACCTAGTTCTCGCATAGAGCCCACGGTGCTTTCGTGTTGCGGCTAATTACAGGGTATACACGGGCTCGCTACTTGCACTTGATCTTGCGGCACTGCTGGTTGCACTCGCTCTCAGGCGAAGTACATGAAAATAAATATCTTTGGAGTTTCGAGTTATGAAATTTATTAGCTGCAAATGCGATTTGTTGTTCTTGCTGTAGTTGTTGTTGTTGTTGCCTAGCAGTTATCTCGGTCTGTGCTGCTGGGTCAGTTTCTCGGTTTCTCGGTTTCAACGGGAAGTGTTGCACATTAAAATTTTATTGTATACATAAGAATTTCCGAGAATTTGTTGCCTTTGCCTTTGCCTTCCACTCGCTTGCTTGATTAATGAAGTTGTGCAGCGTGTGTAGCTGTGTGTGTGTGTGTTGGGGATTTGAAATGCTGCTTAGATATCATTCGATTGGATTGTGTGCAGAAATCGCTTGAGAGACTTGATTAAGTTGCGGTCAACTCTATTATAAAGTCATTGCGAAGCTCGAGTGTTTTTTAGCTGGAGAACTGCATGAGTCACAAGCAGTATGACGTCACAATTTTAAATAAACTCAATAAATATTTGTTATATCATTTTCATGTAGCATAACCAATTGCAATTAGTGCTAGGCGTAGCCAAAGCCAAACATAATGCGTTTAACCAGCTTGAAATTCATTTGGCCGGCGCACATAATCGCTGGCCATAGTGCTGCTCAAACTGAAATTTAAATATGCAACCGCAACGCTGCTGCAGCCGCAAAAACCACGCAAACAACACACATTGGTGAACACACACGAGCGCAGACACACACACAGGCACACACACATAAGCGCACACACACTCGCACACACATATTGATTTAAGTGCATGAATTATGTGTGCGGTTTTCCAGCTAAAAACGACGAATGTTTGAAATTGTTTGGCGCTGTTTGTTTTGGCCACGCCCCTCACACTGCCACTGCTCCTGCCCCTGCACGTGCAAGTTTAAATGCCAAGTTGAGCGCACTTAATCCACATCATTAGCAATGCGCAGGCAGGAGGAAAGTGTACCTGGTCGAGTTTCATTAGTGTCCATGCAGAGGCTGCGAGTGTGGAATGTGACTCAATTACGATGTGATATGGCTGCAGCTGCTGAGTGTCTGTGTGTGTGTGCCCCACTTACAGTTATTTGTAATTTGTTGTTATTTGGCTTTATTGATTTTATGAGCAAACATTTTGTAAATGTTTTCATTAGACTGAGCGAGGGAGCAGCCCGAAGACAGGCTGCAGGCAGGCTCGTTTGGCTTAATAAACTCTTGCCGCATTTATTATTTAAATGCTTTTATGCCAGTGTGTGTGTGCGTGCGTGTGTGTGTGTGTGGCCTGCAAAATTGGGACAAGTTTCTGGAGCGAGGCGACATCACTTCAAAAGTCAATTAAGTCGCACTCGGACACAAACGCACCCCTAACAACGGCGTGTGAAGCATGTGCCACGCCCCATTTTGTGTGTGTCCGTCTGTCCGCTCGTTATGCTATCTGCTCGACTTGCTGCTGCCTTAATCCATTTCGATTTGCAATAAATTCATTTTGTTTATACACATTGCGTTTGCTTAGCAGCAAAGAGCTGAAATACCCTGTAGAATAGTGCACAAAAAGGGTAGTTCACGCTGCAAACAGTATTTTATGAAGAATTGCTTGATTTTCGTTAAGCAGCGCCTAAAAACCTTTTTGCCAGGGTATCTGCTAGTCTTGCATGCTTGATAATGTGAGACTAATTGTTAGAAAAGCAAGCAGCAGCCAAAACGGCACATAATACTGCTAAGAAATTTTTACAAGGTAACTGTTAGTCGTATATGACAAATATATAAGCTTCCTAGGGTATCTGCTAGTCGTGCATTCTTGGAAACTTGAGCAGAGCTTGTTGGAATGGTAAGCAGTGCTCAAAGCTACACCAAATGTCTTTTAAATATTTGAAGTAGGGTATCTGGCAGTCAGGTAGGACAGCTGGATAATTTTCCCAGGGTATCTGTTTGTTGTGCATGCATGCAAAATATATTTCTGTTTGCTAGAAATGTAAACAGCGCTCAGAAATATTTTTAATATTCCATAGATGCTTTTTCCAGCGTATCTGCTAGTCGTGCCGGCTGTGACTGCCTGTTTGTGTAGGCGTGGCACAAGTGTGGATTTCGACACACGTCGTTTTCCATTAAATTTGCCTGTAGATAAACGAAAAATGTCGAGCAAAAAGTTTTCTCGCTCCTTTCTCAAAGCGAAACTCACGTGAGATTTGCTCCCAGCGTGCAGAAGAGCGACTTATCGCTACCGGCAGGTGGGCAGGCAACCAGGCACACCAGCACATCCATGCATATTTAAATAGACTTATGTGTGCACACGCACACACACACACACTCACACACACACACAGTCACTGGACCACGTGGTGTATGCGTAATGTGGCGTGCCAAACCCAAAGGACTCGCAATATTTTCCTTTTTGCTTTTTCCCTTTTTGCTTTTGTTACCATTCAGTCTTTGAAAGTGGCTTCAAATGGTATATTAGCTCTGTGGAAATGTGTGCTGGAAGAAGGAAAAAAATCAAGTAACTATATATGTATATTTTTAATTCGTATTACTAGTTACTTGGATTCAACGATGTTCTATTTGTATTAAGATCTCAGCTATTTAAAGAGTTAGAGATTTTAAGCTTAGCATGTAGGTTCCTGTAAATCCCACGTCTATTCAGCTTATATCTGACCTGGGATGCCATGCCACCTGATGCAGAAAATTCATATTAATGATTTTGTAACGAATATCTGCATGCAGATCTCAGCTAATATAAGCGCTAGAGACATTAAATTTGTCATGAAGATAGCTGAAAACAATAAGCTCATAAAGCTTGTATGAAACTATCAGTACGACGTTCACTGTCTAAAAAAATCTATAAAATTAATTTAATCCGTATGAAGATCTCAGCTATTACAATAGCTGGAGAAAGCAATTTTTGCATGGATGTTGCTGTATAGTAAACATAGTTAAAGGTTAATTTAAACTTCAAGTGCCTTGCCTAACGCCTGCGGAAATCGATTATTTTTATTTTAAAGTGGAATATTAGGCAAAGTTTACGAGTTACAATGTTGCAATTAGGGCAAAGTGTAGCTAACTAAAATGTTGATATTCACTGTGAATTTAAGCTCGATGGGAGAATAAACAAAGAAGTTATAAAATAATGAATTTTGCATAACGCAGTAATACTACCAATTCCATGTCGAGTACAGTGCGTACACGCTTGATTATCTTTTTTAAAATGAAAGCAAAGAAACTACGAGTTGATGTCAATTTTTTTCCATAGAAATATATGCCTTTTAGCCTAGATTTCGTAAGTGAACGGTATTTAAGAGTCGAGTGCTTTGCAATGCGGCTTTCTTTAGCCTGTGCCCCCTGCACTGCGTGCTGCTGCACACTGAAGATAAAAAGCAAAAGTTAAAACCAATTCGCACGCAATTTTTGCCCACTGTTTGAAGTAGTTGTCGAGTTGTTGTTGCCCCGGTCACCCGGGAGTCGCTACCAGTCGAGTGTGTGGTGCGTGCCCCCAGTCGAATGCCCCGCCTGCTCTACCTGCTCCACCTGAGCCTAAACAAATGCAACACTTTGTTTTAACAGGCGAGGCATGACTACAAATTTATTTGTTTGCCTCTGCCCATACATTTATTTAGTAGTCACTGTGAAGGGACGTCACTGTCGACGACGCCGTCGCTGTCGCTGTCGCAGTCGCTGTTGACGCCGCAGTCGACGCTGCGCAGGTGCGGTCTGGCGGTTGCGCCGGGGTTTTGGGCCCGCGGGGCGTTTAAAATGCAAAGTAGCTTGAATTCGAGTTGGAGCTCGGCTTTTCTTACGTTTTTTCTTCGCTTTTTTTTTTTTTTGGGGAAACGAAAAGGTTGCATAATTGAAAGAAAACTTTGAGACACTCGCCGTGATTAGGGTGCCTATAATGTTGTCGGAGCGGGTGGGCGGGGCAGTCGGAGTCAAAGGTTGAGCATTTGGTGTGCTGCTGACGAAAAGATTAATGACTTTTGGCAGGGTCGTGCGTGTGTGTGCGTCTGGACCCTAAGGCTTCTCTCGTTTCTCGCTTGTGGTTTTCGGGCTTAACACTTGGCAAATCATTTTCGTTCCATTGAGCATTCAGATTATTATTTAATTTAAATTCGAATTTGAATTTACTGCGGCAATTTTTGAAAACTTTGTGCTGTCTAATTATTGTGGTCTGACGTTCTTAATTAGTGTAAAGCGGACAGCGAACGTTGCCTAATTGCTGTGCGCTGAAGAGGTTGTCGAAGGGAATTTGATTTATATTTTGGTATATACTGCATTTTTTGAGGTTAAGCTGTAGCTAGAAAATACACAGTCTTTTATATTTTTTCCTAAAATATTTGATAATTAAATTTTTATAGTTTTTACATTAAAATTAAATGCAAAGTAAGTTAAATTTATCAAAATTTTATTTATTTAAATTTTTTTGTCCGTTTAAGAGAGTTTTTTGCTCATAACTTCTTTAAAATTGCGATTAAGAGACGAAATAATGTTGGTCGTTGTCCGTAAGTTGTCCGCAACGAGAGTTTTTACTGTATCAACATTTTTTTTTAGTTGTATAAGTATTATTATTACCACTTTTACCACTTCAAATGACTAAGGAATGTCGGTTAGTTGTCCGTAAGTTGTCCCCAACGAGAGTTTTTACTGTAGCAATACTTATTTGTGCAAAAGATTTTCAGCTTTAGCCACTTAAATGACTAAAGAATTTTGGTTGTTGTCCGTAAGTTGTCCGTGAGGAGAGTTTTTACTATATCATTAGTCATTTTATTAGTATTATTTGTAGCTTTAGTAACAGTGCAGCAGTATTAATCAATTATCTAGTATTTTTAACGCGATTTACTTCGAGTTCACTTGAACTGGTTCACAAAATACACGCCGATTTGTGGCATTAGCGGAATTGAGTTCATTTCGCAGCAGTTCCGTAGATTTTATTGCTGTAATAAACCTGCTACAAGTCCCTAACCCTAACAAGTCCTTGCCTCGTCCACTCAACCCTAACCTTACCTACGTTGCCATCTTTAGCCAGCTTTACGGTATTTAGGGCCATATCTTTTTACAACTCCGCCACAATCAAATGTTGCAACATCCCCCCACCCCCAATGCTGGCCACTGCCCGGTAAAAAGCAAAGCAAAGTTCAGTCTCAGTCCAATTCGGCGCTGGCCTAATCAAATTTGCGGGGTGCTGCTGCGCTTACTGCCAACTTCAGTTCCCAACACACACACACACACAGACACAAGGGCATACATGTATGTACATACACCCCTCACACCTGGGGGAAAACTTTGCACGTTTCGTGCAGCATTTGTTGTCGTTGTTGTTGTTGTTCGTGCTGCTGCTACTGCTGTTGTAATTCCCAAGCTTTTAATAACTGAACAAGCCTCGCATTAATAATTTAAAATAGAGCAGAAATATGCGCGCTCTGCTTTTGGGCAGCGCGGACAGTGACGGCGACGCCAGCAGCGCTGCCCTCGCTGCTGCTGCTTGAAGTCCCAACGGCGACGTTGGCCCAGTGGCGCGTGTTTGTGGTGAGTTTCGCTGTGGATGCCAATGCGCCGAGCGTAAGCGCACAAGAGAGCGTAAGTGCGCTCTCTCGCTGGCGCGCGCTCTCTCTCTCTCATGCTTTGTATTGGCATTTGCGGCGCATTCCTACAGCAAGCACGCACACACACACACACACACAGAGGCGCATTGGATTGTATTGTGTGGATGCCTTCGCAGACAGCTTCTCGCGTGCTGCTGCTGCTGTTGCTGCTTCCCTCCCCCTCTTGCGCTGCATCCTCCCACACGTTGCGCCTGACTGATGATTCATGCTTGCTGACTGCGATGCTGCTTCTGTTGTTGTTGTTGTTATTTTTATATACAGCTATTGTTGTTGTTGTTGTTGTTCTTGCAATGCTAAAGCCATTAATTTAGCCAACACTTGCCCAACAGAAGCGACGCCAGCAGCGCAGCAGCATTTGCTTTGTTTTGTTTTGTTTGCATTTGTTTACTTTCTGCTGCTGCCGCCGACTGCGCTGCCAGCAGCGTTAGCTTAGCGCAGTGCCAGTGACGTAAGCAAGCAAAGCTGTGCAGCTGTTTAAATAGCACACAGCAACAACAACAACAACAAAGCGCTTTGCCGGCTGCGCTTACTGAATGAAACACATTTATAGTACGCTGCTTGCGGCAGCGAAACTCACCACAGCAGCGCTGCAAGCGACGAGAGCATTGCTGACGTCGCAACGCGTCGCTGCAACCGCACACACAGAGAGAGAGAGAGAGTGAGAGAGAGAGAGAGTCGTAGTGTTGACGTCGTTTGCGCTGCCGCGACTGCTGCTGCGAGCTGCCGCTGCTGCTGCTGCTGCTGCTACTGCTGCCTGCCTTCAGTTCACAATTGAACGCTCGCCGTGTCTGACGCGTCGCGCTACTCTCAGTTGTCTCAGCTGTTTGCGTGTGTGTGTGTGCGTGCTAGCGCTCTGCCTGCTGCTACAACTGTGACGTGAGCTACTTGCGCTCTCTCTAGCTCGCACAGTGACTGTCAAACCGGCGTGGTGTTGTCTGTGTACGTCACACTGTGCTCGTTACGTGCTTTGTGAGCGCTTCCGCTGGCTTTTGCCGCAGCATCATAAATCAACACTAAATAACAGCAACAAAAGAGAATAAAATAATAACAACAACAAGAGTAACAACAGCATCTACAATCATATTTAATAATTTTGTGCGCTGTTCAGTTTCGCTCTGTTTTCTTTTTCCTTTTTTTTTTAATATTTGTTTAATTTATTTGTGTGCGTGTGTGTGTGTTTGTTTATTTTGTTTGTGCAGCCGGCCAAGCAGCGGGCAGTTCCACTTAGAAACTAAGCCAAAACTTGTATGGCAAAGTCAAGTTACCGCTTGCTCGTCTTTACGCCCCTCTCCGCTCGCCACGCCTACTTCAACTCTTTAGTGCGCCCTCATCTTACTTCCCTCGAAATTCGTTTTATTTTCTAGTCAATTTGGGTCTGAGTGTTCAATTTATTCAGTTGAATGTGACAATAATAATAATCATAATAATCATAATATTAATTTGTGTGTGTGTGTGTGTGAGTGCGCTTTGGTGGGGCAGGTTCTCGTGCGAGAGAAGACAAAGAAAAAGTACTCGATGCTTTGTGCGCGTCTATAGCAGCTTGTGCTTTAAATAAATCGGGATATATGCAGCATTGCTTTGTGTTGCTGTAGGCAAATTAAATAAATATACTCGTATATTTTATTATTATAAACTGTAGCTAAAAACGAAAGATTCCAAGTAACTTCAATACAGAATTATATGTATTCAAGTTTTTAAAATAAATAAAATATATTAGCTGCTATAAACGATAGAATTTCCTTAACATACTCTAGTACTTCAATGGAATATCAATTGGCATTTGATGCTATAATCAAAGCAATTGATTGACTATATATTTCTGTGAAATTTCTGTTAGAATCATGCATAGATTGATTGAATCATAGTTGTTTGAATGCTAAAAAAAAACATAATAAAAATAAATTAATAAATAAAAAATAAATAAAATGCTATAGAGTTTTGATCTTGGCATAATCAAAGCAACTCTGAAGCTGAACGTAAATAATGCCTAAATATTTCAGTTAAATTTATAGAACATGTCTAAGCTCCTTTTTATCTCAAGAAAATCTATTTCTAACTGAATGGCTTTCTAAAGAGTAGATATAGAGCTTAATTGAACTCATTTCACAGCGAGTAAGCGAGTATGGTAAATGCAACAGAAGCATATTTTAAGACTTAAAAGAACTTAAATTAATTATTTCTAAATTAATGGAAGTAAATACTTTTATACAGATACTTTTATGCAAGAAATTGTTGCGAGATTTTATGAAGCTGTAGTACACATATTCAAAAATTATTTAAAAAAAATCTTTATAGCTGCTTTTAAGCAAAAGAGTTTCTGAGAATAAACAACTGAAATAAATGCTTTCTATATTAATTCAAGCTGCATTAAACATATGCCAAAATAACAAAAAGATTTTCCATAATAAAGAACTTAAATTAATTCTTTGTATATTAAAACAAGTTAATTTATACTCGCAGCTGTTTTAAAACAAAACAACTCAGAGAGATTGTTTTAAACACGTAGAAAAAAAAAATTCCAAAAAATCTATAGAGCATCGATAAACTCAGTCCATAAAAAATCAAAATAAATACTCATGTACAACTGCTTTAAAGAAAAAGTGTTCTAGAGAACTTTAAAAATCTTAGCTTATAATATTTGATCAAAATAAAAATGCCTTAGAACTTTGATAAAGTCATTCCATTATAATCTTTTAAAATAAATATCTGCAGTTGCTTAAAAATAAAAGAATTCCAAGAAATAATTGTGAGAGCTTTGATAAATTTTAGTATCAAAATTAAATATTTAAAATAAATCCAAGCAAATAAGCAAGATCTTCGGCTAAGCTAAACTCGACTGCAGTTAGAAGCTGGCGCTGACCTAGTTTCGCTATCAGAACACGCTGCCTTTGTGTCTTATCTTTGTCATCGTCTTGCCTGTTTATTTGCGCGCAGTGCCGAAAACTTGTCAGCTGACTGGCAAGTGGAAGAGTAAGGCAGAGGAGGAAGGCGCAACGCTGCAATTTCCCTGACTGTGACGCAAATGCGTATGCTCTGGCAGTGGCTCTCAAACTGTAGAGCTGTCGAATAAGCTGCGCATTAAGCGTTTATCGCTTATCAATGAAGCGCTGCTTTTGTGCCGCCGTGTGCTACGTGCCTTTGACCCAGAAGTAGCTTACAAGCATAAAGTCTTCCCTCTTCCCCTGCCGCGGCACTTACACGACCTACTCACCTATCATGTAATCAACATTGCGTATACGTAATAAAGCCAGTATTTTGATAGCCGCCCGGGCGGACAGCAGAGAGGAAGATAGAGAGGGAGAGAGAGGGGGGAGGTGAAGTAAGCATCGAGTTGAGTTCGGTTGAGTTGAGAGAGCGCACGCCGAGCCGGCTTGCGTGTGGAACCTAAGAGCGCACGCTTGCGAGAGAGAGAGAGTGAGAGAGAGAGACTCTCTCGTAACGCTCTCTCTCTCTCTCTCTCTCTCTCTCTCTCTGCGCCTTGCATGTGCAGGCCCACCCACCCCCATTTGAAGGTGGCGCCCTTGCGCTACTTTCGCATTTGGCCAGCTTTCACGTAGTACGTAACGTAACGTAACACAACGTAACGTAACGTAACGTAGTATCTTGTTGACCTCATTTCGTGTGCGAAACTCAACGCGGCAGGTTGTGGCAGCGCTTCGACGTGTACGAGAGCGATACAGCGACCAAGACCGGCAATACGCTACGCTTCTTTCAGCTCGGAGACTCACAGAAATTCCTTTGTCTGCTGTCTGTTGTGTTGTGAGTGCGTGTGTTTGTGTGTGTCTGTTTCAAGTTAAATGTCAAAGTGTTTGTTTTCAAGTTGAACTCTTGGCCTCGTCGTTTACTTCGATTTTAATGTGCGCGTAAACAAAGATTAGAGAAAAAAAAATGTCGATAGAAAACTCAAAAGTTGTTTGTCAATCTATGACGACGTTTTGATGAGCTGCCAGTGCGAGCGGAAAGATTATAATGGCCCGAAACGCCACCCCAAACAGCAACACTAAATACCAACAACAACAATAACTATAAACAACCACCCAGCAAACAAAAAGATTTGATTTGAGTTCTGTATTTATTTTTTTTTTCACAATTTTTTCCCTTATTTATTTGGGGTTGCCTGCTGTTGTTGTTGTTCCCTTTGTTGTTGTTCTCTTCATTGTTGTTGCTGTCTGCGTGTTGTCTGTGGTCGTAGACCAGCATATTTATTGTCATACCGTCTGCAGATAAAATTTGACCTCGTTTGCTGCTGGCGCGCCAAGTGCAAATTTAATATCAAGTGGAACAAAAAAAGTGTCATAACCGCAAAATGATTGCCATAAGGAAAACCTGAAAAACAAAGCTTTGAAAATTATTGTAAACTCAAAAACAAATTATACTAATAGTTGCAGCAGTGAAAACTGCTTGGAAAATTCAACTCGACGCTCAGAGCTACGGCAAAGAAACGGCCTCAAAATTGCCGAACTAATCAATCAACCCACGAAGCTGAACAACAACAATTTTGGTGGTGCGTATTTGATTATATATGAATCTCTATAAATCTGTATAAGAATGACTGATAGATATCGCTGTCTCTGTGAGGCTGTATACAAATTACTGCTAGCTTTAATATACCTTTGATTGATTTAATATAGCTAAAGTAATATCTATAGATAAACTTGCAAAATTATTTTAAAAATGTCATTAAAAAGCTAAATAAATTAAGCAAAGTATTAAAATATATATATAAAATATATATATAAGAATATGGCGTTAAGCTCATTGCAAATAAAAATCAGCAAAGTATTAAAATATTTAGAGAAACTTGCTTGAACATTCTAAAAAATCTTGTTAAACGCATTCAGCAAAGTATTATAATATATAGTTAATATAAATATTATAAATATGCAACAAGATTCAACAAAATTGCGTTAAGCTCATGCAAAAATAAATAAATAAATAAAGTATAATAAAATCGAAATAAAATTCTAAATTCTAAAGCACGCATTTCAAAATGAATTAAGCAAAGTATTATATTAGTTATAATAAATATAAAAGGCTTGCAAAAGCTTGCGTGTTGAACGCATGTAAAAACAAATAAATAATATTAATTGCACTAAACTCATTTAAAAATAAATGAAACTAGGTATTACAATATCTTAATAAACTTGCTAAAAGATTCTAAAAAATAGTTATAATATAATATGGTAGATAAACTTGCTATAGAACTTCGAATAACTTATTTTATAATGCCAGCAAATAAATAACTATAGTTGCTTTCAAACGAAAAATTTCCCAAAAAAAATTCCATAGGCAGAAGTCATTCCAAAACTATTCGAACTCACTCTCTAGCTATCGCACTCGCTCTAACAAGCAGTTTTCGGAATTAATAGAAATCTATATTAAATCGATCGGCGAGATGAACTCGCGTCACTTGGCGCTGTTGCTTTGCTGTTTGTTTGTTTGTTTTTCTAATTATTTGAACGCTTGATTTACAGCCAAACAAAGTAGGGAAAACACTAATAGAGCAGTGGAGAAAATATGGAACGACTAGCAGATATCATGTAGTGGCATAATATATAACAAAATTCGAAAGCTTGATTTACATTTTTATAGACTTTAGAGAGTCGGGGAAGTGCTTATACGACTACAAAATACCCGGCAATTAATTGCGTTTCTTATATATTTTTTTTATTTAGTATTTAAAAAAAATGCCCATACACATAGTTGGGCCATGACTTCTAAATAGAACTTATATGCTCGATTTTACGGGGTATTCCATAAGCGGAATTTGGATTCATTGTCGGCCCACGCATGAAAATTGTATTAAATATAATTCGATATTGTTATTTATAAATTTGGTTTTATGCGAAGCGAAAAGAATTTATGCTGCATAATAAACAAATTTGAGATGCGTGAAGTGCGGCATTTGTCGGAAAAGTTTTTCGATTGATTCATCTTTTCACTACAAATGCGATACATAGTACATAGTTTTCCAGCTCGATCGCTTGAACTGTTGGACGATTTTCTGCAACGAGGCGGAAAATGCATTTTCCATTTATGAAAATACAAAATGCAAATAAATATTTTAAAATATGCGTAAAAGCCCATTTAAAATGCCCGCAACAAATATTAAACGAATGCAGACAGACAGACAGACGGACGGGCAGAATGCAGTAAAAAAATTGGGCGAAAAGGGAGGAGGGAGCGAGGGAAAAGGCAGGGGCAGACACACGTCATGCATCAAAGTAAACTTTATTTAAATTAAGCGCAAATATTTTGACACGTCGAACGCGAAATGAAACAAATAAACTGTAATGTAGCAAGAGCTGTTTGACTGTCAAATACCCTGTAAAAAAGCTAAGTAATTTTTTGAGTAACTACTAACATGCCTGCAGGGTATTTTTGCAGCCGTGCAGCACTCGAAATATTTGAGATATTTCACAAATTGTTTATATATTTTATGCTCGAATTGGCAATCAGCTGCCGGCAAAGTTGTTCAATGAGCATTCGAAATGTGCGCCCATTTCCAGCTCCATCACCATTTCCTTTTTACTTCAACTGCAGGGAGAACTCTCTGCACTCCCCTCGCCACGCTGCTCCTACTGCAGCTCCAGCTCCAGCGCGCTGCTGAAACCGGCTTAAAGCAGCACGCGGAAGACTTCGACCCGCCGCTCGATTTTAATGGTTGCCCTTGTTGCTGTTGCTGTTGTTGTTGTTGCTGTTGTTGTTGCTGCGTTGTGAGTTGTGTGCAATTGAAATTAATTCAAGTTGAATTGAACTTTTTATTAGAACATTGACCCAGCGACGCGTCGCGACCGCTGACGTCGTTGTCGAGCGACTTTTGGCCGCGGCAACAGCTACAGATACGGGTGCAGATACAGCTACAGATACAGCTACAGCAACAGCTACAGATACAGATACATTTACAGCAACACAGCCGCAGATAGGAGCAACAAGCGCATATTAAATCCAGACCTAATCAGCTGTTAAATCACTTGTTTAATCAGCTTTATGTGCGAATGATAAGCTAAAAACACACACACACACACACAGCATAAAACCAAATATACTTCCGTTATCACACACAGACGGCAAACAAGCTAAACAAAACTCATTACAATGCACAGGGTGCACAGGCTGAGCGCGTGGTTGGTTCAAGAAGTTGAGCAGAAATCAATAGACGTGAGAGATAAGTAATAGAAGTATAGAGGGAAATAATAAACAATAATATGTTTTGGATTCTAGAAGATAATACAGACATTTTCAGGAATCTCTAACCATGAAAAACTCAAGCAGAGTGCAAGAAATTTGACAGAAATAAAGATAACAGAAATGCATAATTATATAGTAGTATTGAAAAAAAAAAAAAACCTATTTCATTGCTTTGAATTTACTGCATCAAGTTTAAGAATCAAGCTGCAAATATGAGAAGAGCATAGAAGTTTTGAAAGATATAAGAATTTTAATATTAAAAGTTTTCTTTACTAATTTTAAAGAAATAAAAACGCAAGATAATAATATTATAAAAAATATAATAATATACAAAAATAATGTAGTAAAAAATAATAATATAAAGTAATAATAATAAGAAAAAATAAATATAACAACTTACTTATTTATTAAGAAATATAGCAAAATATATATGAACTTTTTTATTACAAGTAAATAAATATAATACTGCAAAATAATGCAAAATAAAAATAATAATAAATTTAAAAAAAATAAAACAATAATTTAGTAGAGAAATAATATAAAATGATAATTACAATTATAATAACTTATTTAATTATTATAAAATTAAGTGAAGGCCATAAAGGAATAGACGTATATAAAAAGATATACGAATTTGAAATTTTAAAAGTTTTCTTTCTATTAATTTATAATAATAATAAAGCAAAACATTAATATTATAAAGAAATAATAATAAAATGTAATAATAATAAAAACAATAATCATACAAAGTAAAATTAACAAATAAATAAAAATATAAGATGATAATAAAACAAAATAATACTCATATAATAAATATTTATAATATAAAGTAATAACAATAATATTTTAGACAGTTTGATAGTATCCATCTATATCTAGTAATTTTTCCGGCTATATACACGCCCATTACAAATCTCAGTCAGTTTAAGCTTATTTCCCGTGTTTTAAATAATTTTATTGAATTGCTACAGCTTTACCTTCAACTATAAAACAGCCATAAAACGCGGACATATGTTAGTCGGAACCAAATGTATCGTAAATTATAGCACGATCTCATTAAAATCATATATACGTATATATTTGGTGATTATCTGATGGCTGTAGATAAGCCTGCGCGAGTTTTGATTTATGGGGCGAGACAGGAACTTGTTTAGCTTTAGCGCAGTAGTCGGAATCGAAGTAATTAGCTGGGATTATGGTTGCAGGCGACGACAATGTCGTCTCGTCGTCGATTTAGCTGGAACTCAGACTGAAAGTGAGACGCGCGCGCATATTTTGATGGCTAAATCAATTAGAAAGTCAGGTTTGGCTTAAAGTAATTGAGATTTGCGAGTTGCGGTTGCTGTTGTTGTAACACTTTTTGTTGTTGTTATTGTTGTTGTTGCTGTTGTTGTTGTTACACATATTCGTAGTAAATTTTAATTAAGTTTCGCTTGGCGCTGGCCTGGGCAAAAGTTGATAAACAGCCGAACGACACGCAAACTTGGCCAAAAAGCTGCTGGCGTGTGCGAAAACTATTAAAACAGGTGGGCAATATCAAAACTGGGCTGGTCTGGTCTGGGCTGGGCCCCCGAGCGCCGTCTTGGGTGACTGAAGGGAAGGGTTTTCGCATTTCCCACATGCAACTGGTTGACTAATTTTCCGTACTGTTTTTTGGGGGTGGCGCGAAGTTGGAGACTTGAGACCTTCACGGGTTTATCGCGCACGCCTTCGATAATTCGATGCGATTTCGACGAGGCGATAAAAAGAAGAAAGAAATAGTTCTATATGGTAATAAAAGTTGTACTTTACCCCCAAAATGCTTGGCATGAAAATCATTCAAGAAATATGCTGAACCATGGGGTAGGCCGAAACAAGCTCTTAATGTTCTTATTTATTTGTCTCTCTCTCTGAGTGTGTGTGTGTTTCGTTTTGGTTGTGCGTTTATTTTTGTATAATTTCTTTGATGGTTTTTAAATTTTACGGCCTGGTCTGGGTGTGAATGGAGGCGTTGATTGATAAGATTGTGCCTGTGCCTATGCCTGGAAACAAGCTGGAAAACTATGAGGCGTTGCCACGCCCCTGTTGACATGCGATGGGCATGAATTTCTTGGTATATATGCGATATTATAATTACTTTAGGGCAGCATAAGTGGAAAAGTGCGTGTGGTTTGTGAGTTATCGGTAGATCAGCTTGAAGGGGCAGAAGTAGGGGAGGGAATGCTGCTGTATATGGTATATAGAAAATATGATTTTTAAAGCTTATAAAGGCCTTATTAATATAGTATAATAAAAATATTATTTTTAATGTTTATAAAGTAAATGTTGCCCAATAAATTTAAATTCTTGAATAATTCTATTAAATTTCATTTTACATACGACGTAAATCTACTTTTAAAAATTTTGTGTATTTTTTTAATATTTTAAGAACTTGCTAAAAAATTTTAAAAAAGTATATTAAAATTTATATATGTTTAAAAAAATTTTAATAACTTATAATTATGTTATTAAAAATCTTTTTTATCAAGATAATTAATAATTATTATTATCTTAATAAAATCTTATATATTTTCCAATCTCTGGAATCAGCTATATACATTTTTAAAAATGTTTTAAATTTAAAATAGGCTTAAAGAATATAGTGCTGCTGCTATTATTGCTTAAATTAGTTAATTAATAAGCTCCGAAAAATAGCCCGTTTATATACGTTCTAAATTTCAAAATGTCAATATTTAAAATCCATCTAAATTTTACAATTAGCTGTGAAATTTTCTGAGCCTACAATAAATATTTGATTTAGTCTGTTCGATAAGCCGCTGCAAAAGCTTGTCTATAAACATTTTCAAAATTATTAAATATACTCTACTTTAATTACTTTTAAATGCAATTTAATGCATGCCACACACACGCACACACACACAAAATAATCGCTTGTTGTGTAACTGGTAAAAAGGGATTAATTTCTCTATGCAAATTGCCTGCTAAATTTCTGAATAATTATTTGCATTTTACTGCAATTAAAAGTGCTAGCTGTGTGTGCGTATGTGAGAGTCTGAGTTGCCTCTGTGTGAGTGTGTGTGTGCGTGCGTGTGTGTTGTAATTGCATTTACAGTTATCAATCGCCGGTTGGCCACAGGCTTATCAATTATTCCTTTGTTCTCGGAGCTGCTCGTTCCCGTATCCCTTTTGACTGACAGCGCGAATTTGCGCGACTCACGTGGCCAGGCGTGGCATGCCACGCCCCCTGCTGCTGTTGTCACCAGGCAGGCTATTTTCAGCGCGCCGGCAAATTGCTCACGTCATTTAAAAGGCGTTTAATCATCGGTGCCGTCAGCTGCCGCAGCACTTTAAACCCTTGGCCAATTGCCTATTTATGGACGCAAGAGAGAACTATTCTCTCTCTATTTTTCTCTGTCTCTCTCTCTCTCTCAGTGTGCTCTCTCCAGTCTCTTGCTGCTGTCGCCAAGTGTCAAAATATTTCGCAGAAAATCTATTTTCTCATGCATCGACGCAGACGCAGGCGCTGCAAGGCACGGCCAAAATGTCACGTATACGTCGTGTGGCACGACATGGCGAAATGTCGCTGCGCTTGCTCTCCTTCCCCTTCCCCTTCCTTTTCCCTTTGACTCTTTAGCCTGCTAATTACGTCATTAACAACAAAATTTGAAAAGTGCTCGTCGTCGTCAATTCGCAGGGCATTTTGATAGTCCGATGACGTTTGACGTTTCTGATCAATGAATGAGCTTGTGCTTGTCTGTCTCTCGATACAGTTTACAGTGAGTCATGGCATTGCTGATACCGCGCAATTGATAATTTTGCTGGGGAATTACGCGTTTCTGTCGTAGATAAATGCTAGTCATTGCGATTAAGTTAAGTACATGATGTAGAAAGTACTATAACTATAATGCGTGTTTCTTATCTATGAACTTTGAAGTATTACGGCGTTTCACTATCTGCAACTGTAGTATATAATAGTGTGTATTTGTATACAATAATAATAAAATATTTTATATAAATAGGTTGGCTTAAGTTTGAGTCTTCTGCAGGGCATGTCTGTTTGTCAATGCGTTTATAGTTTATTCCATAAGCTGAGAAATATTACAGTGTACATTTATACGCTTCAAGTTTGAATTTTAATATATGAAATCAAATTTTTTTTAATATTTAAAATATTACTGAGTATATTTCAACACTTTATTTTTTATTATTATTATTTTAATTACTTTCAAACTCAAGTTTATTTTTATTTAAGTACATAATATAGATTTTATTTTACTTGCAAATACCAGTTTTTATTTTAATACATAATATACATTTTTTTAATATATAAAATATTACTGGATAGATACCTACATTTTATTCTTCTATTTCGTTTCAATTTATATATTTGTATTAATGGGTAATCTTTTAAAAGGTTTAGTAATTAATACAAATATTATATATTTTTTTTTTTTTGGCAACTGTAGCTTTTAATATTATAAATTAACTCATAAATACTAGAACAGTGCAGGGTATATTTGTACCAAAATAAGCGTATATTCTCCACAACTATAGCTTGTAATATTTTAAACTAGCTTGTAAATTTAAAAGCATAACTGTTTTATGTTATGCCACTGTATATCCCGAAAAATTACAGGGTATTTGTCTGTTAAAAAAGACATTAACACCCACTGTAAATCGCTAAAAAATCTCGCATACTAATTTGCATACATTTGCGACTTGGCAATCAAGTAAATGCCGTGACGAATGCGCTGAGCTCGCTTTTCCGCGGGAAACTCGCGAAAATTAACAGCCACAGCAACAACAGACATTCTTTTAATTGCAGTGCATTGCATTACTATATGTGCAATTGGTGTGTGTGTGTGCGTGTGTGTGCACTGTTTCGTGTGTGTTAATTGGGTGTCAAAAGCTAGATGCATACATGTATGTACATATGTCTGGCAGGCACTGTGTGTGTGTGCAAGCAGGCGCGTGCTTGTGCTCGTGCACGCTTCACTTCACCACGCCCATAATTGACGCCTTCCCCCGGCAGGCTGGCAGGCAGGCTGGCAGTCGGGCAGGCCAATGAACTTGCCTGCGATTGTCACCTGCCGCGCAAATGAGTGCAATTTGTCTCTGATGCTGACATTGATGCCGATTGAAAAACTTTGATTTCCATGTGCGTGTGCAACAACAACAACAGAGCGAAAACAACAACAACAACAACGAAGTGAAGCTGCTGCTCAAAAGTTGGCAGCGCGCTCCTTTTTGCCGTCTTAATTAAATAAGTTTTGTGCAGCTGAAGTAGCAGCGCGTCTGCTGCTGCTGCTGCTGCAACTTCAAGCAGCTGCGAGTTGTTGCCAGTTGCAACTCATTTCGCTTGTTTGCCTTTCATTTGCCAAAACTTTTTGTGCATTGGCAAATAACTTTAATGGGCTTTTAAAACAACAACATTAATGGCAACACAACGACAATATTAACAACAACGAGAGCAACAACAACAACAACAACAACAACAACAACAACAACTGCTGCTGCTGCTGCTGCTGCTGCTCGAGGCAACCGCTGCCAGCGTCAATTGCTGCAATTCGATGAAGTTGGCTTTTAAACAATTTGTCAGATGTGCCAACTATTTGTTGTAGCAGCCTGGCGCCATTTTGTGCATTTGCATTTGCAGCACTGTGCTGCAAGTACTGCTGGCGCACAACAGTGCGCGCAATTTGTATGCAATCGGGCCATTTAAATGCTGCTCGAGCCAAAACAGTCGCAAGCGTGAAGTCGGCGCGTGAGTTGCTTTTCGGGCTGGCTAAGCAGCAGCAGTGGCAGTGAGTGCAGCTTTTGAAGGTGCTGGGCCCAAGAAGCTAAGCAATTGAAGGAGCTTTTACGGGAGCTTAGAAAAGAAAGCTGTGTAAGTAGGAGCTTTGCTAATGACAGTTCTAAGAAAAGGAAGGAAGTTTAAGGAGCTTCAAATCAGAAACTTTGTAGAGATAACATTGAATTGTGAGCTTCGTAAATTAAGATTATTTATTAAGGAGCTTTCAAGTGGAAACTTTGCAAATCTGGATTATTTCCAAAGTAGCTACAAAGCAGAAGCCTTTGAGAGGGACCTTAGTTTTGGGATTTTTCAAAAAAATAAAATATATATAAAGCAGCTTGAGCTGTGAAGATCCTGTCGCTAATGCGCTTTATTTATTACGATTAATTATAATATTAATTACCAAACTGAGTTTTAGTTGATATTAACAAAACTGCTTTTATTTAGAAGCTTTAAAAAGTAAATACTTGAATGGTTTAAAAGCTTTATTCAGTAAGCTTCATTGACGTAATCTCTTAAAATCTTTGAGCAAGAAAATTGTTTTTTTTTAAGCTGTTTTAAATCAAAACAAAAACTTAAACTTTGCTTTTCAAATGTATATGCCAATATTCAAAAGAGAATGGAAAATCCACTCTCAAAAATGTATTTAGCTTAAAATGATTAAAATGATTAATCAGAAAAAAAAACTGGAATGTTTTTAAATCTTTTTTTTTTGATTTAGAATGACATTATGAAATATACTTTTATTATATTATTATTTTAACAATAATAAAAATATAATATAAATAATAATAGTAGTAAAAGTAATAAAATATTAACAAAATTATAAATTTAAAAATAATCATAATAACAATAATTATATATTAATACCTTCAGCGATTCCCCTTCAAAACAGAAGTTCCACTCCCAAAACCTAAACTAATAGCTGAAATTTTGACTTAAACCGAGCTTAAATTATTAATTTGAGATGCAGTTTCTATGCAAAATCAAGCAGAAAAGGCAAAGGCAACAGCCTCGAGTTAAATTAATCAAATTCCTATCGCTTGTCTGCTTTGCATTCATGCAGCATTATAACCCTGACTTCAACTCGGCTAGGATCATTATCAGTTGCCAGACGCAAGCTGTTGTATGCCGTGTTAGTTGTGCTCGCTCCGGTTGCCATTGTTGTTGTTCTTGTTTTTGGTTAGCTTATGATTTTGAACAGCAATCTCACAGTTATGCGAGTGGGCCTATAATTGAGTCGAAGTGTTGGTTCTGTCTGCCTGTCTGCCTGTCGGCCTGTCTACCTATAATCTATCCATATACAGACTTGTATTATGTATTTATGCCATAGACTCTTGTCTGCATTGTTGTTAAGCCAAATTGCTTTTGTGTGGCGACAACAACAACAATAATGACAACGACAACGAGAACAGCACGGCAGCAGCAAGAGCAGCACTCACAGTGAGCTACAGATATGTGCAGACACTTATCAAATGATTTAAAGCTGCAAAAAAATAATATTTTTAATTTTAATTGCTGCTCGACTGTCTGTTCCAGTCATTGTAGGCGTATTACTACGTGTCTGTGGTTAGAAGAGGGCAGGGGCGAGGCACTCTTATGCCCATCAGTGTCAGTTTTTCATGGCGCAGAGTTTGATAAATGTGTGCAAGTGTGTTCAAGTGCCAATTTCCTAGTTGACTTTTATGGTATGCAAATGAGAGCAAGATAGAAGCAGGGAGATTTACGGGGCTGAACGAGAGATATAGTGGGGAATTCTATTTAAAAGTTAGCTGCAACATATAAAGATAAGGTTGACTAATTTTTAATGGATTTCTACAAACTTGTTATGCCCTGCAAGTATTGTAAATGGATAAAAAAGAATATGTGCTTGTAATAAAAGTCTATAATAGACAGTGTAGTTTATTTATTATGTTTTTAAAGTTACAATTTTTTTTTTTTTTGGTGCAGGGTATTCAGCAGTCAAGTTCGCTGCACAATTGCTCTGTTCTGGAATTGAACAGGGGTAATAGTGGGAAATTCTGTTTAAAAGTTCGGTCTAATATATTAAGTTAAGGAAGACTAATTTTTAATAGATTTCTACAAACTGGTAATACCCTGTAACTAATGTGAATTGTTAATATTGACTATAGCTCTCTTTACTTATTTCTTCTTGATTTAAACTGAATTTATAGTACGAAATTCTGTTTAAAAGTTCGGTCCAAAAAATTAGGATAAGGAAAAATAATTTTTAATAGATTTCTACAAACTGGTAATACCCTGTAACTAATGTAAATTGATATAATTGTTTTATATAATTGGTATAAATGTTTGGCGGGGTACTTTTTGGATTGATTTTGCCTTTTTAATTTAATTTTTCATAGTGCAGGGTATTCAGCAGCCCCTTACTTATTTCTTCTTCAATTAAACTCATAATTAAGTAAGAAATAAATAGTTTTTCCCACTCAAAGCAAATTGACATTAAATGCAGCTGATTATCCAGCAGCTTGAGTCTTCTTCCGCTAGAAAACACACACAAATCTGTTGTGGGCGGAACAAAAGAAACAAAAGACTTTTGGAACATGCAAGAAATGTCAAACACACTTGGATGGCATGGGAAAGCGTATGTGCATTAGATAAGAAAATTGGCGATAGCAAAGCAGCACGTTTTTAAGCAATGAAATGCATTTGGCAAGTGTGTTAGGCGAGCAACTACTGATTACACACAAACACACACACGCACACACACACACACACACTTATTTACACACAATCATTATGCCAATCGGCGAGCGGAGTAAGAAGAAGCAGTAGCAGTAAAGTGGGGGAACAGCTGATACAACAACTTGGGCACGCCCTTTACACAATTTGCATGCCTCACTGGACGCTGAAATAACTTTTGCCAAATGTTGTTATAAAACAACAACAACAACAACTATAGAAATTATACAACTCAATTACGAGAGGTTCCCAACAACATGTGTATACATAAATAGCTGGGTAATACGTGGAGAGGGGATGGGAGGGGGGACTAACAGGCGCCCCTTGAATGCATTTCTATTTTCGAGTAGTTTTTCATTCGAATTTTACGACACGAAATTGGCTTTTCGTTTAGGGAGCAGGAAAAAACTGTGCGTGCTGCAGCGCGCTGTCTTCGACTCCCCTTCCCCCTCCTACTGCACTCTGGGGTCACTCCCAGCTTATGTATTTATTATTATGGCACAGCACGGTCCACTGATTTATGTTAATTTGTGCTGACAATTTTCTGTTTTCGATAATGCTGTGTGTTTTTCACTTGATTGCGTGGCAGCTTGGAGTATTATTAATTAACTAGTTTATCTAACCATAAAAATATATATATATTTAGTATATACTGACTATAACTTTGGCACTCTCTTCTCGTTACAGGCGTCACAATGCGGGAGAAAAAAGGCGGCGCCCTGCAGAAGCTCAAAAAGAGGCTATCGCACAGTTTTGGCCGACTAAGTGAGTACCAGCTAAAGCCATAGATTACATAAAAAAATAAAATATCTATATAAAATATATAGAGTATATATTTGTGTATATAGTCAAATATTTGCTATTAGAAACTCCCGCGAAACTACAATAAATCAGGCAACAAAAGCTCGCCATAAATGGGCAGAAAGAGAACTGAAAATTGTGGAAGATATGTGTGGGTGCAGTCTGCCGCACAATGGATATATCTCTATAGCGGCGTTAGAAACCAAGTGTATGTCTATGTGTGTGTGTTTGTATTTACCAACAATGGGCACATAAACTTGTCTATTGGGCGTTGCATTTGCGCAATGGGAAATGTCGTGAATGAATCATGGCCAAATCAGGCCTGCGTTGCAAGCTCTAGAGAATCCAATAAATTGAGATGCATTTTGGCGAGTAACAGTAAGGTCGTTGTAGTTAAATAATATATACGACTAACTAAGTAGTTTGTTGTGCATTTAATATTGGCATTGGCCTGTGGAGCGTTTCCGCTAGGTGTGTGAATATACATACATATTTCATTCATATTTGCTAGTGAGTTTCCCAGCGCTGTGGCCTGTGGGGAGTTTACTCTAGGTGTGCGTATAGTATAATGAAATTTTGCAAGTTCTCTTAAATTTAAAATAAAAAAAAAAAATCGTTGTGAAATTAGCAAATTTTGATTTTATTTGTCTATTAAGAATTATATTAATTAAAATTTACAGAAAACATTTAATGGTGTCAATATATATTTAACTGGCATTATCTATAATAATATTCTTCTCCTCAGTCTTCTCATATATGGTATTTAACTGTAATTAAATACTGTAGGAAAACTCCCCTACAGAGTGTTTTCATATTTTTATCAAATATTATATATCTATAGATATTATAGATATTTATTATCTATTATCTATCCCGTTTTTTATATTTGTAAATATAATTTACAGTACGTATTTATTGGCATTGATATATTCAATAGGCATTATCTATAACATTATTCTACTCATCAATAAAACAACTATATAAGACTTTCCATAATTCCTGTATTTATCAAATATTATCTATAAATATATTCACCCACTTTTCTTTTATATAGTAGTGCCCAATCAGTCTCTATGGCTACAATAAATTCAGCTAAAATAGTCTAAGAAATTATATATGGCACACCACTTAATAAGTTTCTGGCCCGATATATAGGGGCAGTACCTAAGCTGCTTCCACTCTTATCCCTAATTCTATTAATAAACTTTACAAATATTGCCCATGAGCAGCTTACCTTAATCTTCTAACTAGAACTGCCCATAAAATACCTAAATGACTGTTGACTGTTCCAACACATGCAACTAATATTGCAAATATGCTTAGGCATTTACTTTAGAGTTTCGCCTCGTTGTGCTAATGGCCTGCGAAAAGTTTATTAGCCTCGACTGAAAGCCCATAAATTTGCCAAAAAGCCGAAAGTTATGCCAAAGTTGTTGGCTGTGAAATTTAAATCCTGTTGCTGAACTTAAACCACGCTGCAATGCTGCAGGTGTGCAGAGATGCTAAACGAAAGTTTACAATGAAATGAAATTCTAGACAACTGCAGGTGGAGGAAAAGAGAGAGAAAAGGCAGGAGAAAATACACACAAATTTTACTGCAGTGTATTTTTCTCCGGCGGGCAATTCAGTGAGCTGTCAAAGAGCTGCCAACGCTGCGTCAAAACAATTCAAACGCAAAATGGGGAAATACGAGGCAAAATTGAATATATAAATCCAGCACAGCACTGTACAGTTTTAGAGCAACTGCTAAACAAATGTGCACAACAAACTGTCGATGTTTAATGGTCAAACAGCCGAGACATGAGGGAAACTGCATTTCGGCTGTCAGTTTTCCACAGTTTTCCATATTTTCCCCCCACTTCTCCCACTCTCCTTCGCTTGTCCAATGTAATTGAATGCAGCAGCTGAAACTGACTATGACTGACAGACAGACAGACAGAGAGAAAAAGAGATGGAGAGACAACAGTGCGACGAATGGGAATAATCCGAAATGTGCTTGGCATGGGAGTTTGTTCTGCCGCCCCTCCTGCTCCCTCTCGCCCCCTGCCATGCTGCATAGTTCGCTGTGCGCTCGCCAGCGGCGCCACTGTGCTGCCCACTGAACTCGTGTTGACTCACCAAACCCGTTTCGGGTTGCGGCATGCGGCTAATTGTCTCTCAACGCCCACAATCGCATGTTGTTTTAGTGCCTGCCCCAGCCCCAGCCCCAGCCCCACTGCCCGCTCTCGATAATATTCGCGCGGTCCGAAACGAGTTTATGTTTTTTTTTTTTTTTGTCGCTCGGCCTGAAGAAAAACCGCTTTATGCGCAGAGAATTATGTGAGCGGACCGCAAAACAACAAACGACAACCAGCTGTTTCCCCTCGAGAGAGAGAGAGGGAGAGAGAGACGCGACGGCTCGTAGTTGAGCTCAATGCGACCATTTTTGGGCTGAAAAATTGTGAAGCCAAACGCTTGCAGCGTGTTTCAAGTTTGTTTCGCCCATAAATTTGGCAATTGAGCAATATTAAAAAAAAAAAGAGTTTGATGGCCGCAATGCAAGAGCAGAGAGGAAAGAGGAAATTCCACAGATGTGCAAGCATTTTCGATTAAAAACAAATAAATTTTGATAATTGAAATGCACTAGAAATTAGCATGAAAACAGCTACAAATATATTGACTTTATATATATTTTATGCTTGCAATAAGAGACTAAAATGAGCTCGATTTTTGGCAATATAGAGCAGCAAATCTATGAAGATTATAAAAAAGAAAAGCAGTTAAAACGAAGCACGGAAATTAGAGTAAAGTAATACTAGAAATTAGGAGAAACTCCAGTGAAATGACTTAAGCTAAAAGAAATGAATACAAAAAATTATATATTAAATATATAATAAAAATATAATTATATATAATTTAAAAAGACAAGAAATATATATTTTATTTCTCAATATCAGAGCAAAAATTCAATTAAAACTACTTAAGATGGGAGAAGTAGAGCAATAAAAATAGTATATTACATTAACAGGTCTAAATTGAGGGACTATGTGAGTAGAAAAAAAAATCCACTAAAAAAGGATCAAGTGAGCATGATAAATGTATCTGAAATAAAAGAAATTAGATAAATTAGGGCTATATGGTACTCGGCCATTTCGATAATAACGTCCGCATTAAACAATTTTTTTTTAGAATATATTGGTAGGACATACCTAGTTTTGTTAGGACGATTTTAATAGAATTTCCCAGATGATTTGTTATATTTATAAAATTAACCATTTTACTATCAAAAACTCAAGCAAGCCTAAATTGGGGCAGCCCAATGAAGCTCCACAAAAGCAACTCAACAAAGAGCAGTGCAAAAATGCAAATGAAATTAGTTCCAAAACTATATAAATAGTAAAATATGCTCAACTGATAACTTACAAGCGCAACAATCTCAAGTGTATTATATTATTTATTATGGTAAACTCTTGCTGCAGCTTTGCTGCAACTGCCCCCCTCTCAGCTGCTACGTCCTGCTGCTTCTCTGTTAATAAACGACAAAACTTAACTGAATTACGCATAGTTAGAGATATACGAACACACAAATTGCTTTCTTGGCGAGCTTTTCCCATTGCAATTTTCACACTTTGCGCCAGTGTAAAGATGTTTTCCCACAAAACTTTTCCCCGAACAAAATGGCCATATCCAATATTTGGTAAGTTTGTCGCTGGCAAAAAACTTGTCAAGCGCTTGGAGATGCTCTGACTGGCTGTCTGTCTGTTTGTCTGTCTGTCTGTCTGTCTGTTTGCCTGTTCGTCTGTCTGCCTGCCTCTCTCTGTGTGTCTGTTGTGCTGCTCTTTCTCGTCTGTCGGTCTATTTAACTGTCTGCCTGCAGCGTCTGTTTGTATGTCTGTCTGTCTGTATTTTTTTTTCTGTCTGTCTGTCTGTCTGCCTGCCTGCCTGCCTCGTCAGTTCCGCACTAAACCGACAATATACCAAATTGCAATTTGTTTATGCTTTGACTGCACCCGCTGCAGCTGCAGCTGCCTTCTCCTCACGCTCCTCCCCCGCACTCTTCCCCTTTGGCGCTGTGTGACAACTTTAGAGTTTTTCGGCAATTTTCATTGTTATTTTCCACACGATTCACGCCAGTGAATGCAGCTCATAAATTTTGCAATTGAGAAACTGTTTTTTCACTCACTTCCCCACTCGCTCTCTCGCTCTCTCTCTCTATTTCTCTTATTTATTTATTACTTGGGGAAGTCGCCAAGTTGCTGCAAGTTAAATGTTTTCATTGCATTATTGAACAGTTGCAACAGCTGCTGCAGATGCCACTTGCAAGCAGAGCGAGGCAAAGCAAAGCAAAGAATGTCACACAAGTTGCAGCAACTTGCATTTGTTGCAAGCTCCCCCTCTCTCTCTCTCTCTCGCTCTCTCAGTCTTTCTCTCTTTCTGGCGCTGTCAAGGCTATTACAGAAGCCACTGACAGCTGAAGTAGATTAGTTGTTGTTGTTGTTGTTGCTGCTGCTGCTGCTGCTGCTGTGTTTAACTATCGTTAATTGCCCTCAGTTGCCGGCGCTGTTGTTGTCAACGGGTTTTTCTTTCCAATTATGTGCATGCTCGACAAGCTCAACTGCTTCATTCGCTGGCAATAAAAGTTATGAAGTAATAAATAGACGGGCAGGGGGAAGAGGAGACAGTGCAGGGTACTGGCTAGCGGGGTATTTACTGCCTCCGCTGACGGGCATTAAGTAAATTGCATTAACTGAGCTGCAGGCTGTCTCACTTTCCGCCTTCTCTCTGCCTCTTACTCTCTCTCTCTCTCTCCCTCTCGTTGCAACGCATCAAGTGTTGTTCGCGATTCCAGAAACAGAACCAGAATCAGAACCAGAAGACTGCATACTGACAGATTTACAGACTGTAGACCGGCAGTACGGCAGACTGCCGACTTGTTTCTAGTGCTTGAGTTATGGACGAAGTTTTTCAATTTTGATAGAATTTTGTGGCTTATTTCAATAGCTCTCAGAAGCTATACTTTTGAGCGTTATTTCAGTTTTAGAATTTAAAAAAGAAATTCACTTTATATTGATATAATATTATAATTATAATTATAATATAATTGATATAATATCCTATACATTTATGTATGATGTCAAAATCTAGGAAAAGCTTAAAAAACAAAAAAAAATCAAATATTTTAAACAAAATAAAAACTAATTGACATAAGATTTTTTTCATTTTTTTTAGAAATTGATGTTATAATACATTGTTTATTATGTCAAAATCAAAATTAAAAAAATTATTTAAACCCACTGAAAACCACATTGAAACTCATTATTGGGTATCTTATCTGCACATAACACCCCAATGTTTATTTGGGTTGGGCTCTGGATATATTGTAGCAAGAATTTCGGCTTATCTGATATCTACTTTATAAAAGGAAATGCTTACATAATAATGTGGATATTTGTATATTATTTCAATATCTTTTAACATCCAAATATTTGAGTAAAATTGTATTTATTTCATAGGAAACTAAAACTTACAAATCTACAATAAAAATATATGGGTATCTACCCGTCACGTACACCGTTTAACTCTTGCATGGAAAATAAGTTGAAAATTATTGCGCATTCCAAAGAATTGACAGAATATTGAGTATATTAAAAATTTGTATTTTATTTTTAACAATCTATTCAAATGCAAGAAACAATTTAATATTGATGTATTTTAATTGTATATTATTTTAATATATATTAGGATGCAAAAAATAATATAATATTGATATTCAATATTTTTATATTATTTTAAAATATATTGAAATGAAAAAAAAACGATATAATTTTGGGATACATATTCTATTTTTTATTTTATTAAAATATTTTTATTTACATTAATATTTATTTTTTATCATTTCAATATTAATTATTCTATACAATTTTAAAGCTATGGCACAGAAAATTATTTATTTAAATAATAAGAAACTCTGTTAATTACAAGACAACTTTTAGCTGAGTATCTGCCCGTCACGTACACCCCGCTTTGTTCAACTCTTATGCCGTCTGACCACTTGCGTCTGGTTCTTGACTTATGGTCATAGTTCTTCACTTTATGCTACCGGCACATTCCACAGCTGCATGCCGCGCTGTGCGAGCGAGACAGCGAAAGTGTTGCACGGTCAGGTAGTAATAGATATAGCCGAGGGGGGCAGGGTATCTTTTTTAAAGTCGTGTAATTGTCTTTAAGCGAAATATGACAAGAATCCGACACTTATCCGAGTCGTCGACACCAGCAGATATGAGCGCTTGTCGTACGTTATACTGCTCTCATGCTCTCCCTCTCTTTCTCTCTCTCTCTCTCTGTCTCTGTTTCTCTCTGCTCTTTGCTTTGTGTAAATATGCCTGGCAGCGTTGCCTCGTTTGTTGCTTTCTTTTTGTGGCCTGTCGGCGATATCGTCGCGCTTTGTGCCAGCGATACGCCTGCTGTTACAGCGCTCTCTCTCTCTCTTTCTCTCTCTACCTCTCCCTCTCTCTCGCTCTGTGCGCTTGTCATAATCCTTTTTGATAACATTTGATGTCACAAGCCATGGCCAAACACTCGATGTTGTCTATGACTTTAACCCTTGACAGCGAGCAGTGTACGTCCGTCCGTCCGTGCGTCTGTCCCGTGCAGCACTTGATAACTTTACGCTGCGAGTCGAGCCGAGAGTCTCCCGGCGCGATAAGCAGCTAATGGCCTCCTCGACTTGCACTTCCCGTCGCCTGCTCGCTATCTCTACTCAATGACTGCAAACAAACTGCCCGCATGTGTGTGAGTGTGTGTGTGTGTGTGTGTGGAGTGTCCGAGAGTCAGGTCCATTCTCCATTCTCAGACTCTTCATTCAAGTGAATGCTACGCCCACTATCAGCACACATCGCACATATCGCGCTGTGCCTCATCATGTGTCGACTCCATTGTATTTGCGCTCTGATTTGTGAAGAGAAAAAGCTGCTCGCTGCTTCCCCTTCCTCCTCCTCCTCCTCTGGCATGCTCTTATCCCACTCAAGATATAGCGAAATCCGCTTTGCTGGTCGTTTAATATGCCATGCCATTGATATGGGCCTCTCCAGCTGCACAGGCAGCGCTTCTTTTATATCGCAATCTCCAGCTGCCTGCCTGCCTGACTGCTTGCCGTGCCACACGGCGTATGAGTAATCACGCACATGACCTTTTGCGAGCAAGTAAGAGGCAGCCTTGTACTTGTGCTCGTCTCTCTCTCTCTATATAGAGTCATCATTAAACGCCGTAATGCTGCTCGGCGAGAAGAGCATAAAACAAAAGAGTTTTTCCTTTACTTTTTCAACCCATAAAATTCACGCTGCGCGCACAGAAATAGACGCGGCGAGTTGGGAAGCAGGCGCGAAAGATGTTTCCACAACAAATTTGAGTAATTTACTGTGCGAACTTGAATCGGAAAACGGATTACTATCTGTTTATGGCGGGGCAAACGACGACAGACGGAGGTCGGGCGGGCTGAGCCGGGGGCCTTCGATTGATACTTAAAATTGGAATTTTAATATCTACTTAATACCGGAAAATTCTGGTAAACAACAATTAATGTTTAATCAATGGCGAGAAATACAAATTGCTTAACTAACAAATTTGTGGAATTATTAAAAAGCGTGTGTACACAATAGTTTTGCTCTTTTTTTAAATATATAATTTTAAAATAAATGTTGGATATATTTCTATATTTTTTTTAATTGTTGGGAAAATTATAAAATAGATTGTAAAATTTAGTTGTATAGAAAATTATAAAAAAGACTTTATACAATATTTAATTGTGTTGAAATTTAAAGAAGAGATTATGTATGATATTTAATTGTATGGGAAAGTATAAAAAAGATTTACTATGATATTATATGATTTTTAATTATATGTTGAAATTGTTAAAAAATATATAAAATTATATATATTATATGATCTCATATTATAATTTGAGCTATAATTCTTTTTATTATTCTAAACTATAACAACAATTATTTGTGATATTTTATTTATGGAAAATTGTTTAAAAAAATATATACAAATTATTTATATTATATAATATCATATTAAATTATGAGCTATATTTTTTTTTAATTTTTTATTTAATGAGATGCATATATTATTATTGTTATAATCTATCAGTTTCTAGAAATCTATGCTACAGATGCATATCTATCTTCCCATTTGGTGGAAAATAAATTTTATTTTATTTTACATATAACTTTACTCAGCAGTTTTAATTTTCTGTGTAATGTTGAATCAATAGCAAGAAATAGAACAGCATATACTTTATCTGAATTCTGTGAAAATATATAGGAAAATAGGAAAATATATAAAACTATATGCACTGCACACGACTCAGCAGTTCGTTTCGTTCAGCTCAAAGCGCAATTTCTTCCTATTGCTTTGCATCTTTTTTGGTCTTTCTTTGTTTCGACAGTTCTCTGGAGTCGTCTTCTCTTCCGAAATCTCTATAATTAACTGTCTTTCAGTTGGAAACTCGCATTTTCAGGTCACGACACATGTGTGATGCTTGTGCCGAAGTTTTCTTGTTGATTTTGCGATTTCGATGCTTGTCAAACAAACTCCCACGATACACACAGACTATCAGTGAGTGTCTATAAACATTTGTCTTGCTTCGTCTTCCTCTCTCTCTCTTTCCCTCACTCTATACTCTATTGTGCTTTCTTCTCACATATCTTTGGTTATTATTTCAATGGAACTCTCTGTCATTGACAGGGCCGCGTCGTCTTCTGCATGTTCGATAATTTGTTTTTAAACGGCGTGTGGTGCATCTCATTGTTTTTGTTGCTGTTAAGTTGTTGTCGAACGGTTAACCATTACAGGTGCAGAGAAAGAGAGAGAGAGAGGGAGCTAGATAGTCGTGTGTGTGTCTCAGAGAGAGAGAGAGAGAAAGCAAAGTTTTCTTCTGCCTCGCGCCCATTTGGCAAGCGAAGCGTCAACGTTGGCTGGAACGTGCTCTGAATGCGAGCAGTCGACAGACCAGCACACACACATACACACACACGCACTAACAAATACTCTGTGTGTGTTTCGCTGGCTGGCAGCACACCATAATAAAAGCGTTTTAAGTGAAATTCACTGCCTCCAACGTAAATCGTAAAATTCTGTTTTCAATGTTTTCAACTTTTGTTTTTATATTCTGTTTGGCAGGCAGCATACCCTGTAAAGTGTGGAGTTGGCCAAAGAGTCATTTGCGTTTAAAATTTCTAAGCTTTCTAGCTCTGCAATTTGGGTTGATTTGGGTCTAATATTTTACTTCATATTATTATGTAAATTTTTCATTTTTTTTTATATTTAATAATTACAATTGTAAATTTATTTCAGAAACTTAAAATGTATAGAACTCTAAAAAATATTTAGCTACTAAAACAATGTTTAATTTTATTATAAAAATTTTAAAATTAGAATTATAAATTTATAGAGCTGCAAAGCGAATATTCCACTACTTGAACAGTATGAATAGTTTTTTAAATTATAAAAGACAATAATAAGCGAAAATCAAAACTATAACATTTTTAAAAATACTACTCGATAAACTGGAATTTTTACACAAAATAAATAATAAATTAATAAATAAAATTTGGCATGATATTTATCTACTGCTACAGGTGGAAATTAGACCAAAATAAATAATAAGAAATATTTATATTTCTAAATACAAGCTAATAATAATAAGCAATATTAACTGAAAATAAAAGAATAATAAAATATATTTACTTTGATTTTGAATTTGAAAATGAAATAATAATAAATAATTAATTAAAATTTTGATTCAATATTATTAAATATAAAATAATTAAATTGTTAAATTGCAAGCAAAAACCTTAGGTCTTCCGCCTACATGCTGGGTATCTGCCAGTCGTCCACACCCCTGCCGGTCCAACTCTTTTTCCTTCTGTGTTTGGCTTTTAGTGTTTGCCGTTTGCGCTACGGCTTTGCCCTTGTCTGTTGTGTTCGCGGCGTTATTTCTTGTGTTTTATTGCAACAAAACTACTTACAAATACATTTGAGCGCAAAACCGCAGTGGAACGCGCAGCGAATCGAATTAGTAGCGCGACTATAGAAAGAGATAGAAAGAAATAGAGAGAGACGCGCCACTGCCGCTACAGTTTGAGAGCAATTTAACAATTAGTCGTGGGCTCGAAAACAGAGGCAGAAAAATATCAGAAAAATGTCAGAAAAACGCCAAGATTTTCGCCGCGTCGCCAGTCTGTCTCGCATTTCGCGCTTTTGGCAGCGTGTGCTCTCTTCCCCACTGCTTGCTGTCTCGCTCGCACGTTCAATGACACGCAGCAGCAGCGCTGCTGCACGTTTAAATGCCCACTTGGCTTGCTCCCCGCTCCCCCCACGCTCTCGCTCTCGCTCTCTGTCTCTCTGCTTGTCTCTTCCGTTCGCTGATGCAGTTTTCAATTGCTTTTCCCCTGTTTATTTATTGTTTATCTATGTCTCTTTCCATTTGCATTGTTTATTTTCGGTGGCTTATGCCGCGTCGACGATCAGGCAGACAATTTGATTGTCTCGCTCACTCGCTCCTGCTCAGCCTGATTATTATGTTTTTTGCATGCAAAGTGCAGTGCCAACAGCGGGCGAGCGATAAACAGGCAGACAGACAGGCAGGCAGACGGACAAGCGGACAGACACAGGCATAAACAAGGGGCAGCAGGCACAAGAACGCGGCGACTGCACGCAGGCAAGCGCATAAGATGGAACGATACGCTGGGCAGCCAGAGCCAGAGCGACTGCAAGAGCGAGATGGAGGAGCAGAGAGGAAGGGAGAGGGGAGCTACACTGGCAGACAACAACAGCAGCGAGTGTAAACAGCGCCAACCGCAAAAGGCTTTTCGCATTTTAATAGAAATGTGATTCGTCTTGTCGCCGAGTCTGCTTTACTCTATCTCCCTCTCCCACTCTCTCCCTCTCTCTCTCTGCTACTCCCTCTGCTGCTTCCTTTTCCTCTGCCAGCTCAACTTCAACTTGCATTTCATTGTTATACCCTGCAATAAAATGAAGTACAGCCCCAAGCATCAGTCAATTTGTAATGTTGATTTATAGACATAAATTATTATGGCCGCCTGCATGCGTGTAGCGTGTATGGTATTTATGACTTGACAGTGCCTACATGTCTGTGACAAAGAGCGGGTAATGCTCTCTTTATAGTTCTCTGATAAAACATAATTGCGCCGTAAATGAGCGCTTAGTCATGAAAACTAACTCAATTGCAAGTTTAATTGTTTCCTTCGGAGTTGCTGACAGAAGTTATAGATAAGCTATGAAAATCTAGAAAATTTGGCTTTTTTATGAACTCTTAGCCATATCAAATGTCGTAAAAATTAAGATATATAATTTCAGAATATGATTTTTGTTTTCTTATGAAAATAAACTATAAGATAGACGAGCATGATAGATAAGCCATTAAGTTTATAGCATTTTTGGGCTTTAAATTTATGAAAACTAAGGAAACCTTAATTTTTAGAAGTATATTTTTATTTTTTAATGACGTATAAAATTTAAGTGAATAAGAAATTCAATTTATTGACTTATGACTATCTCGATACAAGCTCAACTTTTACTGTAGCTTACTCAATTGAAAAAAAAAAACTATTAAATGAAACTAAATAAATAAAAATCTATAACGTGATATTTGCTATAGTTCTTATAGTTCTAACAAATGTTTTACTGTATCTTTTTGCTGCTAAGTAAATGCAATTGAAAAAAAAAAAATCGGAATTAAAAATTTAAAACCAATTTAAAAATTAAACATAAAATTATGTAAATTATATTTATATTTATATATATTAATATATTTATACATTTATATATTTAAACATGTTTATATATATATATATATATATTTTCTTCAAATACTCAAAATTTTCACAAGCCTAAGATGGAATTAAATAAAAAATAACATTCTTTTTTGATAGACTTAAAGTTCTTAAAAAAAATGTAGTATTTCTATTTGCTGAGTAAATTTAATAAAAATCTGAAACATTAACTGGAGTAGTAAGAGTTGAAAAAAAAATTGAATAAAAAAATACAAAATGAACTCAAAGTTGTCACAAAGCTTCAAAAAAAAAATTAAAGAAATCTCCATTTTGTTTTGCCTATTCTTAGAGAAAGAAACTTTAAGATAAATTTCTATAAACTATTAAATTCTTTATACTTTATAAGCTTATAATTCTAAGCAGCGCTGTGCCTGATGCCACTGACTCCATAGCATTCTTTTCCATTTCCATGGCAGTGTACAGTGCACGGGACTCTCTCGTCTATCATTTCCCTGGCAACTTTTCATCTTGCTTAGCATTTTCTCCCACCATTGTCATTGTCATCGATTGTCTATTTCCATTCTCTACGCGCGCGTGACTCGAAAATCGCTTTTCCTCGGCGCCGCGCGCGATACAAGCATAAACTTGGCAAACTTACATGCATGGATGCTGAATTTCCCCTTTGCATATTGGAGGTGCATGTCTTACCTAATATTTTCCATAGCATTTTCCAATAGGGCTTTTCTTGTCATCCATGCGAAATGGCAAAATATTTTGCTACGTGATTTGCTGCTGCATTTGGCGCTTCAATGAATGCTGATTGCTTTCGCGATTCTCGAACTCAGACGGAGTCTGCGGTGGTCACGCCCACCCAAAAAAAAGGCGTAAACATTTAATTTGCATGTGTGTGTGTGTGGGTGAGTGTTAAAAATATTTGACGAGGTCTGGCAAGGAATTTTCTTTGGGCCTGTGTGTCTGCCCGCAGGAAAGAGCGACAGCTTTGCTGCATTTCCTGACAGCGCAACAACTTGTGTGTGTGTGGGGTGTGTGTGGGGTGTGTGTGGAGTGCCAAGGCGTCTTCTGCTAATGACTTTTGCTGCCTGCGCCTCTGCCGCCGCGTGTCACTTCATTATTTTGAGTTGCAGCTATGATGAACTCTTCGTGCCGCCCTCGCGCCGCTGCTGTTGCTGCCTAATGTGGTTCAAGGTGTTGGTGTTGACTTTGCGGACTGCCTGCCCGCCTGCCTGCCTATGGCTTGTCGTGTTGCAGGTGCCTCTGCTGTCGCCTCGGCTGTCCTGTTAATGGCTTCCGTCCGCCCTTTCCATGTGCTTTCTCGCTTATTGTCTGTCATGGCGTAAAATGATTTCCGTCATGCGCTCACCTTTCCCTTTCTCTTTGCTCTCTATTCTCCCTCTCTCTCTCTCTGTCTCTCTCTCTTTCTCATTCGCCCACTCAGTACTGTGTTGCTTGCTTGGAAATTCCTTTCACATGTCTTTGCACTTGACACTCTTCACTTGGGTGGGCCGCCTTTTGCAGTCTGGCCCAACAGTTTGAGCCGCACAGTTTTAATTACAGTTTGATGCAGATTGCGGCTAGTACGCCCGCTGCTGCTGCTACTGCTGCTGCTCTTGGCATCTATTGTTCTAACGGGCTGCTGCTGTTGCTGCTGCCATTGTCAGGCTGCTATACTGCACGTCCCTCTGTGGTGGCTACTTTTATTTAGCCTTTTGCACAATTTACAGCCTGTAGCTATTGTCTCGCTTGTTAAAGCAGGGCCAGCATTTTATTTCTACCCTGTGAGCATAGGCGAGGCATAGTAAAAGTATGCTGGCACTATAGATAGAAGGCAAGCGCACAATTAGTAGTTCTACAGTCAAGATTGGAGCAAAAGACGGGCCCATTTGAGGTGCGTTCCTTGTTGAAACCTGCAGATCTCTGGTATATAGAATTTTGAGCTATGAAATTTTACTGGTGGCTTTTCTATATTAATTATTATATATAGCATTTTATATTTTATTTATATGAACTCATTTGCAGTTTTTTATCTGTTAAGACCTGCAGATCTCTGGTTCCATGATGAGTAGAATTTTGAAATTTTGTTGGTAGCTTCTCTATATAGTCTTCTATATAAAGCATTTACTAGTTTAATAATAAAAGCTTATTTGTTGCTGTTTCTCTGCTTAAACCTGTAGATCTCTGGTTCTGTGAGAGCATACGTAATGAAATATTGTTTATAATTTCTCTATATAAATTACTATATACAGCATTTTATATTTATTAATATGTTCATTTGTTGTTGTTTTTTTTCTGTTTAAACCTGCAGATCTCTGGTTCTATCAGAGCTCCAAATATACAATTTTGTCTACAACTTTCCTATATAATATATAAGAATATTTTTTTCGTAGCATTATATTTTTTTTTTTAATCAAAGCCAATTTGTTTTTCTGTGCAAGAACTCAGATCTCTGCTTATAAAAGAGCTACTGTTATTAAATTTGGTCTTCAGCTGCTCTAAAAATTCGACCATACAAAGCATTTTATATATTTATGAAATTTATTGTAGATATTTTTCTATCAAAAACTGCAGAACTCAAGTGCTAAAAGCGCTTCGTATTTAAAAACTCGTCTGCAACTTCTTCTTAAAACCTATTTTTCAAAGCCTTTTTTATTTAATTTATCGATAGCATTTTTTCACAGGGTATCCACTAGTCTCAACAGCTCTCACTAGTCAAAGCACTCGTGTTTTATTATGTTTTGTTGATGCGCCGTATTGTGTTTTGTGTTTGCTCTGGTGTTGTGTGTGCCTTATGCGCTTCCTGCACTGCTGCAAATGTTTGCTTGGCTGCTTCGACTTAAGAAGAGCAGTGCCACGCCCACCACAAAATGGGGCGCACATCGGGCAAGCGGCCAGACTGTTGTTGGCCATAATAAACCACGAGCTGCGCATACCAAGCGTCTACAATTACCGTTGTACTATCTCAGTTCCCAGTTGGCCGGAACGTGGTGGAGAGCTCGGACAGAGGCGTGGCAGAGAGGCGGGCGGGAGAGAGAGAAAGAGAGAAAGCCGGTGAGCAAATACTTGTACAACATTTCGCGTTGTACTCGGAAGCAACTGCGAGGGAGGTCAAAAATGAAGGTGTTTTCCACCTGCAAATTGAAAATTATTTTCCATTTAGTTTTTATGGCAATATTCGAAATGTCCGGGGGTCAAGGGTCAGCTGAAATTATGAAAATGGCCGGAAAACGTGTTTGAGGAAATGCGGCAAGCAGAGAACGGATGCTCATAAGAATTTAGATGGGGCATTACGGCGAGTATGTGCGGCCAGAAGACTGGAAAAAGTACTTTAAAGCACTTTAATGCAGTTGATGAACAATTTTGAGATTGTAGTTTTGCTAAGGAGGCTTAAGAAATTTATTTGGAACCACATAAAAACTTGAAGTTTTCTAGTTTTATTTTTTAGGGATTTTTCAAGAATTGTGTGTTAGTGCTGTACTAAGGTTTAATTAAAACTGCTTGCAGTTCAAACATAAAACATAGCAATTTGTTTAATAATATTATTATTTATATTTTGTTCACTGTCATCTGATATCTTAGGCTGCTTTTCAGAACTAAGAACTTTTGCACAATGTCATCTGATATTTTAGGCTCCATTGCAGACCCAAAAACTTAATTCTGGAGCTTCAACATATTAAATTATGTTATGCTTTAATATTAATTGAAATTTCTTTGAACCCCCTAAAGCTTTTCTCTTTGAATAATATTATATATTTTTTATTTATATATTATTGTATATTTTAATATTATATATTTATATATTTTGACCAATATTATATATATTATTTATATTAAAATAAAAAATGAAGACTTACAGTTAGAAGCTTAATGGAAACTGTTAAATATTTTTGAAGTCTTAAATAAATGTTGTCTCGCTTTTACTCACATATCCAGTATTTTTAAAATTTTGTATAGAATTCACAGAATTAATAAAATCACTAAAATTAGAGTTCAACGATCTTAAGATATTTCAAAGTACTCTGAATTATTTAGCTACTACTTTGAACACTTCAATCTCTGCAAACTTGTATTTTCTAACTCGCATTCAATCAGCTATGATATATATCTATGTCTCTCTTACATATTCTCTCTCCCTCCCTCTCTCTGCTCACTCGCTGTGCTATCAATAGCATTCACGTACCTTTCCATTCGCAACTCTGATGCTTTTTGCGCTTCCCACTTGACGCTGTTCAATAAACTTTATTTTCTGGGCAGCTCCCATTAGCACATCATTCACATGATTGCACGGTGAGACGTGAGAGAGAGAGAGAGAGAGAGAGAGAGAGAGAGGGGGAGGGAGAAGGGGGGAGGGGCAGCTGCCTCTTATTATGCCTGCCCTCAGTTTGTTTGCACGCGAATAAACAAATGATTGAATGAATATGCGAATGCAAATGAGAAGCTCAGATTGTGGCCAAGAGATTGCAGGGAGTACCACAATTTTGGTGGGACAGACATTGCGCTGCTGCATATCGATGAGGAGCAGAGCAGCCCGCGGCCAGCGACCCACGGTGTATGGTACTTGATGAGGAAGACGCTGACAAATATTGACAGAGACAACAGACAAGCAGGAAGAGCAGCAGCAGGCAGAGCAACTATGCCAAGCACTTGACTGACTTTTCTGGCAAATTATTATTATTATAACTATTGCGATTATTATGATTATTATCATTATTATTATTATTATTACTGCCATTGCGCCGCCGTCGTTGGGCGCAACTCAATTTGCAGTCAACCGCCAACAGGCGTTGCATTTCAATGACAGCGGAGCCGCAAGTACATTGCTCTGGTGCCAGTTCTCAGTTCCCAGTTGCCAGTTGCCTCTGGCTCTGGCTCTGCCCAGTCTCTTAGCCTGCTTTTAGTTCAGTTTCGAGTTTCAGTTTGACTTTGCCGACGTCGTCGTCGGGTCGTTGTGTTTTGATTTGATTACATTAGTTGGGCGATGTCGTCGTCGTTGTCGCAGTCTTGGCCTGGCCTGGCCGCCAGGTATCCGTTTTAGAGTTCATTTACTTGCCACGCCTCTACGCCTGGGCGTTGCGAGTCGCCAGTGGTTACACTTCCGCCAGAGTAATTTACTCAAGTGCGGGATTTCTAGTTCGTTTGTCAACAGCCTGCCACTCCAGTACTCCAGTGCCAGCTCCAGCTCCCTATCTCTCGCTCTCCTCTCTGACTTCCTGGCTGCTGCTCTCACTATTCCCTATGCTCTGTCGCTGCTGCTCGCAGCACTCCAAGTTGATTTGTTTCTTCATTTCGCTTCGACAAGTTGCCGCATCTCCGGCTCGAGCTCGAGCTGCTTGCCGTTCTTGCTGCTTTGTATCTTTGTATCTTGTAGATAGCTTTCGCGCATTTTGGCTTTTCGGCATTTACACAAAATTTGCAAGTCATAAACAAGTTTTTGCGCTTTGCTTTACCTGCGTTTCCTCTAGTTTTTTTTTCTTTTTTTTTTTTTTGCGTTTGTTTTTATTTCAAGAGTTTTTCGTTTGTTTTTTTATCTGCTGCAATGAAGTCATAAATTCGGCATTACTCGCAGTGTGAAAAGTTTGAGCAAGTTTGAGCTTTTTTGTTTTTGAGGGCTCTACGAAATGAGCTCATTAGAAGTGAGGCTTTTGAAGCCCATCGATCTGCTTGGATTAGATTATCTAGAAACTGTAATAAAGAAGAACAAAAGGAAAGAAAAGTGGAAAGAAAGTGAAGAGAAAAGTTTGCGCTGCAATCTATAAAGATTTGCAATATGCTTTTGAGATTTTTCTACTTATATTGCCATTTGCTATAAATTTTTTATGGCACGCTTTATCATTAGAAGCACTGATTTCCACTCTGTGTGCTATATATATAATATATATAGATATCTTGTATCTTTAGCCTTATACTCGCATCAGCAACTCATTTGCCTGAGTGCTTTCCGTTGTTTTCCTGCGAGTCTTCGACGTCGTTGTCGTCGCGGCGTCCTTGAAAAGACAAAAATAATGGTAGCAACAATACACAAAACTGGGCGCCCATCAATCAAGCAGGCTGATAGGACAGGGAAGGCTACGGGCAATAGAAACGGCAACAACTTTTGACAGCTGTTCGAGCAGGCGACGACGTCGTGTTCAATGCCAACGGCTGGGAAATGCTGCAGGTGTGGCCAGTCCAGTTGTTGTCCAACTGTTGTTTTAGTTGTGTTTGTTTCCGTGTTGTGGCCGTCAAATTAGCATATGACTCAGTGGCCTTTGTTCCTGTTTGCTTGGCCATTAATAATGAAGAAAAACAAACAGAGAAGAGAGCGTTGAAAAATTGTAGTCGACTTTTGGGCGCAACGGCAAATGTCACTTGAAAGTGGCTGAAAGCAAACAAAGGCAGATAGAGAGAGGAAGTGAGAGCAACTGCTACTTGTCTGTGTGTGTGTGTGTGTGCGTTGTTGGCAATTAGTCCAGAGAAATGTCAGAAGAGCGAGCGAGAGAGAGAGACGGAGCGATTGCAGCTTCGACGCTGTTTGGATACCGTAAATTGTCATTTGCAAACATTACACATACGCTCAGTTGAACCTTACAGTTTGCTGCATGCCACCACACACACAAACACACACACACACGACAATCTGAATAAAAGGATGCAGTCAGCATATGCTGCACTTGTAGCTTTGTGTGCACTACTAGAGCCCAAGCTGATGATGCCTCTCGCCTCGATGATTGTGCAACATTAGAGCTCAGTCTGATGCATTGTTGTCAGCTCGTACATCTGCCGGAGTAGTTAGCTGTAGAATGTAGGATATATGAGCTATGAGATGAGGTAGGAACAGCTGAAAAAAATGTAGACGTATTTTTTTAGTAGAAAAACTTGTTAAAAAAAAAAAATAAAAAAAGTTAAATAATTGAGTGCTTTGAATACTTGTAATGTATTTAAAGGAGGAATATGTGTAGAAAATATATAATAACTTTGAAGCGTTTTTAAATAGAAAAGGTTGTGAGAAAATATATTAAAATTACATTTTTTGAATATATTGCAATATACTTGAAGGAGAAAAGTGTGTACAATATGTAGAATAATTTAAGGGCATTTTTAGAACGATATTATAATGTTGAAATACTTTCAATTAATTTTTTTTGAATTTTTATACTTTATTTAAGGCAAAAAAAAATCTGGAAAATGTAGAATAATTTTTAGAGCGTGTTTTTTTAGAGATGTTGAAATACTTTCAATAAAATTAGTTAAAATCTTGCAATTTATTTAAGCCAAAAGTGTAGAAAATTTAGAAAAATTCAAGAGCATTTTTAGAACGATATTATAATGCTCAAATTCTAAAAAAAAAATTGCAAAAACTAATATTTAAATTGTGGCAGCCTTTTGCTGTAGCCAGAGTATTTTTAAATGAAATTTAGATGCAAAAAAGTGCTATATAGCTGTAAAATATATTTATTAAAATATCTAAAAAGTTTTAAAATATTATCGAACATTTACTTATTGCAACAGAAGCATTAGCTGCTTGTTTTCCTTCGCCTGATATTGATTTAGAAAATTATAGATAAAGCAATGCAGCATTTTGGAGAATTTAAATTCGAAGTTAAAATGCAACTTTAAGAACTCCACATTGCTCAATAAATATAAAATAAAAAAAGCTGCAGTAATTACAAAAAAAAAAAAAATAATTAAGGAAAGAAAACCCAATTATAAAACATATCAAGCAGCTCAAGTGCACTTGAGTTTTTATTACAGCCACTCTTATCTCAGCCAGCGCATACACTCGTCGTGCTGCTTCTGCTGCTGTTTGTCTATTTTCTCATTTTCGTTGTTGAGTTATTTCTGTTATGCACACAAAACAAACAAACTACGAGTTGTCGTCGTCGTCGTCGACGTCGTTGCATGCAGCTCATTTCTGCACTCGTTATGCAACAACTTGATTTGTTTCGAGCTACCCCTTAGTGCCTCTAGTGCTGCTGCATCCCCCTGCCGCTGACCTTATGGCATTTGCTCCGGCATTTCGCTGGCGTTTCCCCAGATTTAACCTGGCTTTTTCCCCTGTCTGTTCTGGCCACCCCGTTATGTCTTAACCCAAACGATGTCAACGAAATCTCTTGACATTTTCCACAGATTTCAACTTTTTTTTTTTTTTTTTGCTAGTTTCTGCTAGAAATTTCTCTGAGTTTGGCCTTGGTAATTTAATACTATTATTATAATGTTTTTCCATTTTCCCGTATATGTGTGTGTGTGTGTGTTTTTCTTTTCTGCATTTTGCCCCGTTCGTATGCAGATTTTGCAGCATGTTTTTCTCGTGCAGCGCGCAAAATGCCAGCGTGGGAATTTCAATTTGCAGCGGCACGTGGCGCGCTTGACGTTTACTCTTTCCTTTTTTTTTTTTTTTTTTTTTTTGCTATAATTGAGTTTACATGTGAAGGCTGCAGCTGCAGTATATAGTATATAGCATATATATATATACCTATGCATATCGATCGGTTGTCATGCCTAGCAAGGGGCAGATTGAGCCGCCTGCAGGCGCTTTGACCAGCTTGTCTAACCCGCATGTAACTGTCAAATTCGCTGAAGAAAAGTTTTGAGCAAAGCTTTGGCCGCACCTTGAAAACTTTTTGCTTTGGGCCCAAAGACATTTCTGGGGGCGTGTTGCATTTTTAATGCAAAGAGCAAACGCGCAAAGTGACAAGTGCGTGGGAGCAGGGCAAAGTAATGCTACTGCTGTGCAGCGTAGCACAAAGGCAAGAGGGGAAAGAGCGGAAAAGCGTGTGTTGCACACACAAGACAGAGAGGAGGGTGTGTGTGTGGCGTGTGAAGCGTGGCAGGCGCGCTTCGTGCTGACGCTGACGCAATGCGACAGTTTTAGTTTTTGGGCAAGCCTCTGCTGACCGGCCCCAAAAAGTATGCTACACAAATTGAATTGGTTTTTGAAAGCACACACACATACACAGGCACTGTCACTGCTGCTGGAAGTAATCGCTTCCGCTTGACTTTACGCCAATTATGTCAAATAAAATGCCAGAGCGAGAACAAATCAAATTCAAAGGCAAGAAAAAAAATAAAATAAAATAAAAAAAACCCGCTGAGCTGTGCGAAATGCTGTTAACCCTTTTGAGAAACCCCTTGCCGCTTCCACTCAATCAAAATCAAAAGCACTGCACTGTGACAGGCGCCCTCCCAAGCGGCGAATGCGACTTGGCTGACATACGATTTAACTAATTGACAGGGGGGGGGGGGGGGGGAGCGAAGCAAGAAAAGAAAGAGAAAACGAGTGACAGAGTAGGGGATTTTGCTGCTTGCCTAATTGAAACATTAACTGTTGAAAAACGGCAGCAATTTTTGCTGCATAAAAGATTTAAATTCATTTCAAGGCGCTGAGCTGAGCCGCAGGGCAAGGCAAGCGGAAGCGAGCACGACATGAGCAGCACAGCACAGCGCAGCGACTCGCCCAGCCTCAAAGGAAGCACTCAATTTATGCAAATCTCATGTAAATCTGAGTAGCGCGGAGTTGGGAGTAATGCGTGGCAGGCTGAATTGTCATTGGCGAGAACAGAAGGAAACATAGAGAGAGGGAGAAGAAAAGGAAAGAGAGTGGCACAGCAATCCAAGAGCTTAGAACGCTGGTAAATGCCAAGCGAGTGCGAGTGTATGCCAATTCGAGTGTGTGCGTTAAATGCCACTTTACAGTTGGGGAGCAACTGGCCCAAACAACTGTAGCGTGCGCATGTAAAAGCAATAATGGCGCGACTATAAAAGATAATGAGGCACAGTCGAGTACAGCGGAACAAATCAGAGAGAGAGACAGAGCAAGAAGTATAGAAAACAGCGTGAACTCTGAACTCTCTCGCTTTCTCCCTGCCCAAATGTCAAGTGAGAAAGCCATGAGGAATTGGCACTAAAAGTTAAAGCAGATTAAAAGCTGAGGCTGAGTGAAAAATCGAAAAAAAAACGAAGAAGAGTAGCTTTTATTTTATACAAGATTTGAGAGACTTTTAAAAGCAGCTTGGATTAAGCCAAGTAAATATTGACTTTATAAAAATACAAAAAAAGGGGAGAAGAATTCTCTTAAAAGTAGAATTGATAATTGCAGGGAAATTTTGAGCTTTTGGAAAATTGGAAAAACCTAAAAACTAAAATAAGTAAGGATATAAGTAAGGAATACAAGAATATTTTGACAAGAATTCATTTAAAATAAGCATGGAATATTGCTAAGGAATTTTGACTTTTTAGTGAAATTTAAAAAATCAAGAAGAATTCTCATAAAATGCTTGGATTGGTCCCATAAAATTCGGAATTAATAATTAAAAAAATAAAATCGAAAAAGAATTATGTTCAAAGAAATAAACAGATTAGGACTTTATAAAAACATATAAAAAGAGAAATGTTGAGTCTATAAAAAATTAAAAAACAAGAAGAATTATGTTAAAGAAGCATGGATTATTACTTTTTAAAACAATATATAAAATATTGAAAATCTAAAAATAATTATTTCAAAAACATTGCTAAAAAAATTTAATTTAAAAATAAAATTGAGAAAACTGAAAATAATTATTTTAAAAGTAGCATGGATATTCTTGGAAAATCTGAAAAAACAAAACCAAATACAGAATTATTTTGAAAGAATAACAGATCTCAATGAATTAATGGATTGCAAAGAAATTTTCTCTTTATAAAAGATTTTCAGGTAGAGCCAAAAAAGTGCTGCGATTTTCGTTGTGAGCTTTTTTAAAGAGTTGCTCGAGTTATTTGCTTTGACTTTGGTTTTGGCTCATTGGCTGCTTCTCACGCACCGCTGACTGCACTTGAAGTGCAGTAGGTAACCAAAAAAACAGGGAGAAAGAGAGATTGGAATAAAAAGAAGAAGGGGAGGTGGAAGAAAGGATATGGCAAGTCTGAAGCAAAAAGTGAAGAAATAAGTGTATAAAGCAAAACATACTCGTGTGGCGCTTGGTGAGCCTCAGGTGGATTGTGGGGGAAAATGCTGCGCTGCGAGGGTTGCTCCAAGGGTTGCGCTTTGCGCACAGCCAGCGGCGACTAATGGCGTTTGGAGTCGCTGCTGAAATTGGAGTTGGCAATTGAGTTGGACTTGGAGTTGGAGTCGCAGTCGCTTCGTTTGCGTTCAAAGTGCAGACACGTGCCGGACTCGGTTACAGTGCTGGCAAAAAAATGTTGCACACGCTGTTGCGGCTCAATGTTGTCGTCGCTACGTATAATGGAACAGGGAAGGGGATGGCGGCGAGTTGGCAGTGAAGCGAACTGTGGTTCATTGCACGACACCGACGCACCGTGCCGAATTTGCATGGCAGCAGTGGCAGCAACCACCCGAGTGTCGCCCTACCACCCAACTACCTGAACCACTCTCTCTGCTGCGCATACATCATTCAAAATATGCAGAAACCACCCGAGTGCGAGTGCTGTACTGGACGCTATCACAAGCTGCCACACGTTGGCAGGCAGTGCAACATTTTGTAGCCATGTTTAGCTACAGTTCTAGTTGTTGCTGCTGCTGTTGCTTATCAGCAGCAGAGTTGCCAGCCCCTTTGGGGGTTGTTGTTTAGCATTTTAGGGGATGACCCTGTCCTGCCCTGCCGGCAATCGATATGCGAGCCACTGCGTCGCGCACTTTCGCTTTGCGGTAGGCACAATTCTTTGACCAGAGCGAAAGCTAAAGCCGTAGCCAGACCAGACCAGTCCAGACCTAAGGAAAGCGGCTAAAGAGCCCCCTAAGCCAGGTAGAGCTCGCACCAAGTGCAGCTCTCAAGTTAGCCTCGAGTTAAGCACTCGATAAGCACGCGCTTGTTTATTTTTTTTTATACCCTGTACACAATTAAAATTTATAAAAATGGTATGTTGGGTATGTGGAAATGTGTAGTAACAGCAAAGGCAGCGTGACACCATACAAAGCATATAATTTCTCGATTTAGCCTTGTCCGTTTGTCCGTCTGTTTTTATAAGTTGATAGATCTCAGCTGCTGTCAGAGCTAAAGACACAAAATTTGGCATGCTGGTAACTGTATAGCATGTGCAGCTGCTGGTAATGTCAAACTTGCAGTGCCACGCCCAGCGCCTGCGAAAATTTATTTTTTATATTTCAAACTCGTATATTAGGCAAAGTTTGTCAGCAAAATGATTCTTATTTAGCACACGCGTAGCTTATTTTAATATTGACATTCACATCAAATTTTTAAATGATCGGAGTATATATTAGGAAGTTATTGCTATATATAGCAGAGGATAGACTGGCTTTTGCGCCTTTAACTATAAGATTGCCATTTTTGCGACTACGTAAGACATGAGAATAAAAAATATTAGGTGCATGGTATCTTACAGCTGAGCGCATTATACTCTAGCGTTTTTTACTTGTTACAAGTACTTTCCGTACGTCCCTCGTCCGCTTATGCTGTCTGTCTGCCTGCCTGCCTGCTTGTCGGTTGCCCTTGACAGCCATTGATGTTGTGCTGCGGGGCTGCGCGCCGTCTTTCGTTTCACACTTTTTCGACTTCCATTTGCATTTGTTTATTGAGGCATTGCTGGAGATGGGGCAGGGATCTATAGCTGAGGGCACCCTCAACATTTTCTAATTTTAAACCAATTAAAGTTGTCAAAGTTGCAAGTTTTGGGAGTTGATGAGAGCTAATCCCGTGCCCAGAAGTTGAGGGAGCCGCCATTGCTCCTCCATATACATACATATTTATTTTCATTAAAGACACGCCAAAGTTTTAAATTTCATTTGCACAAAATTTGTGTTTATTTCGTTTCGCAAAAGGAAGAGTGTGGGAGAGAGAGCGGAAGAGACGGGCCGAGAAAGAAAAGCCATTGGAAATTCAATTTCGGGGTGGCCTCATGGGTGGTCTGATTGATGCCAGCGAAGGCGAAGCAGCAGTTGCCATAGCGAGCGTATGTACTGCCAGTGTATTGCTGTGTGTGTGTGTGTAAGGAAAGTTGCTGTCAGTTGATTTTGTCAGCTAATTTCGCCTCGATCTGCAATTGAAGTCTGATTTCTACAAATATAAAATTCAAGCAATTAAAATTGAATTTTTCCAAAGGCAAGCAGTAGCAGCTTTTGCTCTCGTTCATATTTTTCTCTGCATTTTCTTTGCCACTATAGCAATTTTTCTTTTTATTTCATTTTTATGTATTTTTTACGAGCGAAAAACCTGTTAGTTTGCTGCCTCTTTCTCTCTCTCTCTCTCTCTCTCTCTCTCTGTCTCTTTCTGCATTTCTTGCTATAAAATTTCCACCCTCAACAATTTTCATTTTTCTCGGCAATGAGATATGACTCTGGCGTCTCTTCTTACCAATTCCCATTCACAGACTTGTGTATAGCTTACCGAGCTCCGATTGCACCTAGCCGACACCTTTGCCAGGTATACAATGCGGCGTATACTTAACGCGGCTCAAATTCTCAACACATTCACTTTGCAGCCGGCTGCTTGCTCCATCACGTGATTTGTCTGCTAATATTGCTGGCGAATGCAAAGCGCGTTAAACTTAATATAATTTGGCTATTAACACATACGCAACAAAAACAACAACAATAACAAGAAGAAACATTTTTTATGTGCCTTGTGCGGTTGCTTTGAATGCGGCAACACGTTCGGCCAGGCACTTGTTATACCATACATTTTTAAGGTGGTATATTTATTTTGTGGGAATGTATGTAGAGCACAGAAGAAGGCGTAGCAAATATAAATATATATATATAATTATTATAAATAAATTTTATATATAACTATTATATATAAATATTAAATAAAAATATTAATAAAATCAAGCTAAAAACCCGCTGGATGGTATTCAACAGTCGAGACGCGCTCCACTCTTACTTTCTTTACTTGTTTCAAGTTGTTAGCGCGTTGCTTGATGACAAGCGTCACGACAATTGCCGCTCGTCCATAGCTTCCTTCACACATCTCCCCTCTCTGCTTCTTCTTCAATGTTCGCAAATCAAATTTCTGCGAAAAATTTACTACATTTTTTTCGCTCGCAAATTCAATGAGCAGCAAACGAGGCACAACAAAAACAAAACGAGAACAAACAAAAATGAAAATTTGGTTTGACGCAAGTGATTAGCAGTCCATTTGCATGTAAGCATATTACAAGTATCATTTATATACTATATATAGTATGTGCTTGTTCCATGACGATTAGCGTGTTTGTTATGCGATTTGCCAATTTCGTGTGCGCTGATTACAGTTTGAGAGGCACGCACGCTGCAGCGCTGATTGAGTAAGCGGGGCTTAAATTAATTGTCAGACTGATTGAGGGCTTTAGCAATACGTGATTGATCAAAGTTGTGTAATGTAGGGAATGTGAGAGAAAGGTAGGGGGAGAGAGAGACGTAGAGATGGAGCTTGTTATGCAAATATTTTACGTGGTATCTAAGACTACGCTGCAGTTTTTGCATGCGCTGATTACAGTTTGAGTACTAACTGAAAATATTAATTATAATAAAAATATAAATAATAAAATCGTAAAAGAAAAATAATTCGAATACAAATAATAATGCTAGTAAAGCTAAAAATTCTAGTACAAAAGAAATTTCTAATAAAAATCAAAATTCTAATGAAAATAATAATTCTTATAGAAATTTTAATTTTAAAAATATTATAATACTAATAATTGTGATAAAAGTTATAATTTTAATAAAATTAGAATAATATATATAGTTCTTACAAAATTATGAATGTTAATAAAACAAATAATTTTCTTAAAAACAATAAGTCTAACAAAAATAATAGTTCTAACAGAATAAATTTAAAATAACAAGTCTTATAAAAATAATAATTCGAATTAAAAGGAGTCTAATAAAAATAATAATTATTATAAAAATAATAATTCTAATAAAATTAGTAATTATTATAAAAGTAATAATTCCAATAACAACTATAATTCTAACAATAATATTTATAGTCAAATTAATAATGCTTATAAAAATAATAATGCTAAGAAAAACAATACAAATCGTAATCAAAAGAATAATTCTAAAAAGTAGTATATCGAATAAAAATAATAATTACAATAAATAACTACTGCTTGACTTGCCGCTCAACAAATTGTGCTATAATGACTCCATTTACAGCCCTATAATTGCTATAATTGAGTTGAATATCGACGCGAGGGTCTCTGCGTATAGTACACGTTATAAATTGGCCCAACTAGCGCAGGGCTTAGTTTGACGCACTAAAGGCAAATTGCGCAACCCTTTGAAGTTGACCACGGCAGCAGAGTTTTTAAAGCAATTACAAGCAGAGTGCATGTGTTTGTGTGTGTGTGTGTGTGTGCACACACTCAACCCGTCTGCTGCTCTAGTGTGTCAACATTGTGTGCGTAATGAGGCTCCGTGCGAGAACTGAAGCAGAGTGGCAGGCAGGCCTTTGTTATTTAAGCCAAGTTGCCACAGCAACAGCTTGGCTTTGCTGCCTGCTGCCTGCTGCATGTGTAATCAACATTAAACTGTATTTTGTAATCAAGCCACACACACACACACACTCACACACGCACGCACACTACTTGAGTTGACTTGAAAGTTGCCAGCTCAGCAGGCGGAAGTGAAAGCGTCGACTGTTTGCGAAAATGGAAAATGGCGTTCAGGTGTCGCTTTTCTTGCTGAACTGCAACTCATGCAGGGGAGGGAGGAAGAAAGGAGGGGCTGAAGCTTAGAGCCATGGCAAACACATTAGAAAATCTATACACGCTCTAAGCGCACTTTTAACCCATTAACGCCGGCCCCAGCGCTGCCACGGCTGCCACTGCCACTGCTGCTGCTTCCTGATGACGCAGCTCAAAACTCCGTGCAGCAGCAGTTGCTGTTGTTGTAGTTGTTGTTGTTGTTGCTGTTCTTGCCACTCCTCGTGCTGCAAGAAATAGTGTCAACTTGTGTGTTGCGGCAGCATTTTAATGCCGCCCACCTTTAACACGCTGTTGCCCCCAAGGGTTTGTCTATTGTTTCCCTGCACGCGTTGTGTCGTTTTTTGTGGCACACACACACACACCCGCACACACACACAAAACGTTTTATCGTCTGTGCATAATAAATTTTGTCGCCTTTGCTTCTTCCTTTCGCTGTTGTTGTTGCTGTTGTTTGCGAGGCCAAAAAGATTTCAGCGCCGGCAACATTTTTCTATGCAATCTTCATATGAAGTTATTGACAGCAAGGCCGAGGAAGGAGTAGTGCGGGTGTCAGAAGTTCCGTTGCTGAAGGACTGCGCGCCTGCAGCGGATTTAGCCCGGCGCATTAGACACGCTTGCCTGCGCTTTTGGGTCTCTGCTCTCGCATTTTTCTATATTTTCGCTCCTCTCACTATTTTATCAGGCGGTAACTGATGACATTACACATGCCCCAACATATCTATTATAGTCGCAAGCACACTCACACACACACACACTGCCATACACGCTAGCAGGTATAAGCCTGCACTTATGGACAATATGCTGACTGCTATGGCGCAGCGCGTGTAACAGCTGCCAGTGCCTGTCAAACCCATTAAGTGGCGCGCACGAAAGTATGCAACGATTTTTTTCTTTCTATTTTTAGCTGCTTTCTTTGTCGTCGTCGTTGTCTTCTGGGAAATGGACGCAATGAGGAAAGGTGGGGTTTTGGGGTTTTGTGTAGCTGGTAAAACAGCAAGTTTTCCTGAGTGTGTCTATTTGCTGTCTTTGGGTTTTGTAATTATTTTAAAAGCGCAACTTGTGCACGTAACGACATTTGCCGCAGTCGCGCAGCGATTGCCACTTTTGGAGAACATAAGCAAAGCGTCGGCAGAGCGCGGCGCTACTGTGTGTGCGTGACGCTGTGTGCGCACAGTGGGGCAAGGCTGGTATAGGGAATTGTGAAGAAGATTAAGTGAGCTAAAATTGAAGTTATTGTTTATAACAAAAAACTGTTGTTAGAACAAAGAGAAAAATAAATAAAGGTAAATAAATAATAATAAAAACAACTTTTAAAGGAATATAAATTATAAAATCAAAATAAATAGAAATAAATTTATTGACAAGAAATTAATAAAATAACTATATGTAAACTATTTCTGGTAGAAATAAATTAACAAAAAATAAATATGAAATCAAATCTATAAAAAAGAAATACAAATAAATATTTAAAAAAATAATAATTAATTGACTATCAAGTCAATAAAAAAACTACAAATAAATAAAAATAAATAATTAAAGTGTAGTAAAATTTAATATGAAATGACAACAAATGTATCAAAAATAAATATATATTAAATAAATAATTAATAAATAAAATTAGTATGCAAAAATTTTATTTAAAGATATTACAAAATTTCACGGGAGTTAAAGTAAAGCTAAATGAAAATAACTAAAAATAAAAATAAAAACAAATAATAAATGTTGTTAATAAACACACAAATAATAACTAATAGGCTCTAATTTTTAAATTGTATTAAAACATATTTAAAAAGATTTCGCAGTCAATAACATCTCCAAAATATTCCCAGCTAATTGCCAGACTCAAATTGCAGCTTAAACTACTCGCAGCACAGTTTGGGCCAAGTAAGTTTGCAGTCAACTGCAATCTGGTTGAACTTTACTCCTGCTGTAACTGCTACAAGCAGCTGCAGCGGCAGCAGGCACTCGTTAAGCGCATAAACAGCTTTGGGGCTTGCTGCGACTTAGCCTTATCACACGCTGCTCGCTGCAAGTTGTCACTGTCAGCACACTGTGCCTGTACACACGCCTGTCCCCGGAGGCCAAGCCAGCGCAATTCTTCTGCTTCTAGGTTTTTATTTTTTTTTTGTGTTTCCTTTTTTGTGCTCTACTCTAAGCTCGCATATCATGGAAAGTTAAGCGCCCTCATAAAGAACTGCGCCTCGAAACTTTTTCGGCGACGCGACGTCTGCCGCTGCCGCTGCTGCTGCTGTGATCAAGTCGAGAGTTCAACTGGTTGGCCATGGCTACAGCCACTCCTCCTGCCCTTAGCCGCCCACTTATCAAACTTCATATTTACAAACTTGAGCTGCTGGCTTTGTGTAGCGCCAAGTGCACTAAAGTCTATGCGGACGATGGCGCGATGGCACGTTGGGCACAGTGAGCGCTCTCAAGGGGTAAGCGGAAAGAGTATAGTGGAGTTTGGGGGGGGGGGGGGGGGCGGTGTGCAGGCAAAAAACAGCTTCCGGCGCCGCGGGCCATTAGCCCAGACCCTGGAGGCCACTTCAAGGCGCGGCGCGACGCGACGCGACTTCTGCTTAATGATAATAAGCGCGAATGCTCATTATTATGCAGGCAGAGAGCAGAGCTGAGCTCCAAGCAGAGCTCTGAGTAGAGCTCGGAGCAGCGCAGCGCTGCGTAATCCGCTGCCAAATTAAATGCTGCAAAATGTTTGCCTGCACTTGAGGCAAGCGCACACAGCAGTATAAACACAAACACACGCAAACTCTTACACACACACACACACACTCGCCAAACATTGCATTAAAATATGCATAAATTAGAAAAAGTTTTGCGAGCTGCTCTCGTTGACTTTAAAGTCAATCTTTGAAGGCTGTAGAAGCTGCTGCCAAGTTCTCCAGCTGCCACTTTCCTATCACCCCCTCTTCCTCCCCTACTGCTTTAACTAGCGTCTCAAGTAGTTGCCTGTAACAGGCACGTGTCTGCCGCTCGCTCTGCATGTTGCCTAGGCTCAATTAGTTTGTCATTTCTCATCCACTTGTCTGCACCTCAGTCACTCTCTCTCTCGGTCTCTTGGTCTCCTGCCCCTCATCTTGCTACGTGCTGTTGCTCATTTTTGTGCAATTTTCAATTTGGCATTCAGTGAAATGTCTCGTAAATGTCAACGGGCCACAAAAGGCATTTACGTAGCACCTGCTGAGTCTCAGCTAGCAGTTACCCTGTAAAGTACTTTTTTTTTTTGAATATTTAGAGTTAACTTTGGAGTTAGATTTAGCTATTTTAATTATAAAATATTTTCTAAAAGTGTTTCGTAGCTTAAGTGAATCCTATATTTTTTTATTCTTATTATTTTACTGAAAAGAGTTCGCAGATTATTTTTTAAGAGATTTAAGAATATTAAATTATTATTATTAAATTATTTTTTTTATTATTTTTTTGAAAAGAACCTTTTGAAACTTTTATAAGAGATTTGCCAATAATTTTTTTTGCTTAATAATATTATATTATTTTATCGAAAATAATTTTTAATATATTAAACATTCAAATTTCTTGTTTAACAATATTAAGCTCATTTTATAACTCCAAATATTTGCTAGAATTATTTCTTAGTCGACCATAAAAAGCTTCTTCTCAAATTTTCTTCAAAAATATAATTTTTTAAACATTTTTAAATAGAATTTTGCAGTAAAATTTAGCTTCTTCTGCTATAACATATTTTAAGGAGCCCTTCTCTTTTTTTTTGAAAACTAATTAGTCGTGCATACCCTTCCTGGCCTCATTTTTGCTCTCGAACTTCCGCTCAAGTCAGCAAAAGTTGTTGAAATCTTGGCTTAGTCTGCCATTTGGATTGTCATTATGGCACGCAAAATGCGCTGTAAATGCTAAAATCGTAAACATTTTCTTAATTATTTTGGCAACTGTGAGTGACTGCTCTGTCTGCCCTCTCTCCCTGCCTCTGTCTTTCTCTTCTTGCGGAAGACAACGGCACTTCAACACGCTTCAGTTGGCCTGACAACTTCTTTTCGTGCGGCAAACCCATTTGACACTCAATTGCACTCGAAATTTCAATAATTTTCCATTTTGCTCATTGCAATGCGATTGGATTCGATTCGATTCGGTTTCCCATTTCCCCATTTCTCACTTGGAACATTGTCAGAAGCAGACGCCGACTGTCATTGACACACTGCAAAATGTGAGTCGAGCATGGAGAGCGAGCAGCACGGAAATCAAGTGGAGAGAAATGACATTATTTTTCTGCATATTTTCCACAGTTTTTCTGCATGCTTTTCTTTTTTTCTCTTTATTTTTTTTTTTTTTGCAATTATACAAATTGTTTTTGTGCTCGGGTGAAAATCTCATTTGCAATACTTTCTTTCGTCTTCTTCTTTTTGTTTTTTCGGCTGAAAATTGTCTGCTGAAATTTTATTATGATTATATTTCTGGCGCGTCGCGCAATTTCGTATTTATGAGTTTTAAATTAAATGCGATTTCCTCGACTGCCTGTCGGGCACCTTCGACAGCTGTCGAAGCGACTGGAGCAGCGACTTCTTAAATATTTATCGATTTTTGGGCCCAGCCCCAGGGCAAGCCTTGGCTTCTCGTTTAGTTTTGCCCCGTTCTCCTTATGGAAAAAAGGGATAAGTTTTTCTTTTTTCTGGGGGGATTTTCTCGATAATTTTGCAAAACGTTTTAGTGGCCGTCGCCAATTGAACGTCAATTTTTTTGGGCTCTGCTCATGCTGCCGCATGTCGCAATCTTGTCTTGAATATTTGATGTTCGTCGGGGAAACAAAGACAGCAGAGGCTGCAAAACTGCCTGTGGCCAGAAGAGAAAAAAAAAAGAAAACCTCAATTTGCAACTTATTTGGATTGGTCTATGAATGCAGAGAATATATAGAAATAGTTGAGCGAGTTTTGCCTTATAAACTTTTAAATGCTTTTGCCTTTGCAGCAATTTATTTATTTATATTATGGGAGCGCATCTCTTGTCCTTTTTTTTTTTGCTGTCAATCTTACTTTCGGCATTATCGTGTCAAGCTTCTATTTCCATTGGTTTTGAATACCAAAAAAAAAAAAAAAAAAAAAATGTTTGTGAATAGTTGAGTGAAGGAGTTTTCGAGAGAGTTACTTATCTTACTTTACTTATCCCATATGATGGGTATGCTTATCTTAACTTCTAGTGCTGCCTGAACCGCTCCTGTTTTCTTGTTACAATTTCTAATTGAAAGTTTTCTAGCTAGCTTAAGCAGCTTTTTTCTAGTCTCTAATTAAATTATCCCTAATATTTGCTCAACTCTTGTTCTTGCTCCCCAGTCCTGCCTGAACCGCTCCTGTCCGTCTTTGTATACTGAATATAGTTTAGCAAATTTTAGCAACTTCAAAGCTTGCTAAAATTTACTTATACGCATTAGAGTACAGACAATCTCTCTGCCTGAACCGCTCCTGTCTTTCCTGTCAGTCTTATTAGCACTGCTTTCTAAAACTAAATATAGTTTTAAGAATTTTCACTAAATTTTAGTCACCTAATCTATTGCTTAAATTTACTTTAGGTAATATTAAGCATAGATATATTTACTCCCTTCTCTTTCTCTGAACCGCTCCTGCTTTTCTTCTAGTTTCAGTATTTTTTTTCTGCAAAAAATATAGCAAAGAGTGGATTTTTCATAGAGTTACTTCTCCCTTACATCTACACTTGCTTCTCGCTGTCACTCGTAGCCTAACCCCCACCCACCTGAACCGCTCCTGTCAATCTCACTGTACTTCTAGTGCGCTGTCTACCTGCAGCTCTCACTTGCAAGTGTTAACATGTTTTGGCCACGATTTAGAGCTGTCAACTGCCTTGTCTCTTTGGCGTAGCTGTCGAACTGCTCAAATTGCCACGCCCCCAGGGCAGCACACGCTGCTGACAAAGGCATATAAATCGACTCGAAACTGATTTACACTTTTGAAGTGACGAACAGGAAAAGGAAAGAGAAGCAGGGAAGGAGCAGCAGGCGGAGGAAGTGAAGGTGACAGCAGAAAGCTTGAAGAAAATCATAGCATGGCCGCAGGCGCCGCTCCAAGTGGCATTTGGCAACTAAATTGTTGTACTTTTCAATTTCTGTCAAAGCAAGTGCGACGGGGACGGGGATAGGGATGGGGACAGAGACAGAGACAGAGACAGGCACGATGACACCTGGCAAGAAAACCACTTACCACAAGGTTGGAGAATCGTGCTACTTCCAAGTGTCGCAGCTCTTTTGCAGTCATTTAAGTTAATTGTCTGTGCTCTGAGCGATGAAATTGTCTAGAAATGGCCAGGAAGGTGGCCAACCTTAGCAGCTGTCTCACTCGCACACGCTCCCACTCTTTTTCTCTGTCTTGCTCTATCACCTGTGCACACCACTATAATTTGGCCACGTGCCGCCTGCCATTTGCCTTTTGTCTGCATTTTTAATACTTTGAAATCCTCCACTCGCAATGATTTTTAATTAATCATAAGTTTGAAGCAGCCCTCGACACACACACACACACACACACGCACACATACCTGAGTGTCTGTGTGTGTGTGTTTTTGAAACTTGCCCAAGTTGCTGCCGGCTGCCGGCTGAACTCCTCTGTGCAACTCGATGCTTTTACGTTGACTCATCCTACTCTCTTTCTCTGTCTATCTCTCTCTCTCTCTCTGCCTGTCTCACTCGCACGCTCGTTGCGGCAGCGTTGGCGTCTATTAATTAAATTAAAAACTTCGCTCGCCTCTTGTCAGTGCGTCGCGCCGGCTGCTGCTGCTGCTGCTACTGCCATCCTTCGCGCTGTGCTTAAAACTTAAAACTATGCGCAAACATGCGAAATTATCGTGCGATACGCGAGCTTATGAAGTTTGACAGCGATTACAGTTTTGGCGCAACTGTCAATTGTGTGGTATTTAGAGCTTTAAAGGCATGACATGCAGTACTATGCATGGAGCGTAGCGTTACTGTTTGAGAGTCGCTGCATAGCAAGCGTGCTATTACAGTTTTAAAGTCCCTAATTAAGAGACGAGGCTTAGAGACGAAGCGCTTTGTTTGTGTTTTTCCTTATATTTATTATTTTATATTTTGGGACTAATTACAGCGGAGGTGCATCGTAAAGTTTGAGAGTCTCGTTGTATAAAGATCAGCTCTTCTGATTGAGAGAGGCGAAGCTTAAAAAACAAAGCGCTGCTCGCAGCTCTGTAGTTTGAGAGGCTTGATTTGTGTTTTTCTTTTTATATTTTGAGATTCTTCACAGTAAAATTGTGCGTCTGCAGTTTGGGAGTCTCGTTGTGCTCTTCTGATTGAGAGGCAAGGCTCCGACACATACCGCTGATCGCAGCTCTAGTCAAGGAGCTTAGTGTGTGTGTGCAGTTTGAGAGTCACAAGAACAGCAGCTTTGCTGTTTGAGTGGCGCAGCGAACAAAGCGCTAACCGCAGCTCTGTAGTTTCAGTCTGAAAGTCTACAGTTTAAGAGTCACAAGGTGGCAGCTCTTCTATCAACGAACACAGCTCTGTAGTTTAATAGTCTCGAAAGTCTACAGTTTAAGAGCCACAAGCGTAGCAGCTCTACAGTTTGTGAGTCTCGTTGTAAGCAGCGCCCAGAGGCTGTCAAGCTTGACTCGATAGTTTGAGTACCTTAGCCTGTCAAACCTTGCACTGCAGTTTGAGAGTCTTAAGCGCAACTCTGCCAAGAGCCCATAGGCTGCAACTACAGCGCTGGCTTTTAGAGGGGTATCAATATGTCCGGCTCTAGTGTAACTGAGTTTGCACTGCAGTTTGATAAGCTTGATGCATCTAGGAATTATTAGTATATTCACAGTTTAAAAGACTCGCTGCTTGAGAGAGATACTACATATCATTCCAAAAACTCTGCCATACAGTTTGACAATCACTCAAATAGCTGCCATCAATTAAAGCGACCAAAAACTGTTAACATAAGCTTGAACTGCCTTGATTAATATATTTTGCGTTAAGCAGACTTCATAATGCTTGGTTAAACTGTGGTTAAGCATACAGTTTGACACGCACTCGTTGTTGTTGTTGTTTATTAATTTTCCTCTTTGCAATTATGCAAATGTTTTTGCAACAATTAAGCGACCACGTTGAAACGCTGTCTGTCTGGCCAACTGATTCAATTGACTGGCCTGAAGCTGCTGCTACGCTCTACTCTTTGCTGCTGTTTTGCCTGTGTTTGTGCTGTGCGTTTCTCCCCCCTCCCGCACTTCCTTTCGTCGTCCATCCGTCAATTTGAGTGCGCATTTCACATTTCTCTGGCAACAATTATGCATATTTACAAATGTTAATTGCCTCGGGGCACAAACATTGTTGTACACGCCTCACACACACACACACACACAGTGGCCCTGGGCCACGCCCCGGCTTTGTTGCCGCCCCCTTGAGCTTCCAATTAACAACATTATTGACTCTGTCGACGGCGAGTCCGTGCGGCACTTTGAAATGCTAATGAAATTGGCTTTTAAAGCGCGGGAAAAAAATGTGTAGCGAGTCCTGCGATTGCTTAATTGATTAAATTGCAGCACGTAATTGCACGACAGTTTCATTGTCTTTCGTCACACTGTGAAAGCCACATGACATCAAGAGCAGCAGCCAAAAACAAGCGCATTTTCAGCGGCAAATTGCATTTGCTTTGTTCGCTCTGGTCAAGTCTCTGTCTCTCTCTCCCCTTCTCTCCCTCTCTCTTTCTCTCCCTCGTTAATGCGACTTATTTGTCAGCATTTCAAGTGTCGCATCAGCTTCCCCTGCGCAATTGGATTAAATTGCTTTGTCCAGGAACACACACGCAACTGATTTTGCCTCTTGTCTACAGTTTGCAGACATCGGCGGTATTAACAGTGCTTCCGATTTGAACTGCAAAAGGATTTGTAACTATTTGTGGCTGAGAGTGAAGCAGAAACTTGACAGTAGTTTAAAATGGATTTTCCTATAGTTATAAGAAATTTAAAATAATTTAAAGCAAAGTTTGAAAGGAACTTAAAACAGCATACATTTTTTTTATCTTTTTTATTTATCAGTAAAAAAAGCTAAAAATTTGTTACTATTATTAAATATTGAATTAAATATATATTTTATAAATATTAGTCACAATAATGAATTAAATATATATAATAAATATTAGTCACAATAGCCAAATGTATTTAATTTGCAAATACAACATTTTAAATATAATAATTTTTTTTTTTGTTAAGAAAAGTCGTATTCATTTTTTAATATAACATTTTTATATATTATATTATAAAATATTATTTTTTGAATTATCTAATCTGATTAGTTATTCTTATTGTTTCATATTATTTTTATCTGCGAATGTAAGATTTATATTATTTTATTATATACAATATTTATTTATTAGTAGTATTGTTTATATTATTTGCTTATCATTTTAAAACATTTTTGATATCATATAATTTGTTTTTTAAAAGTGTATGCACTCAATAAGCTTATCAGATTGCGTTACAACACTTTGTCCAATCAGTTCAGTTCAATCTCTTATCAGGGTCAGTTTTTTGTTATCCACAGCTGGATTGTATCAGCTCAACACTTGCACAAGCATTGTCCACTGCTATATCCCCTTCTGCCCCCCCCCCCCCTCTCAATATCTCTCTGGACTTCCGTTAACTATGCGTTAAGTCCCAGGGAATCCCGCAGCAGCAGCAGCAAAAAAAAGGAACAACAACAATAAAACTTGAGCCTGTGACTAAAGCGCATTAAATTGTCCCTCTCGCTCATACTTCCGCTCCCTCTCTCTCTCTGTCTCTCCTATCTCTGCACTGGTCACTCTGTAGTCGATTGCATTCGCTCTCTCTCTCTGTGTCTCTTGTGTGGTTTTGCTTTGATTTAATTTTGCTTTCGCCCTGCGTCTGTCTGCAGCCAATTTGCGAGCTTTGTTCAATTGCTTTAGCTGGAATTCCATTGGCCACTCTTTAAAGACTCGGCAATACTTCAAGTGAATTCTTCGAAACGAGTATAAACTTAAATGTGCCAGGCCCACGCACAGCACAGCATGCCTGCCCGCAAAAGTATGCTATGCTTTTTGTGGCCAAATTGCATACGAGCAGCAGAGCAGCAGAGCGCAGAGTCTGTCGAGCGTGAGAGATGCCTCCAGTGCCTCCATCCAGATGCCATTAACCTAACGCTTTTTCTGCCGAGTAGTTCATGCTGAACATATTTTATTGATTACATTTGCGAGTCCCCTTTCCCTCCCCCCAATCCTCCCCGCCCTTTTCACTGCGTGTTTTTGCACAAGTTTATGAGATTTTCCGTTTGGGCCAACCCCAAAAGCCAAAGCTCTGAAAGTTAGCTAAGGCCACATTTACTGGAATTGCATTTCTGTGGTCGCTACGTGCCAGTGTGTGTGTGTGTGTGTGCGAGTGTGTGTGCCAGCTGTGTGTGAGAGTTCCATGAGTTATATAAGCAAATAAATTGCTTATTTGTAGCGACAATTTGCGGTAATTTTGTGATTTGTGATTTGCGCTTTCCATTCACCAAAATGTGTGACATCATCGCGCTGTCTGTGCAGGGTTGTTTGAGCCCTCCCCCACTGCCCTTATGCCTATTAATTAAACATATTTGCTCACTCCACCCTCCCCCTGGCTGTCTGCATATTTCCAGCAAACTTCCGGCGAGCCTTTTGCTCGTTTCTCCAAACTTGATCACAGTTTATTGACTGCCTTTTTTTCGTGGGCTGCAGCGAGGGATGAGGCAACTAAACGTGTAATCCTTTTTGCGCTGCCATTTGCATATTGGTGGAGGTGGGTGGGGGGGTTGGAGATAATACTCTGCCGTCTGGCCACCCACTTGTATGCATATCGTTAGCAAATTGCAGGCTCAAAAAGCAACCGCAGCAGAAGTGAAAAAAAAAGCGCGCGAGCTGAAAACTCCAGGCGGGCCAGCGGCAGAGCACTGTGGGGCAGTGGAGTGATTTTGTGCACAAAAAAAAAAATTACTAAAAAAAAAAACAAATAAGGTATACAATAATAATGCTCAATTATTTAGCAATAAAATTTATATTATATTCTTTATAAATATTATATAATAAATTAGCTATTATTATTTTTTTATGTAGATAAATAAATATTGTATGCTGTATATAAACAAATAAATAAAGAAATATATAACAAATAAATTTAAGTTTCATAATATTCAAATAAATAATTAGGGTATATTTTTGAGATGCTTACAGCATTTTGAATGACATGCCAACTTATAATTTTACATAGCTATAAAATAAAATAGATTAAGTTAAAGTCTTTTTTAATATTTTAAAATTTTGAAAATATTTTTTATACAGCGTATATATATATAAAACTGGCATATTAGTTGTATGTAAATGTATATAATTGCAAGTAGCAAGCATAGCAGACTGCACGCTTGATCAGCTTTGGCTTTATCCGTCTATCTGTCCGTTCAGCTGCAAGAACACACAGATCTCAGCTAAAACAAGGGCTAGACACTTCAAATTTGGCATGTAGATTGCTAAATATCATACGTAGATCAAATATATTGCAAATATTAAGTAGCATGAAGAAATTAAATTCAATCAAAAAATTGAGCACTTGCCCCATGGTGTCTGCTGTGTAAGCTAATACCCAGCCAATTTCCGTTAGCTGGTACTTCGCTTAGAGGTGTGTGTGTGAGTGAGTGTGTGTGCGCTTGTCTTTTTTCTGGCCAACTCTTTGCCCGTGGGCGTTCGTTATTCGTGCCTTTTGTATTTCCGGTTTGGAAATTAGAAGGCGCGCCTGGCTACGGCTTTAGCTACAGCTACGGCTCTGGCCGTGTTGTTGTCCCCCATTCGCTGTACAAATTTGTACAAAGGCTTAGACGGCGCTCTTGTGTTCTCTCACTCTCTGCATATACTTTTATATATCATGCTAATCTCATTTGCATATTGAAATTGGCCGCGTGACGAGGCCTTTTCAAGCATTTAAGTCGGGGGAATTTCATTGAATAATTTTGAAATTTGACATTAAGTTTTAGTGCCAAAAAGTGGGGGGAGAAAGGGTCAACTCGAGGTGACTAAATGAAGCCATTAGTAGTCAAAAGCAGGCAGCAGAACACATGCCTGTGGCTTGCACATCACAAAGGGGCGTTGATTGGTTTCCCCACAACCACACACACACACATACTCAAACCCTTCTGCCACTTGAAAAGTGAAACGTGGTCAAGTTGTGCCACTCGTCGTCGAACTACTCGCAATATATTGAAACTAATTTGATTGCCCAGCAGTTTTAAGTGTCCTTTACCAATTTGCCTGCCTGCACACACACTAAAACTAATTTTGCAATTTTCCAACGCTTTTATTTTTTTTTAGCTATTTCCCGCGAGGATGGCGACGATGCGACACACCATCATCATCATCATCACAATCATCATCGCGGCGGTGGTTCGCATCATAATCACGGTAATAAAGTTCCATACAATGGCTACAACTCGGAGGAGTATCTGGATCGCCTGGAACCCAATGGCAATATACCCGCTGACAAAACAAATTGCAGATATGGCGGTAAGTAGGCAAGGGAGAAGAATATATATATATATAAGTATATACAAATATATAGTTATATTATATCATATATATTATATATTATGTATTATATATTATATATTATATATTATATATTATATATTATATATTATATATTATATATTATATATTATATATTATATATTATATATTATATATTATATATTATATATTATATATTATATATTATATATTATATATTATATATTATATATTATATATTATATATTATATATTATATTATATATTGTATATAATATATATATATAATTATTTTTTTTTACATTATATTAAGCAGCTGCAACTCACTCGCGCTTTAAGCGCAAAACTCATTCATAAAGATTTGCGCAATTTATTGCCTCCGCACGCTCGCAATAATCTCTCATTTAGCAGGCAGCCGGAAACTAATTTAATGATATTTCAAGCGTTCTCAGCTCCCCACAGACTTGAGTAATTTATGTTGCCTTCCCCCCTATCTTTATCCTGCCTGCCTCTCCCGCTCAACAGCTTCCAACTAATATTGGCTGACAGAGACGCGTGTCTAATTATTGGAGAGGGCAACTCCCAGTGGCAATAGCTAAACAATTCGCTGGGGCTATCAGCCACTTCTCTCTCTCTCTCCGCTACTCTTATTTTTGCTGCCTGCGCATTCTCTGATAATTTATCAAATTTTTGTCTCATTTAGCAGCGTTTACATTTTCGCTCGCATTTGTATCTTTATCTTTTGCTTAAGCCGCTCGCATGCCAATGCGTTGCTTCTGTCTGTCTGTCTGTCTGCCTGTCTGTCTCTCTGCGTATCTGCCTCTGTCTCTGCGCTTTTATTGTCATAATTGTAAATTGCAATTTTATGCAAACAAAGGCAGCGTCTCGTTGACATGCTCGATAAGGCAAGGCAAAGGCAGTGGGTGTAGGGTATAAGCACGTTGCTTGTTATAGAGCCCCATTTACTCTTGTTGTTGTTGTTGTTGCTGCTGCTGCTGCTGCCTCAATTGTACTTGAAGCAGTTGCTCTTGTCATTGTGTCCTTGTAAAACGGCGCACTCAACTCAGGTTCAGGCACTCCGTCTAGGCGTTACGGAATCGCCTCATAAAGCAAAGGAAATGAAAATATTAACAAGCAAATGCACAGCAGTAGCAAAGGGAGAGGTAGGGGCAGGGGAGTGCAGGCAGCCCCCATGGCAGCGGCAGGAATTATTCATAGTTAAATGGAAACTGTGCACGGCTCATATATCTCTTTGTCTTTATTCACCCCCGCTGCCTGGCTGCATTGCCAAGGTCTCGCCTGCATCTTGTTGCTGCCTGCCGGCACTCAACGCTAGGTGGCGTGTTGGTTTATTGCATTTGCAGCGAGGGTTGCTGCAGCATTAACTCGCATGCTTTAAAATTCACATAAAATAAAATAAAAAATAAATTTTAACTTATAAAAAAAAAAATACAAAATAAATTATAGCTTGTAACTATTTCAAAGTAAGTTTTGCTAACATCTTTACGCTGTTCTTTATGGCGTGTGATCGATAAAGTTGCGCAGTCCCCACGAACAGGCAGTTATCATAAAGTTATGTAACGCACAATAAATTACACACTTTGAAGGCACACACTACACCCACTCGAGCAGGCAGGCAGACTGGGCCTTGGCCCCAGCCTTGTGCCAGCCAAAAGCAATTTCAGCTTTTCATTCATTGTTGTTGTTGTTGCTGTTGCTGAAGCTGTTCTGATTACATGATTTATAAGTTATCTTCAACTCAACAACGTCGTTGTTTGCTATTAGAACAGTAGAACGAGCGCTCAGGGGGAGCACAGATAGACGCGCGGTGAGGAGAATATATGCGCAATTTATTCTGAAAAGCCGACGCCATCGTCGTCGTCATCTGCTGCTGCTAACAAAGATTATGTTTTATATGCGCAAATTATGCGCTGTCAAAATACAAAAAAAAAAAAAAGAAAAGAAACCTTTACAAATCTACCCCAAGTCGCTTTGCTCCTTTTCCATTTTAGCCAAGTTTTGCGGCCGTACAAATTCGTTAAACATACGCTAAAAATTCGCATAAAGCAATTTGACAAGCCGCCCGGAAGAATGGCCCTAGAAAATTATAAATCATTTTTGTAACAATTATCGGAATTTAATTTGGCAAATTGCCTGGTAGCGTCGCTTCTACTTTGGCAACGTGGGGATTATTTCTGGCGCTTCCTGTGAAATGCAAACTTCCCGCAAATAAATCCTTTTAGCGTTTCTATTTGGCTTTTGCTGCGCAAATTTTGTTTGTTTTCCTCTTTCTGGCGCTCAAAGTGGGGCTAAGTCTTTTGCTAGATGATGAGATAAGTTAGATAAGTTATATTTATAAACTTGGAAGAGCTTTTTCAGCACGCTGCTGATATAACTTTGAAGGGGAAATATACAGTGTTCTAAGTTCTAAGCAATATTTTTGAGATACACTTCCCATAGCAATACTTGTATATTCTCTGAATATTTTTGTCTTATATTTTTTTTTTGTATTCCGAAAATATGACTTAAACTTAAAGATGCAGCATCAATCTAAAGATCATTTCAAGGGATGCTTTCTAAAGATATTTCTAAGCTTTATTTCTATCTTTAAAGATAGACTTTCCATAGAAATTCTTAGCTTCTCAAAATTTGTTCTGGATATATTTTGTAGAATTTCAAAAATTGTTTTGAAGGTAAAGATGCAATATCTTTCTAGAGATACTTTTTAGAAATACCTTCCAGAGATATTTACTGGAAATATTATCTTTAGATATTTTCTAATAATAAGTACTTTTACAAGATATTATTAAAATAAATATTTGCTTGAGATACTTTATTATGATAATCAGATACTAATTTAATTTCTATAAATATTGCCTTTAGATACTTTCTAAAATATTAAGATTTTAAAGTGTAGATACAATACTATTTTAATGAGATATTTTCTATAAATATTGCCTTGAGCTACTTTTTCACGCTTTTGAGATACTATTTTATTTTTTAAAAGTATTGAGATACATTTAAAGATATTGAGTTTTTAAAGTGAAGCTACAGCGGTACTATAAATTATAGACTTACTTTTTGTAGAAGCTTACTTAATATATTTGCTAGGGTAACTGCTGGTAAAAGTATCTTAAAGATACTATATATTATGTTTAATACTAGCTTCAATTGAAATTCATCACAGAGCACGCTCTCCTCTCTCTCTCTCTGTCTCTTAAACTTCCCTCTAAGCTCGGCAAGCGTATTATAAATTCGTCTCGCTTTCTTTAAGTCTCTTCTGCTGCCTTTTCCCCCTCTGTACATTTTCCGGCTTTGTTTGTGTGTGTGTTTTTTTTTTTATTTTTATCAACCCGCGCGAAAAAGGTTTCCGCTTCTTCATTGTTTTGGCAGCGCTTCTTGCTACTACTCCACCTCCTTCTTTGCTCCGCTGTTGTCTGTGATTTAAATTTATTGGCAAAATACTTTAAGTGATTTTTTTCTCTTGCTGCCTTTTGTGTGAGCTGAATGGAAGGTGGCAGCAGCAGCAGCAGCAGCAGAGGCATTTGTCTAGCAGGGCGAAAAACCCTTTGACAGTTTTGCTGGTTTTTCTTGTACCTTACAACTGAGGCCAGGCTAGGGGAGGATGTCGAAGGCGTTGGGGTAGCTGAAACTTGCTGTCGCCTTGCGGTTAGACACAGCCCTTTTTGTGGTTTCGCCCCCACCACCTCGCACCGCTGTCAAATTCGTTGCAGTTTATTAACGAAGAGAAACAACAACAAAAACATGTCGCCTTTTCCGCATTTCTTTTGTTACGCTACGTTTTTGGTTTCCCTCTTGTGCTGCTTGTTTCGTGTTTTTAAGCGTTGTGCATGCCGCATTTTTAATGATTTTGTTGTTGTGGGTGTGAGGGAGGAGCAAGCTGGGAGGTGTTTGCTCTGTCTGTCTAGATTTCTGTTTGATGTCATCTTGCGTGAGACATTCCCGTTGTCGTTGTAGTTGTTGTTGTTCCAGTTCTTGTTTTTGGCTACTCTCGCTCTGGTTTTTTCGGTCGGCTAATGAAGCGACTTATGCATTGACATGGAAAATTTGCGGTCTTCGTTTTGACTGTTTTTACGCTTATCGCGCAGCATTTGCATAAAGCAGCATAGCAAAGGAAAGGAGTGCGAGTAGGGCCAACACGAAAAGGTCGCGGAATGTTCAATGTGAAAAAAGTTTTGCTAATTGGTCAACTTTGATGAAGGTAGTACATGACTCTTAGCGGAGTTTTTCATGCCGTTTGTGGTAAATAAAGCAAGGTATAAAGTTTAGTATATTATACAGTAAATACTACCATAGCAGTGTCATTTCTATAATATATCGATGGGATGTAAACCATCGATTACTATTTAATTTATTGAGTGAAAAGTAAATTATGAAGTTAAGCAGTAAATGTGGGTGACAGTAAATATATCGATAACATGTAAGATATCGATAACGGTGTGATTTATTGGATATAAAATATAGTATGAAGTTTAGTATATCATACAGTAGGAATTACCATGGGAGTGTCATATTTATCATGTATCGATAACATGTAATCTATCGATTACTATGTAACTTATTAACTATAAAGTATTGAATAAAGTCAAGTGTGTTATACAAAAAATATAAGTGACGGTGTTATATTCACAATGTATCGATAACATATTGTGTATCCATAACTGTATGATTTATAGGATCTTAAGTATAATATATTATGAAGCTTACTATATTACATAGTAAATACTAGCATTGCCGTGTGATGTTGATAATGCATCGACAACATATAATTTATCGATAACTACGCAATTTGTTGGACATATCTTTTATATCGATAATATATCGTAAAGAAATCTATTTCATATTGCGCATCATATCGCATATCATCGATAACTTAATATTAAACACCCGTACTTAGTTTATTTCAAAAGCTAAATACCAAAAATATTCCAAAAGTTTGCAGTAATTCATTTACTATCAATTTGTGGTGCTGCCAACTTATTGTACAGCTGAAAATAACTATGAATAATGCAGTGCTGGCATATAATATGATTATTTTGCTCGCAGTTCTTGCTCGGCTAATGTAATCAATTTTCATTGACAACTTTCAAAAGTTGCCACGCCCACTTGAAAGTTGCTCTGTCAGCCTGGCAATTTTGGGCCATTGTCCGGCGGCGACGTCTCATCATTTCCCCCCCTTGAAAGCGAATCTCGCTGACAATTCGAGCGTTTTTTGCATACTAAGCTCATTACGGCGAAGAGAATGAGGAAGATGGAGTTGTGTTCATCTTCCTCGCTATATTTTTTATTTTTTTTTTTTTCATTCTTCTTCTATACTGTGCTGCAGGGTTGCTAAACTTTTTAATAGTGCGGCGATCCTAGACAATTTGATGGGCATTTTTATTGCGGCTGGCTAACAATGCCCCCTGGGCAGTGCCACGCCCAATGCCAGCGCGAAAGTAGCGCAATATGAATATAATAAAAGTCGGTGCTAAGCTTAAAGCGAAATATCTTTAAGTGCGACAGGAGCATGCCGAAGGGGGGAGCAGGGGGGAGAACGGGCCTGTCGCTTCGTCTGCAATCAACGCGCTGCTCGAACACATTTTGAGTGACAGCTGAAGTATCCATAACGTCATCAGAAGCTCACATAAGAGGCATAAGAGGGGAGGAGAGCCAGGCGGGACCCTCAGGTCACGGCCTCCAACGGAATTAGGATTCATAATATGACAAAGTGGCGGTTGGGCCATGTAACTAACGCTTGTACCGTCGTCGATGATGACGGTGCGAGTGTGTGTGTGTGTGTGGGGAATGTGGTACAAGGATACCAGTACAGCACACTCCCACACACACACACACTCGCACGCAATGCACACACGTGTGTGCTTAGATTATAAGCAGCTTCAGCTCTGCGGTTGCCTCGTTGTATTTGTATCGGTCCAAGGGGAACTGAGTCGACTTTCCTTCTCTGTCTCTCCCTCTCTATCTCTCTCACTCTCTCTGTCACTCTGCTGCCTGCCACTGCAGATAACGCCCCATTATATGTGTTGACTCTGACAGCCTTCGGGGCATGTGACTGAAGCACTCGCACGACGCACGCATTTGATTTGGTCAGTTCGACACATTGCAGGCCTAGAGCGGGGTGGTAGATGGCAGGGGGGGGGGGGGGGTATAGCAGGCTAGACCAGATCCGGCTCCGGTGCCTGCCTGCCTGCAGTCCACTTCAAATTTTGATTGTCATTTACGTGACTGGCCGTATGCATGTTGTGGCCATCTCGCTCGCTCTTCGCTCTACCTCGCTCCCTCCGTAAGAGGCTTTTTCGAATGGAATTGCTGCAAATTATTCCCATTACGATTTTGGGGGGTTTGCGCTCTCGCAAAGTTGATTGTCGTTTACATATGAACAAAGAGCGAGCTGTGTGTGTGTGTGTGTGTGTGGGTGTGTGTGTGTGTGGAGGGTTCGCCTGATTGGACTTTGAAGTGGCACATGGACAAGCTGAAGAGCTGCAGAAATGGGCAGATACATGTGCATATAATCGGTGTGTGGTCAATAAGGGATTAATCAGTTGCTAAAGCAAGCACTCAGTGTTTGATTTAAGATAATGCTGTTGAGTTGTTAATCGATAGAGTGGGTTTATTCAATTTGTGGGCGCAATGGAGCTTGAAAGGTTTATCGATAGTTCAATGAGCGAGATATGATAATCAGTTGGTGGAGAGCAAGTGTTTAGTATTTCTATTAACACTAATGAGAGCCCAAGAGATTACTAAATTAACAAAAACAATCGTTTGAATATATATCGATAGTTCGATAAGCGATAATTGCTAGTATAACATAAATTTAGCATTTGTATTATCACGAGGAGAAATGAATGTTTATACTAATGAAAACCAAAGGAAAGAGACCTATCGATAGTTCGATAAGCGATAATCGATGACTTTAAATAGACAAAAAGGTTTTAGTATTTGTAGAAACACTAAACTTTGAATTTGTAAGGAAGAAAATAAAGTTATGTTATTAAATTTTATATTTATTGAAAAAATTGGCCCATCGATAGATCGATTACTAACAATTGAAAGTCAGTGCGTTTGAAAAATGTATTGTATTACGTTTATGAGGAAGATCTGTCTTCTTACAGTGGAAAACAAATTAGAAAAGGGATAAAATGAACTAAATAACAAGTGATATCGATGATTTTTAAGTATCGATAAACATTCTTGTAGGAAAAGATATTTGATATTACGATTATGAATAGTAACTAGTTCTTAAACCAATCGATTCCACTGTCTTGTATCACATCGAGATCGACAGAGACTTTGCAAAATGATGCGAAAGCCAATCGATAGTACGATAGGCGCTTGCGATTGCCAAAGAGATAAAAGAAAAAGCAATCAACTCCGAGCGATAATTAAGCGCTTGGCAAACAAACAGCTCGGAGTCCGGTGGAGTCTCCTGCTTGGGCAACACTTTAATCCATTAGTGGTAGTTTCACCCCCGACCCACTGTGCAGCCGAGTGCGCCCACTGTGCCGCTGCCATTTGGCATTGTCAGTCTATTGACCAAGCAAATGTCTCTCTGTTGAGTGCGTGCAGCGTGCTGCTGCGTCTGCTTTAGATGCTTTGGCTACTCCTGCCGGCATTCTATTGCCTCGCTCCAGGCAATGTGTCCTGTTGCTGTGTTCAGCTGGAATTGTCTACGTGCCTTTTGTTTCAGCTCCCAGCTCACAGCTGCCCGTTCCCGCCCGCCCGCTCAGCTACGACTGCCTAGGGGCATCCTGGGAGCAGTCGCAGTCGCAGTCGCGCTTTATGACGAACGTTTGACGGAAACGTGCAACGCTTTTTTGCCGCTCGCTGTGGGCAGATTGATGAGGGCTTCGGACAGCGACTGCAGTATTGCCACGCCCACAGGCTTTATTTTCCATTGCCACAAATCAGCGGCCAATAAAGGCGCAGTCTGACTGCCCTCTCTCTTTCTCTGTCTCCCTCTCTCGTTCGCAACTGTGGAACCTTTTGAAGTTAATTAAAAACTGCAGCAAAAAGGCGCACACAATTTCCAATTACTTAAACCAAGTTGAGGCGCTGTAAAAATATATATATGATTGATGTATGCAATATATGTATATAGATAAATGTTACCACCTCGTCGGTTTATTACGCTGATATTTATTTAATATTACGCAGTTATTGAATATTTGCAATCTCTTCTGCTGTCACGTTTGCTTGATTTTTCTGCTCTCTGTTTCTCTGGAGATTAATTGAGGGTCTCTTGATTTCTTATTTAATTAATTTAAAAAAATATTTTCTTTTGTTATTTCCTTCTTTTTGTTTAATTTTAAATTGGCTGCAAGTAGTTTTATTTTTTATTACATTTCATTATATTTATTAAGATTTTTTTTTAATATAACAAATATTAGTTTTTATTATAAATTTTATATTTTTATGAGCGTTTATAGTTTTTTATAAAGCAAAAATTTAAGCTATTCAATATCTATCTTCATTTTTCTTATCTTAATTTATCTGTGACTTTTTTTTATTCTTTTTATATTATTTTGATAAACATACTGTTATTATTTATTTTTTTTAATTGGGCAGAAATTAAAGCTACTTAAATTCTTCTTCTGTCATTTTTACCGGTTTCGTTTTTCATATGCTTCATATATATATTACTTTATATTAAATATATATAATTTTCATACACATATTAATGTAGATATATATTTTTAATGATTTTTATTGATTAGAACTTACAGCTCTTTACATTTTATTGCTGTAATTTATACCGCCTTGGTATTTCTTCTTTTTAATTCTCCACATGTATATTATACTATTTATTTAGTATTATTTTTATAAACATATTATTTATGTATATATTTTTTATGATTTTTATTGAGCAGAAATTAAAGCTCCTTAAATTCTTCTGCTGCCATTTTTAGCGCCTTACAACTTCTTCTTTTTTATTTCCTATATGTGTAATTTTTTTTATATACATATTACTTATGTGTATATTTATTTTTTATGATTTCTATTGAGCAGAAATTGAAGCTCTGCAATCGCCTTTGCTGCCTTTTCGTTTCGCTTCTCTCTCAATTTCTTTGGAAATTGGCTGGAAATGCCTTACTTTGCCACTTGCCTCTTACCTTTTACCTGCTCTTGCCGCTGCTCTGCTGTGCGTTGCGGTTGCTTGGCATTAGAAATCAATTCATTTTGTGGCCATTGTGCAATTTCCGATTCGTCTAACAAATAACAGCACACATAGAGATTGATATATATGTACAACATATAAAGCTAAAGAGCAAATAATCAAGGACAAATTGCAGTCGAGATTGATGTGAGGGATTTGCGCTGGCGAAAAGAAAAATCTCAGAAATATCTCTCAAGCCAATTTAATCAAGTAATCAGCTCGTCTGGGCGCAGCGTTGACAGCTTGCAGTACAATAAATAGATTGATAGATGCATTGAGAATATATATATTTTATATAATTTATTTGATTGTTACTGCTCTGATAATTCTCAAGTTTATGCAATTAGTGCAGCAAGTTGCATATGACAACAGATTTGTTTGCCGAGGATGCGGCTGTAACCCCTTGTTGTCACTACTTGGCTAAAACTCCACACAAAAGTCGCCGCTAAGCCCAAGCAAAACTAACGAAACGGATGTGCTGCCTAGCTGCCATTTCCGCTAACCGTTAACGTTGCCGGGAAAGGCCTGCCTCTGCCTGCCTCCCAGGGCAGTCATAATACCCCTCCTCGCTCTACCTCTCGCTCGCCACACCCGCAACAATGTTGCATAATGGCAACGTTTAGTGTGAAATTTTCTGCGGTTTTTCGTGCTTTTGACTACAAGGCGCTGCCACGCCCAGCCGCCGCCGCCGTCGCCGCCGCGCTTAACACTTTTCTTTTGAAATTGCGCACATAAACTAATTTCGCATGCATGAAATGACGCCCATAGCGTAAGCGCTGCACAAAAAAAATACTATAAAAAAAAAAAATATATTAAAAAAAAAATTTTAAAAAAAATGAGAAAATTGCAGAGTTGGCGCCGGCTACAGCTGCGTTCACCCGTTTCAGCCGGTTTGCCCGTTTCGCCTGCGAATGCATCCATTAGGGTTAAGTTGCAGGCGCTTCCCTCTCACTCTCTCCCTGCCGCTCTCTCTCTCTCTGTCTCACTAATTGTGTCACAATGATGAGCATAATTTGCGCACACTTTGACACCACACACACACACTATAACACACTCACACACACACACGTGCTTATAATAAGCTGTGCAACAAAAGCGCAGCGTGGAAAATTAAGCATACGCCATGTGTGCGCACAGCACTAATTTTCCGTTGGTAATTGCAGTCTGCCTGATGGCCAGAACGCAGAAGAAGCATAGGTAGAGCGGACTATGAGAAGAAAAAGAGTAGTAGAGAGTAGAGTGCAGAGTAAGCAGCCGGGGGAAGACGCACAACGCTCCCGCTTGGGCCATTTAGTTTGGCATTTCATTAAATGTAACCGGAAGCGTGCGTTTCCCTTCCCCTTCCCGCACTCTGACTCTCTGCTGGCGCTCGTCAACTTTTCGGCATATCCATTACGACGTCACTTGATATGGCTACGCTTTCCCCTCTCCCACTCCCGCTGCAGACAGCGCTTTTAATTAGCATCAACGTCATTTCGCGCGCGTGTGTGCGTTGCTGCCCCTCAGATTTCCGCTTGGCTTGTGTATCGTTTTTGTGTTTTGCCAATTCAAAATGTCGACACACACACACATGCACCCTTACACCCTCGCCTCAAGCCTTTATATAGTAAAATATGCTGTCATATGTTCGCATCGTGATGAATGACGGCGCCGATGCGAGTTTTTGTTTCTGTTTTCGGTTTTTGTTTGTGCACAGCAAATAGAGGCGGAGAGAGAGAAGGAGAGAGAGCGCGCAACCCCTGACCCCTTAAGTCCTTAGCCCAGGCCTAGCTTGTGCCGTAAACAGTCTGACATGACAAGGGGGCGGGGCCAAGGGCTTGACTATGACGTACGAGTGGGAAGTGCGAGTAGCTGCTGCTGCTGCCGCCTCTGCTGCCTGTCAGTCAATGTTTGTATACGCTGTAATCGCTAAGCGATTTCTTGTACTGCCCCACCCCGCCCACTCCCCTCCACTCTCTCCCTCCCATTGCCTGCCTTTGTTTGCCCGCTCGTACAAGAAAAGTAATTTTATGTAATTTGTTAAGTAATATCGTTGCGTTTGTGTTTGCCTGCATGTCTCGGCCGGATGTGGCTCCACTTGGCTTTGCTTCCCTTCCCTTCCACTCGCTCTGGGATATACAGTTTGCGGCTGCAGCAAGTTAATTAGAAAACGAAAACATCAAGGTGCCATTGTCGCAGCTTTAAGCCGTTAATACTCGAGCGAATGCTGCAAAAATGTTGCAGGGCTTCACTTGAGACAAGCACAGTGCACAGAGAACTGTTTGGCAGCACTGTTTTTTTAATTTGCTGCAGCCTAGCAATACGCTCTAGTCCGTCTTCACATTTTCATTAAAATTCAACAACGTTTTGTTAGACTTAAGTGCATACAGCTGAAAGAGTTTGTGCTTGAATTTTAAAATATTTTTAAAATATCATGTCGATAATATTTTCTAAAAATATGATATGAAAAAATTTTATAATAGTTGGAAAAGTATCCCTATATACAGTGGGGAGCAAAATTGAGTACATGTTTGCATATTTCACATTTCGGAGCGAATGATAAAGAAAACAGTAAAGCAAATGGAAAAAAAGTTTATTCTCTTTATTCAATATATAATTGACTATACATTAACGAGAAAAGATCAACGAAGAGGTGCACAAAGAAGAAAAGAAAACTTGAAAACAAAAACAACTCGTATGTACTCATTTATGCACCTTTGACATTTTAAACTTCTTATCTGCAGACAAGATCGTTAAATGGAATTTTTAGTAAAAAATTAATATTTCGTCCATAAACCTTTATTTTTTATGACGCTTTCAATACGGTCTGGCATACTCTCCACAAGGTTTTCCAAAATTTCTTTGGGTATACGGCGCCACTCCTCATGCACCCTTTCCCATAAATTTGCGAGGTTTGATGGAGCTGAATTATATTGTCCCAATCGTCTTTTGACTATTGACCACAAATTTTCGATTGGGTTTAGGTCAGGGCTTTGAGCCGGCCACTGCATCAACTGAAAATTTTGGTCCATTAGCCATTTCTGGACGACTTTTGCAGTGTGCTTCGGGTCTCCATCCTGCTGAAACACGATTTCAGCTTCGTTGTAAGCACTGCGATCAATAAATTCGGGAAGATGGTTCCTCAAAATACTTAGATATTGCTCTTTGTTCATAATCCCTTCTATTTTGTGCATTGGTCCAATGTTCCACCAGTTGAAACAGCTCCAAACCATTATATTGCCTCCACCATGCTTTACAGTCTGCTTAACGTGGTGTCGTTGGATTGTTTCACCGGGCCGGCGCCAGCAATATTGTTTTCCATCTGATTGGAATCTATTAAACTTTGTTTCATCTGACCAAATTACTCGCTTCCAGTCATCTATAGTCCAATTTCGGTGCTGTCTGGCAAAACATAAACGTGCCTTCACATTTTTGGCCGACAACGCAGGTTTATTTTTTTTTACTGCTGCAACATATCCAATTCTTTGAAGTGCTCTTCGAGCTGTCCATCGACTTACATCTTTATTTATCTCTAAAGAAGCCCCCTTAGGCGTTAAGAACTTGTCCTTTCTCATATTAGCCATAATATGACGAGCATCCGCATCGTTTAAAAGTCGAGGACGGCCTCTGAGAGGGGATTCAACCGAAACTTTGCGTCTTTTTTGGACACGTATGACCACCGACTGACTTATTCCGAGTTTACTGGATATTATCCGGGACGAACATCCTTTCTCGGTAAGACCTATTATCGAATTTTCCACGTCCTGACTCAATTTACGCATAATTTTGAAATAATAATAAAAATTGCTCTTCACTTTCAATGTAACCACGTTGACACTTTAAATCATAATAAGCACATTACAATAAGTCTAAGAAACAAAGCAAAAGCAATAAGATGACAATTAACGGTAAATTTTTGATTCTTTTGCAGATAAGAAGTTTAAAATGTCAAAGGTGCATAAATGAGTACATACGAGTTGTTTTTGTTTTCAAGTTTTCTTTTCTTCTTTGTGCACCTCTTCGTTGATCTTTTCTCGTTAATGTATAGTCAATTATATATTGAATAAAGAGAATAAACTTTTTTTCCATTTGCTTTACTGTTTTCTTTATCATTCGCTCCGAAATGTGAAATATGCAAACATGTACTCAATTTTGCTCCCCACTGTATATACATTCGATGTAAACAATATTTTAAATATTTTAAGACTCTCAAAAAAAGACTTGACAGGTTAAAATATTTAATGTACTGAATATATGATAATAATAATTAAAATAACACTCTTTATTTATTTGATATATTCGATATTTCTTAATTCTCAAATATATAGTTGAGTTTTTTATATCAAGTTTTTAAAAGTATAGTAATGGTATTTAAATTATTACTATTTTATATTCAATACTTAACATATTTTTTAATTCCCATTAAAAACTCAAGAACATAATTTAAAAATACGATAATGGTATTTATATTATAACTATTTATAATTAAAAATTTTATAACGTTCAGTATAAAATATAAATTTTAAAAGCAAAATTTCGATAGTAATAAATTATTTGTATACAAAACTGTAGATATATGAACAATTATTATATTTATTTAATATTATATTAATTAACAAACCTAGCTCCACCTTCTTCGTTTTTCTCTCTACCCATTTCAATTTGCAATTGTCTCATCTCAACGCGTGCAACATGTGGCATGAGTAATTATGTGCGACAAGCAATCAAATTTGAACCTAGGCAAAAACAAAAAAAAAAAACCCCCCGACAAGCAATTACAAATTTCTACACTCGTTGCCCGCAAATTGTTGCTACGTGACAAAACAGCAACACGGAGAGAACAAAGAACAAAGCTACAGGCTGCAAGCCACAGTCTACGAAGAGCTCAGCCCTTTTGCTGTTTTCTAATTGGAAACAAACTCGACGCGACGGCGAAATCAATGTTCGACATTTTCGCCTCGAGTTTGAGTAATTAAACACAATCAAGTGGAGCAGACGTTGCTACTCCCACTGCTTGCTGTTCTTGTTGTTGTTGTTGTTGTTGTTCTTGTAGTGCTGGCAACAAATCCTCAGACGTACTTAATCCACACACACACACACGCACACATACAGACACAAATCAATTTGGTAGCTTGAGCGCTCGAAGGCCTTTGCCTGCATGAAAATGAAGCAATAAATAAAGGGTAATTGGAAGTGATGAGGGCGCCAAGGATGTGCTGCTCCCGAGGCTACAGACGAGCGCTACTCGAAGTGAACCCACACAATGAACTGAACTGAACCAGTACGAACCAGTGTGAACCACTGTGAAGCAGTAGCGCATTGAGCTGTTGCCACAGCTGTAGCAACATTGCCTTGAAACTGCTCTAATCAAATGTCAATTTCTTATTCAATAAGTAATACCCTACCCTTCCCAACCTCTTCCCTCTTTCTCTCTCTCTCTGGCATGTGTGCGGGCGTGCGAAAAGAAATACAAGCAAGGAGTAAAGCTCTTAACGAGCGCTCGGACTCCTTGCATTGTCCTTGGAAGCCATTAAATGTGCTTTTTGGCCAATTATTACGCGCGATTTATGCCTTTATTTGTCAACAAAGTAAGCAGTAGAAGCCAACAGACTGAGAAAGAGAAAGAGAGAGGCAAATAGCGCGTGCGAGCGAGACGCCAGCTCGTTGCTTGGTCAACAAGCGTGTAATGGCCGCTGCGAATGACGCTGAGTGGATTATAGCGGCTTCTATAGCTGTTACCGGTCCCAAATCGAAATACACACACACACATACACACTCCCACGCACATACAGAGTGGCAACCACACGCACGTCCGCACACACACGTAGCACATAAATAAATGATTGCCCCGCTGCAGCAGCAGCAGCAGCATTTTGATATATTGTCCCTTGACTTAGTTGCACATTGCACTAGAACAACATAAATTGCGGCGGAAGCACTCGGCAAGAGGCAGCTGAATTGCAGCCTGAGAGTGGCTTTAACGCTAAAGGGAAATAGAGAGTGAGGGAGAGAGAGAGAGAGTGGGGGGAACTGAGTTGTATATCTTGTAGTTTAATTACATTTTGCAGTTTTGCACAGTCTTCTGCGATTAACTTGAAAAGACTTGATTTTACTTGAGCTCTGGATAGTTTTAAAGTTCGAGTTTAATTTAGTTTTAAAGGAATTGCTTGGTTGGATTTGTGTATTAAGCTGCAACTCTCATATATTAGAATATGTAGCTTTATTATTGAGTGAGATTCTATATCCTTAATATAAATAGAATATATAACTTAACTTGAAAAAACTTGACTTTACTGAGCAGTCAAGTTTAAATATTTCGCATAAATATTTTTAATATTTCATATAAATCTTTTTATTATTTCATATAAATATTTTAAATATTTCATATAAATATTTTCAATGTTTCGTATAAATATAGATTCAATATTTCATATAACTTTATAATCTATATTTAACATAACTCTACTCTATGTCGATACGCTACACAGCTTATAGTAATATATATGCATATATAAACTGATATCTCAGCCTAGAGTTAATTAAGCTTTTTTTTTGTTTCAAGTTCTTTATCTGGAATATTTTATATAAATTGCTATATGCAGTTAAACTCAATATGAAATGATTTGAATTTAAAGAGCTGCTTTTATGACAAGTTTAAATATTTCATATAAATATTTTCAATATTTTATATAAATATTCGCAATATTTTCTATAAATATTTTAAATATTGCATATAAATATTTTCAACAACTTTTATTATATAAATATTTTAAATATTTAATTTTCATATAAATATTTTCAATATTTTAAATAATTATTTAAAATAATTTGTATAATAATTTACAATATTTTTATCCAAAGAAAAAACATAAATCATTTAAAAAATCGGAGAATTAATTAATCTTCTTTTTAAGTCAAGTTCAATATCAGAAATATGTCTCTACTCTTATACGCTATATATATTTGGTTTCAACTTGAAACAAATTGGGATTTGCTGAGCTGCCTTTTCTGTCAACTTAAATCCCACATACTCTTAGGCATTATAAAGCTTCTGGCATATGCCTATAAATGTCATATAGCTTTTATTATAAAACTATATTAATTCCAGCTTACGTTCGCATCATTTGCTCACAGAATTTTTATAATAATTCGCTTTTACTCAAATATTATATAGAATGCAATATATAAACTTGGCTTTTTCATAAACTCATTCGAAACCTCACCACATTTCATTTCAGTTTCAAAATGAACTTTGCTTAGCCTTAAAATCTACTTTCCTTCGAAAATGTTTTTAATTTGAATTTTTGCTTAAATTTCTTTCTGCCTGTTTATTTTTAGCACAAGAATCTGCGAAAAATGATAATAATAAATCACAAGGTAAAGCCCAAACAAAAAAAAAAACACTAGTTATAGCTATATACCTTATATATAATATATATGTAGTCTTGCCTGTAGTGTATTGTGTAGTTTGCATGCGGAAATAAGCCCGAGTAGTTGATAGTAGTTTTAGCCAAAAGCCAAAGCAATTTAAATGATGCTCATAATTCATGGACGAAGCTTTCAAAATGTCATTAAAATGAAAGTCAGGGCCAAGTCGAGCGCCTTTGTAGTTGTAGTGGTAGTTGTTGTTGCTTGGCATTAGAGGTTTGCCTTTGTCAACGTCTTGGTTGTCATTGGCAGAGGGGGGAGGTGGGAGGTAGATTGTTTGCCCTGTGCGCCGAGTGCAGGCGACAGCCAAAAGTAATGACAAAACGCAGCGGGTTATCAAATTCATATTGAGACATTTGCGAGCGCTGGCAACGAACTCTGGCAGGGAGAGGGCAAAGAAGGGGCAGAGGGTGTGCTGCTGCTGCAATATCGAAAATCCCCAATGGCTGCACTTGTCTGTCTGGAGTCACTGAAGCAGGCTCAGAGCCGGCTTTGGCCTTGTCCCTGCTGCTATCAGTTTTGTAATTGAATTCAGCAACAACACAATAAATTTTAGGCCGGGACGTTGAACGCTGTAGAAGGGCTGCCAAAAAAGAGAAAATTTAATTTCTTGCCTGAATAATAAATCACAAACATAACAGCGAGGCGTGGGTGAAGAGAGAGAGGGGTCGGGGTGCAGGGAGGCAGCGGGCAAACGCAGGACAAACAAATAAAACGGCGCAAATGTTTGCGCTCGAGGACACTTGATGTCGCCACAGATAAAAGTCGAGTGGGCGGCAAGGAGGTGGGTGGGTAGGGGAGAGGAAGAGAGAATGACTGAGAGAGAGAGAGAGAGAAAGAGAGAGAGAGAGCGGGAGAGTGACTGCGACTGAGTGTATGTGAGAGCAAGGAGGCAGACAGGCACTGGGAGGGCAAGGCAGTGGCTGAGGGAGACAGCAAAGCTGAATTTATGTGAGAGAAAGAGAGAGGAGAGAAAAATAGAGAGAGAGAGAGAGAGGTTGGCAAGAGGTCGCGCTGCCCAATTGGAAATGCGTTGTCGATGGCCTTCGCTCGCGTTCAGCAATTGCATTTATCAAAAGGCTGCCCTGCCTGCTGCCTTGGCTGAGCAGAGTAGACGCAACTCGCTGCCGCCTCACACACACACGCCCACTTTATTTACTTTTGTCGTCGGCTTCGATGAGTTGGCCAAATGTTTTGGCTTTATTAAATTTTTACGCAAATGCGCGACACGCGCATATGAATAATAACAATAAAAGCGCGTAAATGTTGTCTACGGCGGGTATGCACGACGGGCATATGCCACGTGGCTGCTTTGAAAGCAGCTGGAGTAGTAGAGATTGTAGCTGTACGACTGACAGATACCCTGTAATTGCAAATGGTATTCGAGACTGTAGCTGATGGGCTCGTAGACACCCTGTAATTTCATTGGCTATGATTGTGATTTTTTAAATATTTTATTTATATTTCTTTTTCTAAAAATAATAACACGTCGCTGTTGTACAGGTTACACATGGTGTACAGGGTAATATTTCAATAATATGAGAGAGCAAATAGTAGTAGAGATTGTAGCTGAAGAAGAACTCGTAGACACCCTGTGATTGCATTAGCTATGATTGCAATTTTTTAAATATTATATTTATATTTTTTCCAAAAAAAAATATCAATGGCATTAGTAAAATTACATAAAAGAGCAAATGATAGTAGAGACTGTTGAGCTGAACGACTGACAGATACGCTGTATGACGATAGTAATTTTTAAAATATTGTTTTCAACATTTTAAAAATAATCAATGGCTTCACTTGAGCTGGCCTAGTCGCGCAAACCCACTCTTGCGGCGCATAGTATACAGGGTATATTTCAGCAAAGAGCAACACTGTAGCACTGTGGTACAACTACAAGCACATTTCGCGCTGCGAGGGTCGCTACGTACTTATGCAAATGAAAAGTAACATTTTTATGTGCAGCTCATTTTTTTATTGGCAACACACACTACTGTAAGTGCAAGGGGGAAGGGTGTGGGGACTGTAAGGTAGTGACACCCGCTGACTGACCCACTCAGCAGTGTGCTGTGATTTTTATGATAGTGTACACAAAGCAAAGAGGGGAGTAGAGCGCAGAGAGGAGAGTAGTGGAGGGAGCAGAGAGGGAATCGTAAATAATGCTGCAAAAGCCAAAAACAAATACGTAGCAGTAAACAGAAATTGCGTATAATATGCAATAATGCAAAAGGCCAACAGCAGACAAAAGGCAGGGGAGGTGAGGAGCAGCAGAGAGAGAGTGTGTGTGTGTGTGTGTGTGTGTGTGTGTGGAGTGTGGGATATGCATATGCAGAGCAAGAAGAAAAACCAGAAGCTGCTGCTGGCGGTCGCATGTGCGTATGGGTGTGAGTGTTTGTGTGTATGTGTGTGAGTGTTTGCCCGGCTTTAAGTCACAGCAGGACGTGACATCCTTGCATAGCATTTGCATAACTATGACCAACAGGAGACGCCAGCAGCAGCAGGAACACACGCCCCCCTGCCAGCCCCTGCTTCTCCTCCACTGCTTCACAGTCTGCTGCTCTAGCACCCGCTATTTTTATCATTTCCGTTTGCAGCATGACACATTTTTCGCCCACACACACAGACACACACACACAAAGAGACAGCGTAATGCGCTTGCATAATTTTCATTGTTTTCATTTTACACTCGCGGAAATTTCTGCACTCTGTTTTTCTTTATCATTGTGTGTATCTCCCGCTCCCCCTCCCGCTCCTCCCTCTCTCTCTGTCAGCTTCCTGTTCTGATTTCTGTTTACATTTCAAGTTACTCGCTCGAGAGATTTTAGTGTGTAAAGTAATAAAACTTAAGCATAAAGACGAAAGCAGTTGCTCGCAGGAAAAGGGGTAAGCAGAGCAGTGCAGGGACAATGGCAGTTGGGCAACATAATATTGCGTACTCCCCGATAGCTCCTTCGAGTGCATCACTAAAACTCCTCATATAACTTTATGTGTGCGCTGTAAAAACACACACACACATGCACACACACACAAGTAACCAATTTTACGTCAAGCGAAAATATCAGAAAGTAGCGTAGAACTGAAATTGAACTCGATGGGAGAAATTCTGCCGGAGAATACACGACAGATTTTGTATGCAGTATGAGAAAAAGCTTGTTGATGCTCAGAGCTTATGATATTTTGTACATTGTTTACCTTTGCTCATGCGATAGTCATACGGAAGGTCTATGAAATAGTATTTTGTGTATTTATGAAATGATTTTTATATATGTATAATAAATAAATATAATAAAAAAATGTCTGCAATGCGTTAGTTTATGTTAGAGTATGCTGTAAACATTCAAAGTACCGATAGTAAAGCAAAATGATACTGAAATATATAGGAAATACAGGATATAAAGGCTTTTGTAAGATGTCTGCAATGCGATAGGTTATTTTAGAGTTTGTTGTAAACATGAAAAATATCGATAGTAATGCAAAAGTATACCAAAATATATAGGAAATATTTATTTACAGGCTTTTGAAAGGTTTCTGCGATAGTTTTATTTAGATAATTCTAGAAATATTTAAAGCATCGATAGTAATGCAGAATATATGCAGAAATAAAGAAAATCATTTATTTTACTAAATTATTATGCAAAATTTTAGAAATAGCCCAACCTTGTTAATAGTCTTCCGATAGTAATTTAGAAAATCAAAAGCAATACAAAATCAAATACAATATTATCTAGCAAAAATCAATGTAAATCTACAGCTTTATGTTAGTAATTTTTTTGTATAGGTTAACAGTTCTATAAATAATACTATGAGTATTTATTAAGAAAAAAATGATAATAGTTTGAAAAAGTTACTGTAAATTGATAGCTTTACGATAGTTGTTCTTTTTACAGCATTAAAATTCTATTAATAATATAAAGAGAAATATTATTACAAATTTCTTCCTTTCCTATTAATAATATAAAAGCAATGAGTGAATAAATATAGAGAAACGATATTATTTGGAAAAAGACAATTTCAAGCAATAGCCAAACGATAGTTTAAAAAAAAAAACGTATTGTCAAGTCTCAATAGAAGTCAGTTTTACAATTCAATACTATTCGCTTAATACGTAAAATGAGATTATTTTGAAAAAATCAAATTACGCAATTGAAAAATAATGTTACAATTTTTTTGCTATGCTTTAAATGCTAAAAACAAATTGCTGTGAAAAGTCAATAGCAGTCAGTTTTACAATTGAAATGATTCTATCAGCCATAAATTCGGTCTCTCTGTCTGCCTTAAGACTTACCCGCAGCGGATTTCCTGTTGGCCCAAATTTCGCGCACTCCAACACAATCGATATTTGGGCCCAGACACGTTGACTGCCAAGTCAGTCGACTGGCCTGGCCATAACCATTATACGATTTTGGTACATTATCATTGCCAAATGATTATCGCTGTGCGCTTTTGACATGCCCAACACAAGCGTTCGCATTCTCTCTCGCTCTCTCTCTCTCCCTCTCTCTCTAATCATGAGAGTATACGGCTTTTAGAGCTCCCTAATATCTCGTCCATCGTATTGGCACATTGCGCAACGTTTTTGCAATTTTACAGCCACTTTGCCTCAATGCTCAGTCAATTTTTGCAAATCAAACACGAGAACTTGCCGGATTGTTGAGCCACAGCCAAAGCCAAAGTAGCTGCCTGCCAGGAACAGTATGTGCAGAGAGAGGGGCAGGGGGGAGTAGGTTAAAGTTGAGGCTGACGATGTTGTCATAGACTGACTACAGACTGCCAGCGGCTGCTGCTGCTGCCTGTTCAATTTTTTTATTGAACTTTTCTACTGCTTCATCTGCTGCTGCCTATTTTTCTTGGCTTTCTCCTTTTATTTGGCTCATTTATGGCTCACTGTGCGCATTTAATCGCCGGCCACAGTGTCGAATGTCTGCGTGTTGCTGCCCCGTCAAATACGCTTTCGCATGCATGCACATGCCGTATTCACAGTCGGATTAGCCTGCTATCCTGACTGTCTGCTCTGTCTGCCTGCCTGCGTGCCTGCTCGTCTGTTTCGTTCTCTTTCCGCTGGCATTTCATATGCTCGGCAAGTTTGCCCAAAGTTTTTGCGCTCGACACAATCAGCTGCTGTTGAATTTTTAATTTTTATGTTAGTAATTTCTCAACATTTTGTCTGACTCTGTATGGGGAGTATGGCAGGAGGCAAGAGGCAATGGCACAGGAAGCGCTTGAAACATCTTGTGCGCGCATATTAAATTTGTTTTATTTATTTTCGTTTTTACGCTTTTTTGCTGCGCGGAATGGTGGGTAGATGTTCCGGCGTGAAATGGGCCAAAGTCCTGGCTGAGAGTTTCTGGCCCCATTCACTGCGTACAGCAGCCCATTGACTGTTTCAGTTATGTGCATGCATAAAAGTCGAATTGGAAGTCGAAACTGGGTTACACAGGCCCAACAGCGCAAAGGTGATATTGTTGGGATGTGGAAAGAAGGAGGAGGAGTAGGCGGAGTAGCAGTAGGGGAAGCGGAAGAGCAGGAAGTGACTATAGAGTGCAATAAAGCGCACTTGAAACGTAGCTAAGAACGCAAACAAATAACTTGAAGTCAAGGCAGACTTTTAGCTCAGTTGATTGCACTGCACTGGCAAGGACTGCTCGATTGAATAGATATATAGATGTATATATAGATATACGGCTAAATATATTGATAGATACATGGGTAAATATATTGATGGATAAATGGCTAAATATTTTGATAGATATATAGCTAAATATATTTATGTATATGTAGCTAAATATATTGATGGATATACAGCTAAATATATTGATAAATATATATATATGATATATATTGATATATGCATATATAGATAGATAGGGAGCTATTATAATGGTTGCATATTGATATATACAAAAAATGGCTAGAAAACTTTGATTGTTATAGATATATATATATACAGTATACATAATTGATATATATATAATTGATGGACACATATATATTTTCATGTTAATAGCAATAAAATTATGATTGATTTGCAGAGTTAGATATAAAGATATATCCACGTATATTGATAGATTGAAAGCTATATATTTTTCCAATCAAAAAAATAAATTTATTGATTTATAAATTTTATATATGATATGAAAAAATATATAATTTTTTATAAATAGTTACATAGTTAAGTACTGCTAGAAAACTCTGCTTAAAAATAATATTTTCGCAGCAAAACATAAAAAAATTAAAAATAAATATTAAAATTTGAGTAGCGAAAAATATAACTTAACTAGAACTGTAAATAGTTGGAGAGTTGCAAAATAGCAAACAGTGCGCAGATTTATTTAGTTTCCACTCAAGATTTATTGATACAAAAAAAAAAAACACAGTGCAAGAATTATTTGCCAATTGGAATTTATTTATACGATTTCGCGCTTGCATTTGCATTGGCAAGGCCAAGCAAAGGGGGGCGTGGCTGTGTGGGCACAGCACACACACACACGCATATAGCTGGTCATATATCAAGCGTTAGAAGCGTGCAGTGCACAGTACTGCCTGCTACTGGGGGGAAACCCCCTCAGTCGACAGCTGTAACAAAACCAATTTACGGGAAGTGCAACTGAAACTGAGCTCCGGCTACGGCTACGGCGCTGGCACTGCCACTGGCGCCGTCAGCCACAACTTTATTATATAAATATTTCAATAAAGCCGCACACACACACACGCACACTCGCAGTGCGACTGCCTGCAGGTGGCACTGAGCGCAGCGCAACAGTCGTGGGAGCGCGAGCAACTGCAGCGAGACGCTGCCAAAAGCAAACATAATTTAAAATGTAATTAGTGCTCAAATAGAAAGCCAAACAAACAGAGTCGGAGCCAGCGCCAGCACCGGCACCAGGTAGTTATATACAGCTCTACTCTGCTCAGTTCGGTTCGTTTCGGTTCGGTTTGGTTCGCACCGGTTCAGTTTCGCTACGCTCCGGTTTGGTTCTGGTTTCGGTTGCGGCTTGTGGACGTGGCAGTGGCAATGCAAACAAATTGCAAAAGCAAATGAAAGCGCTACGTCTGGTGGCTGCCAAGTCAATGAATATCACCGGGTTACTAGGTGACCCACTGCCAGCTAGCGCCGCCCAACTGTCCACGCCCCCAACTGTTGACGCCCCCGAGCGAGTGCGAGTGCGAGTGCATTCAATTACAAGCAGCGCAAAAACTTTGTCCTAGACCAACTTTCAGCTACGGCTACGACTGCAGCTCCAGCTCCAGCTCTACCTGCTGCTGCTCCTGCTCCTGCTCCTACTGCTCCTCCTGCTGCTCCTCCTACTGCTTTGTAACATTTTTATTATGCAGTGCACGGTGAATTCGATTCGTTTCGGTTGCACTGTGCCATCATTTTTTGCGGTTCAAGGCTCACGGACAGTTCATAACCCGCTTTGTCCGGCCAACCCATTGAGCCAGCTTGAGAGGCAGCTGGAGAGGATGCAGCCGGCAGCCGGCAGCCGGTAGCAGCTGATGAAGTTGCTGCGCGTCTGTTGGTAATGAGGAAACTCGACGCTCGCCCGGACGCTGCTCATTATGCATAACATCCAACAATCCTTTGGGTTCGTGTTTGCAGTTGTAAGCAGCACTCGAGTGGTGGAGCAGTAGCAGGAATATGAGTAAGGACAGTGGAGTGGTTTGCTGCTACTGCTTTGCTTCTGCTTCTTTGCTTATCCTGTTGGTCATTTGTCGACTCTTTCATTGTTTCTATCATTTCTACTGCTCCTGTTTCTACTGCTTCCAACGGGCTCTGCTCCTCTTCCTTCTACAGCTCCACTTCATAGCTGCAGTTGTTCATTTGTCGTCGTCTTGTTTTGTTTTCATCATTTTCTAGTTCCTATCTTTCTACTCTACTGCTTCTCTTCACTTCTTCCACTACTCTTGCAGCGGGTATAATAACTTAAGCACAAATCTGAGCTGATCAGCTTCAACAAGCGTGTCAATGCAGCCATTTCCGCCTGTTTTTGCGTTATTACGCTTGTCCGTTTGTCCGTTTGCTTGTTGCAACGCTTGCTATTCTCTCAGTTTTGCAGCTAGCTTGATGTAACTTGGCACACACACTTCTTGCTACTGCACGCTGTAAATAAGTCAAAAGAAACTAGATCGGAGCGATATATCGTATAGCTGCCATAGAACTTGTAGGCCGATTTTTTGTTATTTTTCAAGTTATCGTAATGAAACTTGTAACATTTATTTGTAATAGTGCTGCGTACATTTTCTGTAGATTTTATTCAAATCGGTAGAATATAACATATTGTAGCTGCAATAGAAAAAATCTGTATTAGGCTGAGTTTTTGCGTGAAAATACAAAAAATTGCCTCTTTCGCGCCTTAACTTAGTCAACCAATATTTTCTATAGCGTATTCCGCTGTTTATGAAAAGAACAATATCTCATAGCTTTCATCGGAAGAAAATAAAAATTTGTTGAGAAATTATATAATTTAAATTAATATATTTTTACAAAAATTATTGTGTATGAACTTATAAAATTTAACTCTGGAAAGCTCTGAAAAACATTAGCTATGCTTAACCTGGATATCTATGTTTATATATATAAATATATAGGTATATAGTAACGGAAAGAGGAAACTTTTTCTTTGTAAGAGTATGCTAAGTTCGGTACGTCGAAGCTGACACGTTACTTTCTAGTCTCTTCTCCAGTTGGTCCTACTTTACCATAGCTGTATCTTTCCTCCAGCTTCAGCTCCAGCTGACCATTTGCCGGCTCTTACTTTGTTTCTGTCAGTCGTAGCGGGTTAACAATTTAGTTTTAAGTAGTCCCTTGTGCGAGCTCATTAAGCTGCGCTTTTCTCTCTATGTCTTTCCCACTCACTCACTCTTCCTCTCTCTCTCTCTCTTTCTCTGTCTCTTGCAGACTGGCGCAGCACGGACAGCACCGACCACCACGATCGCGTGCAGCGACAACTGTCGGTCTCCTCGGACAGCAAGCTGCTGGACGACGACATCAGGGAGGAGATGAAGTACCACTCGCACGTCGTCATGCGACCCAAGAAGCCGCCCAGACCCAAGTCCGAGGTGTTCCTCAACAAGCAGGATCCGCATCCGCGCCGAAAACGTTTCAGTGCATTTGGTGTAAGTGCGATTTGTTGTTGTTTTATTTTACTTTGCCACAATCAATTTCCATCAATTTCACACCCGCACACACACAGACCACAAACTAACTGTACTTTATAGCCCGGTCATTTGATATAAATCCTTGTGGCCAGCGAGCAGTCTGTCAAGCAAGTGTGTTCGCCTGCCCTCGTAAAGTGCGAAAAACATTGCATACTTTTGCGCGCGTATTTTGCACACTGCTGCGCCTTGCAATTCCCAAAAGGTTTTAGCTTGGCGATAGTGAAGTTCCGGCTGACAAGTGGTTTAATTCATACATATTGAAAATTTTTAATCTCTTTGAAATTTGTCCTGGTGGGACCCTTTGCCTCGGCATTGAGTGTTCCGAAAATAAATACATTACGAGGTGTGTGTGTGTCTATATGATTGTGTGGTTTACTGACTACAGAATTGTTGTTGCAGATTGGGAGTGTCAGTGTTGTTGAATGTGTAAAAAAAATATTCAATCGATATTTTCCATTATTAGGACTGATAGTTTTATTTAAAATAAAAAATTATTTAAACTAATTATTTATTTAAAATAAAATAGATCGATTTTTTAATTCAATGAGAACATTATGCTGTCCTTGTTAGAGTTGTCGAATAGTTAGCCAGTGCCGACAGTTGATAGTGCACCTCTTGCTGCTAGGGTTGTTTCATTTATTGAAAATGTCGATGACTTGCTGATTTTGAAAAGTGATAGTAATATTTGAAATATCTGATATTTAAAAAAAAAAAAAAATACCGCTCCGCTATTTAGGGCTCTCTAGTAATTGTATTATTATTTCTATTATGAAATATGTTAGTGGTATTCAAAATATCGATGATATTTAAAATGTTTTAATGCAAAGAAAACATTGTCTTCTGTAAATATCCCCTTTATAAAACTTACTTATATAGATCGATTGTAAATTAAACATAATAAAAAAAAATATATTGTAACTATTATGATAGGTGTAATGGTGATGTTCAAATTAACGATATATTTAATATTTTAATTCTGCTAGGGTTGTCTTATATATATCTCACCTTTCAATACAATGAAAACATGTTCTCCCCTAATTAAAGTTGTCGAATATATTTAAAATATCGTTCTATTATGAAAACGGACAGTGGTATTTAAAAAACCAATTTATTGATATTTTTATTCAATTCAATTATAGGAATACCAGGCGTACATATTCAGTTCAGGGGTGCAACACAAGTCTAAACCAACTTAAATCAATTTTAGAGCTTTTAGTTTCCTTTTTTTAATTAAGTAAAAAAAAAAAAACTCAGTTTCTTTGAATTTCCTTAAAAAAAGGCTAAACTCGATTGTCATTAAATATAAAAGAACTATCGCATTTTTATTATTAGACAAAAAAATATTCCGCTTTAAATATATAAAATTTAAACAAAAAATGTCCATATTGATATACTGATTTACTACAAATAACACTACTTGCTATCACTTGGCTCTTTACAAGCGTTCGTTTGCCATACTAATTAATTGTAAATACAGCTGCCATTAAAAAAAAATATTTGTTAAAGCCGTCAACGGTTTTTTCTTACTCAATATGTTTACCAAATTCCTTAAGGTCAGAACAGCAGTTTTTGCCACAATCGTTTAAAATTCATTTTAATACATTATATTTATAATTAATTCCGTTTTCATATTGATTCATTGCAAACAGACTCTAATTAATTCAAGAAACGTGCACTGCGACCAGAGATTGTAATTAATTTCACGTTAATTAATTGTTATTTGATATTTTTTTAAATTTATGCAAACATTATTAATTCGCAGGGAGCGTTCGGGTTGGAGTCAGGTTTTAAAAGGTGTTTGCCCTAGCGTCAAACGATATTTATTTTATTAATTAATTGAGTTTTTTTCTTTGGGTTTTAATTGCTTTTTTTTTAGCCTGCAAGCAGACAACAACACGTAAATTGTTTCGTAGTGTCAGAGACATATGACCTGTCTTCCAACTCTCATAACTTTGTCAAAAATCAAGCGATTCTCGTTTGTTATGTCATTTTATTCATGATTTAGCATCTTTATTGGTTTTACATAAAAATATTATGCATTTTTGAGTTTTAAAAAAATTTCAATTTTTCGCCATTTTTGCATGCTACCCCCTTTCAAAAATTTGAAAATTTTGAAAAAAATTAAAATCTGTATTTTGTAATGAAAATCGATTAGAATATTTAAAATGTGCACAAAAAATGATTTCACGAAAAAATTTCAGTCGAATTCACGAAAATAACTATGAAAAACACTATTTTCGCTACTAAAGTATAGCGATTTTTATTCAGTATTTACAGTATTTTTCCACTTGCTAATCGTTATTGATATAGATTTTAAACGGAAATTAATAATCAGTGTTGTGGAAGGAAAAATCCGTAGTTTACCTTTTTTTTGCGCATACTTTTGTGCAGCGCGCCGCAACCCACTGCTGCTGCATACTTTTAGGAGGCACTTTAAAACGGCTTATCTGGGGATTTATGCGACATTTCTCGCACACTTAATCAAAGCGCTTGGCAACTAATTACAACATTTTGTCTATCATTTGTCACACACAGGGCGACTCACCATTCGGCAAGCAGGAAGCCTACGTCAAACTGGAACCGCTCGGTGAAGGCTCCTATGCGACAGTCTACAAAGGATTTAGCAAGTGAGTAGAACTTAAAAGGGGGGAGGGTGGCAAATACTACAACTAGAAGGCACCCAACTGTCTGTGTGTGTGTGTGCTTGTGTGTGTGCTATAAATCAACGGAACGCGCGGACGCTTTGTGAACGTAAATTGGGTTGCCATGTCACTGGGTTAAACAAAGTTATTGCTGGCGAGGATTGGGGCAGAGAGTTGCTGCCGGTGCTGTCGCTGTCTCCCATGAATTTTGACGAGCTCAAGTTGACAGATGAACGGACGGGCGGACAGGCGGACACTGGGACAGATGCTGACTGACGAGCGGGTTGTGCTGCTGCTGCCGCTGCTCCGAAATCAAATGCCTTTTAAGCAAAATGTGCGACAATGCGCGCCAATCCTCTTCTTCTTCTTCTTCTGGTGCTGTGCTCATTTTCCCGGCGGCTCCGGTGGCCCATATATAGTCAGCATATCCCTGTCTGAGTCCGCCGACTCGTTCTCATTACGTTGTCGCGCGTTGCAGGACTCCGTTTCAGTTAGCATGCAAATGTGGCCATCAATCACAAGGCGTGGCAAGGGGAATGCGGCGCGACAGCATCAGGATGTTGGGCACAGCACAGCAAAAAAAAAAGCACAAAATGACTAACAGCAGCAGCCACAACAACAGCGCGCTGCAACAACAATGCGAAAACTATGGAAGAAAAAAAAAATCTGCAACATCATCATTTCTATACCATGCACCCCCTGAAATTGGCTTTAAATGGTATATTAAATTTGTGGAAATGTAGCTAACAGGCAGAAAGAGACCGGGGCAGAGCATAGAAATTACTTGTATATATATTATTGATCAGGCTTTATAACCAAGTCGATTTGATCATGTCCGTTTGTTTGTCCGTTTGTCTCTTTGAATACACATAAAGCGGATACTGTAAGAGCAAGAAACATTAAATTTGGCATGAGGTTTCCTGGATAATTTACGTAACTCTATTTTATATCAAATTATAATGATAACCAAGTCGATTTGATCATGTCCGTTTGTTTGTCCGCCTGTATCTATAAATATGCCTAGAGCGTATACTGTAAGAGCTAGAAACATAAAATTTGGCAGGAAGGTTCCTAGATACACATACGCAATTCTGTTTTATTTAACTTTTTTTTGATACTTCCTCTGCCATTTATAAAAGTTATTTATTTTTGAATATCGAGCAAAATTTATCAATGATAATATTTTAATTTAGCTAACACAAAGTTTATTATAATGTTAACATGCGTTGCAAATTACTAGTTTAAACATTGAACATATATAATATTATATAATAATTAAATAATTTTTATATATATAAAAAATTATCAAGTTTAGGGTTTTCAAGCGACAAACTGTTTTTAGCGCATTTGAATTTGAGAAGAAACTTCTACTACCACTACTACTTCTGCTACTATATGTAATATAATTATAAAATTAACAAACTAAACTGTGTGAATGGTATTTAAAAGTCGAGTGTGCTTAACTATAGCTTTTGCTGCTTACTGTTGCTGCTGTTGGTTTACAATTGTTGGCTTTTTGGGTCTGCACGCACTTTTTACAAAGCGACAGCAAACCCCTTTTGCTTTTTTAGGTCGCCGGCGCAAACAATCGAGCTGCCTCTGCCCCTACCTTCCACTCGGGAGAACTTCCTTTCTATAAACTCGAAGCATCCCTCGACCCCTCCCGGACTGCTTAACAAATGCCTCCTCATTTGCGCCTTACTCTGATTTGAGCCGAGACTCTGCTCATAATTTGACAAATGAGCTGGGACCCGTAGCAGAAGCAGAACAACAAGCATCGTCACCTTTTTGACAGGCCAAGAGGCAGTGGCAGTAGAAGGTGCGGCAACTGCTTATGATGGATTCTACGGCCTGTCAAATGCATTGGCCACGACGTCTGAGACTCACTTTTAGCGCTGTTTTGCTTTGTGATTTATTTGACAATCATTTGCGCTGCCTGCCAGCCCACAGCCCCAGCTCCAACTGCCCCACTACCACCACCACCACCACCACAACTTGAACTTCTTGAACAATGGGCACTACGTGAAAAACAAGAAAAGTTCTTGTTCTTGTGCTCAGCTTTTGCTCTCATTTGGCATGCAGAGCGAGCCACATGCGAAATGAGTTCCAATTAGCTTTGTTTATTCGGAATGCAATTAATTCGCTCTAATTTATCTCGGTAAAAGCAAAATGGAAGAAAATGGCACGGGAAATGGAAATGGAAATGCAAATGAAAAGGCGATGCATGACAAGTTTTGAGCGAGCTTCTCTCTCTCTCTCTCGCTCTTCGTGCTCTGATTGGCTTTTGCTCCACGCACACGGCACAAAATTTGGGTCAGCTCTGCTGCTGCTAATTTGGCCAAGATTTATGCGCTACGCTTTGGGCCATCCATCCAGCCAGGCAGCCAGTCAGCTATCCCTAGCTCCCTCGAGGCATCCCTCTCTCTATTTTTGCCCCTAAAGTTTGTTTTTTCTCTTCTGCTTTCTTTCTCCCTCGTCAATTGTAAAAGATTTCATGAATGATTTCACTTCTGTTTGACTTTCAGTTACGCCACTTCCCCCCCATCCCTCACCCACTTGCACTTTGGCCTGGCGCGTTACGCTGATTAGCATTTAGTGGGTCAACTTTCTGGGGCTGGGCTAGCTTTGGCGCCATCTGGCGTTGGCTTGCCCGCAACTTTCGACTAAATCGTATTATTTTCACATTAACGTGTCGAAAATCCTGTCACTAGCGCCTTATCGAACACATGCCACGCCCCCCGTCTGCTGCTGACCCAGTTAGAAATTATCCAGCGCTGGCGGCGCTTGCTGCAGCAGCAGCAGCAGCTCCTCATACATTTTTCATGGCACTTTGGGCATGCCGCCCACGCTTCCCTCTCCTCGCTCGCTGCTCCTTGCTTGTTGTCGTGTTGTTGTTATCGTGTAATTTGCCTGAAACACTCGCAGCAGCAGCAGCAGCAGCAACAGCAGCAGCAGCTGCTGGTTACATGGAAATTTCGCATGTCGTCGCGGCTCCTGCCCCTCCGCCTTTTCCCTCGCAAAAAGGATGTTGTCGCAGGATGTGCAGAGACATAAGCTCTTTATGGCACTTGCTTCCAGTTCTACTACTGCTCGAGGTTGTAAAAACTCGCGCACGCACACACACACACACACACACACACACACGCGCGTAAACTCGTAAAAGGCTTAATTGATAAGGTTGCGGCTTTCATGCATGCGATATAGAAGATGTGCTCCAGTTTACGGCCTCTCAAGCAAAGGGGCAGGGGAGGACTGAAAGATGGGAAAAGCAGGCTACCAAAGCAGCAGAAAACATCAATTTGAGGGGGAAACGCGCAGGTAAAGCTTGGCATAAAACAATGCGTAAATTGTTGCGAAAAGGAAAGCGCTCGATGTAGAGGACTGAAGTTCTGCCGAAAATGCTTAATGTTTCATTAAAGTTTAGGAAAATGTGTGTGTGTGTGCAAAGTGCTGGAAAGTGATTAGGTTTCGAAGCAATTATAAATATTCATGCAGTTATTTATAGACTGAATAACTTGAATTCACTTGTAAATTAAGTATTATATAACTATTTAATTAAATTTATTATCCTTATGTTGAGGTTAAAAAATTTCGATACAAATATTTCGAAATTGTTTTTTACTAGAGCTTCAGTTTTTCTGCACACTAAATAAGTTCTAAAATTTCAACTGAGCTCAGGAGGAAGCTTAAGAATTAACTATAGTATATAAATATAATGCAAGAATTAATTAAGAAATTCTCAAGAAATTTCCAAAAAAAATGAAATATTTACCATATAATAAAATATACCACATACAGATTAAACGAAGTTATTTTGAGAATAATTTTTTAAGCAGATCTTAAAAATATTTTAACTAGCAAGTAAATACATATGTTTGCATATTTTTAAATATGATTATATATTTTTATATATGTTTATATATTTTTATATATTCCTATATATTTTTATATATTCCTATATATTTTAATATATTCCTATATATTTTAATATAAGTTTATTTAATTTTTCTTTACCAAGGGACACCTTAAAGCCCCTTAAGGAGACCAAGGCTACCTAGCATTCAGTTTAAATATATTTATTTATATTTTTAACGTAATACTTTGAAATTTTATTAAAAAATTATTTGTAAAAGAAAGTTTTCTTTAGCCTATTTACCATAGAAACCTATATAATATTTTTTATAGTATATTTCTCTTATTGACAATTTGCTGTCATTTCTTGCATTTACTGCCACATTGCCATACCTTCTGCTTGGCTATAACTCCAACTTCCTCTCAAATTAGCCACGTTTAGTTTGATTATCTATCAACTTGTAGCTGATAGCTTCATTTTCAGCTCGTTAAGTGTATAAGCGCCATCTATCGTGCAGTGGCTGTAGCTCGTTAACGCATGTCATCATCATTAACCATCGCGCGCGCACAACTCTTGAGCGGGAAACACTTTTGGTAGCTGACGCTGAAGCTGAAGCTGACGCCAACTGCCAATTAGCTGGCATCGCGAGCAGAGCAGAGAATTAGCTGCTTCTAGCTTCATCCTTGGCTTTGACACATTCGAGTGGACCAGACAGCAGGCACACGTGCGCGCTCCCTCACGCTCTGTCTGTCTCGCTTCTTATCTGTCTCTCTCTCTCTCTCTCCCTCTGGCTTGCCATAAAAACTTTGCTCAATTTTCGCACAAAGTCGTGAACTAAAGCGAACTACTTTATGGCTGGGATTTGCGCCAACTTGAACTGGAGCTGGCGCTGGCGCTGGCACCGGCACTGGTTACAGCATTCCGTGTTCGCGTCCAAGTCCAATTCCAAGTTGAAGGCGAGTCACTTCCAATTAGAATTTGCCTGGGCCCAAGAGCAACTCATAAATTGTCGGCGGTGTCAAATAATTTAACCTAATTTGACACTTCAAATGGGCGGGAGAGAGAGAGAGAGAGAGAGAGAGTAGGGGCCTGTCGGGTCTGGGCCCAGCCTTATGCCAATTTAAGTGCTGCGCGCCGCATTGCTGGGCGTCTTTCGGGGGCTCATTATGTCTGTTTAATGTAAACGCAAGGACATTACTGCGGGAGGCTTCCAATGGCCTGCGGTGGCGTTAAAGGTCTGACGGGCAGGCAGGCAGGCAAGCAGACGGTTGCCAGTCGGCGGAGCCACGCCTAATTCCAAGAGGGCTGCGATTATGCTAGAGGGGCAGAAGAAGCAGCTCTGCTGTCTTGGCTTGTTGTGTATTTATTTTATTAATTTCGTGGCTTCCACTCTGCCTTTCTTTCTTGCCTCTCTTCGCACACAGATTAACCTACCAGCGTGTTGCACTGAAGGAGATTCGCCTGCAGGAGGAGGAGGGTGCTCCGTTCACGGCCATACGCGAGGCGTCGCTGCTAAAAGAACTGAAACACAGCAACATTGTGACCCTGCACGACATTGTGCACACCCGCGAGACGCTGACCTTTGTCTTTGAATATGTGGTGAGTAGATGTAGTATATAATATAATCTACATTGTATAATACTACAAAATGTGAAGTATAAATTATAAAATATACCGTATTACATATATGGTAACAATATAAAAATATAACAGTATAACAATATAATATTTAAACAATATAACAAAATAACATATAACATTGATATATGTTATATATAACATATAACAATATAACAGTATAAAAATAAAACATATAACATTGACATATAATAATATAACATATAATAATATAACATATTAAATATAAAATAAAAAATAAATAAAATAAAATAAAAATTAAATAAAATAAAATAAAAATTAAATAAAATATATAGAATACTCATCTGACTGTATTTCGATCTGCCCTGCTAGAATACCGATCTATCGCAATATATGGAGAAGCATCCGGGCGGCCTGGACCATCGCAATGTGCGTCTGTTCCTCTTCCAGCTGCTGCGCGGCCTCTCCTACTGCCACAAGCGGCGTGTGCTGCACCGCGACGTCAAGCCACAGAATCTGCTCATCAGCGACTGCGGCGAACTGAAGCTGGCCGATTTTGGTCTGGCACGCGCCAAGAGCGTGCCTAGCCATACGTATTCCCACGAGGTGGTTACGTTATGGTACCGTCCACCAGGTGAGTGAGAGCAAAGGGTATATTAAGTAGGGGTTCTAGATTAATTTTGATATTGAAGTGCACAAGAATTTTAGGGTTAAATAAATCTAGATTGATAGATAGTTATACTATATATAGTAACAGCCTAAGTTTCCTTTATTAATTATTTAATAATTGAATGAAAGAAATATTTTAAAGAAATAGTTAAATTTTTCTGTAGGGATCTACAGAGTTTCATCAAGTATATGTTCAAATGTTCAAGTATATTGAGCTACTTACAGATTTGTAGATTGATTGAAAGTATTATTTATTTAATATAGTTTCTATAATTTTTTTTAAAGAATATTCATATTAATTATTTTTGAAAAACTGCAAGAAACACAAAAATGTCGTAAAATTCTAAACTCAAAAGTTGAAAGTATTATTTATTTATTTAATTTTTTATATTTATTTTTCTTTAATTTCTGAATTGAATTATAGTATTAATTCTTTTTAGAAAATACAAAAAATATCGCTAGATTATGAACTCCCAAGTTGCTACAGTCTGTTGCAATTAGTAAATTTGCTTAATGAAGTTTCCTTGGAATTTTCCGTCTGAATTTTCGAACTGAACGCATTTTCGCAATGCCGCAAACTATTTCAATATTTGCCGCCTGGGGAGAAACTCATCAAATTAATATCTTTGTTTTTCCAAGAATTTTTCATTAAGTTCGGTCCGAGCGGCGAGAGCAGAAGGGATTAATTTAATACCCTGACTAAACAGACAGGCAAAGTGCAAACAATTGAGAAAACAATTTTGCCGCAGGAGCAGGAGATTTTCTTGCCAACGTTTTTTCTTGTTTTTTTTTTTTTTTTGCTGTAAATTTGCTATCAATTTGCAGCGGTAAATTGAAAAAATACAAGCTGCACAACAGAGAGAATAAAGTTAATTTTTTAATATGCAATTGCCGACGTGGAGCACAGAGGAGCAGGAGTGATGTGGAGCCCAGGCTCCAGAGCTCAGCTTGCTCTGGGGAAAGTCAAAGCATGTTAAACAAATTTAATCTGCACTTCTTGGCAGAGCAGACAGGGTAGAGGGCAGGGGGTAGAGAGCAGCGGGCAGCGGTACATGTGGTTGGTCAGCACAAAGAGAAGCAGTTGCACTTGCAGGAGCAGCAGAAGGTTGCGGGGCCGGGGGTGAAGTAGGGGCAATTTGTGTGGCAGCTTTTTACCACCTGTGTGCAACTTTGTTAGCCGTGCCCAGCGCCGAGATAAGCGTTAAGGCGACCTCTCGGCCACGCTGTGTCAGTCAGTGTGTGTCGTGCTGTCCCGCACTCTGGCCTCTCTCGCTCTCGCTCTCTCCCTCTGACCCGCCCTGTTTATTTATTTAAAATTGCAATTTATTTTCATACAAAAAGTGCATTTACCTAACGAAGCAAGTTGTCTCTCTCTCTCTCTCTCTGCTCTGTCCTTCTCCCTTTTAGATGTTCTGCTGGGCAGCACGGAGTACTCGACGTCGCTGGACATGTGGGGCGTTGGCTGCATATTCGTGGAGATGGTTACCGGCATGCCCACATTTCCGGGCATACGTGATACGTACGATCAGCTGGATAAGATATTCAAATTGCTCGGCACGCCCACCGAGGACACGTGGCCGGGCGTCACACATTTTCCGGGCTACAAACCGCACAAGTTGGGTGAGTAAATGGCCAAGAAGACTGCAGAGGGAAGCCAGTTGCTCTCTCTCTCTCTGTCTCTGTTTGTTTGCACAACTAATGCGAGTTGATTTCACGTCTGCAGGTTTCTATCGACCACGGAAACTGGGTCACAATTTTCCACGGCTATACGACATCATTGAGGGCGAGACGATAGCCAACGCGTTCCTGCAGCTCAATCCGGAGCAGCGCATCGGCGCCGATGCGGCCCTGCAGCATCCCTACTTTGCGCAATTGCCAAAGAAACTCTACGAATTGCCAGACGGTAAGCAAATTGATGTATTCAGGCCAGAAGCCAGAGGCCTCTTCCCTGTACTGCTCTGCTCCCTAAAAAAAAAAAAAAAAACAATTTAATTGCGAGCACTGCCAGCGTACGGTTCTGTTGTTTGTCTTGCGGCACAAGTTTTTGCCCAAAAGTTGGCGTGGAGCATAAACAAAAGCTGCGCCTGGTTTCCATTTAAGTTTGGCGACAACTCTGCTTCGCTCTGTTCTAACATAGAACAGTTCTTCTCAGTTCTCTGTACGCAGTTCCCTATTCTCAGTTTCCTGCTCTTGCTTGTATCTGTTTAACTTGCGTGTTTGCCTCGTGTTGGCATTGTCAGTTAACGGTAATTACTTTATTTCGCGTTTTAATTTGTTTTAGCGCTGCAAAGTTTTCGCAACAAGTTGAAGTTGCCCAGCGCCAGCTCCTGCGGTACGCCTAGTCAAAAAGGCAGCAGCCGGAAAATGGCTAAGAAGTGAAGGGAGCGCAGCAGGTTGATAGAGTTAGGATGTGGTATACAAAGGAAAACATATATATACGCCTAGAACTGATATAAAATAATCATATATATAGTATACTGATATATATATAAATATATATGATAAATAACCATGCATATAAAAAATAACTTTATATTTATGAAATAACTATATATATATAAAAATCAACTCTACGTATAGACAAATATACAAACATAAAAAGATAAACAAAAATATAAAAATATAAATAAATAAATAAAATATAAATATATAATTTAAATATAAAAAAATTACAAAAAAAAATGCATACAAATAATTACATATTAATTCTAAATTAAATTCAAAATGTAATAAGAAGATGGTATCAAATATTAACTATAAGCTGTCAAATCATAGCTATCGTCTTTAGGCCAGATATTCGCGAGCCTATTCCCTAGAAGAGAGCGTAGTGGTTTGTTGGAGTTAGGGGTACTACCATATAACTGATATCTACAACTTTTGTGAAGACTACTTAAACTCTCTGTTGGGAGAGAAATAGATAAAAATTTGTCCATATAAATACCCTATTAATTTATGCCTAATTCTTATTTTTTTGGCCAGTCTATGTAAATACCCTGCCAGTTTCTACCAAACATCTTACTGTCTTTATAAATACCCTGCTAATTTTAAACTATATTCTTATTATTTTAGTAAATCTTTATAAATGTCCTGCTACTATAGAGAGAACAGATATAATCTGGAGCTATGTCAGAGATTCAGAGGACCTTGCTATATATATGATATAGAAAAAGCTATAATACACGTATAGCTATAGTAAAACTAACAGAGACCCCTGTGACTTCCCGTTTATCTTTTTTAATAACCCAAAAAAATTAAGTATACGAGTATATTACAGTTGATAAGTGATAACAATCGCAGCTAAATTTAGCTGCATTAAATCCCTGCTTTTTGTCAAAGCTATTCCCACTATATCATTAGTCAAAGCCACGTAAATCTCTGAGGAATTTAAAAACAATTTAAGGAATGCGCTCAAGTATCTTTCGAACGGAACAAGCATTAATTAGACTTAACTCTGGCTGCGTGCAATGCGCAATTGTAAATGGCAAAGCCAAAATAGATACGACAGGGAGAGGTAGGGGACTGTTGTAATTCCCGTGAGAGGACTGCAATTTGCCAAGTGCATAGGGGGAAAAGGCAGGTAGAATTTCGCCAATTGAGGCTGCAACTGGGTAATAAATGAAATACGATGAGTAGCGGCAGCAGGAGCGAGCTTAATGATGGGTCAGCTTAATGTGTGCTTAAAATGTGATTAACGCTGTGATTTGTAAACACAGGCGAAACGTATAGCCCTACACAAATACCGCTCCAACCTCGGGAAACTTTAAACTGTTTGCAAAGTTTGGAATATGCTAATTTCACAGCAAATTGAAATCAGCGTGCACAGGTGCACTCATTACCAGGGTATATATACCGCTCTGACTCCCTCTCTGCCTCCTACTCTCGCCTCTCATTAAGCGTTGTGCAGCTTAAACAGTTTCGTGGCAGTTGAAATCAATTAAAAGGCAACTAATGTGCGGCATTTATCATGCCACCGCAGGCAGAGCCGGAAAAGGTCAATGCACAAGCATACACAGAGCAGCCGAAAACCGCAGCAGCCATACACTCACTCTCCTCTCCCCTGACCTGTGTAGAGGAAGTTCAATTCGGCTGGCATCAATCGCAGCGCTGCGAAAATTCAATTTGGCACGCAGTTTAATTGCCAGACTTGTACACATAATTACATATATTTTCCGTATGATTAAAAATGATAATTTTATTATGTGATATGGCGTTATTTACACATGTTTCTCACTCTTTCTTTTTTCTCCATAGAAACCTCAATTTTCACCGTGGAAGGCGTGCAGCTCTATACGGAACCGAATCGACAGAATAAATGAAAATTAAAGCAGGTCCTCTCAGTGGATGGCGTACGTTTCTATTGTTAGACCAAAATCCAGCTCTACAACAATAAACTGGAAGAACCCAACAAGCCCCAACAGCAGCAGCAACAACAATTACAACCACAACAACAACCTACGACAGCCATATTAAAAAACTGTGTGAAAAGAGTTCATAGTTCGTTAGGAAGGGCAACAGCAGCAGCAGCATGAGCATGATAATGATAATGGATCAGTATCAGGATCAGCATCAGGAGCATTAGCATTTCAGTCAATTTCGTGCCTGGACGTTTAGTTTAAAGTACTAGCCTAAGTCTCTTGTCTTGGCGTGCGGGAAGGGGGGAGGTATACTCAAAGCTTAGTCAAATTTTTGCCCAGACTTTTTTTCTATAATTTTAATTACATTAGAAATATTTTCTGTATGTCTGTGTGTGTGTGCGTGTATGAGAGTAAACATTGTTATGCCTGTTGCTGTGAAATTGTAGTTTATACTAGCTAAAACTGTAACTATTTCTCAATTCTATAAAAAATTATTCAACATTTCCCCTTCCGCTGGGCAACCTAAGACAACTCGAGTGAAAAGAGAGATGTGCTTGTGAACTAGTTCTGGCTTACGTTTCCTCTACAAAATTCTTTGATAAGCAATAAATTGATTATACCAATATACACATATTTATATATATGCATATATATATAGTTTATGATTATTCTCTGTCCGATAACTGCAGTTTCTGCAAGGCAATGTTTGCTGCTCATTCTTTTGTTTATGCTATATCTACAACTATACATATATAAATATATATATATATTATTATTATTATTTTTAATGCTTCTCTGACATTAAAACTTTGCCGCGCTGTTTAAGTGATACATTTTTAATTAATTAATGCAAGAATACGATTAATAAATGAATTTATGTATAAACCGATGGAATAAACCTAAATCATTTACGTCACATGATTTGATCTTTCGTTTTCAATTTTACTTTATTTTTATTTTTCTTATTCCCTTATGATTTCAGAGCTGTTGCTGTCGCTGTTGCCCTCTAGGGAAAACCCATAGAGAACCTCAATTATAAGCAATAATTAAGCCCGAATGTCAATAAGCAAGTTAACCCAAGAGAGGACTTGGCCATTTTCAAAAATAGTTCAATACAATAACAATAACGACAACAACAACAACAACAAGAAGAACAACAATTTTGAAGACAATTTAAGCGAATAGTTAAACAATTAAACTAGCATTGAGTAGTAGCAACAAATTTTTAGCAACCACACGAGAGTAAATTCTAAAGTACTAAAGAGAACTATAAACTAAAGCTAACATTACAGCAGATAACGATAACCTAACCAAGTATTTTACATAGTGTCGTAGTCAGAGGCAGAGAGAAACCCAATTCCATGTTTTAAGAAACGTACGTTGAGAGGACTAGCAGCAGTAAAAAGAGAGGTTGAAGTAGAAGAAGATAGCGATAGACCCCTTCCGAGGGGCGAACATTATGTGCAAACTGAAATCAAAGACACTTCAAATGGTTTTGCGAAGTAAACGAAAACGAATCAAAATGAAGTGAAGGCAGCAACAAGAACAACAACAACTACAACTAAATAAACGTAGAACAAAGTAAAACATATGTTAACAATTATTTACTTAAATCAATGGAACGGCGACTAAACTAGTCGTAAGTCCACAAAGAAAAAAAAAACAAGAAAAAACAAAACAAAACAGAACCCAACAAAATTATATCAAGCATAAAAACTAATCGAGTTTAGCGTAAATATTTTAAAAATACCAAAAGTTGGTCTATCCACCGACCGGCAACTAACTTTGCGCACTCACTGTGGCGGCAAACGTAATAAGATTATATTTTGTAGTAGAAGAGAAGAAGCAGCAAAAACAACAGCTAGACGACACGAAAACTAAACAAGAAATATAAAAATTTAATGAACAAACTTTTCTGTGATTTATGAACAAAAAAGTATGCAAAATCCCAAAAAAAAAAAAAAAAAAAAAAACGAGAGAAGAATAAATTATATAAAAAAAATACCGCAGTAAACAAAGCAAATGGTAAACAGCAGCGAAATTTAAGCACTTGTTGAAATTGTTTAGACTTTATTTGCCAGCCAAGAAAAAAAAAACAAAAAAAAAAAAAAAGGAAAAAGCAATAGCAGAAACAGCAGCAAAAACACTTGCAACACAACATTGACGCACACAATCGACGAGAATTTGCCAAAAACGCCGTATAAACATTGCGTGTATTCTTTGTATTCCGTTCACAATGCGTAAACAAACACTTGGCGAAAACTGCGAACTGAAATTGAGAAAAAATGTATGCAAAAGATCGAAAAATCGAAAAAAAAAAAAAAAAAAAATACTGTAACGAGCAATGGCCATGCACATTTTGCACTTTTCCCATCCCAAGGTTACGTCCATAGTTAATAAGAGCCAAAGCGCCAAGGAGGCAGGAAACGCAGCAGGACGACAGTATTTTTGGGTTTTGCATGAGTTTTGAGTTGAATCGATAGGGCGCATCATCGTATAGAGAACTTGTTTTCAACTGCACAAATGCACACACCACACACACCCACAACCGTAATGAATTGGCGCAGCAGCAGGGAGAAGAGAATTAAGCTAACATAATCTAACTAAAAGTAACTAAAAAATAATCGCATGCCCCCGGTAAACGGTAAGAATGTTTTTAGCTGAACGTGTCTCTCTAGTCGTATTCTATATAGTAACCTATCTAGCTATCTAGGGTTTCCGCACGTGTGAACCCGCAGGAACGAAAGGTAAAATAAAAAAAACGGAAAAAAAAACTCTAAAATCGGTTCGCTCGAAACTAGAACTAAAGCCCCGAGAAACTGCAAGGAAGAAAGAAAAGAATAACTAAATTATTTTTAATGCATTGAATTTGTCGTAAATATTTAACGTACCTTTGTTAAAAACAAAAAAAAAATGCGTATGTGTAATAAATACAACTGCGCAGCTATTAATGCAGATAACTCTATTACAACACGACGAAATTCAAGTAAATATATAGATATATATATATATATATATATATATATATGAATAAATAGATATATGTATGTGAGATGTGAGTGTTCTCTAGACGCGTGTAGTTCTATGTTTACACTCTAAGCAGTTTTTGTATAGTTGAAAGAGCAAATGGGTTAAACTCGTCGATTAGTCAGGCCGACACTCGACTCGATTAGACTCGATTTTTGTAAATATTCGTAGTTGATTTCTAAGTAGCAAAAACTAAAAGAATAATAAAAAATAACAAATCGAAAGTAAAAGCAAATGAAACCCAAATTTGAATGTTTATGATTTCTACGCAAATCGACGGCAACACTAAATACAATTTCGAATAAGTTCAACCTGTACAATAATTTAATATTAAATAAAATGCAGAAAAACAAAACACAAAACGTATTTAAATATTTTCCTATCTAGTTCATTTTAACTGAGCTGAACTATGCCCGTGAACTACTTGGAAGACCTATAAATAGCCCATTGCATGACACACTTGGGAATTCGAGGTTGATTTGATGAATGGGCGCACCAGACGCAATACATATGGTATATAGTATCTATGTATATCTCTCTATTGCCCAGCACTTTCGTCGCATAAATAACAATCAAAGCCATCAAAGTTTTTATGCTTTTAATGGAGAAGTATTCACGCTCATCACTTTTTGGCACATTCAATTGAAATCGGCACAAGAGTCAAGACATAACTCCCACAGCTCGCAGCTGGGGGAGCAACTGCTCCACAATTGCGACAGACGCCAGGGCAGTTGTGTTTGTGTGTAATTATGCAGATGACAAGTCTATTTTATTGTATACATATTTTTTTTTTTTTTAGGCTAACAGACCCGAGACATGCCACAACAAACTAACTTTGCCATGAGTATCAATTTTTGGAGATAGGGTAGGGTAACGTGGTATGATGAGCTTGTGTGCATGCACAGAGTTGAGTATCTCTCTCTCAGAGCTAATCATAAAATAATATATCAACAGAAAATATTATATAATATATATATCAGAATACTGTCTCAAATATTTTAGTGATAGGGTAGGGAAACGAGGTATGTTGAGTTTGTGCGCATCTCTCTCTCAGAACTAAACATAAAATAATATTAGAACACTGTCTTAAATATTTTTTAACATATTTGCAAGCTTTTTGCCAAGCCTAAGATACTCGTTCTTTTTTCAACGACTTTTCTACTTTTTTGTACCAAAAACTTACGTCATAGGCACGCCGACTGTACGTGAAGCTATTGACTGAGAGAAGAAATCGCGGAAAGTTTGTGGCAGACCGGGCAAAGCGGAAGATGACGGCTCGCAATTCATAGTTCATGATGCTACAGCTACACTCCGCCTGGCCCAATGTATATATCTAACTATGTATCTAACTATCTATCTGGCTGGGTGTGCATCTCCGCACGACTCCAGGCAGCAGCAGCTGCTCGAACTGCCAGCTAAAAGCTAAAGGTAAAAGGCCGATCGAAACCTTCGAAAAGCCATAACGGATGGCAACAGAGCTGCAACAGCTGAAGATGACATAAGACAGAAAACTTTGAAGGAAAACGTCATCGTCAAAAAGGTAACTTCGAGTGAACAATGGATATCTGCCTATATATATGCATATATATATAGTATACTCGCTGTCCATCAAATGTAGAAAAAACTTGTAAGTCCGTCAAGAACGTTTGTAGACACATTGCTACAGACTACGGACATACCTGAGAAATTGGCGCTCCTATAAATAGTTATTCAAAATATAGCTATTTATTGAGACCAAACAACAACGAGTGCCATATGAGTTGAGATTATATTGTAGTACTAATGATATAATCGCACAACAATTATGGCCCAGCGTGCTATAAACTGAACCTAATTACTATTCAGCCCACAGTCGCTGCTCCAATGAATAAGCAAAATATGCAGTTGACTCTTTTTAGAAGTGACTCTGGTAAAGCCCAAGGAGAGGGCGAATACGCGGCTGCACTCTATCGTGTTGAGGCAGGTTTCGCAAACGTGTCGAGCACGGGAGTTGCTAGCGACTCTCGGAAGTCGAGGGAATTGACCTGGCAAATGGAAATTGAGTTATATATACTTATATAGTAATATGGTATTTAGTATAGTATGAGATTGCGCTGATTGCGTTCTTAATGCATAATTATTGAGTTATTAATATTATATAGGCAGTTGAATAAAATTAAAAATTAATTAAAAATTTATACAAAAATAGTTTATATAGTAATACAATTTCATATAGTATAATTTCGCGCAGATTACGTCGCTAATGCATAATTATTTAAATAATTATTTATAGCCTTATAAAAAAATAATTATATAGTAATAAATGTACGTAGAACATCGTGCAGATTATGCTATTAGTGGAATATGATTTAATTGATATTATATAGTCAGATCAGAGATCAATCGATGAGTCAATGTGCTGTCTTATCAGTAAGTATTTTATACAGTACGTGTATATATGGAATCGGGGGTTTTTCGCCAAGTAACAAAGCGCGAAAGAGCAGCAAGCAAACAAAGAGAAAAGACTTGCCCTGTAGCCTGCTGAGTGAGGGAATTCTCACAGTTAAGCCATATAGCATATATGCAATATATATGCATATAAGTTATTGATCAATTTTCAAGGCATTCAAAACTTGCATACTGAAATTTCCGGTTGATATTAATTAGGAATATATACTATATATCACTGTAGCTGAAAAGAATTTTCCACAGAAGGTTTAAAACAAAACCCCAAAGAGATGAAATCTCTGATAGCAGAGAAAGAGAGACAAAAGAAGCCCATAGAACTCATAGAGTAAGAGACACTGCGACAGAGACCGAGAGAGAGGCATACAAAGAGCATAAGCAGCATATGCAAATAGACGATCAGATCGGCCGATCGCTTGTTCTTCGTGCTATGCGAAAGCGTTGCCTTCTCTCTACGATTCTCAGGGCACTCAAGTTGCGGGCCCGATCAGCGATCGCCCCAACCAGTCGACTCGCGATTGCCGCGCTGAACAGACGCCTACCGATCTTCGCCGCAGTCTTGTGTATATTTCGCGTACGCGATCGCATTGTTTTCTTTATTGATTATTGGGTTTTTGCCGTGTTTACACGATGGGAACGGCCACAATGCGCGTGCTGTGCGTAATGCTCGCGGCACTGTCTGTGAATCAGCTGCAGGCCGCCAGTATCGATCAACCTCCGGCCTCCGGCATCCAGACGGGCATACAGACATCCAGATATAGTCAGCGCGGGCAATATCGAGTGCGTTAAGTATTCGTCGAAATATCTTAAGCGCATTTGCAAATTTTCGTGGGCTTTTTTTTTTTGCAACCGGTCTTAGTCTCAATGTCTTCCGCTTTTGACCTTCTGCAGCACAATAACAACGGCGCTGTGAGTGCCACGTCCGCCCAGCAGCATAGCGAGATCAAGGATCTGATGTCGAACCTGCAAGATCGCGTTGCCGTCTTGGCGACCCTGGACGAGGACCAGCGCAATCGCCTGGAAGTCATCGATAAGAAGTGAGTGGAGTAGGCGGACGGACAGACGGCAAACGTAGAGTCAGACAGTCAGACGGACAGACAGACAGTCGTACGACTGTGGAGCGAGTACCTTTTGCCTTTTGGCTGGGCTCTTCGCTTGCCTCATCTCCCCGCGTCGCGAACAGGTTTTGCACGCATCGCAAAGTATTTAGGAAAACCGGTAAAATAAAATAAAACCAAGCATGAAACAATCTTTCGGCTGGCTTTTTGTTTGGCTACCGCGTCAGCCGTCAATTGCCAATGCCATTGATTACGTGTTGACTAGTGTAGAGTGTGTGCAGGTGTGAGGCGTCTAGGGTGTAGTTTAGAAAGTAAACTCTGGAAGGTAGAATGCTGAGTGCAGAAGCAAGAGAGTAGAGTATACAGTGTAGTATCAAGTATGGAGTTAAAGGTATAGTAAAGGGTATACATATAGTCTTGAGTCTTGAGCTATTAATGTAGAGTACAGAGTGTAGATGAAATAGTTGAGTAGAGTATATAGTTAATCGTGTAGAGTAGTAGTAGTAGTAATGGTAGATTGTAGAATATAGAGTGTAGAGTTAAAAGTGCAGAGTATACAACTTTGATGATTTAAAAGGGAGTGTAGAGTTAATAGTGTAGATATAGAATATAGAGTGTAGAGTTAATATTGTAGATATAGAGTATAGAGTTAATAGAGTAGACTATAATATTTATAATATAGAGTACAGTGTAGAGTATAGAGTGTAGAGTTAATACTGAGGAGTACATAAATAAGAGTGCAGAGTTCATACTGTAGCATAGTAGTGTAGTGTAGAGTTAATAGTTTAGAATATGAGGTTGATCGTGAATAGTGTATACAATTGAGTGTAGAGTTAATAGTGTATTCTCTACACTAATAATATAGATAATAGTTTAAGTTATAGACAGTTGAGTGAAGAGTGTACGTAGACTCTGTAGTTCAGACAGTAAAGTTGAAGTTGTAGAGTTCAAGCTGCAGAGCGTAGCCTATGGAGTGTAGAATATAAAGTATGGAGAGTAGAGAGTGAAGAGTAAAGCCTATAGAGTTGATGGTACAGAGCTGAATGTGTAGAATATATAGAGCAAAGTTTACAGTGTAGAGTGTAGATTATAGTGTGCAGTTTCGTACTGTGTTGAGTGGAGAGAATATGGTATAGAGTGTATAGTGGCAAGTGTAGAATAAGTATGAAAAATATTATTTTAGATGCTTGCTTTGTTGAGTAGCAACTCTTGAGTGCAGTGCATGGTATTGTGTGTAGAGTTAAGACACAGCTGACACAGTATTATTGGCAGATGATCAAACAACGTCTACCCAATTATCCATGAATGTGCCAAAGTAGCTTTGTAGCTTTGAGGTACAAAAAACACGGTAATTGCCGGTAAATTTATTTGCGAGTAAACAAGCACCTACCTATAAGCAGCTCCAGCTGTGCACATAGCACACCTCAAAGCGAGTGTGAGTTATAGCTGCCTTAGCTTTCGCTTTCGAATAAATTTCAATTTCCATTTTTGTGCTTTAGTTTATTGTTTGAACTAGCGAACTAATTGATAGCAGTTCTCTTTTAATTGCCTGTTGTTTGATTCTTCTCAAAATCGAGCAAAAAGTATCTCTTAGAAAAATAAAAGCGTCACCCGACACAGGCAGACAGAGATCGAGCGAGATACGATCGCAGGTCCCCCCTAAAAAAATGTATAACAAACATGTGCATATATGAATAATTTATGTGATTATACTGAGGCATGTTTGTGTTTCCAAAGCATTTGCGTTTCGTTTGAAAAATACTACAATGAGTTTACATATATCTGATTGAGCTTCAAAACAAACCTATTGCATGATCTTATGTGCAGTTTCTGCGAACATTTTTTTTCCAAGAAGGAAAACTTCGACAGTTGATTTATAATTTGAATTGTTTTTCCTTCCCATTAGTAATAAAGTGCGATGACGTAATGCAAGAACATTGCGTTCCCTGAAATTCAAAAAAAAAAAAAAAAAAAAAAACTTAAAAATTTAAAAATGTTTGCAGTCAATTATCAAGGGAATTAATATAAAAAAAAATAAAAAGCATATATATTATTTTGGCCTCTGATTTCGAAAGACTTATCACCAATTTAAATTATAGAGCACACAATTTGACGATAGCTTTAGGCAATAGACGACGCTTTATCAGCTCACCCTTGGCCCATTTGCGTCTTGGGGTTTCCATTTCGAACTAATTCCAACTGCGATTGCTTCACACACAGGGTCGACAAGCTGCTGGAGAGCAGCGCTGGACGCATGGAGTCGCTGAGAACGCAGCAGATGAATTTCCAGCAACGCTTGGACACCTTCGAGCATACGCAACGCATGACGCGTCGCACGCTGGACGAGCTCAAAGGTGAAACCGATACGTTGAGAGGTTCACGTCGGGTTCGCCGACTAAAGCAGGCGAGAATCAATCGCGACAAGTTGCAGGGTAAAGCGTGCAGATCGTTGTTGTTGCTATCACTGCACGTTGCTTTTGTTGTTGTTCTCGTTGTTGTCATATCTCTGCTATTCTCTTAGGCTCTCTCAACTGACTGCTACTCTCTCTTTTCCCCCCGCAGAGCTGTCGCGTTCGGAGCGTGCTGCACCGCAGGAATACCCCAGCGCTTCGCAGAATGTGGCCAACAACATGGGAATCTTCAACACCAACTTCAGCTACAGTACTGAGACCTCGCTGGACGTGCCCAAGCGCTTGGATGCGCTGGCCACGCTGCTGGCGTCAGTTTCCTTTGCCGTGAAGGATGCACAGGATTCTATCGACGAAGTGAGGCAGAGCAACATGTGAGTAGGAGTCGGAGTGGGCATGCTGCTGCAATACCCTCGCAAAGTACACCAAAGCAGTAGTAAAGCTGTAGATTATTGCTCAGCATCAACAGTCGTGTCGATCTAGCCATATCCGCTTGTCTATTCGCCTAAAAGCTTGTCCGTTTTGTCCGTTTGTACGTTGCATTGCAAATTATTCTCTCAGTTTTAAAGCTATTTACACGAAACTAGGTATACATACTTCTTACTACTGCACGCTGTAAATAAGTTGGAATGCGCTAGTTCAGCCTAATATATCGTATAGCTGTCATAGAAACTATCGGCCTACTTTTGTTATTTTTTAAGATTTCGTCACCAAACTTGCCAAGTTTTATTTCAATAGTACGCCTAACATGCTCCTAAAATTTTATCAAACTGCAACCACTATAACATATAGCTGCCCTAGAAATAATCGCTCGAAAATCGATTTTTCTTATGAAAATAATAAATAATTACTTATGTTTTTTTTAAAGTAAGCTTTCTAAGGCTTAATAAACTAACGTTTTCCATAGCACATTTAAGTTGACATAATATCTGAATGCTATATGCTAAAGCTGCTATTAGAAAAATCGAAAAAAAATAAATTGTTCAAAAAAATTTTAAAAAATACATAAAGTATTTTTTTTTAAGAATTTCAATATTCTATTATGCACTTAATAATAATAATATTAATTGTATATATGTATAATAGTATATAGTATATATAGAAGTATTTCCAAGGGTATTTAGGTTTCGCTACGCCAAAACTAATCTATGACTTCTGCTTGCAGCAAAATCCAGCAACGCCTGGCGCATCAGAGCAAAAATAGAGCGCAGCAGGCCAGCGCGCCGCTGCCCACGGAGCACGCCACCAGCTGCCAGCAGTCGTACCTGGCCAAGAAGGGCATACTGCAGCTGAAGCTCTCGCCCGAAGCGGAACCCTTCTATGTGCGCTGCGCCGACGACGATTGGACTGTCATACTGAATCGCACCTCGGACGATCTGAGCTTCGAGCGCAGCTGGCTGGACTACAAGGAGGGATTCGGCAATCTCGCCAGCGACTTCTTCATCGGACTGGACAAGCTGCACGCACTGACCTCATCGCAGCTATACGAGCTGCGCATCGATCTGGAGAACTTCCGGGGCGACGTGGCCTACGCGCTGTACGACGCGTTCGCCATCAGCGGCGAGCGGGAGCTGTACGCGCTCAGTCTGCTGGGCCAGTTCCGCGACGATGTGCAGCCCTCGGCCGGCGACTCGATGTCGTATCAGGCGGGCGCCAAGTTCAGCACCTTCGACAACGACAACGACAACTGCGTCGAGTGCAACTGTGCGCAGCGACTGCGCGGCGGCGGCTGGTTCAATGCCTGCAGTCGCACCAATGTGATGGGCAAGTACTATGGCCAGCAGCGGGCCGAGCAGGCCGGCGAGACGGGCATCTATTGGGACACGTTCCAGGGGCCGAACTACTCGCTGCGCAGCGTGCGAATGCTCATACGCCCCGTCAGCCAGGAGTTTACCCGTCGCTGAGAGCGCGCAGCGCCGCGTTCAGTGTGTCCACAACTGCCATAAGTCAGGGAAGCAACAACAATGCTCTATGTAAACACTCACCACACCACACCACACACCTGCTCGTATCTAACGCTAAATCATTTCCAACTCGCTTCAAGTAATAACCGCACGTTCTGTACGCTAACTGTAGTTGTATGTAAGTCGAGAGTCGAGCCTGTGCGTGCACTTCTGCCCGGCACTGTGTATGTGTATTTATGCCAGATTATCTAATCTAACCTACTTAGTGAATAAAGTCTGTATCGTATCGTATCGTATAACGTGTTTTCATTCCGATTTCGACTCGCTAAATCGATCGATTAGCCACACGCAATGTCTCGGAGTTCTGTTTCCTATTTAGCTCGACGCTCAGCTGCAGCCCCACTCAGTTGTTGCACTCTAACTCGATCGCCGACTCAACCTCCGGAACGATCTTGGAAGCGAACGTAGACTACATCTTGGACTCCACTGAATCTCCGGTATGATCGTCAGTTTACGAAGCGATCTTCGAGTTAATCGTAAAGTTCTTTGATCTGATCTTCGATCAGATCCTCGATTCAGCTTTAATTCTAATTTGGATGTGTTTGAAACGTTTTATTTATTGGATTCGGTCTTCGACTTGCTATTCATCTGATTTTCGATACCAACTCGAAACCAAAGCTCGATCGCCGACTCCATTTTAGCATCGATCAGCGAAAAGATCTTCGATTCGATCTCTCAATTAATTATTGAATCTTCGAATTGATCTTGCACATAATCGAAAAGTTCTGATGTGATCTTCGATTAACTCTTCAGCTGATCTTCGCCCACAACTCGAACTACAACTCGATTGCAGACTCCATTTTCGCATTGATCAAGGACACGATCAGCGAAAAGATCCTTGATCTCTCAATTAATCTTTAACTGTAGCCTATCCATTGACTCAATCTACGAATTGATCCTGCACTTGATCAAATACTGCTTTAATTCGATCTGCGACTCGCTCTTCGTCTGGTCTTCGACTCCAACTTCAACTACAAATCGATCGTTGACTTCATTTTCGCATCGATCTACGGCACGATCATCGATCTTTGATTCGATATCTCTTCTATCATGATCTCTGACTTATTCGTCGACTCAATTCCCGACTTGATCTTGCACTTGATCGTATAGTTTTTTGATTTGATCTTCGACTGATCTTCAATTGCAACTCCCACTCGATCGATGGGTAAACCTATGTATCTATTTTGAACTAGCTCTTTCAACTCCTTGTGCTCGATCTTTGTTTCGTTTATAGAAACGATCTTTGAGTTCATATTGAAGTTTATAAATATATTAAAATCGATCTTTGAGTCAATAACCCTGCTGATCTTAGCCTCAATTTCCTTTTTGATCTTAGGCTTATTTATTGATCAATTATCTCGATCTTTGACTGCAAGTCGGGATCGCAGCTTTAACTCGAAATAATATTTAAATCGATCCAGCTCGATCGTGGACTCAAACTCTCACTTCAACTTCGATTGAAGCTACAACTAAATCTACAATTATATTTTGGCTTCTAACTACGCAACTTCTGCCCACTCGCTCAACGAAAATATATACGATTCTCGCTCGGAATCGATCCTTGCCTGGTACTACTCTACGATCGCCATGCTCAAGCTGCTCTACTGCGCGCTGCCGCTGCTCTGCCAGCTGCTGTGTGCCGTGCACTCGCTCAGTCTGGACGCGCTGGTCGCGCAGAGCAGCATCTACTACCAGCAGCCGACGACGGAGCTGGAGCTGCAGCAGGTGGAGCAGCTGCAGCCGCTGGCCGAGAACGAGACGCTCAAGCTGATCGTGCACGGTTTTCTCGGCTCGCGCACGCACAGCTCCATTGCGCCGCTGCGAAATGGTAAGCGGAGCAGCAGCTTTGCTTGAGCTTCTCTCCTGACTCTGCTCCTCTCCCCCTTCCCAGCCTACCGTGCACAGGGCTATGCGCATGTGCTCATCGCCGATTGGTCGCCCGCGGCCAACTTGGATTACGCAAGCTCACGGCGTGCTGTTGCCAAGGTGGCACTGGCGCTGGCCAAGCAGCTGGAGCAGTTTCTGGCCGCGCACAGCGTGCAGCCGAAGGCACTGCATCTGATCGGGCATAGTCTGGGCGCGCACATAGCCGGACGCATTGGCGCCTACTTCAATGGCAGCGTGGGGCGTGTCACGGGCCTGGATCCGGCGCTGCCGCTCTTCACGCCGCGCTCCGACGACAGCCTGCAGGCGACAGCTGCACGCTTCGTGGACGTCATCCATACGGATTTCCCCATCTTTGGAGATTGGACGGCACGCGGCACCGTCGATTTCTATCCGAACTACGGACGCACGCCGCAGCCTGGCTGCGAGGATTTGGATCTGCTGGCAGCCAGTAAGCTACTGCTGGAGGCCTGTAAGTGCGCAGTGCCTGCGCCTGCTGCTGCTGATTCTCATCCTGATCTCAATCTCTGCAGACAGCTGCAGTCACAATCGCGCCGTGCACTTCTACGCGGAGTCCATTGGGCTGCCCAAGGCCTTTCCCAGCATACCGTGCAGCTGGAAGGCGCTACGCAGCGGCAGCAGTTGCCTGCAGGGCGCCAAAATGGCGGATGCAGCTGCACAGTTTGTTTATATGGGCGAACAGCTGGAGCGCAGGTGAGTGCAGCGCATTATTCCCATGGTTTATCTCTGAATTTCATTCATGCCTTTACCAGCGCCACCTCTTATTATTATTTGGAAACCAATGCAGCGCCACCTTTTGGACAGGGTGCGCATGCCAAGTTCGATTGAGTCACAGTAGTCGACAAGCAGTAGCTGGCACGGTAGACGTAGGTGCGCTGGCATAGCAAGCAGCTGGCGTGTGGTTGCAATGATTGCTTACTTAGGCTAGGTGCTATGTAACATATGTAACGTTTTGCAGCTGGCGTGTGGTTGCGGTGCATTAGACTGCTGACTTAGACTAGGTGCTATGTAACTTTATTTAGTTTATTGGCCTGAGGTTTTGGTGCACTTGATTGCAGACAAAAGCTAAGGGCTGTACGTCTTTTGTTTGTTGCAAAAGAAAATCAATGAATTTTCTTAGTCTTAAAAACAATTTATATTTTACAATTACTTTTAAGCTTAATTACTTTGCAAATCAGTGCAGCGCCCTCTTTTGGCTAGCGTCTGCATGCCAAGTATGTTTGAGTCACAGTAGACACACAGCAACTGTGGTTGGCGCTTGCGTGAGGTTGTGGTGCGCTGTATAGCTGACTAAAGCTAGGTGCTATGCAAATATAAGTAACTATTTGCTTGTCTTAGAAAAAGGCCTAAGCTTGCATAGGAGCAACTCTAGTTGGCGCTAGCGCGAGGTTGTGGTGCAGTGGACTGCTGACTAAGGCTCAGTGCTACGCAATTATAAGTAATAACTTTTTGCTTGTATCAGAAAAAGACGCCATAGATTGCAGATGATCAACTATAAATGGCGTGCGGTTGTGATGCGGCAGACTGCTGACTAAAGCTCAATGCTTCGCAAATATAAGTAATAAAATCGTTTTGCTTGTCTGAGAAAAACGTAAGGAATTTTGTTAAGGCATCTAAAAATTCAAAATTATTTACGCAAATAAATAATAAAAAAAACTTAATAAAAAACTACTATACTATTTCGCTAGTGGCATAAATCAATGGAATTTTATGAATGAAGTGCAGCTGCAGGCGCAGTTCATTTCCCTCCATTGCACTGCATGCTCTAAGAAGCAGGAGGGGAAACGTGTACAGAAGGGGGATAGGGGGTACGCGGGTCTAAAGTAATTTATGGGGCAATAACTTAAGAACAAAACGCTCATCTACATTTAATGGCGATAATTTTTGACGCAATTTGAGAGACACACACAGACAGAGAGTGAACGAAGCTGAACCTGATCAGAGTTCGACTTGGCCTAGAAGAAAGCAAGAAGCCGCAGAAGAACCGCAGCAGATAACACAAAACACTTGACACCTTGGCGAGCCTGCAGGCAGACAGGCAAGAGAGAGAGAGAGAGAGAGAGAGAGAGGGGAAGAGAGAGGCAGCTCAATAAAAGCTGAAAGAAAGAAACAAATAAACGCGTCGATCGTAAATTTCCCCATAAAGAATTCCGAACAGCAGAGCAGATCGCAGAGCAGAGCAGAGACCAGAGCTGAGAGCAGAGCAGAAGCCGTAGAAGGCTGTAAATTTGAGGATTTCCAGTTGGCAACAGCTGCCGCCGCCGGCTTCGACTGGGCATTCCTGCAGAGCGTGGGTGGCTATAGCTACAGCCATGGCTGCAGCTTCAGCTACAGCTCCAGCTCCAGCTCGTTGCGTTCTAATTCATTGCCTCACTTGACAGCGAAGCAGTTCAAGCCGTAGCTGGAGCTGGAGCGCTTTGAGTATTGAAAACGATTTCAGGCTTCATTAGCCCCAACATATAGTAGAGCGCACACACAGGAAACTCCCGCACTTTGCGCTATGCTTTTGCTTTTGCTTTTTGCTCTTTGTTTTCTCTCTCTCCCACCGCTCTTCCTTCCTGGCCTGCCTGCTTGGAGCGGCGCTCATTCATTTCTCATAGTTTACACGGCAAACAGAAATGCGTAAAACTAACGTTGGCAGCCGCAACCCCCCGCCAGCTCCCGCAACCCTCTAAAAACCCTATTGCTGGCCCTTGATCGAGCAAGTCTGTTGTTGTTATACCGCGCAGCTATTGTGCATGGCTAAAACTGGTATATTGGCTTTGTGTAAATGTATGTAACTTTTAGCAGTAGGCGTGACAGACCATACAAAATATATATATATATTCCTGTTCTGTATCGACAGCTGAGGGGATTTGGGAATTTGTACTTGTCCGTTAACTTGTCCGTTTGTTCTTTGCTTGCCAGCCTGTTTGTCCGTCTATCAAGACGGACAGGAAAAAGCATAATCGACGAATAAACAAGACCGTGAGAGAAAGTATATATATATTCTTGTTCAGCATCAAGAGTGAAGCTGATGTGGGCATGTCTGCTTGTCCGTCAACTTGTCCGTTTGCCAATTTGTCCGTTTCGCTGCTTGCCTGCCTGTTTGTCTGTCTATTAAGACGGACAAGAAAAGGAGCAGCCGTCGGAAAAAAGAGCAGCAAGACGAATAAAAAAAGAAACAGCCGGAAAGCTATTTTTTTGTCCGTCTAACCTCTATCTGTCCGTATGTTGCTCCAAATGTCTGTCCGTCTATCTGTTTGTACGCCTGTTTGTCCTGCTATCTGTCCGGCTTGCTGTGTGGCTTGCTGACAATATTGTGCGTACCTCTGTTTGTCCGCTTGTATGTCCCTCTTTTTGTCCGTTTGTTTGTCCGTATGTCTAACTATCGATCTGTTTGTCCGCCCCTATGTATGTCTAACTGCCTGTTTAACTGCTGTTCCGTACACCTTCCTCTCCCATATGGTTGCATGGTATCTGACAGTCGCGTGCGCTTTCTTGACTTGTTTTTATTGTTGTCGTTGTATTGATGCGCTATGCTCGGTCAAGCAGCGACGTCGACTGGCTTTTTGCTCGACGCTCTGTTCTCGTTTTCCCCTCATTTTTCCCTCATTTGCCTGCCATCGATTTCATTTTCCATTTCCATTTCCATGTTGAATTTTTGTCGTTTTTGTTTTTTCACCTTTTGTGAATTTGTGTCATGCATCGCGTACAGCTCACTTCCCCCCCTGTAAGTTTCCCTACTCTATAACAGCGTGGCTTTAATTTCTGTTTGCTGGACAAGCAAGAGGAGAGCACCAACAAAAAAGGTTTCGCTAGCATCATCAGCAGGGACAGTCGGGGGAAGTATGGGGTCTGGGGACTACCTTCAAAGTGTTCCGCTCCAATTCGAGTGATACGTTCGAAACGTGCAAGAATTGCGAATCATAAACCAATAAAGACACCAAATACGATATTTGTATGGCGCGAGCAGATAAGTTCGGGAATCAGTACTGCGGCTGATAAGACCAAGGCTATGCGTAGATGGAGTCGGCCCGATAATTATCTGTTTACTTATCTGATCTGACGTTAATCAATGTGTGTTACGTTAAATAGATCCCAATCGTTTGCGCTTGTCGGTATATTTCCATTGAGCTCAATCGACAATTAGGCGATATACATATCTATATAATCATCGCGAAAGCTCAAACTATATTGAGTCTCAAAGTAGTGCTATTTTGTTACTAGATCTGGCAATATTTTTTTAAACTTAATATCACAAAATAAATATAATATATATAAATATATAAATTTAAGAATTTTCAAAACCTAGAATAATTTTTTCAGATCATTTACCTATTTTTGTTAATATTTTAAAATTACAACAATTTTGAATACTTGCAAATCTTAGTTACAATTTTTAAATTAAAAATTACAAATTTTAGCTATTATTTTTTTGAAATTATAACAAATTTTAAATAATTTCCAATTTTTGTTCATGTTTTTAAATTATAACAAAATAATATAATATATTTTCCTGGTAAAAAATCGCATAATTAAAAAACAATAAATCAAATAACACTACATTCTCTACATTTTTTAAAACTTGCTCGATTTTAATGTATTTTTTAATAAATTTAAATTATTTTTTATTTTATTTTATCTTACTAAAGCATTTTCTAATTTTTTTAACTACTTTTTTCTTACTATAGCGATTTCCAGTCTTTCAATATACAGTCGGCTGTGTTTAGTCTAAATTCTTAACCGACTATATCGATAAACAAACTACGCTACCTGCACAGAAAATACCCTTACTCTTTTTTAGGTTTTTTTTAGCTTTTTAAAGCATTAATTTTAGCATTTTTCAGCTAAATATAGACAGTTATTTCTTTCAATATACTATCTGTATTATATACGACAGCTTACTCTGACTTCTTAGCCAAGCAAATCGATAAACAAACTTCGCTACCTGCGCCGGTCATACCCTTACCCTCAAGCCATGTCCAGGCTTGATTTAAGTTATATAATTCTTCAACTGTTTTGACACATTTCTTAATGGCACCACACACACACACACACAACACATGCAGACAAGGAAGCCAGGCGTGCGCTGTGCCGGGCAGCGAAGAATCGAAGGTGAGAGGTAGAGAGAGAGAGAGAGAGAAAGAGAGGGGGAGAGACAGTGCGAGAGAGAAGAAGAGAAATGATATTGTAATTGGCAATCGCTGTCGTGCATAAATCACATGCATAAATTCAACCTACGGACATTTTGAAGCGACACCAACGCCGCCGTTGCTGCTCCTGCTCCCGCTGCCCCTTTCTACTCGCTTCTCGCTTCTCACACTCCTCACTCAGTCCACCTACTCATTGCCTCGTCCTCGCTGCGGTCGTTAGTTGAAGTCAATGTTGCCATCTCCAATTGGAAACTTTTTCATTAACTAATTGAACATTTTATGGCGGCGCACAGGTCGCACAGTAATTCAGCCGCAGAACTGCCAGGTAGTTGGCAACGCCAATATTGATGACAAACGGTAAAGGGGGGAAGCTACCCAACAGCCAGCCATACTACTACTACTGCTACTACTCTGACTGCCCCCCTAGCGCCTGGCCTAATCTGCGGGCCAGGACACGCAGGGACGTTGGCCAAATGCACAAACAAACACACACTCGCACAAACAGTTGTGTGTGTGTGTGTGATAATTTACGAGGACACGCTTCGCTCGAACTGCCCTCGCTGACACTGGCGAAGACGAGCTGGAAATTTGCATAACTGTCTGACATCGTGTCGGCCATAGCGGATATTAAACATTAGCGCGTGCTGGACAACACATCAGGCAGCGGGAAGCGGCGACCAAGCCTTCACCCCCCTGCCTGCTGGCTCTTGTCACCCCCGTACCCCAAAAATAATTAAGGTGAAAATTGCTGTCGACACGCAAAGCCATTGGCTTCGGGCCACGGCAACAGCGCGCAGTTAACTCGGAATTTTTGGCTTTGAGAAATGAGAATGAGAAATGAACAGCTGATAAAGAGCAGAGCAGAGCAGAGCAGAAAAAGAGAGTGAAGAGCGGACAGTCGGACTGCCGGACAGTCTCGAGAACCGATTGGAATGACTAATGAAACCTATTAGCCCTGTGACAGATGCGAGTCCGTATTCCCGTCCGAGTCTGCGCCTGGCCCGATGATGGATAAGCTCATTAAACTGAGCCGCCGACGCAGGCGACAAGATTGCGGGAGTCGCTGGAGAGCCACTAGCAGGCTAAGGGGCCAGAGCGGGTCTAGGGATCAACCAGTAGCCGTTGACGAGGTCGCCGGCGGCAGCATCTATGAGCTTGCCCTATGGCCGGGCATTTAATTGAAGCTTGTTGGTGGCCAGCAGTGTCATTGGGAACAGGGAAGACATGGGATCGAAATTGGGATACATTTGCTTATCGCAAATGCCTTTCAGGGCATTTTTTTAAGACCACAGCGGACAGTTATGCGCACTGATAAGCCAGTGATCGGGACACCTGGTGCCTGGCGATCATAATGCATTAGGCTTGGCAGATTATTAAAGTCAGAAATAATCATTAAGCGATTCCAAGTGATCGAGATAAATAGGCATAAATTAGGATTGCATTTGTAAGACCCGAAAATCGTATGACATTAAACGATATTACCTGTAACGATCGCGAATATACCAGTGGTCTTAAGGCCGCCATAAAATCTGTAACATCTGGAAGAAAAATTATATTTGTTTCATATTAATAAAGAATATAATATTTTTATTTATATTTATAAAAAGAATCGAAGAAAATCTAAAGATATGAGCCTACAAGATCATGCAAAAATTTGACAAAGTGATCGCGACTAATTCAGTTGCTTTCTAATAAATAAGCATACAATTAAAATATGGTAAAAACATTATAAATATTTAATTGCTGCATAGAGAATTTAAGAATGGAAACACATTTTCCTATAATGTGGATCATAATATGTTAGTATTGAGAAACCAAATAAATTCCCAAAACGATCGCCACTCCTTTGTCTCTTCTTAAAGAACTTCTCCTTTATTAATTCTTTATCATTATACTGCATTTAAATCGGCATAAATAGGATCCTTGATCACAATAAAATAATGATTATAATATTTAAGAATCTACAAAAATTGAGAAACATAATACCTTAGATTTTAAAACCCAATACCAAGCAAGATACATTAGGCATTTGAGGCTCATAATACTGTAAGTTAGCATTGAAAACCCAAACGATCCTCAAACGATCGCGACTCTTTCGCCACTTCTTCAAGAGCTTCTCCCTGCTTGATTTCTTTATCGTTGTGCTGTATTCAAATGATACAATAATTTGATAGATATTAATCTAATCGTAATACGTTGGAATTGAAAACCCAATTCTATCAAGCAGGTTCCTCAAAAGATTGCGACTCTTTCGTCGCTACTTCAAGAACTGCTCCCTGCTTGAATTCTTTATCGCTGTGCCGTATTCAAATCGGCATAGATTTGATAATTTGACATAGTAATATAATTTCATATAATTATCATAATATCTCAGAATCGATATCATGTGTCGTCAAGAAAGTTCCTGAAGCAGTCGCGACTCGCTTTATGGTCTCTTCCTCAAAAAGTTTCCCTTGATTGATTGCTTATCAGGGTGCTGACGTCGCAGTGCCATAAAGGTGCTGCTCCATTTCCGAGTTCCTAGTGGAAGCGGAACTAGATGTGGCCGGCGATAAGCTTATCGCGGCTGAAAAGACACGTTTTACCCAGCCCATAGCCTTATAAGGAAATGTTTGTCATGCTTATCGGGCGATATCGCAGCGCAGCGATCTCATTTCCCCCTCCTCAATTGACTGATTTAATCGCAATTTCGAATTCAATCGAATTTCACGTTTGGCAATAGTTCCGACAGTTCTGCGACGAGAGTTCGACGAGTCTACGGTTTTTTTACGACTACCGATGAAGGGTATAAAGTTTTCCAGCCTATCATAAATCGATAGACAATGGCGAATGGAAATTTTTCGACGATTTGCCTTTCTAGTTATTCCGATTTTCTATGCACGTTGTTGTTGTTCATTTTGTTGTTGTTGTTGCTGTTCTTTATTAATTTCTGCTTTTGTTTTTATGTCATTGTCAATTGTTGCGTCGTGTCTGCGTCTGCGTCTGCGGCGTCTGCGATTCGTGTTGATTTTTGGGTTCGGCAAGTGATTTCATTATTTTCAGTTTCAGTTTGAGTTTGAGTTTTACGATTTAATTACAAGAAAAATTATATTATTATTATACATATGTGCACGCACATGCGTCTATGTGTGAGTTTGTGTGTGATTTTGCTGCTCAGTGCAATTATTTTGTGCGGCGTCGCATTTATGATTTGTGGCTTTTACGAGCGGAGCCAAGGCGAGAGATATTGGAGGAGCTTGGATTTCACAAGCGCCTTATGGGGGGTTGTTAGTCTAATTAATAATACACACAAACACACACACTCTGGGTGCTCTGGGTGTGGGCAGTGGGAAGGGGGTCACAGGTCGGGGTGTAGGTGTAGGTGGCTCTTGGGCTTACTCTCTCTCTCTCTCTCTCGCCCCCAAGCTGCTGCCCACACAGTCGAGACTTTAATTAATTATGTTTGAGTGAACAAAAAATTAATTTCATTACAATTGTGCGTCTTGCACAGGCACATCATCATTAGCAGCTGCCTCGACAGCCCCGGCGAAGACTATAACCCAAATCTATAACCCGACCAAAAAAAAAAAATAATAATAAAAAAAAAACCCGCTGAGTAAGCAATGAGAGTGCGTTCGCATCGCCCCGCATCCTCCAGAGCTCCAGCCGGCCGCCACGTCCACTCGAGTGTCAAATTCGAGTGGGTGATCGAAGGTGATTAACGCGATCATAGAGACGCGCGCGAGTTGTTTTCGAATGCCGAAAACTATACCGATCTGCGCGTAAGTGTGTCGGATCGTCTTCGGCTCACCATGAGGATCATAATGATGCTAACAACACCTGAAGTGGCCCCCACAAACGATCGCCCCCTTGTTGGATGATCATCAACGCGTACGCGATCGCCTCTACTCCGGCCTCTGTGTCTACGTCTACGTCTGCGATCATGACTCTTTCTTTCTCCATTTGCGCACGCGCTAAATGTCAAAATTGTAAAAAAATTAACGTAGCGAGCATAGTGGCATAACGAATAGGGGAGACTCTTTCTGCTGGCTATTGTAGTACTTTATATAATAATAATAGTGCTTTTATATAGATCTTTCTCATGGATGTAGTTGAATAGTTACATTTTAAATTATCATAATATTAATATTTATAATAATTTTTATTTATCAATATCAATATTTCAAATCATATTAAGTTATCATAATATTAATATTTATAATAATATTAAATTATCATAATATTAATATTAATATAATATATTAAATCTACATAGATCTGTATTCGAATTCATTTCTTTTAGGCAACTGCTTCTAGATGTTCTTCTAAGTATATAACACTGCTATTCTATACTTTACTATACAAAATATATTTGGATCTTAAGATGTTATAAGTTTCATGTTATTTTTTATGAACTCATTGAACTCCCTAATTTCCTTTTTTTTTTTAGCTTTTTTTTAGTGCCTTACGTTCCACTAATTTCGTATTCTACTTATTATTTAGACTAACTTTATTGATCTACTGTATTTTTGTAATACTTGTCATTTATTAAAAAACACGGGGATAGCTAGACTCCCCTTTATGATCTTGACATTAGCCCTGTTGGGTGCGCCTGCTATCCTTTGTTTTTTTTAGCTTTAGCTACATTATTGCTCTCTGGATATACCATAGATCCTTTCTATCAAGCATTTAACTCGTGTATTCTCCCATAACTTCCTACTTAAACTTAGATTTATAATATTTAAAAAAATCTGGCTATTTCTCTATGCATACAGTAATTTATTTTATAATCATTTTCTATTTTTTTCTGTAATACTGTGTATCCTGTTACTTTTATTAGGCCTCACTTTCTGCATATCCCAGCAAATCTATCAGAATGTTTTGTATAAATCTTTAGTTATTTTTTATGCAGATAAATCTCTTTTTAATTTTTTCTTTATATTCTCCGCTCTATCAGGCTTTGGTTGTTATTCGCCAAATCTGTAACATCTCTTGTCTATTAAGAACTTTCTTCATTGCTTTATTTCTTTTAGTTAGGCTGTTAGCTCTTCTTTGCTAGCTAAGCTACCCTTCAGCTAGGGTACTCACAGCAACTGAGGCCGCCTGTTGTTTTGGCTTTTTGATGTTTTGATGTTCGGTTTGGTTTGGTTTGCTGCTGCTGCTGCTCTCGCTGCGCGCTGTGCTTGTTGCTTGTGCCACAGACACGCCCTCAACGGCTCAGCCGCCCACTGCAAGATGTCGAATCATTCATTGCAGTGCGCTGTGAATGTGGGCTGGCGCTGGCTGGCGGCTGCGCTGTTGGCCATAAGCGCGAAGCTGCCGGCCGGGCCTATTGGGGACTCTATTGGGGCCTGCGGCCGGAGGCCTGGGGGCCTAGGGGCCTTCAAGGTGTTGAAAACAACGCCGAGTTCGAGCATTTTGTGTGCATTTGTAATTGTTAAAAGGCTCTGCGCAGTGGGAGAAGGTAGAGTGTGGCAAGAAGAGTGTAGTGCAGTGTAGTGTTGTTGTTTGCTCTGTCGCTGTCATTATTTTCTGTAACATTTAGCAAAATCATTAATAATTGTTGCTGTTGTTGTTGTTGTTGTTGTAGTTGCTGCCGCGACACAAATACGCACTTAAAAATTGTCAGACGATGTCGAGAGACTGAGACATCGCTGCAGCTTTTGGTGTTAACTTGATTAGCATTCGCATAAATTGCCATTGCAATTGCAATTGCAATTGTTGATTCTCGCGTCGCTTCTTGACATTTGCATAGAATGCACATTTGATGGCAAATATTTGTCACAAGCTTCACTGGGATCTGGGTTAATCGCGAGATCTACAGGTCTACAGATCTAATGAGCGCGATATCGCAGCCCTTGACTCGGTGTGGCCTACGCTGGCAAACCGCTGGGAATTCAATTATAATGCCGAGTTATGCCAACAAATGAATTCGATTCGATACTATTTGATTCGAGCAGTTTTTCCCCAGAACATGCGAGCTGCTGCACAAACAGACAATTTCGGGGGAAAAATCGAGGCGGACAAAACAAATTGCCGCGTAATCTTCGAGTGCCTCCGACACAAATCAAAGCGTATAAATCGAAAACAATTTTGAATACCAAAAAATCGTGTCGTGTTGTCGTTGTTGTCGTTGTCCTTTGGCTTTATCAACAAGTGCCGCCGCCAAGTGGTATCAATCAAGCGAGGCGAGTCTACAGAGATCTACAGTATTCCTCCGAGAGTTTCGGCAGCGTGACAATATTTTGGCCACAAGAGAGGGAGAGAGGGAGCACAGAGACAGTAAGAGAGAGCGCAGGCCGAGCAGCACAGAGGCGAGCTGTAATTAATCATGCGAGTTGCCCGATAAGGCCATCAGTACCCCGCCCGCTGCCCCTCAATCACTCACAGGCACTTGTTCCCTGAGGCAGAGAGAGAGAGAGAGCAGTCTCACTCTCTACCTCTCTCTGTGTGTGTGGGACCTGCGTCCATAAATCCTCAGCAGTTACGGCATCGCAAGGGAATCACTGGACGACATTGGTCAGGCGATGGCAGGCGCGGATTACAAGGAATTTGAATATTTATTGTGAATCGGGATGATTGTGACATAAAAGCGCCAATATTGATACATTACAGATCGAAAATGCGCAGCAACAATGGAAACACTTCGGGATGAATAATGAGTGCGGCCTGAAATGGCGGATTTAAGAGGAAAGATCGTGGATAAGTCAATGACGGTTTCAAAGAGGAAGTGAGCTTACAACAAATACACTCAAGATCTCATAGAACTATTTATCTACAATAACACTTAATTAGTTAGTTTTTGATTTAAGAAATCTAGAAATTCTTCTTAAATTTGCCCATAACTCTAGAAACTCAATCGCAACTAAACTGAAAGTCTGCAAGATCCTGAAAAACCCAAGGACAAATGGAAAAGTAAGTGAGCAAACGGTATATATATTAATTGTATATTTTAACTATATATTGTATACCAAAATCAGCGCTGAGTACAGTATATATTAAATTTAAGCATATTTTGCAATTTTCAATCGAGAAAAAAACAACAGAGAAAAAATTGTTATAATAATTTTAGGCTAAGTACTCTTTAGTTTAATTTATATTATATATTTTATAATCTAAAGAAATTGCCCATATTTTAATTGAAATTATATATTTTATTATCTAAAGAAATTTTCAATATGTGAAGTTTTTAAAAGCTTAATCGAAACTAATCTGAAAAACTTTTGATAATTATTATGTATACTATAAACCAACGACAGATCGAGAGAGAAGCTTGCACTGATTAAATTCAATGGAAATTTCGGAAATGTACACTCAAATAAACCATTAAGAATTACTTAGAAACTCTCTATAAAAATAATGAATTATCTCTCAACTCTAAATATCGCTATAAATGTATATTTTGATTACAGAAAATATATTTAAAATTGTCAACAAATCATTGTAATAAGAGAAGATTATAAATATACAAAAGAGTTCTAATATTTATCTTCTCATCATATGCTGGTCAAAACTATCGAATATAACGACAGCTTGAGTATAAATAGAGGCTTGAAGTAGGATTATTCAGTAACTCATAGAACTGTTTAACGATATCAGTTCCTGGTCGGAAAGAGAAAAAGTGAGAATCATAGAAACCATAAAAACTCCATGTAAAGATAAAAAATTAAGCCTAGACTCTAAACATTCATTACTGATAAAAAATAAATAATTAAAATTTTAATATTTAGTACTATTTATAATCTTTTATCAGCTCTTTAGCTTTAAAATATGGCACAGTGCCTAATCTTCTACCAAAAATATCGACTATAACGATAGTTTGAGAATAAAAATAGGCTTGTAGTAAATTTTCTTAATATCTCACAAACTACTACTTACTACTTAGAATAATTAAAATTTTAATATGAAGTAATCAGTAATCAGTAATATTATCAGATAATCAGTTTTTTATCTTCAATACATGGCATATCGTTCCCCCTTTCGTTGCTACCAAAAATATCGAACTTGAGGATAAAACTAAGCCCACAGTAAGTTTATTAAATAGCTCATAGAACTATTAACCAAAATCAGTCTCCATTTTAATTTAAAAACAACTTTAAATGCATATATAAAATTCCCCTAGCTCTTCTCATGCCTTAAAAATAGAAAACTAATTGAAACAACGCTGACTTTTCGCCTTCCCTGTGCATGTCAATCTGCAGCGTGTCGAGTAAGTAACATGCAGATAAATATTAAAGAAGAGCGATGGCTTGACATGCGAGTGTATCTGTAACTGTATCTGTATCTTGCAGATACAACGTAAGACAGGCAGCGCGATGGGACAAACAAAGCGACTGACGTGAAGAACAACAATGAAACTACACGCAACTCTGACATTGTCAGCAGCAGCAGCAGATACATTTGTATCTCAGGTGTGCCTGTGTGTGTGTACTATGTGTGTGTGTGCTTGTGTCGCTGTATTGAAGTCGTAGCGTCTGCTCTGGCATTAATGGCAAATTTGCACGAGGTAAATACGAGAAAGCATACAGAGCGACAGGCGGACAGACAGACGGACAGACAGCAGGACAGACGGCGATAGGTAGACAATGAGCGAGTGAGTGAAGTGCCCGCAACGGCAGTCAATTATCAATAGACAGACGCTCGAGGTGTGTGTGTGTGTGCCTGTGTGTGTGTGCGAGCTAGTAACTAACGTATGGCCATGCTCGCAGATACATTTGTATCTCAACTAGTGCGCCGCCGTCTGCCACTTCACCTGCGTGTCATGTGCCGCTCCCGCTGCCGCTTTGTTTTTTCGCTCGCCTTCAATTTCATTTTGTTTTCGTTGTTGTTGTTGTTGTTGCAGTAGCGCTTGTTGTTGTTGTTGTTGCTGCTGCTGCTGTTGCTGCCACTGCACACGCAAAACTAACCGCAATGTTTGCGCTCACTCGCTCTCGCTCTCACTGTCTCCCTCTCCCGCTTGCACTTGCTGCCACTCTCCATCTGGCGCTGTCTCTCTCTCTCTCTCTCTCGCTCTACTGCTCGCTCTGTGATTGGCCAGTGGCGGCGACTGCGCTGCTTACACTGAGGCCACACCTCTATTGACTTCCCCACGCTTGGCAGTGCGCGCGGGCGTCGCGTGTTGCCCCCCTTCGAGTTCGAGTTCTGGCTTTAAGCAGGGTGGAGGGGTAGATACTTGGACAGCCGCAGCGCTTCCTCTGCGCTAAATGAAAATGGCTTTTATGTTTGTGGCGTGCGCGGTGATAATTTTACTCCTGGCGGCACTCAGTGCCTCCACGGATTCAGCGAATTGCCCCAGGTATAGCTATAGGTATAGCTATAGCTGTGTATTTTCTCCCTCGCAAAGGACACGTTTAATGGACGGCGCTATCGATTTTGTGGCCCAGGCGAAATTATGTACTAAATTTATGATTTTATATGCGGCGCTGCGGGTGGCCCATTAAAGCGCGAGTTAGTTGGGCATATATATATATAAATTTATTATACATATGTACATATATTTCTATATATATAAATACGAGGGTCGTTCAATAAGACCTTAGAAAATCCGAGTGAAGAAATCCGAAATCCTATTTTTTGGACGGGATAAAAATTTTGGAAAAACGTTTGGCAAAGGGGACTATGTTGAAAAATTAAAAAAAAATTTCTGCAAAAAACAGTGTTTTTATATTTATTATAATTATTTATTTTTTCTAAAGACTTATTGAACGACTCTCGTATATTACATATATAAACATATATTTCTGTATATATATATATATATATATATGTATATATGATTTTATATGCTGCGCTGCGGGTGGCCCATTAAAGAGCGAGTTAGTTGGGCATATATATAAATATTCATTACATATCTATACGTATATTTCTATATATATATTTATGTATGATTTTATAGATATTTAGTTGGGCATATATATAAAAATTTACAATGATAAATATAAATAAATACATATATACATATATTTCTATATACATTACTTAGCTAATTTCCGGTCTCCACATGACAAAAACTAATTTAAAATTTCTACATCAACGCTGCGGCCTCATTTCCAAGCTCTATGCTGCCCCTTCCCCCTCTACGTCCCGCTATCCGATTACAATTTACGAGCAGTCGCACTAAAGTGATATTGACAGTTCGCTGCAGTTCGTTGCTTGTAATATGTAAAATTTATCGATATTTATGCGTTATAATTATTAATTTATTTTCCCATGCTGTTGCTGCTTTGCATAATCCAAATAAATGTTAATTTCTGTATGATCCAATGATCCGCTCGAGCACACCAAAATGGCGAATCCAAGCCGCAGGCGCGCTCTCTTATACGCGAGTCCAATAAGATCGGCTTGACGTGCACTCTGCACGTTTTTAATAAACACAAGACGCACGTATGCGAGTCGAGAGAGAGAGAGAGAGAGTATAAGAGCGCAGCTTGATCGCAGCGTGCGCGCGAGAGAGAGCTGAACACCTGGCGAGTGGTGAGTACAACAACAAAGCATAAACTCACCAGGCAGTGAGAGCAGAGAGCAGCGCAGACTGACAGCAGCAGCAACAACAACAACAACAGCCACGGCGGGGGAGAGAGAGACTGCGAGTCTGGTTAGCCAGGTATGCGCGCGTGTGTGTGAGTGTGTGCAGCTACGTGTGCTTGCTTGTATGCCCGCCTGTCTCTGTGTGTGTGCCTGGCCCGCTAGCTGACTGGCGAGGTTCGTCTGCGCGAAACCTTCGCTCGTCCAATCAGTACGTACTCGGTTCCCGCCAGCGTAGAGACGACAGCAGAGACGAGCGCTCGCCGCGACCTCAAACTGAAACTGAAAACGCACTGCAGGCGACTTCTTCTCACTGATTTCCCGAACGCAATCGCAACCATATCGAGATCGCATATATACCTTAAACACATACACACATACAAATACGCACAGCTATATACTTGCCCAGCACGTCGGCCAAATCGCAAGCAAACGCGGAAGTGTGTAAAGCCGCCGGCAACTGCGAGCAAAGGATGCAAAAAAAAAAAAAGTATCTGCATGATTCTACGTAGTTCCCGTTACCAAAATTGTTGTTAACAAATTGTGCAAACGCAACGTGTGCGCGCGAGTGTGTGCGCGTCGGAGTGTGTGCCTGTGTGTGTGTGTGCCAGTGCAAGTGTGTGTGCACAACTCATTTGCATATCCTTGCGAATGAAGCTACTAGCCAAATCTCAATTGTTGAGCAAATAAATTGTAAAATTTACAATATGATTTAAACGCGCTATTGGCCATCGCTGCGTCTCTATCTCGCTCTATCTCTCTCGCTCGCCCGCTCGCTCGCTCGCTATCTCGTGCTCGCTGTCTCGCTCGCGCCACTATTATCTACTATCTACACTACTGTCTCTGTCGCAGTACACAGTGCCATGCAAATAAATTGAGTATCATCGAAATCAATCAATCGATTCGTGTGCCCCGAACTTGTCGTGACGGAGCAAAGTCCCAAAAAAAAATAAAAAAAAGGAAAGAAATTATTAAAAATATTTAACTTGAAATTTAAAGAAAGCAAGAATCAAATCTAAAGCTAAAAAAAGTAAATATATTTCAAGCGCATCAAAAGATATTCAAGTATATACTAAAAATTCAAATAAAATAATAAAATTAAAAAAAAAATAAATTAAAATAAAGTTCAGCGAATAAAAATTGAATTTAAACTAAAAGAAAATTAAATCAAGCAAGACACTTGCTTAAACACTCAGCACCTTATCGAGCTTTGCATTGATGCTAAAAATTCAGCTTAAATGCATACGGATATTATAATTGGTGATCAGTTTGCCGTCAACACCAACTATTGGGTGATGCAGGTGAGAAAGCCACAGCTTAATTTATACCCTAATTAAGTTAAGTAGCCTGAGAAGAGAAAAAACAGGAAGCCGCGGCCATATATCGCCGCGTATAATTCCCTGTGATCGCGCTGCTCTGACGCATTCGCAAGTCTGAGACTGAAACCGAGTCTGAGACTGAGCAATTACTAGCCATAATTATGCCAAATGCGCTAATTAAATTGTGTTTTTATTTGAGACTGGCCGAACTTAACTGCTTCCGCTTATCAAAATGCAACAGATTTAGCTCAAGCGATCGCGATCGCGATCGAGATCGAGATCTCTATAAATAACTCGCACGCGGCGATCGCATTAAGCAAATTAAGTCCGATTATCGAGCGGATACATTTGTGATAATAAACAGCCCAGATAGCAGCCCACAGAGCCGACACCATCAGACTCGCTCCGCCTGGAGATTAACACCTTTCTGGGACTCAGGTGTGCGGCGGTGCTTCTCGCTGCCTCGTTGCCAGGTGTTCGGTCCGTCTGGGGCCCATCAAAAGCGCATTACGAGTGCACATATTTGAATACACTTGAGTATTTGTCGCAGCGCCGTCGGCAATCGATTGGTAAATCTTGTTATCACTCGCTGTAAGCCGTTCTTAAACAGACTCGCGATCGCCCCGATCGCGCAACTCTTTTGAACTCGACTTGGTTGTGTGTCCGTTCGTGTCCGCGTCCGCGTTCGCGTCCGCGTCCCTGTCGCACTTCTGACGCACACCCCGAGGAAATTGTAGCATGTTGCTCTGTGCATGCCTTGTAAATGTTTGTCCGTTTTGTCCGCCTGTCCGTGCGGCTGTCTCTACCCGATTCCTGTCGCCCTCGGGCAGCAATATACACATATATACATGTAGATTCTACGCCTTCACCTGGGTCTGTCCCTCGCCCCGTTTGTTTGTCCATTGTTTGGATCTCGCTTACTTGCGAAGCTCTGGGTCAATATTTGCGCACAACACTTTGCCAATGTGCCAAGTGTCGTTGTCGTCATCGCCGTCATCGATGATGATGAAGTTGTCGTGGATGCCGCATGGCGTTTCTTCGGTTCTTCGGCTCGTTTCTCGCTTCTAGCTTATCGCTGCCTTTCCCCCTGAGTTGACTTTGGACTATGACTAGACGCGCTCGTCGTCTTCATCTCGGGCCAACTGGGTGGCATTCAACATTGCCTTACTAATGAGTACGCGACGGACGGACGTACGGACGGACAGGCAAACGGACAGCGGAACGGACAGAGGGTCGTCCCTCGCTGGTAGTAGCCCGCCAAGTTAGCTGAACCGATCACTCGTCGTCGCCGTCAGTTGCTAAATGTCAACACGGAGTTCAGCATTTGGGCAATCGAGTGTGTTTTTTGTATGATCTCATGATGGAATCTTTCCGCAATCAGAATGCGAATCGGTAATATTCCAAAAGGTTACGCGTCAGCGATAACCAGTGAGAGATATAAGGTCTTTAGATTTAAAATTTGAGCGTTTTTTAATAATTGGCATATTTACCTAAGTTATTGTAGATCATTTATGATCAGTGTGGCCTGTTCGCATGGTAAAAAGCTGAAAAAAAATAGAGAAAGATATGCAAACTTTAGTTTTTAAATTGTAGCATTTTTTTAGCTGAAAACTTTTCTTCTTAAGACTGTAATATCTATAAAGATCGATGTTGATCATTTTTAGTTTTGCTAGATTGAAGTAAATATTATTAAAGAGTTGAAAGGCATAAAAAAGAGATAAAGGGTTTATTTTTGAAATGGTAAGAGTTTTAAACTATTGGAATATTTACTATAGAGTTTCACTCTTTCGAGTTCTTATGCTTCATTTCCCAAAGGTTTACCTGTTTATCAAACTATTATAAAGTTATTTGATTTTTAGGCCTTTTGGAATTATCAAACTACTTAGATTATAGTGCGATATCTTTTCAGCACTCATTGTTCTCTCTTTTGCCTGTCAAACTATTGTCAAACTGTTTGACTACAAGACTTCCAGGCTTACCCATTGATAAGTACTGCATAGACACCTCAAAGTGCAGCTGGCATTGCCTTACTCAACACAACACACACATGAGTAGACCCCTGCGCGACCACCGACTTTGTCACTGCACATACTGCACGATACTTGCCACTCAGAGATAAGAGAGAGGCCCTAGTCCCCCCTAGCTAGCTAGCTAGACCGTCTTGGTCTGAGGCACTGGCAATTCTCAGGAAACGGTGTCGTAAAAGAGCTGGCAGTACGCTCGCTCGCTCGCTCGTTCCGTTCCATTCCATTCCCAGTTTCCCCGATGTGCGACAAGTGTATGGTTGTTGTTGGTTGTTCCGCTGTCACCATCAATAGCTGCACTAATTAGGCATGTGTTGTCAAATATTTACACACGGTCGCAAAAGTACAAAGCGCTGTTGACGTCTCTCCGCAACTGATAGGAGTACAGGCGTGCGCTGATAGAGCAGAGGGGGCCTATGCCGGGGGGCCTCTTCTTCCGTTTTCACTGATTTACCAATGGTAATTCCCACGACTCACCTACACACACACAGACGCACACACACACACACACCGGGACACACACACACTCACGCGTCGATTATGACGAAAACTTTCATATTTTATGGCGTTTAACAGAAAAATTAGTTTATGATTTCTTACACGGAATTAGCGAGCTAATGGCCAGATACGGCCCGATATGGCTCGATATGGCCCGATATGAATACCGTGACTTATGACTCGGACTCGACGCGCACTGCAACTGCATGAATAATTGAGCTAATCAAGCACGTAGGCACTTGCCTCGCGGTCTTGCTCTTGCTCTGGCTCTGGGTCTGGGTCTGGGACTGGGTCTAGTCGCGGCTCTGGTCTGGGTTTGTGTCTGGCTGCACTGATTAATGGCCATTGTGGCCATTGTGCTTCAATCACATATGCGCAAATAATTAAATATAGATAAAAATCAGATTACTCATACGTCATGTTGGACGGTCCAAACGGCCCCGGGGCGTGGCTGTCAACGGCCAACGGCAGCCCCCTCGACGATTTTATGCAAATGCAACAAAACTTTGTCAATTTGTCGAAAACGATCAAAAACCAAATTCGCATCCAAAAAAAAAATACCAAAAAAAAATTTGCATAAATGAAGTTTAGAATCGTAGCGCTTGGAGTCGAAGACAAGTACAAAGGCGGCCGCCTTCAAAGCGTCTAGCGGCAATTGCAGTCCGTCTCTTGGTCTCTAGCCAAATATATCCATGGCGATATTTGCAACGTTCCGATAAGATAATTAACTCAAACGTATGTGTGTGTGTGTGTAATGTGATTTTCAAGCGATTCGCCAGCGCGCTGGGATGCCTTCACTTTCCATTTCGTTGGGGTTGCGAAACGAGTTCAAGACTGGGTCGAATCCAAAATGGCAATTACAAAGCGTCCGATCAATGTTAAATAATAAGTAAAGTGGGCCAAAAACTATAACTAACAACAACAACAACAATGGGTAAAAAATCTCATTAGATTGCCGCAGCGCACAGTGGGGGAGATCGCGATCAGCGATCGCCAGCGATTCAATTCTATATATGCAAATCTTCGAGCGATTTTCGAATTTAGATCATTATAATGCGGTGTTATGGGGGCCCCTCGAGAGCTTTTCGCCAATTCATGCAGATGAAAACGAAAACGAAATGAAACGAAAACCGAAACGATTGAAAATCGCAAGCTGCCAAATTCGAAAATCATGGCGAATCGATCGGGCACATTTGATTGATATTGGCCAAGTCTCTATGGCGGCTGGAGGTCAAGTTTGCAGCTATGCCGACGAAAATCAATCACTTGCGAGTCACTGAATCGAAGGAAGACGACAGAGTGCACAGTGGTACGCGCTGAGGAAATGCCAATCAAATGCACATAACTGCGCAATGAGATCATTATGCCTATAGCTTAGCGCCAACTTCAAGCTGCTCTTCCCGATCTTTGGCACGTGTGCTCTGCGCTTTTATTATTTCTATGCTATCTCAAACCCAACTAATCCGCATTTCTTCAGTCCCTACACACGGCCCTATGATCGCCATAATTTTTGATCGATTGCGTGTGCGATCCCAATTCGCAGAACGAGCGGAGGTGCTAAAAGACCGCAAGATTAGGCCAACAACAACAAAAACAACAATAACAATAATACCCCCAGAGCATTGTCAATTTTCGCCATACTCTCTCGATATTGTAGCATATTGTATTGTATTGTGTGTTGTCTTGAGCTCAGCATTGAAGCGCAATTCGTTTCAACTTTGATTGGATCAAAAAAAAAAAAAAAAATAAGAAAAAAATGTGAAAAAAAGCTTTGAGCAGCTGACAGACACGTTTTCAGTTTTGGGATCTCCGTTTTCAGTTTCTGCTGTGTTTTCGAAATAGAGTCTCTGGCTCGGATCTCATTTGATGGCGCATTAAGATCAATTATTTGATTATGAAATCAAATCTGCATGAAATCTTCAAATAGCTGACCGGCTTATGGCGACCCCGCGATGTCAAATGTGGGCGCTGTAAAAACGCGCCACCACGACTCACATTAATTTCTCCCTCGGCGAGGGCTTAGCTACAACGACAACCATAACAACAACGGGAACAACAACAACGAAAACAACAGCACATTGCGAAGGTGAGAAAAACCATGAAACGGCCGACATTTAGCGTTGATCAGGGGCCGTTGATAAAGCCATCATCGGCCATCGGGCTGGGCATCGTCGCGTAAAAGTCGAAATAATCAAGCAATAAATGCGAGTTGCAAAATTAAATTAAAAACCTAAGTTTATGGCGAGCCAATTAGGTTTATGTTTATTCGCAATCCAGTTTTTTATTTTTATTTTTATAAAAATGTGTTTATATAAATAAAAGTGAAATTATTTGAGCTGTTAATTGAAAGTTAATAAAATTGTAGTTCATTTGATTTTGATTTATTGCTCTTTCTAATAACTCTACTTAAAAAAAAAAATAGACACAAAAAAGGAAAAAATTGTATTAGCAATATAAAAAAAAATGAAATAGCAAACAAAAAATAGCATATAAAAATGAAATAGAAATAAATAGATGACAAAATTGTGTTGGCAATATATACAAAATTTAAATAGTAAACAAAAAATAGAATATAAAAAAGAAATCGAAACATGGAAAAAAAGAGAGAGAGTATATTAAAAAAGAGAATAGCAAAACAGAGAATAAATATAGAAGAAATAGAAACAAGTACTAAATTAAACTAGTAAAAAAGAATATAATAATTAAACTAGTAAACAAAACAGAATTTATTAAATTTTTTTTTAGAAGAATATTTATAATGATTTTGTATGCTTTTCTATGCTAATTCGAAGTTCATTCACAACGCGCTCAACAGCTTGAGCCTCGGCTTGAAACCGTCGACACATCACGCTTACACACACATACACACACACACACACACACACACACTCGGATGCCAGCCTAAAATTACTTCAATTTTATTATTTGCTTATTTAACTTTTATCACCAATTAATGACGCCAGTTGTTGCCTCGGACGTTGCCATATTTGATCGATCATTTACGCTAATTGCCGGAGTATGCGAAAATGCGAAGTGAAATAAAATGAAAAGTAAACCTCGGTGCCGGCAGGGAGAGCCAGAGCCGGCAACAGCCGGCACAGCAGGCAGAGCTCGCACTTGGCCTAAAAATACGCGGCGAAGCCTCTTGGCAATTGACCCACTAATAGGCCCTGTCAATAAGAATGCTGCAGAGGCCGTGCCAACGATCGATCGTGAATGACTTGGCGGCCCGTTCCCTCCGACTCGTCTGATCGAGTCTCGGAACTGAGCTCTGAGGCCGGCAGCGTGTTTTGGCCGTTGAACTTTAGTTGGCAACACTCGCCCCCCTCCTGATGTCTCTCGGCCCCGTCCGAGGTTTCAAATTTTGTTTCCTGTTGCTTTAACACACAAATTAATTGCCCGCAAATCCTGTATACCCTCACTCCTCCCTCCCGCCTCCTGCTGCACAGTTTTCCCTGTTGCTGCCTCACAGCGGGGTGACGACCACCGTTTGTTGCCGCATTATTCAACAGTTTTCACTTCAAATTTTATTGATCAGTCGCAGCATTTGCAACTTGCAACGTGTTGCGCATGCGTACCCCGTGCTCGCTCCCTCCTCTGCGCCCGTTCAGCCTCAGTGCATCCGCGCGGCCCTTGCGCTTACGCGCTTGATCGGAAATTGGTTTCATGTCTAGCTTCCAGTCCCTCAGCGAACTGCACACATTTCCTGTCTACCCTCTCTCTAAATATTTTTCTGCCTGTCTCTTTCCTCTATTGTCACCCCCATCGGCTTTTAATAGCTTCACTGGACACCCCAAAAAAATAAAATAAAAAAAAAAAACGCAGCTCTTTGCATTATGATTGCCGAGCGTGAAATTGTGAGAATATTTTCCGACTATTTGACATCGGAATTATGTTTAATTATGCCCCCCGTCCGACTTATTGTTTGCCAAGCAGGATATTCAATATCATCGCTAGCGACTGCAATGCAATAGCTGTGCGACTCTGTCTATGCAAATGAGTGAGGTTAAAAGGCATCAGCGTCGAAAGGTTAGCAAAATAACCCTTAGAAGTGCTCTTTAGTTTTGAAAAACAATAAAGCCGTTTTTTTTTTTTTTAAACTGAAAAGTATTGCCAAGTTTACTAAACATATATTAGATATTGTGATGCAATAGCTGTGCGACTGTTTGTATGCAAATGAGTGTGATTAATGGGAAAAAACTTAAAAAATATATATTTTTGTATTTGAAATATTTTTTATAGTAATTTTTAAAACTTCAGCTAACTAAATTCAACTATCACAAAGAATTCTATACACTAAGAAGTTGCTCTTTGTATTCAAATGATTGAGCTTAACGTCAATTAAATAGGAATAGTTAAAAAATAAATTATAAAATACATTAAAAAATCTCCTTCTTTATTTTCAAGTGACATTAATGGAATATATACATAATAAATTCATATACATAATAAATTCACCTAGAAAACTCTCGTTTTGCATTCAAATGATTGATAACTAAATGTTTATTTCCATAATAATAGCTAAAAAATAGATTCTTAAAAACTGAGCTGTAAACTGCAATATATATCAACTTTTATAGAAACTGAGAAAAATACACAAGCTAACTTAACTTTTATAACTTGAAAAATCGCAATCAACCACAGTGTGATGATTGAGAGTAATATAAAATTACAGAAATACTGAAAAATTGTTTTTTAAAATGAAAAAAGCTGCAATATGACAAATCTAATAAAAACTTCCATCACATAACATCATCTAGCTATAAATCGATTGATATTTGGCTCGTTTCAACATGAAAATCCACTCCCCCATAAAGTTTTTACATCGACTTCAGTTGGCTTTAGTGCGCGTTGCAATTGCTTCTAATCGACAGTTTAATACACTGAGTGGTCATAAACGATCTGCTGTGAGCATAGCATATAGACAGCATATACATATATCACCCGCCCCGACTATAAGCACAGTTCGAATGACATTCATTTCCATTTGAATTGAACTCAAAATGGACTCGCGAGTCAATCACAGTGAAGTGAACCTCATGAAAAAGCGTTTAAAATCAGCCAATAATGACAACACAGACACACACACACACACACTGAGAGAACTATAGACAACAATAAATAGTGGAAGATATGTAAACTAAAAAATAGTTAAAAGCAGCAATAAAATCGAAAACGAAAAGAATACAACAAAAAAACTGTCGCAAATTGCGGTCATTCGTCATGCGCACATGAGCAGAACGGCAGCAATCAGGGGGGAGGGGGGAGAGGCAGAGCAGAGGGTGTAGAGTATGCAGAGGGGGGCGTAGAGAGGCTCAGGTAGCGCTAGAGAGCACAGCGCGTAGCCCCAACAACAGCGGGCTGAATTCTCGACAAATGGCGTCTTGGCAAATGAGGGCGATGTGTGTTTGTGTGTGTGCGTGTGTGTGCGGGCAGCGCGTCACAGCGAATGCTTCTCAGCTATGTAAGAGTATCAAACGAAAGCAGCAGCAACAACAACAACAACAACGAGGGGCTGATGAGGCAGAAAATCAAGCAAAAAAAAAAAGCTGCTACTTTTGTCTTTGTTACTCCCCACACACACGCACACAGATACACACTCACACAAGCTCAGTTGTTTTCCAGCTATGAAATGTGTTTTGATTTGCTGCGCTTGCGAAAAGCAAAAAGCTTTCTGGTTGGGCGACAGCCCCGACGCCGACGGGTGCGCAAGTGGGGTGAGTTTAGCGTGGTGGGTTGCTGTCACAGCTCAATATGGCGGCGACGCCAGCAGCGCCAGCGCCAGCAGCAGCAGCGACTGCTCAATGGTGCTTGACTGCGCTCATCGGCGGACGACGCGCTGCGTGAAGTGCGCATGACGCGGCGGCAAGAGAGCAGCGAGTGAAATAGAAACACAAGTAGACACAAATACACTTACACACATACATATAGAGCCAGCCAGCTGAGTAGCCGTGTGCGTGAGTGTACATAGGAAGACAATTGCTGAACTACAGTTATGAGCAGCGACATAAAAACACTTGGATGATTTCAATTGCGATGCGCCTGAAAACGGCAGAAATGAAGTACGCGACACGAGTTCCAAAACAGACTGATGAGCCGCTTTCACGGCTCCTTTATTTATATCAAAATCTTATTCTAACTTATCTCTATATTAAGCTAAGGGGGGTTACATGAGCGCCCTAAGCGATAAGTGTGTATTTATATTTAGGGTCACAATGTGTAATGTTGCATTGCGTGGGTCACGCTGCTGTCATATGCATATGCTGCGGACTCCTACACGCTGCTTTGGTCAGGCCTATCTCAAGTGTTGGACTGATTTATATTTAACCTTTTGAACTCATCTGCTTGACAAAGTATTTATTCGATTCAGAGAGTTCATTGCCTTCTAAACGTTGCTGGTGTCAAAAACTTATTTCTAGTGCATTGTTTATGAGTTGACAACGGCAAGAAACTAATCTTAGCATTCTAAACTTCATCTCAACTGCAGTGTTCAATCCATGTGTACTCTATAGGATTGAACAGCGCCATTTTCGCGCGGCGTACGTGCGTGAGAACGCAGGAAAAAAATTTAATAGAGACAGATAGAGACACAGAGAGAAAGAGAAAATAATAGAGTAGGTAAAATAGCGCAAAAAAGTAGCTAAAACATTTTTGTATAGTATTTTGATAGTGTATTAAACATAAACAGAACTGAAAGGTATCTGATATCGGCCAGAGAGCTAAAAGAAAAAACCTTATTTAAGGTATATAAATGATTTAAAAAGTTAATGAATGATATAATTATTTGAAGCACTAAGAAGTACTTCATTTAAGAAAAATAATTGATTCAAAAAATTACGAATGATATAATAATTACAACCATTTTTTACAATTTCTTAGAAAAATATATAAACTATAGTGTACTAAACATAAAAATGATACAATAATTTGAAGCATTAAGAAATACTTAATTTAAGAAACATAATTGATTAAAAAAGTTACGTACAATATAATTATTTGAGCCACTTTTTCACATTTATTAGAAAAAAATTGAAGTTACAAGAACGAAAAAATAACTAAATTCTTGATATTTTCATAATGTGTCAGTTTAAAACTTTTGTATAGTACCTAAAATATTTAACTTTACTTCGAAAATAAGTCCCAAGACCCTTAATAAATAAAAATCCCTATAGAAAATGCCAATTTACGAGCATTTTCCAAAACTTTTTCAAAAACGTCTATAAAATTGATACTCTTTCTTCAATAATAAATTATTTAGAGTTTTTGCAGCTTAAACTTGTGTTTTAAAGGTATGAAAAGGTTAAAAAGTGCGCTGGGCAACTTTTAAAAAATTTCTTGTAGCAGTGGTGCTACTATTCTTTTCACAGCTGTATAAATAAGTATATGTTTTGTAATATTCCATTAGAAATTATCCCTATACAAATTGTTCAACTATGCAAATACAATTGAAAAACAGCTAAAATTAATATGCCAAATGAAATACCTGCATAATTTTCAATAAAACTCACTGTAACGATTTTTTTAAAATGTCCATTAATTTATAGGCAATTTCTCGAGTCTCGCGCTATGTCTCTACTAAATAAAACCCCTATAAAGTACTCTTAAAGATTAAAACAGCATTAAGACTTCTCCAAATTCGAAATTTTAATTTAAAACCAAATTTTCGATTCCTCAGTGAGACCAGCCATATTTAACTTGCTCTAGCTAAACCTTTTCCTATCGCACCTGCATTATTGCTCGCCTCTGCGCTGTCAACAGTTTCTGGCGCTTATCACCAGGCCAAGTGGCAGAACTTGTTGCCTTTGGGTCAAAACGGAAAACACCGAAAACACCAAAAACTGAGAGAGAGAGAGAAGAACTGGCAGCTATATCAATTTCGTTGGACAATTTGTTTTCCATTAGTTGTGCGCTGTGAGGCGCATCGGTCGCAGCGCGCTGTGTGTGTGTGTGTGAGTGTTTGTGTCTCCACAATGGTTCCACATAGCTGGTATTGCTTCCATTGGTTTCCATTTGGTTGCCATTGTGTGGAGACGGCACAACGTATCCGATAGCCGGCGTTGTTATGACGCCCATTAAGGCTATTATTATGAAAATTTTCAGCATCATTGATTTTTGTTACCGATTTTCTAATTTAAGCAAATTGCTGTACACACACACACACACACACACAGAGGAAAAAAGACTCATCTGGCTATAGTTTTCGTTAGCTCTTCCGATTCCCCACTCTCCCGCTCTAGCCCTTTGATTTATTGTATTTCCCTTGTCTTTGGTTTTCTTGAGGCTGCCGCCTCAACTGTTAACTGCTTGCGTCAACATATCGAGAGTACGCATATCTTAGCCTGAATGAAATTTCCTCAATGAAACTGGACATTAGCATAAGCTGCACGAAACTTGGATAGCTATGGGCGAGATACATATATATAAATATATATATATATACATATGCATGTTATATGAAAGAAGACGAAACCTGTTCGCATTTGAAGCCAATGTCTTGTCTTACACGATGTTTCTCTGACTGCCCGACGGGGGGGAAAGGGTGTAGAGATAGGGAGTAGGGGTTTAGCTGCTGTTGGCTGTGGTGCTGTTGCTGCTGCTGTGGTTATTTGTTAGCTGGTGTCAAAGCTGTCACATATATCACGGCAGAGTTGCGCGGGGTCAGCGAGTGGCCCACACGCATCTGTCTCTGTCGCGCGCCCAGGCGAATGGGTTTTGACTTGGTTTGCACATGCATATTGTATGTGTGTATGTATGTGTGTATGTGTCTGTGTCTGTGCTGCCCGCTTCCGCTACCCCTTCTACTCGATCGCTTTTACTGCTATTGCTGTTGCAAGGTAATTGCCAAGCTGTCCCCTGGAGCCATCATGCCGCATTTGTCCACCGCGAGCAGCAACAGCAACACTTTTCAGTCGTGATTGCAATTGGCAGTCAGCTGAGCGGGGGAGCAGCAGAACGGGGAGGAGCTGTAGGGGGGGGTGTTGCAAGCGAAATGGATTCCAGACATATGTTAGTCTTATAATTTATGTCTCGGCTCGATGCGAATTTAAGTTTTGTTTATTAATTGCCCAACTCGATCGGCGTTTGCCCGCGGGCCATGGCTGTCTCTCTGTCTCTCCGTCTCGGACTCGTACTCGGGAAGTCTGTTTGTTTTATTGCTGTTGTGCGCCTGTGTAATTCGTTTAATTGCATAGAATTTGAAACGCTTCAAGGTTGCTGCGCGAAATGAAGTGCATTTAGCACGCAATCCGACAAAACAAACAGACAGGCAGACAGGCAGACAGACAGACAGGCAGGCAGGCAAACAGACGAATTCATTCAGCATTGTTTATAATTAAAGCCATTCGGAAAGCTCATTAGAATAAAACGGCAGGAAAGTGTCTGCTAAATATGAGCTGATCGTCTAATTTACCTAAATGAGCTATAAACAAGCGCAGCGATCGAGACAGCGAGAGAGAGAGAGAAAGAGACAGCGAGAACTCTGGATGGAGATTGTGGATTGTAGCTGGAAGCTATCAAACAATTTGTCCGGCAGATAATAAACAAGTTTCAGTTCACAATTTGTTTTTTTGAGCAATGATTTATGTGCGCTTTATTTTGGCTTAGATAGCAGCTAATTTATTGCATAAATTTTATATTTTATTTGGGATTAGCTTTTTATTTGACTAGAACACAATTTTTATATTTTCTTAAATATTTTTTTGCATTTAAGTGTTTGTTTTTTGTTTGTTTAGTTTTTGCATTTTGAAATTTTACTTGTCTTTTATTTTTTTTCATACTCTCAGTTGATTTTATTAAATTATTATATTTTTGGATTTTCCAATGTTTGAATTAATAACTATTATTACTTTTTATATATATTTTTTTAATTTGTCCTGCTTTTTTACTTATTCTTTAAATTGGTTTTATTAGAATATAATATTGTTGAATTATTTAATTAATTAGGTAATAATTATTAACATTTCTTTTACTATTTTTATAATTAATCCTTTAATTTTTTTTTAACCTATTCTTAAAGTTGAATGCATTATATTAGATTGTTTGATTGTTATTTTATTAATCAATTTATAATTATAAACAATTTTTTAATTATTTTTTCTTAATTTAGGCTGATATTATTTCATTTATTTATTCTTTATCATTAACACTTTTTAGCCTATGTCTTATATTTTATTTGATCTCACTTTTTAATTATTGAATTATTTTCATTTTTAATTACTTAATTTAATTTTACCTTTATTATTTGTATTTATACTTTCTTTTTAATTACTTAATTTCATTTTACCTTTATTATTTGTATTTATACTTTCATTTCTAAATTTTTTAAATTTGTTTAGCTTTTCTTTATTATTTCTTGTTTATTTAGAATTTAAGAGAGTCCATATTTAATTTTTTATAGTACCATTAACTTTTATATTATTTTTAATAAATTCTTGCTTCTCTGAACTCATTTTTAAGTCCATGCTTGTCTCGTTGACCTTTCGAAACGTTTTAAATTTCGTTTAATATTTCAAAATATTTTGCTGAGATTTCTCTAGCTGCCACTCCCCCTCCAGCTCGCCGCACCACTCGCCGCGTGCACAGTGTGACACATTGAACGTTTTATCAAACTAATTAAAGGCTAAAAACGTTTTAATTGGACAGCAGATAGACTTTTGAATGGCCCCAGCGAGCAGTAGCTCAAAATGCAAACTGCCACTGCCACAGGCACTGGCTGCAGCAGCTAGCAACTTGCAACAGAAACGTCGCAACGTTGCAACTCATATGCGCACGTCGCGGCACGTCGCGTCGCGTCTCTCGTCTGGCGTCTAGCGTCTGAGGAGGCATTTGGCATTTCGGCCTGCCACACAATCTGCATATGAGCTGCAACTGCGACTGCGACCGCTGCGAGTCTGCGGCATGCAGTTGATATTTAGCGAGATGCCAGGCGCGATTTGACAGCGACTATCGATTTATGCTCGTGCAATCGTTAGTGCCTCGAAACGGAATTCATGACAGCCGCTCAGGGCTCAAATTGAAGCTAATTGAAATGTCGATAAGGCGAGCGTTTTGACATGCTGACAGCTGCTGCGATAGCTGCACTCGCACTCGCAGCTTGCAGTTACAGCTTTGCAGTTGAAGTTGCCGCTGGGCGCGACGCTGGCGAAGAGGTTACCTACCTGCCTGCCTACCCTGCATGTCCCCACGTTGCGTATACGTAACGTTGACTCATGTTGACCCAGTTAGACGGGCAATGGCAGCGTGCAGCATGCGGCATGCCACATGTGACTCACTGGATGGCACAGCTGTGCGGCAACAATGAGTTGCAGTTGCAGTTGCCGCAGTTGTGACTCCTTTGAAGCCTGTGCGCAATTTATGCGCACAATATGCGAAATTTATTGTAAGTCGAGCCGGAAGCGGCCAATCAAACTGCAGTTGTTGTTGCTGTTGTTGTTGCAGCTGCTCCAATTGCCGCCCACCTGTGCCCGAAGAAGCTCTGCCCCCGCGCTCGGCCTGCGAACCGGTTCGCTGGAAGTTTCACTCTGCAATTTCTCTGCGAGAATCAGACGCAGTGCTGCAGCCCTGGCGCGCAGGTGTCGTTGCAGTCGCCGTCGCAGTCGCAGTCGCTGTTGCTTTCATTTTCATTGAACAATGTGCATCATTAACGCAGAATTTCAGTTGTTGTTGTTGCCGTTGACGTTGCCTTTTAAAGCTCGTTAACAAAGCGCAAATATTTTAGGATTACATTTTTGTTCTTTTTTTTTTTCTCGCGCATTTTTTGTTGGCTTTATAAAAAAACACAAACACAAATTTGTTTATATTTTTTTTTTGCATCTTAATGAAGTGCGATTCAGATTCACTTAACAAAAAGTAACTCGAACTCACGGGAATTGTTGTTGTTTGGTTACTGCTGCTAAATGAGGAAGTCGAATATTTGGCAAGTGAGCCCCCGCCTCGGTCGCTGTGCCCCTCCCACTTGACTGCTGCCTCCATTCCGTTCCATTTTTGGCGCTCACGTGTCGCCGCCGCAGCTCGCAGTTAGCTTCACTTCATTTCATTTAGTTTGATTCGCCTTGGAGTTTTTTGGGCTGGTCTTTAATTCCCCCATTTTTGGGTACTGCCTGCGTTTGTTTTGCCCGCTGATTAACGCATTTTCTTGGCTAGCAGGCATTGTTGTTGCTGTTGCTGTTGTTGTTGTTGCTGCTGCCAGGCTGCAATTGTTGCTGGCCATTGTTGCAGCCATGCGCCCCAGAGTGATTTATGCCCTCCCGAGAGGATTTTAATGACACTTCGAGAGCTGCCACACATTTGCGCTAATAAGTTGCAAGCGTGTGGGAGAAGGGGAAGAGGCATAATAGTTTGGCTTATGAGCTATAAAAATATGTCAGGCTACGTATAAGGCTAAGTGGGCTAAGCGTAGAGTAGCGGAGCTGCCAGGGGGATTCCATTAGAGAGAAGACTGTAAAGTCTGTAGGAATAGGGGGAAGTCTATAGAAGACTGTAGAGGTATGAAGAAAACAAGGGAAGAATGGTGAGGTATGTAGAAGACTATGGAAGACTGTGGAAATGTTTGAAAAATTGTTGAAGTCTGCGAAAGACTGTGCAAGTTTGAAAAAATGAATTCTGTAGAAGACTAAAGTAATTTGTAAAAAACTGAAGAGATCTGTAGAAGACTGATAAAGGCAATGCAAGTCATGGAAAGACTATAGAAGAATGCATAAAACTTCAGAAGACTGTTAACCTTTGAAAATATGTGTAGGCGACTTTGTGGAGTCCTTCGAAGTATGCAGAAAAGTGAAAAGAGCTTTAGAAAGTTCGGTAGAGAAGACTGACGAAGAATGTAGAAGACTGACGAAGTCTGTAGAAGTCAAGCAAAGTATATGTAGAAGACTGCTAAAAATCGTCAGTAGGCTGTTAAGGATTGAAGAAGACTTTAGAAGATTTAAAAAAATGTATAAAAATACGTAGAAAGCTGAAGAGGACGTAGAAGACTGTAGAAAGCTGGAGTGAGAGCACTGGTGAAGTCTGTAGTAGCCTGTCTATAAAAGCCTGATGAGCTTCGACGAAACTTTAATAATACTGTAGAAGTAACAAATTGTGGAATCGTCAGAAGACTGTGAAGGCCTTAGAATACTGAAAATACAAAATTCTGTAGAAATTTGAGGAAATTTGTGGAAAATAATAAAAAATATAGAAAAAGATTATGAAATATTAGTAGAAGTTTATAGAAGACTGAACAAGTATGTGAAAATTATTAAAATTATAGGGAAGTTGGTAGAAGACATAATAACTTCCAACTGCCGACAGTTAATTTGATATAGAGCAGTCATCAACTGAAGAGCTGACCCTGCTTAGTGCCAGCAGTTAAATACCCTGTAAATGAGCACTGATTTTACTCTCATTTGGGCACTCCTCTTCATGTAGTCTGCTAAAGCTGCAGCTGCTTTTTAATGGGTCTTTAGTGAAACAGCAAACGCCTGCCTCGTAAACGGGCGCACGCGTCGACAAGACAAGACGAAAAGGTGTTAAAAAGCCGCTCGAAAAGGGCGCGACGCGAAGGACAGACAGGCGAAGGGAAAAGGGAGACAGACAGAGAGAGAGAGAGAGCGAGAAACAAAGGTAAAGGCAAGAGCAACCAAATAGGTGGTTAATAACCCGAACGCTAATGAAAAAGACACTGACAAGGGGCAGCAACAGCAGCAACAACAACATCAACCACAAGCACTGCGGATGACGTCAAATGCCTTGTAGGCACGTGAGCAACATAAAGGTTAAGCCGGGCAAGCGTACCGAACGAGGGTTAAGGACGAGCACGCTGACGGTCAATGGGGGCGTTGCTTTGAGGGCGCTACACTGATGAATTGGTGGCATATGGCAAACTTTTGCAGCTGCCCTCGCAATGATGATGTTGAAGCAACCCGATGATCATCGCAATGATGGGCAACTTTTTATGCCCATACTTAACCATTGAAAATGTGTAAAACTGGTATATTAGCTTTGTGCAAATGTATATAGCACTCAGTAGGAGGCGTGGCAGATCATACAAAGTATACATCTGCATTAATAGCTGTCCGCCTTGTCCGTTTGCCTGTATGAACAACCAGAACAGAGTTATTACAAGAGCTAGAGACACCAAATTTGGTATGCAGCTGCGTGTATAGCATACGCTGATCAAGCTTGTTTTAAATTTTAAGTGCCACGCCCACAGCCTACATAAATACATTTTTTTCATTTTCAGCTAAATATAAGGCAAACTATTTAAGCTAACAACATTGTTAGTTGACATACAGGTAGCTAACTATAACGTTGCCATACACTGCAAATTGCAGCCCAATCGAAGCTTAAACGCAGAAGTTATAGGTGCAGGCAGTTAACCATACAGACGCAGTAGCAAGCCGAAGTCCATGCTTGCCTTGGACTGTATGTATGCAGTGTATTGAATTCGTGTAATAAAAGGAAACTGTCTACAGGGTATCTTACAGTCGAGTTCTCGCGACTGTAGCTTTCTTTGCTTATTTTTAATGCTTCGACGAGAAAGCGCAAGATAAACGCGCGATGCTTTTCTTTTAACACCTTTTCGAGAGATTTGTGCGTGCGATTTGTTGTTAGCCTTGTTGTGCGTGTTGTTGTTGTTGTTGCTGTTGCTGTTGCTGTTGTTGTTGCTGTTGTTGTTGCTGTTTACGCTGGCACTTAGCGCCTGCTTTCAGCGCTGTAGATTAGATAGACAGGCGGCAACAGGAGTGAGAGAAGTAAACCTACTTCGAGTCGCGTTCGATCTACTCTGCTCGTTTAATTATGTAAACGAGGCAGCGCGCTCCACGAACAGCCCAAAGCGTAGGGCTATTTGTGTCAAATTGACACCTCGAAGCGGGAAATGCAATGGAGAAGACTGCAGCACTACACTCCAACTCCCCCTCCCCGACTGTCCCTCTCCGCCGCCCTTCACCATTAAATATTTATGAGCGTGCGCCGTCGCTTTGCCTAATTGATGAAGCCTTTTCTTGCTTGCTTTCTTCGCTCTGCTCGCTGCAAGGTGTTAAGGCGCGGGTGGGGCAGCGGCTATTGGGGACATGTCAAGTGCGACAAGACGTGGCGTGCTACAAATTGTTGCAGCACTGTGCTTGGACTGCAGGTGCCAGCGGCGCATCCAGCTGTGCCGAACAAATGAGCCTGGCGACAAGCGCAAATAAACCAAAATCAACTCAGCGCCGCATGCAGCTGCTTGCAACTCCCCCCCCCCCTCCCTCTCCCTAGCGGCCTGCTGCCCCACTGTTACGCCCACACACTGCCCTCTGCCGTTAGCCCCATTCGTGTGGTGCTGGTCGCGTGTAAATGATTCTCGCCAACATGTTGCAGTTGCAGTTGTTGCTCTGACTCCGTGTAGATGCAACATTGAACAGGCCAGAGACTGCATTCAGCTTGCAACAGGTAGCCAACTGGGCTGTCAATACCTACACGCCTGCCTGAGAAACTGAATGCAATGGCGTCGCGCCGAGCGCGTTGAGCCGCATGTGGCAAGTGGTAAGTGGCAAGTGGCAGGCAGGCAGGCAACGAGCCATGTGGCATGTGGCATGAGAAGCGACATGAGCAGGCGAGACTGACAGACCGCTGGGCTACACTATACAGTGAAATTAAAAGTTGAAGCGAGCAGCAAGCAGAGTTCAAAGTTGACTGCGACAGGCAAGCGCCATACAGTCATGGCAAAAATAATAGTAACAGTTGCTGCAAATATTAAATAAAACCTTTAAAGTGTAAAACTGTATGTTGTTTATATATATTTGTATATAAAAAAAATATATAACACTATACAGTCATGGCAAAAATAATAAGTAATGCTTTTCTCCATGACTATATATAAAATTTATATACTTAAAGCAGCTTAATAATTTCAGCATATTTTTCTAGCTATTTTATAGAGCATTTGCTCGTCGTGCAGCTGCCGCTGGCACTGCGCTCTGTCTTAAATCTCCACGCCTAAACCCAAAACATATTACAACACATAAAAACCAATGTATGCCCCCGCTGCCTGGCTGACTGACCAACAGCCCCCCCCCCCTCTTCCTCGCCCCTGCCCTGTAATCTCTCTTAGGCACAAATGTACACAAAATTCAATTCCAAGAAATTGACTGCAAAATCCGCGCAACTTTAGCTCGTTTTTTCTTTGACATTTAAATGCAGCAGGCGGCAAGGGTTAGCAGAGGGGGAGGGAGGGGCACTGCCTATGCATATATAGTATACGGCGTGGATGTCTGTTAGCGCGGAGTGAAAACGAAACGATGCCAAACGCATGTTCAGCATGCGCTGCACTTGTCCGGCTGCCTTCCTCTCCCTTCCTCTCTCTCTCTGTCAGCTGCTACTACTGTTTCCCTCTCTCTCGCTCTTGCTCTCTCTACCCGCTGCAACTACTGTTCCAAATTTGATTTGCCATGCTGATTTGGACAAAGCTGCTGCTGCGGCTGCTGTCGCTGCTGCTGCTGCTGCCTCGTCGTAGTCCATTTGTGTCCCTGGGGCGCGCGCGTATGCAAAAAGCAAAATGCGGAAAACATATTTGGCATAGTTTTTTCCCCTGCTCTTTTCTCTCGCTCCCCCCACTGCCTCTGCTACACTGTCCCTCTCTCTCTCTCTCTCGTACCCGCTCGCTCTTTCACTCTTAAAAATGTCTTTTTCTGCGCTTTTGTCAAATGTGTGGCCAGAGTTGCTGCCGCTGCTGCTGCTGTTGTTGTTGTTATTGTTGTTGTTATTGTTGTTGTACTGCCTTGTTGTTGTTGTTGCCAGTTGCTGTGGCCGTTAGCCGTTTGATGGTTTGGCTGAGGCTGTGGCCAGCTCGTTGTCGGAGATTTACGAGCGCCTGGTCCAATAAAATGATTGCCAGCGATTTTTTATGCAAATTGTTGTTGTTGTTGTTCGCGTTGCTGTTGTTGCTGTGCTGTGCGTCATGAGTCATGCGCATAATTTTTTGTAAGTTTGACTATTTTTACGAGCTCTACGCAAGCAACATCATTTGTTGTTGCTGCTGCTGCTCTTTTATGGCTCGCGTTTACGGCATTTGCTTTATAATTTGTTGTCGAGAGCAAGAGCGAGAGAGAGAGAGAGAGAGAGGGGGGGGGGGGGGGAGAGCGGGAGAGAAGTTAACTGCATTCTTTGTCGCCGTGGGGTCGGCAAATTGAAATTTTTTACAGCGAGGGTAACTCACGTGGGATAATTTTCGCCTGTCTGCCTGCCTGCCAAACAAAAGACTTAGGCAACGAACTTGTTCTCGCACATGCACACACGGACGCACACACACTGACACCACATCAAGTTCGCTTGTGGCTGTCAAAGCGAACATTTCCTGTCGCATTTAACCTCAATAGAAACTTTCACAACGTCTCAATACTACAACAACAACAACAACAACAACAACAACGACAGCAAGTAACAAAAATACATTAAAAAACATTAACGGAGATTTCATTAAACAAATTTCAGGAAATATTTTGTTGTATTTTTTTTTTTTTTTGCACGGGCGATCAATCGTTTGCCCCCGCTTCGTGCGGCGCCCCGGAGCGATGGGAGTCAAGACAATAAGCCACATTCGGCAACGGCAACGGCGGCGGCGGCGGATTATTTAACGATTATCCATAAAGCCCAAAGACAGATAACAACAATAACAAAAGCTACAACAACTTCGGCAACAATTCTTCAGTTATTGCTGCGGCAATTTTTGGCGATTTATCATCTTTTCGGCCGCTTCCCTCGGCGCAATTGGCTTTGTTTTCCTTATTACGCTGCGCAGGCGCGTGGCAGCCACTGACCGCCCTTCCTCAGCCTCTCCGCTATTTATATTCCACTCTCTCTTTCACTCCTTATCTCTCTTGTTTTCTTTATATTTTATCTAAGTAACTTTTTCTTTGTTTTCTAAGTCAATTTCTCGCCTAGTAACCTTTCTCTCTTTTTCTATAAATCGGTTTTCCTATATACCCATTTTGCCGCTTTCTCTCTATGTCTATCTGTATCTATCAAATATTTTATATTTATATCCTTGCCTATATGTATATCTCTCTGTGCGTAATGTTTTTCTTTCGGCTGTAAGCTCTTCTTTTTGAAACCTTAGTTTTTCTATTTTTCAATCACATTTACCGGCATGAAATGAGCGCTTTTTTTAATTTATTGATTATATTTATATATTTATTATATTTATATATGTATATATTTATTATATTTATATATTTATAATATTATTATATTAACATATTTAATATATAATTATACCGGCGTGAAATCAGGCGTGTTTTATTATTTTATTTATATTTATTTTTTTTTTGTTTTCTCATTTTGTTTTAATCTTTTTCCCTTGCAAACTTTATTGCTCTCTGTCCTTTTTTCTTCTCTCATTCCCATTTTTTTCGTCCCCAATCTCTTCTTTTTTCGATCTTTTCCTGTTGATTTTGTTCTGTCGCTCTCTTACTCTACTCTCTTTTTATATATATTTGTATCTCTTTCTCTTTCTACTTCTCTCTTTAATTTTTCTTTTTATAGAGATACAATCTTTATCTCTCTCGCTATTTTTCATTAACTTTCTTTCATTCTCTCTCTATATCTTTTCCCATTTTTCACTCTTTATATTTCTCTCTATTTTTATTGCTTTCTCTATCACTTTTTCCTTACTTTGAATGCTGTACTCCTTATCAGCAGCTGCCCTTGCGCTGCCCTCTCTCCCGGCACGTGCTGCCCAATTGCAGGGTATGCATATATAGAGTAATCTGCACTATATTTATATGTAGCACATGGCGGGGAAGATCAAAGCACGGCACTGCGAATCGGGGGCTGGCACTTGTCGTGCATTTGTCATGCTCGATTCGGAATGCATTTTGCGGCTATTTAACAATTCGCCGCGCCGATTTCTCATAGACATTTCGGCTGACTTTTATGAGATGTGACAGCGTCGTCGCGAGTCGATGACTTGCAACGGGCGTCAGGTGATTGGGATTGTGATTGGTCGCCCGGCTGCTTCATTACTTGCAACAGCGGGTTGCAGGCTGCCACAGGTTGCATGTGGCTTTGGCATTTCACGACGAGCTCGAGTCGAAATAAAGTTGTTAACTGCCATTGTTAAACGCAATAAGTCGGCGCAAACTACATTGTACGGCGACGGGAGTGAACAAGAGCGAACAAGAATGAACAAGAATATTTATATGCATATGAATAGCAACAGCAACAATAACAACAACAACGCAGAGCATAAAAAATAATGAGAAACATAAATATCGGCTTTACGATTGCAACGTGACTTCATTTAAAATCGAACAAAATATGCAAAATAATATCAAAACAACAGCAACAACAACAACAACAACAACAAGTCGCAGCATGCGCAAACCAGACACACGTACAGCATGGGGCGCACATTTAGAGCCACACACGTGCGTGGTCAAGCACCCCAAGCCGAATTTGGCACTTGCCCGAGAAAGGGAAACAAGTGCGAGAGAGAGAAGAAAATGACCAAAAAGCAACAGCACAAACAACCAGAAGAAACGGAAAATAATGCCTATAAAAATTAATAAATTTTATGTACCTTTATTGCCGTTGTTTTTGCTGTTGTTTTTGTTGTTGCTGTTGCCTTTGTTGTGCTGTCCACTGTCTGTTGCCCTGCCCCTTCCCCCCACTGACAACGGTGGCTGTTGCTTTGCATTTTAAAGAGCTTTAAAGCGCTTCTTCCCGATTCTTTTCAATTTGTTCGGCGTCGACGTCGACTCCGGCTCTATTAACGCCCATCAATATGCCGAAAAATCAGAAAATAAAAAGTAAAAAAGATGTCAAATTGCCAACTGTTTGCCGTTGATGTTTCTCTTCTTCTAGCATTATTAATTTTACGTTTTTACTATGTTTCTTGGGCCTGTTACAACGCAGACAATAGCGATGCGATTCCGCCGCTTCTCTCTCTCTCTCTTTCTCTGCGATATTGAGCCATAAAATTGACCATTTTGCCGCGTTCGCTTCTCGAATTCGGATTTCGAATTTTGACAGCTGCGCATAAAGTTGCTCATAAATGTCACGAGATGCTCCACAGCAATAGCAACAACAACAACAACTTTAACAAGAAAACGAAGTCGAAGTCGCGATCGAGAAATATCAATGACAAAAGGCCCTCGAACTGCGGGGCATAATAAATTAAATGACTAAATGTGCCGCAGGAATGGAGAATCAATAATAGAAAATGGGCGCCCACACAAAACAAACAACAGCAACAACCAAAACAACAACAGCAGCAACGAGAAATAAAGTCGGGAAAAAAATGCAAACCACTTTCAGCAGTATTTATAGGGCAGCAAATAAAGCCGAATGGGCCAGGCTATAAATAAGCCCCCGATAAGGCATGAGAATGCGCAAAAATACAACCGAGAAAATCTCATTAACGAGCTGTAAAATTCCCCATTAATTAGGTTACGAAACAAGGGGTATGTTGTCAGCAATCAGGGTTAATAGAAATCTTGCTTATATCATATATATTTATCAATTAAAAAATCTTCTTAGCTAGCACAAAGTATGTAAAAGTTTATAATGTCGAGATCTGAAGAATAACAAACTTGAAAAATATAAGAAAATAAAAAAAAATATATAATAAATAAATAAATAATTAGAAGCAATATTAAAAACATAAAAATTTAAAAACAAAATCTTTCTATTTTTGTTTCTTTTATAAATGAAACAAAAATCATATAATGAGTTTTGCTTGTAATTTTTGTGTGGACAATTTAATAATTATTTAATGGATGCATTATAAATTTATACAAATTGCAATTATCTTCCCATAACTGGGATGACATTTACCAAAATCTTATCATAAGTTTGTTTATATAGAAACCTCTTTAAATATTATATTAATAATTAGATATCCCATTAGAAAAATCAAAAATTCTCTATATAAAATAAATAAGTTGGCTCATTTCATATACATAAGTACAATAATTCAAAACTCAATTAGAAAACTCAAAACAATTGGAAAACCTCAAAATGGGCCAAATCAATATCCATAATCATATCCATATCAATAAAACATTTCGGAAAACGGTACAAAGCCCATTCGGGACTTCCTCGCTCGCGCACATCGCTCAATTTATGCAAATGGCTTTCAGTACGTAATGCCCATTTATCGCCGGCCGATTGACAATCGACAATCGACTGACAACGGCATTTTAATGTACAAAAAAAAAAAAAAAAAATCAACTGAAGAATCGAAAATAACTCGGCGTACGCGCATATTAAAAAGTATGAAATGAAATGAACCTGCGCATAATTTCACCGAGAGGGCGAGGGGCCGAGTCTACGTACGACTGAGGCGAAAGCCCAAAAGAACAGGTTCATAATTGAAATTCATGTTATTTCTCAATTGTTGTTGTCTCTGGCCGATTGTCAATGTGTCAGACAGACGACGACGCGAGGTACTTGCATATTTCTAGCCGGGCGCGACGCAAGTTACCGTTGCGTAGTCGGAGCTGGAGCTGGAGCTGGAGTTGAGGCTGAAGACTGGTTCGAGCACTGCCCGCTGCCGGCTGCCTGCTGCCTCCAAAGTCCAAGTGCGATCGAACTAATGCCAAAGGGGCCCCACTTAAAGATTCCGCGAGGCTCGCGAGGGCGACGCGTTACGCATTTTTATGAGGTCATTTGCGTGTGAAGCGCACTAAATGCGCTCCTGTACTCCCACTACCCACTACCCCCCCCCCCCCCCTACCACTTGCAAACAATTCTGGGAAATTCTCTGTGTATGTGTGTGTGTTTGTGCTAGGAAAAGCCGGCCAAATATTACTCATGGCAAATGGAAAATCTATTAAAATTATCACACGCCACGCTGACCTCAACGGCGAGCAAACATTTTTCAAGTACCGTTCCAAATACGCGAACAGCAAAAAAAAAAAAACAACACTCAAAAAATACCAAAGAAATAAAAAAAAAAACTATACACAAAAATAAAACCACAGCCAATAAAATGAAAAATGCTGGCAAAAAATATTGCGGCAAAATAATTTGCCACGCTCGTAAATTTTCAGCTCATAAAAAGAAACGAACTACGTTGGTGGGTCGCCTGTGCGTGTGTGAGTATGTGCGACTGTGTGTGTGCGACTGTGTGTGTGTGCCTGAGTCAGTGGCGAGCATATCTCGAATTGAGTCAGATTTTTCGGGGCCCCCTGATCGACACTTGAGTCGACTCAACTCTTAGGCTCTTTGATATATTGCCACTTCCACGGGGCCGCCGCAGCGACATCATTTGCATGTGAAAAGCCGGGAAAAAGTTTCTCTAATTTGCCAAATGATTATTGTGTGTGGCTAAACAACGTTAAGTGTGGTCATAAATTAGCGCTCGTTGTTGTTGTTCTACTTGTGGTTGTGGCCATAAATTTGCCGAAGCCAAAGTTGACAATGCTGAAAGACCCTGCCTAGTATATAATATAGTAACTATAGCTATACTTTTGATTACAAGTGTTTTGTTTGTTTTTAATAGAATAATCAATGCGAGGGGGCAGGGCAGGGGAAGTGGCACAGTGCCGCTGTCGTACAAATCGATTGACATGCAATTAATAAAGTGCAGTTTCTCGACTGCTCGACTTGACATGTCAGTGTTCCGTCTCGCCTGTCATTAGCTTATCGCTGCGACTATAACCATATGTAGCCAAGTTCGTTGCCTAAGTCACTCACAACGAATGACTTAGGCAACGAACTTGCATTCCTTACAGCACACACACACACACACACACACACACAGAGGGTACAATAAAAGCAGTGCACTAAAATCACTGAACAAATCTACGAAACAAATTTCGGTGCGAAACAAACGACAAGAATTAAATTGGGAAACGACCCCACAAAAAGCGAAGCTCGCCATAAAATAAAGAAGAGAAAACGGCCGAATAAAGATAAGAGCCAAAGTGTTTGCCGGCCGATAAAAATTTAATCAGAATTTATGAAGAGCCCGGCCAGTGCCCAGTGCCCATTGCCATATACCAGATGCTTTACTAACACTTCCCCCTCTCTCTCTCTCTCTCTGTCTCTCTTGCAGTCCCCGGAACTGGATTATCGGCACGAGCTGATGGGGCGTCTGCACAAGATCGAGCCGGCGGACGTTGAGCTAGAAGTGCTCGCTGCAGCGGCTGCTGCCTCCAACAACAACAACAACAACAACAGCAGCAGCAGTAACAACAACAATAACAACAACAACAACAACAGCAACAACAACAGCGCCAGCAACGGCAGCCAAACGCCCAACAGCAACAACTCGTCGGCCGCATCGGCGCATCATCATCATCATCATCAGTTCCATCATCACCACCTGCACTCGCATTCGCACCACCATCAGCACTCGCACCACCATCAGCATCATCATCAACACCATCTGCACCACAGCCTGCAGAGCGGCGAGAGCGGCGCCGCTGCCCCACTGGATGCCTGGCAGCTAGCGGCTGCCTCCGCCAGCTATGCCAGCGATCAGCAGCAGCAGCAGCAGCAGCAACAACAACCCGCCATCTCGCCCAGCTCCAACTCGAATTCCGCCTACGGCTGTGCGCCCCTCTACGACGGAGCGCCCTACGATGTGGCGCTGGGCTATGGCGGCGCGGGCGCTGGCAGTGGTGCGGGCTCCAATGCGACGGGCAGCGGCGACAAGGAGTATTTGTATGGTAAGTAGAGACGGGAGTAGCGGGTTACGGGGTACGGGGCGAGGGGAGGCACACAAATTACACGCATGGTGAAATCTCGCAAGTCAATAGCAAAACGAGACGAGCGAGCGACCAGAGACAATGTCTTCGGCTTTGCGTAGTATTTGGATTTTCAGTTTTTTTTTTTCAGTTTTGTTTCATAGTTGCGTTTTCTACGCCGCATGTGAAACTTGAGACGCATACGCAGCGCGGCGCGGGCATAGACGAACGCGCAATGCGCTACGCTAGGGAGGCGCTTTAAAATTTGGTCTAAAATGTAGCAAAGTTTGAAGGCTTAGAATCTTTTCAAAATCAAAACGATTTTCCATTTATTAATTTTTCAATAATGCTAAAAAAATTTGTATTTTGCTTAAATTCACTTCGCGACTTCAAAATGGCGATTTTCTGCTTCAAAAAATATTTTAGAGAAAGAAAAAAAAGGCAATTTCTTTCGTTTATGTTCTATGACCCATGCCTAACTAGAAAAAATGAACAAAAATAAATTATAAATAAATTAAAAATGTTCACTTTTGTAAAAAAAATAAACAAAAAATGTTTTTAAAATAAACTAAGAATGTTAAAATTTGTGAAAAGAAAACATTTTAATTACTTTCTACTTTTGCCATTAAAATAAATGAATTGTTTTTGTTAAATTTAGATAAAAGTCTAACAAAAAAATTATTTTCTTTTATGTAAATTTGAAATTAAGTACATTAGTTTAGTATGATCGAGTTTTATGCCTGAAGTAATGACGAAAAACGTGTTTGCGAAATAACCACGTTTACAATTCTTACAATTGAACAAAAATAAAAAATTGTAGATTTAAAAAAATTGGAAAATTGATAAAAATTAATATTTTTTTTAAATTTGAAAGGACCTCCCCCTCCAATTTGACAATGCAATTAAAGTATGCCTCGACTAGTGCCGTTAGCTAGACTCTTACGACAATCGATATGATCGGCCTACGTTTTTTTTTTTTTTTTTTTTTTTTTGGGTCTAAAAATAGTCAAAGCGCTCACCGCATGAATTTCATGCATATGCGAGATTTCTTTGTTTGCATTAATAATTCCCGCCCGATGTCTATAGCATTGTATTTGCATACGGCATTAGCAAGTTGATTATAAACCGATTTCCTATACTCTCCCCCCCTAACTCCTCTCTCTCTTCCTCGCCGCAGATACCAAAAACAAAGAGGCTCTCTTCGCCGACCCGCTGGACGATCCATATCAACGGCCGGCGCTCTGGGACGATATCGCCACCTCAATACAGAATATCGATCCGGAGAATGCACTGATGCTGGCCAATGGCAGCGACAGTGCAACAGGCAACAGTCAGGCGGCACAGCAACAGCAACAGTTGCTGCCACAGGTCAAAATGGAAGCAATAGACGAAACACTGCTCGAAACTTTCTCGACACCAATGCTCAGTCCCATGGAGATTAAAACTGAAAAGCAGCAGCGACAACACCAACAGCAACAGCAACAGCAACAGCAGCAACAACAGCAATACCAACATCACCAGCAACAGCAGCAGCAGCAACACTATCAGCAACATTATCAGCAGCAGCAACAACACTTGTACCAGCATCATCCCAGCCTCTCGCTGTCGGCACTGCCACCCGCTGCTGAGGTTGTCGAGCTGCAACTGCAACATCAGCAGCATCAGCAGCAACACCAGCAGCAGCAACAACAGCAGCAGCAGCAGCAGCTACACAGCGGCAGCAACAGTCCCAAGCTAGCAACGGGCGACAACAACAACAACTCCGCCTCCTCCTATCAGCAACAATACGCATCTCAGGCAGGCTATCTGAACAGTAGCAGCAGCAGCAACAGTAACGCCGGCAACACCGGCAGCAGCTCCGTTGCCACTGGGGCCAGCACCACCAGCAGCGTCGTAACCAGCAGCAGCAGCTCCAGCAGCAGCTACGGCTACAGCTGGCACAGTAGTCAGGTGAGCGACCTTTGCACTGCCAGCAGCAGCAGCAGCAGCAACACTAGCAACACTAGCAACACTGGCAACACCAGCAACACTTTCTAACTGCAACACGCTCTCTCTCTCTCCCTCTCTCTGTCTGTCTCTCTCTTAGACCTTTCACACCAAATACCAAATACACCCGCCAACAGCAGCCGCCAGCTCCACTGCCACGCCCACAGCTCAACATGTGCTGCACCAGCAGCAGCAGCAACAGTTGCAGCTTTGCCCACCGGCCGCGCCCAGCACACCGTCGGCCACATCTGCCTCATCGGCGGGCAGCGCCTCCTCCAACGGCTCCAACTCGACGCGACACATGTTCGTGCCGCCCCTGACGCCGCCCAGCTCAGATCCCGGCAGTCCCGGCGCCTCAATGGTCGCCGCAGCAGCAGCTGTCGCGCAGGCGCAGCGACGCAGCACGCCGCCGCCGCCCTATCAGCAGGGACATGCGGCGCTGGCAGGCCTTTGCCCCAGTCTGGTCAATCCGCCGCCCACGCTGCAGCTATTAGGCGCCGCCACGCCCACCACGCTCACCACACTCACGCCCGCCAATGCAGTCAACGCAGCAGCAGCAGCCCAGCAGCAGCAACAGCAGCAGCAGCAGCCGCCACCACCGCCGCCGCCGCCAACGGTGAGCAGCGGTCGTCGGGGGCGACACTCGCATCATCAGCCCGGGACGCCGGCGCATATCGCGAGCCTGATGAGCGTGCGCACCGTGCGCTACAATCGGCGCAACAATCCGGAGCTGGAGAAGCGTCGCATCCATCACTGTGATTTCGTGGGTAAGTGCAGAGCTCGCCCGCTGAGCTGAACAACCACTTGGCTATAGCGTACAGCTTCCCCCTCTCAGCTGCTCCTCCTTCTCCTCCTCCTACTCCTCTGCTGCTTGTCATGCCTTGCATGTGCGACTCGTTTATCATTTCGCGCGCTTTGCGACACTTTTCGTAACAGCGCAGCAGCAGGCTTCCTCCACAGCCGCTGCCACTGCCCCTCCCTGCCTTCCTCTCTCTCTCTCAGCAGTCCATTCCCCACTTGCTTGGGATGTTGTTGACGTCTGGAGCTCATTGGACATGCGTGCCGCGTATTTCCAATCGGCATTTATTTATTCTCCATTTATCTATACTCTTATTTATTATCTCCCTGTGCCCGCATTGACAGTTGTTGTGGCGCTTTTTCTAATGCCTCTTTTGTAATTCTAATTAGCCTGTCCCCCTCTCCCTTCCCACCCTCTTTGACCCCTTCCCGGCTGGCTTGATATATTTATGTAAGCGACTTGAGCTCATCTCTGGGCCACGCTCCGTTACAGTTGCATTTTCAATGTCAGACTCGAGGATCACGTAGCGGGAGTTGTTGAGCGCAGGGGGAGAAAGATGGAGCAAGCATCAAAGCGAGTAAGAGAGACAGAGTGATAGAATGAACGAGAAGCAAAACATTATGAACAGGAAAAGATTGTATAAAGATCGAGCTAAGACACAGGACGTCAATTAGCAGAAGATCATGATGATCGTGCAAGAGAATATATTTTTGGATCAATTCATAAAAATAAAAATAGCTAATGAAAGAAGAAGACTGAACTATAAGGGAATAAAAGAAATTAAGTGCGATCAAGTAAGATTAAAGCTAAGTTCTAGTTAAGATCGGCTAGAATCAGAGAGAAAGATCAGACAGGCAGAGAGAAGAAGACATGGACTATTAGGAAGTGAGATTAAGGTATAAGATATAAGATTAAGATATATGCATAAATCTGAATTCGAGTTAAGATCAGCTAGAATCAGAGAGGAGTCAGGATCATATGGTAAGAAAAAGAAAGAAATAAAAGGAGAGTACCGTGAAAAGAAAGAGATGGACAGAGTAAGGTAAGATGAAAATTAAAAGAAATAGAGAGAGTAATATAAAAATAATGAGATAGAGAGTAAGGAGAGTAGGAGAGAATTCAATGGAGAGCAAATCCAGAGAAATAAACAAGTAGGGAAAGCTACAGTCGAGCGCGCGCGACTGTAAGATACCATTTACCCTATTCGAAGAAATAATACAAATTAAATCTAGTTAAAAACTTTATAATCAAGCGCTTTGAATGTAAAATACCCTGTATGCCTCAATATATATATAATAATAAATAATATTTTATATATACAGCAATAATTTACGCCGCTCGAATTTGCTCCCGATCCGATGATCGGTACCCAGGGAACACCACGGGGAGGCCATTAATATATTAATGGGGTCAATTCTCCAAAACAGAGATTTGGTGACCTACGAGTCGACTAGAACTGATCAATATCGGTTCCATAGTTCCCCAAGAAAATAATAAATAATAAAATGGTTTAATAAAACTTGCCTTCAATGGCAAAAAAAATTAAAAGTTATAAATTAATATACCCTTTTCGCTCATTTTCAATGGCCGGGTAATTAGCTTACTGTTCATAACTTATTATTTTTTAATTACTTAAAATATTTATATATATTTACATATATACATATAAATACCTATCCACCTACTCAAAAAGCTAATCAAGACCTAATCTTACTAACCTCAACACAACCTACTTAAATGAAAAACCTATCTAGGGCTGCCTAATCTCTGCTCTCCTCAACACTAACAGAGATTCCATTATGATGGCTATGAACTAGCTCAAAAGTTTTAGCACTAATTCTATTAAAATCTATATTTGAGAACGCCCAATCAATATGTGTGTCCATATTGGTAGTGGACGTTTTCAAATCTATCAAGCTTCTATATCCTTTGCTTATCAAGGAATTGTATATCTCCCTACACCTATTAAAACTTTTTAAGCATAAGTTGAAATCTCCTAGAATAATTAAATTCGACCCTAAACATTCATATTGCCCAAGAAGATCCTCAAATTCTGTTTTAAATGTTGTCGAACAATAATTCGGACTTTTATAAATTATAATAAAACTTATGGCATTATACCTAAATATGCCGAACTCAAAAACTACTGAACCAATCATTTTTCTACCACTTGAGCATTGCGAAACTTTACCTACAAGCTCATTTCTAACATAGACTAGTATGCCTGTTAAAGGCCTTATTGCTTCAAGTCGGACAACAATTGTGAACCCTGGAATTTCGACATTTTCACTCGATATGGATGTCTCCACAAAGCATAATACCGATGACTGAAGCATCAGCCTATCTGATTGAACATCGTCAAGATGCATATTCAGGCTCTGAGTATTATGGAAAATAATGTCTAAGGCGGAACTGTCGACTAAATAATCGTAATGAGTTACCAGTAGTTTTTCAGTCCGCAATTTCTCCAATTGGGCTTTCACCTTATCATTACTTAGTGGAGGTCTAGGGGGAACGAAAGTTCCAATAATATAAAGACCTAACGCATTAGTTGCTCTACTACAAGCGACGTATAATGCAGCTCTCTGCATTCTGGAATGAGCATGGACTACCACCTTGCTGTAAGTTGCTCCCTGACTTTTGTGAATAGTGATACCTTCAGCAGGTACAATCGGAAACTGCCTACGGTCAATGCTAACTTGCGCGTTATTACTATATTGAAAATTTCTTACAATTTTCTGAATTGGAGTCCATGAAGTTTCTGTACTATGCATACATTTTGAACGCGCAAGAACTCCTACACTTTCTTCGGAAAATTGCATCCATAGAACATTGGGACTGTTGGATGCATCGAAATCTATCTGCATAAGTATACCTGATGCTCCGTTTACTAAACCATCTCCGGTATCTACATTAACCGTCATCATGTACTTGGCAGTAGTTTTAAGGATCAGGGACATGCAAAGTCCCTGTGTAGCAGACGTTTTAAACCCCTTTACTTCTTCTAAAATCCTTTGCTTTCTAGCCGAATCTAAATGGCCAGCTTTAATAAAATCCTGAGCGGTGGAAAAAAATTGCTCCGTAGAAATTGAGTTAAGTTTCAGTGTGTTGAAAGCGTCTACCTCTTTGTTGCTGCAGAACACATGAATTGCATCATCGGGCACTTCTGATGGTTCGCAAACCCTTGATCGGAAAAGGCTAATATCATCGGCTGTCATGCAACCCGATGCCATATTATTTAAAGCAGATGCAAATAGTTGGTCATCCCGCTGACGCATTATCTCTGTGAGCTCAAAATACTTAAAAAGATCCCAGAGATAACTACCAAATATTTCATGATAGGGATCGCTGAAGTTTGGATCAAAGATCCAACCACCACCTACTGGCTGTAACTGTCTTAGATCACCGAAAACGATGACAGAAACACCACCAAATGGATTAGTATTTTTGAAAATCTGCTTTAATCGGGAGTCTAGATAAGCAAACATAAGAGAACTAACCATTGATATTTCATCAATAATAATAACTTTAAGGTTTATCAACCTTGAATGCAAAGTATTAACTAAGTCATGACTTAAGGCCCTTAAGGGCGATGCACGGGATTGGTTAATAGGAAGTGAAAACATGGAATGCAGAGTTGAACCACTAATTCCAAATGCTGCTTTTCCAGTTGGGGCGCAAAGAAGGATTTTTATACACGTGGGGTCACTTCCTGGCATCATATTATACATAACGGACAACGCCTGAAAGATTGCTGAAATTAGTCGGCTCTTTCCGACTCCCGCACCACCACCCACGAATTCATGATATATTGAATTGTTTTTGGCATTGTGCAAGACATGTGTAAAATACAACTTCTGCTTTAAATTAAGAGATCTAACAATGTTTGCTAAGTCTTCCTGTGAAACTAAGGGGGGAAGCTTAATTAAACGGACATTACTATCTTCTAAGTCATTATTGTCATTATTACCATTCACATTTAAAACATTCAAATTGGGATCTATTTCTGGCAATCCTAAAACTCTAAAACCATCATCTTCAACTTCCTGATTTTCCACGCTATCCTGATTTTGTTCTCTGTCTAAATGGCTCAGAGCATCTTGGAGTTCCCTGTCGTCTAATATATTATATTTCCTGCGATTGTTCTCTACTAACTCCTGATTGTGGCTACAAAACAATTCACAGTCTTTTGTAATTAAATCTAAATGCTCATCTCTCCATGGAGCATATAGCATTACAACTTCCCTAAAATAGTCTTTTCTATCAATATTAATATTAAATCTTCTATATCTTATTATACATGGCGTCAGCCTCTTTTTAACAAAGCCACTACCATTGCGAAGAGCATAAACTATTGATTCAGAAGCTCTGGACACTTCGTCGTCAACGTCATCCAAGTTTTCCTGGCGAATTCCACGTTCCGATTTGCTATAGCTATAAAAAGCAGCAAAATCAGCTAAGCATAAGCTCTCTAAAGCGTCTGGGCGCTGAACATAGTGTTCTATAAGCCCTACGAGAAATATGTCTCTAGAGTCATCGGGCAGATTTTGAAGTTGCTGTTTAGATTTCAGCATTCTGACCCGTTTTTCAGGAACCTCTGTGTTTATATAAACACATGCACTACTGCTGGCAGACAAATGCAAACCTAAACAGCAGTAGACGGCTTCCTGCGCTGAAATCTCAGTGCCAAAGATAAATTTGTTTCCTAAATGTTGTAACTTCTGTTTAATAGTTACATTGCCTCTCCTACTTTCTTCTACTGCTTCACGCATTAGAAGCGAAATGCCTCGCTGAGACTTGTTAATATAATTAACGACATAGCTGCAGCAAGCGTAAGGGTCTAAAATGTATTGAATATCTATATTCGCTCGTTGCAGCAAAAGAAGGTGCTTATTGTAACCGTTAAGTTTGATTGCTGCAAAAGATCGCTTTAAAAACACTTTAGGTTTCTTTAAACTCGATCTTAGAGCATTAACGTAGCACTCATAGCTTAAGTTAAGTTGATCGTGGGACAAAAAACTATTAAAATTACTAAAGCTATCTACGGTCTCACGATCGAAGGAAAAATTTAACAGATTTTGAATTTTATCAAAGTTCCTACGATGCTCTGCTAAGTTTGGAGCATCTTCTCCTAATGGAAATAGAATTTCTGTTTGAGGCATGGGAGGGTATGGAATACCGAATCTACAAATTTGCTTAGACCTAACTTCTCGCCTGCAAGAGTGCCCATGATTGTGAAGTTGATATTCCAAAAATGGAGCAACATCGGGGCAGCTGACATCAGTTGTAATAAACTGATCGATAAAGCTCTTGACAGGCTCAAATGTTGACTCATCTTGTAAATCGAGCTTAGGGGCATCTTTCAACCAAAACATGCCATGGACATGTGGTGAGCCTCTTTGCTGAAACTCTACTCGCCAATAAAACTTGATAACCCTATGACTACCAAAAATACCGCCTTCTTTCTTCATTAGTTTGAGAACTTGTCTGTACCGGTAATCGAAATATCTGGCACAAGTCACAGGATCTGCTCTAATGAGACGAGCTTTTTCATTAAAACTTAATTCTGAAGCTGCTACTTCAGAAATGTCTTGCTTGTCTACATTTTTAGACAATAAGACTAAAAGCTCTGTCCATCGAGTTTCCGCTGCGGAAAATGTTATAAAAAAAGTCGGAAGACCGATTTGCCTAATCATAGCCATAACTTTCTTCTTCTCCTCTTCCCAATGAGCAGGAGAATAGCGAATACCTCTTAAAACCCTATAGCCATCGTCGTGTAGAATTAAATTTCTTAATGTTTCCTGATTTTGCACGTCTGCAGCCGAAATGCCTTGAGTGGCGGAGTGCTTTCTTAAGCAAATTGACGTGTTATTCCTAATGTTAATCATTTCTAACTTTTTAAAGTTATGAAACAATTTATCAGTTCTACAACCTCTTCTATCGAAATTCCTAAGCTCGGACCTTACAATGGTTGTAAAACTCTCCTTACATTTTCTTTTAATGCCCGCAAATATTGTGGGAAAGGCCAACTCCTCTGAATCACAATCTTCAATCATATCCAGAGGTCGCTGGCCTTCTCCAGGAGCTATAGCAATCCTGGTAATGGGGGCAACTGGAACATTTTCCATGAAAGTCTCTTGACCTCCAGGATTTAAATCTTCCTCTTCATCAATTCTATTTTGCTCATTACCTTGAGCAGCTCTTTCTAATAATTGGGAAACAATATCCCTATCATCTGCCGATGCAACAAATGGTACAGTCTCAGAAGAATAGGAAGACAACCACTGTTCATTGATAGTAACTTGGTGTTTCCTATAGAGCTCTGTATTGACTAAATACCTAATTGCATCAGCAATTTTTGAAGGCCTAATGGTTTCAGCCATGAAATCATGGTTATATTCCATCCTACGCTTTAGGTGTATCTGAACTACATCGGCTTCGTTAAATGCCCTGGGAAGGGAAGTTACAACATTTGCAACTGGAATCGGGACATTGACTACTGCTCCTTTAATGGCGCTTTGACGACCATATCCTAAAGACTTAATTATCATGAAAGGAAGGCGTGGGGAAATAAGCCTTTCTTCTAAAGGCGTTAAGCCTTTCAAACATTCGGGAAGCTCTGGGAAATCTAAGCCATTCGTTATGGAAGCCTTAGGTTTTTTACCTGATTTTATGCTGTGGCTGCAAGTTTTACAAAAGCTATACCTATCGTTGTGAGATGGGAATATAGAGGAAAGATATAAAATATCTACACTATCTGCCTCACTGCACTTTTCCTCTATAAACTCACGAGAGATTTTGTCCACTTGATGCGGAAACCACAAACCTTTGCAGCAAATGCAAACCTGATCAGGACCCTGCTTTACTGTCATATTAAATGTGGCTATTAGAGCATCTAAGCTAACGACTCTATTCCGAGACACTCTATCTTCTGGCAAGGTATTCGCTCGTTCTATCCTGTTTCGGGTCGAGTTTCTCCTATTCTCTGCTATTCTATTTATAGAGTTACTTCTATACTGACTAACTCTCTGCGATAAGCTCCTATTTGCATCAAAAGCCTCCTGTCTTGCTCGAATTCGAGCACTTCGTCTTGCACTTGTATTGCGTGCCTGTTCAAGAATTCTACGAATTGGATTATCTCTGACTTGAGACCTTTGACTCCTATCTAAAGCTCTCTCCAAGATTCTCCTCTCTAAGTCTTGTCGTTGGCTAGCTCGTCTAATTGCATCTTGTTCGCGCTCGTCTGCTCGATAAAGAGGGTTTTGTCGGCGCCTCGATCGACCCGATGTATTTGCTAATTGTTCCCTTGCTCTAACTACGGGATTGGTTCGGCGAACTGTTCTACGAACGGAATCCTGACCTCTTTCGATTGCCCGATAAACCGGGTCTTGTCGGCGCCTCGATCGACGCAAAGTGTTGTCTTCCTGCTCTACTGCCCTTACTGAAGGATTCGTTCGACGAATTGTCCTACGAACAGAATCCTGTCCTCTTTCGTCTGCCCGATAAATCGGGTCTTGTCGGCGCCTCGAACGACGCGAAGTATTCTCAACCTGCTCTAGTGCCCTTACTGAAGGATTCATTCGCCGAACTGTCCTACGAACAGAATCCTGTCCTCTTTCGTCTGCCCGATAAATCGGGTCTTGTCGGCGCCTCGATCGACCCAAAGTGTTATCAGCCTGCTCTAGTGTTCTTACTGAAGGATTCGTTCGCCGAATTGTCCTACGAACAGAATCCTGTCCTCTTTCATCTGCCCGATAAATCGGGTCTTGTCGGCGCCTCGATCGACGCAAAGTGTTGTCTTCCTGCTCTACTGTCCTTACTGAAGGATTCGTTCGACGAATTGTCCTACGAACAGAATCCTGTCCTCTTTCGTCTGCCCGATAAATCGGGTCTTGTCGGCGCCTCGAACGACGCGAAGTATTCTCAACCTGCTCTAGTGCCCTTACTGAAGGATTCATTCGCCGAACTGTCCTACGAACAGAATCCTGTCCTCTTTCGTCTGCCCGATAAATCGGGTCTTGTCGGCGCCTCGATCGACCCAAAGTGTTGTCAGCCTGCTCTAGTGCCCTTACTGAAGGATTCGTTCGCAGAATTGTCCTACGAACAGAATCCTGTCCTCTTTCGTCTGCCCGATAAATCGGGTCTTGTCGGCGCCTCGAACGACGCGAAGTATTCTCAACCTGTTCTACTACCCTAACTGAGGAATTCGTTCGACGAATTGTCCTCCGAATTGAATCGATTACCCTATCAGCTTGGCTCAACTCGACATTTTCCCTACGTTCTCGTTGAAACTCTGCATTATGCTGCCTTTCTTGCTGAACATATTCTACAATGGACCTATTAAACTGATTTCTAAGTCTTCGACTTTGAGACCTACTGTCAGCTGTGCTTCTATTAAGCCTAGGCATTATTTATATACGTATGAATTAATAATAAAAAGAAAAATTAATTAATTAATATATATATATAAATAAATATGTATAAATATATATATTTATATGTATATATGATATATATAAATATAGATATAGTAATAATATAATATAGTATTATATTATATAATTATATATAAATAACACTATTAGTATTATATAATTTTGAATGTATTATTAACATTCATCAATATTATTTATATATTTAAATATGAAATAATAATATATAAATATAAATTTGTTACTTGCGATTTCAGCAGCACCAATGAATAATAATTTATTAATCTATTTTAATTCTTATTCGCTTCGCGGCACGAACCGATACCGATATTCACTTTAATCGTACACACTGCAGTCATTTAATTTCACATACAAAGCGCAAGTGCATATGTACTCATACGTCACATGTAACGTATTTTGACAAAACTGCACGCAAAAGAGCGCAATTTCACATACATACATGTATGTATAGATGCGTATACACAAAGTTCCTAAAAAGCACTAACACTATCACACACACACACACGGCCAAAATTATGCGCGGTAAATAATTTTGTCGATAATATAATTTTGTTCACAATTTTAATAAAATCAAAGCGGACAACATTCGCGAATTATTTTCAGAGACAATATTTAAAAGTTAAATAGTGAAAATTAATAAAAATAATTTAATTTAATGAAAATCGAAAATCGGTATCGACGAAATAATCACAACCGCACACGCCAATCGCAAGCTAAAAAGTGATTATATTGAGCAGCCTTAGAGACGTTGTTCGACTTATCGATATGCGCTGATATCGATATATGTTGACATTTAAATATAATCACGAAGATAATAAAATTTAATATTGAATTATACCATAAATGTATATTAATGCAATTAAATATAAATATACATTTATTAACAATATGTTTCCTTAGTGCGCATTGGGTTGCACGTCCCATACATACATATATATTATACATAAATACATACATAACTATACATAAATACATACATTCATATGTATTTACTAGGAACAAACAATGTGCCTCAACTGAGATATTAGGTCGAAATTTGTAACCGGCATTTTGATTGCCGTCGGTGGTGTGGTGTGATAGTTGTCGGCTTGGTAACTTTATGTACCCGGTTCGATTCCCAGCGGGCTAAAGAACAAACAATTATTTTTTTTTTTTTTGCATCATAACTTTAATTTTCAGTTTCGATTCCCAACACAGGCTTCCTTCTGTATTGCTAAGAACAAATTATTGGTTTTTCTTATTTTTTTTGCATCATCTATGTTCGTCAATTTGATTAAAAATATCATACTATATTTTTCGGTACAGTGCAAAATTATTTAAAAATAATAAAAAAAATCGTCCAGCGCGGGATTCGAACCCGCGACCCCCTGCATTTGAAACTTGCAAGCCAACCATCACGACCACACACAGTTACACAGTGCGATCGGCAAATGAGATTTTTATTGATGCCGGCCCTCTGCTGCGTCAGTTCAACATTTTAGTTGAAAATTCTAAGCGCCCACAACTTTAACTTCTTTATTTATTGTCCGAACGGATTGTAATATATACTTTGTCTGGTCTGCCACGCCTTCTTCTGCATGTTACATACATTTTCACAAAGTTAATATACCATTTTTTACCCATTTTCAATGGGTAAATGGTATAAAAATTAAAGAAAACTACAGTCGAGTGCACTCGACAGTAAGTTAAGTTAAGTAAGTTAACAACGCATCGCATATTTCCGAAATTAGATACACATTGACGCTAATAGCACATGCCGACTGCACGGCGACTGTGCGTGCGCGGCGCAAGCATTGACGCCGAGCTTCTACTGTATGAAAAAATTTTCGCGCTTAAAACATGCATACATAAACACAAACATTGTATGTATTTACTAGAAACAGACAATGCGCCTCAACTGAGATATTAGAACGAAATTTGTAACCGGCAATTTGATTGCCGTCGGTAGCTTGGTGTGAGAGTTGTCGGCTCCGTGACATTGAGTCCCAGGTTCGAATGCCAAACACAACTGATTTTTTTTATTTTTTTTGCAACATCCAGTAAGATATATTTTAATATTAATTACTTTTATTCGTCGAACTAAAAACAACGCATCGCATATTTTCTAAGTCAAATAATACACATGCATGGACGCAAATGGCACATGCCGACTGAACGCTGACTACGCGACGACTGTGCCTGCGCAGTCGGCGTCGGCGTCGGCGTCGGGCCTCTGCTGATGTAAGGGAAACTTCTCGCGCCTATAACTTCTTTGTTTATTGTCCGATCGGATTGAAATTTATGGGGTAGATCTGTACTATGGTAAGCTACAAGAGTGGTAAAAAAAATGTTTTGTTATTTCCCTACTTTTCTTAAAATGCAATAGTTTGGGGGCGGTGGGCGTGGCATCCAAAAGTTGAAAATCAAACATTCTTCGTAATGTTAACAGGCACCTTACTTTCAAATTTGGCGCTTCTAGCTTTTCTAGTGTTCTTTTAAACTATAAAAATGTGTTTTTTAGAGGCGGTGGGCGTGGCATCCAAAATTCTAAAATCCAACTTCTGCATAATGTTGCAAGACACCCTCCTACCAAATTTGGTGCGTTTATCTCTTTTCGTTATTGAATTATTTGGAAAAAATCGAAATACGCATTTATCGATTTGCGGAGGCGGTGGGCGTGGCACATCAAGTTTGAAATAAACTTCTTGTGTGTATTGAATACACGCACACTCCCACCAAGTCTGGTGCCTCTAGCTCTTTTAATAGCTGAGATCTGTGTGTTCATACAGACGGACAGACGGACAGACGGACAGACGGACAGACGGACAGACGGACAGACGGACAGACGGACAGACAGACGGACATGACCAAATCGACTCGGCTATTGATGCTGATCAAGAATATATATACTTTGTATGGTCTGCCACGCCTCCTTCTGCCTGTTACATACATTTGCACAAAGTTAATATACCATTTTTTACCCATTTTCAATGGGTAAATGGTATAAAAAGACTAAAACTTCGAAAGAGAAAGATCAAAGTGTATCTTAAGCTAAAAATGAAATGAAATAAATTTAAAAAGCAATTAAGAATTAAAAAAAATGATAAATATCAGGAGATACTATAGAGATAATACAACACAATCAATAAAAAATGTATAGTGATCTTCACACACAGAGAAAGCTAAGGTACTGCTCTGCAATTAGCCATAAAAAAAAACAAATCATAGGAAAGAAGCGAATTCACTGCAGATCATATCAATTGATGTGTACGCCCTTATCCACTGATCAGCACCAAAAAAAAAATACAAAAAACAAAAGAATGCTTCAATCAATTGCGGAATCATCGAACTTAACATAATGCCGTGCGTTGCGTCCATTAGAACGGAGTATCGAAAAGCACTTAGCCCGGCTAAGCGCGACGTTGTCTAGCCAAAGACAAAGATTGTCTGATCGTCCCACTGGCCGATCGACAGACAGTCAATCGTCTGTCTGTCTGTCTGTCTGTCTGTCCGTCCGATCGTCTCTGGCTACGTGCGTTGCCACTAATAAATAATTGACAATTGTCTGACACGTTTGCCGTGGCCATTTTTAGACAAAAAGCGCGTTCGCGCACAAAATATTAGAGTCCACGATTGCGCTGCGATCGCTGGCGATCGGCGAGGCGATCGGTGATTGCTTAGCCAAAACGCGACTTCAACTCCGGCCCGGCTGGGAGCAGGCTACAAAAATGCTGTCCAAATGAAGTTATTATGCCATAAACGCACGCATCAGACTGCCAGAGTGCCACAGTCTGCGTTGCATGTGGCGTGTGGAGCGCTGCAACTGGAGATTGCGAGTTGCGAGTTGCAAGTTGTGCGACTTGCGACTGCGTGGCAAGTGAGTTATGTCTGCGAAGTACGCTGCGCTGCGATCGACAATCCTCGTAGCCAATCACGCGTCTAACTGTCAGTCTTGTTGTTGTTGCTGTTGTCGCTTGGCGTCGCCTCGCCACATTCTTGACTCGCTTTGCTGCTATCAATTCGCCTTTGGCCATGTTTGTCTTGCTACGTATTTTTAGCTCTTGCTGCAACTTTTGGCATTGTCTTCTAGGCAGCGCAGGAGAAGGAGGCGCACTAGCTGTGGCTTCTGTATGTGGCTGCCGCATGCGAGGCACGTTGCACTCGGCTTTCAATTAGATCGTACGTGCTGGGATCTCTAAGCATCCTTAGAGCTGCCACATCAATGTCTCATGCGAGCGAGCGAACGAGCGAGTGAACCTTGTGCAACTTTCACCAGGGCCCCCCCAAAACTTAATTAAAGCCAAAGCAACGCCCACTGACCCAGTGATGCAGTGCAGCAGTACAGCAGAGTGCTGCCAGCTGCTGCTACAGCTGCGCCGCGTGCGCTTATCAAGATTGGCAAAAGTGCGCGATAAATTTTGGAAAAAAAACTGTGAGAGTTTGCGATGCTTGTTCTAGTTTTCGCAAAGTTCAGTTCAGTTACAGATATAGTCGTATTACACAAATATACATTACACATACACCTGTCGTTTTCTCACGCCGTATCTTATCTAGATTTTGGCTGCATTTCGCAAAAAAATTATGTAATACATTTCAAAAAAACTCATATACAAGCGATTGAGATGTTTGCTCTACATTACGTTCAGTTTCCGAGATATATATTTAATATATAAATAATATATGCTATATAAAATATATATATGTATATATTTTATATTTTATATATACAATACATTTACAGCCTCTTCCGATATAAATAATTTATTTGCATAATATATCCACACTGCCTTTCGCAATTATATTACTATATAAAATAAATTTTTAAAATATTAAAATATACAACAATTTTTTAATTGTCTCTTTCGTTAATTTTTTGTATATTATTCAATGTTTATAAAATGCAGCAGTAGCTGCCTTAAGCTGTAGCTTATCAAACTTCAGGTTGTTGAAAAAATGTGCGATAAATTAAAAATTCGAGAAGAAATTGATATTTTTTTGTGGCATATAAAAATGCTTGGCCTACGAGATTTTGATATTTAAATTATATACTCTATAAGGCTATTGCATAAATTTCAAAATTTTACTAGAATTTGCAAGTTTTAGTAGAAAATTGAAATATAGTAGGTGGCTTTAATAAATCGACAATATATTAATAAAATTGACTATTCACTTGATATACCAATTTTACGCCACTTATCTTCACTATATAACCAGCACTATATACAACTCTTTACTTTATAAATAAATTATATATATAAAAAAATTATATATTTAAAAAATTATATATAAATAAATTATATTACGCTTACCCCAACTAATCCCCAACTTGGCTCTTTCTTTGCAGGCTGCTCGAAGGTCTACACGAAGAGCTCGCATCTGAAGGCGCATCAAAGGATTCACACGGGTGAGTTGCCTATCGCCAGCGTCAGGTTGTTAGTCGCGGGCGCCGCTGCCGCCCAAATACCGTGGGCCGGCGGGTAGGCGTGGGCTGGGCTATTACCACAGCGCGAACACACAGCAAGTGGATGCTCCAGTGGCGGCTGTGCAGCTGCATTGGGCAAGCGGCCGGGGCGACTCGAATGGACAAACGTCTGGGGCAGCTGGCGGGCGGAAAAAAGGCTTTTGATTAATTCGCGCGCTCATATTTGTAGTTAGTTACTGTTTTTGTTGTTGTTGTTGCCAGCACATAATTTGCCAAGCGCTCGCAGCGCCTTTTGCTTTGGCTGCGCGGCCTTTTTTTCAATTTCGGGCAAACCACAAAAATCGTGATTTCTACGGTTGGATTTTTTTTTTTGTTTTTTTTTTTTTGTTGTCTGCAGTGTTTTTTGTGGTCAGTTGCAAGTTGCCCGTTGCCAGTTGCCAGTCGGCAGTCGGCAGTTGCAACATCAGCATCAACAACATCAACAATCGCCAATCGCCAACGCCATCAGCTGGGCGCACGTTTGGCCTGCATTTCCTTCTTGCTCAGATTACACTTGACGTTATTTTGTTGCTGTTGCTGTTGCCTCCTCGTTCTGTCTGTCCGCCTGTCCGTCTCTCTGCCTGTCTCGCACTCTCCCAATCTCCTCTCAGCTATATCGTTCCACTGTTGATCACCTGTCTTCATTTTATGGGGCACACGTTTTATGTCCTCCCCCGCCCCTGCTCACTCACTTCGCAACTGGCGACTTTCAACTCTCGACCCAGCCCCAAAAAAAAAAAGAGCAACTGAGCTCTCTGCACCGTCCCCAGTCTCGCTCTCTCTCTCTCCTCCAACTCGACTCGCCTTCGCTTCGTTTTATTAATCGCACATGACCGCCTGATTTATGCGCCGCCTTAAAACGCTGCACTAAAAAAACCTCCAAAAAACCGAAAAACACATTTTATTATTATGATTTTTGCGCGCTGCGCTGATTTTCACTTAACTGATAAGTTTAACGCGCGATCGTCGCGGAAAAACGAGACATTTGATGAGCCCGACGACAAGTGCGCAAGCATCAAGAGTCAAGGTGAATCCCGAGTTGGGTATACCCTACAGGAGCAAGGTTAGACAAACTTGTAGAGTGTTTGTTAAATATTATTAAAAATTTAGTATTAGGGATCTGAAGTCCTTCTCTCATTAAGTCTTACAAGATTTAGTCTATACAGTCTATGATAGTCTCTAAAGTTTCTGAAGTCTTCCCAATTGGAAATTATTTTATAAAGTCCGAAGGAAAAATTTATTTGAAATGGAAAGTAATCCAAATTCAGAATTTTGAATATATTTATTTATATTTTCTATAGATAATTCTCTTAATGCTCATATAGTACGAGAATGGAATATTCTATAAAGTTCTGTATTGCAATGTTTGAACTGAAAAGTTATTTGAACTGAACTTTTTTTCAATCAGTAGTTTTTAGTGTAGTATAAAATTACAATTTTCAAGGAATTCGAAAGATTTAAATTCTATGTAAGCTTTGAAGCTGGAACTGTAGATTTAGGTCTACATTTCGTAATTATTCTTGCTTTGTCGTAGAGAATATATTTATGAAAGTATCTTTATATTCATGAAAGTGTATACTGAATATTTCAGAATATATTTATCTATCTGTATCCTCCATAATCAGGCCAAAATAATCTTATTTCCTAAATATCGCGCTCGATTCCCTCGATCTCTCTGTTTCTCTCCCTGTCTACATCATTTTCTCTCTCTATTTCTCTATTTGTCCCCCTCCCTCTATATCTCTCCCTCTCCCTCTATATCTCTCTCCCTCCCTCTATATCTCTCTCCCTCCCTCTAAATCTCTCTCCCTCCCTCTAAATTTCTCTCCCTCCCTCTAAATCTCTCTCCCTCCCTCTAAATCTCTTTCCCTCCCTCTATATCTCTCTCTGTCTCTCTCTATATTTCTATATCTGCCACTATATATCTCCCCCTCTCTCCCTCACACTCATTCCAAATGCTATTTAGGACAGCCAATGCCAGCCTATAAATCCGCTCGGCCACTTTAATTGCCTTACACCCGCCCAGGGCCAACACGACAACAGACGGACGGACGGAATCGACAGCCTAATGGCCCAGTCTTGCGTCTTTCGGGGGCAATCGAATCGTTTGCCCGTACCTCCATGCCCGTGCGGGGTGGGGGAGGCTGTTTTGCAGTAGTGTTTGCCGAGTGGCAGCCGCCATCTGTGGCTACCGTCTGATGGCTGTCGGTTTGTTTGGCTTTTGACTTAGTTAACGTCGCGTCGCCGCGCACACCCAGCCTAAGCACACACACACACACACGCACGCACATACCTATTTTATTTTTTTTTATGCAATTCTGAGTGTGCGGCATCGCCAGGTGGCGCCAGCTGAGTGTTGTCTCTATTGATTAGCAGCGCCGGCCGTTGCGGCTTGGAAGCGCATTTTTCTACTATTTTTTGTGTATAAATATTTGCTGCAGAGCCTGAGCGCCGGCCAAGTTCGTTGCCTAAGTCTTTTGTTTTTGTTGGCGCTCTCTCATCGAGGCAACGCTCGTAAATTTGCCATTTTTATTTGGGCTTTTTGTTGTTATCCAGCGGCGATTAGAAAATCGGACGGTAACTAATCTTTATGCAACAGGCGAACGCATAAATTGCGCGCATATCGCGCCGCAAGTCGCAAGGCCCGCGGCGACTACGACTACGACTACGACTGGACCTGGATGTAGATTGCCCTGTGGCTTGGGCTTATTTTGTACTGATTTGTTTGCTAATATGTTCGCGCTGCCATAAATTAGTTTGACTAGGCGCAGCAGAGGGACCAACACACACACACACGCACACACACGCACACTCTACTGCTATTTATCTGCCCCTTCTCTCTCTCTCTCTCTCTCTCTCTGAAGCTGTTGTGGACTTTGTGGCCTGCGGCTAGACTTGTCTGCCTGCCTTTACATGTATGTCTGCCTGCCTGTGTGTGTGTGTGTGTGTGCTGGCATATTGTTAGTGCATGTTGTGCTTATCGCGGCATACGCTAAAATTATGAAGTAATTTCGTTCGGCTTATCGCATTGCGTTCATCGCACATTACAAAACAACATTTACATAACTTTATTTGTTGTTTGCCCGGGCGGGTCGGGCCCAGTCCGGCGCAGTCGATGCCGATCTTTGTTTTAGTTACGAGCGATTTCAATTTTTTCGCCGTTGCCAAATGATATTCCCACGACTTGCTGCAGTTGTAGTGGTTGTTGTTGCCGGCAAGATTCTGTTGGGCAGTTGCCGCTGCGCCATGACTCACCAACGGCAGCCCAACCATTTATCAATGTTTTTTTTTTTTTTTTTTTTTGGGCCACCAAACAAAGCTTCTTACACACACACACTCAGTTGTGTGTGCTTGTAAGTGTCGATAGGTAAATTTCTGATTATGTTCAGTCATCTCCAGGCACTTAAATTCATTAAAAGAGATCTAAATAAACCAATAAGTCACGCCACGAGTCGCCCGAGTATTGAGTTTCTATTCGAAAATCCCACAAAAGTGTCAGCTGAGTGCCACTCCAAGTGCCCAAGCACACAGTTACCCACTCCCCCCCCTCTCTCCCCCTCTCTCACTCTACACTGTCTCAAGAGGCAGTTCGGCCTAAAACCACACTGAGCAGAGCAACAACAAATCTCAAATGATGCTTTAAAAATGCTGTGAAAAGGGTCTCAGCAGTGCTTTGATGAGCTTAGAAGTGCGAGTTATGCCATTAAAAGTGCGAAGATATCGCTGCGATTAATCGAATACTTATTTGCCAGCTCAAAATATACCTATGAAATATATATAAAAATTCTACATACCTTTAGCTGCTCGCTTTGCTGCCTTGCAATCAAGCGTTCTGCCAAGCCAAGCCACAACTAATCGATTTATCGCGCAATGTCCATCGCTAGGCGCATTCGATACACTCCGGCATAATGCCATATAAAATGTCAAGTTCAGCGAATTTAAGACTTCGCCATAATTATTTCATTCAAATTCCAATTCCAATACCATTTCCATTTCAATTTCAATTCGAACACGAATGTTTATGTTCATGTACGCGCTGTAATGCCCCAAACACGATAAAGCTATAGCCAGATATATGTATGTATGTGTATAGCTAGGCATGTTATTGGCAAAGACAGCCGGCAATCGGCAATTGTGGCCCGTTGCAAGGGAATTAGTCATAGAGCAGCAGGCAACGTTTTCGGGCAACGGCCAAGAGTCACTTGCAAATGTCGTCGTGTTGTCTCTCGTTTGTGGCTGTTGTTGTTGTTGTTGTTGAGGTTGTTGTCAGCGCAGTTGTTGTGCTGGCAATGGGCCATCGTCAGCGGCAAGTCGTGTGCCAGCGCACAAAATCCAAATCATAAAATACGAGACGGAGTCGAAGTCGGAGTTGAAGACGGCGACTGCGAATTGCTCCAGCTGCCGTTTTGTAGTCATGTTGCTGCTGCTGCTGTTCTCCTGCTGGAAAACATGAAAATTCAATGAAAATGTTAATTTGTGCTGCACTCGTGTGTCGGCGCAAGACAAGAAGCTGTTTGATGACATACTCCACGCAAAACTAGTCTATAACACACACACTAGGGCCTCATTTGAGTCGAGAAAGCACTACAGTCGAGTAAACTTCATTTTCCCCCTTAATTCCTAATATTAAATACTTCTACTTAAAGAACTGACAACGAGTTGCAACGCACAAGCATGCTACACGCACATGCCGTCGCACACATACAGTCAAACGCAAGCAGTGAAGTCGGCTCTCTGCTGCGTCGCTGCTACGAGTGTATGGTAAACTTCCTGCGCCCATAACTTCTGTGTTTATGGTACAATCGGTCTGGAATTTGCAGCGCATGTCAATATTATAGTTAGCTATATATATACCAAATAACAATGTCGCAGCTTTTGCACTTATACTTAAAATTAAGGCTGAAAATCAAAAATATTGATTTCTGTAGGCGGTGGGCGTGGCACTCAACATTTGAAATAATCTTGATCAGCGTTTGCTATACACGTAGCTGCATACCAAATTTGGTGTGTCTAGCTCTTGTAATAGCTGAGAGCTGTATATTTATATAGTCAAACGGACAGACAAACGGACACTACCAAACCGTCATCGCCATTGCTGCTGCTCAAGCAAATAATTACTTTGTATGGTCTGTCACGGCGCCTTCTGCCAGTTAATAAACCATTTTTGACCTAATTTCAAATGTTAGAAAAATTTCCACCTTTAGAGGTTTTTAGAATTTGTACTCTATTGAGTTTCCACCCACACAATCGACTACTCAAATACCCCAATCAATTCACTAATCTTTCACACATCTCTGCTAATTCCAGGTGAAAAGCCCTACACCTGCCAGTGGCCCGAGTGCGAATGGCGATTCGCTCGCTCCGATGAACTGACGCGACACTATCGCAAACACACCGGCGCCAAGCCCTTCAAGTGCATCGTCTGCGAGCGCAGCTTCGCGCGCAGCGATCACCTGGCGCTGCACATGAAGCGCCACCTGCCGAAGAACAAGTGAGATCGACGGTACGAGAGATCATCGATCGCAAGATCGGCAGCAGCTACAAATCAACTATATCACAATCCAAAGGACTTTAGTTAAGCGAAGAGTTGCAGTTTGTTTTAGTGAATGAATACGACTATGCTAAAGTTAATCGCAACCTGAATACTAATTAGTGTAAAGCCTTATACTATATACTATATATATACCTATACATACAAACATACATACATACATATATCGTGTAGGGAGTGCAACGAGAGCTTTTCGCCAATTGTGCCTCAGCTCCGTCTTGGAGCTCAAATTGTGCCTTGACGAGTTCCATCTCTCTCTAATTCTTTTTGTATCTCCCTCTGTCTCTATTTCTCTCGCTCTGCGAAACTCAAGCGTAGTTTAAGTAAATGAAATTTCCACCTGCTTAACTAAATTTAAACGCAAATCTAACTCTAAGCACGATCCTAACTAACATTCACATAACACGAAATCTTAGTTCAGTTTTTTAGTTCATATTGTTCCGGGAGACTTAATGCGGCTCTCCCAACACACACACACACACACACACTCTCTCTCGCTTGAGAGGTGACGTTCCGTGTATTAAAGTGCATATAGTACATACTTATCCTAGAGTCTTGTATACCTAACCTAAACCTAAATGAATGCTAAGTTGTAGGACAACATTTCGCCACGTGTCATTGTCGTCTAGTTTCTGTATAGTTTCCCTTAGCCATAAATTACGTTAGTCTGTATGTAGTCCATAATCTGAGATGTACGTATACCGATTTACCGGTTCATATCATCTTATCTGTATTTGTATCTGTATTTGTACGTAGCTAGCGTATTATGTATGTAAACCTATGTGTCTCTATATCGTTTCTAAACACCAAAAAGTGCTGGCACAAAATCATCAAATAATAAAATGTTTTTGAAAAACCAAAAAAAAAAATGTTCTTTTTTTCACCTATTAATTTCAGAGAAAATTGAAAAAACGGTGTGTTTCAATTACTATCGAAAGTTTTATAAGTTTTAATCAGGAAGAGTTTTACATTTTAACTGGAAATAAAAATCTATAGCAAAGATTTATGAAACTTACAGAGAAAATTGAGAACTCAGAATCCAAATTAATTTCCTTAGTTCTGAGATACGTTTTAATAACTATCGATAGTTTCACAAGTATGTTGAGTCAACAAGGTGCAGTTGTAATTTTTATTTTCTTTTAGAAAGTGTTTTTTACAACTTTTGGAGAAAATTGAAAACTCCGAATGAATGCAAGTTCCTTTGTTCTGAAATAACTTCAAGTTACTATCGATAGTTCCATAGTTGTGTGCGACTAAACAGAAATTTACTTATGCATGCGATAGTATTGCAGTTAACTGGTTTTTATGGCCGATAAAAAAAAGTGTTTTTATGAGTTATGCGAGGAAAATCTATGCTCGAAGCTGTTTTCTAGCGCCCGCAGAGTGCAGCACACGCATAAATCGCCAACAGTCGATTCTTTATCGATATTCATTGATTCATTCACTCGACGGCGACGCATCAACAATTCATTGGCAGCGTCAGCGACAGGTGGAATTCCTGAATTTGATATTTACTGCATATTTCATACGATTATTAAGATTTCCCAATTACGTGCCTGGGAAATGCAATGCGATAGATTGAAAATTTCACTGCTGGCAGGCACGAGAAGGTCTTACTCTATTACTATCTCGCTCCCTCTCTCTCTTTCTCTGTCTATACGTTAACCGTTAGGTTATTAAGGAATCGTGTAAAACACAGATATGTATACAGATGGCTTCATTAAGCGGAACAAAGCTATGGAGGAAGGCAGCTAGAGAGAGAGAGAGAAGCAGACAATGGCCATAAGTGTGACCCGATGTCGTATGTAAGTCTCAATTGCTTTCTGTTGTTATTGCGCTGTGCGATCAGTGATCGTTATCAAAATATTTTCTACACGAAACAAACATGTCAAGCAAATGCGAAGCGTTTGTTGTTGCTGTTTGGTGCTTGAAAAGCGTTCATAATAATAATAATTTCAATTGCATTTTTTTTTTTACGATCTTCTCTACGATCTTTCTACTCTCTATATATGTAGTTTTTTCGTCGCGTCATGTTGTTTTGATTGCGGCGATAAAATAGCTGTCGTTGGAAATTATAAATCGTTTGACTTTTGATTTTTATGGGGCTCATTTATTTATGAGAAATCGTACGCGAGCTAAACAAAAAAATAGAACCAGTTCATTTCTGACAGCTTGTGACACATGTTAAGCAACTAATTTAGATGGCCATGATAGCAAGGGACTCTGCTGTCTACTATATATATTTATATATATATATATATACTATATATAGAACTCTTCAGAAGACTCTCGAGATGAGTTGAGGGCACTCAACGCTCGGCCGGCATCCATCAAACTCGGCTTCAGCGTGGGCGTTCGAGGCTCATTTGCCCTCTATCTGCCGCTCGCTGTACCCCTCTCCATCTCTCTCTCTCGATCTGCCCCAGGGTATCTTCAATTGTGCGCTGCTGCGCTGATTAATCATGTTACCACTGACAGCTCAACTTTGCGTTCGAAAGCTGCTTATTAAATTGGCTTAAGATTGCTAGATAAACGTAATAATGAAACGCACACACACACATATACACACACGGAGGGAGAGATACGTGTACTGAGATATGCAATGTGTGGTACGTGTAGGTATGAGGACCCCACAAATTGATAAATGCACAAATCGCAGCCACTGAGTGGCTCACTCGATGGTGCACCCACTCGAAAGTTGAGACGGAACAAAGCGCTTCGCACGAAATCGATGCGATTTCAGTCCGATCGCGTGTGCCACACGGACAGCCGAGACAGATCGAGAGACAGACGGACAGACGGACAAACGGACAGATATCTCTTATTATTTCAATTAATTTGTGCGCTTTTGTTGTTGTGCTCGTCGCGCTACAAAGCCAAATTGTGCATACAAATACGCCGTGGAGTGGGTGTCGCAGCAGTACGGCTTATAGCGCTCCGATCTGCTTAATGTGTCAGTAGAACAGTCGCAACACATGCTCTCGTCTATAGGAAGTCACTGCGCTGCAGCAAGGCGTATTGTGATGAATTAATTATAGTAGCAATAAATCAGAAATACAAATAAAATAACGAATCGGCAAAGCAAATCATGATGAATCATTTGAGCGAGGAATTACGAGTGGAAACTGATGCGAGGGGGAAACTGCCTGCAGATCAGAAGATATAGTAGTATTGTAGGTGAAGTTATATTTACTTCTGTATTATACTGCATAACAATCAATTAGATATTCATATAAAATACTAAATCGCACAGCAATTAATTAAAAGCATTAATTGCATATGGAAATTATTACAAGCGAAAGAAATCTGTGGGAAATATCTACCATAATATATATATTATAGAATGAATTAGGAAAACAAGTATAGCTATACATACTTTAATTGAATCGAAAAACTAATGACAAATTATGCGAAGAAAAAAAAAAAAGCAAACAAAATCTTGCAGATCAGAATATGTAGAATCGTTGGTGAAGTCATATTTCTGTCTGCATTATAATGCATAATAAATCAGAAATTTAAATTCAAGACTTAACCCAAAAACCATTAATTAGATCGAGGAATGACATATGGAAATTGAAGTATGAAAAATTATAAGCGAAAATCTTGCAGATTTCGAATATATAATAATAATAATTTATAATATTTATAAGTTGAAGTTTCATTTCCTGTATTTGACATAATTCAAAAATACTAAATATAATAATATCTTAACGAAAAACCAATGAAAAGTCATGAATCGAAAATGATTATAGCTCAGAAGGTGTGTGATCGTCAGTAAAGCGTTTTTTCAGTTTTTGATTATATAATTATATATATCTTTTTTTTTTCTTATTTTCGAAATAATTAAAAAATACAAGTAAAATTGTAATATAAGAAAATTTGAACGATAAACAAATGATAGCCTATTAAGAGCAAATTATTAGGGAAAATTGTGTGGATCAGTATGTGTATGATCGTCATTGAAGCTTTGCTTCTTCCTAAATTTTGCTATATATAATTATACAGAAGGCAAGACATAAGGCAACAAAATGCAAGTATATAGTAGCATAATAATATCTAAGCAAAAAGCAAATAAAAACCTATGAAACGTAAACTATAGAAGCAAATCTTGTAGATCAGGATGTGTATGATCGTCATTAAAGCTTTGCTACTTCCTAAATGTTACTATATAAAGTCATACATAAGGCAAAAAACAGGGAAACATCTTTAAGCCTGATCTTAGCTTAAGTTCCTGCTATTTTGCGACTTACATCTGCAAGCCACTGCTCAACCACTGGCAAATTTCACTCTTTTTGGCCAACTTCTTGAGCTTCCGCGACAACTTTTACTTTCAGGCAGACGGAGCCAGAGTCGAGTCCATCTGTTGTCGTCTGTCCGTCTGACACCCACAACACGGCATGGATAACCCACACACACCAGCCAGGGTTCATCCATTTTAGCCATTTTAAGCTGCATCCAGCCAGAAACATACAAAAGCGCCCATTAGCAAATGGGGGGGACGCACTCGTGTCGTGTTTTGCTCGTGTCGCACCGTGTGTTGTGTTGTGTACTGTGTGTAGACTTGTGTGTGGAGTCATGTGTGTATTATGCTGTGTTTAGCCACATGTGCTGTCCCCCGCCTCTCGGTGTGTGTGTGTGTGCGTGTGTCGCCTGTCAGACTGACAGAGGGGCGCAGCCGTAGCGCAGACCGAAAACAGGAACTCCTCTCGCAGGCGAAATGCTAACTGGCCGCATGCCCAAGCCCGTGTGTAGAGCCAGGGGCAAGTGGCGAGGGGGCAAGCAACTGCTTTGCATATGGGCTGCAGTCTGTAAACAACACTGACTAAAAACGGCGACAACTATAATTAAGCTTAATTGCTGTTTAATGTGAGCCCCACAACGGACTCGCAGACTCGGAGTCGGAGTTGGAGTCGCAGTCAAAGTGCCAGACGGGGACCAATAGTTTTTCAAATTTATCAGCCGCCCACGCGTTGACAGTGACTGCCAAACATTAGCGCACTCAAAGGCAACTGCAACTTGGTCTCGACTTAGTCTCAGGCATTTAACTGGGAAGAATGCGAGTCTATCTCGCAGAACTGGACTAGACCACAGCTGGCTAATCTCTCTCTCTCTCTCTCTATCGCTCTATTGGGCTTTTCGGGGTGTCGGGGAAATTAATTAGCAATTAAAAATGCAGCCCTGGCAGTGCTGGCAGTCTAATCGGCCCGAACCGGCAGAAACACTCGTAATTCATATTTATAAATAGACAAACATTATTCAAGGTGTCCGATCGAGTCGAGAACCGTAAATTAAATCAAAATCCAAATGAAAACGATATGGTTAGAATTTATAACGAAAAAAGGTTAAGAATAAATAAGTAAGAAAAAAGTTGGGGGGAGGGTAGATGGTTTTCATGCAGCAGCAGGTTGCACTTCAAATACCCTACAATTGCTGGGAGATTTTCATGTTGGATGTAAAGCGTATAGGAAATGAGGAACTTTTTGAAATGTGCTTTAGTAAATTTATCGTAAAACCTTAAAATCTTGACATTTATTTGTCTCTTGGCATGTATTTTTTTTAACTGCATGGAAAGAGGGACGCTATAAAAAATCTGTCCTTAAATTTAAAATACCCCGTATATTTTTGTTTCTATATGTCTGTTTTGTTTTCATTTTAACTGTATATAAAGAGGAACGCTATGGAAAATTGATCGTAAAATCTAAAAATCTATATTTGTTTTTTTTAATCTGTTTCAATGTTTTTTTTAACTGTATATAAAGAGAAACGCTATGAAAAATTTGTCGTAAAATCTAAAAGGTAAACTTGTTTATTTTTAATCTGTATCAATGTTTTTTTTTGATGGTTCGATTATTGGTTATTTCGCAGTTCCCACAGCTACGAATGTCCCATATTGAATGTTTTATTTAAAGTTTTAATATCTGTATTTTTTTTATGCGAACTGTTATTTTTTTACTTTTTTAATGAATCTAATTTACTAGTTCTCACAGCATTTGAAACTGTGAAGCTTTGCATTTAGACTCTTTTAAAATGTAGAACTTGTTAAAACAATTTTTGATTTTTTTTTAAGTAAAATTTTTCCTATTGTAGTGAAAAAAATATAAGACTACTTCCATAGTTCTAACAGAATTAAGGCATAAACAAATTAATATTTTAACAGATTTAACATTTTTTGTTTGATAATTTTTTGAGAAAAGTTTGGTATTCCTCACTTTGTACATATGCACACTGCTAACTGAACTACCCGCTGTATACCCTGCACAGCAAAAACCCATTTGCTCCGTGGCCGCCCACAAATTCGACGTCGTACCGTTTGCAGGCCCCCGACAACAGCCACGGCAAGCGTCGAGGTTTGCAGCGGGGGAGGTTCGTGGCCAGGGGAGCCGATTATGTTACGGGTGTGAGGCGGGAAGGGGGGTGTAGGGGGTTGGTGTCAGTGTGTATGTTGTTGCTGCTGCTGGCAGTTGGCCGGGCCGGCGTGTGACTCAATCGCAGTGCGCATGGGCCCAGCTGCAGAGCGGCTGATCGACCGCCGATCTACCGATTGGCGACCCAATGGCGACGGACCGCTGCATTTGGCAATGAACTTTTCGCTATCGAAATGCACACAGACGCACACACACACACGCCTGCTGGTCTTGCTGCCTGCATGTGTGTGTGTGTGTGATAGAGATAAATAAAGTGAGCTTGACTTGACGCTGGCAATTTGACTTTGAACTCGGTCAAGTCGAGACACATTTGAAGCTGTTTGCATATTTAATTGAACACCTACAACAACGGCAAATGCAACAAGCAGCAACTGCAACAACAACAACAAAAATAAAAACTACTGCAGCGACGGCAACAACATAACCTCAAACTGCTCTGCAGCTGCGAGCCGCGGCATAATAATAAGCATTATAATCAGGCGCAAAAGGCTCAATAGGCCAATTGGCTGCCGGCCAAGTAAACGTTAACTTCAGACTTACAGTTACTTTGTCAAAGCGCCAAGTCGTGCCCGACAACATAATGACCATTTATGCACAAACCTATGGCCTTTCGGCCAAATCTCATCCAACACCGCTCACATCTGGCGCAACAGTTGCGTAACTGTTGCCGCATATCAATGCATTAAATGCATTTACTGCAATTTGCACGCGACGAAAATGAAAAATCACGCACTACTGCAGTGTGACCGTACTGCAAAAGCGCTCCAATCGCAAATGTCCCTTTGGGAATTTGCGACATTTTGGTATATATTTCAAGGGAAATGCCAACAGTTAGCATTGAATCGAAAGCCTGCAGCTTGTTATTGTATTACGATAAGTATCGATAGCTGCAGTATGTAAACATAGCTACAACGATTGATTTCGATATAAAAACACGCAGAGCAAAAAAATTTAAAAAAAAAATGCAAATTTCCCTTAGGGGAATTTGCTATATTTGGTATATTATAAGCGAAAGCCTGCAACTTGCGCTAAGTATCGATAACTGCAGAATGTAAACAAAGCTACATCGATTGGCATCGATAAAAGCCAAAATGGCGAAACTTTAAAAATAGGCATAAGAAGAAAAATGAAAAACCGCTGTTTTCCACCTTGTTTCCCGCCATGCAGCTTGAACGTAGCTTTTTTGGCGGAAAAAAGCCAACTGGGCAAGGCAGCGACAATTTGAAAACAAAGCAAGCGACGCTGCCATTGCCTTTGCCGCCCCACAGTCTCCGATTTTCCGAGTCTGCTCGAAAAACTTAAAACGAAAGCGAGAGAGTAAGAAAATTGCAGCAGTTTTCGCACACACACACACACATATGCACACAGTGCTAATCAGCTTGCCATCCCCCACAGCAATGCCGCCGCGACGCAGCGAACGCCTGCGCAAACGCGGGGAGAAGCGCGCCGCTGCCGAAGCCGCCACCGCTGCTGCCGCCGTCGCAGCCCCAGCCCCAGCAGCAGCAGCAGAGGGAGTAAACAGAAGGACAGCGCTGCGCGTGCGTCAGTGCACCATGCGACTGCGCAGTATGCCAGCAAGTGGCACTGATCCGCGTCAACGTCTGCCACCAGGAGCTTTGCCTGTGCCCGCAGCTCCAACTGGCAGCAGCAGCAACAACAACAGCAACAACATGCAGCACAACCAGAGCAACAACAACAACAACGGCGTGGAGCAGCCGCACAATGTGGAGCTAATCGACCTCATGGGCGGCCTCATCTCGCTCTTCATACGCGACGCACTCATCGAGTCGCCCTCGCTGCACGAACTGATACGCCGCAATCCCAGGCAGGGCATACGGAAGCTCTGCCGGATCATCCGATTTATGTTCTATTGACTTGGAGTCTGTCTTGCTTTGTGTTCCTTTTGCAGCTGATTAAAGTCGTTGCTATATATGCTAATCTTTTACTAGAGCAATGCCTGCAGAGGCGACAATCCATGTCCAGATATGTATTATATTATATATATATATATATATTCCTGCTATATCTAGTATATAAATCCCAGTCCCAGTGTCACACTTTTTCTGCTATGATTGCCCTATAATTTGCACACTTGCTCCTCTTTGTAACGCTTATAATCCGTTAAAAACTTATTTTCTGTTAGCTTCTTTAATACGGACAGCTAATATACCCTAACAGAGTCTATAATAACTCTGGCCAGACGTTTTTGACCAGCGCATCATAGCAAGCAGCTCTAATACTATAAGATATAAATATATATAACTCATTAGCATCCATAGCCAAGTCGATCCAACCATATTTGCTTGTCCGTCTGTCCGTTTGTCAGTGGCAATGTAAATTAGTTACTCAGTATTGCAGCTTTCTTGCTGAAACTTGGCACACATACCTCTTACTTCCACGCGCTGCATATAAGTCGAAAGAAGCCAGATCGGAACGATATATCGTATAGCTGTCATAGCAACTATCGGGCGATCTCTGCTATTTTTCAAGATATTGCAAGCAAACCACAAAAAACTTTTTTAAACAATTCGTTTAACATGTTTCACCAAATTCCATCATATTTTATTCATATTATTAAACAGCATCAACAGCCTAGAAGATTTAGCCATGTCCGTTTGTCCGTTTGTCAGATGAAATGCAAATTAGTCCCTTAGTATTGAAGCTATCTTAATAAACCTTGGCATACATTCTTATTTCTTTTATGAGCTGCATATAAGTCGCAACGAGCTAGATCGGAACGATATATCGTATAGCTGCCATAGAAACTATCGGCCGAAATTTGTTATTTTGCAAGATATTGCAACTAACTTTAAAGATTTTGTTTAAATACGGTTTCCAATACTTCTTCCCAATTTTCATAAATATAAATCTACAATTAGCAAAGAAATCCAGTAGTTAAAACATAAACTAGACCCTAATTTTCCCAAATTTCGATTATTTATTAGTTTATTATACTCTTTTTTTCCCGCTAAATCCTAGTAAAGACGCAATTCTACATCAATCTACACCAGTAAATATAAATATATATATATATTCCTGCTATATAGCTCATCATTCATGCTGCCGCTCTGCCTGCCTTCTGTCCGCATGATTAATTAGCGCGCACGCGTCGCCGATGCCAATCGAGTGCGCGTCCAAGTGACAAAAATCAATGCGCTGCAAATGTGCGAGATGCGTCTGCAGTCAGAGGTTGCAGCCAGACAGACCGACAATCCGACAACCGGCAGCATCGCGCCGCGACGTGTGAGTTAACCAGAATTACAGCGAGCAGTACGTACGCATCGCATGGCTCATAAATCTTCGTGCGCGGGTTCGGGTTCAGGTTCAGGTTCGAGTTCGGGGGTCTGGGCTTGAGATCTCGGCGATCGCGGCACTGCACTCGCCTGTCACATTGGCAACCTGTGCCCACGCAGGGCCCCTGTGGGGGTCTTATCGGTCGCCAGCTATCGCCAGTCCGGGACAATTCTTCTTCGGAATGTAATGTGTAATGAAACGGAAGTTGCGACTATCAATCTCAATTAAATTGATTGCTACCGAATGCAGCGAGAACTTATGCTCTTATATGTATGTACAATGTATGCTTCGATCTTAAGACGATTATACCCAGCACTCATTAGAGGACACTGTTGGGGGCATGCCCGGTTTGTGCAAATTGTAGGAGTATTTGCAAACTTTAATATTATATTTTAATTATCCACAATTTGTAATTTATTCTCGCATTTTTCATGCTTTCTCCAAACAAATTAATTTATTAATTAATTAAATTAATTACAAAATTTATTTTAAAATACTTTTCTTCTTAATTTACTAAGCAGAACGATGAAATTAATGTTAAAATATAGAAAATATCTGCACAGTTATATATTTTCTGTTTTTTATGAGCATAGATTAGTTTCAAAAATTATTTTAAAATAATATCGGTCTAAAAATAATATAATTTTGTTAAAAATCATGCGATCTTTCTTTGGAAGCTCATTTTGTTCATGATTAGAACGTAACTTTGATTTGGAGTTCAAGTTTTGTGTAGTTTTTAATAATTATAAAATTGTTTTATTTTTTGCCATGATATCCATGCTACCCCCTGTCAAAATATTGAAAATTTTGGAAAATTTTAAAATCGGTATTTTATGATGACGATCAACTTGTCTAATCGAAATTCTTATAAAAACAAATTTTCCCCATGAAATCTGCAGTAATAAAGAAATCACAAGTTGTTTTCGTAACGGGTGCAGGGTATATGTCAGTTGATAAATTTCTTTATCGTATCGTCTGCAGGGTATATGTCAGTTGATAAGTTTCTCGACTTGTTGTCCACTGAATTCACTCAAGTGTGCCTCAGTGCTTATTTGGAATGAGCTCTTCTTATTGCCATTTCCATATCTCAATTGAACTGAGCTTAATGCAATCGAAATCCAGTTGACTCCGTGCTGTATAAAGAGCTGTACCGCATTAAAATATACCCCTCATATCGTTTGTCATTCCAATTAAAGCGCGACAATATCTACCATCTTTTTGCCATAAATTTACACTAGTTTTTCTTTTACTATGCCATTTTTCTGTGAATTGTCGCGCGTTTTGCTCTTCAAATTGCACACATCCGTTGCGAGTGCGGCCCCAAAGGAGCCGCAATAATTTGCAAGAATATGGCTTAAATAAACGCAAAGCGTTGGCTTTTGCGCCTTTTTGGCAATAAACAAAGTCGCGAGCACGCGCTATTTCCATGCAAATGGAAGTGGAAATGGAAATGGTGGCGGCAAATCAGCGCAAATGAAAGAAACAGCGACAACTGCAACGGCAACAGCAACAACAACATTAAGTAGACAGAAATGTTGTCTTTAACCTGTGGAAGGATGTATACCCTGCCAAATATTTTCATAAAAATAGCATACAAAGTTTTGAGTTTATAAAAGATTAGGCAGTATCCTTAAGCTGTTGTTGAGTTAAGTTCGTAAGGTATAGCGAATTCTATAATAAAACTTGACCAATTTTTTTAGATTTTTATATATGTTATAGTAGTATGATTTTGATTAAATTTTGAGGGAACGTAAGAGGTAAGTTAAGTCTAATATGTGGTGAATTTGGTTGGGATATCTTGAACAATAACAAAGTTTAGGATAATCTAAAGTTTGATATTGTTATTATATTTTAAAAAATATTTATTGCATTGTTGTCATTGTAGTCTGATTAAAATTAAAGTGGTTCAATCTTATGGGTCAAGATAAAAGTAAGATGTGGTAATTTTGTTTGTAATAACCTAAACAATAACTAAAATGCTCTGATAATGATCCATATAAATTAAAAGTGGAACATCATCCTTAGAAATGTTGTAGAACTTCTCATATCTTCAATTAGTCCGATTGTTATTTGATGCGGACAGCTTTAAGGCCAAAATATTAGAGAAGAATGCGATGAATTTATTTGGGATATCTTAAAAGAATTACAAAAATAAAATAGGTGCTATGTCAGCCAAATCAATCTGATACAGATAAAGCTTCCTCTACTAAGTTCCATTAAAAAAGCAATAAACGGACGGACGCTTGGTCACTTCAGGTTAATAAATAAAATGTGAGCGCTTGAGCTCCAGAAACAGGAACAACATCTCTAGTTTAACGAGATTCTTTTAAATAGCAGCAAACGGACAAACGGACAGACAGTTGAGTGCGACTTAAACTCCTCAGCTATTCAGTTTAACAAAATATTATACCTCACAGAATCAACATCTATGCAAAATGCATATACCCTCTCTGTAAGGGTATAGCAATAGTAACAACAACTGCGACTGCAACTGCAATGAGGCATGAGCAATTGGCAATTGCGTGTTGCACAATCATTGGAAGCAGAGCGGCAACTCAACTGGCAGCGGCCTACACACTCAGCCCCGGCCAGAGCCCAAGACCAAGAACATGACATCAAATGGCAAACAAAGAGCAATTACACGGGCTCCACCACAGCGCGAAGAACAACTGCCGCGACTGCTGCGGATGGATCCGCACATGGGCGGGCGAGTGGCATTAAAAAAGCCCACGGCGGCAGCATCTGATTCTGAGTCAGAGGCCCCCAAAGAGAGATGCGTTGGCCGCGGGCATTAGAATTGCTATCGCCTATCGATAGATGCAGATATCGATATCTGCGACTGTTGCATGCCAGCTAAACGTTGCGCAAGACATTTATCACGCGTCCACGTCGAGTACCATGGGGCGAGTCTCCGCCCTTGCGTCTAATGCGCGCTAATTAATGATAATGTCTGTATGGAATATGCCTGAGAGGAGGGCAGGCGAGGGGAAGGGACTGCTAGTGCAGTTCCATAGTTCCACAGTTCATCAGTTAACGTTTTCATTAACCATATGTCACACGCACACGTCCCTGTGCCCCTTCCCCGTTTTTTTTTTTAGCCACCCTCGCGGAACCCTTGAAAATTAAATTATGCGCTCGGTCGCGTGTCCTGAGTTCCCGACCGGAGTTAACAGTCGGCGAATGATGAGTCAAAATACATAAAAAAAAAGAATATAAATAACTAGCGAGAAACGTTAGCTGCGGCGTACCGAAGATCGCATACCCTTGCAGTTGCTTGCGTTAGTATTTTGTTACTTCAGTTATTATTTATATATTTTTTGCTTCTGCAGTTTTATTAATTCTTCAGTAACAATACCACATATATATATATATATACACCCATAATGTAGTCAAATATTTTTGAGCCTCATATTTTTTTAAATTGCCTGCAATTTTCAATATAATATTGAAAATCGTAAAAAAAACTCGATATTGTCCGATTGCTCCTGTAGAACCCAAAGGAATTAGTAATCCGATATTATGGAAATGAGAATATGCTATTGAAAACGTTTTTTGGCAAAGCTATAGCAAGCTTGTCTTTAGTTACGAGTATATGCCACAATATTTGAATTTTCTAGCGAAAACTCACATTTCAAGTAATTCTTCCTATGTCAGCTATATGTTATAGTGCACCAATTATGATAAAATTTGTTGGGCATGTTGGTCGCATTATGGAAATAAGATATTTTGAGTTTGGTTACGATATCCTGAGTAATATCAAAAATCAGCCGATAGTTTCTATGGCAGCTATACGATATATTGATATGATCTGGCTTATAACGACTAATTTACAGCATGCAAAAAAACAAATATGTACACAAAGTTTCATCACGATAGTTGCAAAACTGAGAGAGTAGTTTGCATTACAACAGGTAAACGGACAAACGGACAAGGCTATTTCGACTCAGTTATTGCTGCTGTTGAAAAATACGAGTATATCCCAGACTCTCTAAGGTATATAATAGTGCCTGAGATATTTTCTACTATGCGTTACAAAAATGTTGCCAAAATGCCTATACCCTCTGCAAGGGCATGAAAATGCATAACGCTCTAGTTCGGCGTCTGCCCACTCGTTAAGCGCGAGGGCTCTGCAGCTCTCCAGCTCCCAATGCCCTCGTCGTTTCCCATAAATTTCAGAAGCTCTCGGCCAGGCTCGAACCGGCAACGTGGGTCAGTTGTGCAAACTGTTTGCAGTTGGCGCGTGTTTCGGGCCCAGAAAGGTGTTAAAACTGTGCCACAAAATGTTGTCGGTACCTTCGGATCGGCCCGGGGTTGTTTTTACGACCGTCTGTCTGACTTGGCGACTCTATACGCGATATGCTCGCATGTATCTCTCTTTTTCTCATTCTATCTGGCCGAGTCCGGCATAATTACGCATTTTGTCGACACTGAAGTTTATGTTCTTTTACGAGGCGCGTGCCCGATCCGCTGCGAGTGTTGTCCGAGGAGTTGGGTGTACGCTTTTTATGCGGTCGCGACACGCAATACTTGAACTAGGGGTTAATATGCCTGTACCTTTTGCCGTTTTATAAACTGTGAAGAACCAGATAATTATTACGGGAGTCCACGCACACGAACGCTGGGAATTGGAGCGGCAAATATATCATACGTAGCTGCAATTTCGAAAGTTCCCTTGAACTTGTGGAGCTTGAGAGCGTCTTCAGATTTTTGATCTGCTGTAAAAGCAGAGTCAATCTAAAGTGAGCTTTGATCTTGGCTTTGTGATAGTAGTTCTATGTATAGATTTATTTCATTTATGAATTTGATATTTCAGCACATTCAAAAATATTGTTTCTGAGCTCTGACTATAGAACTGATGCTCTTGTTATTCTAGTTACGATTGAATATAGTTAGAATATTTTAAAATAATGTAAGAAAAGAGGAAGACGAGGAGAAGAGAAATGTTTAAGCTATAGTTCAGAAATCTATTTGGAAAACTAACATCTTGAAGCTGCAATTCAAAAGTAAAATGTTGAATTTAAAAGTAAAAATATTAAATGTAGCTTAAATTAAAATTAAAATAAATTATCTCAGATCTTGCAATTTATGTCAGAGGAATTCTGAAGATTTGGATGATCTACAATAGTTTAGAGATCTCTATAAGGAAACCTACCAACTTGTAGTGCCAATTTATAAGTGTAATTATTATTATTGAATTTTAAGCCTATAAAAAAGGAGTTCTTGATTTATGCAGCAAATTTAATTTCTTGCTTAAATTTTTAAAATTAATCTAAGATCTGGGAATTTATGTAATCGGAATTCTTTAGTTTTGGAGGATCTACTTTAGAGATTTTCATAGGGAAACCTAGCAACTTGAAGTTCCAAATCAAAAGTGAAATGAATAATTGAATTTTTAGCCTATATAAGAAAGTTCTTGATTTAGGCCACAAATTTAAAATGAAGTTTAAATATTAAAAATTAAACGTAAATTTTAAAAAAATTCTTATGTTTTTCATACCAATAGGATAATTCAGATACTAACAGATTGCAGCGAAAAGACGAGGTCTGATTTGGCAGATAATATAAGGAAATCTCTCCAATGAAATCTAATTCAGATTTGAGCCGTAATTTGATTTCGTAATGTTGGCAGCGTTGTTGTTAACCCAATTAACTATTAACCCAATTTACATGCGAGGCGCAACATTAACGAAAGGCCGCATCATGCCACGGGGCGCATGGGGCATGGAGCACTCGACTTCGGCGACTCACGCATTCGATTTGCACAAATGGAAATTGGCAGCCTCAGTTACATAATCTACATGGATGTGGATTTGGATGTGTCTGTGGCTGTGGCTGATTGATTGATGGCTTGAGAGAGAAGTCGAATCAGAGCCAAAGACTAATTCAATTGGTTTATAATTGAACTAAGGAGGCGCAACGCGCACATCGGCATCGATTTGAGTTGCCTTAATGAGCCGAGCGCATGTGGCTCAGCAGGTTTTTTGGCCAGCTTAATAATTTAATGGTGAACGCTGTAATTTTTCCACAAAATTGTACGATAATTGAAGGGAATTCAATTGAAAGCGAATTGAATTGAAAACGAATTAAAAGTATTTTCTATGCAATGCGTGGCGTGTGGTGCGAGGTGTTGAAATTATACGATGATGCTGCCGATGCTGATGGATTAGCTGGGCCAACAGATTGGCAATTAGGGCGGCGCCCACGCTAATTAGACGCAGCGGTGGGCAACTGATTTCCCCCCCTCTGTACCCGCACGCTCAACTGGCAGACAAATGCGAATTTATAGAAGGTCTGCTGCAGCTTAAAATGCTTTTGCCGTGTGTCCTTTGTTTAATTAGTACGCTGAAAAATTAGCCAAAAAAAAAATGTTTTTGCGTATAAAAAGATCGCATAAATATTTAAGCGGATTATGCGGCGATTTATCAAAAGCAATTAAAGCCGAATTCGCGCTGGATTCGCGGAATGCGCCGCGATGACAAATAGTAGCAAAAATGTTGCCACATCGCCAGCGATGGTGGGGGAGCAGCGTATCGAGCTGAACAACGGCGAGACAAAATGTTTATAATGCTGCTAAAAGCATGTCAGTGCGAGTATCTCGCAGATACAAATCAGAAAGCGGCCCGCAAGTAAAGTGGGCCACGCTGCAGTCTCTCTCTCTCTCTCTGTCTGTCTGTCTGGCTGGCAGTCTGTCGGCTATCTGTGCAGATCAAAGCCGCCAGCGAGATATACGAGTATATTTAGCAGCTCCTGTGGCAAGTGCGGGGCCAAGTCTTTAGCTTAAATACTAATTACCCTATGGGGAGCTGCGCCGCAGGAGCTGGAGCGCTCTACACGGTCTGCTGTGCGTCGTGCGACGCGTCGTCAATATTTGTCAAACTGTCATTCGCTTTGACATTTACGTTTGATCAACACCAGCAACAGGCACTGCAACGTGCAACGTGCAACTGGCCGGTGGCTGTGTTGCTCGTGTCCGTGTTGCATCTGGCTGCAGACTCAGACTCCGACTCAGTTGTCGCTGTTGCACGTTGCACGACGCCGCCAGGAGCCGCTTACCGTCCGCTTTGCCGCGTTGACATAGCCGCAGATAAAAGCTAAAGCGAAAACTGGCGCAACTTCGATTTTTCAATCTGTGGCAATTCAGCGGCGACACTTTAACGAGTTCCTTCCCCCCTGGCCATGCTCCAAGTTTACACTGTTGCAAGGTTCGGGGGGCAGTGAGCCGTGAGTGTCGCGTGTGTTCGCCTTGACGCGCTTTTGTTACATGTGCCAGCAGATCCGGGAAACGAAAGTGCGGCGAAACTTGTATGCAGCTGGAACCGTTAGTAAGTTTTCCTGCTAAAAGGAAATCGAACTATCGACTGGCCTTGTGTGCATTATCGATAGCTATCGATAAGTGTGGAGAAATAGCTGATAAGTCTGTAGAAAATGTATTTACTATATATAACTTCTTTAGTGCATTTTATCTGTGATTCTTTTTCATTGCTTTAAACTTAAATAAATTTCAAATAAACGTGATCGATAAGAATAAGATATATAATATTTTCATATATAATATTTTTCAATTTAACTCCTTTTTAGGCTAAAACAAATTCCAGAATTGTATGGGAATTATATGTAAATCGATAACTATCGATATAATTAGACAAAAATCAGGCTGCAACTATATAAAAAAATTTAATATAGATTGAAAATTATTGCACTTTCATATATGTGCCATTTGATGTATTTAGGTACTTGCGAACAAAAGAAAATCCCGACAATAATTAAACTTGCTCAGTAATATCGATAGTTATCGTTGTGTAAACGTGAAACTTTTGGTAAAGCTATACAACAAATGTTTCTATAGGATTACTTGTCTGTGATGACTTTCCCAACTATAGAAAACTTATAAATTGAATTTCAATTGTACAACTATCGATAAATATCGATATATTTCGAGAAATAGCTGCTAAATCTAAAAGAAATGTTTTTCTATAGGCTGTAAATGGTAACTTGTCTCATTTTCTTCCATTTCATAGCTGTAAACTAAAGAAAATTTCGATCACACTTAAGATTTCCTTGTAAGATCGATAAAAATTCGTTTAAGCTCTATAAAATACGGTCTAATGACTTGGCATACCTCTTTCCCCATCATGCGATGCTGTTCAAATCGAATTCGCGTTTTATCTGTGACTCATTTTGGCATCGCTCTCGTGCCGTATCATTAAACACACTGTTCATGTCAGGCGATTATTTATCTGCGATCGGACAGTTCACTTTCCAGCACTCTCGACTAATCCTTAAAATAGTCGATTTGCCAAATTGGCATTGGCCACGTTTATCGCGGCGATTGCCCACCAAATTGGCTACCAGTTTTGCGAAAATTGTCTTGACACACACACACAACACACAAACACACACATTGCGCGTGATTTATTGACAAAGAAACATTAAAGATCATAAAGCATAAATCAAAAGTTTTAATAGCAATGCGAGGTGATTACCAGGCGATTCTTTTGAGAGAGCTGAGAAGGCGGGCAAAGGGGAGAAGGAAGCAATGCTAGTTTCACTCTTCGCTGAACTCTGCGCCCTCTCGTTGTCTCTCTCTCTGCCTGTACTCTCCTCCCACTCAGCTCATTAAGTCCCTCAGCGCCGAGATTGATTGAGGCTGGCAGAAGGTTGCGCAAAAAACGTGACCTTCATCTGGCGGGAGAAAAATGCGGGCAAATAAACTTCCGACCACGTCGAGCACTTGGCCATTCGGCCACTCGGCCACTTGGCACACTTTTACCCGGCTTCGACTCCAACTCCGACTCCAACTGCGGCCTCTCCTGGCATGACTCATGCCAGAAGTTGGCCAAGTTCAGGCGCAGCTGGAGGCCCGCGCGGCCAAATGTATTTTTATGCTGCGTAAGAATTTGTTAACGGGCATGTTTAGCAGCGCCCCAAACTGGCGACTAAACACACCACACACACGCACACACAGACACACACACGCAGGCACAACAAAACACAAGTCACAGCGCGCCGCTTGGATATTTTTGTGAATGAACTCAAGAGTTTCTCCGCGGGTCTTTGGCTCGAGAACATGCGTGGCGTGTGGATTTTTATGTTCCATCAATGAAATCGCATTTAATTAACATAATTTTTATTGATCGAAACGGGGAAACAACAGCAACAAAAACAGTAACAACAACAAAAACAGTAACAACAACAACAAGCTGAGTAGATATAATCGACGGGCGATCAGTGTGGCAAGTTCTTTCAACTTGTTCGTGGCGCGTATTTGCATAATGCGCACATTGAAAATCTTTGGCATAGATTGGAGCCTCCATCTACAGTTCTCTCTCCTCTTCCCCCCTTCCAGCTGTCCCATCCTCCTGCTAAAAGGGCAGACAAAAGCTGTGCTCCAACTCTGCTCGGCGAGCAGATCGCGTGGGCTTTAATCGCCGCGTAGACGAGATACAAATGTAAATACATGTATCTGTGGCCAACATAAATGCGCATGTATGTGTGCGCGATCACGTATTTAGCATATGGCTCGGGGAAGTGTTTGCCACAGCCAGCGAAATTATGATTGAAATTTAGATAATGCTCGCGGTCCGCACAGGTGACAGCAGAGCACGGCTATATAGCTATAGCGGACTTTATGTATATCGCAGCCAGACGATCTCGCATAAGTTGCGCTGACTTCGCTGCATTATTCATGGCCCGATCGCAGAGTCGCACTGTCTGACCGGGTCAGTCGAGCTGGCGGCAAAGTTGAAGCGCGGCAAACGCGTCAACGCAGTTCGATATATATGGCTTTCGGCGATCGGCTATAGTCGATATCGAACGCATAGATCAGAAGTGAGAGAGAGAGAGAGAGTGTCAATATTGGTGCCAGCTCATAAAAACACTTCAAGCTGACGACAGATGGCGCTAATCGCTGATCGTTGATCGCCATGGGAAGCTGAGTGATTAACCGGAGAGGGAGAGGAGCAGTTAGATCCAAGCAGAGCTCTAGAGACAAGACTGATTGAAAGAGAGCATCAGGTAGCACAATTTAAAGTGGATCACTAAGTATGAAAGAGAGCGAGAGAGAGTGACAAAAAGGCAGAGTAGAAGAGAGCTAGAGAGAGAGAGAGAGAGAGAGAATAAGTTAAAGATTTAGAAGATCAGTAAGTTTATCAGAGCTAAAAATCAAAGGGAGTTAATATATAAAGAGAGGGTTATTTCTCAGACAGAGTGAGGGAAAGTGAGAGAGAGAAGGAATTAGAGAGAGAAACCGAGATGGAGATAGAATAGAAAAAATGCAGACAGAGAAAGAGAATTGAGAAAACAGGAATAATAAAAGAGAAAATAGGAATTGAAAAAATACATTTTATAGAATTTAGCAGAAAGGAAAAAATTATGAAGAAAAACTGTAAATGGAACAAAAAAGAAGTGTATGGACCGGCAAAATTGAAAGAGAAATAAAGAGAGTCGAAGAAAAAAAGCTGCCAAAAGGATCAGGGAAGAAACCTCTTGAGGAAGACTGAGAGAAGAAAAAAATATATCTATTTTTATTGGATGCCTGTGTGCGTATGAAAGGAAGAAAAATATATGTAAAGTCCGTTCAAATCACAATTTGGAAGTAAAATCCTTTAAGACATTTTACACCATGAAAGTCAAGATGAGAATATTATAGCATTGTTCAATATTTATAGCTGGAAAACTATCTGAAAGCGCAAGTAAACGCAGCAATTGTTGTAGTCTGTCTGTTTGTCTGTCTGGAGTTGTAAAGCTTAAGAGCTTTAAGTGCGCAATATAATTTAATTAGTCTCGAGTTGCCCGCCATAAAGCTAAGCCTGCAATTAAGACATGCTTAAGCCGCGATAATGGACTGTAAAATCTGGCAAATGGCGCCCATTCCCAGGCTCCATGCACATTTCCTAAGCACTTTTTGCTAATCAGAAGTGAAGTAATGCTGTAGCGTCGCTATCGATCGGTGGGAGCTCATATTTCTCTCGCTCGAGCTATATTTTACACTTTTTGCCCCTCTGGCTCACTCTAGAGTTGACTTTTTCCTATGATTTGAGGCGAAGTTTGATTTATTGAGTGTGTTGAGTGTCACGCGGGCGACAACAGCTGCCGATGCGACTGTGACATGTCACACAGATACACGAGCCAGATACAGATACAGATACATTTGCAGATACAGTTACATATACATATACAGTTGCAGATACAGATACAGATACAGATGCAGATACAGTTGCAGATACAGATACAGATACAGTTGCAGATACAGAAACAGTTGCAGATACAGATACAGTTGCAGATACAGATACAGTTGCAGATACATATACAGACACAAATACAGATACATTTATAGAGATACAGATACAGATACAGAGATACAGATACTGATACAGAAATACAGATACAGAAATACAGATACAGATACAGATACAGAGATACAGATATAGATACAGAGATACAGATACAGATACAGTTGCAGATACAGATACAGATACAGATGCAGATACAGATACAGTTACAGATACAGATACAATTGCAGATACAGATACAGATGCAGATACAGTTGCAGATACACAGATACAGATACAGTTATATACAGATACAGTTGCAGATACAGATACAGATACAAATACAGATACATTTACAGAGATACAGATATACAGATATAGGTACAGAGATACGGATACAGTTGCAGATACAGATACAGTTGCATGTACAGATACAGATACAGTTGCAGATACAGATACAGATACAGAGATACAGATATAGATACAGATATACAGATACATATACAGTTGCAGATACAGATACAGATACAAATACAGATAAAGATACAGAGATGAAGATACAGAGATACAGATACAGAAATACAGATACAGATACAAAGATACATATATAGATACAGAGATACAAATACAGATACAGTTGCAGATACAGACACATAAATTTTAATAGCGCAAAGTTACAGATGCAGCTAAAGATACAAGCCGTTCTTGCAGATGCAGATACATTTCTGTATCCGAGGCTGTCACCTGTCAGCACTAGAAATATGGTACGTATAGTAAACGTTGGCTAATAGAACTTAACGCTCCGACACGAGCAGCAAATGACGGCAATTGCAATTATGACAGTTGGAAAGGTTGGCCCCGTCCGTTCAGTGTTGGCCAAGACTTCGCCTGCGAGCTGCGAGCTGCGAGCTGCGAGCTGCAGTTGCCAACGAGTGTTGGCGTCGCTGTGCGGGTGTGTGTGCGACTGTGTGTGTGTGTCAGAGTTATCCGCACTCGCATTGTGAATGATTTCCCACGACTCGCGACGCCGCTTGCCAAATTCAAATTCGATTCCGAGCTCGAAGTCGAACTGAATCCGAATACGAATCTGTATCTGTATCTGTATCTGTATCTGTATCTGAATCCGCAGCGAGTGTGACTCATTTCTGCAAGACAATAACTTGTAAGAAATGTACAAGTTTTTTTGGCAATAAAATCGTTGCTGTTGTTGTTAAAGTTAAGTTAATGCTAAGAAACTAACTAAACCACAGAAATCAATAAAAGCAGCAGCAACAACATGAGCCAAGAGAGTGGGAGAGAGAGAGAGAGAGATATGGCAAGCTGCGGGCGTAGAGTTCAGAGAGAGGGAGGGACAGCGGCGTGCTGCAATTGAGCAATTGAATTCGCACGCTTGCGCGCCTTCTTTTGCCAGCTCGTTGCAGTTGCTGTTGCTGCTGCTGCTGCTGCTGCGGCGGCGGATGTCGCAGAGACATCTCGGAAGTTTGCCCATGTTGTTGCTGTTGCTGTTGCCGTCGTTGTTGTTGATGTTGAGAAAAGACAAACACACTGAGTGCCAGCTAAGATATTACAAAAATCAATTACCAACACCTCAAAAGCTGTTGCCGTTGTAGCTGCTGCTGCTGCTGCTGTTGCTGTCGCTGTAAATGTTGCTGCTGCAGGCACAGCAGCAACATTAACAACGACAAGAGTGCAGGGCAGACTGCAAGCTTTGACTGTGGCTGAATACCCTTAAGGACTAGGGGAATGTGGCAGTTGTGGAAGTAAAGAAAGCTACAGTTGTCTATGTAGATATAGGTTCAGGTATATGAATAAATAGAGAGTATAGCTGACAGTTTGATTTTCAATTAATTAAGAGTTATAGTTTCAGGTATATGAACAATTTGAGAAAACAGCTGGCAGTCTGTTTTAGTAGAATTAAGTACTTTAAGCGAAATAAAAGTTGTCAATAAAAAAACGTAATAAATCAGATATATAGTTATATATATACATTCAGGAACAATAAGACTGTCAGTTTTCAAAATAAATGTATAGCTAAAAAAACAAACTGCTTAAATATAACATCAGAGCATATTTTTAAAAGAATATTTATTTGTACTTGTATATAGGTTCAGCTATATGAACAATCAGAGTGTATACTGACTAATTATTTGACTAAATTAATAAAAAAGGTGTTTGAAATATTTTTAAATTGTTGAAAATGGATATAATTTCAGGTATATGAACAATTAGAGAGTATACTGAAAACTTATGTACAAAAATATTTAAAAAATGGAAAAGGTATTTAGAACATATACTGTAAATAGATATAGGTTCAGTTATATGAACAATCAGCGAATATACTGTTTAAATAAATTAACAAAAAATATAACAAAACATAGAACTGACAATAGTTAAATACTTATATATCATTTATAAAATTTTATAATTATATATAAAAATATAAATGTATATGTAGATATAGTTTCAGCTGTATGAAAGAAAGGAGAGCTGTTTTTTATTGAATTTGTATTCAAAATACTGCAAAAAATGGTGAAAATTAAAAAGGAACTAAACTGAGTAATTTCTAACAAAGTTATATAAAAATATATACTTCTAATTATAATTATATGATTCTCAAAATTTTATAACATTTCAAAAAGTTCTAAAAAAGAATCTCTGAGAACTCCAAGTAGATCCCATAGCGCTGAGACCGCTGCACGTGCAGTGTATGGGAAATAAGGCAAACGTGCGTGGTCGCTGGTAATAGACACAATCATAAAAATGAAATATATCTGAGAATCTCTCATGACGTTTCCCCCGAGCGTGGCGCGAGACTTGCGCAACGTTGCAGCCGCGTCTCCTCCTCGGCGGCAGCGCAGCAGCAGATGCAGCAGGAGTGGTTCGGCGGCGGCGCAGTTGGAGAGCTTCGGCTGGAGGTGGAGGCTGGCCGCCAGCGCTCAGCGATGTCGATAGCCAAAAATGGTAAATGTGGTAAATGGGATAAGGCAGAGCCACGCGTGGGCTGTCAACTGCCAGCAACTGGCAGAGCGAAGCTGAGCCGAGCAGAGCTCCACTGAGCTCCACTGAGCTGGGCTGAGCTGGTCTGAGCTACGTTTAGCTCACGTGTGCAGCGCTTGGAAAAAGCAGTGGGGGGGCGGGGGGACATTGCATAAGACACGCTTGGGGGTGCTCTCTGCCGGCTCCTGCTGCTGCCTGCAAATATTTAAATTATTTCATCGCATAACCAAAATGACCAAGAGGCATGCATGCATGCATGCCCCAACTGGCCGCTGCCAACACCCGCCTGCGAGTGCGCCTGCTGCCCCGCCGCGTCGCCTTGCTGCACGTTGTGCATAACTCATGTAAACGCCAAAAGCCTCCCGACTGCCTGCCGACTCGCGCGATTTGCGTTTAACAATTATTATTGGTGATTAACACGGCATGTACCCGAGGAGCTAGCCGAGCCGTAAAGCAAGGGGGGAGGCTGGGGTACAACCTTCGACACCTGCAGCCAGCGCCGCGTTCGGCGTTTAATTAAAATATTAAACGAAAATGCAACTGCAGCGCCTGCAAATGCAACTGGAACTGGAACTGGCACTGGCACTGGAACTGGATCATTGGAGTTTCGCATCGGTTGGGATTGGGGTTAGGGGAGTTCACGCTGCGACGTGATCGCAGTGCACGCTCGGGGTTACTCGCATGCAGCAGCAGCAACAGCAGCAGTGTGTGTTGTCTGAGGTGTGCGGAGTGTGTGTGTGTCGTGTGTGCTGTGTGTGCCATGCAGTACGCGGTGTTGGTTTATAACATGTCCGGAACAGAGGCAATTAGTGCAACATTGATACGAGGCGAGCGATAAGCTTGATGAAGGCAGGGGGAAAGGTAACGTAATGGAAATGCAACCAGAAGATAGCACCAGAGAGAAATGGGCAGAGAGATTGAAGTGCTAAAACTAGATAGTATTCAATTAGGGTTGAGCGTCGACTACGATCATGAAGGGAGTTGAGCTGAAAAGCAATGAGCTGAAGAATTTTATAGGAATAAGTTTAAACCAGATGGAAGGCATATGGTGTAGTTGGTAGTACTAGCATATAGTATTATGCTATAGCCTAAAATTGTTTTGTATAGTATGGAATATTAAGAGATGGTAAAAGCATAATATTTATGATAGCATATATAGTACTATACGCATAAATAAAAAGCTTGTATAGTATAATTTTAAATAATAATGCTAAATTATTTAAGTCTTAAATAAAATACCATTTGATAGTACAGGTAAATATAGGATTGCTTATGTGAGTTTAAAAGAGTATAGAATAAAATAGCATGGGGGAAAAGTAATGCATAGGAGTAGCTTGGCATAGTATCAGGTAGTAAATAATAGGTACAATCCTTTAATATTCTAGAATAGTATGGGAAAGCTTAAATATACATTTAATAGTATAGAATAGTGTAGAGTACTATAGTATAAGATATGATACTACACAATACATTGGATATTTTTGTATAGGATAGAATAGTAAAGGATACTATAGGAAAATAAAGGATATTATAGGATAGTAAAGGACAGCTCAGCAACGAATTGGATAACACGGGATAATAAAGGGTACAATATTATCCTATATTAATGTAGTATAGTATAGAATGGTGTAGGATAGTAATTGATAGTATAAAATAGTAAAGGATAGTATAGGACAGAATAGTATAGTGTTGTAAAGGCACGCGATAAAATAGGTTTATATTTTCTTATGCTATCCTAGGACAAAGTATAGCAAAGTATATATTACTATCTTAAATATGATGGTATAGACTATTATAATATAGTAAAAGATATTATAGAAGTATATAGATAATGATGGGACAGTATATAATACAAGAGGAAAGTAGAAGATATTGTAGAAAATAAGAGGAATGTATAGAATAATACTAGATAAAGAATAGCATGGGATTGCTTGGTATACAATATATTTTAGCTGAACTTAATAATTTATAGTACGATATAACCAAGTATTTCCTCTTAAAGTATGATATCTGATTGTGTAGTATTTTATCACACAGTATTATATAAAATTTATACACTGATAAAGTACATAATGAAATCGGATCAGCGGTTAGGCATATACATTTATTGTATCTAATTATATAGTTTAAGCTTGACAAATGCACATGTCTGGTTGCAGCTCTGACTGCTTTCTAATTGGGGGGGGATTGAGTTAGGAGCTCTCGACGGAGGCCGGAAGAAAAGCCATAAATTCATCGCACTTGCCTGCTACCGCGAGCACACAGCCAATTTGTGCAACTTGCGGCGGTGGCAAGTGGCAAGTGGCGAGTGAGCTACAGCTAAAGCGCTGCAGATCGTGCGGAGCCTGGTAAGCGATATATAAACAGACTGTCGCCGTAATTCAGGCGTGAGCAGCAGGCAGGCAGCCAGGCAGGCAGACAGGCGAAACAATCCGGAGGCCATGCGCCTGCTTGCCCCTTCCCACCTTCCGATTTATTGGGCGGCCGATGATCGATTGATCGATGGCTGCACTTATCGTTCGGCAATTATACGAGACGAATCGAGAGACCCGCTCGCCCGATTTGTGTCACAGAAATTATGTCAAGCACTCGCAACGGTAGCAGCAGCAGGCAAAGAAAACAGAAACAAAGCAAAAGCGGATGAAACTGAATAATAACAATAATAATAATAAAAATGAAATTAATTTTTTTTTTTACATTTTTTGCGCCGTGCGCCATAAAAGCGTAGCGGGAATTATACAATGAAAATCAACTGAAAGCTCAGCCCGATTTCCAAGCAGAGACAACAACAACAACCGCAAGAAATCCATGAATAATCTCAACAGAAATCAGTACAACAACAACAACAACAACAACAGCGAGCAGAACAACAATTGGGGGGAAACAACGTCATAAAGCGTGCTGGAATTTTGATAATGCATAAAAGACTGTGACTCGCGCTGCAACTGCGACAGTGACTGCAACATTGATCGGTCACTGCAACTGCAGACACAACAACAACAACAACAACAACAACGCGAGCAACTGTGACTGCTGCTCAGTTTAATTGAAGCAATAAACAACAATAAAACGCCGCCATAAAGCCATAAAAGCTGCGCGCTTGCCTAGGAAAATCACACGCTATCTACAGCTGTCCATCTGCTATATGGCCTGTGTGTGTGTGTGTGTGTGTGTGTGTTCATATATCTCTGGGCTATCGGTAAACAAGAATCTTGTTTGTTTTTCGCTCGGTGGCATATTGATTTTCATATCGAACTGAAATTTCACTGCATTCAATGCGCTGATCTCGCATGCTCTGCGATTTGAAGATGAGAAGCACTAGTGGCAGCTTGCTCTGCCTCTTCGTTAGGCCCCTACAAGTTGGTCAATAGCTGGCGGTCAACAAGTTTGCCTGCAACAGCAACAACAACAACAAGTGTCACATTCGAGAGCCGACGATCTGCAGCGGTAGCCGCAACTGCAAGAAAAGCAAAGCGAAGCAAGTAAAGTGTGTAAATATTTACTTAATTATGCTCATATTTATGCAAGGCATTCAAAGTCGCCCGATGGAATGTGAAAAGTGCACAGGGCTGCCCCCTAATGAAATCGGCGACAGCTCCAGCTCCAGCTCCAGCTTCAGCTCCAGCTTTAGCGGCTTTTCCGTTTTGGCATAATACTAGGGAAAATCATCTGATAGGTAAATATTGTAGTTCGTTAGACACAAAACAGCTTGGGAGACTCATCTGCAGGGTCTTCAGCTGAGCATTCTCGAGCTGGAAGTACTGTACTTGAAGAGTAACGGCAGTGAAGAGTAGTACAGCTCTAAATATCTAATTGAAAAATCTATCTTTTTGCTTAATGTCGCATTATTCAAGTATCTATGCAGCCTTCTATCAATCTTTTTGGCTATCGATTTATTTATGTGTTTTATTAATCTTTTTTTTTTATTTTTGGCCATCTTTATTACTTATGGCTTAATTCGTCAAACTAATTATTAATTCATTAATTATCTATTATTTATGATTTATTATCATTCTTGATATATATTTATCTACCTGACAATCAGTTAAGTCTGCCAATAGAGTTTCCTATCCATATATTCAGTTATTCTTATATTTATTTATCTGCCAATCTATCTACTTACTTCTCTTTCTTTATTTAATAAGCTCTATAGTATGTTCTTTTAGCTATCAATCAAACTAGATATAAATCTATATATATATTTATCTCTTTATCTATCTACTATCTACTTGTATATCCAACTCTCTGTCTATCCATATAGCTATTAATCTATCATCTATATATCTATCCATCTCTGAATTTACCCACCTAAAAATGTACATATATCTCTATATCTCCATCTATCCATATATCAATCTTTCTATGTATCTATCTACGTATCTATCTATGTATCTATCATTTTTTTAGTTATCTATCTATCTATCTATTTATCTAGTTATATATTCATTTATCTATCTTACTGTCTACTATCTATCTTTTTATCTATCTGTCTGTCGGTCTACCTGTCTATCTGTCTATCTATCTATCTATCTATATATCTATCTATCTTTCTTTCAGGCTATCTATCTATCTATCTATATATCTATCTATTTATCTATCTATCTTTCTACTCATCTACCTATTTATCTTTCTATCTATGTATATATTTATCTATCTTACAATCTGTTTATCTCTCTATCTGCCTATCTATCTTTTTTTCTATAAATTTATCTAGTCATATATTTATCTTTTTATCTAACTGGCCATCTATATCTCTTTCTATCTGTTTATCTATTTATCTATCTATCTATCTATTTCTTCATCTATTTACCCATTTATCTGTCCATTAACATTTATTACCATAATTATATATCTACCAATTTACCCAACATCCCTGCATCTTTCAATTATCTTTCTCTCACCTCGCACTCTTTCCACCGTAAGCCCCTCTAACCTGCAGCTCTGTTTACACTCCAAGTTAAGCTATAAAATCGCTGCAACATTTTCTCTTTTATCTCTGCTCCCCGTCACAATTGTCTTCCGTTCACACCTGCTGTGCATATTTTCAATAATTGCTCGATCCCTGTCGCTGTCTCTGTCGCTGCCTCTGCCACTGTCTCGCTCACACGCATGGTAGTGTCAACCGAAGACTTCATAATGGGAATTAGCCGATTTCGCAAGGCATTTTCGCATTTTCGCGTCTCCCACGAGCAACTGCGAAAGCTGTGAAAACTCTATTAAGAGTCGCTGCAATCGCTTCGGCTGCTTCGACTGCTTCGACTGCTGCAGCCACAATTATGGCCGGCGAAGGCAAATGAAATATGGCTATGGCTCAAATGTTGGCCAAGCGCGGGGGGGTCGGCCCGCTGGGGGCTGGAGTAAATCCCCGGAGCGGTAATAAATGCGGCGACCATTAGAAAACGTTTTGCGCTAATGTGTTACAAATATTTCATGTGCGAGTCGAGTCGAGGCTCGGCGAATGTGAATTTCGATGGCAACAATGTTGACAACAGAGCGGGACAGACAGACCAATGGAAGAAGTGCGAGTGAGAGAGAAGGTTAGGCGATTTGTTAGGCTCTTTGCGGTCGGCATATGGAAAGCACCCTTAAAGCGCTGCACATTGTTGTGGTAATAGAGGAGTCTGTTTGTTAAATTGCCCGGGCATATTTCTGCTACCGATGGGCACAACAACAGCAGCAACAACAACAGCAGCAGCAGACTGTAGCAGCAGACTGTAGCAGCAACAACTTCATTTCGGGGGCTACCCATAAATACGAGTCCGCCAGGCCGGCGAGTACTCGTAATTATTCATATTTGCGGTCGCCTTTGTTGGCCGTTTTGCTGCCTTCCCACCTCCCTCTCACTCCCTCTCTCTATGTGTGTCTCTCGCTCTCTTGGGGATGCGTTGACCCACTCGCTATGGGCGCCCGCTTGGCACAGCTGCTGTTTCGGCTTTATGTGCCACATCAAATTGTCAGTAACAACTGCAGCAGCAGCAGCAACAACAACAACAGCAGCAGCAACAACACTGACTACAATATATCTTGCAACACGAGTCAACTGTCGGTTTTTATTGTCGTCTGAGCCTGAGCCTGAGCCTGCGACCGAGCATTTCTTTGTTTCGTTTGGCATTTTTGCATTGCAAATTGCCACGAAAATCGCTGCACAAAAATGTTGCGGAAAAACTCATAAAAAAAAGAAACAACAACAGCAACAACAGCAGCCTGAAGCGCGCTCTGAGCTCATTTGAAAGTCAAATAAGCAGACAGCAACAACAACAGCAGCAAAAAGGCAACTTAGTAAAAACTAAAACTATTACCAAAAAAAAAAACCCAAAAAAACATAAAACAAAAAAGAAAATAAAAACAAAAAAAAAATCTTGAAATGGAAAAGCGAAAAACTAGAAAAGTGCAGCGCAGCAATTGCCTGTTTTGCATTCGAGTTTCGGTTTTTGGTTTTTGATTTCTCAGCCGAAAATTACTCGCAAAATGTAAGCTAAATGCGCCGACTTCGGCGTGCCATCAGCGAGCGGGCGGACGGTCGGGCGGACGGCCGGGTGTTTGGCTTTATTGGCGCGACTGCCGTTCCCGAAAACGGTTAATGCAAAAATGTTTTAATTAATTTGAGAGAGTTGCTCGCGGCTGTGATTCCAACGCGAACAACTTAATAATTCATAAGCGGTGCCAGTGCTACAACAACAACAACAATAGCAGCAGCAACAGCAGCAGCAGCAACACAAGCAGCTACAACTACTCTATGCATTTCTTGGTAAGTCTTTTGGTATCTCTCCCTGTTTTTGTCTCCCTCTGTCTCTCTCTCTTTTTCTCTCACTATCTCTTTATTTTTTTCGTTCTCTCTCCCACTCTCTCTTTCTTTCTCCCTCTTTTACTCTTTCAATTTATCTCTTTATTTCTCTCTCTCTCTCTCTCTCAATGTTTCTGATAGGGTATCACTCGCACTCTCCTGCTGTGCTTCGATTTCCCTCTGTCTGCTTTTCACTCTTCGTCTTCTTTCCGTTTTCTCTGTCTCTTTATTATTCTCTTTTCTAGATTTTTTTTATCAATCTCTCTATTTGTCTCTCTCTAAGTCTCCCTGTTTCGCTTCTCCAATTATCTCGCTCTCGCTTGCTTTCTATCTGCATTTTTCTCTCTATCTATCTACTTTCTGGCGCTTCCCATCTTTATTTTATTTTCTGTATCTGAATATCGCCCTATATGTCTCTATATATCTCTCTATAAATAACTCTCTATATCTTTATCTATGCCTATTTCTACATCTCTATAAATATGTATCTACATAATTATCGCTCCCTATATGTCTGTTTATATATTTCAATATTTCTCTTTATGTCTCTCTATATACCTATGATTCTCTATATATATATATATTTATCTTTATTTATCTCTGTATATATCTCTTTATATATTTTTCCATATCTTTCCCTACATCTCTATAAAAATATCTCTATATAAATATTTCTCTCTATAGCTCTCTATATCAGTTTCTATATCTATGTATCTCTCCTTATGTCTCTCTCTCTATATTGGGAAAGATATTCTTTGAGAAATATAGAGTCTCAAATAATATCTTCCCCTATATTTTTCTCTGCATCTCTCTCTATATCTCTCCCTATTATTTCTGTCTTAATTTTGATATACCTAATATCTGTTTCTATATTTCTCTAATTTTCGTTATATCTCTGTCTCTCTATGCCTGCCTCTACATTTCTCTTTGCATCTCTCTCTATATCTCACTCTATATTTATCTCTTATATCTCTGCTTATAATCCTGTCATAAATCTATCTGTATTTCTCTTTATATCTCTCACTCTTTATATTTCTCTCTATTTATCGCTATGTTTTCTCTCTTTTCTGCCACTCTCTTACAGTCTTTCTCTACGTCTCTCTCTCCGTGCTTTTGGTCAAAAGTGTCACGTAGTTGCGCTGGGGCGGGCGCGCTAATGATTTCTGGGGATTTCATAAAGCGCACGGAACGAGACGAAACGAAACGAAGTACGGCCAGATCTGCCGTGCGACAAGATAACGACAAGCTGAGCGGACGGACGACATTGCCATATGCAGCTGCTTGGTTTTGGGCCACAACGCGGTTAATTGGCAGTCCCCGACATCCCAAAGATTTTCGTGGCGCTTCAAACGAGTTCATAATGAATGGCCAACAAGGCAAGCGCACGTTTTTCTAGCCACCATTCAGCCGCTGCCCCGTCCCGGCCCCGTCGCTGCCCCGTCCCTCTGCTCCCTTCAGCAGACTGTTCCTCGAACCTATTTTGATTGTTGTTTGACGCATGTCAATGGCATTGTCGTTGTTGTTGTTGTTGCTGTTGCTGTTGCTGGCGCCACAAAAATGTCAAAAATTGTGCTACACGACGCCGTCAGCAGTCGCAGTCTGCGGCCGCAGCGCTGATCAAATGAAGTTGTTTCGCTTGTGCGGCACGTGCGTTTACTTTTCCAGTTTCAGCTCGAGTTCGAGACGGTTTCACTCTCTGCTCGCCCCGTCGCTGCCGCTTCCCCCTCTCCACTGCCTGCTGCTCTACTCTTTGTTTGGCGCACACCGTGTCATGTCTACGCAGTTGGGTGCCTCCACTAGCAGCGATCTAATGATCGGCATTAGAGCCAGATCAATCCTTTCGAATAGATCTGCAGATCGCAGATTAAGCGCTGACATACAGATACAAATACACACGCAAACATACACACATATCTGTATAGAGTTGCTGTTGCTCCGCTTGTACGCTCGAGCTGCAAGCGCAGCTTTGGAGCTTGGTAAGATCAGCTAGATATTTTTTAAAAATTTTAACTATTTGGCATTATGAAATTATAACATTTGGCTAATAACTAAATTGCTTACAAACTCCGTAGCGCTTCTGCTGCGATCTACAATCGCAACTGCTTTATTAGGCGCACAATTAATTTCTGCTGCAGCTCGAGCTTATCCAGCAGACATGTGTAGGCATTTGCCTTATAAGGCGATACCAGTCTGGCTGTCTCAGCTCTCACTCTCTCTCTGTCTCTTCTGCTGCACTCCTGCTGCCTGCTGCTCTGGCACAGATGGCACCGCGGGCTAAAATTGAGTAATGGCCCGGCTAACTGGCAACAACTGCAACAATAACAACTGCAGCATAACCAATTGATTTATTTTATTTTTTTCTATTTTTTTTCTAAGCCGCATGCAAGCAAACAATTTGCAGCGCCTGCTGGAAATCAAATCAAAGCAAAAGCAAAGCTGCAGCTGAAGCTAAAGCTCGGAGTCAGTGCGAAACTGAATCTGAAACTGAATCTGAAACTAAACTAGACAAATACGCGAGCGGAAAGTCGGCTGTGCACTTCGTCATCGCTGGCAGTTGGATTAATATTGAAATATTGCCGCTTGGCCAGCGCATGTAAAGCGAGCGACGAGCGGCGAGCGGCGCGGGGCAGAGACGTTTGCAACTAGCCATAAGCCAGGGCCAGCACATGTGAGACGCCGTGGCACGAAGCGTCGAGCGCAGCGCGTCGACTCATTGATTTATGAGCGCGCTGCTAATAAAGACAACAAGCTGCCGGCCAGCTCGACTGGCGGTTAGCTTGCAGCACAGGCAGACAAACAGACAGACAGAGAGACAGGCAGACGGACGGACGGACTCAGGCGGGCAGGCAGGCAGACAGCTGGGCAGGCAGGATGTGCCGCAGGCCAGTGACAAGTTGGACTTATAGATGAGCCCACAGTCGGGGACAGCGCGCGTTCGTTGAGTTCTAATCGATGGCATAGTTAATTCGAAGGGAATATGAGCAATTCGAATGGCAAATCAATTTAGAATGAAATATGGTAAGAGTTGCAGAAGTATAGAAAATAATATAACATAAAATAAGAACAGAACAAACTCGGCAAGTTCGTTGTGAGTTAGCCAGGCAAGTTCGTTGCCTAAGTCTTTTGTTTGGTTATATACATGTATTTCTTAAACATTATCTGCATTATTATCATTATATCTAACAAGTTTTTTTTTATATTCAGGTAAGTATTTATTTATAATAATAATATACTTCATGGCTCGCCAAATGTCCATAGCCACATTGCAAAAATAGTCAATTTCTATAAATTCAGGCAAGTTCGTTTCCAAAGTCTTTTGTATTCGTTATATACATTGCAGTAGATGTTTTTCTTTATTTCCACAGCTATACCTAATTATAAAAGCAATATTTATAAATTTTATATATACATATATATATATATCTCCATATATTTTAATTTGTATATTATTATATATTTTATATTATAGTATATTTTATTGCATAGTTTTTAATAATATAATCATTTCTATTTAAATTAAGCGGAGTTTATTCTTAAAATTACGTTATATGTTATTATATTACAATATTATATTAATATATTATTTTAATTAAAAAACAAAGCAGACTGATGTTCTTTATTGTATATCTAGAGGATTTTGTTTCCTTAGTCTATTAAAAAAAAAAAAATATATATATATATATATATAAATATTTATGTCATATATAAAATTTTCGACTTTTGATAGCTGAGCAGGTTCGTTTCCTAAGTCTTTTATATATTACGGCTTATATCTAAAATATTCAATAATATATAAATCTCCTATATATTAATTAATTAAGCTTTAAATATTTATAGTATATATATATATATGATATAAATCTCCTATACATATATATATATTTATAAACATCACATTTCCCTTTCAAAACATATTGATATAACAACTTAGCTGCCTGGGAAACATATCGCCAAGCAAGTTCGTTGCCTAAGTCTTTTGTATTTAAAATTTTATGTTTAAAATATACAATCTTTAAATAATCTACTCAAATACACCATATTTAGCTTTCAAAAAAACTAAGCTACTTTTCCCATGGGAAATTCGCTGAGCAAGTTCGTTGCCTAAGTCTTTTGTGCTAATTAAGTGAATCCTGCGGGCCGCTTGCGCTGTCACCCACTGACCCAGTTAAAGGACCGCGCCGCCAGCAGCAACTAGTTTCGCAAGCAGTTCTATGGCCATAAAACTGGTCGGCACTGGGCACCGGCTCAGCCAGCATTGGCCAGCACTTGCCAAGCGGAGTAAAGTTGCATCATCATCATCGTGGCAAGGAGCTGCAGGAGGAGCATGTGGAGGGAGGCGGAATGTGCAGTCTGTGCAGAGGGAGTTGACGCTGCCACGGCCACAGTATTGTACAACAAGCAAACGCGCGCCTGGCAGCAAATGATGCCATGTTATATATTTCTGTGCCGTCCATCCGTACGTCCGTCCGTCCGGGCGATCTGTCGGTCTGTTCGTGCAGCTCAGATTACTGCGGGGCGATAAAAATGACTTGCCAACTTGCACATTCGGCCAAGAGCGGAGTACAGCTGTAGCTAAAGAGGCGACTGTAGCTGTAGCTGTAGCTGTGGCTCGACTTGGAGTCGGAGTCGTCGTCGGAGTGGGCAACTCGTTGCCGCTGGCAAATATTTAGATAGATTTGACTTTTCATGTTAATGGCGCGCTTTCAGCTGTTCATAATTAATCGGGCAACCACATTGAACAAGTGAGGTATTTTTATTCGACTAAAAATACCGAAATACCCAAATACCAGAAGACATTTTATGGCTAATTAAATGCATTGAAATCTCCTGACTCGATAAGCGCTACTGATGAATTAATATAGTCGAAAGTATTCGAATTCCTCCGCAGAAATAATCGAGTTTACTGCTGGCATCAAGCTGTGGCTTTAATGGCTCGTTAAGCGGCCAAGAAGCAGAATTTTCCAAGTGGCATCAAACTGAACGCAACTGAGACAAATGCCATTGTAATCGCAGTACCGAAGAGCCCTTCATTTAGCCGGGCTCAGCTTAGCGTCCATTATTGTGGACTAAGCCGCTTAGAAGCTTTATGGGTAATGATTTAATTGCTTCCTCATTGTCATGCCCGTGCGGGGGATCAATCGATGGGGGCAATAAAATCGCATTCGAGCAAAATGCAAAACACTTTGCCCACACCACACACACACACACACACAATAACGAGGTGGCAATAAAAAAATTTTACAATTTATTAAAAATTGATTGTCTCGCCACGCAGCCACAATAACAACATGAGCTACAAGTCGAGGCACGGCCAGGCTTGGTGTGGCCGCAGCACTTGTCGAGCGAGCGTTTTGGCAAATGGCAACATGAAAAACAAACCAAAATCAAACAGAAAACGGAATGAGAGGCAGAGAGAGAGGGAGACAAGGATATATCGCACTATCGGTGCATCGAGCGGCTGAAGACAAGCGGCAAACATGCAACACTCGCACACCCAATGTGAAAATTGCATTTTAATAAATTCGCATTTGGTTGCTTTATCGCTATCGATATCGCTCGCAGAGGTGTGTGTGTGTGCGAGTGTGTGTGCGGCATGTTATGCGTTCAATAAATGATTTTAATGTGCGAGTGGGTCAATAAATTGCCAATTGCCTGCGTGGAGCGTGCCCCATTTGTTGTGGCCGCGGCCCGGCGATAAGCCTGGGGGCATGCCTGATAGCAGAGCAAGAGCACTACATAAAGAGGGGGAGGAAGGGAGTTGTTGCACCCACCTGAGTGCTGCTCGACATTGCTTGTTGTTTTTTTTTTTTTTTTTTTTTTTAATTAAACTCGCGCACTTGAACCGCACGCGGATTTATCAGCTCCGGTTTGGCGCTCCACCGCTCGCCGCCTTGTCGCCTGTCAGAGCGCTTGGCTGTCGAGATTGCAGCGCCCATAATTTCTCACGCGAGAGACTCTAATCTTATTTTTTTTTCGGTTGCAACAGAAAATTATGACAAAATATTAATAAACATTCAGCATTCAGCGCTGCTGCTCAAAGGCCGCCGCCTCTATCGATTTGACCCGCTCTAGAAATACGCTGCGACTACAACTCCAACTCCGAGTTCGAGTTTGAGTTCGAATTCAACTCCATTTCGGAGTCCGAAGCGCGACTCGTGTTTGCATGTACGAATTTAATTAAAATTGTGTTTGCGTGCATATTTCACAAATAATAATAAATAATTATTATCGTTGTCTCTGGCCGTGTTGCCGTTGTTATTTATGGGTTCGACTCTGTTCTACCCACAAGCTTGAGCGAAGGTGCAAACATTAATCGCCGTTCGCAGAGCATGAGGAAGCTGGAAGTGTGAAACTCGACGGAAATGCTGGTGTCCAATGCGGGGCTTTTGTTTGACTTAATTGGAAAATGACTTTGATCTGCCAATGTGTTGGCTGTCAATCAACGGCGATTGATAGAGATGTCTGAAGAAACTGCTGGAAGAACTATCATCACTTTTAACTATTTATTACTTTCTCTTTTTTTTAATTTTTCTAAGAATTATTCTACAACCTAAAATTAATATATATAATTTGCATATCAATTCTACTACTCTCTGCAAATTACTCTACAAATATTACTATTAGTTTATAACTTATTTTATGTTACTGCTTTTGTTCTATTGAAAAATGTGTCAGCTTTATTATTACCTCGGTTTATACTAAAACTTTAAATTATTATACAAGCGATTGGGGTTTATTGTAGCTTGTATTATTAGTATTTATTATCAAATCTATTCGAAACATATTTTTCCTACTACTAAATTGTCTAGCTCACTCCCACGATTTCTCTATTAGTTTTACTACAATTTCTACTTCTGTTGCTACTATTTTATAGTCACTCTCTGTACTTTACTACTCTTTATACTACATTTTCTAATCTTATTTCTACCAATATTCGTACTACTATTCTTACTATTATTTCTGTACTGTACTACCATTTTTATTATTTTTTCTACTACTTTATGCTCACTGCAAGTACTTAATTCCAATTTATAATTCCATTACTAACCTTTTCCATTACTATTTCTACCATATTTTCTACTACTCTGCTGATAAGCATATTTACTACCATTTCTATTATTTTTTCTAATACAATTTCTATTCTATTTCTATTCATACTATTATATTTATTACATTTTTAACTACTATTTCTACTACCTTTTCTACTACTATTAATAATACCTTTTCCACTACTACTTCTACTACTATGCTTATTACCTTTTCTTCTTCTATCTTTGTTCACTACTTTTTCTACTACCATTTCTACTACTATTTTCTACTACTATTGCTGCCACTACTTCTCGCACACTCCCAATTCTTTGTCGCATCAAGTTCGCCATAAAGCGCTGATCTGCTGCCGCCTCTGATCCGGCTGACATGCCATTGGCATAATTGAGCAACACTTAAGCAACAACCCCCCCTCCCTAGAGGAGACAGCGCTACGCGCATTTCCCACTCACCTTTCCCACACTCTGACTCGGGAGTATCTCTGACTGCACTATCTGAGTGCGCAGCACTATTTGCCAGATACAATTTGCCGCCTGTGCACACTGTGCCGACAGGCTGCATATCAGTGGCCTGCTCGTTGGCTTTTGGCCCCGCTTTCGTTCGGTTCGTTCATTAGGCCAAATGCGCGTATTTACGATGCAGTTTACACCGGGCGAAGCCATTTGCAAGTAACTTATCGAATATCTATCAAAACTGCATCAGCAGTCCATAAAAAACAGTTTGATGAGGCATCACGCGCTGCGTCGACTGCGCTGCAACTGCAAGACGGCGGGAAAATTGTCTATAAAACTTGCAATTAAGCGGATTCAACGCATAGCGAAGCTTGATACGGCGGGGGGAGGAGAAGGAAGAGGTGAGGGAGGCAGACAGAGAAGAAGGTGAAGAAGAGTGGGCTGAATTAGAAGAGGGAGAAGGAGGAGAAGATGGCTGGGGAGAAGGGTGAGGAGGGGGCAGATGAGACTGAGGAGTAGGTTGAGGAGGAGGCTGAGGAAGAGGCAGAGGAAGCGGTTGCGGAGGTGTTAGCTGGGGTAACGCGTACCAGGAGGAGATAGAAGAGAAGGCAGAGGAAGAGTTAGAGAAGAGACGCTAGTAGAGCAGGCAGAGACATTTGCAAAGGAGGAGGCAGAGGAGGAGCCTCAGGAGGAAGCAGAAGAGAAGACACCAGAGAAAGCAGAGGAGGAGGAAGAGGAGACGACAGTGAAAGAGGCAGAGGAGGAGGCTTAAGAGAAGGCAGAAGAGGAGTCACAAGAGGAGGCAGAGAAAAAGGCAGAGGAGGAGGCTAACGAGGAGGCTAACGAGGAGGCAAAGGTGGAGGCTAAGGAGGAGGCAGCGGAGGAGCCACAAGAGAGGGCAGAGGAGGAGGCGGAGAAAGAAAAAGAGGATGAGGCTAGGGTGGAGACAGAGAAGAGCCAACAAGAGGAGGCAGAGGAGAAGGCTAGGGAGAAGGCTAGGAAGAAGGCGGAGGAGGACCTATAAGAGGAAGCAAAGGAGGAGGCAGGATGAGGAAGAGAAAGAGGCAAAGGAGGAGCCATATGAGAAGGCAGAGAAGTAGGCACAAGGAAAGGCATAGGGAGGCAGAGGATGAGATAGAAGACGAGGCAGAGCAGGAGGTGGGAGAGGAGAAAGCATAGAGGGAGACAGAGTAGGAGGCGTATAAGGATAGGAAGAAAGAAGCGAAGGGGGAAGCTTAGACGAAGACTTAAGAAGAGCCACAGATAAAGGTAGAAATATAAACTGAAGCGTCTTCTCTTTTCGTTAGTTTTGGGGAGAGAGAAGAAGATAGAAGAGAAAGCAAAATAGGAGAAGCTAGAGGTTGCAGAAAAGGAGGCATAGGAGAAGGCATAAGAGAAGGTCTAGGAGAAGACATAGGAGAAGGCCTAGGAGAAGGCATAGGAGAAGGCATAGGAGAAGGCATCGGAAAATTCAGCAAGCTCGACAGCAGACGCGGCAAAGGCAGGGGAAAAATAGAAAAAATAAACAAAGAAAAGAGAAGGCAAAGCAAACACTGAAGGAGTTCAAAAAGCGAACAAGAAACGTGGAGCGAGGGGAGCGTGGAGCGGCGGCGGGCACTGCCAGACTGTGTGCCAGACGAGGCGACGTCTGTGACAATTTTGTGGCGGGTTTCAATTTGAGTTGCAACTGCAACTCGACGGCGACGGCGGCAGCAGCAGCTCGTTAAAGCCGGGCTTATTAAAGGCGCACGTCGTTTATGGCACATGAAAATCAGTTAATCGATCGCCATATTTGGCGGCGGCTCAACATTTTGGCAGGCGAGACAGACGGACAGACGGACAGAGTCGCAGAGCCAGAGTCGATCCGCCCACGACACGGCGAGACGATTGACAGTTGTGCTGTCGTTGACAGAAGCTGCGAGTTATGAGCCACAAATCGCTGGCAATTGAATGTTGATTAAATGCCATCGCAGCTGCCGCTGCCGCTGCTGCTGCTGCTGCTGCTAATTATGAGCTTCGAGTTGCTGCTAATTGCAGAAATAAATCTGCTAAACAATTTCAATTTGTTGCCAGCTTCACTCGCAGCACTCGTACGGCTCGAACTGCCCTCGCGTCTTGCTGCTGCTGCTGCTGCTGCTGCTGCTGCTGCTGCTGCTCATCGGGTTCATAAATATGCAAGAGGCAAACGTGCGCGCTGCTGCTGCTTTGTCAGACAATTTAGCGCTAATTAAACGAGGCCTGGGAAATGCTAGAAAAACGGCCAGAAAACTCGCTTGAATTAAGCGATATTAATTTATTAGCGCGACGCGTAGAAATTATCGCAAATGTTTCTAATCCATTTATATTAATTAGAATTAAATGCGCCACGGCGATTGTGTGGGAATGCAATGCTGTCGCTAGAACTTGTTCTCTGTGTGTGTGTGTGTGAGTGTGTGCGTGTGTGAGAGTCTATATACCCTGTAAGTAGGGTTGCCAACTTTTTTTTTACGAGAAAAAAAGTACATTTCGATCTAATAAGAATTTTAAACAGTATTTTAGAAAAATAAATATGATTTCATTTATTAGTTAATTTAAAATTTAAATTTATATTTAAAATTAATATTTAAATTTTAAATGCATATTTTTAGAGCTTTTCGCATAATTTATTTGTTTACAATCATTTTTAAAAATGTCATATGCTTCTTCACAATTCAAATTAAAATTAAAATATAGCAGCTCATTTAATTTATTTATTTATAATTTACATTCATTTTTAAAAATATCATTTGCTTCTCCATAATTAAATTTAGAATTAAAATATATAAGCAGCTCATTTCTTATTTAATTTTTTTATTTATAATTTACAATCATTTTAAAAAATATCACATGCTTCTCCACAATTAAAATTAAAATAATAATAATAATAAAAAATAATAATAATAAATAATGTATAAGCAGTTCATTTTTTATTTAATTTATTTATTTATAATTTACAATCATTTTTAAAAATATCATATGCTTCTCCACAGTTTAAATTAAAATTAAAATATATAAGAAGTTAATTTTTATTCAATTAATAGTCGCCTTATTTCCTTCTTCACGCCATTCAGCACTGAAAAAACTCGATCAATAAATGCAGAGGTGGCGGGAACAGGGAGTAGAAAAGCTACAATTTTAGTAAGATTTATGAATTTTTGTTTCAGCTCACAACACTGTCATTCATGAATTTTCTTAAGTAATATATATATATTAATAAGTAATATATATAGTAATATCTATACATACTTATAGTGTTAAGAATTCTTACGCTGAAAACAGTATTTAGTATATATTTTTTTTGTTCAACAGTAAAAAGTATAAAGCAGTCAAAAACAGTATTATACTATTTTTAACAGTATAGTTGGCAACCCTAACTATAGTAAGCGCAAATGCCAGGCGAGCAAATATAAATGCTGATTGTCAATACTTACATTAATCTTGAGAGAGAGAGAGAGAGAGAGATCTCTTTCTCCCTCTTCCTCTCTCTCTGTCTCTGTTTGTCTAGCGCGCTGTCTGAAATTCCCGACTTGCCTGCAACCCCTGGACAGCGGCAAATGCCGCGCACGCCACAATATTTAAGATGCCAAAGCGTTTTGCGTATTAATCGCCTGCAACAACTGCAACTGCAACTGCAGCGAACGTGACGCAAATCTGGTGGCGCCAGCGTCGCTGCCCCCCGCGGTGGCAAATGAAACCGAAAGCGCTGCAACATTTTGTGTGTAATTGTGGGCAAAGGCAAAGGCAGCGATTTGCATTCGTCGTTAGAATCTGCTGGGGCAGGGAGAGAGCGGCTGGAAGGTGTCGATCGCGGCGAGGATTACAAGTCTGCCGGTCTGCAGACAGTGTGACTTATGCGGGTGCCACGACGCGAGCAACAGCAGCAGCAGCAAATGCGATTGCAGTTGCGAGTCACCTTCGTGGCAGCAACTGCAACAGCAACTGCAACAGCAACAACAACAACTGCAACAACATTTGCAACATGAATGACTCGTTACGCCTGACCTATGTTGGCCATTTTTCTGGCCCGTTGCTGGGCTTTGGCCGCCGTCCTCAATTGCCTGGCTGAATGGCGTCCGATTCGATTATTCTAACATGAATTATAGTTCGTGTTCGCTGAATGGACAATTATGAATTTATCATGTTCAATTTGAACAGATATTTTGAGCTATATTTTTGCTGCCTGTTGAAATTGCATTGGGCCACGTTTGCTGCTCCACTCGCTGCTGTTGTTGTTGCTGCTGCTGCTGCTATTGCCACTGCTGTATGGGGCCACATAATTAGTTTCTGTGTTCGAGTCTGAGTCTCGATTTCGAGGCGGAAAATTGCTGCGAAGATTTATACGCGGCGCATTGCACAAGCTGGAAAAAGTGCATTGAGTGCGGTAACTCTATACGGCAACAGCTCTAGGGCAGCGACAACTCTACAGCGACAGCTCGTTGTGACAACTCTAGACGATTGACAACTCTATTGTTAAAATTGTGATTGTCACAGTGTCATACTTTAGGACGACAACTCTAGACAGCGGCAACTCTACAGCGACAGCTTAAAATGATAACTCTAGATGGTTGACAACTCTAAAGTGAACATTCTCTAGCGACAATTCTGCAACGATGTTTCTGCACGGTATTACTTTAGGACGACAGCTCTAGGCAGCGACAACTCTACAGCGACAGATCGTAGTGACAACTCTAGACAGTTGACAACTCTATAACCAAAATTGTCTAGCGACAATGCTAGAGCCATGAGCTCTACTGGGTAACACTTGAGGGCGACAACTCTGTACGGTGTGACCTCTACAGCGACAACTCTATGCGTAATTCTACAATAGCAACCACATCTACTAATAGCAGCGACAACTCTGGAGAGACACAGCTTAGCGACAACCGAATAGCGAGCATTTTATACGGCGACAGCTCTAGACAGACAACTATATAGCACCAACTTAATAGCAATACCTCTACAGGCTAACAACTCTATACAGCGACAGCTCTACAGCGATAACTCAATAAGTTGACCACTTTAGAACGTCAAGTATTCACTGTGATTGCTCTACAGCTATAATTTTTTGCATATTACTATGCAGCGACAACCCTATAGTGTGAAATCTAGCTACAACTTTGTATAGTGACAATTTCATAGCGACAATTATGGCAACTTTTCAGCTACAACAACTCTACAGCGGCAACTCTACAGTTATAACGAACTATAGCAAAAACGCCATTCGGTGGCAACTCTAGACAGAGAACTATTCTGCTAAAACTAACCAAGAACAATTTTATACGGCTCTCAGCTGAGTTATTGATACATGGTGACAACTCTGAAGCGATAATTTAAGCGGCAACTCTATACAACTTTTAGTTTCACTATCCTACAACAACCACAGTTCAAATTTATACAGTTGGAAGTCTCTATAGCAACAACTTCATGCAGTGACAACTCTAGAGGGAGAAACTTAATGCAAAAACTATGCTGCGACAACTCTATACAGTTCTCAGTTGAGTTAACGATACACAGCTCAGTGGTGACAACCCTCAAGTAATAATTCTTAGCGACAACCCTGTACTGCTCGCAGTTGAACCCTCAAAAGATCCACGGCTCAAGGCTACAGCGACAACTCTACACCACTCACAGTTGAGTTATTGATAGAACCGGAAAAAACTGCATGTATAGCTCTCAGTTGAGTTATCAATAGACCTCGACTACCCCAACTGCCCCTCCACACCCCCCTCACTGCACACTGTTGCGCTTCTCGCATGTCCGAGCCGCATTATTCATCGCGCGAGCAAACGGAACGCAGAAACACCACATAAACCTCGCCGTATCGGGCGACTTGGGCAATAATTTAGCAGAAATTGCGGTGCTCATAAAAATATATAAAATATTTATGGAATTAAATAATGCAAAACAAATAGCAAATACAGCGAATGCCCGAAAACGGCAAAGTCGAGTGGAAATTTGTGTGCACAAGAATCGATATGCATATAGAGGTATATATAAGCCGATGTACAATAAAATATACTTCGATATAAATATGTATATATATATTTATCTCGTTTATATAGGTATATATATATACGCATTTTGTAGAGTGTGTCGTAAATTCCGGCCCGCCGGGAATTAGTCATGGGCGATGCGTGATAAATTCGCCTTTTATTTGTCTTTCGTGTGAGAATGTTTTTCCCGGCGCGCATGAATGTGTTCTTTGTTGCAGTTGTTAATATTATTGTTGTTACTTTTATTTCGAATTTCAACTTTATTTTTACTTTTAACAGTCTTAGCAGCGACTTCAACTGGTCATTGACGCCGCTCGATCAATCGATCGTGCCTCTGCCTCAATGTCAAATTTCACTTTTTTCGCCAGTGAATCAGCACGAAGGGGGGAGTAGGGCGAGCGGAGAGGGCGGCAAGTGCAACCTGTTCGGGGCAATTCTCTCAGTGCTGTGGCTGCTGCCTGCCTGCCTGCCTGCCTGCCAGATTATGCAATTATTGGCAATCACTTTCATGCTCGTTTAGAGCAGCGGGCGGCCATTTGGCCAATGGGATACTCGGATGCCAGACTGCCTGACTGGCTGACTGGCTGCCTGTTGGCCCGGCCGACTCGCTGGGCACTGCAAAGAAAAGGGAAATTACATAAAAGTGAGCAACTAAATTTTACCGAATTTCTGCACGTTCGACACACAAAAAGCGCAAATATTCCGACGCCGCGGCTCGAAATCGCCACGAATTGATCGCAAATGAGGGTTAGAGTTCAGCCTCAGCCACGGTCTGCCTGCCTGCCTGCCTGCCTGCTGCCTGCCTGCTGCCTGCTAGCCTGCCTGCCAGCCCAATTCGTGTAGCTCTGGCTCTAATGGCGTCGCGTCGCGTCGCCTCGTCTTGCTGCTCGCCCCGTTATTGTTAGCAAATATTTGTGTTATAATGGCGCGAGCTTTCGGTCGGGAGGCTAATGATATGAATGAACTCGTTAGCGTTTGCGCCCACAAGCAACTCGCATAACTAGCCAACATTTAGCACAGTGTGTGTGTGCGAGTGTGTGTGCCAGTGTGTGTAAGAACAGCGCGCAGATAGCCAAGTGTCAGTTGAGTCGCAGCGTAGCGCTGCGCTGAGAAACTCAGATCAAAATTTCTGCTTAGCATAGATAGTGGTATCAAATGGTTGCAACATTTTGTTGAAAGCTATATATGCATATATAACTAAATAAATATTTATACTTTGTACAGGAAAACTAGCTTAGAAAAAAAGATTAAACTATGCTTGGAATTTTGTTATGAGCGACAAATGTGGGAAATAAGCAAAGCTATGTAGTGGTAGGCGTGCAAAATACCCTGCATCTAGCACGGCTATATATGAATATATATGTATATATATAATTAAATAAATATTTATACTTTCTACAGGAAAACTGGCTTAAAAACAAAAGAAATAACTATAAATAAATAAAGTAAGTAAAGCTATGTGTTTGTAGGCGTGCTAAATACCCTGCTCCTAGCATGGAAACAACGCATAATTTAGCTATTTTTAACAAGTGGAAAACTTTTTGTGTATCAAATTTTATGTTGCTAAGCCAAGCACAAAATTTTTTTAATTTTAAATTTTTAAATTTAATTTTTTTTTTAGTTTGGAGAATATTTTTGAGAATAAGCAACAGAAACACTTCGGGAATAGATTTTTATACCAATGCTGATATCTAAAATCGATTTTTAGCAAAAATGAAATTTTTTAAATTTTCAAAAATTTGCAAAATGTAGAAAAAATGTCGCACAAACTGAAATTTTTTTTTTGAGAATAATCATCAGAAACAAAAATGAATTCTTATACTAATTTTGATGCCTAAAATCGATTTTTTCAAAAATAAAGTATAACATTTTTCAAAAATTAAGAAAATGTTGAAAAAATGTCGAAAAAAATAAAATGTTTAAATATTGAAAAAAAATTGAAATGCCAAGTTAATAAAATCATGAACAAAGTGACATTTCAATAGAAAATCGCTTAATTTTTGACTGAGTAATGAGTTTTAAATGTTGAGATTTTGCTTAGTATGGCGAGGGGTACCTATAATTTTTTTTGTTAGAATAAAAAACGAAAACTTTAAAACTTTTAAAAGTCTGTCAATACTTTAAAATTCATTTTTATAGCAATTTTTTATCGATTGTAAGCAAAATAATTTTTTTACATGTTTTCTATGAATTAAAAAAAGATTTTTTGAATGGATTAAAAAATAGCTGTATTTTCGCTGCACTCATAGAGTCTTTAAGGTTTTTTTACTTATATGCATTTAGATAATAATAAATAAAATAATGAAATATTTGCCAGCTTTAGCTGTTGCCCCTACCTCACTCTTAGCACTTGAACAACGGCTCTTAGCCAGGCTCTTTCTCTCTGATCGCAATCTGCTCTGCCGGCACGCATGCGTTAATTGTTGGCGTGGGGCTGAACAACGGCAACAAGAGGCACAGCAACATCCTGCGCGTGCCCCCAAAGCAAACATATATCAAATCTAATGCTGTACTCGATATCGCGAGCGGCTGATTGCGTTGCCTATAAATCACTCGGAATCGGAACCGCGAGTGTGCGTGTGTGTGTTAGACTCAGTTGTGGGACCAAGTGTGACTCTGGTATTTTGTCGATTGCAATCATTTCCGAGCAGACAGACAGCACGCACGCGCGTAATGCAAGCAGTATATGAACGCTAAGTAGGGGCAAAAAGTGAGAGAGAGAGAGGGGGAGAGGGAGAGAGAGTGTGCGATAGAGAGGTGAAGAGACTGTCGCTGGAACAACTTCATTAGCGCCAACTATGCAGATAGAGAGAGATATGTGAACTGCGAACCGAGCGCGCGCGAACCCGACGCTCAGGCTAAAAAATGATTTACGCGGCGCGACAGGCGAACAAGTTTTTGCACTCATTTCAGCAATTTGACAATTAATCAACTGTAACAACGGCAACAACAACAGCAACAACAACAGCAACACTTCGAACACTTTGAACACTCTGAACAATCGATCCAATCGAGCATTAGTCAGCAATCAGGCAGGCAATGAAAAGGCTCGGGCTGCGAGTCAAGTTTTGAGGTCAAACGAGCGAGTTCAGCAGCAGCAACAGCTGGAAAAAGGCTAAAAAAAAAAATATAGCTAGCTGAAAATCTATCTGCATATGTGGCGATTCTATGGCCATTGGCCGTGCTAAGTGACATGTGACATATTGTCAACGCAATGCGCGGCGATCATTTGCATAAATTCCGATTGTTGCCAGCGCGCGCAGCAGCAACAGCAACAGCAACAACTGCTGCAACAGCAACAACAACTGCTGCAGCTCTGAGCTGATCAACAATTGTGTTGACAAACATTGTTGCTACACATGCACGCGAAGCTGCAACAACAACAACAACAACAACTGCAGCAGCGACAACCTTTGAATATGTCGAGTGACAAAAATGTTGCTGCTACAAAATGGCTAATTGGTATTGGTAAGCAATCAGCAATGGTTGCTGCTGCTGCTGCTGCTGTTGTTCTTATTGCTGCTGTTGTTGTTGTTGTTTACTTTATGGCTGCCAGCTGCTGCTGCCGCTGAGAGAAGTTGCTCGCGGTCAATCAACTGCAGCATGTTGTTGCGAAATTTAAAACGTTGGGGGGAGTGAGAGAAGGTGGGAGAAAAAGACAGAGGAGAGTGTGTAGAAGTAGAGTGAGGAGTGGAAAAAGCTGAAAATATATAGAACTTGGTAGAGCAGGATAAACAATGAGAAGGTCGAGATAAGAGTAGAATAAAGAAGTGGTACAGAAGAGTGAAGAAATGAGAGAGAAGAGTGAAGAGATCGGACATAAGAGTGAAGAAATGAGAGAGAAGAGTGAAGAGATCGGACAGAAGAGTCAAGAAATGAGAGAGAAGAGTGAAGAGATTGGCTTCTGTCCAATGAAGAAGAAGAATATGAAGAAATGAGAGAGAAAAGAAATTTATATTGGATAAGGAAGAGAAACTCAGAAGAGGAGTCTGTAGAAAAGAGTGAAGAGATGGTACAGAGGAGTAAAGAAATAAGTGAGGAGAGTGCAGCGATGGGACAGAAGAGTGAAGAAATGAGAGAGAAAAGTACAGAAGTATGAGAAATGAAAGAGAAGGGTTAAGAGATGAGAGAGTAAAACTGAGAGGTGGGAGAGTTACAGACAGTCGAGAAAAGGTGATGTAAAAGAGTGGAGAATTCAGAGACGCGAGGCTTTAAAGAGAAGACACTGTAGATAATTAAGTAAAAAGAGCCAATATAGAGATAAAATGTATATAAGCGATGTGCTAAAGAGAAGAGACTGAGGATAAGAGAGTGGAAAGAGTCGAGATAGTGAAAGAATGTAGAGAAACTAAAATTTATAGAGAAGACAGTTAAAAAAAAAGTGAGTAGAAAGAGCCAAGATTGATAGGATGTGAAGACACGAGAGGTTAACGAGAAGACACTGAAGATAAGAGAATGGAAAGGGCCGAGATAAAGAAAGAATGTAGATTAGCTAAAGCTTAAAGAGAAGACACTGAAGATAAGAGAGAAAAAAGAGCTTGGATAGATTTAGAATGTAGAGACACAAGAGGTTAAAGAGAAGACACTGAAGATAAGAGAAAAAAGCTCAAATAGAGTTAGAAGAAAGGTTAAAAAGTGTATAGATTAGAGAACAGTACAGAGAAGAACCAAAATAGAGATAGAAGAAAGAAAAATAATACAGGGTAAGAAGAGAGTAATGGATGTAGAGTGTAGAAAATAGCCGAAATAGAGATGGAAGATAGGGCAAAAAAAAGCATGATAGTAATGAATAAAGAGTGTAGAAAAAAGCCAAGATAGAGATAGAAATAAAGTGAAAAAATGACATAGTAGAGAGAGTAAAGACCGAAGAGTGTGTTAAATGGAGAATCGAGATCGACAATATTAAGGTATTACAACGAAGAAGGAAGAGAGTTAAGAGTTGCAAGAGAAGATCGCGATCATATTGCACGCGTCAAGCTGCGCATTCTTTTTAATTAAATAAAATATAGCACGATATCTGATATATCAGATGTATTTACTGACGCAACCCACGCAGCATATCGCCGGACACTTGATCACAGCGCGCCGCAATAAATTTAAATAATTTCGCGATTAATTGCAGCATTTAAGCCATATTCCAAGAACGTTTAAGGAAGATGCAGAAACATTTAAATAAATTAAACGCAGGCTAATGAAATAAACACGGCAATAAATTACGAGAGCAGAAGCAGCTGAGAAAGTGGAGGCATTTGCAGCTAGCAGCTACCCTGGGATCGGCAAAAATATTTAAAAAATAATAACTGTCAAAATGGCAAAAATGCATATAAATAAATGTGCATATGATTGTAAAGAATATGTATATATATTTATATATTATATATATATATATTTGCTGCATGCACGCCTTCAGCGGGCCTTATGAATGCATTTGGGAGCAGGCGGTCAAAATGTTTTATATTAAATTTGCCCCATCGCCAACAACAGCTGGCTAATAAATTGCAGCTATTTATGTATTGGCCATAAATTGATGCACATGTGTGTGTGTGCAAGTGCTTAATACCAATGGCCAAAACGTGACCAATTTGGTTTATTTACACGTGATGCACATAAATTCAAATTGTTTAATAAACATTTTGCCACAAATTTCGCTTGTTGCAGGCAGGCAGAGGCAGAGAGAGAGAGAGAGAGAGCGTGAGAGAGACAGACAGCGGCTGAGACCGTTCCCAGGCCCGAGACTGTTGCAACTTTCGCCAGAAACAAACGAAAAACAAGGCAGACGCACTTAAGCGCCGACTTAGCGCGCCCCGCGAGGTGCTTAAAGCCGCTTTATGTCTTCATCTGCGCCAACATGTTGCCAATGTTGGCAACAAATTACGAGCAATTCCACCACCAAGGGGGAGGCAGCAGAAGCTTGCTGCTTGTTGGATTTGTTGTTGCTGCAGCTGCAGTTCTTCTCGCTGTTGTTGCTGTTGCTGCTGCTGCTGGGCGCACACGTGCTGCATTTGCATTTTAAGTGAATTCTCTCTTCATTTGGATTGGTCTCGCCTGGCAAGGCACTTTGTACGCGTGCCAATTAGCCGCAGCAATTTGGCCAAATTGCAATTTGTTGTTAGCTGTTCGCCTTGTTGCTTTTCCTCTCTGTTTATGAAGTTGTTTGCACTCAGCGAGTGCGATTTATGGGCCTTTACTGGAGCAGCGCGCTCTGATCGGCCAAAAGGTTGCCCAGGTGTGTGTGTGTGTGTGTGAGTGTGTGTCGCTTGGGTTGATTGGAATTCTCTGCTCGAGCGTAAAGCTACTTAGGCCCAGAATCTAATCGCACAATCTAATCTATGGGGAAATCTAGCAATATAATCAAGTAAACTGTTGCATTTTCCAACTGAAAATTGAGTGGAAATTTTGCAGGCGGTGGGCGTGGCACTCAAAGTTTAAAATCAACTTTGACTGCGTATGCTATACAGCAATTATTCTGCCAAATTTGGTGTTACTAGCTTTTGTAATAGCTGTGAACTGTGCGTTCAAACAGACAAGCGGACAGCCGAACGGACAAAAAATATATATTTTATTTGAACTGCCACGTCGCATCTGCCTATTATAAAAATTCAAATATTTTTAGACATTTGCAATGGATAAATATTATTTTTAAGATGCAAAAAAGTATCTTGTGGATGCAAAAGTATCTACATAAAATAAAATAATATAATTGTAAATAAAAAACGTGTTTTTAAGTTACCAAAAAAATATATATATAAAATACAATAAACACATGAGCATCTAAGCAAATACAAATACATCTTTAGGATAAGTTTATGCATAAACCAAAATGTTGAAAATAAAGCTAGGCTGATCATACATTTCCACAAAACCAATATACCTTTATCTAGCAAATTTCCAGTGCTTATATCTTATAAAAATATTGAGCAAAACTTTAATTTGCAATTTTCCCAGGCGGCCTTTGCTCTCCGCTGATCCGCTGCACCGTTGATCCGCCGATCCGCAGGTCTAATAGAAACTTATGTTCCGAATTAAAATAATTATGCAACTAAAATCAATAAAGTTTAATGCACTCGCATTACTCGTATTTCAATATTTTTTCTGCTCCTACAATTTGCACCCGCGACGAAAGGCACAGCGAACTGCAGCAAGGGGGGGGGGGGGGAAAGGGGCGATCGAACTGCAGCGAAACCCACTGAACCACAGAGCCACCCACTATCCACTACCCACTAGCAGCAGCAGCAGCGACTGCAGCAGGCAGGCAGCGGGTTCAGTGGGTCAGCAGCGTCACGCGCGATGCTCGGCCCAGGAACCAGTTGCTGTTGATGTTGCAGCTGAAGTTGTTGTTGTTGCTGCTGTTGTTGCACTTCGAGCTGATGTTGCATGAGCTTGCATCGCTGCGCGTCGCGTCTGCAGCGAACCAATTTCAGTTTCATTTGCAATTTTACTCTCGCTGGGGAGGCCGTCGCAGTGATCGGTGATCGGTGCTGGGAGTCGACGAGTCGGCGGTATCTTTGGCAATCAATCATTAGACGTAATCATTGGCCACATTAACTCGACGCTCGGCGATCGGCCAGTTGCATATATTGAAAACTAATGTGCCGCCCACTTGGTCCAACTCGGCGACTGACTGCAACTCCGTTGCGGATCCGATTGGATCGGCTGCGATCGGCTCGTTAGCGGGATTAGCAATTACCCAAAAGCGACTGCTAGACAGACGTAGAGACGGACACGCAGACAGGCGAATAGAGCCACAGACAGACGGACAGCCAAGCGGACAGTCAAGCGGACAGCCAAGCGGACAGTGAAGCGGACAGAGAAGCGGACAGACAAGCGGACAGACAAGCGGACAGCCAAGCGGACAGACCAGCGGACAGCCAAGCGGACAGCCAAGCGGACAGCCAAGCGGACAGCCAAGCGGACATTCAAGCGGATAGACAAGCGGACAGCCAAGCGGACAGTGAAGCGGACAGAGAAGCGGACAGACAAGCGGACAGACAAGCGGACAGGCAAGCGGATAGATAAGCGGACAGACAAGCGGACAGCCAAGCGGACAGCCAGGCGGACAGACAAGTAGACAGCCAAACGGACAGTCAAGCGGACAGACAAGCGGACAGGCAAGCGGATAGATAAGCGGACAGACAAGCGGACAGCCAAGCGGACAGCCAGGCGGACAGACAAGTAGACAGCCAAACGGACAGTCAAGCGGACAGACAAGCGGACAGCCAAGCGGACAGTCAAGTGGACGGACAAGCGGACAGACAAGCGGACAGCCAAAGCTAGACGGACAGAGAGACAAGCGGAAAGCCAGCCATACGGACAGACAGACGCCTAGCCAGGGGATAAACGGACGGACAGACAGGCAAGCGGACAGCCAGGACAGCCAGACAGACAAGCGGACAGCCAGACAGACACACAGTTGAATTGTCAGTCATTTTGTCATTCGTTTAATTGCAGCTGGCAACTGAGCAATCACACAACTGGACAAACGGACAAGCGGACAATTGGCAACTGGTAGCCAAACAAATGACACTGAAACTCGGCAATCTCTGGCAACTGGCAACTGGCAGTCGGCAACCGGCAGCCGGCAACAACACATGAGTCAGCTTTTGGCTGCGAGGAGATTTGCCGTCAGGAAGCCCGAAATCCTTGACATAATGACCCCTTTCAGTGTGCGAGGCACGTTAACAATGGGCCAGCGGCTTCCAGCTGGAGCAGGCGACTGACCAAAAAAAGGCTCAGACAGCAGCAACAACAAGGCAGACAATGACGTCTAATTAGCTAAGGTAGACGGCGGCTAAGCTCTAACACACACGTGCAACACAAGAGGCAACATTGTTGTTGTGGCTGCTGCTGCTGCGCTACCGTTGGCAACATTTTGGCAGCCTTTTGTTGCAAGCTGTGCAAAATGTAATTCAATCATGTGCTGCCGCATGTTGCTGCTGCCAGTAGCTGCCGCATGTTGCTGCTGCTGCTGCTGCTGTCCATTGGGCATGCTTTATTATGAGGCGTGCAGTCTGCTCGTAGCTGGGAAGCTTGCACAATCGATCGCCAGCTCCAGAGGCAAGGCAGACGCACGTTGCTCACCTCCATAAGGTCAGCAAGCAATTTACAGGGCACTCTACGCGCAGTAGCTAAGTGTAAATATTAGCGAGGGTCGCTCAAACAGTTCGCGACACTGAGCAGAGGCAAACTGACTGCCAGAGTTGTCGCCTGATTAGGCTCATTAGCCTGGAATGCCGGCGTGCACCTTTCGCCTGGCTTATTAGACTTGTTAAATTATGGCAGGCATTTTGGCAGCGCAATTGCCAGGCGGACGGACAGACGAACGAGCGAACAACCTGCCCCTCTACAAGCGAGTTACCAAATCTCCGGCGTGTTACCATAGCTATTCCCAGTCCCAGTCTCACTCCCAGTTCCAGTCTCAGTCTCCGTCCACCCACACGCTGCAGCCACGAAAATGAAAATGTTCATTAGGTTTGCAACGGTTTTCGGCGCAACATGTAATAAGTTGCGCTATACTCTACAGTGGAGTAGGTTGACTATGGAGCATTTCTTAGCATTTTCTAGCCTATTTGATAGTTTTTGATTACTATAAATAATTGTAAAACTTAATAAAAATAATGAATTAATAATTAATTAAATTAATTAATAAATTTATATAGAGTTCACTTAAAAAAAATACAGAAAACTGCTATATAAACTTATACTTTTTTGCGGAGTATCTGTAGGCACTTTGGTTTCTATGAGTGAATAAAATAAAACTATATATGACTTGTATAAAAGGTAGAAGTCCTTATACAATTTTAGGCAAGCTTCTGTCAATTTTTTAAAAGCATTTCAAATATATTCGGCCAAAACTCTGCGAAAAAGTAAATATTTAATGATGTTTGGTATAGAGCAAATACGGGAAAATTTCTAGCTAATTTTCAAGCTACTTTTCAGTGTATCTGCCAGTAGTTCCTGATTGTATTAACCATAATTTCTGTATAAATATATTTTTTTGCGAAGACAACTCAATAAAAAAGCCTTTAGCTACTGAAGCTTAGCTCTAGCTGGCTTTTAGGGCGTTCTGTAGGGTATTTGCCAGTTGTTGTTAAATAATTATATATACAAAATGTCTATAAATATCCAGGTAATAGAACTGCAATAACAACTTTCTCAAACAAACTTCTATCCACTATGCAGAACTCTTTTTAGCGCATTTGGCAGTCGTTGTTCGCTCCACTGTTCCCACCGCAAAGACAATGATTATGTGTCAATATGCAAAAAGGCGATTTACACGCAAGTTAAAGCAACTAAATTGTATAATAAAAAACATTTTATTATTGAGGCAGCCACAGCCGGCGGCCAAACAAATTGAGTGCCATGAAGGCAATAAATGGCCTGGCAATAAGCAACTGCAGCCGCAGCGGCAGCAGCGGCAGCAGCGGCAGCAGTTGGAGTAGCAGCCGGGCCCGCAGAGTCTTCCAGTCGTGGAGTCTGCGACTTGGCGAGTCTCTCTCTGGGCTCGGGCCGGTTCTAAGAACGCACCTAAGTTGCAAATGCTGCGACGCACAATGCAAAAAAGGGGGCGGCAACTGCAGAGGGAGGCGCGGCTGCTGCGGTCAATGAGTCACACTGTGTGCGCGACTGTGGGCAGCAGAACAGCAACAACAACAACAAGAGCTCCACCAAGAACGCTGCCAACAATTGTCAAGTCTGCGAGGAGTTTTATGGGTCAACGCAGCGTATAATTAATACACTTGGGCAACTTCCACTCGCAATTAGGCAGCCAAAAACAAAAACAACATTATGGCAATCATGATGATGATTACATTGTTGCAACAACTGTGGCAGTTGCACTCAACGTTGTTGTTGTTATTGTTGTTGCTGCTTTCGTTTTTTGTCGACATCGTCGATAATTGTCATAACCTTGCCATCATTTCCTGACATTGATCGATCTGCCAACATCCATCAGATCTTGTGCGGTCATTACTTATGTATGCCCCTGCATATACTACTCGTACCTATACTATATATAATTGAATATTTATCTTTGTTTTATTTTTTGGAAAAGTCATGCTGTGCACTTAGTCAATTTAATAAACAAAATCACAAGCTGAAGCCAAAAATACTAGGAAGAAGTCTTGAGAAAAGCTAAATTTGCGCCTTAAAGAGTAAATAAGATCTTAGAGATATATGGTAATTATACTACACATAAAGTACTGTAGAGTGGGGCATGTGCTCCTCTTGTTTTGATGTACTAGTAAATACCCAGTAACAGTTTCTTTATACCTATTTCTTAGATAGTTACTTTCCTTCTTAAGAAATATAATTTATTTATTTAATAGAATAAAATAAAAAATATATATAAATATGTAAAATAAATGCATCAATTAAAGTATTTCAGACGTTTCTTTCTTAAAAATTATATTCTACTAGTTTTAAATGATATACATATAAGATTTCTTATATAAATTTTATATCATTTAAAATAAATTTATTTATTTAAGAGACAATCGAATCTATTAACACCTTTCAAAAATATTGATAATTTAATTAGAATATAATTTATTTACAGTCTTTTCAGAAAATTCTTTTTCCAAAATTATATTTTTTTTATTTGATAATATTAAATATATATATATATAAAATTTATATTTATATATTGTAGTAGACAATGAATTCTATTTAAAACTCTTCAAAAGATTATTTCTTCAAAAATATTTTTCATTCATTAGAAATAATAAATACTTAAAATATATATTAAACGAAAATTAAATGAGTAAAGAGACAATTGAATCTATTAACAATATATAGCTAACATTGTAAGCCATAAAGCATTTACTCCGTAAAAAATTGGCAGCTTCATGTCTGTGTAGATAGGTACAAGCTTAAAGATTTTTATGGGGATTTTCTAGATACAAATATTTTTATTTATTTTAGAAAATAATGTAGATACAAGCTTAACGATTTTTATTTGGATTTTCTAGATACAAATTATTAATTTTGGAAAATAATAAACAATTTTTCTTATATAGATAAATGTTTGAATTAACTTAAATATTTTTAAAGAGTTTAAAAATTTTGAGAACTACAATAAAAACTTGGATCTAGCCTTGAGCCTTTTGCGCAGATTAATTTCAGAAAATGCATTTTGCTTACTTTGAAATGCATGGCAATATTAATGATATTATTTTCTAAAAACCAGATAAATTTATTTTGAAAAGCATATTTATAATATTGGTATTGTGAACTTTATTAACTTGAGCTCCGCTTTGACAACTCTTAGCTCTAGGCCAAGTTGCGGCCCACAAACGGAGCGTAACTTGTACAGTTTAGTCACACAATCAGTTCGTTTTGTCATTTGAAAATTTGCACATTCGCCACAGTCAAGCAGACACACACACACACTCGCACACACGCACACCACATACACCGACTGCAAGTGGCACCCACTCGCCAGCTGAAAATTCCCATGGCGTCGATTCTTTCAGTTCAGCTGAATGACACTTCTGCATTTGGCCTTATTGTTGTTGCTGCTGCTGCTGCTGCTGTTGCTATTGTTGTTTTTGTTGTTGTTGGCTTCCGCTTGTTTTTGCCCGCGTCTGACCAAATTTGGCAATGGCGATGGCGTATGGCGGATGCCACAAGTTGCCGCCACTGTTGGCAGCTGAGGATGGCGCCCGCGCATGCGTTGTCGTTGCTGTTGTTGTTGTTGCTGTTGTTGTTGTTGTTGCAGCTGATGCATCATCATCATCATCATTTACTTTGTTTAATTGTAGATTTGGAATAATGTCCAACTGTCCGCCAGTCTGGCTGTGGGGAAGTCAAACACATTTGCGCATGTTGCCCGCGGAGATTACAACAATCGAATAAATAAAGCCCGCTGTCCGTTGTTCTCCTCCATTTCGGCTATTTGTTATAGTTGTCGTTGTTGTTGTTGTTTTGGTTGTTGTTGTTGCTTGGCAAATCTTTAATGAATCTCGGCTCGACGGTTTGCGTGTGGGCCTCAAATCGTTTTTATTATTGTGCATGTCGTGTAATTTAATTTATGAATTTAAATGAACAAACGAGGCGACTCTTGCCGCTCGTTGTTGCCCCTTGTTGTTGCCCCTTGTTGTTGTCGCTTGTAGCAGCATACTGCTGCGTTGCCTGCATAATTTTCTAATGCTGACAAATGGGATTTGAATTTATGACTTTTGTCGTCGTTTCTTGTCGCTTTTTTGGCCAAAATGTGTTCGCAAGCGTTGCACGTAGGTGTTTTTGCGCGCCGACTGGCTGCTGTTTGATTGAAGATGTTGCAAGTTGAGGCTGCAGCCAATGCTGACCTCGAAGCGAACATGGGAAACTACTGCAGCGATTGTGCAACAGACAACCTCTCAGCATGACCCGCCCCCCCCTCTCCCACTGCCCCTCTCAGGCTGGCTTGAAAGTGGAGCTGGTCATGCGAATGGCCGAGGTAATTGAACAGTTGCATGAAATATGCTGAAAGCACGATAAAGAAATTAATAATTCAATAAAACTGATAAAACAATATTGGAAAATTATTTATGGTTATTGGAAAAATATTTGGAATTCTTTCAAAATGTATTTAAATGCCATTAGTTCCTCAACAAAATTGTGTTGTTAGAAATATTTAAAATGCATAAATAATATTTAAAAATTAAAAAAAAAATAATTTTGAAAAAATATATATTATATTTAATATTAAAAAAGTTTTTGAAGAAATTAAACTATAAGTATCAATAAATTGTATTGTTAGAAATATTTAAAATGCATAAATAATATTGAGAATAATAAAAAAATAATAATTTGAAGAAAATATATATTATATATAATATTAAAAAACTTGTTTTAAGATATTTAACTTTTTATATAATAATATTTGACTATTTTCAAAAACTTTTAAAATAGCTCAAAAGCTTTTTCAGTCCACTAAAATGAAACGCAAGCATTAATTTAATTCATTAATGAAAAATGATGTTTGAAATGGCATATATAAATTTTAAATAATTTTAAAAATTAAAAGCAAATGTTTTTAAAATAATTTTTAATTTTTAATAGCTTGCTAAAAAGAATTTAGAAGCTTTATACGGCGCTTTAAACAAAAATATACCGTTTAAAATGCAATAAATTTGTTTTTAAAATTTTATTTAATGCAACAAAAATATATATAAAACTGTATGTAGTACTAAGTAGCTGCCTTAAATTTTTAACATTTAAAAAACTGTCTGTTACCCTCAACTAATTAGTATTTGTTGAATGCCTTCGCCAAGAATTAACTGCCTGCAACGAAATCGCAAGGCAATTCTAATTCCTCCGATGAGAACCCTATAAAATGCGACTACAGAGCGAAACGACATTTAGCCGCGCGCATATATGACATACACGGGCAGACAAAGGTTTCGGAAGATTTGGAACATTCGGAACATTCTCGGGCCAAATGATAATCTCGGGCCCAGCGAGCGCAGTCGCTTTGCCATTTGCCGCCAGAGCGTCGAGCGTTTGCTGTGCTCCCGTTAAAACGTTTCTAATCTTAACTCATTATAATTAAATAAGTCACGAGTTTTGAATTTTAATTCGCTTTTCTGACGGGCAGGCGGACAGACCGACAGACGGACAGACAAATGCTGACAGACAGCATCGGCTACCGTCAATGGCAGCTGCTGCTGCTGCTTCAGTTGTTGTGGTTGTTGTTCTGTTTTTGTCTTTTATTTTCCGCCTGATTTTCGGGTCAATTTTATCAAAATCGCACACAAGCCAAGGTCTGCGGCCACGAAACTTAATTATATTGCAGACCCGGCGAAACAACAACGCCAATCGCAGGTAAATAGAATCTGGCGAGGGCCATTAAAATTTGCACTTTAATGTTGCAGCCGAGAGAAACAAAAGGAGCGAAGTACAAATTACTTAAAAACAAAATGAGCCAAATTAGCGGACTCACTTGGTTAGCCCGGCTACTGATTTCGGATTCGGATTTCGGATTTCGATTTCGATTTCTATGCAACAACTGAGGCAACTGAGACAACTGAAATAGCAACAAGTCAAGGTCTTTGCGAAGGTGTTGAAATGCTGGCGACGCCGCCGAAGTCGAATTTGAAGCTGAAGTCGTATTTGATTTACGGGCTGATGCTTGGAAATTGCTTTGAAATTGGCTAACAACAAAAGAAAAAAAAAAAAAAAAATAAATAAAAAAAAAAACACTGCCAACTTTTAAATAAGGAACGAGGCGAAGCTAAGAATTGGCCCAGGCCAAAAGCTCGCCCGCTTGTTGTGTGCATTGTTGTGTGCCCCCTTGACGTGGCTGTCGCGCGTTGTTGTTGTTGCTGTTGTCGTTTGTCGATTTTGTGCGGCATTATGCAACTCACGACAATGACAATTCACGGCAGGACCTTTGACGACCTACAGCGTGTCGGCAACCCCCCGGCCAGAGAGTGTGTGCGCCCGAGCCCGAGAGTGGCCCGCGAGTGTGTCTTGACTGAAGATGCCAAAGCGTCACAGCGTGTTGCAGTTGCAACCCGGTTGCCAGTTGCCAGTCGTCAGTATGACAAATCGACAAATCGATTTACTCGCTGCTGCTGCTGCTGCTCTCGGCTCATTAGACTTGGCCCAATTAGCCATACGGCAGCAAAATGTCACTGTAACCGGGCAGGCCTTGCTTCGGGTTGCTGCCTGTGGCAAGCTGGGGAAACGTTAACGATTTTCAATATTTGCCCCAAATACGATACACACGTGTCTCGAGCACTAGAAAACTTTTGTAAATTTTATATAGGATCGTAAGTGTTATTTCGAGAACAAAATTGAACAACATTCCATTGGCATTGGTGGCACTGGCACTGGCATTGGCATTGACATTGGCATTGGCATTGGCAAATGGCCCGCAGCGGTTACTGCTCCAACGAGCAGATCATGAAGCTGGCCCACAAGCGATACAAGCACCATCTGTTCGTCGTTTACACGCCATTCATGATGTACATGGAGGAGTATATCGCCTACTTGCAGGAGCATGCGATCAAGCACGACTTCAGCATGAGCGAGATAGCCGAGATGGCGCGTCACAACTGGAAGAGGATCAAGAAGTGCGACAAGGTGCGCTACAAGGAGCTCGCCGAGTTGGCCAACACCACCCAGTGAGTGCAGGCAGGCGCACAAGGAGAGGCAGTCAGAGTAGGAGCAGCAGCAGCAGCAGCAACGAGAGTAGTAGGAGCAGCAGCAAGTGCTGGAGGAGCAGGAGCAAATGCTGCTCCCTGCACACTCCAGATGAATTGTTCAAGTTCAAGTGCAACGAGAGGAGGCCAAACTGTTCTGGAACTGTTGCGAATGTGCTTTTAATTTCGTTGTATTTTATTGACCAAATTCAAGCGAGTTCACATTTGATGGCCATTAAAATCGTTCTGTTTTAGCCCTATATATGCCTGCATATAGACCGTGTGCACATGCATATCTCGCCATTAGCTTTGATTGACAATTTCGCGATAAGCCTTTTACTCGCTTGGTTTACTCCCCCCTTTGCCCCTTTCCTACGTAAGCGTAAGCACAGCAGCTGCAGATCCGTTGAGTGTTTCGACTCGGCTCGGACATGTTGACCATGTCGCTTGTCGCATGTCGCACGCCGTTTGTCGTTGCATTCGTCTGTCGTCCGTCGTCCGTCGTCCGTCGTCCGTCGCCTTGTCGCGTGTCCAGCCAAAGTGTCCGAAGTGTCTTGTGCCCTATTAAGAACATGGCATTTCAAATGATTTATATAATTCGCTGGCATTGTTTCAGCGCGATCATAGACAGCTGATATATGTATGTATGTGTGGGTGTCTCTCTGCGACACTGTCCAGGCCATTTGACATATTCGTTGTCACTTTTCGCCGTGCCTGACACTTTACACACAACATAAATTAAAATTCAAGCCAAAAACCAAAAATCAACTAAAAAAAAAGACTACAGTGTGATGCACTCGACGGTTGAATACCGTTCACCTGAATGACTACTTGCAGCATCTTCAAGACTTCTGTTTAACATGCTCACAACAACATCTTTCTTACTCATACAACCAAGCGCATAAGTAGCGCCTTCTTGATCGGCTCTATAAACCGATAAGTTCTGTTTTTTTGTCCGATCATACTGAAATTTGTTGCGCGGATGAACATTATAATTATCTACGTTTTTGCCAAATGACATTGTTGTAATTTAAAAATTGTGCTTTATAGTTTAGTTTAAAACGAAAATTTTGTTTTTTAGTTGCGTTGAAGATGACATTCAATGTTTGATATAAGCAGGATCAGCGTATACTATGCAGCTGTCTTCATACCAAATTTTGTGTCTCTAGCTCGTACAGTAGCCGAGATCTGTGCTTTTACACAAACAGACGGACAGAAAAATTGACAGATTTGCGGACAGACCAATGTACAACCAGATTGATACATAAGCGGACGGATAGGCGGATAGCTGAAAGGACAGATAAACGGACAGGCAGACGGACAGTCAGACGATTAACCCAGCGGATAACCAGACGGACAGACAAATGGAGAGACGGACGGAGAGACAGATAGACAGACATACGGACAGACAGATGGATAAACACGGACAATGAGAGACACAAATAATAGACAGAAGGACAGCCAGGCGGACAGCCAGACGTACAGGCAGATTGATAACCAGACGGACAGGCATAGAACGGCCAGACGGACAGCTAGACTTTCAGCCAGATGAATAGCCAGACGGACAGGCAAAAGAGCGGCCAAACGGACAGCTACACGGATAGCCAGACGGACGGGCAAAGGAATGGTCAGCCGGATAGCTAGACGTACAGCCAGATGGAAAGTCAGACGAACAGGCACACGAACGGCCAAACGGACAGCCAGACGAATAACCAGACGGATAACCAGACGGATAACCAGACGGATAAGCAAACGGATAATCAGACGGATAACCACAGGGACAGACAAGCGGAAAGACAAACGGACAGCCAGGCGGATATCCAAACGGAAGGCCAGACGGACAGCTAGACGTACAGCTAGAAGAACGCCAAACGGACAGTCAAACGGACAGCCAGATACAGGGCTATAGGAACAAAGTCAAATCGACTCAATTATTAATGCTTATCAAGAATATTTAAGCCTTGTGTGCTCTGTATATCCTCCCCTTGTCCGCTACATACATTCGCACAAAACCAAACTACCATTTTTAATGTGCGAGACTCCGAAAATAAAACCAGATCCGAAAGGAGAGCGAAACGCGAGCGAGAGCCGCAAATTGCGCTCAATTAATGCGAATTCCTTGCAATTTGCGCACTCTTTCGCCGCAATGCAAACAATTTTTATTACTTATGTAACGAACGATTAAAAATAATTCGGAGTGCTCCAGAGCCGACGGCTGCGAATGCCTTAATCAAATGTTAATAGCTTAATCAATATGCCATAAATATAAATGCATGAAAACAAAGCAACAACAACAACAACAACAGCAAAGCGATGGCAAAAACAAAGCCAATATCAAAATCAAAGACTGACTCTCCGTCCGGGGTGCTCTCACACACACACACTAGCACACAGAGAGCGATATTTTATTATTACTGCTGCAACACTTTTGTATGCGAACAGGGAAAAAATTATAAAAATAAATTCTTGAAACTTGTTTGCTGCATGCGATTACGCTGACGCTGTCGCTGACGTTGACGCTGACGACGCCGTCGACGATCGCCTCGTCATCGTCATTGTCGAGTATCGCATGAATTTCAAAACCGTCGACGGCATCGGCCACAGCTGTGACGAATCTCCCAGAGCTCGCCGTGTCTCCCTGCATGTGGGAGGGCGGGGCACGCTCAGCACTTGCGCACACGGATATCGCTGGGACCGACAGAGCCAGCCAGCCAGCCAGCCAGCCGGCCGTTCGATCGGGCTACAGTTCCACTAGCTCCACGCAAACGCTTTTCACTTTTTATAGCCATGCCGCTAATTTGACAGGCGGGCGCGCAATCGCGATCAAGAGACTGCGACTACGTCTTGAGTCAAGTCCCTCCTGCTGCTGCTGCTGCCTCATCCAAGTCGCAACTCCCGCTGCAACTCTGCTTTCAACTCGCTCTCCTTCAGTCCTTATATACTGCTCAACTCTACGTGCGACCCTCGCTGCACTTACTCCTCGCGTTGACTTCAACTGCCCCCCTTCACTCGTAACTCAAACTATAACTGCTGCAGCAACCCTCTCCATTTCCCTCGACAACTGCTTCATTCAGTCTTAACTCAACTCCTTCTACTCGCACGCCCCTCGCTAGCTTCAGCCTCTTCTGCCACTCCCCCTGCGACTACAACTGCAACTTTGTTCAGCTGACAAATAGATCAAAGCGATGAAAAGACGCAGAGAAAGGGGCATCATATCGCACACTGGGCTACAGCTGGCAATCAAACTGCGAAATTCAAAAACTTTCAAATGACTTTATTATTTAATTTCATTTAATCATTTCACATCTTAGGCTGAACTTCAGGCAATCAAACTGTAATTAATCAAATTATTAAAGAGAAAATTGATCTCAGATCTCTAATGACATATCATTTAGTGGCCTTCTCGACGGATCTCAATAATTAAATTAGTCGGTTCCGCGTGTGTGTGTGTGAGTGTGCGTCATCATATCTGGCCACAGTGTGAACGCATACAGCGTCGCAGCTCCGATCAGTTGAGATCAATTCAGTTGATCAGTTCAGCTCAACTTAGTTCAGTTTTGGCCTGGTCCATTGGTTTGCGCAGATAGACAGCTATCGATCAGCTGCAGAGTTGGCAGCTCAGCGAGCTTAATGGAAGCCCGCCACTTAGCCGGCAGTTGACTTTATAGACTTTAATTTATGCACTCAGCTCGCGGCACAAGACTTGGCCCCGGACGCGAAATCCCCGCCATGCCCCCGCTCGCTCACGCTAACCATTCACCGTCTTCGTATCCAGCTCTGTCCCTGAATGCGGCTTAAGCTCTGCGTTCGAGATGCGTGCCAGCGATAAAAGTAATTTGCTTGATTTAATTTTAGTCAGCAGCTCACGAGACAACTGAACAGCCCCCGCAGCAGCGCCAGCCCCCACTCTCCGAACTGCTATGCTGCTCATTGCTCTTGTTGGCTGTCGCCTTGCGGCCCGCATCCCCCGCAGCCAACGGTAGCATCCTGTTTGTCAGCTCGGCTCAGCTGGCTTTAGTTTCGGTTTTTAGCTGAAGTCTTGGTCGATTTTTTTAATTAGGCAACCGCAGCAAAATTTTTAGCAACGTTTCATGTTGCAAAATGTTTGCGGCGGCGCATGTAAGTGGCAAATGGCCAGCCCCCAAAAAAAGCGAACAAAAAAAAAGCCGAAAAACATAACAACAACAGGCAGCCGGCCTAATACCAACTTCTAAAGTGGCTAATTGTGTTATGGCATAATTTACACGTTGTGTTTTCGGCTGCCAGAAACAAGGCGCTGGACATGCGCCGCGCGGCAGCCACTTCAGCGATTTTGTTGCACGGCCGACGCGCTCTAAATGTGTGTAATGGTAAGATCAAGCCTCAATTAGCCTGAAAAAATGATTTCAATAAACTGAAATGAGCAATTAACTTGCATTTTTATTAAAAAAGTTATACCAATCTAAATGGCTTGCGTCTCAATTACCATACAAATTTGATTTGATTTGATTGATCTGAAATTAATTATTAATGAAAATTATTTGCTTGCATTTTTAATAAATTCTTAAGTTGCTTGCATTACATTTTCGCAGCAGTTTTACATTTTCAAGTGACACTGTGCAAAACACAAAGCTGTAGTAATTTTGTCAAATGCCAATTAAATGAGCGCTCTGAGGGAAGCATGTGCTCTCACTCTCACCCTCGCCGTACATACAAGCGATAACATTTGAGAGTAAATCAAATGCACTGCTTTCTCGCTCACACTTGCAAGCGAAATTTCTATTGCACGCAATGCAATGGGAACAAATTAACAGAGAGCCAAGCGCAAGCAACAACAAAGCCTTGGGCAAGCAGCACCAATGGCGTAACATAATTCTGTTATGCATCAAGTGCACTGCTTGCTCTCTTCCGTGTGTGAGCGAAATTCCTATTGCACGCAATGCCAATGGGGGTGGACAACAACAAACACTAAGGCGCCAGCAATCGAACAGAGGCAGAGAGAGGGAGTGAGACGGTGAGAGTGCACTTGCAGCAGTGCGCGGTTGTAGGCGATTGCCGCAGCCAATAGAAACAAAGCTTTCGCAGTTGATAGCAAATTATTGGGCTGCAGTGAATTTCATTAATTTTAAAACGATACATAATACAAAATAATTTATTTATAATTTTTCTACGCAGCTTTCCCGAATTTTGAAACAGTCACAGGTTATTTGCATGTACTGCTGTTCGTTATTATTATTATTATTATTGTTATTATTATTAATATTTATCAGTGTCAGAGCGGGGCGATTTCCCCCCTTGTGTTGACTGATGTCTCCATAACGCTGGACTACACGCACCTTTATGATTCCCCCGTTGATTGGCGTTCCAGTAGCGTGGGAACTTAAAGCGCTCGGGCAAGCAGTCTGCGTCTGGGGCCTCTCAGCTTCGCCATTTGATTAAATGCCTCGTTTTATTTAATATTTAATATGTGAAATTATTGACAGTCGATTAGGCAATGCAAACGACACTCACACGCACACACGGAGAGACACTGCGATACAATGCGACAATGACAGTGACTCGCTGCGACTCGCAGACACTCCGACTCGACTCGCACTGAGGGGCGATAGCGATATCTGCCGACTGCGCTCCGGTCAATATCAAAATTCAAATATCAATATTTACGCAGCAATTATGCAAATTAAGTTCAAGCCGCCTCCCCGCTCAGATCGTCCATCCGATCGAGCGTTTGTTCACTTAACTGTGACGAAATGGCGCTGGCATCTCCGGGCGGTGGCAGGGGCAGGGGCAGAAATGTTGCTGCAATTGCGAGAACAACAATGAGAACAGCATTAGCACAGTCTATAATTCAGTTCTAATTAATGCTTGGGCAAATCTTTTTAATTGCTCGTGAGAAAAAACGCGTAGGCAAATCCGCAGTTGTTCAGCTTCAGCTTTGGCGCTTGGACTTGGTTTTTGGCCAAGTTTCTGTGTTGCACGCACAGCGTGACACCTGCCCAGCTGACGGCTCGTTGGCGCCGGCCGGCTGGCCGAGCAGCAGACCAGCAGACCGGCAGACCAAGTCGCCAAAGTTGTTGTTGTTGTTGCTGTTACCGTTGCAGGCGCCAGGCGGCTTTGTCTATGGCGGCCCCTTCCTGTCATTGGCCTTTCGCTTGTCTAGGACAACCCGCTGTTGTTGTCGTCGGCATCTACCCAAATTGTCAACAAAGCTGTGCACTGCCGCAAGCGAGCGGCACTCGATGAGTTGTTGAGTTTTATATGCGGAAATTTTATTTAATTTTTCTTTATTTTATTTTATTTAATTTTTTTTTGCTTGCAAGTTTTTGGCAAATTCCGCAACATTATTCATGTGCTTACAGTAAATACCCCGCTCAACTGAAAGTATCTTAGCACGCAAGTATCTTAGCGCGAAAGTATCTTAAAGCGCAAATCTCGCAGCTCATTATGTTAAGCATACTTTATAGGGGTGAGCAGCCTCCACAGGGCAGGGGTAACATAAGTGACAAATTTATGGCGCGTGTGTTGCAAACCACATAATTTGTCTGACGCTGACCCCTACAAGCTGCCACCGATCCCCGCCCTCGGACGCCCCCCTCGATACAGCCGAAAATCGGCAAATTTATGCGCAACGCCCGCGCGCCAAATTAATGGATGCTTATTAATTTATAGCTATTTAAATGATCGCGAGGATGCGCGGGGCAGCGCGCAGGCAGGGGCAGCGACAGGCAACCGGGGCGGCCACAACATTCCAAGGTTGCACAGCGGCACTTAGAGCGGGCCCAATGTGTCCTGCGCGTGCGTGAGCCAGGCGATCGAAAGAAATAAAAACAATTTAACAAAAAAAAATATATATATAAGGTTAAATATATATAAAACAAAAAAAATAAAAAACAATGTAAATTCAATACATAAATTTAAATTATTTATTTTACTTATATTATTTAATTTTAAGCAGATCATACTTTTAATATATTTTTGATAGATACTGACGTTTTTAAATGTTTTTAAAACCTAAAGAAATATTTTTTAGTGTAAAAATTGTTTTTTATAGTTTAAAATTAAACTCATTACATTAGTTTTATTACAGTACACAAAAATACATTTTTTTTTTATTTTTCTTTTAAAAATATAAATTTTAATAGAGACTGAAGACATTTTTTAAATGTTTTTAACAGCTAAAGAAATATTTTTTATTGTTAACATTTTTTTCTTATAGTTAAAAATTAAATTCAATACAATAATTTAAATAGAGCACAGAAGAATACAAATATTATTTCACAGAACAGCTTGTTCTTTTAATATAGTTTTGGTAGATATTTAAATAAAACTTGTAAATGTTTAACAAATCTAAAGAAATATTTTTAATGCTAGAAAGTTTTTTCTACCACTCAAAATATTACAAATTGAAATTGTTGAGCTAGCAAAAAACTATATGAAATTTGTTTTTTCAATATTTTCATCTCTTTTGCTCTTCACGCTCATCCCTAAGCGATCTGCGTACTCCTCTAATGAAGTCTGATCTGTCGCCTGGGCGATGCGCGTGTGTGCCCCGCCGCTGCGAGTGTATTTAATTTACACCTGAGCCGCAGCGGCGCGAAACCGAAAACCGAACTTGAACCTGAACTCGGCTTGACATCGCCATCGACAGCGACAGCGACAGCGACAGCGGTCGCCTGGGTCTGGGCTCTGGGCTGGGGCTCTGCATATAAATTAGCATCACGGGGTGAGGTCCAAAAACAACAAGCGGGCAAAAATTGAAACATTTTTGGACTGTTTTTTTTTTTTTTTTTTGGTTTTTGCGCTCGTTTGAAAAATGAAAGTGTTTGCTTTGCTTGCTTTTTGCGCTGTCGCTTTGCTTTGCGCCGCTGTGCAGCTTGTGGCATTGGCTGGCCATAAATTAGCCCAGCTCTTAACTGGACGCCAGCTCCAGCTCCAGCTACAGCTACAGCTCCAGCGTGAGCTTCGATTTCAGCTAAGCGCGCGGCGCGCTGTGTGGTCAACGGCGGGGCCAGGCCAGGCCGGGTCGATGATGATGATGATGATGATGATGATGCCGGGGATCCGGCCTGAGCTTCCTTTCTATGACTAAGCCCGCACAGCTGGCAGCGATTGCATCGCTCTTTCTCTCCATTTGAAAATTACTATTATAGTTTTATGTGCTATTATTTGGGCATAAAAGAAAACGCCAGCCCCCGCAGCGCTTGGCCAAGACACACATGAAGCCGCCTAGTGCCGACTCGGGCCCGTTGTGGCCCGGCCAAAGCTTTGCATAATCGAAGCTGGCAAAAGTATTGCCGGCATCTTGATTGGCTGCAAGTTGCCCAGTGGGAGAGAGGCGGAGGGGGGAGCGGCAGACAGAGTCGTAGCCTGTAGGGTGGTGGCAAGATTCTTAGCGGGTCGAGCTGGCGCCAAAGCGAGCCCCGAATTGTGGTCAGCGCGGCGCAGTACTTATCTCACATCTGCCTCGCTGGCCAAAACAGCAAGCGCAAACAGCTAAAGCAACAGCAACAACAACAGCAACAACAACAAGCGAGCAGCGACACGCTGCGTATTCGCAGCGAAGTCACCGAATCGGACTAATCTCTTGATAAGCCTGGCCTGCTCTGGCCTGGCCTCCAAAGCGCTAACTTGGTCAGGGCTGACACAAAGTTCTCACAACTCGAATTCCAGACTCGGATTCGGCGTCATTGCCGCAGACGGAGTCATCGCTTGGAATGTGACGGCAACTGTCAGGGCCATGCCCAAGCCCGGGCGGGCAAGTCCCAGTTATCTGCTCGCGGCGTGGGCGTTGCGTAGCTCGGCAGCGCTAAGGCTTTGTCGCTCCGATTGTCGCCCCGTGTAAATGTCACTGCAAATGCCACAAGGCGCCCCGACCAGGGCCACTCAATCAAAACCAGTAGCCAAGCAGGCAGGCAGCCAGGCAGGCAGGCAGGCAGCCAGCCAAGTAGTCGAGTCGCCAATCGAGCCGGGCTGAGCCTACTGAAGTGGAAGTGTAACAACTAAGCGAGCCAAAGGCCAACTCAGCTGGATGGCGTTCGAGAATGTGCACAGTGTGACTGGAGTGGGGAGGGGGAGCGTAGTAAAGGGTGGGAAGGTAAAGCTAGCAAGCAGGAAGAAGGCAGAACTAAGAACGGTATATAGATGTAGTAGGCCAAGTTGAACAGGGAGCGCTCTTAAAGCAAGGTGAAGTCAAGCAGAACATCAAAACGAGGAACTGTAGATAAGAGAACTCGAAAAAATATAGCTATAGAGAGAGAGGATGTTTGAGGAGAGAGCTCTGAAAGGAAAGTGAAATCCATCAGTTGAAATGAAAGACTGCAGATTAAGAGAAGAATTAGAGTTGTAGGAAATATAGCATTTTCTGAGAGAGTGTAGCCGAAGAAAGTGCTCAGCTGAAGAAAGACAATTTCTAAGAGTCTACGCTTTAAAATATAATTTAATTTTAGAAGCAGATTTCTTTGACAGTTTCGAGAAAGAAAGAGCACCTTAGGAGAAGAGAAATGATTTAAAAAAAAAAGTTAATTTTGATAGAGAATAAAGACTAGCAGAGAGTTCAGCTTTAGAGAGAGTGCACTCGACAGTAAGATACCACTTGTCGCGTCTATAACTTCTTGAATTTATAGGATTGGTCAATATTATTGGTAGCTACAATAATACTTTTTAAAAAAAGTTCTGTAACTTTTCTACTTTTCCTAAATTTCAATTTATTGATTTACAAAATCGATTTCTGGAGACGGTGGTCGTGGCATCAAAAATTTGAAAATCCGCATTCTAGCTTTTTTAATGTTCTCATAATTAAAAAAATTCGCGTTTTAGCCGCGGTGGACGTGGCATCCAAAGGTGAAAATCCAACTTCTGCATAATGTTGCAAGACATCCTCCTACCAAACTTGATACTTTTCTCTCTTATAGTTATTGCATTATTTGCAAAAAATCGAAAAACGCATTTATCGATTTGCGGTGTCTCTAGTTCTTTAAATAGCTGAGATCTGTGTGTTCATACAGACGGAAATGAGCAAATCGACTCGGCTATTGATGCTGATCAAGAATGTATATACTTTGGTACTTTTTATGGTCTGCCACGCCTCCTTCCGCCTGTTACATACTTTTTTACAAAGTTTAAATACCATTTTAACCCGGTTTCAATGGGATTAAATACAGAGAGAGATCAATAATCGAATGCCTTTCTAATAGTGCAAGTTCAAGCGCAAGAGAGTGCAGCTAGAGAAAGAGAAAGAGAGAGTGGAGCTTTCAACATTCCCCACACTGCTCCTCACAAGTCACTGCGTGAAGCATCACGCTCGGCACTCGTGCTCGTGACTCGTGCAGAACGGACAAGCACAGCAACACACACACGCAGAGAGAGCATCATCCGCACTGCACAGCGAGTGCATATGGCCATAGCTGGCCACGCCCCAGCAAAGAGCGCACGCCCACGCAACGCAACGACTGCAGCATGTACAGGCGGCTGGAGTGGAGCAAAAGCAGCGCAAATTATTTCTCACCATTTATCTGTAAAAATTCGCATATTAAATAAGCGTGCAACCCGAAATTATCACGGAGCTGGCATCAAGGCAGCTCCAGCTCGAGTCCGCCAGAGTCGCCAGAGTCTGGCGAGCAGAGTCGATCGTAATCTGTAAGTGTTTGCAGAGGGAGGAGGAGGCAGGGGGAGCGACTCGTAGCATCGCATTGAGGCATTTATTTGTTTTTGCGCGTACGCAAAGGATATGCCGAACAACGCCTACTACGGAGCTGGGGGCGGGGTGCAGATGCTGCGATGCTGCGATGCCGATGCGAGAGATGACGACGACGATGATGATGATGATGATGATGATGATGATGATGATGATGTCGACAACGATTGCGATTGCGCGTCTGGATTACAATAATTTAACATCATCATAATAAAACAATCAACGTAGGCATTTAGTCTGTGTGTGTGCGAGAGTGTGTGTGTGTGCGAGTGTGTGCTTAAGTCGATACAAATCGCATATGCCAAAAGGATAAAGGCTGCACAATAAATTGAGAGGTCATTCTTGCCACGGTACGACGACGTGGCCTGGCGCTTGCCCAGAACGCCGCTGCCTCAGCCTCCCCCGTCCGAATCCCGCTCCCGCTGCCGCACTCCAACTGCGACTGCGACTGCGACTTGTGCCAAAGTAATTGATGTGCTCGCCTGACCTGTGGGAGTTTGCGCATCGCAGATTATCTGCGCCAGACAATGGCGAGCCTCAGCCTCATGTCGTCGCATGGTTCTGTCTGTCTGTCTGCAGGTCTGTCTGTCTGCCTGTCGTGGTCTCTGTCTCTTTCGGGCCTGCTCTGCAGCGCTATTGTTTCTCTGTCACACTGGCTTGGGCTGCCTGTCCGTCTGTCTGTCCGTCTGTCTGTATCTGGCTCTATCTCTCTATCTGCCTGTCTGTCTGCTCGTATCTTGCTCTCTGCATTTTGCCAGTCTGACTGTCTGTCTGTCTGCCTGTTTCTGTCGCTTGCCTGCCTCTCGCATGGCTCACGCCTACCGCCAGCTGAGTAAGACAACGTTGCAAGTTGCCTGTAGCAGCTAATGTGGCGCAGTTTCATTGAAGAGACCAAAGCGTTCGACAGGTGGCGACAAACGTTGCCGTTACTCAATCTTCCAATCTTCCAATCTTCCGATCTTCCGATCTGCCAATCGCCATATGCAAATCTGCTTATGCAATCTGCCCCCGGCCCTACCTCGCCACTGGCCAGTGTCTGTGCTGTCTGTGGCAGGCATTGATGTGTCTGTTGCACGGACTAATTTGTGTGGCACATGTGAGCGCGTGCTTCGCTGTTGTTGCACATCCCTGTGCCTGCGTAGGTGGTTAAATGAGTGCGGCAAATTATAAAGGAAGCAACGAAATGGCCGGAAATCCAAAAGGAAACGTTGCGTGGGCTCAGAGCATAATTTCAGCGTATGAAAGACATAAATCTCTGGCAGTTTGAACTCATTTGTATGTCCTGACAGTGTGTGTATAATTTGCAGATATACGAGTTCAGATAGCAACTAAATATAGTGTAGATTTTTTTTAAAATGTCTTAGGTTTTCTGCTAGAACTTGCTAATTAATTAAAAGATCAATAATATGGTCAATTAGTTACAAAATTATGAATAAATTAAAAAAAATATTAATTAATTTAGATAATGAAAGGTTACTGATTTATTTAATTACTTAAAACATTATTAATTATTAATCAATTAGAAGAAATATTAGTCTAGTTTTATTTAATTATTTAATTTTTATTGCCTACTGCAAGTATATAATAAATAACTGTTGTATACATTTCTGTATAAGCCTTTCAGTTGGTCTTTTATAGAACTTTCTCTGTCTTTTTCAAAGTTTTTCCCCTCTTACACTTGATTTATTAATTAAAAGACTAGTAATTCATAAAATTTATCAAAATATAATTAGCTAATTCAAGACATAACTATAGTTTAATTATGTATTTGCAGTGAGTAAAAAATGTATTAATATTTTACACATTTTCTCTAGAAGCCTTACAGTTGTTCTTATATAATAACTTACTACTTTTTTTTTAGAATTTTTTCTCGTTTAAAATTAGTAAAAATATTATTTATTCATTAAATTAATAAAGAGATTATTTACAAATTAAACGAATTATAAAATGATTAATGTTTTATGAATTTAAGTACACCTGCAGTAGGTAAGAGACTTTTAAATATTATATTAATTCCCTGCAGATGCATTACAGTACCTCTTGATTTTATCATAAAATAATCCTTTTTTTTCAATCATATAAATTTCAGGCAGTGGGAAATTTACTTAATAAAATTTCAGTATTTTTATTTTTTATTTTTATTTTTGAAGAGAATAAAAGACACAAATGTCTGACAATTGCAACTTATTATTGCTGCTTGCAAGAACTATATATTTTATATACATATATGGCCAAGTTGAGAGTCTATAAGTTTTGTATTTCGATGCCAAAACATATTCAACTTCCTGGCAACCTTTCGCCACTTGATTTGTTATGAAACTGCCTACAAGATCGCAATCTTTGCAGGCTTTCAATTACAGCTCATCTGGCCGAGCTGTAGCCGTTGCTGTAACTGTTCAATATCTGCATTTCCATCACGTATAATCGATTATTTATGCAGCATCTGCCGAGTATCGGAGCATCGGGCCTGGGCTTGCCTCGAACATTTGAATATTGTTTAATGTTGAAATTAACCTCGGGTCTCGTCGGCAATTTCGAATGCGATTGTGTCCCGTGATACGCCGCCGAATAGCCCCACATACACATGTATGTGTGGCAAGCAAACACACACACACACACACACATACAGAAAACATATCGCCGCTTGACAGTGCAACATGAAAAGCGACTGAGGCAAGAAACCTGCCAAGATGGCGAGATGTGCCATTTGTGCAGCGCTGCTGCACAGACTCCTGCCGCTGTGCTCTCATGTCTTTTGGTGGTGCTGCCACCCACAAATATTTGACTTCTCACCTACAATAAATAAAACAATAAACCAGAGTCTCGCTCTCGACTGGCCGGACAAATGCGAATGCGAACGCGAATGCGAATACGAATGCAAAATACGTTGCATATTCAATAAATTTCTTGTTTGTTTTAACTATATTTGAGATCTTTATCGCGCCTCGCACAGCCGCCGTCTCACATGCTCCGCCAGGCCATTGTTGCACTGTGGCTGTGGCTGTGGCTGTGGCAGCGGTTGCTGCTGCGGCTGCTGCATTTGCATGCCGGTGGGTGAAACGGGCAAAAACCACAATAGCAACAACTGCAACAACGACAACAACAAGCGCCTGTCACGTTTGGCTAAAAATGGTAAAAATGACAAATGTTTCACGGCGACCAAAAAAATACAGCAGTAGCAGCAGCAGCAACTGCGCAGCAGCAGCAGCAGCAAAAAGTTCAATTTCTTAGCGCAGAACATGACAAGCATGAAACTATCGCAGCGCCCGCAAAAAACTAGCAGTATGTAAAATAATAACAAAGCGACACACACACACACATACAGCCAGGCACATGCTTGTATGTAAATAATAACAAAGCGACACACACACACACAAGCACTTACAGGCAGCCCCTCGACCTGCCTGTACAAACAAAAGACTTAGACAACGAACTTGCAGCAGGCAATCGCCCTGGCATCATTATTATCAGCAATTTGTGCCTTTTATTGCCCGCAATTGGCCGACGTCCAGTAATAATGCTCAAACTCGTAATAATAATGCCCGAAAAAAGTTATTTACTTATATTGTTGTAGTTGCTGTAGTTGTTGTTGCTGTTGCTCTTCGTTTAGCAACGGCCGCCAGCGTAAAAAGCGCATTATTGGAAAGCTTCGGAAAAGTCGCGATGCAGTGAAAAAAAAGCAAAAAAAAAGTTTGAAAATATTGAAAATAGTATTTGCTGTCTTTTTTTGGTATTTTGAGATGTTAGGGAATTGTTTTACATATTAATTTCGTAATTTAAAAATATCTGGCAGCTAAAAAAAATTATTTTTGAAATATGTTTTAATAGACAGTATTAGAATTGTTATGTAATTGCAAAAATATTTAAATAATAATTAAACTAATTTAGATTTATTTTTGAGTATTCGAAAGAATTTTATTTATTATTATTTTATTAAATAAAATTTTAAAACTATTTCGCAAAGCAACATTATTGTTTCTAAAACATTTTTAATTGATACAATAAGAGAAATGCTCTAAATATTGTATATGACATTGCAAAAATACTTAAATTAATTTAATCTGTTTTGTATTTAAAAAAATCATATCGATTTTATTAATCATATAACATTCTAAAAATATATTGAAATACATAATAATTATATTTTAAGCATATATCAATTGACGAGAGTAATGCTTTAAATATTGTTATGACATTTTAAAAATATTTTAAAAATATTTCTGCTAGTTTTATATTTTTTTATAGCTTTTTTTGGGATTTTTGTAACGCAGTTAAAATATTTGTCTGCCTACATTTCGCGCAGTGCATGACCACAACGAAGACGACGCCTGATAATTTAGCATACTTACGGCTCGCCGATTGCCTGCAATTTGTTTGGGGCACCACCTACAACTGCGCTGAGTGCTCTGCACTAGCGGTAAGAGGTCGTACCGCCCCTGCCGTTGCCCCTGCCCCTGTTCCCCTTATCACCAAGCTGCCACCAGCTTCTCCTGCCATCTGATGTGTGCTCATGTGTGCTGGCCATAAAAATCAAAGTGGGCTGGCAGGCGATTTGCTCTGTTGTCAGTGGTTGCGGTTGTTGTTGTTGCTGTAGTTGATGTCTTCATTATAATTTCTATATGCGCGGCACACATATCGCTTGCAAATCTGCTATATGTATATAGCCTGGCATCAGTTTTATACGTGAAATTATTTCACCGGCCAAGCGCAGCTGCGTGGGTTGCTGCTGCTCATCGCGCGTTGCTGTTGTTGTTGTTGCTGCTGCACCAGTGGAAAATTGGTTGCGCCCTTTGCGCATCGCCTGCCAGACGCTCATTTGTCGGCGCTGACATTTTCGCCCGTTGATTGAGACATTTGCGCAAAATGTGTAAAAGTTTGACAGAGGCGCGGCGAGATCAGGCGCGAGAGCAGCTGGCGGCGTAGACAATTAATTATGCTGCAAATTGATTATGCCAGCGAGCATTCGAAAATGCCGCTTGACCTCCGCGCTGTCACTTGCACTCGTAGTACAAGCAACTAATTTAATTTTCATTTATCACAACAACTAATTAATTTCCCGCTGCGCCGTTTCAATTGTACTTCGCATTGTTGTTGCCACTTTTGTTTGCCGTTCGACTCTCAAGCCAGACATTTTAATTATTTAAATGCAGCCGAAGGCTAAAGTTCTGCGCAGGCAAATCGTAGCTCATAAATCCGTCAGCAATGCATGGGGCGAACGTAGAATGGAATTAATATTATTTTGTGTCCGCCGCCGGACCAAAGTGCCATGCAAATGCTGTACAACATTAAAGCGTACAAGAACAATCACAACAGCAGGCTGCTCGACTGTCCGCCGGCCTGCCTGCCTGCAAAGGCTCTCGAACAATTGTTTTAGTAGCAGGCAGCAGCAGCTGCCGTTTGCCACGATCGCCCGATCGGCGGATCGGCGGATCGGACGGGCCGCGTGACCGTGAATTGTGCGGCATAATCGCAATCGCAATTTGCAATTGCCATAATATTTAGTTTGATTTATGAAACGCGCAAACGCATTGTGCAGCCAGGCCAGCCGCGCTGACCGTAGCTGGCCCACTCCATAGGGCACTCGACCCCGCCGCCGACGTCTTTGAGTTTGTTTGCTCGCAATTAAATTGTTCATAGTGGTTCTGTTTACATTAGCTCGTAATAAATAAAATAAGCTGCGGCGCGTTGGGAATTTCATAAATTTGTTTGCACAAACAAAAAACAAAAGACTTAGGCAACGAACTTGACTATTGGCAATTTGCCTGCGGCGCAGCATGAATTATTATGGCCGCTGCAACGTCGTGCTCTCTGCCCCGCTTTGACAGTTTACGGTTTTTAATTAGTTGCACGCAATGGCAACGCCGACGCCGCCGTCGGCAGCATCAGTGACAAGTGCGCTCTGCTCTGCCTGCGGCGACTGCGCGCACAGTGAGGCGAAGCGGGAGATTGATGGGAAAATTATGTGAGCAAAGGTGTTTGGTGTGGGGAATTGTGTACTGTGATTTTGATGGGGAGTACGGAAATGAGAGTTCTACCATAATATATTGAGTTAGCCACTGTTTTATTAGCTGCTAAATTAGCAGTAGTATACGATCGTATCTACATATCTACATATACTCGTATATTTTCTTTATAATAAATATTTGTTTTCTTTTCTTTTTTTATTGATCTTTCCAAGCAGTTGCAGTTTTTGTTAGCTTCTTCCAAGCACCGCTTTGCTTATCTCAAGGTCAGTACAAGTTTTCTCATATACGATCTCTCTCTATATTTCTCTTTATTTCTCTCGCTTGCTGTTCCCTATGCTTCCCATTGCTTTATGTAGCTCTCTTTCTCTCATTTCTTTTGCTTTTGCTCTCTCTCTTTTCTATTTTTCTTTTCATTTGTTATCTTGCCTACCTCTTTGGGCATTTCTCTTACTTTTTCTTAGTTTCCCTACGCTTTTCTTGCTCTAGTATTCCCTCTTTTGTACCGCTCCCTTTGACTATTTCTCTCACTTTTCCTCTGCTCATCACGCTTTTCTACCTCTAACCTACCTCTTTTTGTCCACCTCCCTCTCCACCTCTTTCTCTTACCTTCTCTTTGTTTCATCAAGCTTTCCTCCTTCTAATTTTCCTCCTTTTTCCTCCTTTCCTTTGGCTCTTTCTCTCACTTTCTCTGTGTTTCTTCAACTATTTCTCCTCCTAAGCTTCTTTTAGCTTTATTTCACACATTCTTCACGTTTAATCAGCTCCCGCTCTCTAAGGTTCCTTCCTGGTTTTCTTTCTGTACCTTCCCTCTATTATTCTTCCACTTTATCTTTCATTTAACTGTATCACATTTTTCTCTTTCTACTTAAAATTACATTTACATACTTTACCTTTTTCTCTCTCTCTCTCTCTTGTTATTCCTCCATATCTGTTCCCTTTCTTCTTTTTATTCCTTTACTGGCTACATACCTTTCTACATCCTTCCTATTTCTTCCCCTCTCAGTCTGTCTCTCCTCTATTTCATGCTAATTCTATCTCTATTCTATTTTATTTTTCTCTCACTCTCTCTCCCTCCCTCCCAAAGAGGCATAGTTCATATCCACTTTCTTTACTCTCTATTTCCTTCCTGTTTTTCTGCCTGTTTTTCTCTATTTCCCTCATACTCTCTCTCACACTCTTCCGTTTATTTGCAAAGCTTCCCAGCCTTCCCTTCGAACTACTTCCCTCTCTCCCTGCTGTTCTGCCTATGCCTCTTGCTTCAACTTTCTGCTTGCTGACTTTTACCTACTTGCAGCCCACTGTGCAGTGTAAACACTGTACTGTGTGGCTTCCGTAAGTTGACTAATTACTCTGCCGCTTCCCATTGCTGTCGCCGCGACGTAAGCACGCGATGTCAGCGCAATGTTGCCCCAAATGACCGCCGCAGCGACAGCAGCGAGTGAGAGAGAGGGAGATAGAGAGGGAGGGGGTGGGGGGAGTAGTGGAAGCATATGCTGGCACAGACAGTGTGGCAACTAATTAAAAAAGTGCCATCAGAGTGTGGAGAGCGCACGTTGCGGACACTTGCTGCCACTTGCGTGTCAAAGGCGAGGCATAAAAACGGCGAGTTTAGCGGGCAGCAGCGTGCAACATGCGGCCAAATGGTCGGCAGTGGCAGCGGCACCCACTGGGTGGCATTTGGCAAAGCTGTTGCCAGTAGTACTGGCCCCGCTCTAGACCAGGCCAGACCAGTGGCAGCGACTATGCAAAGTTGGCTCGATTCCCATGAACATGAAAAGCACTTGCTACAAATTGTCTTACAAGCGCAGGCACTGCGAGCGTGGATGCAGTGCTTTAAACGGATGCAGATAACGATCGTCGAACACAAATGGTGCAGAAATAAACACGAGTGTAGATGCAAATCAGTTGATAAGCGCAAGCGGGATCGAGCGGACCGAGCGGACCGGGAAGCTGCCATGCAGCTGCCCCTGACTCTGTGGCCGACTCCCGGCTGCCGCCTGCCGAGAGTTGTCCATCAAGCGGGCATAAATTGGCACTATGCAAATTAAATTATCAACTGCAATGCGAAACGAGTTTGCCCGGCAAATTACTGTCAACAGCAACAACAACAACAACAACAACAACTGCGAAATGCGCAATGAATGCGCCGCTTATTACCAAAGGAGCAGCAGCAGCAGCAGTGGCAGCAGGAGCTGCACGCTCTGCTCCGGCCAATTATGTGTAAGACAAGCAGCTCCGACTGCAGCTCGATCTGGCTGCGCTCGCATCATTATAATCACGTGTTGATTGCATTTTAAACTCCGCCAGCTCTGGCCGGGCCAAATGAGCAGTTTGAGCCATAAGTGGCCTGGCGCTGCCTCGCGATTTCCCTGGGAAGACGCCAAGGCAAATTTGTGTTATCGCTGGCGTTTTTTGTGCGCCGGCCTTGTTAGCCAATGCTGACAATTAGTTGGTAAATGGCAGGGGGGGGGGGGGTCTGTAGCGTAAACCAGCTGCAGCCTGTTGACACATTATCCGGCCCGGCGTAATTGAAGGCGCCAGCAGCGGCTCGAGATCGCGCCGGAGGCGGCAACCAGCGCAAAAAAAAAAAAAAAAATAGCACAAAAAGTCAATTGCCAGGGGATGAGGAGCAGAAGGAGGGGGCGTGGCGACAACGACTCGAAATAGAATTAGAGAAGCGCTTTTTAGCCAGGCGCCAGGCAATTGAGCTAAGCTCGGGCTGTTGGTCACTCGGCCAGTTGCACAGTTGCTCCGGCAACATGCCACTTGCAACTTGCAACATGCAAGCAACTTGCAACTTGCAACTCATAATCAGATAAACTTTGGCTGCATTTCATTTGCGGTTCGCCGTTGCCGCCTGTCAACTTTTACACTTGTCAGCGCTGGCCAGCCGACGGCCCCTGCCACAACCACGCCCCCCCCCCTCTCCCCTCCCGTTTAAGGCATATCAAATGCATTTGAGTGTGTCTAACGAAGTCTGCAAATATTAGCGTTGAGTTTGTCAGATTTATGAGCAAATCTGCATGTCGGCCAAGCCGATCCGATCCAAACCGATCCGCGCCGGGCCACGTCAACTCGAGTGCCCGAGTCCGAGTCCGAGTCCGAGTCCGCGTCCAAGTGGAGGCCATGGCGTTGGCCATAAGTGGAACACAGCACACAATGTGTCAGTGTGTGTGTGTGTGTGTGTGTATCGCCCCCGCCGTGTAGCTGCGCTTTGTGCGCGCTGGCCGCAAACATTTGTAAAAAGGCGTGAAAATAATTCAGCGTCAAGTGACAGAAATGCCACACAGTGCGGGAGAATGCCAGAGCAAGCTGCAGTGATGGTACGAGAGGGGAAAAGCAGCAGAGGGAAGAGACACAGACGGTGAAAATTCTCTAATTATTGCTGCCTGCAAATGCATTTTTAAAATAATTTTACTCTTGCTCACGCTGCCATCACTAACAAAAGCATTAGAGTGGGAGAAGTGAGAGGGAGAAATAGAGAAAATTTAGAAACTAGTTGAAAATGTATAGGAATTCTGGCTTTAAATACTTTTTAAATATTTTCTAGACTTGCCAAATTTGGCCTCATGCTACCATCACTAGACAAGCTTTGCGATACATCAGCGAAAAAGAATGAAAAAAACTGCAGTAGCTGTGTGAGAGAGCAAAACAGAGAAATAGAGGGCAAGCCGGTGAATAGAAACTAAAAAAAAAAATCTTACAAATGCCTAAGCACTTAAGAACTAAATTTTTTATTCGATGAATACCCCCAATTATCATCGTAGTATAATCTGAAGAATGGATAAAGAGCAGAGAATAAAAAAGAAATAAAGTAGAAACTGAATGCACTTTTTTTATATTACTATCATTTTTTTAAATTATTTACAAACTTTTCCTATATTTTTAATGTTTTTTCATACTGCCAACTCAACTTTGCGCATGCGCAGAGATTTTAATAAAAAATATCTGAAAAATGGCAAAAACAGCATAAGGGCGTTAAAAAGCATAAAAAAGAGAGAGTATCTTAGGACAATTACATAATCTAGCTAAGATTTCTTTAAAATTGTAAAACTATAAAATTAAATTTCATTGAAAATATTGTCTACATTTTCCACATGTTTCCTCAAGCTGTCATATCTTGCTAAGCGATAAATCAATTCAGGAGAATGGGGAAAAACTACAGTGGCTGGAAGAGATCTAAAGAAAAGTCACATAAAAGTGCAGAAATGATTGAAACTTGTTCATATAATCGCACAAATTTTAAGCTATAGCTAAGAGGCATGCGTAGAGAGAATGGAAGGAATGAAAAGAAAATGCAGTGTAGACCTTAGAGAATGTATATAGGTAAGATAAAGTGTAATAAAAAACGTAGAAAATAGCTTTCAATTTATTTGTTTAAATTACTAACATTTTTTGCAATTCATTAAAAATATTTCTTAGAATTTTCATATGGAAAAAGTCTTAGCAAGGATGCAACAGAAATAAAAGGAAAATAAATTGGGTAGAAACAAATCCAAAATTTTTGAAGAACTATTTTAGAAGTTTAGAATTGTATTAAAAATATTTCCCTCACGCTGCCATCTCTAACTGCGACGCGTGCGCTGCGCTATGCGATGATTCATCGGCTAGACCGCAAAATTGCGGTCAGTGCGTGTGCGCAGCGAAATCGATTTGTGGAATGCAACTAAGCCAGACGCGGACTTGGACTACGAGTCAACCTGAGGCTGGGACTGAGACCGAGACGTGGACACAGGCTGGCGGCACTGACTGCGACTTGTGTCGCTAATAGCGGTCAGTTATATAAAGCGAGTGACACCCACACACAGAGGGACAGACAGACAGGCAGGCAGGCAGAGAGACAGACAGGCAGACAGACGGAGAGACCGACTGCTAGACTGGGCAACATGTTGCCGGGCGTTTGTTGTCAACATGCCATGTTGATAGCGCGCTCTAATGATAGCTGCGGTCGGACAACGCGAAAACACGGCAAATGTCAACTGTGCGCACCAAATTTGGCCAGCGAATTGTGTCATAATTTGTTGGCAGCGCCACCTAGCGGACGCAGCGAGCAAATGTGAAGAAAATAAACCGCAGACCAAAAAAAAAAAAAAAAAAGAAGCAAATTATGGCTGTCAGGCTGGCCTTAGCCCGATCACGGCGATCACTAGGCAATTGGACAGTTTAAGTTTCAGCTGTGGCAACTGCAACTGCAACTGCAACTTGCGGCAGGCGTGCGCTTTTACAATTTTTTTTTTTTTGTTTTTTTTCGGACAGTGCCCCTGGGGGCTGGACCTGGCGATCGTGCAGCGGGTCGTGACAAATTTAACCTAATGATCCGAAATTATTGCACCTTAATTGCCAGCGCAACGCAGACGCTGGCAGCGGGCACATTAAATGGAAAATCGACTGGCAAATATTTAGAGAATTTTATTTATACTTTAAATAATTTTTACACCCAGGCATTTGGCGCTGACAGCGCTACAAGTCGCTACGCTGCGACTCCGTCTGGGGCGCCGTCTCCGCAGAGAGGCCTCTCAGTCGCCGTGTCCGACATTCAGTAAAAGTGATTTGTAGTTTGCCCAAATGTTGCAGTTGCAGTTGCAGGCAGACTCTGTTGCACTGTGGCACTGTGCCCCTCGGGTTGCTGCTGCCGCTGCTGCTGCCGCTCTGAGTTATTTTGGCGGCATTTAACCGCCGCTCGACCGTTGTCTTTCGGTAGTAACTGTTGACAGTTGAATGCTCGTCGAGAGTTGCATGTCAGTCGCAGCCATCGATGCTGGCCGCGTGCAACAGCAACAGCAACAGTTGCTGCAACAATTGGCGGCCTTTTTGGCCGGCGTGTAAAAATTTACACGAGCAGCAACAAGCTGTAACACATTTTATGACCTTTTGCAGTTCGCTCGCTGCTTTGCTTTGCTTTGCTTTGCGATACTGATAGCCAAAAATGAGCAGAACATTTGTTGCACCAGCAACAGTTGCTGTTGCTGTTGCAGTTGCGGCTGTCATGTTATGAAAACGCAGCCACAAAACTTGAAAAGCCAGCGAAACCCCCAGCAAAAAAAAAAAAAAAAACCAAAACTGCGGGCTGCTCGGTTTCCATTTGCAACTCGTTGCTGTTGTTGTTGCTGCCACAAAGTTCACAGCGCTGGCCTGGGTTGGGTCAGCCGAAACGATGTTGACCAGGTGCCTGCGAAACATCGATTGAATCTCGGCATCGGCATCGGCATCGGCAACGGCATCGGCATCGCCACTCGCATTGGTAACTTAAAACCGCCTCAAATGAAACAAGCGCCCATGTAATCAGATCAATTAAAACTAATTGTGAGTATGTTTCAGTGACTGAAGAGAGAAGGGAAGGGGGGTCTAGTTGTATTCGCAGCGAGGGGATTGTGTTACGAGTGAAGTATGTCAAGCGCTCGACGCGAATTATGCATAAATGCTAAATATGAAAATGTGAGAATGAGGATGAGGAGAGTTGAGTTGAGCTGAGAAAAACGTTTGAGAAAAAGGAGATTTCAAGCTAAAACTGTAGGGTAGAATGGAGAAGTGCGAGTCTCTGATAAATAAGTAAATGTATTTAAGCAAAGGAAAATTGGAGAACTTGGCTGAGAATTGAATGATATTTAGAATGTTATGAGAGAAACGAAGTTGAAATTGGAATATTGAAAAAATACATTTTTATTAAAATACAATTTATTTTCTTTCTCAGATTCGTTGACCGAAGAATAGAAACAAATGCAGGAAGAAATTTAAGCTGAATGATTTAATGCACAAGCAGAGCAGCTGAAGCTTAATAGACATAATATTATACAAATAATATAATATAATATAATATGTATGTTATATGTAATATAAATTAATATATGTACATATATATGGTTATAAGTCTCACAGTCATATAAATAAATTATAATTTATATTTACTAATTATTTATTTTTTATTACAAATATAACAATATTATTTCTTATTGCAATAACTACATATGTGTCTTAACAGTCCTCCCTCTGATTCAATTTTGATTCAATTATAATATATACATATTTATTTAAAGTCTCATAAGATTCATTTATTTCTCTCGTTATTTTAATGGATATACTTGCATTGATAATATACTTAAAATATTATATTAAAATATTATTATTTTTATATGTTTCTTAGTTAAATATTAAACGTGTATGAAAAGCCTCCTTTTTCCTTCTCTTAATTTTTATCGACTTCAATAATAATACAATTATATTTAAAGCCGCATCTGATTCATTCCAGTCTCTCCGCAATAATCTCCTGATGTTGATGGATCTAGTTGAAGTAATAATATATATATATCATGCATTGCTCACCGCCTTAATCTGCTCACATTGATTGCTGCATTTCAATCAATATATATATATATAAATATATGTTGCCATTCAGTTTCGATATCGATTTAAGCTCTAATTATATCCATAAGCCTCTTTGGCCTTATCTAAACTACCCGCATCCTGCTTAGCATATATATGCCTTATCTTTAGCTATCTCCAGCTGTTCTCCAGCGTTCTGCGCCTAGTCAAGCTCTAAGTTTAAGCCACTTTGGCTACTTAATGCGATCGCGCTGCAACTGGCGACCACAAATCAAGGCATTTGCTCTAACGAGTTGCGGCAAAGACTTCACACATAAAGCCAACTTAAATAAAGCCACAAAATTAAATAAATTATGACAAATATTTGAATAAAACTCGCGAATACTCATGAATACTCACGAATAGTCGGCAAGCACTCGAAGCGCCACGCGGTGGCAGACAATGCAGTGCAACTGAAAGTGAAATTTATTGCTCGTAAATCGCCAGACAATATCGATTAGTTCGCCAAGTGGGTGTGGCCCGGGGGAGGCCATAAAAACGGCTAACGGCAAATGGCAAGACAGAGGCAAAGCCAAAGCTGCTGCTGCTGCCGCTGCCGCTGCTGCTGGCGAATCAGCTGCAGGTGCATAAATTAAAGTGCGAAAATTCTAATATTAATGATATGGGGGCAGCAACAGGAAGCCGAAAGTTGCTCCAACTAAATGCGCGCTAGCATGCAATACACACACACACATACAAACACACATAAGAGTGATATACCCGGGGCGGTTAATTGATTCGGTGTGTGCGGCGTGTGGGAAAGTTCATTTGCAACGCCCACAAATAGCATAAGTTGGGGCAGTTGTCTATAACATTGCGAAGCTATTGTTATGCGCTGCACTGGGAACGGGTAGCTTGGCAAATCAATGCAGTTTGCAGTGTGTGCAGAGATTTGGCAGGTATATGCGCTAGATAAGTGTGTATAGCATGCTATAAATTCTTGATTGATTCTGCTTCCATATTGCATATGCTCTCGCTTTCTCGCACACTGCCTTTCTATATATTTGCTCTCTTTTCTCACTTTATTTCTTTTTATCCCCTGCAATCCACTAGCTTTTATTTCTATTTGTCCATTTTATCTCTTGCACTCTTTCTCTTTCTTTGGCTTTCTCTTTATCGCTCGTTTTCTGGGTATCCCTCACCGTCTCTCTCTATTTATCGCTCGCTCGCTATATCTCTCTGGCTCTATTTTTCAAGCCGTCACATCATTTATCCCTCTTTTTATTTATCTTTATATATATATATATATCATTCTATATCTCGCTTTATATATCTATCTCTACCGATGTACTATATCTCTCTGTCCATCTTTTTCATTCTTTCGACTTTCTCTGACTTTCGTACATCTGAGGAGGATTTCTACGTTTTTTTCCCTTCTTTCTCATTTTCTCTCTTTTTATTTCTCTCGCTCTATATATGTACTCTGTTTCTCGAATTACTTTTCACTCTTTCTGGCTTATATCTCTTTCTCTCTATTTTTTCCATCTGAAGTATTTGCGTTTCTTCTGCCTTCTTTCACAGCCTTAATATCTCTTTCGATTTGTCTAACTTTCTATATATTTATATATTCTCCTATTTCTTTCCATCTCTTGTTCCCTTTTTCTGTCCTGTGTATTTATCTCTTTCTCGAACCTTTTCGCACTTATTCTCCATTCTTTTTAACCTTTCTTTATTTTTTTTGTCACTCTTTATATATACTGACAGATCGTCCCATTTCTCTCCATATCTCGCTCTCTATAAATGGCTCTGTCTATGTACTACTGTGGGCAAAAAGTAAGGTGAATTTTAAATTTAAAATTCTCGGGCTTAAGATGGCGAACTAGTTCTTACGTGACCATTTCGCATATCGTTCCGCAACCACCGTATTCTCCTGATTTGGCTCCGTGTGACTCCGGGGAACGCGTTTCGAGTCGATTGAAGAGATAATAGCGGAATCGACGAGGGCGCTCATGGCTATACCAGAAAGGGACTATTTGGCCTGTTTCGACGATTTGAAAAAACGTTGGCATAAGTGTATTTTATCGGGAGGGGAATATTTTGAAATTGATTTAGGAGAATTAATAAAGAATTTGGACTTTACAAAAATATTCACCTTACATTTTGCCAACAGTAGTACATCCCACGCTCGCTCTCTCAATCAAATTTTTTCTTTATTTCTTTCTTTCTCCATGGCTTTCTCTCTCTCTGTATATATATATAGATAAAAAAATATATATATACATATATAAATATGTCTTTCTTATTCCCTTGCAACTGCAGAGTATTTCCACTTCGTTGCAGCTCAGCGCCTGCCCAAGTTGTTTACCATTTAAACGGAACTCGGCGCTTAACGAGCAGCAACAACAATAACAACAGCGACAACAGCAACAATAACAACAGCAACAGCAACAACAACGACAACGACAGCAATTGGTAAGCATTGTCGGCCATTTATATGGCAATTAATAGCGAGCTACATGCACATTTACATGCTCACACACACACACACACACACACACACACGGAGACAAACACACACACACAGTCACACATACATTCAGCTTGTTTGCATTGTTGTAATCAGGCAACACGGACGCTTATGATATGTGTGTGGCATTTGAGCAAGTTGTGGCAAGTTCGCTGCTTAAGTCTTTTGTCTCGCGGCAGCGAAAAGCGAAAACAATCAGTCAGGCGATTAGTTGATTTAATTTAGATTCTTTGCGAGGGCCCATTGACAGTTTATCGGCCTGGCCCGGCCCGGGAAATGTTTTCTGCGCCTGTTTTTGCCGCTGTCGTCGACGTCTCTAGCTCTGCCTGTGGCTCCGACTGTGGCTCCGACTGTGGCTCTGACTCTGGCTCGTTTTGGGCTGCCTTGTCGATGCTGCGCGGCGATAAAGTTGTCAAAGCAATTTTTGGCTGGCTTTAAAAATTTTGTATGTACGCCTGCCTGCCAGCCAGCCAGCCAGCCAGCCGAGCCTGCCTGCCTGCCTGCCGAGTCTGGCCCGGTCCGTCGCAGTGCCAGGTTGCCCACCGCCGCCCCCCCTGCTTGGCCAGGCACAGCCTCGGGCCGTTTCGCCAGGCTGTTCGAGCTGTTGAATGTCTAATGTCGTGACTCGATTAATGAAATGTTGCAGCAGGCTGGCAGGAAAATGCAACAAGAATTATAAAAAGCTAAGAGCCAAACTTATAATAAAAGCATTGACAATCGCCTAATGGCCAACTATTGTCGCCGGGCCGAGGCGTTTCTAATGGGCCTTAGCCAGGCTAATAAGCGTCTGCAGACTGAAGCGACAGTATCAGGCTGTCGTCGGAGAAAGCAAAGTTCACACTCACAGGCAAGCGGAGTGAATCTTCAGCTGCAGTTGAAAGGTCATCGACAGGGGAGAGAGATGGAGAGAGAGAGAGATAGAGGGTGAGAGGCAGAGTACGTCTCTCTCAGCGTGATAGAGAGGCGTAGAATTAGCTGGTGATAGGCAGAGTCCTCGGAGGAAGAGAAGCAGAATAACACAGGCCTACAAAAAAAATTCTACGTGAAGGGGAGATAGAGATGAAACAGAAAGAATGATAGAGAGAGGAGTAGAATTACACAGCACTACAAAAATAAATTCTAGGTGATGGGGAGGTAGAGAAAAGACAGAGAGAAGAGAGAAAAAGGAGCAGACTAACACTGCAGTACAACAAGGAGCAGAGTTACACAGCCCTACAAAAATAAATTCGGGGTGAAGTGGAGATAGAAAAAAATGAGAAAGAGAATAGAGAAAAAGCAGCAGATTTACACAGCAATGCAAAAATAAATTCTTGTTGATGGGCAGACACAGAGAAGGTCGAGAGCAAGAGAGAAAACGAGAAGCAGAGTTACACAGCACTACACAAATAAATTCTAGGTGCAGGACAGACATATAAAAGACAGAGAGAAAGAGAGAAAACGAGGTGCAGGGTTACACAGCACTACAAAAACTTGTATCTGTATTGAGAAGACAGATAGAAGGAGAAAGAGCGGAGCAGAGTTACAGTGCACTAAGAGAAGACAGAGAGAAAGAGAAGCAAAGAGTGAGCGAGGGAAAGAAAGGAGCAAAATTACACTGCACTAAAAAATACATTGAACAGACCGCCGTATCCGATTACTCTAGGACACCAGATTTTTATAAAGTCCAAAAAAAAAAAACATAAAAATTGAAAATATATATATTCGATCGAGTAAAGTATTATGCACTTTTCAAAAGACTTTTTTTCGTTCGTGGTAGAGGCAGGCAGACTCCACGCTGCACTTGGCCTCGCCGGTTGACAAACTGATCATCAATTTCAAATTAACGCACTTGATTGCCTTAATAATATAGCTATAACAGCAACAGCAACAACAACAACAACTAAACATTGCGCTGGCAGCTCTATCAACATCTTCATAATAAAACAATCAACGCACAATCGACGCCAAGATCAAGTGACTTGCCATAGACAAAAGCGAAGCTGCGAGGCGAGGACTGTGCTTGGTCTTGCAGCTTGCAGCTAGCATCCTCGGCATCCTCAAGCGTGGCTTCAGCTTCAGCTCCAGCCTCATCCTCATGCTCAGCTTGGCATTTCCTGGCATTATGCGCGCTAAATTGAGAGGTCAACGCTGTGCGAGTGTGTGTGTGTGTGTGTGTTCGTGCGGTTTCCTGCCTGGATGTCTGCATGTCCGCCCGCTCGTCCGTCTGTTTGTCCCCTGTCGTTGCCGCAGCCACAGTCAGTGTGGCTCTTGGGCCTGTGCCAAAGTAATTGATGTGCACGCTTGACCTGTGGGAGTGAACATATTGCAGATAATCTGCAACGCAGACAATTGCCTCAATGAATTTTTTATAAGTCGCCGCAGCGCAAATAAATATGTACACAGAGTTTTAGACTCAGTTTCCCCTCCCACTCTTCCGTTGTGTTTTTTTTTTTCTTTCTCATTTTCATCATGCGCCGATAGTCGTAAAATGTGGCCCATTGTTTTCGACCCGGTCTGGCCTGGTCTGGCCTGGCCTGGTCTGGCTTTGCATTTGATTAAGCGCCGGGAATCGCTTAGCTATTTATTGCAGCATTTATTAAACGCTTTTCACCGCAGCTCATCAAATCCAACGCGTTGAAACATTCTGTTGTCGTTGCCGTGCCATAAAAGAAATTCCACTCACCGCAAATTAGTTGGGCCCCCGGCATATATATAAAAATACATATTCCCATTCCTATGCATAGACATGGCCCGAAAATAGTTAACGTGGGCGTTTATAGATTTATGTTGTTAAACCCGCTAGAGAATGATGCGCCGCAGACGACGCGCTGTTATCATTCACACTGCGCTGTCTGCGGCTTTAATCGCATTAAAATATTTATACAAAAAATTTTATTTATTTATTTATTTAAAATAAAGAAGGTTAACAAATGAATTCTTAACCTACTTATATTTAATAAGCACTAGTTGCCAGGGCTTTCGGCTCTATACAAAAGTTAATTTTTAGTTTTCTATACTTTTAAAAATTTAAAAATCAATAATAATAAAACGAATATACAAATCATAGCCAAAAGAGCTTTTCTCTTAAATTTCTCGATTTAGCAGAAAACTGGGACTGGATTTCCAATATTAATAATAACATGCAATAGTAATAAAAAAAATAATAAGAAATCATAGCAGAGAGAAGCTCCCTCTTCTCTTCTAAATTTTTCGATATAACAGCACTGAGTCAGTACTTCGAATGCTCTTAACTTTTTCAAAAATGATGCGATTTTCATTTGGAATATAATTTTGAGCAAGATTTTATTAGTCGATTAATGCTGCATTAAAATATGACTCAGTTTGAGCATATTTAAAATTTTAAAATTTTTGACCATTTTTCCATGCTACCCCCTTTCAAAATTTTTAAAATTTTTCAAAGTTTTTCGATAGTCAATTTTTGATGTAAATCGATTTAGCTAGTCAAAATAAGTATAAAAATCAATTTGAAAACATTTTCAGAGCGTTATTCTCTAAAATAATGAAAAAAACTTGCCGGAAACCCTCTAAAAACTGAACTTCCAATACGCATAACTTTGCCAAAAATCATGCGATTTTCATTTTAAAACTTCATTAATTCTGCATCAAAATTATATGCATTTATAAGTTATTTAAAATTTTAAATTTTTTTACAATTTTTCAACGCTACCCCCTTTCAAAATGTTGATTTTTTTTGAAAATTTTTTTTCTGTAATTTTTTTATGTAGATCGATTTAGCTGGACAAAATAAGTATAAAAATACATTTCAAAACATTTTCTGGGCCGAAATCACAAAAATAAAGAGTGTAGACTGTCAAAAAGTCTTTGACAAGGCTCTTAATAAATATGCAATTTTTGTTCGTGATTTTGACACATAACTTATTGTTTATCAATATGTTTTTCAGTTGAAGCTAATTAAAATCTTCATTTTAAGTTGTTTTGTGTTCAAATTAAAGTTTAACTGAAAGAGAGTTTTTAAAAATATTTTAATTATTCAGTTGTAGCTTATTTTAATTTAATTTCAAGTTCTTTGTAAATAATTGTAAAAAACAATAGTTGAACTCTTCAAAATGGCTAAAATATTTTATTTTTAAATGTGTAAAACAATAATGCTTAAATTTCTAAACTGAAATTGAAGAACCAGCTGAAACACAAGCTTTCGTTTAACTTTCCTAGCGTTTTCAAGTGTGAATGATCTAACGAGCGCTCATAAAAGTTTCATAAAAAATTCAAATAAAATTGATACGCATCATTTGAAAACTCATCACCAGCCGCACGGTGCGGCAGGGCCAGAGATTAGTCGGTTGGTCTGTTAGCCGATCTGTCTGACTGTCAGTCTGCCTGTTGCTCTGTCCGTTTGTCAGTCGTTCAATCAGTCAGTAGGCTATTGGCCTAAACGTTTCTGCAGCGATGTGTTTGTTTTTCCCCTCTGTTTGTTTTACAGAAACATTTCTAATTAATTAGTCGGGGTTAATGAGCTGCCATTAATAAAACCGTTTATTTATGGTGCTAAAAGTAAAAGACCGAAAACCAAAAAAAACTAAAAAAAAAACTAAAAACCTCTCGTCGCGCGCTTATTGAAAACTTTCTCCCGATTGCATAAGCCTAGGCACAGATTTATCAATTCAGCTGAATGTATTTATATATATATATCGAGATATAGATACTTGCTGGGATTGAGGCTATGAATTATGCACGCCACAAGTACAGTTGACACCATAAACACTTAATTAACGCCGCCACCGCCGCCGCCATTGCCTTCCCGGTGCGCTTTTGGCCAGGCATTCACTTTGGCCGGGGCCATTTAAGGCTATCGGGGCGCCGTTTGTTGGCCATAATATTACATATTAGAGCTCAACTCAGTTCAGCTCGGCTCAGCTCAGCCCGAGAGCGAGCGAGCGCCAACTCCTTTCTCAGTCCGGGGCTGTCTGGCTGCCTGGCAGCCTGGCAGCCTGGCAGTTGATAATGATGCAGGCGGGGGCAGTTGGCGGCTATCTGCAATATTTCTATATCTGCTTCCCATGATAACTGTACTCGGGCTGACTGCCACGATTGTCTTGCCAATTTGCCGCAAAACAACCTGTCGGCCACACTGTCTCACTGTCGCAGCTTGGCCAAAATGGAACTGCGATCGCTGCGATAGCGGCCTTCAGAATGCGACATTTCATTGTCTTTTGGGCCCGCAGGCCCAGTAAATTGGGCTTAGATTTCCAGCGCGAGCTGGTGCAATTTAATTAGCGATCGCTTATCACTGATTATGTCAGCTGGCCAAAGAGAACAAGTCGATGCACTTGCCACAATACGTGGAACGAAAGTGACGGGAACTGTGTGGCAGTTGCAGTGCTGAAGCTGGAGAGTTGGGAAAACCCACGCAGTTATATAAAAAATGCGTTGCGTGTGGAGTTTTCTAATTGGATTTTACAATTTTCACACCACAATGGCAGAAAATGGCTCGGACGGCGGCTCCAGCGGGCTGTCAACCATTTCGAGACGCTTCAACGCCGCATGTGGGCAGATCATTACGCTCGTGGTTGATGTTGTTGTTGTCACTGTGTGGTTGTTGTTGTTGCTGTTGTAATTCTTGTTGTTGTTGTCGGAGTTCGTGCGGCTGGTTGGCCGCTTGGCCCCGGCTAACTGGCTGCACAGCTCAGTCGCGGCTACCGTTTGCAGCCTCTCTTTGTCCGGCCATAATGGAGTGTGACTAATTAATAAATTAATTTCGGCGTTGTCTCATTTGTAATTTCAATTTGTCTAATAGGATTTCATGTTTTGACCATTTTCGTCTTGACAAACTCGTCGGCAACTTGGCCGTCTTATGGCCGCCGTCGCGGACTCACCCCGCAGCACCTGATGAAGTTATTTTCCCATTTCGTCTAATTAAGCGTGAAGTCGAGGCTTAAATGCTGTCATCTAACTGAGTCCAAGTCGCGCGTGGGTGTCGACTATTTAAATATACGAGTCTTTAGTTAAACGCACGAACGTGTGAACGTTTTTTTTTTTCGAATCGCTGCTAAAGAGCTTGTCTGCGAGTCAAATAAAATGTTCAAGTGACAAGTAATATTACTCACCAGTTTCAATGTCACTCGCAGTACAAATTTACAGCGCTTGGCAAATCAAGCTGAAGCTAATTTATGTAATTATGCAGTGGTTGGCAGTGCTAAGCAACAAGTAAGGTCACATCTCATAACTGCAACAGCCAGTGCGGAGTGCACTGCTCAAGCACGCACTGCTCTGCAGACTGACACCCCGACCCGCTAATTGGTTCGTTTTATGCTTGTTGGCGTTGAGACGTCGAGAGACAGAGAGAGCAGATCTACATTAACAGCGCAGCGGATTAGCAGAAAGTGAGAGTGCAGCTGCTTACACCTGCTTACATTGACATACAGTTTGTCAAAACTGCGAGAGAGAGAGAGCCTAGTCATCGCTGCTTAGGCACGCACTGCTCAACCGACTGACACCCCCACCCGCTAATTGGTTTCTTTTATGCTTAAGCTCAGCCGAAAGCCAGAGGGAGCACTGCTTGATCTACATTAACAGCGCGACAATTAGTAGAAAGTGAGAGTGATTATGTTAGAAGTAAGCAGTGTTACTTGCAATTATAACAGTGTCATGCAATTCTGAGAGAGAGAGAGCAGCGTGCACTGCTTACGCACGCACTGCTCCCCATCTCCCTAATTGGTTCCTTGTATACTTACAGCTTAGATCACAGCACACGAGCGTAAGTGAGAGAGAGAAAGCAATGCCTGATTCACTTTAACATCGCGGCGAATTAACAGCAAGTGAGAGTGCGTCAAATAGACCACCAATACATTAACATGCATACATGCAATTTGTCATAACTGCTAGAACGAGTGAGCGCAGTGCGCACTGCACTGCAGGCTGCCTCTTCGACCTGCTAATTGGCACGCGCACAAGCGAGAGAGCACTCAATCGATCTACTCACATTAGCAGAAAGTGAGAGTGCAGCTGCTTACTCCTAGGGCAATTATAACATAAACCTTACATACGCCTACGCAATGGGAGAGAGTAAGCACGCACGTTGTGCAAACGCTCGGTTAGAACAATAGCACAGCAGGAAATAAATGCATGCTGTTGCGGCTGCCAACATGCTGTAACTGTAAGTATGTAATCAAATGCGTAAATATGTATAAAACTAGCTGCTATAATAAATAAAAGTTAATATTAAACAAGAAAACGTGTTATTTGTTCAGAAAAAAATCATTATCTCCATCACTGGCAACGCTTTATGGAGCGCACATTTAACATTTAACAGACAGGCAGACAGTCGGGCAAGCTGCAGCCGAAGACAGGCAGCAACTGGCGACGGGCAGCAGGCAGCAGGCAACAGCCAACAGGCGACAGGCGACAGGCAACAGCTACAATGGAAATCAATATGTCAGTCAGTCAGCGCAGCACATATAAAATCGGCGACAGGCCCTGGCCCCGGCAATATCATATCGGCAGCTTAAGCGTTTAATCACGCGTAGACATACGGGCGAGATAAAGCCAACAAGTAAAATAAAAATAAATACAAAAAAAAAGAAAAATGGCCAAAAAGTGCAACGAAAACGGAAAAAGAAACACTCGAGTGCATAAAAAGTAATTACAGGCGCACGTATGTAGGCAACAACAAGAATCAGGCCGACAACAACGGCAAGAACAGCAACAATTGCTGTGACAAATCTGCAATTTTTATTATTACCTGTTGTTGTTGTTGTCGGAGTGTTGGCTGCAGTTGTTGTTGTTGCTGCCGCTGCTGCAGCTTGTCAAGTCGCAAGCAAAATGATCGAAGAGCTGCATATGAAAATGCGAAGCAATTGAGATTGATGGCTGGCCTGGACAGGCTCAGGGCTGCCTGTGGGCAGGGAGGCGTGGCACAAACAGTTGTTATTGCTATTGCCGTCGTCGTCGTCGTCGTCGTCGCCGTTGTTGTCGTCATTTGCAGGGCCATTTTGCATTTGTCTCGACTTTTACATGAAAATTACAAAACTACTGGCAACAGATTTCTGCGTAGGCAGCCGCAGTCGCAGCCGCAGCCGCAGCACGACGCAGCGCTGGAGGGGCACGCGAGCTTGCCAGGCACATGCCAAAGCCAGCAAAATTGTGTCGCCAGCAGAAGGGGGCTGGGGCGGGAAAGAGCGGGAGCGGGTGCAGTGTCAGGCTGGCATGACGCATGTGCGGCAGCGAGTGCCAAGCGCGCGGAATTCATGATCAATGACTGTGCACACACACGCCACAAGCGGCCGCAGCGCGGCAATAATAGTGCAACCAGACAACAGCAGCAGCAACAGCAACAGCAACAGCAACAACAACAACAACAGCAAGAGCAACAATCAGAGCGGGAGACACAAATTAATGAACACTTTGGCTGACATTTTAAGGACAAGTTCGGCAGCGCCAGTTGCAGCGAAGTGTGGCATGCAACATGAGTTGTATGTGGCAACGGCAGTATGCCGATTGGACGTTGACTGATGGCAGCCCTCGTGGAAAAGGTTATCGCCTGAGATTCCAATGAGACAATGCCAATTAATTTGCTTGTCTGCTAATTAATTCTGCAATTGCTCTAACTAGATAATTGCCTAGGCTGCCACATGTTGCACATCTGCCGTGCATCCTTGAGCGTAGCTGGAACATAGCACAGGCAACACAGCTGCCACCCACCCACACAGACACACAGCCCACTGGCAACGGGCACAAGGACAGCAGCAGTCGCTAATTAACTGGCTAAGTGCCTAACTGGCCTGACTTTGGTTGACTCTGCAACATGGCCCAGAGGCACAGCGAGTCGCGACAGGGCTCAGAAGTCAGGCCCGGCCAAGTGTGGGGGTGTTACGTGGCCAAGGGAACAGCAGCAGCAGCAACAACAGCAGCAGCAGCAACATGTATGTAATTCAATCAATTGAGCTGCCTGCAACAGCAACAGCAACAACTACAACAACAACTACAAGTGCAACTTCAACGGCAACCGTCAATGACAACTGAGGGGCAACGTGGCAGAGGCTGCGACTGGCTGACAGCCTCGGACCGCTACAAGGGTCACCTAATCAATGGGTCTGCTGCAGCAGCAACTGTTGCAACTTGCTGCTGTTGTTGGCGTTGCTGTTGCTGTTGCCGCTGCAAGCGATTCGAAATTGTTGCACATTTTCGACTGCGACTGCGACTTTGTTGAGTGGGAGTTTGCTGTTGCTGTTGCTGCTGTTATGGCTGCAATTGTTGCTGTTATTGCGTGCAGCGACAACAGTGCAACATGTCAGCGGCAAGTGTCAAGTGCGGCGACAATGACAATGGCAACATTGCCACCAAGCTAATGAGCTCATTTTACGGAAGTTGCAAGCAGGTGAGCTGAGGCTAGAGAGAGAGGGAAGTGAGTGGGAGTAAAATATATTTATATTTAATACTTGTATTATAATAATTAAAATATAAAATATATTAAATTTTACAAAAATATTATATACAACGTATATTCTTTATACAAAAAAATATACAGCTGTAGAAGGTTAGGAATAAATACAAAATAATATTATATTATATTATATATTATATTATATATTATATTATTTTAAATATATGATTTCAATAATAAGTTAAATATTACAGAACAATGAATAAATATACAAAAATATAAAATAATAAAATATTGTACATTCTACAATAAGTTAGATATTAAAGAACAATTAATAAATATAAAATAATAACAATTAATAAATATATAATAATTATTTTACATTTATTTATATGATTTCAACAATAAGTTGTGAGGCTTAAAGCCAGAGCAACTAAGGCCTGCAGGCTGATAAAATAATATAAAATAATTTAAATTTTTAATATTAATTTAGCATAGCAGATCTATTATAAGTATGTACATAAATTGGATTAAGCCTGCCATATATATTTATATATAAATTTAAAAAATTAAGTATAAACCAAATTGGAACTGAAGCTTTGGATAAAGTACTAAGAAGCAGTAAATTATAAAATTAAATATATAAGAAAGAAAAATAAAAATAATTATTTATATAGATAAAAATAATTATCTGAAAAATTCACATTTTTATTAAAAATTTAAGCTAGCAGCAGCATTCGTAATAGAGCAGGAAGCTAGTCATATAGAAGAAAAAAGAAATATATGCAGTATATAGTACTAGAACTGTAGCATATAATTGATATATGTAACTGATGAATATAAAGCCAATGCTAAAGCCCCCCTTAACTTCCTGAACTTTCTTAAATTCTTGCCACATTTGCGCGCCACTCACGATTCCAATTGGCAATTGGCAATCGCCAACTGCCAACTGGCAACTGGCAACTGGCAACGGGCATTTGCCCCGTTTCATTTAGCCGAGCACAATTTGCGGTGCCATAAATCAAATGCGGGCCCGAACGAAAGTAAAACGCGCGCGGTAATTACAAATTAAAGTGCATTGGTGGAAAAGCGGAAAAAGCGGAAAACTGGCGACACTGCGAGGCGATTTAATGAAAAGTCCAAATGGAAATCAAAGCGAAATTATATAAAAAACCAAAATGGCAACAAAACAAATCAAAAGCCAGCGGGGGCACAGGGGCACAGAGGGTGGGAGAGGGGTAAGGTGGGTAGTGCGGGCAGTCAGAGAAAATTAAAGTCACGGTTTCTAGCGTGTAAAGCTGTTGTTGTTACGACACTTGCACAGCAGCAACATCGCCGGCAACAACACTTAACTGTAGAATGTAAATGTCTTTCTGGTCAGGTTTGTTAGCCACAAAATCCAAATTGCCATCACAACAGCAACAGCAGCAACAACAATAAATGCAACGACAACAAGTGCAGGCTGTAAGTTGCAACCTGCAAGCTGCAAGCTGCAACCTGCAAGCAGCTAGCTGCCTCATCAATTGATTAAATTTGCAGCGCATTGAGATACTTTGGCCAGACGCTGATCTCGCCGCGCCACGCTGCCTTTCACTTAGGCCCAAAAGCAACAACAGCAACAGCATTGGCAACAGCAGCAGCAGTGCACGATTTTTATTTATTTAGATTTAGATTTCGATTCGAATGCCGCTGCAACTGCCCCTGCCCCTTGCAACTCCCCAACGTGCAGCATCTTCGCCCGGCAATCAGTCTGCAATTTGTTGCTTTGTTTATGCTGCTGCTGCTGACGCTCTTATTGTCATTGCTGCTGCTGCTACTGCTGCTGCAACGCACAGAACGCAATTGAAATGTTTAGGCCGCGTCACCAAATCCAACAAAATGCACGCTAAACAATAAGCATGTTTTTGCCTTGGCCATTTTTGGCCGCTGCAACGCACTGATAGCATCTGCAACTGTTGCTGCTGCTGCTGCTGTTGCTGTTGCCACCGGCCGGGGCATGTGGCCCACCAACAACGACAACGTCCGCATCCGCGTCGCCATCAACGCCATTGTGAGGCGCGGACTAAGACCTGAGACCTGAGCCCGGCCAAACGGCAGTCAGGTGTTGCTTTTATTGTTTTACAATCACCACGCCGCAAGAGCAGCAACAACAACAACAACAACATCAACAAAAACAAATAGCGGCAGAGGGAGAAAAAGGCCAACAGCAATGGCCAAAATTTGCAGCTCGGCCGCGGCAGCAATAGCTGCAGCTTTGCCGGCTTCGGGGGCTCATCGATAGCGTCGCAGTCTTTGTTGTTGTTGTTGTTGTTGTTGTTGCTGCTGTTGTTGCTGCTGTTGTTGCTGTAACTTTCACAAAACAAATCTCGGCTCATGCAGCGACCATAAAAGCGCACCACAATTCAAATAAAATGAAAATAGAATCAAATAAACAAAGCAAAAGGCCGATGCTGCAAATAAAACTCCTTGGCCGGGTCATAAAGCAATCCCCTTCGCGAACTGTGATCGCGTTCGGGCCATATGCAAATTGTGCACGGCTCTTTGGCAAGTTTCTTCTTCGGCTTGTTGGCCAGGCCTAGGCCCAGACCCAGACCTAGACCCAGTGCTCGCACCAGACGCAGACATTGACCCAATGCAATGGCCAGCACTGTGAGCTGGGAGCTGATAAGCGAGAGAAGACTAGACTCGTCAAGTCTCTAAAGAGATCCAGACTTAGACGTAGAACTAGCTTAGCTTCTGAAACGGACAGAGCAACGGACACAGACGTGGCCCAATTAAATGGTCAGCTCTGTTAAGTGGAACTGGGCGACCACTGGGCTCAAACCTAGACCTACACCCACATACAGCTTATATTCAGACACGGGCAGAGATAGGTAGAAAGACACGGAAAAAGACATGTACAGAGAGAGGGACAGAGACGCAGACAGACCAACGGATAGACGAACGGACAGTGAAACATGGACAGAGATAAAGGCAGATACAGATACTTTTGATACAGATATTTTTGCATTTTACAGACACTTTTGCATTTTACAGATACTTTTGCATTATACAGATACTTTTGTATCTTACAGAAACTTTTCTATCTTACAGATAGATTTGCATCTTTCAGTTTACAGATACTTTGGTAACTTACAGATACTTTTGCATTATACAGATACTTTTGTATCTTACAGATACTTTTGTATCTTACAGATAATTTTGTATCTTACAGATACTTTTGCATCTTACAGATACTTTTGTATCTTACAGATACTTTTGTATCTTACAGATACTTTTGTATCTTACAGATACTTTGGTAACTTACAGATACTTTTGCATTATACAGATACTTTTGTATCTTACAGATACTTTTGTATCTTACAGATACTTTTGTATCTTACAGATACTTATGTATTTTACAGATACCTTTGCAGTTTACAGATACTTTTGCATTATACAGATACTTTTGTATTTCACAGATACTTTTGTATCTTACAGATACTTTTGTATCTTACAGATACTTTTGTATCTTACAGATACTTTTGTATCTTACAGATACTTTTGTATCTTACAGATACTTTTGTATCTTACAGATACTTTTGTATCTTACAGATACTTTTGTATCTTACAGATACTTTTGTATCTTACAGATACTTTTGTATCTTACAGATACTTTTGCATTTTAAAGATACTTTTGCATTTCACAGATACTTTTGTATCTTACAGATACTTTTGTATCTTACAGATACTTTTGCATTTCACAGATACTTTTGTATCTTACAGATACTTTTGTATCTTGCAGATACTTTTGCATTTTAAAGATACTTTTGCATTTCACAGATAATTTGTATCTTACAGATACTTTTGTATCTTACAGATACTTTTGTATCTTACAGGGACTTTTGTATCTTACAGATACTTTTGTATCTTACAGATACTTTTGTATCTTACAGATACTTTTGTATCTTACAGATTCTTTTGTATCTTATAGATACTTTTGTATCTTATAGATACTTTTGTATCTTACAGATACTTTTGTAACTTACAGATACTTTTGCATCTTACAGGTACTTTTGTATCTTACAGATACTTTTGTATTTTACAGATACTTTTGTATCTTACAGATACTTTTGCATTTCACAGATACTTTTGTATCTTACAGATACTTTGGTATCTTACAGATACTTTTGTATCTTACAGATACTTTTGCATTTTAAAGATACTTTTGCATTTCACAGATACTTTTGTATCTTACAGATACTTTTGTATCTTACAGATACTTTTGTATCTTACAGATACTTTTGTATCTTACAGATACTTTTGTATCTTACAGATACTTTTGTATCTTACAGATACTTTTGTATCTTACAGATACTTTTGTATCTTACAGATACTTTTGAATCTTACAGATACTTCAGCATTTTACAGATTTTTTGGTTTCTTACAGATACTTTTGTATCTTACAGATACTTTTGTATCTTACAGATACTTTTGCATCTTACAGATACTTTTGTATTTTACAGATACCTTTGCAGTTTACAGATACTTTTGTATCTTACAGATAGATTTTCATCTTTCAGATCCTTTTGTATCTTACAGATACTTTTCTATCTTACAGATACCTTTGCATTTTACAGATACTTTTGTATCTTACTGATACTTTTGCATTTCACAGATACTTTTGTATCTTACAGATACTTTTGCATTTTACAGATACTCACTTATGGCTTTTCTTAGTCTTCGCTGCTTCAAGTTTTGGAGAAGAAAAGAAGAAAACGATCATTAACTATTCAGAGCCTCTCTTTCCTTAAAATCTTCCCATAGAACTAGCTGAATGCCTTATAACTCGACTTGACTCTGATAAGCAGCCCAAGCTCTCTTTACTGCTACTCTTCTGTTCTGATAGAACTATCAGATCAGATCAGATCAGAGTAGACAGTTGAATAACTTGACGCTGAGTGCCAGGAAGAATGCATGCTCGCTTTTCTCACAGGAAGCAGCCGATTATCTAAGCTAAGCAGACACAACTGACTAAGTATTCGCTTATTAACTGATAACTCAACGCGACGCTGATAAGCCGGAAAAACGCTGCCAACTCGGCTAAGAGTTTTCAGCTGGAAAATGCTACAGTCATGGGCAGCTTGCAGCCTGCTGTTTCCCACATGCGCCTGCCTAATTAACGGGGCCTTAAATTCTTGCCCACTTGCCCCATTTCGCAGCTTCTCTGTGCAACGTCGTGGCACGACAGCGACTGCGACAGCGACGGCGACGTCGACAGCTACAAATGGCCATCAAATAAATCAGCGAGCGCGCAACGCACATGCAAAACACGTCGCAGCGTGCTCCTCTCTCTCTCTCTCTCACTCTCTCACTCTCTCCCTCTCCCTTGCTGTCTCACTCTCTCGCTCGCGGCCATTTGGGTTATCAGAGTGCGCGTTTTAATGAGTTCGAGTACGTTTTATGAGCGTGCAAAAGGCAAAAAGTCTTGGAACTCGCCAGAAATCCGAAAACGCACCAAAGTGGAATGCACACAAAAATGTTAGAATCTTGCCGCGTTGATAAACTTTCGCGAACGAAAGCAGCAGGTAGAGGAAAGATGAGCACGCAGAGATGCAGAGCTGGAGCCAAGCGAGACGACAGCGAGCGCTCATCATAATCAACAGCGCTGGCGACGATGGCCTTATGATGATTGTGATTGGCGTTGTTGTTGTGGCAGTTGTCATAGCCAGCTAGGGTTGCCAACTTTTTTTACCAGAAAAAAAATATATTTCGATCAGATTAGAATTTTATTTCATTTATTCCTTAATTTAAATATATATTTTAAGAGCTTTTCGCACAATAATTTTTAAAAATAGCATATGCTTCTCCCCATTTAAAATTAAAATTAAAATATATAAGGAGCTTATCTTTTATTAAAAAATATCATATGCTTTTCCACAATTAAAATTAATATTAAAAGCTACAATTTTAATAATATTTATGAATTCTTGTGGGTTGCCTACAACACTGTCATTAATGTACTTTCTTAAGTAATATATATATAATAAAAAGTTATATATGTATACAGTAATATCTATGCATATTTATAGTGTATGGTAAAAAATTCTTACGCTGAAAAAGTCTTTTCAAAACAGTATAATTATGTTTTTAACAGTGTGGTTGGCAACCCTACTCAGCCAGCGCCGTGGCACGTACGCAGGCACTCGGCCCGGGCGCAGAGCTTGCCGCCGCGACGCACTTGCACGGAACGCGCTGGAATTTATGAATGAATTCAATGAGAATTTGCAGCGAAATTCTCGAGAAAAAAAGAATTCTTCCAGCAGCTACACACAAATTTCGCTACATACTGCTAGGCTGCAAGTGCCACAAAAAATTCATTGCCTACTTTCAGGCTGGAGAGGTAATGATGCCCCACTGCTGAGCTGAGCTGAGCAGCCCCTGGAATTGCTTTTCGGCCATAGATTTTTCGAATATACTATATATAGATATATACCGAGACCCATACCAAGCCCGCACACAAAACATGTCGGATCCAGCAGCTCAAGCGCTGCAGATGCGCACCAGCGACGGCATCCTGTACAACGTGAGCGTGCAGGTGGCCCAGCAGATGGGCCTCACGCACAGCTGGCTGCAGCAGGAGCGCGGCCCCACCTACTGGGCGCATGGCGATGAGGCCAACGATGACGATGACAGCGTCGACGTCGACGTCGCCGCCGGCGTCGGCATCGATCAGCAGCTGGACGACGATGCGAATGTCATGCAACTGGACCGGGTGAGTTCGCAGATTTTCCAGCTGGTGCTCAAATGGTGCCAGTCGGCCCAGTCGCTGGAGGGCCTCAGCGAGAGCGTCGACAAGGATGTGCGTGCCACCATACTCAAGGGCATACTCAACGAGGCAAATGCCAGTGATTCGGTGATCTTCGAGCTAATCATTGCGGCGGATTTCCTGCACATCGAGAGTCTGCTCGAGACGGGCACACAGCACGTGGCGGATCTGATCAATGAGTGCGAGAGCGTCGAGGCGATACGTAAACGCTTCAACATCGCGTACGAAGGCGACGACGAGGACAACTGATCTGATCGATCGCACGGGGGCAGCAGCAAAAAATTACTGAAAATTATTAGAAATTCTGTTGAAATTCGGCGAAGAAGGGTATTAAAAAAATAAGATGATTGCATTTTTTTTTTTTTTTTTGTAAGTAATTAAATCTTTATTAAATCTCAATTTTTTTCGGCTGATTATTATTAAATATTTTCTATCATTTTTTTGCTTTTTGTTCTTAGAGTTTTCCATTTCTGTTGAAGAAGGGTATTAAAAAAATAAGATGATTGCATTTTTTTTTTTTTTTTTTGTAAGTAATTAAATCTTTATTAAATCTCAATTTTTTTCGGCTGATTATTATTCAATATTTATCCGTCATTTTTATTTTGTATTTGTTTTTAGAGTCTTCCATTACTGTTGAAATTCGCTGAAGAAGGGTATTAAAAAAATAAGATGATTGCATTTTTTTTTTGTAAGTAATTAAATCTTTATTAAATCTCAATTTTTTCGGGTGATTATTATTCAATATTTTCTGTCATTTTTTTTAGAGTTTTCCATTTCTTTGATGCTCTTTTCTTGCTGTTCGTGCGCCTAAGCTTATTTCGCTAGTGTTTTTTCTTTTTTTAAGTGTCATTTTGCAAATTTTCACAACATTTTCGCGGGTGCTCGGCCGTTTTCCTCGGCTTTTCCCTGTTCGCTTACAAAGTTCTGAGCTGCCTGCGAGCTCAGCAAAAATCCTACACAATTGTTTTGCTCTTGCTTGCGGCTTTATCAATTTGTCTTTAATTTTTTCTTTTTTATTTTTTATTGCTACATATTCTTGTTGTTGTTGTTGTTGCAACGGCAATCGCAAAAAGTTTGTTATCGTTTTGAGTTGAGTGGAAATCAGTTATAGAAAAGACTGTGTGAAATGCTCTGTACACAAAGTTCTGGATAGGTAGGCGATTCGATAGACGCGGGGGCTCGAAACCGGCGTCATACTCCAGTAAAGGTTGTTCTTCCTGTTGTTGTTGTTCTTGTTGTTGTTGTTAGTAGTGTTAAGTGTTGGCTTTTGGTTTGTTTATTGTACACTATAAATCGATTCATAGAAAAAGTGTAAATTATGCTATCCCCATATCGATAGATTGTATGTATAAGAGCTTCGTCGACTGCGTCTCTTCTCTGCACTTCGCATATATATATAAATAGTTGTATACATATACATATACATATATAAGTATATATCGCTTGTATAGATATTAGATGTATATTTATATTTATTTATTTATTTATATATGTATGTGTATGTATGTATATTCGCAATTAATATCGCTTAACTCTGACAATGCAACGCTTTCAAGCTGGAGACAGAGTATTTTTTTTTTGGGTCGGTCGGGCAGAGGGGAGGGAGGACAGCGGGAAGTCAGTTATATATAGCTGCTATGGTTAACTGGCAGACAATGCTTGAGTGTGTCTTGAGTGTGTGTGTGTGTGTGTGTAAACAAGCAAAAGCTTCGTCTGCCCTGAAACAAGACAAGTTCGCGCGTTGCGCCGCACTCTAGAAATATGAAACTTGAAACTTGCAAAGGAAGCGCCAATTTATCGTTAAACTAAGTTTCGTATCGGTATTTTTTAGCTTACTAAATGTCTGTTTTGAAACTGCTTGTTCTGTATTTTTTTTTTTCTGTAGCTTTACGCTCTTTATGTTAAACTTTAAATATTCACGAGCACGCGCGAGCATTTCTTTTGATGCATTTGCAGCATTCAGTTTTGGTTTTCGTTTTTCTTCGATTCTCAAAATTTACAATTAGGAATTTGTCAGTATTTTTTTTTTTAATTTTCGGGTTATTTGTAACTATTTGAATGCTTGGAGTAAAAGTGTTTCTTATGCGTTCGCAACTTGCTTTACAAAATAGATATATATATATGTGTATATATATTTTCTCAGCTTCATCAAGTTGATGTGCTTTGAGTTTTGGTTTTTTTTTTGTTTTTTTGTTTTTGGTTCCATCTGCCTCTAAAATCTTACGTTTTAAGTTTACTGTTTACTGTGTTCTCTCTAAAAAACATCATACTGGGTCCAACTTGCTTCAGTTTGTAATTCCTGATATTTTGTTGCCATTATTTCATTATTCATCTAGCTGCATCTAGCGCTCGGGTATATTCGATATTACAAATTGTTGCCGTCTTTGAGCAGTTTTCATTTTCATTTTGCCATTTTCCTTTTCTTTTTTATTTTCTTCTCGTTTTATGCTTTTTGCAATTTGGCGATATGTATGTACATGTAAAAACCAAGGAGAACTCAAAACACAACTGAAAACGAAATAATAAGAAACTCGCCCCGTATGTCTTTCAAAAAATGTAAATTTATTTTTGCATATTTTTAGTTTTTAGCGCTATTTTAATGTGTTGTTTGTTTGTTTGTTGTTTGTACAGTAATCATAGGTTTAAAATATATCATAATATATGCTTTAGAACTGTTCGCATCGTGTGTGTATATAGTTTTCATAATTTATAATAATATTTTTTCGGTTCTAGCTTAATTCAAATCTAAAATTGTATGGAAAGCAGCAGTAAAATATATATTTTATAGCTTAAACCTTAAGAATTTCTTCTCTTCCTCTTTTTATCTTTGTTTCTTTGACTCGTTTTCTCTTGTGGGGGACAATTTAGTGTGTGTGTGTGTGTGTTTGTGTTGCTCTCTCTCTTTATTTCTCACTGTTTATATATAATATAATATAATACATAATTGCCTTGAAATTAATTAATATTTTGACTTGTGTGTGGCTCAATTTTTTTTTTCTTTTTTTTTGCAAAAAATTTGTATTTACATAGAATTAACAAAAAAGGGCAAAACTAATCGATTATAACACAATCACGGAAAATACAACTTAGAATTAGAAAACCGAGCGCGGAATTTGCAATCAGAACAGAAACATTTCACGATGTTCTCTCTCTCTCTCTCTCTCGAACTCTCTCCTTCTCTCTCTGTACTTCTTCAGTTACTTTTACATTATCCTTAGCCTTTGCGCTACATTTGCTGCCTTTAAAAATTTTTCTTGTTGTTGTTATTTTGCATTTCTCGCAACTCATTTTGCTTTATTTTTTTTTTTTTTTATTTTTTTTTTTTGTTTTTTTTATTCATTTATTTTTTTTTGTATTTTTCTTGAGTTTGTTTTCAATGCTTTTTTGCTTTCAAATATTTGTTGACAATTTGTTGCTGCACAAAATACAATTGTTGTTTCGGCTGCTGCTGTAATTTGCTGGAAAGTTGCTGCCATTGCAATCGTCATGGCCTATGGAATCTGTCGGGGGTAGAAAAGAGCAAAAGTTTAGATTAGTTTTGTTTTGGCCCGATTGGATTTCAGCAGCAGCACAAAATCCGCAAGCCATTAGAAAAGTTAGTGGCGGCTGCTTGGACTCTGCAAAATGAGCAAACCAAACTTGCGCTGCAGCCTTAAAGGGGGGAGTCTTGTCTTGCTTACCTCGTCAGATGGCGACTGCCCTCGTGCACTGCCATTTCGGAGGACTTGAACTCGTTGAGCTCCTTGCGTATGGCGGCCTTGTCCTTTGGCGTCAGTCTTGTCCATGGCTTGTCCGCACGCCGATCGTAGTCGTGCGCCTGCGTCACCTCAATATAATCGTTGAAGCGTATGATCTTCTTCTCCTTCAGCTCCTCGACGGTGGGCCGAAAGCTGAGCTTGCGCAGCAGATACGATTTCTTCTCCTCCTTCTGTTTCTTCTCCTCGGCGGGTGATTGAGCTGCAAACAAATTTAAATTTATTATTTATTTTAAAAATATTTTTTTATTTATATCTTCTCGTACTTTTCAGTATATTGCGCTCGACAAGCTCCTCGGCGGTGGGCCGCATGGAGAGCCTGCGTATGAGGCGCGCTCCGATCGCCTCCTTGGACTCCTTCAGCTCGTTGTCATTGACCTGATGCAGTATATTGCGATTGATCAGATCCTGTTTGTCGGGGCGCAGCTGTAGCTTCAGCGACAGCGACTCCTTGCGCGCCAGCTTGGCCAGTCGTGTGTTATCGTTATCGTCATCGCGATAAACAATATGACCGTCGCTCTCATCGCTATCGCTGCTGCTCTCGCGTATCACAAACGGCCGTGCGTTCTCCTTGTTCTCCACGGTGCACGGCAATTGTATGTTGAACATTTGCTGCCTGCTGTGGGCAAGTGCAGAGAGATAGAAAAAATAAAAAAATATTTATATATATAATAATAATAATACTAAATAAATACAGTTATGCTAGGTACAATATACACTATATGCTATAGCAGGCTAGTCATTAGCTTTGTCACATGCAGCACGCTGCTATCTCGCAAGGGCAATCTGCCAGATTTACACACAAACACACTCAACTACTGTGTGTGTGTGTGTGTGTTTAATTTATTCATCTGCCTGCATAACTCTGGGGCACATGTCCTTAAAGTTGTTGTTGTGCGCTGCTTTTTAACGACACGTGTGCGCACAGCTGGCAACTCGTTCGCATACATTTGCTGTGAGTGTGTGTGTGGGTGTGTACTGTGTGTGTGCTGGCTTTGTACTTAAAGCTGTCCCGTTATACAAGCGCGCATCCTGCCTGCCGCATCCGCAACACTTTCGCATTAAGAGTCGCTGTCTGTGTGTGTGTGCGATTGTATGTTTCAGTGTATGTGTGCGTGTGTATCTTACTGAAGCGCAGCACATTACCATGCAAAACGAGTTCAAACGGCTTACGCAAGTGGCCAAAAAGCGCACCAAGCGCATACCCTGCAACTGCAAGCACGACAGCTAGAAGAAGTGACTGCTCTGCCTGCATATAAAGTACTTCTTTGGCTTTCTAACTTGCAGTTATTTTTTACAACATCTTGGCTTTATATCTACTCGTATTCTATCTTTCACGCAACTTGCCTTTTTCCCCTTTTCCTACACACAGTTTCCGTCAAAGAAATTTTTAATTCTCTCTAATACTTTCTTTTTTACCTACCCATGTATTCTTTCTGGTATTCTCTATCTGTATAGTCTAAGTCTATATAGTACTACTACATTAGGCAAGATAATCACACACTCTACAAAATTCTGTTTCGCTCTCCTCTGTCTCTCTCTCTTTTTTCTCTATCTGTTTTTATCGTTTCCTCTCTCTCCGTCTCTCTCTTTTTTCTATTGTCTCTCTTTCTTTTTTCGTTTTATTTATCTACCTTTTTCCCCTTTTTTTATTTTCCTTTCTCGCCCTTTGTTTCCTTTACTCCCTCTTATTTTCTCTCCTTGTATCGATAACCCTTTTTTGTCTCCTTTTTCTCTCTCTTTCTAGATTTTTTTCTGCTGCTCTATTTTTTCTCTCTCTTTTCAAACCTTCTTAAACCTTCTTTTCTCTTATTTACTCAGATTTCACTCTGACTCACGTTTTCTCATTTCGCGTTGAAAGCATCACCTTTTTCTTTTTTTCTCTCTCTCTCTCTCTCTTCTTTCTTTTTGTCTCCCAATTCTTCTCTTTCTTTTTGTCTCCGTCTTCTTCTCTTTCTTTTTCTCTCTCTTCTCTTTTTTTTCGTTCTCTCTCTCTTCCTTCATTTTTTTCTCTCCTCTCTCTCTTCTTTTTCCTACTACGGTTTTATCTTTTTCTCTCCTACGCCTCTCTATCTTCTTCTTTTCTACTTTCTCTCCTTTTCTCTCCTCCTCCTCTCTCTCTTCTACTTTTTTTCTTTCTCTTTCTTTCTCTTTTTCTCTTATTCTCTCTACCCTTCTCTTTTCTCTGCTACTTTCCTGTTCGACTCTCTCACATCTATCTACTTCCTCTAGTTCTTATTCTCTGCCCTGAAAGCGGCTCAATCGCATACTCTACAAACTGTTTATCTTCCTGTTGCACTCCTTTAGCCCTCTCCCTGCTTCTTCCGCTTCGTTTGGCTTCTCGCTTCACTTTCACGCTTTGCTGCAGGCTGCCACCGCCGCCGCCGCTGCTGTTGCTGCTGCTGCTGCTTTGCATACTTTTCAGCTGTGCTGCACTTGCTTGCACGCCCACTGGGGCGTGGCAATGTGGGGCACTCACATGTGGCATGACACTGGCGGTTGCCTTCAATTGAGTTTCGATTATGCCGCTTCGCTGGGCACACAGCCTCAACTTGTGGAACGTGGAGCGAGGCATGTCTGCGGCGAGCGAACCACTGTCTTAGCCCGCAGCCCCAAACCACGAGCCTTTGCGACTGCTTTGACATGCGACAGGCGACAGCAAACATACAACGGATATACGACACACATACACATACACATATATATATATACTATATACTATATACCTATACTATATACAGTATCAAATTAAAATCAAGCTTCATAAGGAAGTCGCAAGTTGCACGTAATTTGAAATGGAATCAAACATGCAACAGAGACAGAGAGACAAGGCGAGAAAGAAAACAAAAGAGCAAAGAACTTTTTTCATAAAAGAATTTCACACACACACATACACATACACAAACACAACATTTATGTGGTGTGGGTGGGAGGAGTGGTTAATAGAGGAAAAGGAGGCGCAGCAGAAAATTAAATTGAACAACGAAAAAGTTTGGCTAAACGAAATGAGAGTGTTGTGCGGGTGTGTGTGTGTGTGTGTGTGCAGGTGTGTGTGTGTATTGTCGAGCCACAGTCTACGACTTGCCTGCCGCGTTCATGTGTTTAAAGTTTAATCAAAAGCCATCAACGAAATATGATTGTTCAGGTGCGAGGGGAGTTCGAAAAGTTGTGCAGCAAGTCGAGCAGCAGAGCACAGCTATATATACTATATATATAGCTACTGATACGCTGCTACGCCTGGCAAAACAAAATAAAATTTTAGCAGAGTGTGAGGGAGAGAGCAAGAGGCGTGGAAGTGGGAGAGAGAGGAGAGAGCACACAAAAAGCGTGTTTTTTCTTTATTTTTTTGTGGTTGTTGTTTTTTTTTTTTTTTTTTTTTTTTTTGTTGCATACGTTCCACATTACAAATACAAATGAGCTAAAAAATGTTTACCATATTCTAATCCGTGGTCGTAGTATAGGCCTGATTACGGTACGGAAATCGGTATCGGTATCGGTAATCGCAATCGTTATCGATAACGACATCGGGTTCATTGATTGTTTGTTGTAGTTGTTGTTGTAATAGTAGAGGTTTTTGTAGTTTGTTGTAGTTGTAATTAGAGTTGTTGTAGTTGTAGTTGTAGATAGAGGGGGGAAGAAGAGAGTAGACAGTAGAAGAAGAAGAACGTGTCGTACACGCGCGCACACACAAACGCAAAAAGCGAACGGTAACCGACAATAACGAACAGAAAATAGAGGATGAAAGAGAAAAACAGATTTGTTATATAAGAAATTCAATTAGGCAGGGGCGTGACGAGGACGAAGGAAATTTTGTAGTAAGTAGATAACAAGTAGAGAAAAAGAGAACGAGAAGGAACGAACATAAGCAAAAGAGTGGTAGAAAACAAGTAGGGCAAGCTAAAGTTGAGTGCACTCAACAATTGGATACCATTTACCGACAATAACGAAAAAAAAGTTTTACAAATTTTCTTATAATGCGAAAAAATCGAATTCTGGAGGCGGTGGGCGTGGCAGCCAAAAGTTGAAAATCCGCATTCTGTGTAATGTTATCAGCGATCTTCTTGCCAAATTTGGTGCTTCTAACTTTTCTAGTTTTCATATAATTGAAAAAAATTAATTTATGTGCACGCTGGAAATGACATTTAATGTTTAATATAAATCACATTTTGCGTAAGCTATACACGAACCTTCATGCCAAATTTAGTGTCTCTAGCTCTCTTAAGCGCTGACTTATATGCATTCGTACAAGCAAACGGACAGACGGACAGTGCAAAATAGACTTTCTATGGTCTGCTTAATATACATTGTTTTTTTCTATGCTATGTATGATCTGCCACGCCTCTTGCTGCCTCTAACATACATTTGCACATAGCTAATATACCATTTTGACACATTTTCAATGGGTAAATGGTATTAAACAGGAGAGAGTGAGGAGGTAATTGAGAGTGGAGAGCGGGTCAGAGGGGCGTAAGTAAACCAATTGCAAGCTACAAATCAAATAAAATGGAAACGCAAGAGCTACAAATAGCAACAGCTGCTTGCAACAGCTTGTGGCAAGTCGTGATGGTCTTTCTTTTTTCTGTTTTTTTTTTTTTTTTTTGGTATGCGTTACTCACTTGAGCGAATAGTTGTTGCCCGCAGCATCCTGTCGCACCACCAGCGGTCGCTGGCTTGCCGATTGCTGCGCTGCCGCCGCCGCTGCCGCTGCCATGGAGCCGATGCCGCCATTGCTATTGGCAATGGCCGCCGCTGCCGCATTGCTGTGATGCTCCTGGGTGGGCGTGACGGGCGTCGAGGCGGACGACGTTGCCTGGCCGCAGATGCCGCCAACGCCAACGCCCTTCTTCTTCAGCGCCGATTTGAGAGGAACTGCATTTGGTTTGGGCTCTTTGGCTGGAATTTCCTCGACGCGCTGTGTGTCCATGACGCGGACATGGTTGCCGACGCCGACGCCATACGGCGCGTACTCATCGTCCGAGTCGAGTTCGTCCTGCTCGGGATCGTGATCTGCGAGAGAGAGAAAGAGTCGGAAAAAAAAGAAAGAGAGAGAGCGAACTGTTAGTCAGGCAAATGTAACTAGCAAAAGCTTCTACAAGACGAGCAAAGGAGTGGGCGGAGCTTTGTCGGCTGGGGGGGAGGGCACTAGCATAATTATGAAGTGCGCGTTTTTTGTAATGAACTGAAGCCAGGAGGAGGAGGGCACAAGGATTAGGTGGAATATTATATATAGGGGATCTCGGGATTTATCTTGCTTTACCATCATAGTCGTAATCCTGCTGATAGTCCTGATCGTTAATGGCTCCGGGCCCGTGCGGTCGTCCAGCGATGAGCGTCGGGCTCGGCGTGGAGAACATAGGCGGCGGTGGGATGGGTCCGATCTCCGACACCGGTATCGGTGGCTCCGGCAACTCGCTGAGCATCACGCCCGGCGGCAGCTTGCCGCCAGCATATGGCGGCGGTGTGCTGCCCGGCGGTCCGCCCATGAGTTTGCTGCCATCGTCGCCGCCATCTACAAGCAAAGCAACGTTTCAGCAACAGTCGAGGGGGCAGTTGGTGTTCGAGTGTGTGTGTGTGTATTGGTGTGTGTGTGGGGAGGAGAGAGGCAGAGAGAGCAAGAGAGAGAGAGAGAGAGACAACACAGTGAGAGAGAGTGAGTGAATAGCCGGTAAGTACAGTGTATGAATGTGAGTGTGATTGCGTGTGTGTATGGTTGTTCGGTGTGGTGTGGAGTGGCATGGTGTGTTGTGAGAAGATTGTGAGGTGAATGCCAGTTAAAGGAAATCAGTTGGCGAGCACTTGATTGATATCGTTTATCGGCAAAATCGATACTACTCGACAATATCAATAAATCGGTATTTAATTTCGATTTTCGCAGATTGATTCATGTCAATATTCCTAGTCCTCAAAGCTCATACATCACTATCGATGTTTGTCGATAATCGATTTATTTAAATTATTGGCCGATATACTGTATTTGATAATACTCAGCAATATCGATAAATCTGTTTTTAAATTCGCTTTTCGCATATTATTTCATTTCAACAATCACTCCTAGTTCTTAAAAGCTCTTACATCAGCATAGACTCTTTTCGATAATCGACAATCGGTCCATCTATAATATACTATACTATAATATACCACTTTTTAGCGCTTGTCCAAGACATTTATTAAAGTTTACTACTCACGCTTAAAGTTAATAGATATTGATTTAGAAAACTATCGATTATTTAGTATAATTTGGTAAATCGATATTTATCTCATTTACATAATTTATCTCATTGGCCATTCGTATAAATTTACTTTCGACGCTTATTGATAACACATATTGATCGATGTATTTCATATATCGCCTATCGCATTCTCTTGCCTCCCATTTATCCTTTAAAAACAGTTTTCGTCTATTTAATATCGCAGTCTTCTCATTACTTTAATGCAAATTTAGTATGTGTCACTAAAAATCAAAGGTATCTATTTTTTGTACACAAAATTAATCGTGTATAACTATCTAAAGCCTATCAATATTTATTGTCTATCGATTGTTAGCTAGCAATTGATTAAATCGACATTTTCTGCCTATCGATTGTAGCCGTTAAACGATAATCAATCCAAATGCGTCAAATCAAGCGCTAATTAACGGCAAATGATTTCCTCTAGCACAGCAAAAGTACGTTTTACAAGACGCTAGCATTACTGCTGGCATTTTACAACACTGGCAGCGCTTTGCTACTACTACTACTAATACTATTACTGCTACTTACAGTGCTCGTTGTGATAGCAAATGTTAACGCCTCGCCGCGACAGCTTGTTGCTGCCGCCGAGTGTGTTCGGTCGCTCCAACTTGTTGTTGGCGTCGCTCTGGTTGTGTTGCTGCTGCTGCTGCTGCTGCAGTTGTTGTTGTTGTTGCTGCTGTTGCTGTTGCTGCTGTTGATGCATGCCAGCAATGCCGATGCCGCTGCCACCGCCCGGTGGCGGTAGCATGGAGCCCTGGCATGTTGGCTGCTCGATATTCGGTGTTGATAATGTGCCATTGCCACCGTGTTGTTGTGCATCAGTCTTGTCTTTTCTTGGTTCTGCAAGAAGAGAAGAGACAGCGAAACAGTTAGTAGTTGTAAGTAAGAGGAAGAGAGGAAGAGAAAGGAAGAGAAATTGGGCAGCATGTGGGAGCCGCAGTGTGCGCTTGATGAGCTTTTACATTAATTGTCATGGTTTTTCTCAGTTTGCTCGGTTTCCATGGACCGCAGACAGCAGCAGCAGCAGCAGCTGCCACTGTAAATTGCCTGCCCAGGCCACTTGAGTGGCCACAAAAGCACTCACACACACACACACACACAGAGACACACACATCTCGGCAGACTTCTGCGTCTCTCAAGTGGTCAAGTGTAGTATTTTTAATTGTTGTAAAAGGGTTAAGCTGCCGGCTCCCACTCTAGGGACTCGGCCACATTTGGACAGTTGCGGCGAGCATTGTTTAAAATAAAATAGCAAAAAACGTAGCGAAATTGTAAAATGTGTTGCAAGTTGGCAAGTGGCAAGCAGAGAGCGCGGCATGCGCTCGTTAATAATGAGAAATGGCAAACAATTATGTGCCAGTTTATTTGAGCATAAAGCTACAGTGTCTACAGTGTCTGCTCCTCCGCTCCATTGTTTGCAGCAGAGCACAAGAACTTATCGCTATTTGCGCAGCATTTAAGTTTGCAATTATGTTGAATGCGAGTGAGAGGCAGACAGAGAGAGAGAGAGAGAAAAAGAGAGAGAAAAAGAGAGACAACGACGGACAATAAAATGAAATATTTATGGAGAAGAAAGTCGAGTCCTTGCTGTGGAAAAAAGTAAACAACAAAGCAGAGAAGACTTCTAATAGCATTTCATTATTTTCACTGGCCAAACAGTTTCGGATTTTATTGAAATTTAGCATACTGCTAGTTAATATGCTCAACTTAGTATAGACCAAAGCTGCTTTAGGTAACTCAATTAGTTAACAAGTTATGTCAGTTACAAAATTTAAAAAATGCTTGCTTATAGTTAATATCAAAGAAAAAAAAACTTCTAATATATTTTCCTTATTTTCACTTGCTAAACAGTTTGCGATTCAGCTAAAATTTAGCATACTGCTAGTTAATATGCTCAGCTTAATATAGACAAAAACTGCAGTAGCTAAATCAATTAGTAAACAAGTTATGTCACTTACAAATGGTTGTAAAATTTTAAAAATGCTTACCTATAGTTTAAAATGCTCTGTAAACAAAGTCTACACTGATGAAAAAACAAATAGAAAAACAGAAAGCACTTGTCATAGACTTTCATGACTTTCACTTGCCAAACACTTTACGATTTTGCTGAAATTTACCACACTTATTACTTATATATTCAACTTAATATACCCCCAAGCTGTAGTAGCTAAATCAATTAGTAAACAAGTTATGCCACTTACAAATAGTTGCCAAAAAAATTTTCAAACAAATTTGAATTTTACTAGACCACAACTGCAGCAATTAATTTGTTTAGTTCGCAACTAGTTTTAATAACTCATTCATGCCTACACATTTACGAGTTAAAATTCGAAACTATAAATAAGTCAGAAATCACAGACTACTATCATAAAAAAACAGAACTATAACATGCCACCCACTCGCTGGCATAGCCAACTGGCCATATACCCTACCCAAACCGCACAACGGAAATTGCTTTGCCGCCCCATTTCCCTCGACTATTTTCGTATTTTCGCTGCGATATCATTTTCCCATTTTCCCACACATACCCGAAAAGCAATTAAGAGTGAGAATTCCAAACAAGTGTTTAAATACTTTTCATTTACTGCCAACAATTGATGGACAGACAGGCAGGCAGGCAGACGGGCCGAGGGCGTGGCCGTTTCGTGTGCGCAAAATGTTAAAGTATATAAAAAAAAATATCTACGAAATAAAATGGCCCGAATTAATTGGCGAATTGAGCGCAAATTAATAACAAATTTCATTAACAAGTTGCAATTGCAGACATGCCAAAAATCAAATTATAAATGCGTGCAAAATGCAGTTGCGGTCAGGCAAAAATTAATAAAAAAAAAAAAAAAAAAAAAATACAGTAGTTTCAGCGTGCAGGGCAAAGGGCGGCGCGGGTGTGGCTAGTGCTGCTCATCGCACAGCACACAGCAAACTATTTGAAACAGATACAAATTCCGTTGGCGCCGCGCCAAGCAGAAAGCAGCGACGCAGGCAGAAGGCAGGGCATAGTTATGCCTTGACGTGTTTGCGCAAATATTTTCAAGAAAATAATAAAAACATTAAGCGAAACGAGAAAGGCATAACAACAACAACAACGAGAAACACATACGTTGCTATGACAATTGCGAGTGATGAAGTAATGAAAATCATTTTGAAAGCCAAGAAAATATTTTCATGCATCAAGTTCATGATGAAAATCAGCTAGCGAGCAGGGGGAAAGAGTAGGCAAGCAGAGAGCGAGATGGCTAGAGAGTGAAAGGCGGATAGACTAGAGCAAGTGCTGAGTATTTTAATGAATTTATGCGCCTGTCAAATTATGGCGACAAATGTCGCTGTATTAACTGGCAGCTTGCCGTCTCACTCCCGCTCTCTCTCTTTGTCTCTTTCTTGCTTGTCCCTTAGTCTAGCTCTAGAATTTATGTGCTGCCAGGCGCAGGCATAAAAGCCAGCCCAAAATATGCCCAAAGACATAAACAAATTTCGGCCCGACTTTGAGTTGGGTTCACCGCACTCTGCATAAATCTCGATTTAACGCGCGCGCGTATTTATTTAAATTAAAAGCAATAAATATTTAATATATGCATGCACACAGATTTGTTTAGTATTAAATTTCAATTTGCCGCTTCGCTGGATTATCAATTATTGTTATGGCTGTCATTATACGTTTGACAGTTTTAATCCAGCAATTAATCTGGTTTATCGTGTGGGGACAGTTTGTTGTATACAAATAATATATATAAAAATATAAATATATATATATTCTTGTTCAGCATGTAGATTTATGTAGTAGTATTTGCAACACTAATTATTTTTTCTAGTTCACAAAACATTCAAAAGCATTTATAGTTCCCGCAGTTGTTCTTGTTGAAGAACAAAGTTGTTTAGCTTTCAATTATTTGCCAACGTACCTATATGCATATATATTCTCGAACAGCAGGGCGATATTATTAAATGCTAAACAAAATATTTTGATATCTTTGAACTACTAAAGCGCAGAAATAATTTTTATTTTAGCACTACATTTTCTAATTTTCTTTCATTTTCCTCTACTTTCTCTGTCTCTTCCTCACACTTTCCCCTAGGCTTGATTTTTCTCCATGCTTTTAAATACAGTATGCTTCCTTGACCAGCCCAAAATCCCTATATCTTACAGCTGCTAGCAAAGCAAATAAATATATTAGTTTTCCGTTACCTGCCCCTCAACTTCTACTATATAACTTCACCTTTCTCTCTCTTTGTTTTGCTCTGCCTGAACTTTTATCTCTGGCATTTGGTATTCTCTGTGCGCCCTAATGACAATATTAATTAGCTAGCAAGTTAAGTAACTAATTAGCAGACTAGCGTTGCCGTTGAGCGCAAAGTCAAGCCACGCTCCACGCCGAGAATGCCAAATAAGTAGGCTATATTTATGTATATTTATAAATAAATATATATTTGCGTGCTAGTGCTGTTGTGGCGTCATCGGGACCTGCAATTCCAGGGAGTACAATGCACAGATTTATTTATAATTCAACAGCAGAAAATCAAATAAAAACGCAATGGAATTTTCGTTAAGAAGCCGCAAATTAATTGTGCGGTTTCATGTTTGTCCGACGCAAACAAAATAAAAACAGGCAGCAATAACAACAAGAGGCTAACATGCGAATGCTATTTGGGCTGTATTTGTGCGCCCTATAAAGCACTGCAATGGGGTAGTTCGCTTGCTAAGAGACTTTGATATCCAAAAAAAAAATATATATTTATAAGTTTTTCTGCAATTTTTAGTTGTTAAAAATTTGCACTGCATTTTAGAGGGTTTTTTGTAGTGCTTTAGAGTTGACTTTATATCAATATTTTTCTTATTTTCTAGTTTTCATTTTTTTATGCACTGTTAAAATTTACTTACAATGCTTTCTGTATTTTATAGAGTATTTTGAATATATTTGTAATTTTCTCACCTACTCAATTTAAATTTTCCATCTAATTTTCATATTTTGTTTGTTTTATAGAGTATGCTGCAGTCCTGCTTGCATTAACTGCGCATAAGTATGTGCTTTATAGGGTATTCTGTTGTAGCATAAATCTCTCCTATACATTTCCTGCAAGTATTTACATTTTCAATTTTAGTTTTAATTTTTTTGTAGGGTATGCTGCAGTCCTGCATCCATCAACTGCACACTCTGCACATATGTGTGTGTTTTTTGTTGTTATTGCGGTGGGGCTTTGTTCTCCTGCCATCCTCCCAGCCCCAACTCTCTTTCCGCACTGACAGCGTGTGGATATTTGATAAATAAACAATGAGAACCCCTCGTAGGTCCCGCGTTTCGGACTCGACTCGAATCAGGCTCGCATCAGGCTCCATTCCGCATAGCCTAATTTTCATCTCGCATGGCAAGGGAGAAAGGGTGTGAGTGTGTGTGTGTGGGACAGCAGCTGCCTGCCCTCAGGGGGATACAACAAGAGCAGCAGTAGCAGCAGCAGCCCGAGCAGCAGCTCGAAATGTTTGCGGGGGCTTCGAGCTCCGGCGCTGGCTCTGCTCTGGCGCTGACGTCACGCCGTCAACGCTGCAGAGAAAGCTGTCAAATGGCAGATGACATTTATTACGTTAGCAGCGTAACATTTTGAGTTGGGCTCCTCGCTTTAATGTGGGCGCAACACTGCACTGTACAGTACTGTACTGTACTTTGTTGCATGGCATATCGCGTATACGCCGCGTCGGACTCGACACACAATTAATTTTAATTAATGGCAACACGCTGCCACGCCCAGTATGAATCATGCACCTTGAATTTGCCACTTGTATGCAGATATATATTTGCAAAATGTATATAGATATATATATCTGTGCATGTGTATATAGTCATCTCTCGCCATAATTTGCATATGTTTTCGCATTCGATTTGACATTTGTCTGGGGCCAGCAGCATAGCGGCGGAGGCGGGGAGTAGGGGACTAGGGGAGGAGAGTGTACACCCGCCGACACAAGTGTCTATGCCATTTGCCGGCCTCACTCAATGATGAGTGTGTAAAACGTTTTGTCTGGCTCAAGTGGGTACAGTACGCAGTCCCAAGTCCCACTGTTTGTGGCTTCAACTATGCGAAATTCTGGCTGAAATTTTATTGATTGTTCAGTTTTATTTTTTTTTCTGGAGAGTAGCAGCAGCTGCTGTTGAAGGAAATAACCATTTGGCCAGCTTTACGCTGCGTGCATTTGAAATGTGCTTCGATTGCGTGTGGGAACAGTCGCTCACACAAACTGGGAACAGTCTGCGCGTGGGCTTTAAAGTAATTTTGTTTGTAGTTGGAAGCTGCATTTTTTGACTTTTGCTTTATGTTTAGGGCTTGGCAGCAGTTTGCAACCATTTTGATTTAGTACAAAATTTAATTATTTTTTTTATATTTATTATATTATATTTTTATTTTTAATAATTTACATTTTATATTTTGTATTTTAAATTATATATTTATATTTATTTTTGTATATTATTGACTAGAAAGTCAGTCAGTCCCTGAACTGCTTAATGCAGAGGCTGGAAACAATTTATTTAGTGCTTTAATATTATTTTAAAATTTTTCCATTTTATATTTCGCCTCAAGCTTTCTCTCCTTTGACTGTACTCACTCCAAACAATTTCTAAAAATGATTTTTCAGTAAAGCTCGCATTTTTCCATCTCGAAATTGCTTAAAGATGCGCTCGAATTTTGCTTATAATTCACGTGCAGCCTTGTCATGCGTCTCCTTTGATTACATCAGCTGTCACATAAGTAATTTAGGATTTCTTGAGTTGGATGTCCCAAGCGGTTTGTATCCTGCGGCAGTTAAAAACGCCGCTGAACTTTGGCCTTTTCAGCGTATTTTCGATCAAGTTGTAGGCGCAACGAACTGGCAATGCGTTTGGCATTTTCACAAACTCAAATGCAAAAATAAGCAATGCGGGCTGAGAGAGAGAAGAGAGAAGGAGACATGCGAGGAGGGGTACGTCGGCAGCGCATACCTTAGCAGCAATTAAAAGTTTTTATGCGATTCGCAGCGCGTCAAGTCGAAGGCAAACAGCGGGCAGCCAATTAAATGGCGATTAAAAATAAATTAAGTTTACTTTACGTACGAATTGTTAAAAACCAAATGGCAAACAACAGACTCTGCTGGCCTGCTGCATAAATAAATTATTCGAGCTTAGTGTCTGTGCAGGGGAGACCAGAGAAAGAGAAAGAGAAAGAGAGAGAGAGCGAGGGGGTAGAGCAGAAGACTGCACGGAATTATAAACGAAATTGTGTGCAAAGGTGAAGGCCGAGTGTAGTCAGCCGACCGGCCGAATGGCCCACAGTCTCATCAACAGCAAACTTATCCAAGCATGCAATGCACACACTCAGGCACACACACACACACACATACACTTGGCCACACACTGCCTATAAATAGAGCTGAAATATTTTTGGTTGCTCTGCGACTGCCGCATTTTTGATGCGATTAGCCAAGAGGGGCGGCCAGAGCAAAGGCAGAGAAAAGAGTGAGAAAGAGCGAGCGAGAGAGACAGAGAGAGGTAGAGTAGATTAGCTGTCGTCTTGGCAACACAATTCGGAATTTACAAATGCAAAGAAATCCCCAATAAAATCATGCTGCGGCGTGGGCTGCGCAGCGCGAAAATTAGGTGAAAATAGATTGAAATTAGTCGATAGTCTCGAGTTCACTCCGACTTCTTTGATATATATATATATATATATATGCATACATCAGTCAATTAGTCTAATGCACATACTGCATATATCTTGGCTGTCAATCATGATTGAGTGATTTAATGCACACACACAAAAGTTTTGTTTACAACGAAAATATTTACGGCTCGGGCGCGATTATAAATAGCCTTAATTTGTTGTTAATAAATCGAACAGACGAGTAGGAGAACTACGTAGTAGTTTTCTCACCAGGTAAATTTGTTAGCCAAGTTTATTCCATTGATTCGTTGAAAAATACGTAGATACTAGCAGCGCTGAATGAGAAAAAATATTAAGATTTGCGTTTTTGGCCAATTTTAAATTATTAAGCTTTAATTTTTGGCATACACTTAGCCAGTAGTATTTTTATTTTATTCTATAAATTACAATCCAATCGCTTAACAAACTTGAAAGTTATTTAAAAAACTTATTTGCGCAGTAGTTTGGTATTTTCATTTTTTACTTTGAGTGAAAGGTATACAAGAGTCGAGTGCACTCCACTGCAGCCTGCCACACTTGACATACTAATTTTAACAAGTCAAATTAACACATAAAGTAATGCAATGATTTTTAATTAATTTTAATTAAGGCGAAGCTCAATATTAAATCGAAATCAGAGTATCAAAGAAAATTCCAATTATCGCATTCCCTTTTTCTGCAAAGGATGCTCAAGACAGATCACAGCCCTGCCTAACTTTTGTTACCATACAAAAGCCGCTTACCTTATTAAATTGGCCGAATTGCGACGGTAATTAAGCAACAACAAAAGCTCCTCCTCAATAAGAGCGCATTCAAAAGGTGCAGAGACGAACACGAAGCGAAAATGTTTTCAAAGTGTTTTCCCTAATTGAGTTCTTCATCGCGTCAAATTTGACTTGAAAAAAAAAAAAAAAAAAACCAAAACAAGCTGGTCGTTCAAATTAAATTTTAATGGCAGTTGACACTTTGACGCCCCCATGCCACGCCCTGTGCCTTAGCTTGGCATTGTTTTGACTGCGCAGCGAGCACTCACAGAATGCGGCAATTCATTAATATGTATTTATTATGATGTTGTTCGAGGCGCACAATTTACAGATATATCGAGTATGCATGTATACCTATAGTATATCTGTGTGTGTGTGTGTGTGTGTTTTGGCGACGCCACAGATTTACGAGCGGCGAAAGGCGAGCGCAACAATTTTTAGCTTTTACTTTCTTAATTTGATAGATGAAATCAGCACAAAGTTATGCGCAGCCCAAGCAAACGACTATATATATAGACGCATCGAAGATTGAATGCTCTTACAGCTGATTTTTGTTTGCTATATAATGATGCTCTTTGCATAGAACGTTTTCAATATCTCAAGAAAATTTTTTCAATTGAAAATCACAAGTTTTTGAGTAAAATTTACTAATTCTTTTCAATATGATATATGATTTAATACTATATAGCATTATAATTTTGAAATCTATTTATTCTATTTAATTTTTATAACATTTGCATAGAATTTTCTATTATATATTGAGATAAGGGAAATTATTTTAAAGTGCAAGTCACAAGCAAGTTTTTTGCAGTGTGAGCAAAATTTGAAAAACTCTATTCAAGAAGCTATATGGTATAAAATACTGAAATTATATTTTATTTAAATTATAGTTTTTATTGCAGTACAAATATATTTATCCATTTCTTTAAATAATATTTGCATAGAACTTTTCTAAATACCTAAAGAAATTATTTAACATAAATCCTAAATTGATCAAGAAGATATATAATATTAATATATTATTTTATATTGCATTATGATATTGAAAAAAATATATATTATATATATGATACTTTGTATAATTTAAAAACTTCTCTATGCTTTATAAAATGCATTTTTCATGTATGTATTTTTGATATTAAGCAATTATTTATACTATTTACTTTATAGCATTTCTAAGTTTTTTCTATGCCTTAAAGTATTTATAATCATATATACTGCTCAAGAATAAATATCCTATAAATTTCATATATTTTTTAATCTTATCCAATGCTCCGTAGCATTCAATTGCTTAACCAGCAAGGTTAATAAAGTTTAATCCAATTTCCAATCCCATAAAGCATATTCTACTTTATGTTAAAAACTTTGCAAACACCTCCACAAAATCGATTTACCCTCGACTAACCCCAAACAAATGAAACAAAATAGGCCCTAGTGAAGAGCCCGCACATTCCAGGCAGTCAGGCATGGGCATGGGCCCTCCCAAAAAAAGGTCACCTTTCATGGAGAAAGGTGCGTAAATCTTGCCAAGGGCCAAGGGTTCGGGAGCGAGCGAGCGAGGTCGCTCGCACTGACTCTCTGACTATCTGATTTATGGGCCCAGAAATTGGCGCATATCGTAAAGCAACAAGGCCAGAAAAACGAACAAATAACATTTAATTTCGGGGACCCAGAAAAAAAAACGAAAAACTTGATGAAAAACGAAACGGAACGAAGCGAAAACCGGCAAAAGTACAAAATAATACGATGGAAATAAAAGTGAACAGCGAGCACAGGAGCAGAGCAAGTTGAAGCTGGCCAGAGTCAGAGATATATATAACTGTACAGCAAGTTATGCAAAAGTTGCCAGAGAGCTCAGGCACACACACATAGATACTTTCCGCTACAAAGTAGGCAACATAACAATAAATGAAATATGGCCTAGAGCACACTCAAGCCCAATGTCTAATCAATTCTCATAAACGCGCACGCACTCTTTCCCGACACACAATACACATTTTTCCGGGAAAACCAAAATTAAGCACAATTCCATAAATCATGCTCGCACACATATATACTCTACAAACTCCAATGACTTGCAATAATTCAAGTATGTGCTTAATTCCGGGCAGGCATTCAGGCAGGCAAAGCAATGCCGAATCACGGCAACAAAAAAAAAGGAAAACCCTTGAAAGAAAAGCCCATCAAATAGGATTTGTAGCCGGGCAACATGTAACCAGGCTTTCGAGCTGGAAATTTAATGCAAGAAAGCCTTTAATGTGCCTAGGTAGCTCTGTGTGTGTGTGTGTGAGAGCTAGAAGAGTAGCACGGGCAAGCCGCAGCCGCAGCACAGCCTAAAGGCTTAAACGAGAGGCGTGGCAGTGGGCTGTAGCTGTCTTGCGGCCATTAGGCGGCACGCAGTGGAGTGCTCGAATAACAGTAAACGTCACTTTAACGCTTACCTACACTTGCTCTGCCTCTCCCTCGCTCACTCTCTCTCTCTCTCTCTCTTTCTCTTCCTCTTTTCCTGCCTGCCTTTCTACTGCTTTCTGTCTTGCTGCGAGGCAAAGTGCTTTTCACACCCAATTTCTGCACGCATGTAAGAAAAACAACAAGTAGTAAAAGCAGAGAAAGAGAGCGAGATGGAGAGTGAGAGAGAGACAGAGAGAGCAGGCAAGCGCAATAACAACAAAAGTAGACGAGCGCCACGCGAGTTAAATGCTTTTTTCCAGGCATAAAACTTTGACAGTCGAAAAATAACAATGGCAGGCGCACACAGATACAGTTACACACACATATACACACGAACACATACCTCTAGCTGCTGCTGTACGTGCTCAGAGCTATTTTTTGTTATGTTTAACGCGTCGCTCGAGTTATGATTACATTTTGGCCCACACACATACAAAAAAAAAAAAAAAAAAAAAAAAAACACTGTTTGAAGCTAAGACTGACCCAAAGCATTTTTTCAATTAAGTAGGCTAGTGGGGGCGTGGCCAGCACGCACTTCAATCAATAGCTGAAGGTCGTACGCAATGATAAGAGCAGCCTGCGCGCATTAATCATACGCCATGTGTGTTGTTGCTGCTGTTGCTGTTGCTGCTGCTGCTGCTACTGGCAGCACTCGGCAATTAGTTGCCACATAAATTTAGGCCTCGGCAGAGAGCGAGGCTCAATCTTGGCAACGGAAGTGCCCAGCTGCTGTGCTAAGATCTCGCTGTCTCACTCGCTCTCTCTCTTGCTTTCTCCCACTGCTAAATTAGCAATAATATTTGGCAAGCAGCGGAAGTAGCCAAGGTCAGCCGCAGAACATGCTGCTGCTGCTTGTTGTTGTTGTTGTTGTTTGCGTCGCTCTCAATCTGTAGTAAATAAATGTAGCCAAGTCCAAATTCCAGCACAAATTGACATAATTAAAGGCAAATTATTTATGGCGACATTTTCAGCAAATTCATAAAGCATTTCCCTACGCTTCATTCCTCTTCATCCTGCTGTCCGCTTGTAATAATCATAAATTAAAGCTAAGCTATCGCATAGCACTGTCTCGCTCTCTCTCTTCCATCCTTGCATGATTGATGATGATGTTGTTGGCGCAAAAACAAAAGCTGCCTGCTACATAACTCGCAACACTGAACTAAATTCTAAGACGCAGTGTTCTGTGTCAACAGCTGATCGGCGCGTTGATTAATGATGCAGCCCTGCCGCTCATCGGGCTGATTGATTGTGGCTCCCGCTGATAGCGCAGCGTGGGCCAATTTAAGATTAAAGCGAACGACAATCGAAAACAGGCTTGCAGGGGCTTATAGGGTATAACTAAAATTATTTTAAGTATTGGCAACAAATTTTAATAGAAAATTTGTTCTAAAGTCTCGTTGTCTTATTTAATTTAATAATTAATAAATCTAATCCGAAATTGCAATTTTTACAGGGTATTTCTCATAAAATATTGAAAGCAAAAAGATTTTTCTAAATTTATTTTCGTTGGCAAAAACCGAAATGTCAATTTTTTGCAGAGTATTTCTCACCAAGTCTTGTGCTTTTAATTTATTTAGAAATGTTAATAATTTATGGGTTATTTGACAGCCAAGAGTGCAATTCAATATTTGTTAAAGGAAAAAGAATTTATAGGGTATAGGCAAAAAAAAAAAAAATATTCCATTTGACAATTATTATTTTTTGAATTTAATTTATTTGAAATATTTAAACTTTTATGGAATCTTTGACAGCTAAGTGTGTTCTGCAAAATTTTTCAAACAGAAAAAGATATTAAAAATAATTGACAACTGAATTTTAACCATTTATAGGGTATTTATTTGACAGCTAAGAGTACGCTGTAAATTAGTGCAATCGAAAGCAGAAATTGCAAGCGCTTTTATAGATAATTCCGAGACATTTCTTTGTCATAATCTCGTACTTTAAATTAATTTCGAATATTCAAGAATTTGACATGTTTTTTCGAGCAAAACATGGGATTAATTCCCCGCCCACTCACTTTCATGGCATAATCCGTGCAATAAATTTGATGGCCTATATGTTATGTACGCCCGTCGACCATAATCAAACAAGTTGGCAGCGACGTGGCTATAACTTTGCTTTGATTTACGTTTCATATATTGTCAACTTGACGTTTTTGGGGTATTCAAGAAAATTCCCAACCCCCAAAAACAATTTCCAACCTTGATGCCAGCTCAATTCCGAACAGAAGTCACGATCATAAATCTCGCGGCAAGAGTTATGCAAGTTGAAAGTTCTCCCGGGGGAAATATTTGTTTCAAAATATATTCTATATATATTTATATATTTGATTTCTGTTTTTTTGGCATTTTTTTTATTATTTTGGCAATCAAAAGAATTCGCTCTTTCCCAAGTAAATAAAACATATGAATTATGTGCGGTCCGACAGATTTTCAACAGGTCTTTGCTGACGTCACGGCGCCAAGCGAAAAATACGAAACTGAAGAATTTGGCAGAGACTGCTCTAAGGATTTTTCCTGACCTCCCCCCCATTTCCTCTCCCCCAGTGAATCATATATATTTAAACAGACGTGAGTCAATGTGTGTCACATGCACAAAACTCACATAATTATGGCAATTGGCGAGGCTTAAAAATAAATACGCATACCGAACGTGAAAATACCTGCAACTGTTGCTGCTCACGAATATATATAGTATTTTATTTTATTATAAAAATAGCACAGATCTCGAGTCATAAATACTATTTTGGTGCAAGGGCAGAAACCACTCAAGTTCATTAACATGTAACTGACTACTGGCAGAAGTAGTTGGAGAATCGAAAGAGAATGAGAGACAGAAGCAGGGGGTGAAGCAACCACAACAAATAGCGCCCAGGTTGAAGGTAAAGTTCATTAAAATTCCGCGCCAATCAAGCGAAAAAAAGAACACAAATGCGAACAGCGCGTAGGCATTGCGATTGGGTGAAGGTCACGCAAAAATATATAGAGTATATATAGTTTATGCTTTCTCCCTCTCTCGCTCGCTCTCTCTCTCTCTCTATTTGCGATCTCGTCGTCATCGTCTTCGTCAGCATGTTTTTTGGGAAAATGCTCGCTGGAAAATTCATTGCCTGCGCTCGTCTATTTATCTTGGCAATTCTCCATCGCGTCCATGACGTAGCTACATATGCTGCTACTGCTGCTGACGCTGCAAGTGTTTGCCGGTATGTGTGTGTGTGTGTGTGTGTGTGCGTGGGTGTGTGTACGATGTGCGTTGTACGCTGTGCGGAAATGCGTTCACAAACATTGCGGATTAGCGCAGTCACAATAGAGATGGAGAGATTAACAGAGCAGAGCGAAAAGAAAGAAGGCAAGTGAAAAAGACCTGCACAGCGACTGGCGCAACAAAACTTTGATACTCTTTATTTATTTAAATATTGAGCATTTATATATTATTACTACTATTTTTATAATAATAAGCTAGTAAAATAATATGGCTGCTTTTATATTCTATATAAAATATTTTATATATCTTCCATCCTCTTATTATATACCTCATCGTTTATCTTACTCGTAGTTCATCTTTATACTATATATTCTCTTTCTATATAAGCTAGTATAATAGTATACCATATTTTACATGTACACTATATATTCTGCAAATCTTGTATATACTTGTATTTTGCATATATATATTAAACTCATGTTTAAAAATTTTCTTTATGTTATAGCTTCTTCTTCAATTCATAATCATGTGACAATATACCTGCATATATTCTTAAAAATTGTTTAATATATTTTATATACCTTCTACATATTATATTCTGTCCTTCTATTTATATCTTCCCATAGCTAATCGTAAAACAAAATCCCTGCATATATATTTTATTTATTATTCGTTTTTTTTTTAAATCTTTTATTTTATATATTCTTTAAATCTACTGTACACCTTTATACAACTCTACATTATTTATTATCTGCTATATAATTTGTATGCATATTCCACTTAGTATCTGTACATCTATCTATCTGTCAACACTCTAATACCCTCACTGCCGGCGCATAAGACGCTTTGATCTAGCAGAAAACATAAAAAAGCTGACATATTCGGATTATCTCATATTTATGAGCATAAAAAAGACCAAGAAAATACTAAAAATAGCCGGACATGGCTTGTACTAACAAGCAATTGTGATTAATTAGTATGCTGTACGCTAGTCGCTGTCCCTAATTAAAGCGCAACTCGCAATCATTCGCATATTCAACAAGATTGTCGCTACGCACATTTTGTATATGTTACCGAGAAACTCTCCCACTCGATACTCAATTAATATTTCGCTCAGTGTACGCATCATTAGCACGAAGGTAATTAAGCCGCAATCAATCAGAGTCAAATTACAAGTTATCTGCCTAATTGAATTCAAGTTCTTCTTGTGGCTTGTTCTCGGCTATTCACATTGGTTTTTCCCACAACTTTGTTAACATTGTTTTGCCCAGGGAAACGCACACACACACACACACACATGCACAAAGTAATTAAGCTGGTCCGCAAACATCTGAGCTCCATTTGAATGCACAGAAAGTTTCGCAGCTGCGCGTTGTATTGGAAGCATATGTGACAGCTCCATAAAGTTTAGAAACCTCAGAACTTTTGGCCCCGCTGCGTGACAATCATTTGTCATGAGCCCCAAAGATAGCAGAGCAGCGTGAGTTCTCCTAGTCAAGGTCGATTTTATTGCGCAGGGCCAAGGGCAGAAATTCGACAAGAAATGCATTTTATTGCAGGCAAACGTAGGACCTTGACCAGAGGCGAAGACTCAAGGAAAATCAGTGAAAATATCGACAAGAAAATGGGTTTTCATTTATATTTGACTTGAGGTTAGCCAATTAGCTTGCAGTTAAGCTAAAATATTTGATTTCAAATATTAGTCTATTACTTTAAAATATTTCATTGTGTTAAGTGAATTAAATTAAACTTTAAAATATGCAAAACAACAACTATAAATAAAATATACGATTTTAAATTTTAAAATTTATTTGAGGTTTTAATATATGATAAAATATATAATTATATTTATATCAATATAATATTTTTTAAAAATAAATATATATTAAATATATTATATTATTATTAATATTACTAGCAAACCCGACGAACTCCGTTTCGCCACCAGATGGCTATATTTCTCCCAGTCGTTCCCCCAGTCCCTCTTCTAGTCCCTTTCCCAGTCCCTCCCCCAGTCGCTCTTACAGTCGCTCTTCCCAGTTCCTCTCCCAGTCCCTCTCCCAATCCTTCTCCCTCTCCCAGTCCCTCTCCGAATTCTTTTCCCAGTCCCTCTCCGAATTCTTTTCCCAGTCGCACTCCCAGTCCCTCTCCCAGTCCTCCCAGTCGCTCTCCCAGTCGCTTTGCCAGTCCATCTCCCAATACTTTTCCCAATCCCTCTCCCAATCCCTCTCCCAGTCCCTCTCCCGTATATAACATTTTTGAAAAGAATTTTTTGATAATTTTTTTAAGAGATTTTATAATCAAATTTATTGCTTTTAATATTTTATTTATTTATTTTTATTTTCAAGGTACCTTTGACGAACACGTCAAAGTATAACACACCTAAACACATTATTTGTAATACATAAACAGTCTACTTTTGTTCACCAAGCAGCAAGGTACTTTTATTTATTTTAAAATAAATTAAAGTTCCTCGTTGCTCGGTGAACAAAATTAGACTAACTATTTATTATGTAAAATGTGTATAGGTGTGTTTTACTTTGACGTGTTCGTCAAAGGTTCCTTGAAGTGGCCGGGAAAATTTGTATGGGAAAAAGAGAATGGCTATTTTTAGGGTTTATCCAGAAATAATTATAATTTAAAACCATAAAAAAACCATCCATGACAAAAGCAAACTCAGTTGATTTGGTGGCAGGCATTTTTTTTTTAATTTTGATATGACTTGAAGTCATAAAAAGTAGATAACAACATCGAAACTAATACAAAACAAACGCGCAGGTTAGTGGCCGAGGGATTTTAAAGTTTTAAAATAAATAAAACTACCTTGCTGCTAGGTGAGCAAAAGTAGACTGTTTATGTATTACAAATAATGTGTTTAGGTGTGTTTTACTTTGACGTGTTCGTGAAAGGTTACTTGAAGTGGCCCGGAAAATTTGTATGGGAAAAAGAAAATGGCCATTTTAACGGTTTTCCCAGCAATAATTCTAATTCTTGCCGTGCCCACAAACCTTGAACTTCAACGAACAATTTAAAAAAAAATTTGGCCAAATTGGTTCAGGCGTTGTTGAGTTATGCGCTTACCAACACATTTTGCGATTCATTTTTATATAATATTATTATATTTTTTGTATATAAGATATATAAAATATGATTTAAGTTTTTTATATTATATTTATTTTATTTATATATTTTTATTCTACTTTATTTTGCGCAAATCTTTTTAAAGTCTGCCAAACGAAGCCTTACTTTTGACCTCTAATCAAACAATCTTTATATCTTTTATTTACACTGCCTTCCCGGGGGCAGTGCTTAAAGCTTCTATTGTACCTTTTACCCCTTTTTTTGCTGGCTGAAATTATGCAACCAAAGGCAAGGAAAACCCGCACAAAGCGCAAGGCAAAGCATACAAAAGTAAATACGACTGGCTAGCGTATATATGGATATATATATATATATATATATATATATATATATCTATACATAGTGTATATAGACTGCTATATTGCAAGCTCAGACCTGGTCAGAAAGAGTTCTTTTCACAGCGACAGCAAAAAAAGGTTAATTAAAATTGCTCGCAGTGGAATGCGAGTGGCTTAAAGTCGAGTGCGAGACGCAGAAAATGCTTTAAGCCTGAAACCGCTATGTACTATGCAAGTCAGTCTCAGTCGGAGTCTCAGTGCCAGTCTCGTTTAAGCTCCTTACGTCCTACGAGCGTGTTGTAAGCCAATCAACTAAAAGCCGCTCGCCGCTTGCTCACAGCTGTACAGGGTAATTGAGGCCAGGCAGCAGTAAGTGCTGACAATGTGAGCGGCAAAATGGCGGCAGCAGCAGGAAGCCGTAGAGAAAACCAGGAAGTCGACACTGAGTTGCACGGAAATTAAAATTTAAAACCAAAATATGTTTGGTTCCTGTGCCGAGCAGAAGACGACGACAAGCTACGCACTAAAATGAATTACGGGAATGACATGAGATGAAGATAAGCAGGAAGAGAAAGAGAGAGAGAAGGGAGTAGGACTCTAAGAGAGCAGATGGGTATAGTAAGCGAATAGGAAGCCAAGTAAATTAGAGACAAAAAGTAGAACTTGGTAAGCGAGTAGTAGACTGAGTGAGAGTAAAAAGACTAGGGTTGTCGCATATTTTTTAAATATCGTAACGATGCTAATTTGTTTTTTGGAAAAATCAATAATGATATTTCAAATATCACTTTAAAATAAAGATTATATTCGATATTTTTATTTCTCTTAAAATACGTATACTCTGCGCCTCAGAAATGCACTCTCTGCCCCATAATATATGGAAATTCAGCAATTTTTTAATTTTTTTTTTATTATTTTAAAATTTCGATATAAATTTGATATTTTTAATTCCCATTAACACTGCAAAATCTCACAATATAATGAAATATTGTTATATTTTTTTTCTAAACGATAAAAATATTTAAAATATTGTTATGTGCGATATTATTAAAATTAAAATTTAATTTAATTTCTATAAAAAATACATATAGTACTCTTCCCCACAATATAAAAAAATTAATCTAATCAAATAAAACGCATTCAAAAATATACCAATTAATTGTAATTAAAATGTAAATGTAAAAATATCGATATATCGTTATAATTATATACAAGTATTATTAACAGCCCTAAAAAAGCTAAAACTAGAGAGAAAGGGCAACCCCGTAAGCGTGTAGTAGACTGAGAGAGAGAAGAAAAAGCTTGCAGAGCAGCAGCCCCCAAAACGGAAGCGCTTAATTTGCGCCTTCAGCTCGAGCGTTTTTCGCATTTTCGTATTCATTTGAATTTTTTAATTTTGTCGCCTGCGACACTTTCTGCAGTAGAAGCAGCAGCAGCAGCAGCAGCAGCAGCAGGCAGACATTAAACACACGCCGGCAACCATTTAAGTGGGTGAAAACTTTGCCTGGCATTACATAAAACAGCAACACTCACACCCACACTCACACACACACACTGAGGCATCACTCTCACACATACACACACACGCGCGTTGGCAAACATTGTGCAAATTTCCAGCGCAAATTGTTGAACGCGGCTTCGCATATTTCATGCAGAAAGAGACAGACTAGCTATGCGCTATGTCTGACAGAGACAGAGAGTACGAGAGTGAGATAGAAACACTTGCGCGGCTTTTGGGGTTTTTGTCGCTGCCTGTAAATTTTATGCAAAATATATATAGAGCGACAGCTAAAAAAAAAATACGAAAAAAAACCTCAACGTTGGTAAATAAAATTTTTGCCTTTAAAATTGCACGCGCAACAAAAACAGCAGCAACTGCAGCGGCGGGTAGGCACGACTAGCAAATGCGCTGTAGTCATATACAAAATATATATATTTTACAGGGTATCTGCCTGGCTAATATTGCGCTACAGGAAGTGCAAACATTTATGCTGCCAGCTGCTGCTGGCCTTCATTTCGTTTCGTTTTATTCCTGCTTTTCCGTTTCTTTATACTATATTTATATATAGCGTAGGAATTCGTCGCTCTCTTTTGTTGCTAATGGAGTTGATTTTAATTTAAAGATTAGCGTTGAATTATTTAAGGAGCAAAGCGAGCAAACAATTTGAATTATGTGGCGTAGAAAATTATGCAAAGTTTTTGAGTGACGCCCAGCAGCCGGAAGGGGCGGCAAAAGGGGAAGAGAAGGCAAGTGTGAGAGAGCAGCGCCAACATAGATAAATGGCCAGCAAATTAGTTCAACACGGCGTCGCTTCGTTTGCTTTCCTCCCACTTGTTGCCCTGTGACCCCCTGCTGGGAGACTTGTTGGCAAAAATTCATAATTTGTTGGGTAAACACTAAACGTTACAAGCGTTGCAGACCATGTTCAATTTCGATCCAAAGCTTTTGGCAATTTTTGGGGTTTTGCGTGGGACTAGAGTCTATTGAAAAAGCAATTTCAATTGTATTTTGTTTGTTAACATGTTACGACGCTTTAATGTTGTTAGAACGATCGATGGAGCTAAACTGTTCTCATTCTGTTATGCTGCTAGAAATAATCATTGATTTTATATAGCTTTGATGTTCTCACGTTCTCACTCTGTTAGGCAGCATTCACATAAGCCAATCTAAAGGATACTGTTAGCCTTTTTTATTCGGTTTAATAATAATAATATCTATAAAGATATTCTTTATTCATTTTACATACGCTTAGCTGTTCTCACTCTGTTTAACTATATTTCAAACATACAAAACAGATCTCACACTTTTTAAGCTGCTCTTACGCTCTGTTAAGCTGCTCTCACGCCTGTTAAGCTGCTCTCACAGCTGTTAAGCTGCTCTCACGCCTGTTCAGCTGCCCAGAATATAAGTACTAAGCTACTCTCACACCGCAGCTCTCACTATGTTAAGCTGCTTTCACACCTGTTAAGCTGCTCACTATGGCTAGCTCCTTTCACACCTGTTAAGCTGCTCTTACGCTCTGTTAAGCTGCTCTTACAGCTGTTAAGCTGCTCACGCTCTGTTCTGTTCTGCTCTCGCACTTCAGCTCTCATTATGTTAAGCTGCTCTTACGCTCTGTTAAGTTGCTCGCGCAATGTTAAGCCAATCTACAGCTGCTAAGCCACACTGCACTCTCACACTGTAAACACACTGTAAAGCACTTGCATAATTAACGAAATGCGAATAGAGTTGAGTAAATAAGGTGAAACTATTTAATATTCACAATTAGGCAAATATTATGGCAAAAGGTATGCATGGAAATAGTAAACAATTATGCACTCGCTGTGCATAATTACGAAATGAAGTCGAGCAGCAAGCGTGTTACGTGCTTATTTGCATAATCTGTAAGTGAAACGGAAACGGAAATTGGAGTAAATACGGCTTATCAGTTTACAGAGATATGCGTGCAATTGGTGTGCGGTTTTGCAGATTGAAATGCGGAATGCATGCAGCAGCAATAACCAGCAACAACAACAACTGCAACAACAACTGTTGCCATAAACCGAGCGTAGCCTCAGCTCAATACAGCACAAGACCGCAAAATGCTAAACGCAATGCGAAATGAAACGTCAGAGCAAACAATGCGCACAAAATGGCGGCACACACACACACACAGAGCAGTGTAAATACAAATACAGCACAACTGCACAGAATCAATAGGCAAAGGCAGCACCCGCTGCTACTGCTACTGCTACTGCTGCTGCTGCTGGCATGTCCTTCAACAAAGTTGACCTTGCACTTGCCACTTGCTGCTGCTGTCGCTGCTGCTGCCGGATGTTGATTTTCATGGTTTTGTTGCAAGGACGCGCTGCAAGCAGATAGCAATTGCAGCAGCAGCAGCATCAGTTGCACGCATCACTGCCTGCACGTGCCGCAACGAAGCACCAAAAAAGACACAAAAAAAAAAAAAAAAAAAATGCAAACTGCATCGAAAAGTGCGTAAAGTTTTGCCATCAGGCTCAAGCATCGCTTTTGGCCACAACCACGACGCGCTGTTTAATTACACACATTTTGTGCAATGCAAATTTTTTGCCAGTTTTTTCACTCTCTCTGTAGCTTGGCTCGTTGCCAGCACACACACACACACTGGCACACACAGACAGCAATTGTTATGTAAAACTATCAAAAATGGCAATTTAAATGCCGCCCCAAAAAAGTAGGCTACAAGCAAGTTAAGCAAGCTACACTCGACTATAAGATAGCCACTTTGACAAATTCTTTAGCTTAGTGCATAAATTACAAATGCGTTTGTAGGCCTTTCTCACACATACACGCAAGAATTTGCTGTTTTTCGCTATATGAAAAATCCTCTACTTAATAACTTTTGTGTTGCTTGTTCGATTGAGTTGAAATTTTCAGCGTTGTTGAGCACTATACTAAGCTACATGCATGCCAAATAATAATAATGTAACTTGCAAACTTTGCACAATATTTAAATATGAAAAAATGTTTATTATACAACTTTTAAGTTTTTTATTCAATTGAGTTGAAATTCTCAGCGTTGCTCAAAATTTTAGTTAGCTACTTGTATGCCAAATAATAATATTGTATTGTAAAAACTTTGCCAAATATTCAAAAATTATTTATTTTTGAGGACGTTGAGCTAAACACACGTAGTTTTAAATAGACTGTAAGTGTATATGCCTAAAAGCTATCTAAATGCCAAATTTAATAACTCTAGCTTATACTATAACTGAGTTATGTTTGTTTAAACTGACAAACGGACACGGAAAAGTCGACGACGCCTGCTTTTGCCTGCAACAAAGCTAATATACCACTTCTATTCACTTGCAATGGGTGCAATGTTATAAAAAGGCTACAGTTCGCATTGCATTGCAGTCTCATTGTTCCTACTTGCTCTCTCTCTCTCTTCACTCTCCTTTGCTGTGCTATGTGTGTAATTCAATTTAAATTGTTTCCAGCATGTTAGCATGCCATTGTGAGAGAGAGGCGGAGAGGGCAAGCTCTGCTTAGTGCTCTCTGTTCAGCTGTCAAAATGAAATAACCTGAAAACAATGTTGAGCACGTTATAAACGGCAAGCATAAATAAGCGCATTTCTAACTGCCATTGGATTACGCTAGAGAAACAGAGAGAGAAAGCCAAGTAGAACGTTTGCAATCTCTGCAGCAAAAATTGCAAATAGTTTGCCATTTTGTCATGAACTGCAACTCGAGTAGAGCAAGCTGTCGGCACTCTGTATATACTCCGGACTCGGACTCTATATACACACACACATACACACACACACGCATAATTGATTACACCAGCCACAGGACGCGTATTGATAACCCATGGCCAAGTAAACTCTGCCCTCATCCCTTTCTGCCACTCTGCGACACATTTTGATTAATGCGCAAACCAAGCAAACAAATTGTTTGCAGCAAATCGATAAAGCAAAATAGAAAATAAGTCAGAAGAAGTAGAAGAGGCAAACAAATATTATAGTTGAAGCTGTACTTAGCTGCGACAAACGGCAAACTTTGAAAAATACTGCGCAGAGACTGAAACTCACCTGCAAGGAGAAAAGAAGAGAAAAAACGTAGATTAGCAAACATATTGTAGTGGAACAAGTACTTTAACATAAACACAATTAACATAGAGTGAATTATAGTTAAATAACAGTTTTTTTCCAGTGTTTAACATAAACGCGTTTACATAGCAACATTAACATAGCACTCTTAACATAGAGTCAATTATAGTATAACATAAACGCGTTTACATAGCAACTTTAACACAGCACAGTTAACATAGCGTGAATTATAGTAATGTAGAGCTATTTTTATGGAGAACTACAGCCTCAACGCTCATCTCACTTGCTAATCAAGCAATTAAAAGTTAATTAATGCAATGCTTGTAATTAATATCAGTCCTCGCACATAATCTACTTCGCCTGCTTCTCATAATCGACTTATGGACCCCTTCGCAATTTGTCGCCCTGGGTGAGGGGGTTATGGGGGGAAAGTTGCTTCCCCGTCGCCAAATCATAAAAAGTTTCAACAAGTCACGCATTCAATTAAAAGCAGCCGCCCTAAGGCTTCAGCCGCGTCTACGGCTTATGCCCCACTGCACTCTTTACCTACAGCTCCCATAACTTTATCCACGGACTTGGGTGCGTTAATGTTTGCGGATTATAACGCCATGCCATGCCATGCCACGTCAAGTGGAGGCGCCTCAGCGGCCTGCGCGATGCGGTTATAAAAACTCGCATTTGCATTTAATTATTAAACGCTGCGCTCGCTCCGAGTGTGCTCTGAGTGTGTGTGTGTGTGTGTGTGTGTTACAGTTACCGTTATGTAATGCCCCTCGAGAGAGCGAAAGTTTTGTGGCAACTTCAATGCCACACATTACCAATTGCCTCGAGTTGTGCTGTGCATTTCTTTCACGATACTTTCCCAGACATTTGGGCCAACGTGCAACGCTTTAATGGATTGTGAGGGCAAGTCATAGCATTCTTAGTCCCAAACCCAAGCCCTGGCTCTGACTTTCTCCTTTGGGAAAGTGCACTTAAAAGTTGCTGCAACTAAACGCAAACTTTTCAATTAACTGCCAATTAATTTGCCACCACACACGGGTGCCTCCTCCTCCACCTCCTCCAACCGCCAAAAAAAAGTTCGTCGAGCCATCAGCGATATTAAAATACACTTGGGCTTTCTACGGAAGTTGATTGTATTTTACAAGCAGTGCGCAGAGGGTACGATTAAGTACTTTATGAAGATACAGAGAGATTTTACACGCTACCTTTATAACTTGTTTAATCTAATAAAAGTCCTAACTAAGACATTATTAGAACTTTTCTCGTTTTCTCCAAGTTTTTTAACAGTGTTCTGTAAAAAAAAGCTACTCTAGCTGTGCTCTGTTAGGAATTTAGTCAGTATTTACAGGCTTAGACGGTAAAAATCGTTAAAGTACAGTAGTAGTACTGCTAACTCAGTTCATTTCTTAGCGCTCTTCTTAACATAGGCGAAAGCATTACATTACAGTGCTCTGTTAAGCACACAGATCGTTACATTACAGTGTGCTGTTAACAGCTCACAAGCATCTGCTATTGTGGTTAAACAGTGTTCTCACTGCTAACAGACTTCTGCTGCTGTAGCTAAATAGTGTTCTCACTGCTAACAGACTATCAGCAGCTTAACATTGCTCTCACTGCTAGCAACCTTATGATACTGTAATTAAACAGCGTGCTCATTGCTAACAGACCCCTACTGCTATAGCTAAGCAGTGTTCTCACTGACTTCTGCTAGCAGTAGTTTAACATTGCTCTCACTGCTAACAGACTTCTGCTACTGTACTTAAACAGTATGCTAAACAAACTTCTGCTTGTAGTAGTTTAACAGCCCAAACGCACACTGCTTCAAGTGCTCAGAAGTCTCTTTTAATAGCCCACACAAAATAGAATTATATCAAGCAATTAGCAATTGGAATTTGCTTTATATACAGAGCCGTTACTTTGCTTTATGCTATTCCTATTCAATTAACAAAAACTAGCATAAATTTTCCTTTTTGATAAATTTCAAAGAAATTTGCTATTGCTATAAGCTGCTCTACGGTTTGGTTTTCCATTGAAAACTCAGCAAATTACATTAAACCAGTTAGAAACACAACTTGTCGAGAGAAAGAGAGAGAGAGAGAGAGAGGGAAAGAAAACACAACTCGAGTATGCTCAAAATTCGAATAGTTTGCTGTGCTGTGGCTCGTAATCAACTCGGACTCGACGATAGTTGCATTTCTATCCCTGCCAAAATCTCAACCTCCCCCCTTCACTCTGCTGCAGCCCCATTAAGCTTTAGAATTTCGTTTGCTGCAGTAAGGGGGAAAAAGCCGAAAGCAAAACTAGAGAGATTTTTGGCAAAGGTGAATGCAAGCGAAATATTTTAATAATGAAATGAATGACTAATGGAGCGACTGACTAACTGAGTGAATAACCCACAGACCGACTGAATGAGTGAGTCTTGACTGCACTCGAAATTGTTTATTTGCTGATTGAATATTTCATAAGTTGGTGTTATGCAAGTACTCCCCTCCCCCGTCTTTACTCTATCTAAATTCTTGGCAAGTTCACAGAAAAAATGCTATAACCGCCGACGCAGCCAGCGCTGTCATCGCATTATGCAAATTGCATATAGATTTTTTTTTTATTTTATTTTTTTTTTTTACCCTAGCGCACTTTTTGGGCGTGTCGACAATTGCCAAGACACCTGCAAATGTTCGGGAAATTGCAAGCGCCTGCGGCACAACAAATGCTTTTCTCGTTTCACAGGCAATCGCACAGCTTACGGCGATTCTTATTGAAAGCGAGAGCAAGATATCTATATATATGTATATAGAGAGAGAGAGAGCTCTGTAGCTACATTCAACATTTGCATATGCACGCGCAGCTAAGCAGCGCGTAGTGCTGGCAAATACAAACACAGTGGCGCACAAAAGTAGCTGTACAGCTGCAGCTCGCACTGCTATAATCCCAATAAGTACACAGTGTCGTCTGTCAAACATCAATTCAGTGTCTGCACACACACACACACGTGAGCAGAAGTATTACAAGTTGCCAGGCAGCAGCAGCTGTTGCAGCTATAAAGTCGAGCATACTCGACGCTTGAATACCTTTCATCCAGTATTTTTTTTTTGCAAATTCAATCTAAACAATAAAAAAATAAAACTTATGTAAAAGAAACACACAGCAGGTCGAGTTCACGCGCTACTAATTTTAATTTTCAAATTAAATGTAATAATGAAAATTTAAATATATTGTTTTTAAAGGATTTCAGCTTGGCATCCATATTTAAACATAAACAGTGTCTGCGTATAGTATAAAGAAACCAGCAACTCAAATTTGGTGTCTCTAGCATTTGTAGTTGCTGAGCAAACGGCATTTATGCAGAGTTACGGACAAACGGACAGAGAAAAAGCGCCAAAACGACACGACTGAACAAGAAAAACTACGTTTTTTGCTCTACTCTCTGCTCTGCTGCCCACTGCTGCCCGTGACATACATTTACACAAAGCTCATATGCCATTTTTACCCATTTTTAAAGGGTAAAGGATATAACAACTGCTCGAGCTGCCGTACAGTATTTTCAATTAAGTTGCACACACTGCACGCGTGCGGCTTAAGTCTAATCCCCTGACCACCAATCTGCTTCAGGCCTTAGCAACAATTTGACGACCTGACTGTCCCTGCACCCCCGTCACTCTCTGCTCTCCATCGTTGCTTTATGTTCTCGCTCTCCCACTGAGCCATAAAACATTCAGAGTTTTTATGCTGCAGTCGGCAGATAAAGCCACCGCCGAGCAATTCCAATCGAATTTTCCAACAGCCCGAACAATTTTCAAGGGACCCACAAATTTTAGTCAATAGTCGATAGTCCCTCATGTATGTATGTATGTAGTAGTAGCACGCATACATGTGCATTACTTGTGTCAACGCACTTTAATGTGCTGCGGTTCTACAGACATTGCAAAAGTTACGTAACTGAGATAGAATTTAAGATTAGATAAGAACTTGAAGAGCTTAAATTTGAAAATTATTTATATATTATTTTATTTTAGTATTTATTTTTATTTATTTTGTATTATTATTTTATCAATATTAAATATTATTCCCTCATCATTATTCATTTTTTGTTTCTTTTTATCACATTACTTTCATTATTACTTTACTTATTAACATTATATTACTGATTTTTATTTATCAATATTTTATCTATTTTATGTTAACCATTTTACTATTATTTTTTGTAATTTCATGATTATTTAAATCATTTATTTTATTTTATCATTTAATAAGTTTTTTAAAGCATTTTTAATTTAATCCTTGCTTATTTGTTTATTTTTTAATTTTATTTTTATTATTTTATTTTCAATTTTGTCATTTTATTAGAAACCATTATTATTTAACAATTGTTTTATTTTTTTATTATTCACGATATTTTTTCCTTTTAAGTTTTATGTCGTTTTTTTTAATGTTTTTATTTTGACAATTATATTTTTACTGTTATTATGTTTTCAGTAGTTTTATATTATTATTTCCATTGAAATTATATATTTTTATCTTTATATTAAATTCTGTTCCGCGCGCACAAAAGTATGCTACACTATTTGCAACTTCCCTTCCCACCCGCTGCGCTTAGCTTACCCAAACTTCGCTTGACTGTGCCACGTGACCGACTGCTGCTGCTATTGATGGTGACGGCAATTGTTGCCGTTGTCTTTGGCTTCAACTTAGGCGCCAGCGTCAGCGGCTTCGAGCGCATCAGCGTCAACTGCTTCAGTTGCTGCTGCTGCGCCTGCTGCTGCTGCTCCTGCGTAGCGCTGGACAACGCCGACGTGGAGACCGATGTGCTGGCGCGCTTGTAGCCCTCGGTGAGGAAGGCGGGCGGCGGCGTGATGGGCGGTGCCGGTATGAACAGCTGCTCATCGACGGGCGAACTGGCCGCCGTGCTGGGCGCTGTAATGGATTCACGCAGACGCAGGCCGCTTGGCTTGAGCGTGAGGTTCGCGCTGCTGCCGGCGCCAGCTGCTGTGCCCTCATTGCAATAGAGCTCCAGATGATGCTTGTCGCAGCGTCGCCGCCGACGTATGTTCGGCGCAATTGTCTTCATTTTGCAGCCATGCGCTGTGGTACCGGAACCGGAACCGGAGCTAGAGGCCAAGGCGGCGGCCGCTGCCGAGGTACGGGACGAGGAGCTGCCGTCTTTGGAATTGAGGCGTACGTAGTGCACTCGAAAGATACGCACGGGTTGCTTCGATTGTTGTTGTTGCTGTTGTTGCAGCAACTGTTGCTGCTGCTGCTTCTGCTGTTGATGCTGCTGCAGATACTCCTTGTAGGTCTGTTTGCGCGCCGTGGACTGCGGCTGATGGCTGTGACTACAGGCGGTTTCGTATTGCAGCATCGAGGCGCGAAGAAGAATATATATATTTTTATATATATTTGATATATATATTTCTCGCTAGAGTACAGTTGTGTGTCTAATTGAAAATAGTAACTTTCTGCGTATATCGTTCATAGATTATTCAGTTATATATATATATATGTATATCGATTTGTTGCTCGATTAAAATGGAAGCTTTCAATTGCTGCGTTTGTAACTTTGTTTGCTTAGTCTGTATTTGTATTTGTATTTGCGTTTGTATTTGTATTTGCGTTTGTTTTATTTGTTTTTACTTTCACAATGTTTTGCGGCTAAATATATATATATTTTTTCTTTATTATTTATTTGCATTTATTTGTATTTATTCAACAATTTTCTCTTTACTTTAAATTGTCTATGAAAAATATTTGCAATATTTTTTATATAACTTCACGATATATTTTTTATTTTTTTGCTGGCAAACATCAAGTCAAAGCGTTCGCTATATATGTGTATAATAGTCATATATGGTAAATATATATTCTTGTAGCATAAATATTTGCGTTTTAACTGTGTCACATCGATGTACTGAAAGCCTCTTTAACGCGCGTCTTTGAAATGTTTGTAGATATCTTTAAATATATATATATATATCTATATAACTGTATATATACCAAATGTACGTGTATATAGTTGCTATATATTTATCAATTATTTCTGAAGTTTATTGAGTAGTTGCATTTGCTTTATATAGTTATATTTAGTTGATTACACTTAGTTTTTCTTTTATTTTATTTTTTTTTATTTTTTTTTTTTTGAGTTAAAAATTCTTTAAAATCGTAGTGTTGTTGTTGTTGTATTGTAGCTTTGCTTGTTGTTGTTGTTTGGTAGACTTCACTTGGCACAGGAAACAATGTTATTTATTTTTATTTTTATTTTTTGTTTTATTTTATTTTTTTTCTTTTGTATGCTTTTTAGTAACTTGTGTTTTGTCTTTCTTGTAGAAACTCTGGTAAATTTGGCCTGCAAAATTGAGCGTGTCGCATAATTAACTTCGATTTTTGTATACCAGCGTTTGTCAATGATATGGTATACCCCGCACTCTCTCTCTCAAGGCCCCTCTCAATCTAAAAGTATTGCCAGCCCAAGAATGCAAATTTCTGCGACCCGAAAACTTTTCCAGGCTACTTAAATATGTATGTGTGTTGGTCTGTGTTTGTTGGGTGCGGCTTTGCCACGCCTTAAACTGAAATTGCTAATCAAACAAAAAAGGGCGGGGCGCGAGGGGCGTTCGAGGGGCGCCAGCCGCAGTGCTCATCATTATGTAAATGTTGATTTTTCATAAAATTAATGACTTGGCACCACATTGAGGCAGGCTTACAGCTTTCTCGCTCTCTCCCACTCTCTCTCTCATTTTCTCACTCCGCTCTCGAAAAGTTTGTATTGATGCCACTGACATATTGGCCGGATGCTCTATTGATAGCATTGAAACGTGCCCGAAATATTCGATTTGATTTTACGACAAACCATAAAAAAGCCGAGAGAAAAAAGCGAGAACGCGAGCAGAGAGCGGTGGGTGTAAGGGCGCTAAGGGCAGCCACATGGGCGTGCCAAGGCGAATAATTAAGCCAAAGCCAAAGCCAGGCCAAAAGCTGCACCACAAATCGTGCCCTATGTGTGGGAGTAATGTAATTTTGATGTTTGCCTGGCAAATTGAATAGGCGCACACCACACGAGTTTTTCCTCGAGTTTTCGCCAAGTTTTTCCTGCATAATAGACGCATATGGCAACATCAAATGAGGCATTCCAATCAGAAATGACGATACTTATTTTCTATAACTTGTCACTTGGCGTGCTTGATGGGAAAGTAGACGGAGTTTATTGTAGTATATTTCTAAGCGCAACTAGGCGAATACCCTGCAGTTGCAGCGCAGCAAAAATATATATTTCAAATAGAGTTGAACTAACTATATTTTATAGAAATAAATATTTATAGTATAGAAATTGTGAATAGGCATAATTTGTAGAAATAGAAAAAGTAATTCCTCTATCACTTCCACAAATTATTTATAGTTGCTTGAGCTCGTCAGCAAATTATTACTTATAGCAGAGACATTTTTTCCTTATCTCTTCTATAAAAATAATAAAACAAATAATTTAAATTTCATTTTAAAATGTCGATATTATATAAATTTCTATCCAAATAATAGAAAATGTTCAGCTTATTGAGTTATGCTTGGAAAAAAAAGAGAAAAATAGTAACAAATTGTAGCTCAGCTAGGAAAAACGCTTTTTTTATAATTTGCTAAAAGGCAACTCTTAGGAAATTGTGAAAAATTTAATTAAAATTGAGTTTACAAAAGAATTTACTTTAATATTCATTAAATATAAAAAGAAATCAGTGATAGACTGAATCTCAAATTAAGCTCAATCAAACTGTAATCTTATCATACATGCTCTTTCCATACAAAATGAGGACAAGCCATTGCTCTCTTAACCTTTATTATTAAGTATTTTGCACAGGCCACGCTTTTCAAGTAATAAAGTAATTAATAATATAAACCAAGAATAGAAAAATAAAGAACACATTAGAGAAATGCGGTAAAATCTATCTGAACTTGAGCTTGCAATAGAACCTGATGGAACTAGGAATATTTGTTTAATATTTTAATCAATCTGAATAGTTTCCATAAAATAAAAACTATTAAAAAATCTAAATAGCTTCAGCTAAATTAAATAATTCCCAAACACTTGCTAAACAGCAAACCCATTGCGCTCCGCCACTGTTTTGCAGGGTATTCCGCACGCTTGTCAGCACAGTGCTATGGCATTCCATTTGCAGCTCGCAGCTTGCTCCTCGCTTTCAGTTTGGCAGCTGGCAGGCAGGCGAGCTGCGAGCTGCGCTCAGCTATCAAGTTGCGTTCGTAATAAGCCAATCAATTCAGTGTCAGATGAACTGCTTCATTAATTTCCCACACAAAGCCCTCGGTTCTGCTGCCAGTGCACATGGCTCCACAGAGAGCAAGGGAGAGCGAGCGAGCGAGCGAGAGGGGAATTATGAAGAGCGAGCAGACAGACAGACGGGCAGACAGACAGAAACTGAAGTATCCCAATAAACGACGCATGCCACAAAAGTCACGTAAGCGTCAGGCTCCCGCCCCGTGGGCCCCTAGCCTAGCCTAGGGTTGGGCCGCTGTGAAATAAGCCTGCTTTAGCCCGGAACAAGGACACTTCAGGCTAGCTGCCAGATGGCTGCCTGCCTGTCCGTAACTCTGTCCGTATCTGTCCGTATCGTAACTTATTATTTATGTAGCGAGAGAACTGAGCGCAAAGAAAAAAACGGAGAAAGTTGGAGAAAGAAAGAGAGAGAGAGAGAACTGGGAGCCTATCTCAGGTGTGTATTGTATTTTAAAGGCAGAGGGAAAAAAGCCACGTTAACAGCGCCTCGCATCCGGCTGTAAATAATAATATCGCTTGAGCTTGTGGGCCCAAATTGAAGGCAACGCCCTAATGGCCGCTCGTTAGGGCGCACCATTAGTGGGAGTGGCAAGCAAATTGACCAGCGCGAATGACATGGCGAGCTGCGTACGATAATGGACGGCAGAAGCAGCAGAGCCTCCAGCAAATGCCCACAAATCCCGGAAAGATTCAGCACAGTTATTTGTAGTTACCAATGTGTGTGTGAGGCTGTGAGTGAGTGTGCGTGTGTGTGTGTGTGTATCTGTAGTGCACGCGTGTGAGTTATTTGCCGTCCAACTGGCACACTAATTGTAAAAGTTTCAGGCCTCATGTCAATTTGGCTGCGAGTTTTTGCTTTATTTCTTCGGCTTGGATTTTGGCTCATCAAATGGAAATTTGGCTATTTATTTTGGGCTCAAGGCAAAGCCGAGGCAAAACTTCTAATTGAATAGCAATTGCGAATGTGTGTGTGTCTCAGCCACAAATTGAAATGAAGTCTCGCATTTTGTTTGCATAATTTTGGGCGATATTCGAAAAGTACTCGAATTAGCCAAGTTCTGTTTGTTGTTGTTGTTGTTGCTGTTGCTGTAGTTTGCTTTGAAATTAGACTAATATAAACAGCAGACACACCAGACAGGCAGGCAGGCAGGCAGGCAGGCAGGCAGGCAGTCAGGCAGACATGCAGACAGACAGTGGTAAAAGCTATTTAAATTCATTTGAAAAGTTGGCAGTGGGAAAATTAAGCAGGCATAATCAGCTCGAATATTTGACATATAAATGAAATATGCTTGTGGCTGTCAGTTAATTAGACAAGCATAGTTGCAGGCAGACAGACAAACAGACAGGAAGAGCGGCAGGGCAGACAGCGAGAGAGAGTGACAGGCAAAGGAGTCGGGCAGGCAGACTGATAGAGAGAGAGAAAAAGAGGGAAGGCAGGGCCGATAGAAAAGCAGTCGTACAGACAGAGGAACAGATAAGCAAAGCATACAAGAGACAGAGCAGACAGAGGATACAAGAGCGCAGTTCAGACAGACAGAGAGAAAAAACAGAGACAGACAGCATAGGCAAAAAACTGGGCAGACAGAGAGACAGAACAATTTCAGCAGACAGGCAAAGCAGACAGAGAGACAGAACAGAAGACTGTAGCCAAAATTCAGACAGGCAAAGCAGACAGAGAGACAGAAGAATTGCAGCAGACAGAGCGACAGACTGACTGTGGGCATAATACAGACAGGCAAATGAGACAGAGAGACAAGACAATGGCAGCAACAGAGAAAAAAGCAGGCAAGGCAGACAGAGAGACAAAATAATAACAGCAGACAGAGCGACAGACAGACTGGAGACAGAACAGGCAGAGAGGCAGGCAAAGCAGACATAGAGCAGATCTGACAAACACAAGACTCAGTTACAGCAGACAGACAAAGCCAAAGTTGACTGAGAGACTAATAAAGAGACAGCTGGAGCAGACAGCAGACAAGCAAGGGAGACAGAACAACAAGAGAGCAGATCAGACTAACGACAGACTACATTACAGCAGACAAAGCTGCCTGAGAGACCAGCTGTAGCAAACAGACAGACTGTGAGACAAACAGAACAGACAGCAGACAGGCAGGCAGGCAAGACAGACAGAAAAAGACAGTCAAAACCTTGCAAACCAAGCAGAGAGACATATAAATAGCTAGGTAGACTGTCAGGCAGGCAGGCAGGAGTGTGATTGACAGACAGACAGACAGTAATATAGACTGTCAGACAGACAGAGAGAGCGAGAACTTCCCACAGCCTCGCATAATTTGCGAAAATGTAATCCAATTAGCCTGGCAATTAAAAGGCAACCTCAGCGCGTTAATTTATTGCATTAAGTACGTGTATCTTTCACTCTCGACTGGCGGCCAGACAGCGCGAAAATGACATGTAAATACATGCACAGACAGGCACACACATGCGTAAAAAAACACTCAAACACACGTCTCGATAGATTTCCACCTTGACTTTGGGGCTCTGCAGCAGTCAATGCACTGCGAGGCATGGAGAAAAGTGAGTGTGTGTGAGTGTGTGCGAGTGTGTGCGAGTGTGTGTGACAGTTCGGGTATGCGAATGAGTGTTTTATGAGTGTTCACACTCATTTGATAAATGTGCACAAAACAAATTTCAATTTCATTCACGGCCAAATGGCAAAATCTTTTATTTTAGACGCGCGTATTTTCTTTTCGGGGCGTGGGCGAGAGAGAGGGAGGGGCCCAAAGAGAGCAGCATAAACATTTGCGAAAAACATAAATATAATTTTACTTTTTTTTGTGTGTATTTTTTTTTCTCAACACAATCACAAACACAACACACTGGAGCCACGCGTTGTGTTTAACAGCTCGTAAAAACGTAGCGAAAAACGTAACGTAACGTAAGCGTAACGTAAAAACGCGTTGGGAAAATCACAAATCACAAAATAAATTCCAAAAAGGAAATTCGGAAAACTTAGGCGGATAAAAACGAAAAGACAAAAAGGCGTCCAAATTGTCTTTTGTATCACATCACATTGGAAATTTCGCGCTGGCTTTTCAATCAATAAACATTTTCATTCAAAAATATATTTTTGAAAAATTCTTTCAAGTTTTCTTTTGGCTTTGCTTTTCGCCAAATTCTTTTTTTTTTTTTGGCGCTTTGCGGCCGACGCGTCTGAGATTTGCCAACAAACTGATGCCGAACGGAAGCCGTCCAAATGTTTTTCATGACACCGTCAAGAGGCAAGGCACAAGGCGAGGCGCAGCGCGTCGCAGCACAGCGCAGCGCGTCGAAATCAACGCAGCAGCGAAGCAACTGCGACACAAACAGCGACCGCGACGCCAACTGCGACAGCGACGCTGGCTGTGGCGACGCTGGCTGCCTCTACTGATAAGCAGCAGAGAGCTTTTGCGCGAAGAGCAGCACGCATGCTGGCCAAACTTACGCTCTCACTCTCACTCGCAGTTCGGGCCCGCTCTTAGATCGGCTATAAACTATTTGATGGCGTCGTGAATTAAGCCATTAGTTCAGTGTTTTAGCGTAAAATAAATACTTGAACTAATTAAATGTGCGTTTAATTTTATTTAATTCAATTGAAGGCGAATTTTGTGCTGAGATTGAGGCAATTTTTGGAATTGTGGATAAAACGCAGAAAATAAATAGAAAATTGAGTTGTGAGAAAATTTTCCAAATCGCAGAAAAAAAAATCTAAATATATTATAGCAACTATTAATTAATTAAAGGCTTGATTAAGGCGCAACTAAAAAATAAATAAAAAAATTGGGTTGTAAGAAATTATTTCGGATTGGAGAAAAAAATCAGAAGATAATAATAAATATAACATAATTCATAAAAATATACAAGAAACGTTTAATTGAGATCCAAATAATAAATGAATAGCAAATTGAGTTGTAAGAAATTGTTGCGAATTGGAAGATAATAATAAATATTATATAATGCACAAAAAGTATAAAAACAACGCTTAATTTAGACGCAACTAAAATTAAAAAAAAAAATTGATTTATATTTATATATATTTTTTATATATTTATTGTAAAAAATAATAATCAAGAAACGCTAAAAATTTAAGCACAACTAACTTTGAACTGTGATTTAGTATGCAACCGAAACACATTTTTGCAGAGTGAAAAGCGGAAAGTAAAATCTTTTCTATACGAAATGAAATTGAAAAATCGATCTAAAAATAATGCTATTTTTGGTTTATAAATATAAATATTATTATTTAAAAAAAAAAATTAATAAAAACATTTGCAAAACTTTTTAAAAATAATAAAATTTTACTTAAATAATTATTATGTGTAATCGAAACTTGAAATTCTCTTTTGAAATATTTATATTACCTTTAAAAAAGCATTATTTTCAAATTAAAAATTAGTTTAGTAACATTTTTAATTGTCATTTATCTTGTAAATATCACTACCCAATCGCGTACCCTCTTCACTTGCAACCCATCGCGCGCTTCTCTCTTAAAGCGTAGCCCGAACAAAAGCTTTCGCTCTTTGCCGCGCAACACGCCTGAGCGAGAGCTTTTTTGCGCTCAGACAGAGAGCGAGCAGCACACAGCAAAATAACAAAGTAGTAGCGCTGCTCTCTTCCTCAGTGCGTCTCGCTTGCACACACGCGGTGCGTTTTGTTTATGCTGAGCCTGTTTGTTGGCCCGGCTCAGCACGCACACACACACACACTAACACACACACACACGCTAAACTGTGTTGTCCTTTCGCTGTTTATGCATGCAGTCCGATTGAAATCATCCAGTGCAATGGCTGGGGCAGAGGGGCGGGCGGGGGGTTATGAGAGCGAACCTGTAGCTTGAGCAGATTTTGTGCGTCAATGCAGCAGCAGCAGCGGCAGCAAGCGCCATTGCCATGGCCAAGTGCGTTTGTATTTGTATCTGTGTGTGCATCTCCATCTCGCCTTTTCTTTCTCGCTCTATCTGTGTGTGTGTGTGTGCGTGCACGCGCGTGTTGCCTGTTGCATATTTCACTCCGTCAAGTGAAATTCAAATCTTTTGTCCTCGCCAGTTGTGAGTTTTAATTAACAAGGACACGCTGCTGCGACTGCTGCAGCCACGCCCACGCCCACGCCCACGTCGAAGAGCAAACAACAGCAACAGAAACATTGATTAATTATTGCAATTAGCAGACAGCGAGAAAAACGGAGAAATATAAAGAAAAGTTGAGAGAAAGACAAGGAGAATCAAATGAGCAGCACGCTGTGCAGTTAATGAGCAAGCGCAGAGGAGGTGGAGAGAGGAGGAGATTGTGAGACCTGCTTGATAATTAGATACCCTGCACTGTTGATTATGAAAAAATTTTATAGAGATTCCCTAGCATAAAGTTTTACAAATATATTTTTGAATTATTATACTGCCTAAATATTGTTTTATTTAATTATTTTTCAAATTTTTAATTATTATTATATATTTTATTATTATTAAATATTTTATTATTATTATATATTTTATATTATTATATATTTTATTTTTATTATATATTTTATTATATTACTTATTTATCATTATTTACGGGTGCGGCCACTCGAGGTGCTCTTTTTCTTTCAATCGTCAGCACAGCAGCCCCAGTGGCACTTCCATTAATCTCAGGATTATAGCACACCGAGCAATTATTCTTCTTTCAATCGCGAGAGCAGTTTAGCACAATTTTTCTTCTGCTTTCAATCGTGAGAAAAGTAAGACGAGTTGATCTTCGTTTTTCAATCAAGAGAGCAAACGCAAGAGCTGTTCTTCATCCTTCAATCGTGAGCACATTTCCACTTACTGAAACGGCATTAACGAAGATGAGGAACGGTTCAACATCGTTTCCGACAGAGTCCTATGAAGATATTCGATGTGATCTCGAGGAAGAAGAGAATTTATTTGAAACACGTCTGCACTGCACTACACTTGAAAGTCAACTGAAGAAAATGCTTGACGGACAGAGCTCTATTTAAAGTCTTTCAATCGTGAGCGCATCCGCCGAAGCTATGAGAGCGCTTTACCCGAGCAGTTAATTCCTCTCTATCGTCGATTATACGAGGCTCTTTCAATCGTGAGCACATCTACCGAGCTGTTCTTCTTTCAATCGCGAGCGCAGTTAAACAGACGTTTTCTTCTTCTTTCAATCGCGAGAGCAGTAAGACGAATCGATCTTCGTCTATCAATCATGAGAGCGAAAGCACGAGCTGCTCTTTCGGCTAGAGTCGTGTTCTTCCTCTTTCAATCGTGAGCACATCTGCTGAAAAAGTGCAAACGCAAAGTTGAAGCTGTTCTTCTTCATTCAATCGCGAGAGCAGTTACATTTATTGTTCTCTCAATCGTTAGAGCAGAAACAGATGTTGTTCTTCTTCTTCTTCTTCTTTCAATCGTGAGAGTAATGCGTTGTTGTTTTTGTATTCGTCGTATTTAAAAATTAAGAATTATTTTTAAACGGCAAAAGGTAATGGAGTACACTCGACTGTAGCTCTCTCTACTTGTTTCTATTATTATTCATTTATTAAATATTTGATTTTTTTTTTTTTTTTTTAATATCTTATTACTCACTTTATTCCTATTGTTTTTATTATTATTTATTTATTTCATAAATTAATAAATTAAATATTTCTATACGTAGGTATTTTAAGCTGAGTTTTATCGATGTTTGCAGTCACTTTTCGGGCACTGCCACGCCCACCAGCTTACATAACACACTCAAGCAGTCGCTGCACTTGCCCCGCCCTGCGGCTAAGTCCACACAAGGCTGCAAATTAGCGCAGCAGCACAGCGCCTTCATTAGAGGCGCCCGTAAGCATGCAATGCTTTTTATACAACTTCCTCGCAATCTCTCTGGCCATCTCTCTCGCTCACTCTCTCTCCCTCTCACTCTGTAATTCAATGTCGTCTTGAGGCAAACTTACCATGTGCCAGTCTGACAAGGCTTCAAAGTCATAACTTGAGCTTGTCCGGCGCATCCGTTTTTTGGCGCTGTCACTGTCAATGCCACAGCCGCTTCCTGTGTATGTCCTGTCTATCTCTACTGCTTCCCTCCCCCCCCCCCCCCCTTAGAAACACCCTCTTGCTCTGTCGCCGGTGTCGCGCGCCTCAATGCCAAGTGCCGCCGCATTGTCAACACTTCATTTCGCTTTTTTTTTGCCTGCTTTTGCTGCTCGCTCTGCGCCTCTTTTTCATTTGCAATCAGGCGACGTATTATGAACATCCTGACAGCCCTTCCCTCCCCCCCTCTCTCTACCTCACCCTATCACCCTTCACGACTGCCAAAGGATATGTGCACACTGACCCGAAGGTCGTGCTGCTCAGCTGCAGCTAAAAATAACATTGCGTTGTGTCCCTGACAATCGCGTTGGCGCCCTTCCCGAAGGACTTTCCCCGGCCGAGGCAAAAGGTCGCGTATAGCACACAAACAACGAGCATTTGGAGTCGGTTAAGTAATCGCCATGATTAACTAAATGAAGTGCGAGTTTACTTTATATTTTTAGCATTTTTATGAGAGGTGCCAAAAAAGGGTGTTGTAGTGAAATTGGGGTTAGGCTGGCGCTGCTTTGTGGAAAGGGTTGCGTTTCGGAAAATATTGAATGAGTTTCTTAAGCCAGAATTTTCAAATATGGTAAAGAACTGCTAAGGTCCATATTTTGAAAGTTTCTTTATTTAATATTTTTCTTTTTTATTGATTTTTTATTTATTTTTTTTATTTATTATCATTTTATTTATTATTATTTTATTTAATAATATGTTATTTTAAATTAATAAATATTTTATTGTTTATTTTATTGTTAAATTGCTCTTCATATCTGTAAACTATCAATATTTTATATATAATTTTTTTTTTTTAAATGAAATTGAAAATACGAAAAACTAAAAAAAAAAAAAAAAAATAATCATTTCTTATTATTATTATTCCTTTAAGAGCCCTTTTTTAAGTTTGTTGATAATTCTTTGAAATCGTTAATTTTTAAATTTTTTACAGCTGAATGCCAAGTTCATAACATAAAGTTTTTAAAATAAAAAATTGACAAAGTATAAAATATGATTTTGCAGTATTATTATGCCTCATGCTTGCATCAAATATTCTACTGCCTCTGCTCTTCCTCTCTCTCTTCATCTTCCTGTCTTTTGTTTAAGAATTTCCCCCTGCATTTGCTCTTGTATCTTCAAGCAAAGTAAAAAAAAAAGAACAAACGCTGCGAGAAATGCCGCACGAGTTCCGTCGACTTCCGACATGATGGAAAACTTTCGAATGGCAGGGAAATGAAATGAAAAACGTGAAGACAAAAAGAAAATATCCTACACACACACACACACAAATAGTTTGCGAGGGGAGCTCATAAAAAAAGAATCAATGCGAGATGGCAAAAGGCTAATCGAAATGAGAATTAACGACAAGTTGCAAGCAGTTGGCAGCAGGAGCAACGCTTCAGGGTCAAATGAATTTTATTCTACAGTAATGTGAAAAATGTGCACAAAACAAAGCAGCAAAAAAACATAACAAATAATAAGAAGAATACAAAGCAACAACAGCAACGATAACTGGAAATATGCGAGAGCAACCAGCCAAAATGCCGGAGAAAGAATGGCGTCCTTCCGCTCTCGTTGTCGTTGTTGTTGTTGTTGTTGTTGTTGTGCCATTGACAAGCCAAAAGCGATGGCAAACAAAGGCCGAGCCGCATAACAACAGATAGACAGCAACAGAGCACAGACAACAACAACAACGATGACAGCGAACAGCAAAAAGGATGACCGCGGGCTCAAAATTCCAAGGCAAATGAAAAACAAATACCAGCAAGAAAAACGATATACAACAACAACAAAAACAACAGGGCAATGCAATTGAAAATTCTGAAAAAAAAAACAAAAACAAAATAGCAAAAAAACACGAACAAAAAAAAATTCTGAAAAAAAAACACAAAAAAATAGTCAAAAACACGTACAAAAAGAAAACTCTGAAAAAAAACACACAAAACAAAAAAAATAGTCAAAAACACGAACAAAAAACAAAACAAACTGAAAACAGTAGAAACCGCAAAAAAAAATTGCTTACATAATCACACGGAAAGTGGGCGAGAGTGGGACAGCAGCAGCTTCGAAAGGAGCCGCGGGAGCCGGGGAGCAAAGCAGTGCGAGAGCAGCAGCACGTGTTTGTCTCCCGTGCAGGCTGCGCCTTGAAGCTGAATTCAATGTTTTTACTTGAACTTGAATTCGAGCGCTCTCTGCTCTCTCGTTCTCTCTCTCTCTCTGCCCGTGTGTGTGCGTTCCTCATTATACGCGCACGTGCTGGAAAGCTCTCGCACTCCCACAGCCAGTCACAACATTGCGCTCTCTTTGGCGGCGCTCTCTTAAAGCCCAACTTGGGCGTCATTACAGATGCGGCGAGTGACGCAAGTGATAAAATATTGATGCCAAAGAGCGCAACAGTAAAGCAACAACAACAACAGCAGCAAAAACAACAAACAAAAACACAGCAAAAGCAAAAGGAGAAGAAGACAAACTATTTAGCATGTTAATGATAATTTTGGGGCATAACTTGAATGGTTTTTATGGAGCTAACAGGTTGCCGACGCGCCCCAAAAAGGCGGCTATACTAAAAATAATCCTCATGCAAATGCACAAAGTTGTGGCGAAGTAAACAATTATGCACGACTAACAGATACGCTGTATTCACTTTGAAATTTAAGCATATTTTAACATATTTGCTTTATAGACTTTATTTTAGTCTTGCCTAGGCTAAGCACGGTAATTATGCACGACTAACAAATACCACTTAAAAGATTGGGCATATTTCACAATATTTCTATGACATAATAAATACGTAACAAAATTTGAATATAAATAAAAATATTCCTCAAGAATATGGGCTACAAATTATTGAAGAGAAAATAATATGCTCGACTGACATGTACTCTTTAAATGCTTAATGTGCAATTAAGCATATTTCAAAATACTTTTATGACATATTTACCTATGTAATACATTTTTAATAAAAACAAAAAAACACAAGAAAATAGCATAAAAAATGTTGTAGAGAAAAAATTACGCACGACTTGCTTATATCCTTTAAATGATTAATTTGCAATTAAGCATATTTTACAATATTTGATGACAAATGTATGTAATAAAATTTTAATAAAAAAAAAAACCTGAAAAAAAGGCCTTAATATTGTAGTAGAGAAAATATTAAGAACGATTTGCGCATACCCTTTAAATGTTTAGTTTGAAATTAGACAGATTTCACAATATTTTTATTTTATGTAGTGAATTTTCAATAAAAATAAAATTATGCGAGCCAAATATGTTAAAAAAGAAACTTATATGCACGACTAGCGCATACCCCTTAATGAAAAATATTTACCATTATATCTAAGCATATTTTCATATATATATAATATATATAAGCGCTCAATACTGTGCTAAGCATGCCCCATTTACCCTTACAGGGTATTTCAACGAACTAAGCTCTATACAGTATAGTTTTTATGCGCAGCCATTCGCAATATTCATGAGCCAGGTCCAAAAAAAACTGGCCAATAAAAAGAAACAAAACGCGAGCGAGACAAAGCAAGAGAAAGATATATATATATATATATAGAGAGAGAGAGAGAGAGAGAACTGAACTCGCGCTGCAGAGTAAATTGCCCAAATTAAATTTTAATAATTAAATGCAGCCGAAGACTGGCGCGAGTCACTGTAGCAGTAGCAGTAGCAGCCACAAATCCAGTCTTTGCCTTTTTCGCTCCCCCCTCGTTTTGCTGCTCTGCTTTGGCGGGTCCATTCGCAAGACGCCCACGTGCAAATTTGCATGCGAAATTCGGTTAGGAAAACAGCTTGAGGAGCTCACTTGAAACATGTCGTTGCATAAATAAAACCGTTTTAAAACACAATGCTAACAACGATGATAATGACGATGTTGATGATGATGCTTGGGATGCTGCTGCTGCTGCTGCTGCTGCTGTACTTGATGATGATGAGAATTAGGTTGAGCTCAGTCGTCGTCGTCGTCGTCGACTTTGATTGACTACCAGAACTTGAAGTACATTTGCATAAGACTCGAGACTTACACACAATGGACAATGAGTGAGAGAGATGGCAAAAGAGGAAGGAACTAACCTAACAGAGGTTCCCTTGCCCAAGCTTGACAGCGGATAATCCCCAACAATCCCCAAACACATAAATTTCGATATTTAAATGAGCAAATGCAACAGAAATTTATGAAAATAAGATTAGAGAACATTCCCTGGCATCTGTCGGGAAATTTCAACTTAATTCGATTATCAAATGGGGAATTTGGTAGATTGATTTGCGGACGTGAGGGAAATATAATGCCGAAGTGCCGAAGCATTGGGAATGAATACGAAATGTCCCTAATTTCTTTGATGAGTTTTAATCTTAAGTTGACAGAAGTGACTTGAGATATGCAGCAGTTTTAATAAAAATTATTATATTAATTTAAAAAAGATACTGTGTGTTTTAAGAATAAAATGAATAAGAAATTTTGAATCTATTTAAAATTTTCCGGTTTTTAGTTTGCCAGTTATAAAATGAAGGAAGCTAAGTATTTTGACTCTAGATATGCAGGAGTTTTGGTAGATATATTACATTTATTTTGAATATATTGTATTTATATAAAAAAAATATTTCGATAATAAAATTAATACAGAATTTTGAATTACTTTAAAATTTCCTGGCTTTTGTTTTAATTTATTTTTACAAATAAGAAGAAATTATTTTAATTCCAAGTTGAAGGAAGTGAAGTTATATAGACTTGAGATATGCAGTAGTTTTGGTAAAAAATATACGTTTTTTTTTAAATTTGCAGAATATTTAGAAGTACAAATGTATCAGGAATTGAATTTTGAATCTATGTAAACACCTAATGAAGCTATGATAATGTCAAATATTCCAAGTTTTCCACCTAAAAGAATTTTCTATGCTTGAACTCCCTGAATTTCTTTTTAAAATGTTAAGCCATAAGTAGAATTAAATTCAAGGTTTCATAAAGTAAAAATAAAATATTTAAAAATGGGAAAAAAGGAAGAAAATTCTATTAATTACTTTTCCATATCTTTTTTTTTCTCATTTGTAAAAAAAAATATATTCCCTTAATTTCTTTCCATTTGAAATCTTAATCCGGCAAATGGAATTAACGCAACTTTTCCTCAAGTCGTAAATCGTTTAGGCTGCCCTTCGCCGTGCTGAAGGTTAAACATGAAAATGTTCTTAGCAGCAGCACAAGAACAAAAAAAATGACCATAAATTAAGTATTCAGTTTCAGTTAGAGCCAAAGCGAAAGAGAACACGCCATAAACAAATTAGTTAGCCTTGAAATCTGTACAAAAAAAAAATAAATGCAGAACAAATTCCTGCACTCACTGCGCGATTCGGTAATTCATTTTTATGAGCTGGAACTGGGGGGGTAAAGTTCCTCTGCGGTCAGCGGAGGTTGCACAACTTGGCTTTGACTGTGGCTTTCTAGACTTCTAGACTTCAGACTTCTCCCACTCTTTTTTTTTTGGCAGCGCGAAACGAAAACAAATGATTATCAATTTGCTGCTGCCACCTGCCAGAAACTTGTGCATTTTATGCAATAAACAAATTTGCCAGCCCCATTGCCCTCCAGTTGCCACGCCTCCAACTCCCCTTCCAGGGCACATTTATAAATCATCGCTGACTGCAGACTGCAGACTGCAAACTGCAGGCAATCGTCGTCAGTCAAGGACGAGCGAATAATTAACTTCAAACTGGCAGCTGAAGCTGATGCTGAAATTGAAATTCTCCGAGCACAACAAAGTACATAAAAACGAAGCAAACACACGACTGGCATATACCCTGCAGCTAACTCTAAAAAATTAAGCATATTTTCGTTACTTTTGAGTTTTCAACTCGAAAACTTTTGTAATTTTGTTTTTTACGCTAATTTTAATCAATTTCATTGATTTTCAGTGAAAAATGAAGATTTTAAATTTTTGCCAAAAATTTTACATTTCTGCAAGGGGGTAGCATGGAAAAATTCTCAAAAAATTGAAATTTTTAAATATTGGAAAAATGCATAAAATTGGTATGCCAATTCAATTTGCGGTCCAAAACATAAACAAAATGACTTTCCATATGCAAATCGCATGATTTTTGACAAAGTTATGTGCGTTATAAGTCTGGTTTTTGGACAATATATAGTGATCGGTTTAGGTTAGTTTCTCTATTTTCCACAATTAAAGTCAGAAAATATTTGGAATTTAAATTTTATGACAATTACAACTAGTCTTATCGATTTTCATTAAAAAAAATAACAATTTAAAATTTTGGAAAAAATTTTCCAATGTTTTTTGAAAATGTAAGAAATTGAAAAAAAAAAATAAAAAAGCATAAATTTTGAATGCAAAGCACATTTTCTTGCCAAATCTCGAGAAAATCCAAGAAAAATAGAAGACTTTTGACAAAGTTATGGAGGAGAGACAGCTTAAAAGTAAATATAAACTATCCAACTGTCAGACACCCTGCACAAGCTTTTAAAATTTCATTGCTGAATTGAAAAATGCTTATAACTTAATGTGCCCTGTCAACCCTATCTAGCCACAATCTGCGACTTTCAATGATTGCAGGGTATACAGCAAAAAAAAGAGAAACGCTATAAATCAAGCAAACTGCGGGACAGCAGTAAAAGACAGACAGACCGACGGACAGGCATACGGACAAAATGGCAGCCGGACAAAGGACAAATTGTTGCACAAAAATGCGTTGTAATTGCCAAAATCAAATGGCCGTAATTTAGGTTGACAGTCAACGACAACGGCAGCTACGAAGACCAAAAAGGGAGAGTGCAAGAGAGAAAGAGAGAGGAAAAGAGCGTGGTCGACGGGGAAACTACACAATTTATGCAAATCGCATGTAGTCGCAGCGTCGTTGTCTCCATGTGAATGCTTTGATATGGACGCACAGGAGTCCACGACGACGATGCCGAGGCCAAAAATGCCATATTAGAATTATGCAAATGAGCTGGCAGAGTGAGAGAGAGTGGGACAGAGAGTGTGAGAGAGCGAGAGAGGATGTGTGTACATTGCACGTGTCTACGCTGCTACTGCTGCCTCATGTGGTGGCGTCTCCTGGAGTCCTTGAGGTCCGTCAGGATCGCAAATTGTGTGCTGTGCGAATTAGCAAGCAGCTCCGACTACCTTTTTAAACTAAATACGCACACATACACACTCTCTCTTTTTCTCCAACTCCCACGCACTGCCAGTCTTCTTTAGTGTTCTGCCTGTATGACTTTGATTAAAGTCCCCAAAAATGTTATTTACCCAAACTATGCTATTAATGGGTATGTGTGTGTGTGTGCGACAGAGAGAGCTAGCTTTATGTGTGCGTCCGTTGTAAGGTGAAGGGCATACAAGCTTATAAATACGAAAACCACATGTCCTTGCGTTGTGAAGCAACTAAGAATGCGCTTAAGTAGCACCAAAAATGCGAGAGTTGCTCTAGAAATTGCTAAAGTTGCATATAAAATGCGCAGTAGCGAATAAACGCAGTTATTCAGGTGTAGTTAAATATTGTTCAATATATCTAATTTTATTATTCACATATTTATATTATTATTGTATAATTTATAATTATATATTTATATTATTTATATTATATTTCTTTCTATAAAATTTAATTGAAAAGTAATTTTAATTTTATAATACTATTACAAAGACTTTATTAACTCATATTATGGTATACCTTCACGAGCAACCTTCTCCCACACTTAATATTATTTTTATAGTTATAAATTCTTTTATTATTTATAAACACGTTCTATATATTTCTATAAGCAGCATATTATAGTATAACTTTTTGAGCAGTCTTCTCTCATAGTTAATATTTTTTTTTTTTTATTATAGAGATTAATATGTATTAATATATATATATTAATATGTTTAAGATGTAAGCTTCACGAGCATCCCTCTCACAATTGAGCGAGCAGCCCTCTCTAACAATAACTTAGTCATAACTTTCCAACCGCAATTTTCGCATACTTTCTAGCAGCAACAACTGCTCGGACTACCCACTCTCACTTCTCAGTTAAATTTGCCACACACACACCCTAGCAGCAACAACTGCTTGAACTCCCCACACTCTCACACTTGCCTAGTTACAACTTATCAAGCAACTTCTCTGTTCATATGCCCTAACCACAACTTCTCGAGCCACCCCCCTTCCATATTATCACTCTAGCACACACTTGGCGCTAAATTAAGGAGAAGAAATCACTTAGGACCATGACGCAGCCTGATAAGTTGGCGGTTTTAAAATTAATGGAGACGTTCGCATTGTTCGAATCGTTTTAAGCTGACTCGAGCACTTGCTACACACACACACACACACACACACTCGAGTGTGTGTGTTGCCATTAACAGACTGTTGCTTAGCTTGCAACTCTCAGCCGCAATGATGTGTGGCGCGCTTTACGCCGTGTGATAAACGATTATAGCAAAATCTCAGACTGGAAAATCCTCTACATTAAATTGATTTTGATTTTGAATCAAAATTAAATTGTTTCACTCAACCCAAGCAAAAGTTAAAGTGTGAAGAGCTTCCCCAAGAGCTTACAGAGCTTTCGGTACGCTAGCCACAACCCTGTGCACAAAAAAGCTCTAGCGCGCAAAGCTCTTCACGCTGTAAGTTAACAGCGCGCTAACAGTCGCTGTTAAGTATTTGAAATCGTGACACGTTAGACTTACCCACACAACGACCGGGGGAAAAACTTTATATGCACTTCGGGAAAAGTCATGAGAAAACTCACCTGCAATGAGAGAATGCAAATGGAATGAAAATCAAGCATTAATTATGGAAAACTCTTGCGAGTATAACGAAAAGTTTGAAAATCAATAGAAAAACCCCCAAGCGGGAATTAGTTTAATGCGCAACACCTGCTAATGATTATACTTAATTTTGAATAGGGGAATAGTATTAAAGTAGGAAAGTTATATAGGGGAAAGAATTTATGAATTTATAATAAATACAAATAAATAAAAATAATAAATAATATAGGAAGCTATTGCAATAAGTAATAGCTTGAAAAATAAAGTAAATATATACGAAAAAAAAAACAATTATAAAAAAAATATATATAAATATAAATAAAAATATGTTAATAATTAAAGAAACTTCTACAATAAATAACCGCTTAATAAATAAATTAAATTATATAAAATAGACAAAAATATCTATAAAAAAATCATTTTAAATATATCTATTTTAATAATAACTTAATCAATAAAGTAAATTTATATAAAAAAAAATTAAATTAAAAATATGAATATATATATACAGTATTTGACTTTATTCTTATTTTATTTAATTAACTCTAACTCTGCCAAATCCGCTTAGGTATTAATCGAGTTACCAAAGTTTTGCTTGCACAAAATTCTCAGCAGCTTACGAATATTATTTATGCATTGCCATATTTCCATCTTATATAGAGAAGGCATTGAAATGTATACTCAGCTCAGGGAGTGCAGCGCAAGCAAATCAATTATTCATAGCCCATGGCAGAGCCACCTGAGCCACGGTAGAGCCACCTGAGCTATCGATTTATCTAGACCCCCAAAGCTGACACACATTCGCAGCGGGCAGCCCAACAACAACAACAACAACAACTTGACCTTTGCCGGCAGCTGCTCAAGAGCCAGCCTTGCCGATCAGCTATAGCTACAGCTGTAGCTGTAACTGTATCTTGTATCTTGTATCTCTCTGCCTCCCGCTCTGTATCTTGGCCTGCCATCAATTGCCTTCACTCAACTAAATGATGTGCGCTTCAAGCTAGTGGGCGTGGCAGCAATGAAGATAAATGCGCCAGTGTGAGTGCTGCAAGCTGTTGGCAGACCGACAGACCGAACCAACACCAAATAAATCAAAACTAATTTCATTTGCCGTCACACACGGCGTATACGCAATATTTATTACGCGCTCTGCTCCGCACGCCAATGCTGCCACAAGCGAAAGACCGCAAAGTAAACAATCTCAAAGCCGCTGATGAACGAGCAGCCAATGCAAATGCTCAGCACGCCGCCCACATTCGCTGCAGGGAGGGGAGGGAAAGGGGGTTAAAGAGCTGCTAATTACACGCCCGCTGCCAATTGCACTCACAGAGCAGCTCGTACCAGTCGTAGAGCGCATCCTGCCGGTAGAGCGCCACACGCTGCTGTCCACCGTAGCGCAGGCTCAGGCTGCACAACTCCTTGCGCCGTGGCAGGCGCCCCACCAGACTCTTGTGCAGCTCGTAGCGCCACGCATTGCACGGCGGCAGGCAATGCCTGCAGCTCCAGGGTGACCAGCTGGCTGCAGGAAGAGATTTGGGGAGTCACTACTGTGGTCACTGCCAAGCAATTACAGCTGTCAGCGTGAAGTAAACTTGATGATGCTTCTGGGGCCTGCTGCTGCCTCCAGGGCAAATAACTTCAGCATCGCGCAGTTGTTCATTCAGCCAAGTTTACAACCACCCACCCCCCCCCCCCCGTTCACCTACCAGACTGTTTTCCCTTCTCTTCTGCTCGTTCTCTTTTTTCTATACTTCACCATGGAATTTCTCGTATTCTACTGCTCTTGCTATCCCTTCGTATCTCCCCTTTTTCTTCTATTTCCTACAACACCTTGCCTCGTCTTCATTTCGCTGCTGCTTCGCCTTCTCTTCTTTCCTTTTAGTAATATTTCCTAGCGCAAATTCTTCTGCCTTGCTCTTCTTCAAGCCGAATTCTCTGCATTATTAGTATTTTCTTATTCTCTACATTTCTATTGTATTATATTCTATCCTATTCTTTTCTATTCAATTTTATTATTTTCTATTATAATTTGCCTACTCTCTTTTTCAGCTTTTAATTTCTCTATCTTTCTATCACTTCCTCTTCTCTTTCCCTCCTCCTTCCATTCCTCTTCTTTTTCCTTCGCCAGCGCCATCACTGCTTTTTCTTACTCCGTCTTCGCTTCTTCTCCTTTGTGCTCTTCTACATATTTTCTGATCCTACTGTTCATTTCCTTTCTTCTTTTTTTCTCTCCCTTCACCATGACTTCCTCTTTCATGATTTTGTTTCTATTCCTTCCTACCCTCCTTCCTTCTTTCTCCAATTCCATCTATTCTTCAATTCTCCTCTTCTCCCTTCTCTAGCGCTTCCTATATTCTGCAGCTCTGAACTTCATTTTATCATAATATTCTTGCTCTTATGTTCTCTTCCACCACTTCGCCTTTCCTTACTTTCTCCGATTTTCTGTTCTTGCTCTTTCTTTCTTCTTCCTTTCTTTTCGCAGCTTTCTCTCTTCTCTCTTTCCTCAACGTGTTCTGCCCTTTTCTACTTCTACTTTTCTTTCTCTTTTTTTTTCTTCTCCTCTTTAGCTATTCTTCTCATCTCACTTTTTCCGGCTTTTACTTCTTTCCAATTTTTCCATTTTCTTTAGCTCTCTTCCACTTTTCTTTCTTAATTAAATATCTTAAGTACATTTTCCTCTCTGTCATTTTCCACAATTATCTTTTTCCTCCTTACCTTTCGTTCTCATCTAACCCGTTCATTTTGCTTATTTGCCTTTCTCCTGCTCTTCTCTTCGCCTCCTTTTTTTTACCCTGCCCCTTGCCTTCTTTCTTTTACTGCCCCTCAACCTCCTCCTTTCTCCTTTCTCTCCCTCTTCTTCTTCTTCGTCTACTTCTCAGATAACACTTTTCTCCTCCCCCCTCACTCACCCTCCAAGCGCTGCAGACACTCCACGTGCGACAAGTTGCAGTAGCTCAGGTTGCGCTGCACGCCTGCATCTGTCCCAAGATCGAAGTAGTACGGCGCACAGTTGCAGGCAGCGAGCACTGCGCGCAGTCGGCACTGTGGCAGACACTGCACCACATGCGGCGCCTCGTCTTCGAAGTGGCAGGCACGCTCCTCGAGCGAAAAACTGCGTAGCTGCAGCTCCGCTTGCAACTTGATGGCATGCACCTGCAACGCGACGGCTTCACCCGCTGCCAGAGTGCGTCGTCCCAGCCAACCGGGCAGATGCAGGCTGAAGCGGCCAGCACCACGTGCCACAACAAAGTCATCGGCGCGCGTTGCGTTCAGCCGCACAACGAGCTGCCCACGCGCCTGCACTTGCAACATGCAACAGCAGCCCTCAATGCTGGGCGTCAGCCGAAAGAGGCGTGTGCAGTTCTGCTCGCGGCCTTCCAGCTGGCAGCTGAGCAGCAGCTCGGAGGCATCGCAACGCGGCGCCAACTGCAACAGCTGCGAGCGCGTATCGCGCGGCCAGCGCTGCCCCAACGCTGCTTGCAACGCGGCGGCACGCTGCGCCGACACTGTGCCGGCAGTAAAGTAACCCGCAAGCAGCTTCAACTGCTGCCGCGACGTCGTATTGCTGTCCAAATCCCTGGCAAATGCCTCCACGCGCCGCCGACTCAATTTGTTCGCGCTGCAAATCGTCAGCGGCGGCAGCGGCAGCTCCTCGGGCGGCGTGTCAAGCGCTGACAGCGCTGTCACCGTGGGACGCGCCACAAATTGCCAGAAGGTAATGAAGAGCAAGAGGTTGGCACACGCTATGCCCAGTGCAATGAAGCAGAACCAGAAGATGCGCTGGAAGCGACGCCGCCGTATGAAGTAGAGCAGCCCGAAGCCATTGAGGCTTGTCTTCCTGAAGAACTCCACGAGCGTTGCACGCAGCGCTCTGCCCAGACGCGACATTTGCACGCAACTGTACGGGGAAAGCCAAGTCAATGCAGGACCTGCTCGATGTCGGATTTATCTGATCCAACGAGCACGAGCACGACGACAATTGCAACAAGTATGGCAGTAGCTACAGTCGAGGGAGCTCGACTGTGGGATACCATTTACTCACATTCCAATATTTAAAAAAAAAATCGTATTTTCTATTATGAAAAGTGATATTGATAACTACCATATATAATAATATAATATTATATATTATATAATAATAACGATATTTGCATTTTATTTTTAATATCGTTTCCAATACTACTGTGGGCAAAAAGTAAGGTGAATATTTTTGTAAAGTCAAAATTCTTTATTTATTCTCCTAAATCAATTTCATCCCCTTCAAAGTAATCCCCTCCCGATAAAATACACTTATGCCAACATTTTTTCAAATCCTCGAAACAGACCAAATAGTCCCTTTCCGGTATAGCCATGAGCGCCCTCGTCGATTCCGCTATTATCTCTAAAATCGACTCGAAACGCGTTCCCCGTAGTGGTCTCTTGAGTTTTGGGAATAGCCAGAAGCCACACGGAGCCAAATCAGGAGAATACGGTCGTTGCGAAACGATATGCGTGTGCGACGTTTTCGGTAGCAAACGAGATTTGACTTTTCGTAGGCCCAAACGGTTTGGTAAACAAAAGCGTAAATATAGTACTCGTACTGACATTGACATGAAATTCCCGCCAAATGTCATCAACAGTCCTGCCAACTCGAGAAAAAAAGAACTAGTTCGCTATCTTAAGCCTGCGAATTTTAAATTGAAAATTCACCTTACTTTTTGCTCACAGTAGTATGCTGTGTATGACCAGCCACGCATACCTGCCTTTGTTTGTGTTGTACATTTGTACAACGCCAATATACCAGTTTCTACCCATTTTCAATGGGTAATTGGTATAATAACGCTAATTATCGCGTGACACGACGACAAGCGAGAATTGTCTTTTCGTGTGCGAGTACATTAGAAATATGTAGAACCCGAAAAAGTACAAGTTTTGATTTCTTATCTCGGCATTTCCATTGAAATTGCCCCACTATAATCATATTAATTCTCTAATAAGCAAATACACATGGGAAATCAGGCTGGAGTGAAAGCAATCAATTTTAGATTATACGAGGATCAAGTTTTATATTTTAGCGAGAATTATTGTGTAATATTTCAACGGGGTAAAAAGGTAAAAATTGCAGCTGAAACTATAGCCATATCTTATCGGTTTATAACTATGGGCACATTAAATTTTGCAGATATTTAGTTTTCTATATTTATCTTTTTATAGCATTTATATCATTCCATTAGTGCTATAAAATTATATGATATAAGTACTGTAAATATATATGTATTGTAAAAGTATGACTGTATCTTATCTATAGGCTAGAGCTATCAATCTAATTATGTATGGATATTTACTTATATACAATTTCTATTCGAACTTATCTTTTTATGGCACTCATATATTTTTTTGGGCACTGTACGTATAGTATAGAAAATTCTATATTTGATTTATCTACAAATTTGTATTTTCTTAATGTATATAAGAAGTATTAGTTAATTTTTTAGATAATATAGTTTAGAATTTATTTATTTACAATAAAAATAATTAAATTCATATTTCTATATAAATCTACCTATATATATTTATCTTAGAATATCTATCTATCTTTCTATATGTATCTATTTATATCTATCTATCTATATATATGTATCTATCTATCTATAACTGTTTATCTATATCTATATCTATATATGGGTAATACATATCTATCTATCTATATCTATTTTTCTACATATATTTATTTTCCCACATATTTTTATCTAGAACTATCTGTGTACCTAGTTAGATCGTTTAATCTAGCTATAATTGACTCTTCATTAAGCTGATTTCATGCCTCTCCTTGCTGCCACCGCCCTCTCGCTCAACTTTTGCCCACACTTGTCTGCGGTCTTTTGCTTGCACGCGCTACATTCGACTTATCCATCAGATTGCGTGTCGCAGGCCTTGCGAAATTCTTGTAAATTATATTTAATTCAACAAGTGGGCAAAGCATTTAAGGCAATGTGACTGCATTAACTTGCGAAGTTTGTGCGGCAAACGGCAAACGGCAAACGGCAAAGTGCCAAACGCCACATGCAAACGGAACAAACTCAAACAGAGGCAAACACAAACACGCCCCAGCTACAGTTACAGCTAGAGATACAGATACGCCCACACGAACAGCTGTAGATACAGATATATACGACACTCGCAGACATGCAATATAACGAGCTTCAAGCGGCAATTTAGCGCACAGCGGGAGAGTGTAAGAGAGAGAGAGAGAGGGAGAGGAAGACAGCAAGAAACTTGCATATTTATAGCTGCAACTGTATGCTAATTGGAAAGCCGACAACCGAATGCTCTATAAGAATAATATTAAATATTAAATAGTAATAAAGTAAACTTGGAATATTAGTTGTAAGTCTTGAAGACATAATTAAATAAACATTAGACTATTTATAGCAGCTAACTGCTCTCTCTTTCTGTCTTTGTCTCTCTCTCTCCAAGCCACAAAAACTAATGATCTGTCAATTGATGACGGCGCAAACAAACTTGAGAACTGTTGGGCAAGTGTAAGCGAAACTGAAATTGATTGATGGTTTTCCAATTCAAATTCGTTGTAGAACGTGTACGTAGAACTTGAGCTAAAAGCTGTATATACGCGGCAATTTGGGTCAGCTCAGAGATGAGATAAGTTTCGTTATAACTACTAAAATAACTTGTTAATATATAAGTATTTATGTGAGGATAATTACAGTGGCGGACATAGAAATACGGACAGACATTTTTGGTTAATTATATATGACGTTTTGTAGAACATATTTCAGCTAATATAACTCTATTAACTTAGCAAAACAAGCTCTATTTTCCCTGCAGCTATATTTACTTTAGTAAAATTAAATTTAAAATATTAATATTATTATAATTTAGAAAAAGTCTTTAATAAGTCCAATGAAAGTATATGCCAAGTCAAATTAAATTAAATTTAAAATATTAGTGCTATTATAAATGATCGAATTAGATTCCTATAAAATAATACATATCAAGTTTATCGAATATATATATTTAAAATAATAATGTTATTATAAATTATCGAAATATCTTTAATAAATCCCCAAAGAAAAATATATTCTAGAGCAATTAAATTAATTAATTAAATTAATATTATTAGTGATAAAAAATAATTGATAGTCAATCTAAAAAAATATATGGCAAGTTCACTCAAATTAAATGCAATGTATTTATATTATCATAAAAATCGAAAAAGTTGACTTATTATAAAAAATCTATATAGATTCCCAGACAATAATTTTACCAAATACAATTAAATTACATTTAACATATTAATGTTATTATTATAATATATCGCCCAAATAAATTATTATATAAAGTCAAAATATTTAAATTATTTAAAAAAAAATCGAAATAGTTTTCCAGTAAATAAAATTAGCCGAATCCAACTAAATTACATTATATATAAATATAAATATTAAACAATCGAAGCTCCATCAAAAATCTCCCAAAAATATATATTAAATCCTACTTTCTTCTATTAAATCAAACCAGTACAAAACTTTTATTTATATACTTATATATAATTATAGCTACACATAACAGCTTGCAATTTCACATATTTCAATGTGCATTATTGTAGAACTTCCCACACTTAACACTATTTCGCAAGTGGCAAAGCAATTTCAATAAGTCAAATGACACTTGCTGCACATTCCCAACTTGGCCAATAACACAGAACCTACCCTACCCTCGCCCCACACCAACAACAACAACGCATTCCTACAGCGAGTCGAAACGCCAAAACGCAAATCGAATGGCAAAAGCAACAACAACAAAGCCAGCGTCGAGCACAATAAATTCCAATAAGAATACACCACACACACACACACACCAGCAGTATGCACACACACACACACACACATCAATAAAGCAGCAATAGACGCCCACACAAAAAAAAATAATTTCCGGTTCAATTAAACGCTTGTTTATTTATTTATTTATGCGGTTCTACCACAGCAGCGAGCAGCGGCAGCGAAAGCAGAGGAGAGCATAGAGAGGAGAGCGTAGAGAGGAGGGCCAGAAGAGTCGCGTCTGACGTTGAAGCTTTTATTTGTTCATTCTTTCGTTTTTCTATTTAATTGTGCGCATTAAATTTGTTTATGAATGAAAATTTAAGCGCAAAGCGAGCTGTGAAACGAGTTGGCAGCACGCTAAATTTAGACAGACAGCCACACACACACAGACGCACTGGCACACACACATACGTACACTTGGCCTCTGGCTGTCATATGCAAATCGTTAATCTTGTCAAACACAAAGCTTTGCCAGCGAGTTGGCAGCTCGGAGAGAGAGAGAGAGAGAGAGAGAGAGAGAGAGAGAGCGAGTGGGTATTCCCCCGTCGCGTAACGATCCTGGGTTTACCGCAAAATGATTGCCTACTTTAATGGGCCAAGCACTTAGCAGTTGTCGCTTCTGCCTGGGGGCGTGGCAGCGGCACGCAGGCGGATGCTGCAAATTGCAGCCGTAGCAATAGCATTAAAATTGAATCAAACTAACGCAGAGCGTGGGGCACAGGCACACGCTCCATGAGGATACGCAAATGTGAAAGGTTAAGGGCTGCGTGTGTGTGTGTGTGTGATGGGGTTATGTGCCCGTGCTGCACAATGCAAATGCGACAATGGCATAGCGCTGCGCCGCGCGTCGTGTGTGGCAGGTACTACCAGTACTACTTGGCAAAGTTTTCCATTTGCCGTGGCAAGCGTGCGAAGTTGTTTCCGCAAGATAACGTTATTTTATAGAGTGTGCGAGCGAGAGAATATTACGAATTTACTGCAGTTCGCAGGCAATATAAAGTTGTATATAGAGAAACTATGACTATAATATATATTTGATATTTGATTTGCGGGGAGCACAGATGTAGACTGCTTTGCGGACAGGTTAATTAGTTTTGGGATTGTAAATGCTTTGCATACAGCACAAATATTGGAATAGGTTTAGTTTTAAACTACTGCCGCAAGCTTTAGTATTCTCTTTTTGAAGAAAAACTATGGCTTAATTTTAATATAAGTTCCATATATTTTTTAAACTTTAACGACTAACGATTTATAATTTCTTCAATTTGCTACAACTTAAATATTTCTTATATTTTATAATTCATATTTTGTTATATATATTTTTATACTATTTACCCATTAAAATGGGGATTATAAACTTTGGTAAAAATGTAACAGGCAGTAAGAAGCGTGGCATACCACACAAAGTATATGCACACTCTTGACCAGCATTAATAGGCAAGGTGATTTGGCCATGTCCGTCTATCTGTCCGTTTGTTTGTATGAACACACAAATTTCAGCTAATACAAGAGCTAGAGACAACAAACTTGTCTCCTATCTTGTCTGATCTACCCAACGCCTGCTCAAATCGAAAAAGCCATTTTTTTCGATTTATTGCAAATAACTCAGTTATAATAAGAGTTAATAACATCAAATTTGGTAGAAAGCAACCTAGCAACATTATGCAGAAGTTGGATTTTCAACTTTTAGATGCCACTCCCACCGCCCCGAGAAATCGATTTTAAAAATATAAATTCGATGGGACCAGAAATATCCAATGTATCTCCATCTAAAAGTGAAACATTTTATATGCTGCACCTATAATCAATATATCCCACATATATCCAAGTGAACATATTAATATCTTAGCTTTGCCCCAACCTAGAGTAGCCCCTCGAAAACTGCACACACACAGCTGAACACACCATAAATGCTAGTTATAAAGTTTAAAGTTTTGGCCATAACCGTAAAGGGCATTCCCCGTTTCAAGTGCTCATTAAACTGGCATAACAATCGCCGAGTGCAGAAGAGAACTAAAAATCACTTTGCACACACGCACACGCACACAAGCACGCACAATCACACACAATGAGACACACGCACTAAAATCCTTTAAGAAGGCAAGCAGCAGGCAAGTAAAATCTCATGCACTCTGCACACACACACGCAGACACTGATTTAACAGCGCAATAAAACAGACGTGCGCTGCCATAAAACTGTTAAGCAACAGCGCTGTTAACTGTTAACAGCAAAGAGAGTGCGAGCGCGAGAGCGCGCACATGCAACTCTCGCGCATGCACTCAACGCTCCAGCGCTGCGCTGTGACGTAGTCAAATGACGTTTGGCTTGGCCAACAATGCGAAAGTGCGTAAAAAGGAAACGCAAAGAAAGCAGCAGGGCAGCAGGAAGCAGCGACAGCAAAGAGGGAAGGCAGGCTGGCACTAGAGACGCTGCAGCAGCACGCTGCGAAGCTGAGATATGCCTAATGAGCGGAAGGAAACACGACGCCGTAACACAAACGTAAAGGAGAGAAAGAGCGAGATAGAGAGAGAGAGCGCGCGCGAGCGAGGGGCGCGCGAGAGCTTAACGATGCTCGCTTCAGGCGGGGGATTCAGTTGCCGTGGCTTACCTTTGAAACAAGCACAACCCATGATGTAGCCCATCATCAGCTTGGCTTTGATGTCGCTTCTAAGCTGCGGCTCGACGACGACGACGACGTTGATTTACAGCGTTGCAGGTTGCATCAACTCATGTACATATGTGTGCGTATGTGTGTGTGTGTCTGTGTTGTTCGCAACAATTAATGGCAGTTATGGGAACCGCCAGTTAGCAAGTTTCCCGTTCCCGTTCTCGTTTTCGTTTTATCCTTTTCTCATGTATTTTTGAGCACGCAATCAGCTTTTATTGCCGCTTATCACACTTGACGCTTCAACCGGTTTATGCAATACTTAATTTTTGTTGTTGTTGTTGTTGTTGTTGTATTTGTGCGAGTGGCCCCTTGATACATTTATACAGTTATTTATGGTTGTGAGATTGCGAGCACAAACTTTGATTTACACTTGACTTTATCACATGCGCGAATTCTTGCACTATAAATCGATCCACTGATCCGCAGTTTGGGCTTTAATTATTGATTTCACTTTTCGTTGTTGTGCGTTTGTGTTTTCAATTTTTTTTTTTTTTTTATTAATTTTTATTTCTTTATTTATGTATTTTACAATATCACAATGGCATCTATCACATCGCAGCAATTAAAAGAATTTGTTTACTTAGTAAATATTGCAAAATAAATAAAATTAAAAAAAAAAAAAAAAAAAAAACAATCGCCTTTTGTGCATAATTCCACCGCTTGTCTATAAATAGAGCTTCTGGCCATATCGTAGTAGAAAATGTTGTACACAGCCTCATTACGTTTTGTGACTGTCATTTGTGTTTATGGGCTTCATGACATTAGCTTAGATAGAGTACAAGTCGTTGGGCAGAGTGCACTGCAGTAGTGCAGGGAGAGAGAGATAGAGAGAAAGCAGTATGGCCAAAATGGCCACGGCAGAGCTTTAAGTGAGCACATTAAAATTAATTTAAAGCTCGTTTCAAGCTGTAAGCGCAGTTATAAACAATTTGCCAGTTGTTATGTATGATAAAAGCATCTTAAAAGCTTTTCCCATAGCAATTTTTAAAGCAAAAGCTATGATTAATGCTACAACTTTAATTGAAGTAAAGTTTTACAATTATTAACTTCAGCTAAAGCACACTAAACATTTTAAGTTAACTTTTTTTGAAAGCTCTGATTAATGCCTCAATGTATGTTGCACTTGCAGTTGCACAGTTATCAATTGCAGCTTAAGCACATTAAAGCTTTTACTTCAATCGCTTTTAGTTTTAAACTTGTCTTAGCACTTCAACTACAGCCGACTTGCCTGTTATATAGAATATTTTCGTTTTTACTGATATCCAAGTTCTATTAAAGCACAGTGTTTACTGAGCTTTTGATTAAACATGATCAATTTTAGCTTATTTATTGTCTAAACACAAATTATCGCCTTTTATTGATATTTAAAGCTTTACAACAAGCAAATAAACTTTATAGAAGCATTTAACTTGTATATAACTATAAACTATAAACAATTTTGCAATAATAAAAGCACATTAAAGCTTTTAAGTATTCTACTTTTAGCTATAGGCTAACAAAAATTCAGTATTTGAGTGTCTTGATACAATATTTTTGTTATTTTTGACAACTTTAATGTTTCCCAAAAGAGTTATAAAAACAATTTATCTTTCATCAAAGCACAAGTCTTTAAATATTAAATTTTTAGCTGTAGCTTTAATATTTTTATGAATTTATTGCACTCATACAATATTTATGTTATTACAGATAACGAAAGCACTTTCAAATTGCTTAAAAGTTGCTCGCTTTCAAGCTTATAGCTGAAATACTATACTTTTCTATAATTGAAATGAATGAATCATAGTTTTTCAATACGATAAATGCCCGTGCCACATACACTTTGCCAGCGCCCGCATTTCGCTGCACTACTTGGATTATCACGGGCGCATTCCGAGTAAACGGACACCAGAAAAAAAGACACTTGTCAGCCACCCCGAAACACAAATTGATAAAGATTGTAATCCAAAAGTCAACGCGCCAGGCACGCCATGGAACCGAGAGAGAAAGAGAGGGAGAAGCCGACTGCTCCGATAGCTGCGCGCACAAAAGCAGCGAAAATTCAATTGAAAATTTTAATTCATAGCGAAAAGCGAAGCGAGAAATTGGAAATTGAAATCGGCAGAAACAGACAAAAGAAATAACAACAAAGTGAGCAAGCGAACGAGAGAGAGAAAGAGAGAGAGAGAGCGAGAGGGAATTGTGAATGGAATGAAAACCGGAAGCTGCAGCCAGACAAATTTAGCGGCAATTGTGCATAATTAAAACACAAAATATCGAGCGAGACATTCGCATCAAGTATACGACAGCCATAAAAGAGAATTTCGATGCGAGAAGTATAATTGATGGAGAGGGCAACCACTTGCCCCACCTCCCCCAAGCATGATATATCTATCTACCTCTTTCTCTCTCGCTCTCTCTCTCTCTCTCTCTCTCTCCATCTGGCTGGAGGTCAGTAGCACAGGCCGAGAAGAAGAGAGCGACAGGGCAGAGCGGGTGTCGACCGGCAGGCATTGACATTGTCATTTTTCGACTTTTATGGCGCCTTAAAAATGTATCTCGGAATTATGAACGCACACACACACACGCACACACATATATAGCTAACCATGTGGGCAGCAGCACAGTGTGTTATGTTGTTTTTTAATTGAGGCGAGCGAAACGAGAGCCGAGAAATGGCAAAAAGCAAGAAACGTGAAATGAAACAGCTGTAGGCGAGAGCAAGACGAACTGAAAATACGCTACAAACGAATTCGAGAATTTTTTAACGCTATAAACTTTTTAAAACTTGATCTACTCAATTTTGAAAATCGTTTTCTTCTTACAAACTTCTACAAATATGCACAAAAAATTCTTTTTCGATTATTGTAAAGTAATTCACAATTTCAACTTTTAAAACTTGACCTATTAGAATTTTAAAATCGTATTCTTTTCCAAAATATCTTTCTCTATCTCTTCTTGCCAAACTTTTACAATTACTAATTGGTATTCATTTTATTCTACACTATTACACAATTTAAACTTTTAAAACTTGATCTAGTAAATTTTGAAAATTGTTTTCTTCTTCCAAAACTTATAAAAATATCTATAAAAAACCTTTTTGTGCTTTTAGATATATTGCTTATTTTTATCTTTGTTTAAAACTAATATTTTATCTCATTAGCTCACATAACTTATTTAAATAATAATTTAATTCATTTTAATGATTTTAAAAACTCTTAAATGCCAAAATATAGAAAAACTATAAATGCTCTGTAAGTTTTTAATGTTTTAAAACATTTAAAAGCAAAAAAAAAGCTGGAGAAAACATACTTTCGTATTATATAAATATATATTTTAAATATTTTATATTTTTTTTTTATATACATAAAATACTATATATTATCCCTTCAGCTACCATTTTTATTCTCATAACCAATGGACTCGCTATCGTGAGCGTATTTTAGTGAAAAATGAAAAACACTTTTATGGTCAGTGCGAAAATTTCGATTTGTTTTGTTTACACAAGAGCACAATAAATCGAAAATTTTAATTAATGAGCCAAACAAGGCCGTAGGCTATAGGGTAAAAGAGGAAAGGAGTGCGCTGGACTGATAAAAGCGCTGCGCGAACAGCATAAATATTTGTTAAACAAATTAGACGCTGCGTCATTTGCATGTGTCGCAGACAGGAAACAGTTAAGGACGCGGCGGAAGGCAGCGAAACACAGAAAACATCGCAGGCAAACGACTGTCCCGGCTGTCCGGCTGTCCGCTTGTCGGAACGGACACTCGATAACGCGCCAATGACACGCGATGCGACCCCCTGGCTCAAGGAGTGGCCCCAGCAGAACACGAAGCACGTCTACATTTTGGGCTATTGACACTGTTATTCCCCTCCTTCCTCCTACCACCCCCATTACCGAAAATAACTCCCCAAGCGCCCGTTTTAATTAGCAAATTAAATGCAAAATGCGCAGGCGGCGCGAACTCGAAACCAAAATCGATCCATAACAACAACAACAACAACAAGAAGTAGTAGCGCCTAATCTCCATGGCCATAACAGCTGCCAAGGGCCAACAAACGGTTTCTCGTGCTTCGACTGACAACAAAAAAACTTTGCTAAACAGCAGCCAATTTTTGAGAAATGACTTAAGAAAATGGCTAATAATTAGTGCCCATAAGAACTTGAAAGTGCATGTGAATTGCTAATGATAATTTCCAATCGGAATAAATCAATGACTCTTGGTTTCTCGCTCTCGCTCTTGCTTAATTGCTCGCTTTTTGCTGGCGCCGGCAATGAGTAAGCGCTGCAACCCTGAACACAGATAAGCGAAGCGGTTAAGCGAATGATGTACTGTAAAATACCCTGTAGAAGAACTTACAAAACTCTAAAACAATGTTTTCTGTTCTAATATTAAAATGTTTACAAGAATTTTAAGTATAATTATCCCAATTATACCAATTTAGTCGAGCTTATACATATATGTATGTATATATACACCCTGAATAAGCACAAACTGAAAAAGCAATCTGTGCTTTATTATCAGTTTTTCCCTGCTTTCAAGCGATAAATAAGTGATAGTTTTAGCAAAACTGTCAGTAATATACCCTTATACTACACAAAACTATCATTAAAATAACTAAGCAATCCGTAAGTTGATTACTTTCCCGTATGTTTTGGTCTCAAAAAATCTAAATTTTCTAAATTTTGTAATGCAATACCCTGTAAAATGCATAAAACTACATACAAAATGCATAGTTTGTCGCAAATTTACCACTTTTATAGAAAATATTCCATAATTACAGCTTTTCTATTTTTTTTTTTTTTTTGGCCTCAAACTTTTAAAAATTCAAGCTGAACACCCTGTGAAACACACAAAACTGACTAAAAAAAAGCTTAGCCAATCTTAAATTGTCTATTATTTTGCACTACATTCCATTTACTCAGTTTTCTGTATGTTCAGCACTAGAATTATTGAAATTTTCGAAATAGTTTGGTATTACAACCTGAAAATACACAAAACTAACCAGAATAAAGAAAATAACCCTAAATTTGTATATTTTATACACTACACAAAATATACTCATTTTCCTAACCTATTTTAGTTCCAAAGCAACACACATATATCACAGCTTATTAAAAAAAAGACTAAATATACCCTGCAATAATGAAAAAAAAAACTAGAAAACAAATATACTCATTCGTTAACCACTTGCCACAACAGAACCACCCCACAACAATTACAGCGTATGATGATTATTAAATTGTTTTACTGCAGAGAAACAATCACAGCGCACTGAGCACGATTACGAGCGAAGTACTCTACTACGTGAGTTGTCTCGGTGCTACGAGCAACTTCCCAATTGGAATTATACCTGCAAAAGCAGCAGCAGTAGACTACCTCTTCGCAGTTGCCCCATCTAATTGCATTATCTCGCACTGACTCAAATAGGTCTTCTTCATACTGCTTATCTGGGGTATGTGCCATAGAAATTTATCTGGCAAGCTAATAAGATTTCGTTTTTTTCTTCTTTTTTTTTGTTGCTTTATTAGATTAGACTGCGGCACGAAACGGAAATCGAACGATACGCAGGGCGCTATGTATGCGCACATTTTATCTATTGCTATTCACATTTCTTAGTTGCTTGTCCTTTGACCTCGAGCAGAAATTACGGCGAACTCGATGCCAAATGCATCCCCAAAGCATTCGCAACTCTCGAGTGCACAATGAATCGTTGAGCAGAGCAGCAGGAGAGGAAAGGAGAGGAGGGTAGAAGAGACATAGAGCAATGCTAACCTAGCACAATAACTGCGGCAGCTGCTGCTAATGCCGGCTATCAGTTTGATTGTGTACACTATCAAACAAAGTCAAGGAACTTGATAGAGTACAAGCGAATGACTCAATTCGTGTGCATTTCTAACAATAACAATAATGCAACGCAAAGGCAAAAACTCACACACACTCACACGCGACACACACACAGAGACAAGTGCATACTCGGCTGAGGGCGGCATCTTGCGAACAATGACGAAAGCAAAGCGTAACAGGAAAAAAGGTAGACGACCTCAGGATGCAGCATTGCAGGCGACACACACATACACATGGAAAAATATCAGACACACACACACAGACACACTCAGAATTATTTTAAGCAAATTTCTAATAAATTTGCATTAGCTTTAAAAGCATTTACTGCTAGTGTTATTTATAAATCGAAAAAATTAAGCACAGTCTGCTGAATTTTTTCGAAAAAAAAAAAAAAACAAATACAAAACAAAGCCAGACAGAGCGACGAAGAGAGAGAGACAGGCAGAGCGAGCAAGTATGGTCAGAATTATAGCAACTGAGAGCACAGCAAAGCAGAGAGCGCGCGAGCGCTCGCGGCGCCCAATGGTAGGCAACACTTTTGCCTGGCTGCCACACGCTGCGTATGCGTAATGTGAGAGCACGAAAGCCAGACCGAAAGTGGAATGGCGGAAAATTAAAGTTTTTCGCTTGCTGCAGCGCACATCATGCCCCACAAAACAAACGCTGTCCCTCCCCACCTAGCACCACACCCCGGAAGCTAGCCGTCGCAGCGGTCTGCCGCACACACACACACACACACATGCAAATTAAAAATGCCTTTGCGTGCCTGCTCTTAATTCGCCTGCTCACCTTTCACCTCTGCTCCCCCTGCCATTTTACTTGCTGTTGCATTTCACACAAAAATTCTTTAGACCCAAATATTTTTCTTGCGCTTTGTACACATGTTTTGCTTGCGTTTGCCTTTTCTATTATTTTTTTTTTTGTTCTATATATTATATATATGTATATAATGCTGCGCTGCGCTCAAAGCATTGTTGTGCCTGCTCAAAACTCAAGAATTTCATTTATTTTATTTTTCGCCAAGAATAAGACAGAAAAAAATAAAACAAAGAAAAAATAAACAAATAAATTTAATAAAAAAAAGTAAAATTAAAAAAATTAAAATTGAAAAAAAGTAAAATAAAAAAAGGTAAATTAAAAAACAGGTAAGTAAAAAAATTAAAATAAAAAAAGGGAAAATAAAAAAGGTAAATAAAAAAAAGTAAGATAAAAAAGTCAAATAAAAAAAGTAAAATATAATAAGAGGGTGGAAAAAAAGTAAAATAAAAAAAAGGTTAAATATAATAAGAGGGGGGAAAATATAATAAAAGGGAGAAAAAAAGTAAAATAAAAAAAATTTAAAATAAAATAAGTAAAATATAATAAAAGGGGGAAAAAAGTAAAAAAAAAAATAAAATAAAATAAAAAATAGTAAAAACAAAGTAACGCTTAAGCGCGCACAGCACTATTAACTATTAACAGCAGCGCGTCCCTTCACTCGCAGCCGGCGTTGTTTACGTTCTCTCTCTCTCTCTCTCTTTCTCTCTCTCAGCTTCACCTTGAGATTATGCACAGCAAGCGTATAAATATTGAAGCAATCGCATATTACATGTTTCAACGTGTCAAATTGTTGCTGTTCTTCTTGTTGTTGTTGTTGTTTAGCAGTAGCAGCAAACGCCACATATCACACACGCACGCACTTACACACACACAAACATACACACGCACGCGAGAGAGCAAGCGGCAGTAGACACGGCGGTGGTGAGTTTGGGGGGGAGGGGGATCTTAGGCAGACACTTGAGAAAACTTGCAGAGTAAACACAATTACGTTTATTTGCGCATATTTGACTTTTTCTGCTTTTCTATTATTCTCAATTCATTGCGGGTTTTTTTTTTTAATTTTTGTTTGCCTTTGAGTATTTTTTTGTTCTTTTTTTTTTTCAAACGCGTCGCGACAGAGACACGCGCTGCTCGTGCGGGCTGCGTTTTAATGTTAACTGAACATAGGAAATGACAGCAGCAGCAGCGCAGGCGACGCAAACGCTTTGCCATAAAAATGCGACGGCGTCCAGCCAGACGAAGCAACAACAAAAACGACGCAGTAGCCAATGATAAAAAGTAACAGTGAGAGAGCGAGAACGAGAGCGGGAGCGTAACACGCCGCACGCTCTCTCACTGCCAGGCGCGCGCTCTCGCTCTCACTGTGCACAAGTGCAAAATAAACAAAAGCACAAGAGAGTGAGAGAGAGCGCATACGTGCATGACTGTGTGTGTGTGTGTGGGAGAGCGTCAATTTATGCCGGCTGCTGCTGCAGTCGCAAACACAAACACAAATAAAAACACAAATACGCAGCGCAATGCCGAAAAATGAGCTTAAAGCACAAGTGAATATTTCAATAGTCATCAAATATGCAGCGCGTGCGAAAGAGAGCGAGAGAGCAGCACTCGCACTGCATTGATGTGTGCCTGTGTGTGTGTGTTTGTGTGCTGTCAAGAACAGTAGCAGCGGCAGCGGCAGCAGTAGTCGTCGAACGTTGTTTGTTTACTGTTCGTAGTTTACCCCTTCCCCTTCCACGTCGCTGCCTCTGCCCTTGGCCCTCAGTCGTTATCAAGGCATCTGCTTGTGTGTTTTGTTTAGCAATTTATCTGACTTGCTGGCAACAACCAAGACTTTTGTTAGTCTAGAACTCCGGCAAGAGGCAAACACAACGCGACGGACATGTGTCAAAAGTGTGTAGCGCGGAGCATATTTGCTCTTGGGGGAGCTCAACTAGGCGTTAACAGGGCTTAAATGTGCCCGAAAGCGCGTCTAATTTATGGCTAATGCTGATGCCATTATAATTGCGCCCCCCGAAAGCAGGCCGCCTCATTTATCAGTCTGCCGCGCAGCCCCAAAGTATGCAATGCTTTTTTATGTAGTTTATGTTTTTGTTATTCGGCCTAATTTAAATAGACCTGGGAGTACTTAAAATTGAGAATGTCCCATACAAGCTGACATGATGTAACGCTTGATTCCAGTAGAGAATTAATAAAAATCCATCCAGAGGGAAATGTCAATAAAAAGAAGACTTAAGCGGCATACTAAAGTAACATAATCCTATAAACTTAATCGCAAGGCTATTAGGTATGCATTAATTATTAAAATTAATTTTTAAATTTATTAATATTACGCAGACGTACTCTTTAAGTTGTATATTAAATACAAAATTATAAAAATAAAAAGATTCGTTTAGAAAAAAAAATATACAACAAATATATAATAAGAGAGAGAATAGTACAAAAATAGTAAAAAAAAAAGTATGAAATAAACAATTTAAAAAGACATAAAAAACTAATATACATAAAATAATTTAAATACATTTTAAAAGTGAGAAATAAAAACTAATTTAAAGAAATCTTAAAAATAAGAAATAAAAACTAGTTTAAACAAATAGTAATAGTAAAAAATAAATTAAACAAAATCAAATGAAAACAAAATATAAAGTCAATACAAATAAATAAATGAAACCAAAAAAATAATTAAATAAATAAATATATATATTTTAAATAAATTTAAAGTATTAAAAAAAGAATGAATACCAGATTTTTAGATTATAAATAAAAACAAAACTTAAAACAATTATTTATGATTAAACCAAAATTGTATAAAGAAAAAATAAGTAAAACTTAAATAAATAAGAATTTAAAATAAATTGAATAGAAATAATTAATTACAAATGAAAAAAATGCAATAAAAATTATTAAATAAAAATCAAGAAGGAGTTCAATAGAAATAAATAAATAAGAGACAAATTATATTACAACTTAAGCTTATAATACCATATACCATACAAGTTCAAGATCTGCGACTTACCGTTATTATTGCTGATGGCGAAACGCTGCTGCAGCTGCTGGGCCAAAGCCTGATGATGTTGCGCCAACGGCGTCAGCGGCGGCGGCGCTCCCTGCTGCTGCTGCTGCTGTTGCTGCTGGCCTACGCCCAACTGCTGCGGTGCCGACTGTGAATGTGGCACACCGCCGCTCAGCGAGGATGTGTCCGAGGAGCCATCGCCGCCGCCGCCGCCACCACCGCTCAAGACGCCACCGTTGGCCATGGAATTCTGTTGATTGAGGCTGGCGCCGTTGAGCATGGAATTTGCATTGAACTGTTGCACGGATATGGAGCTGGGCACGCCTCCGCCGCCCCCGGACTGCTGCTGTTGGCTGATAAGCGCATTGCCGGCGCTGCCATAGGTGGTGGCATTTATGGAATTATTGGCTTGATTTATGGAATTATTGTGGACGGCTGAGAGCAAACTGCCATTGGCGGTGGCGCCACCATTGTTGTAGTACGACTCCTCGCCTGCAACGGAGAGTAGGAGAGAGAGAGAGAGATAGAGAGAGAGGGAGAGAGGTAAGCACAACTTGCAGTCATTCATAAAGCCAGCTGCGGGCCACAAACAAAGCTTGCCCCATTCAGCTTTTCCTGCACAAAGCTTTCGTGCAACTTTCACCGGCGCACAGCAGCGCCATCTGTGGCACGTCGGCCGCAACGAGCTTTTATCCAGCTCATGCCTTACTCAAGCCACTCGAACTTGAGGTAGGTTCGATTTATCAGCGTTTCTACTATTACAAGTATCCATATACCACTACCACTACTCCCCCCGCCGCCCCTCGCCGTGACTATCTGCTAGGCTACGCGCCTCTTTCCCATGCTGCTGCCACATCGATTTGAATGCATTTCGCGTGCGCAATTGGTAGAAAGGCAGGCAGGCGACACGCTGCCGACTCGCATCGTCAATTAGCTATACCCCCCAGCACACCCCCCTTGTCTATAGAATTGATTAATTGCCCAGAGAATCGGGAGAATGTCGCGACGTCGCGACAATGTCTTCGTACCTCTCCATGACTCTCTTTCTGTCTGTCTGTCTGTCTCTTTGCTTGTCTCTCGGTCTGCGTCTCTCTCTCTTTGTCTGACTAGCTGTCTGTATGGGTATCTCTCTCCCTCCATCTGTCAGTACTACAGTCTTTCTATCTACCCCTCCATCTGTCCATCTTTATGTCCGTATATCTGTCCACTTGTCTGTTCGTCCGTCTGTCTGTCTATACGTGTGTCTACCCGTTTGTCCGTCCGTCTGCCTGCCCATTTATCTGTCTGTCTTTCTATCTGTCCGTCTATCTGTCCGTCTATCTGTCCTTCTATCTGTCCGTCTATCTGTCCGTCTATCTGTCCATATATCTGTCCGTCTATCTGTCCATATATCTGCCCGTCTATCTGTCCGACTATCTGTGCATCTATCTGTCTGTCTGTCCCTCTGTCAGCCCGTCTGTCTGTCCGTTAACCTATCCGTTTATCAGTCTGTTTATCTGTCCTTCCGTCTGTCCGTCCGGCTGCCTGCCTGTCCGCCTGTCTCTATGTCTGGCAGTCCGTCTGTCTGTCCGTTTATCTGTCTGCCTGTTTGTCCGCTTGTCTGACCGTCAGTCTGTTCGTCCATTTGTCCGTTTATCTGTCCGTCTGACTGTCCGTCTGTATGTCCATCTGTCTGTTTGTCTGTCTGTCCGTTTATCTGTATGTTTATCTATCAGTCTATCTGCCCATCTATCTGTTCATCTTTCTGTCCGTTTATCTGTATGTTTATCTATCAGTCTATCTGCCCATCTATCTGTTCATCTTTCAGTCCGTTTGTCTGTCCGCCTCTTATACCTCCCACTGTCTGTCTCTCTTTTTTTCATGTTCTCTCCCTTAGCATTCATATCTGTCTATCTGTCCATCTGCCTCTCTATTTGTCTGACTTTACATATTTCCCATTGCAACTCAAGTGCGACGGAAGGAAGCGTCCATCGTCTCAGTCACAACCTGGACAAACAATTTAGCAAAGTAAAGTAGCGGGAGCAGGGGTTGGCCTGCTCATCCTCTGCAGACCAACATGAGCTCGTGACGTGCTCGTCAGCGAGTGAATCGTGCGTGGATTATGGCCAATTTCCGTTTGTTGACTTTGAGCCATTCCGGGGGCAAAGGCCACGCGCACTCAACAACTTGTCGACAGTTTGGCGAACCAACAAAGTTTGATCAACAACAGAAAGCGCGCGATTGACTAAGGTATTAAGTAGCTAGCAGTACGTAGGGATTGGCACATGTGAAATTATATAACAGTTAGAGCAGCGAAAGGGAAATTCTAACAACAGCTTAATTTATTTGCATTAAAGCAAAGGCAAGTTCCATATAGTTTCTTATACAGGTATACAGATATATTTTGTTGGGATAAAAGCAGTCTGGGATATATTTTTGTATAGCATAGTGGTTCCAGAAAGTTAAATGGACTTAGACCCCAAATATTCCAGTTAGTATAACAGTTATTTAGCAGAAAAGCTTGACTGTAATAATGTTATGTATTACCTATTAGAAAAGTATTACAAATTTATAACAGCAAGTGAAACTGTGAGCGTCTTAAATAGGGATTTTCACTATTGAAGCTTAGTTTCTTGGGCCATGTATTCTTTTTATAACAGTTACCTATACTATGTTTTACAACAGTATTACAATTATCTAACAGCAAGTGAGACTGTGAAAGAGTTATAAAACTTGTACCATTGTAGCTACGTTTTTTAACTGTATAGTCTATGTATAACAGTTATATAACAGATGTGGATGTTTTGCTAGGAAATTTGTTGCTATCAAAGCAGTGAAAACTTAATAGAGAACTTTTACCATTGAAGCTTAGATTTTTTGTAACTATTTACCCTTATCAGTATAACAGTTTTATAACAGTGGTAGCAGTTTTTCTAGCCAATTTGTTGCTATTAAAGTACTACATTTAAAATTTACAACGTTTTTGAACTCTTTTCTACTGTTAAACTCTTGGTATAACAGTTGTATAACAGAAGTAGAAGCTTTGTTAGCAAATTCGTTGCTTTTAAGGTAGGATTCCGAAATTATCTAGCAAATTAACTCTCTCAACTTATATAGTTTCCTGAACCATACAGAAATCGAAATCCTTTTTTTTTCTCCCCCACCAACACTACGCTTTCTGCAACCCCTACACTCACCTGGCTCTGGTATATTGCCCAGCGGACTCTCCGGCAACAGAATACCCTTTTGCACTAACTCATCGCGATTGGCACGTACAGAAATCTTGCGCTCCAGTGCTGTTGGCGAGAATATATAAATCTTATTATAAAACACTCCATAATTATGGCAAATTTATAGCAACTTACACTTGGAGGCCGCCTCGAACTTCTCGCTCTTCTTTTTTCGGCGCCATTTCCAGGGCTTGAAGAATCTGCCCAGAGCGCTCAGCTTGCTCTTGCGCTCCAGGGGCGGGGTGCGGGTGCCTGAGCCCAGGCTGTTTGTGCGTATGGCAGCGCCATTTTGTTTCTTGGCTGCAATGACAGAGAGAGGGAGAGATAACAATTAGCAGGCAGCTCGAATTATGTCAGCGTCATGAAATGCATTGAAAAAAAAAAAAAAAAAAAAAAAAACCATTCACGGAAGCGGAAAAGCGGCGACATTCCACGCCCCAATTTGTTGCAAGTTTGCTGTGTGCGGCATGCGGAATGAATTGTTGCTGTTGCAGACGAAAGCGAAAATTACAAAACATTTTGCTGGGCAAGTTTTCAGCTGCCTTTATGCAATCATCAACTTCATTGACAAAATTCAATTACAAATGCAAAACGAGTTTCGCTTCTGCCACCACAACAACAACAACAACAAGAAAGTTAACTTCTAAGCAAATTGTCGGCGCTCAGTTTGCATACAAAAATGGGCCCAAGCCAAAGCCAAAGCCAAAGAACTCACTGGCTAGCACTTCCCCTTGGACTCGAGACGCTCTGATGTATGTGTACATACACATACTCGATGTTTGCCTTGCCAATCGCAGCAACCATACACATGAGCAGGAGAGGGGAGTAGAGAGCCAAAGGCAGCGCAAAAGGTAAAACAAAAATATAAAACAAGCTCGAGAGGCGCAGCTGCTCGACTCTGATGCTGCCACAGATAAGCTGAGCACACAGATACTTAAGCATACACCCACACGCACACACACATGCGTACATACAGTTAGTATGGCCAGCATTGAAGCGTTGAAATTAGGCTAGCCACGAATGAGGGGAGCAAAAAAAAATACAGAGAACATCAGGAGAAATACCAAACAGTTTCCGCGAAACAAGAAACACACTTGCAACACTCGCAGAATTCCCGCTAAAAATTTCCAGTGCAATTAATCACGGCAGAAGAAAAGGTGTTAAGCCATCAAAGAAGATCAAGAGATACATATATATATATATATATTATAGATAATTTGACCGGGCACGATTAGTCATGCCATTGGGCAAAACAAATGCCTGCCCAATTTGGTAGTTGAAGCCGGCAACAGCTGAGAGGTCGATGAGCTCACACTCCGACAGATTTGGTATTAATTAAGCTCTTAAATATTTTTGACTTGTAGTAGTATAGTAGTATTTGACTAAATTATTGCCGTATTTCTCGCAGTATATTTATATCGTATTTTATGCATAAATTTATTGGCATAATTTTCGCGCAATATTTATATCGTTACAAATATTTTGTATTATTTTTCGCGATATTTTTTAGCTATCAATATTAAATTTTTTTAACCATACTTTTATCTTTTTATATTACTATCATTATATTATTATTAATTTTTGTATCTTTATTTCATTATACTATAATTATTTTTATACAATATTTCCTGCATAATTTATGCTTCTATCGTATTCTTTTATATCCTCATATCATTATATCTTCATTATATATTTTTATATTTTCAGCATGATATATCTTTCAACTTTTCCATCTTTCTTATATTCTATCATTAGCTTTATATTTTCATCGCTCTATAATAATATGAAAATATAATAATAATATATATAAATAAATAAAATATATATTTAATACAATATAAAAATAATAAAATGTAAATAGTATATATAACAATATGCTAACATTTTTCTTTATGTTTTAATCATTTTATACCTCCATTATTCTAGTATAATATTGCTTTGTATCTTTCAATATTCCTTACTCGTCAAACCTAATTTTCAACTTGCTATGACAGTGCAAATATAAAACCTATTAGTTCTAATTATTTTTTATATATATATAACTGTAACCGTAGCCCTTCTGCCCACGCTGTTCGCATGTCGTCTAAGCCCGCCTTTGTGCAGTGTATTTTATAAATACCGCAAAATGCGGCAAATGGGCTAACAACTATTTGGCTTCCTTTATGCGCACCCTCTGCTGCTCTCCGCTCTTCACAAGCTTCTATTCCCTTCTATGCCGTGCCCCGTATGTTCTTTGGGCCGGGCAAAAGCAGAGGCCGGACCAAGCTTGTCAGCTGTCCCAATTGTGGTCAATTGTTTGGTGGCAGCTTTTCATGCTTGATTTGAGTTGCATAACGAGCGAGTGGGGGAAGCGGGCGAAACAGGAGCGGACAAGGGAAACCAACTTAAAGAGCAGCACGCAAATGTATGTCAAGCGGGAGCAGCAACTGCTGGAGCAGGGGAAAGACTGAGGAGGGGAGTTGGGGCAGAAACAAGCTACAGCGCAGCGCCCGAAGGCGACAACCGCAACGGAAACTTCTGCCTCATTTAAATGGCGCCAGGGAGGGGAGACTGTGAAAACTGAGAACTGGAGAGAAAAACTGGAAAAACGGAACGGAAAAACGTACGCGCTTCAAGAAAATTTTAAAGCAGCAAATATAAAAAAAACGGCAAAAATGTACCGAAAATAAATACAACACGAGCAGCAGCAGCTTCACAAAAAAAATACCATTTTATTTTTATTCATTGCGATGTTATGTGAGTGAGGGAACTCGCGTTGAAACCGGTTTCCGATTTCTGTGTCTGTTTTGGAGGCTCAGCTTCGGCTACGCTTTTTGGCTTCTAAATAAGCGACAAGGGCGACAACAACAACAACACGATAGAGACAGAGAGACAACAACAACAGCCACGCTTACAACGGCAACAACTACAGGCAGCAAAAAGCGTCGGCAATATTTTATGCGAACGCGTGGAAAACGAGTTTTCGCGAAAGTTGTTTGCAGGCAACTTACATTGTTTACTTTGTCGTTGTTCGTGCCACGCCCCTGCCTGTGCCCCCTCACTCAGCTGACAAAATAAAATAATAGATATGCAATAAAAATATAAACACGCCATAAAAAGTGGGCGGCAGGGCGTTACAAATAATTGTAGAAAACAGTAAACATATTTTATTTTATTTCGCTGTATTTTATGCAAATGGAAAATCGCATGAATAAGTTAGGCGCGATTTTCAGCAGTTTCCCTGGCGTTTTCCCACAGCTCGCATTGTTTGATTTGCTGCCAGCGATACAAGCGCAAAAAGTTAACAACATTGTAGAATTATGCGCATAATTATTTATGTAACTTTATGGCGCACAAGCAAGCGAGTCTTTTGAGTTTGCACTGGCATTTCTTAAACGTTTTTACTGGCTGCCAACGGGTTTTTTTTAAGGAAACTAGCAGAAGATTAATTTTATCTACTTAAAGAAATTTGAAACTAAACTAAAAGTAAAGAAATATCTCGAAATTCTTGCAATCTCTTATATTTCTTAAACGTTTCACTGGCTGCATGGTTAATTTACTGCATTATTAAGTTTAATGGTTATGAAATATAAATATTATAAATTTAAAACAATTCTTTATATGGAAACTATCTTTCTTGAACGTTTTACTGGCTGCAAAAGTATCTTTAAAACAAAGTTACTTATATATCGCATTTGTCTAATAATAAGCAACTTTTAACCACAAATCTCTGCCTAATTTTGTTTTGTGTAGGCATTTTCTGAGCCGTTCACTTGCTTTATAAGCTTTAAAAAAATTTCACAATATAAAACTTCCTTTAAATAACATTTATCTGTTATATATGCTTGATTTATCATTGTATTTAAGTTTCCTATTTATGTACAAATTGGCATCAATTTCAATCCTGCACAATCAACAGCCCAATCTGGGCCCACATATCACTTTATCGACAATTGACAAGCGCTGAAATCATGTTCACATCAGCTGCACACGCACACACTCGAAGATGGCTGTACATAGCTTTATCATTCCCAGGCCACACAATCGACTATATCTCTCTGTCTATGTGTATATATATATACTACACACATGTAGCGCGACTTATGTAAATTGACAATTGGCGTGTTCCACTTCCAGGGCAGTCAAGTGCATGCTAAATGTACATGAATAGACCCACACTATACTCACACATGCACAACTATATAAATATATACACATACATACACATACGAAAGCCCCGTTGATAAGTAAGCTAAGCAAATTGACGGCAAACAATCCCAGCAGTTAAATCAAAAAAAAAAAAAAAAAAAAAAACACACCAAAGGGGTTAAACAAAAAATCGTGTCTCATTTTCTAATTATTTTATAGCACTCGGTACTATGCGCTGAGCTTATAAATTATGCCAACTGTGACAAGTTGAAAAACCCAAAAATTAATTAGAGCTGAGTCAGAAAAAAAAAAAAATGCGAATGACAAAACGAAAACAAACGAAACGAAATGTCAGCCAAGTTCACGTGCCGCCAGAAAGTGAAAGAAATAGTGTTAGCTGCGAGTAGATATATATATATATATATATATCTATCTATATGGTATATATATACTGCATATAGCTTATATAGTGCGCCCATAAACTGTGGCAAATTGTGAGATTTTTTAAATTTGCTTTCGAATTGCGCAGACACGCAGCAGCGAAAAAAAATTGCTATTAAGGTCGCAGGCGCCGCAAATTGACGCCCAAACTACACGACAGAAACAATAGCAACAGCGGCAACAACAACAAGAACAACAACAACGACAGCAGATATATCACGAATTACTGTAACAACAACAATGCGATTACTGAGCTAATTTGCCGTAGCCGACGGTCCGTCCATCTGTCTGTCTGTACCGCGCTGTCGATTTTGATTGCAATATGAAACCTGAAATTAATTGTAATTACGCGCCTTGCGAAAAGATAAAACGCTGTGGGAGGCAGTCAGACAAAAAGAGAGAGAAAGAGAGGGGTAGAATAAATATCGAGAGAGAAAAAGACACAGCGAGAAAGCAGTGCGACTAATTTACGAGCGGCCTGGCACGTAGTTTGACAACGCTTTTCGGAAATGGAAATGTAAATGGAAATGGATGCGTTACACACACACACACTCACAGACTCTCCTGCTCTTTTACTTTTCCTCTCTCCTCCCTCTCTCTCTCTGTTCACTGCACATGCACAATATTTAAATCACATTACGTATACGCAACGTTGCGCAGGCAATAGAAAACGTGCGCGTATCGCATTGACAGTGGCACAGACAGACAGACGGACGTACGGACAGTGTGTTAGGCCAAGCAGGCAAGTGTGTTTATAGACCAGACGTGAGTCGCACTCTCTGGCTCTCTGGCGTCACTCAAGCGCGCAGCGTATCCATAGCCCAATGCCAAAAAAAAAAAAAAAATGACAAGAGTTGGGAGCGGATTGCAGCTGGTTTTTTTTTTCGGCTCAACTATCGATAGTTGTTGACTTTGGTGTGGCGATCGTAAAACCAAAACAACATCGTATTCAATTGCATGTCATAAATGCAACATTATCTGGCAGTAAAGGCCTAAATAAAACTGTAGATTTTCCCCAGCGCCTTTCAGCTTGCAACGTTTATATATGGTTTTTAACGCGTTTGTAGCTATCGTAAACGTTTTACTGGCAGCTTTTGCATTGAGAGTTGAGCTGGGTTCAACTTTTACGCTATTTTTAAGTTTATAACTTTTATTCTTTTAATTTTCGTAAACGTTTCACTGGCTAATTTTGGAAAAAAAAATTGACTAAAAACTTTCTGCTTGTAGTATTTCACTTTTCGTTTCAATGTAATACATATAGTTATTCTATATGTTGTTCCTTTCTATGTCCTTGTCATTTTCGTAAACGTTTCACTGGCAACTACTAACCTATAGACGATAAGTCTGCTACTTGCAGTCTTCTACTTTGACTTATGCCTAGCAAATTAAGTTTTTGTATATTTTTCTATGTTGGTGGCACTTTCGTAAACGTTTCACTGGCTGCTTCAGAAATAAAATGAGCAAACTTATACTTTTACGTTACCTTTACTTAGAGAGTGTATATTTATAATAATAATATTTATGAAGTAATAGCTCCGACATTGTTTTCTGTCCACTTTTTCTGTTTCTTAAACGTTACACTGGCAAATTCCCTAATATAATAACTTCTAATATAACTTATACTTCTGCGTAGCTCAAACATAGAGTGTATAAACACATAAAATGCATACAATAATGTATAATAAATAAAATATAAAACAATTCCACGCCATTATCTCTATCTTCCCACTGTTTCCTAAGCGCTTCACTGGCTAATGCCCTTAACTAACAGCAGCACTCTTAATTTAAAGACATGCAAGTCCACTTCAAACGCATCTCTCACATGTCGAGCGTCTATTTACTGTAGGCCCCGACCTAGTCCAACTCCCGCTGCCACTTGATAATCCAATTTGCGAGCTGTACGATGTATGTTACGTGCATATCAAATGGGGCTCTCTCTCTCTCTCTGCACGGTAATTGTTCCAAATTTGTGGCGATAAGCGGGAGAAGGAGTGAAAGCAGACTATGAATAACAAAAGTGCCATGAATCATGAATCAATCAATATAATAAATTTGATACTAAATATATATCCGACTGCATATACAGAAATACACGTTACGTATACGCCCAGTGGACACAGGCAATTAAAAGGCAACTTGCAGTTAATTGCATTGAGATGACATATGACATTTGACACGGATGTGTATGCGTGTGTGTGTTTGTGTGTGTCTATCTATCAGCTCGCTGGCATTCAATCAAGCAGATTGCGGCTAAAAATAGCTGGCAAAATGAGTCAAGCTTTAAATAAACAACGTGTACAGGCGCAAACTGCACTGAAAGAAAATTGTGGGCGTAATGGGAGTGGCAGCTGTTGGTAATACGAACGCATTCGATTTCTGTGTGCAAATATTTGTACAAAAAAAAAATAAAGAAAAACCTGAAAAAATGCAAATTTCAATTTCAATTCACACAAAACTTGTGTAAATTAAGGCCTGTGTGTGTGTGTGCGTGTGTACGTATCTGTCAGCTACAAGCGCAGGCAACCGCAGCTACAGCTACAGATAATGCAAACTAATTAAAAGCATTTCAATGCAGCGACTGCGATTTGAAATGCGCCCAATTACCAAAGTGGCAGCCCGCAAATAAGGCCTAAAACCGATTGCGAATTATTAGCACATTGCTGCGATATTTGCACACTGCCATGATGAAGAAATCAAGCATTCGTATTATTGATCAATAAGGTGCAATAAATCCATTAACACACTGCTAAATGCTGCACTTAGCGGAGCAGGAAGGTAGGTAGGCGGAAGGGAATTATAGAGTCCAAAAGTTGTGCCTTATTGCAAAAGTTGCTGTATAATCTTGGGGCAAACTTAGCCAAAAGCCAAGTTTTTGGCTACTCAACTGTACTCGATTCGAAAAACAATTTAAACTCCAATTTTGCTGAGCTCGCCCAATAAATCTGGCCTAAACTGGCAGCAAAGATGGACTTATCTCTGGCTCTCGCTCTCAATTTGCTCTAACCTTTATCTGCCTCGCTCTCCTTCTCTCTCTCTCTCTCAATTTGCTCTACTCTTTTCTCAATTCCCAAAACTTTGTCTGCCAACAATTTCTGCTGCTACTGCCACCTGAAGCAAATTTCTGCTGCAACTTGACAAGTTTTTCTTTTTTTTTATCAAAATGCGCGACATTTTGTGAGGAAGAACGGGTGCAAAACTTTTCTTCATTTTCATGTGTCTTAATTCATTTACGAATCTAGCGCAAATTTGCTTGATGAATGAAGCAGCTGAAGCCCCTTCCTCCGCCCGCCCCCCGCCTCAGCGCGCTGGCCACGTGCCACACATGCGCATCTCATGACATCATCCAGCAATGAAGCTGAGGCTGTGACTGAGCGATTGGCTCGCCTCATCATTAGCCGCTGTATGCGAAATTTGCATATTCGTAAAGTACTCACGGTGAGTATTCAAATCAGAGCTGCGCGCACCCAAACGAATAGAATGAGCGCGGGGACAATCAGACAGACAGGCAAATAGTATTTCGCTTAGGTAAGACTTGCTTTAAAGTGTTGACGAAAGATTCGAGTGGCTTTAATCAATATCCAATCAATTAACTGGTGGTTAAGGTTGACATGAAGTTCAGTTTCCCATCAAACTTAGTACTTACATACGAGACTAAAGTTATGTATGATTTTAAACACTTTTTGCTTAACTGATGGTTAACTAACTTGCAGTTAAATTGAAAGTCAAAGTTGAGCAGCAGTTAAGTTTAAAATAAAATATGTATTCCAAATATTAGACGGAACAGGTTTTTTTAACTGACGGTTACTTAACTTGCACTTGACAGTAAAATTTGACCAGCAGTTAAGTCACAAATGAAATAAATAAAATAAATGAAATACATATTACTAAGGTTGCATATCACTTGATTTCAGAATTGTTGTACAGTATAAACCGATTTTTTAACTGGCAGTTAGCTAACTCGCAGTTAAAGTCAAAGTAAAAGCTGACCAGAAGTTAAGTTACCTATCAATTGTATTTATTAAATACGGTACAAAGTGGTTTTCCTAACTGGCGTTTGACTAACTTGCAGTTAAATTGTAAGTTAAAGCTGCTCTACAGTTAGATTTGACAATAAATGGATTAATTACATATAAGACCAAGGTTAAATAGGATCAGCATTTTTGTTTAACTGCTGGTTAACTAACCTGCAGTTAAATTTAAAGTAAACGCTAAACTGATGTTAACTTTCACACACGATAAGCGTTTGGGGCTCAGTTTAGGTCTGTTTTTTAGCATTGAAGTATTAGCATAATTTTCTTAACTCTAGGCTAAGTAACTTTCCAATTAAACTAAAAGTAAAAGCTAACTTCAAGTTAAGTTTCACCTAAAAATGATTAATTATTTGATAGTAAAATTATCGATTATATTTATTTTGTACACAAGGTATTTAACATAGGGTTAAACTGTCTGTCAAACGCTTCAAAACGCCTCTCAAAAACTAAGCGCACATACTTAACCTGCAGCTAAATCGTGTGTCAAATTTGACAGCACGTTTTACATTAATTGTTGCGCTCAACTTTCTAAATACTTTCTCAATTTTTTTTTTCTTTTTCGAACTCCTCATTGAACTTTGCCTCGTTTCGCGCAGTGTAGCCAGCAACTGGGTGCGGCGGCACATTGATAGATCTTTGTTCGATTTCAGAGTCAGCGAGAAGTGACAAGTTTATTGGCATAGTTAGGCGAAGAACGAGCGATCGAATAAGATGAACGAGATGAGGTTGTTTGCAGTATATGTGTGAGTGTGTGTGTGTGTGTGGGTCATTAGGCACAGCGTGTCGCATTAATCAGACGCAGCTGGCAACGCTGCGATCGTTGCGGGGTCATCGTTAAGTCGCTGCTGCTCCACAACGTTTTGTTAAAGGTTTTCTTTGGCTTTTTTTTAGACGTTTCATTTGGTCACTTAAGCGCTTTCAAGCTTGTTAATTGCAGTCTTAACTCCATTTCAGAGTGGCCTCAAGCCCCAAGCGACTTGAGCTACGAGTCGGAAATTCGAATTGAACGCAAGTTCCGCAGCTCATAATAATTGAGTGCACTCGAGTTATAAGCGTGAGAAGGCAGTGATATTTATATGTAAGTGTAGAGAATTCAAACGTATTGTAAAGGCGCGAAAAATATATGTTAAGGTAGTGTATTTATTTGTATTATATAGAACCGAAATTTTACTTGCGGCGCGCTTATCACGATGAGCTTAACTCACGTTTTATGCAAACAATTCTTATCGACAGAGAAAGAGAGAGACATAGGAAGAGAGACATAGAGAAAGAGCGAAGACTTGATATGCCAATCGATGAGTAAGTGCTTTACGCACTAGAGAGATAGGTTTATGTATTAAAGATATTATTTATTTTATTTATTTAACAATGAGTTAAATGTGCAGAGCAGCTGCGGCCTTCTAGCTGAATTTAAGCTATACTTGAAGTATATACATACGTATAAGATATTTAGACAAATAAAAGATACACCTATGTGGCTTTGCAGTCGCGAATCGTGACTGCAAATAAATTATACAACTTGTCGTTTAAGTAAATGCTGAGAACAAAGACTATAATAATGATGATCGTACTACACTCCCCTCATCCAACAGAAGACTGTAGACTGAGCTACAGCTGAGCCTCATTAGCACCTCGCTGGGACGCCCACAACGCTGCGAGATTCTCACAGCAAAAATGGTTGTAAACAAATGGCAAATGTAAACAACATCAAGTTGCGGCAGAGATTCTTGCGTAAGAGATACGCCAACACGTATGGGAATTATGACAAAAGAAAAGAGAACAAGAGAGAGAGAGAGAGAGAGAGGGACAGGCAGAGCGGGTGCTTGTGCTCGCGACAGACAACGAAAATAGCCAAGTTAATCGGCAAACACTCGACGGCAATTTATTGATTAATACCTTTCGATTAGCGAGCCATCGAGCATTATTATTGACTGCCAGGGGGGAAGAAAGCGGAGCGTGGAGAGCAGAGAGGCACGGAGGCGGGGCAAATTGCGGCCAAATTTGTTTTCATCGTTTGGCTGTCAAATGGCGACGTCAAGGCGAACCTTGAAGTGTGTCTAGCTAAAGTGGAGAGCGAAGGTACTGACTAAAAAATACTCTATAGAAATTGTAGTTAATATTCAAAAAAATATATATATAAACAAAAAAAATCTCATAAAATCTAGTTGAAGTGGTGAGCAACTAAAGTATTGACTATAACATACCCTATAAAAGTGGGTAAGTATTAATAATAATAAAAATATCTAAAACAATAAAAGTCAACTAAAATTGAGTTTAATTCCTGAGCAATGAACAGCTAAAGTATTGACTGAAAGATACTCTATAAAAGCCGTAAGCAATATTCAAATAAAATAAATATTCAATATACTAAAAATTCAATAACTTTTATCGAGTTGAATTGGTGAGCTGAAGTAATGCCTAGAAATTACCCAAACTTTTAACTAAACCTTGATTTTTTAAATACTGCTGGTAGAAAAATAATTTAAAAGCACAAAAAATAACTGAAATAAATTGTAACCTTTTCAAAAAAAATGTTAACTATACCCAGTAAATTTGTACACTTAACTCTAAACATGCAATAAGTCTAAAGATAGTTTATGCTTGCACTTCAAAGAGAATTAGACTATATAATATATTTTAATACGTATTATATATTACACTAAATCCAAAGCAGACAAATAATCAAGACATAATCATTAAATATATTGCAACTCTCTACTGACTGCCTTAAGCACATTATACACCATCCGTGCACACTCTTTTACAGCTCACAACAATCAAATTATATTTGGGGCGCCCGCGCTGGATGCGTCGTCAAATTGCTAAAGAGTTAATCGGAGCAGTCTCTACGCCTCTGCCTCTCTCTTCCTCTCTTTTTCTCTTAGTTATAAATAGCCCGCCCCGCCCACAGATTATGCTGCTGGGCAGCCCAGGTCCATCTTCCGCTTTGCTTGCTGCCCGTTTTAAATTCCCAAGTTCTTATTGTTGTTGTTATTGCAGCATTCCATAATGTTTTTTTTTTCAGCCAGTTTTGTTTTTAGCCCGAGCTTCTTGCCGCTCGCTGCTCTGTTCTGTTCGGGCGTGCACGCCTCTTCCTGCCTTCAATTTGATTGCTACTGTATTTTTACGGCTTTAATAGAAGTCAAGTGGAGACAGCGGGGGAAGAGAGGGGGGAGCGAGAATTGCCGACAGCAAAATTGGCGTGCAAATTGAAAGAGAAGCGAAGGCGATTCTCGACTCTCGACGACGTTCGTCAAGTGAACTGCAAATGGGCGGCGCTGACATTGAGTTGCTGCTGTTGTTCTCGTTTTTTTTTTTTTTATCGATAGGCTGCAAAACTTATCGATTTCACAGTTGGCCACAAAAACGTTTGAAGTTTGGTAACAGGGGTTGCTGCAGGGGGGAAACAGGCCTTTTGATGATTGCAATTGAAATGGAATTGAAAAATGGCAATGACACGAGAGCGAGAGAGAGCGGGCAAAGAAGAGTGGGAAAGAGACAGCCGTCAGACTTTGAGTTATGTTTTATTAAAGTCAATTTACTCGTTTTAGTTTTCGTTGCAAAATAATTGCCAGATGTGAAATTGTTTTCCATTGATATCGAATTTCGCAAGGTTCCTCCGTATTTTCCCCTCTTTCCTTGAGCGGAAATTAGAACAATTGATTTTCTATTGGGGGTTACGGCAGAAGGCAGGGGAGCAAGCAATAAAATGAGCAAGCACAACGGAAGCGATAAATGAAGTAGGCAGGGAAGTGCAAAAAGTCTGGGAAGATTAAGATAAGTGAGATTGAAAAACGAATGTGAGAGCCAGCAGATACTTTTGTATCTTTCAGTACTTATACAATGCTGCAGCTGCAGTTAAATATTTTTTCTAGTTTTTTTTTAATGAAGATAGAAAGATATAAATCTATAGCACAGTAACTTTAAGCTGAATAAGATTGAAATTGAATGCAAAAAAAATCTAGATGGTTTTATATCTTTTTTTCAATTTTTCTAGAATTATTTATTTTTACCTATAAGATAATTTATAATTAAAGAACACAGTAATACTATAAAAATATATATTATTTTTGTATCTCTGAGCGTTTAATCGATCTCAACCAAAATTCTTTAAAATTATAGCTTTGCATCAGCTTCAGTAAAACAGAAATTAAGCCAAAAGTAAGATATTTAAGCATTCCAGATACATTTTGTATCTTTCACTAAAATTTTGCTCTCTGCACTAGAGTTATTAGCTCTCAGATTTAATAATAATATATAGAAAATATAGAGAGCTACAAAGTGAGAAAGTTGAAAACTTCTAGATACATTTGTATCTACCACTGAAAAAAGTTCTCTCAATTCAGTCAAGTGCTTTAGAGTTTTTTAACTCTGTAACTATACCACATTTAACTATGATTACGCATAGAAAGAAAATTGAATACTTCTAAATACATTAGTATCTTTCTCGGTTCAGTTTCAACTCCGTATCTGTGTCAGAAATTCAACCAAGCCAGCCTGCAAATCAAATAACTTTACTAATCTTTTCAGTCATGGCCCACGCGCCGTCGTTCTCATTTAAAAAATCAATACAAAATCGGGGCCTTTTGTTCAGATCTCGTTTTATGGCTTTAACTGCGCGGTAATTTCGTAAGTTATTGTAAAAAATGCGCGGAATGCGGTTGGCAAAAGCAACAACAACAACAGCAACAACAATTGGAGACGTTGACAGCGACTGAAATGATTCATCGGACATGCCTGCTCGGCACACTGAATCAATTATCGAAGACAGCGACACCGAGAGCGAAAAACAGAAAGAAAGAGAGCACGCGCTTGAATTCTTCACTCTCCTCCTTCTCCTTCTCCTCCTTGTACTCTCACTTGAACTTGAAATACGAGCATTTTAATTGCAAACATATTTAAATGCCAATAAACAACAAGGCAAAGCAAAATGCCGCCAACAACGTAGCGAAGACGACGCCAAATTTTCAGAAAGTTCAGAGAATGCCTAAAAATAGAGGCCCCCGTCAATGGGTTTATTTACGGGGCTTGAGATGTTTGTTGTGATTTTTCGTTGTGGTTTTCGCTGCGGTTTTGCTTTCTACGCGAACTTTTTGGAATGTGCCCGAAAGTGCAACAAGCGCTCAAAGGGGCATTAAAATGAGCTAGAGATGTGTGAGTGGAATAGGGGCATATATCTATAAAAATATTATTTGGTATTCATTAATTTATTCCTTATAATATCAGAGCTAAGAGGAAAGGTATTCTTTGCATTCTCAATGATAGAAATTAGATATGGGGTTAAGAGAACTAGAGATGTGCGCGTGAGTGGAGAAGCTTCGTGTTTTAAATTAAGGCATTTATTATAATAAATATATATTTATTAGATATTACATTATTAATATATTCAAAATATTTTAAAATAGAAAGCAGTTATTAAATAAACAATACGTGATATGAATTAAAAAAAACTAGATATAATTAGAATAAAAACTATCGATATTTTGTTTAACAATTTACAATTGTTACTTAAAAATGTAAAAATTAATTGAGAAATTAAATAAAAACAATAATTCTTTATTTAAATAATGAGAAGTGATAAAAAGAGAGCTTGAGTAGCCTAAAAACAATACATAAACTATAAACATTAGGATTCTTAACTGAATTACAATGTCTTTACAAAAAAAAACCATAGATTTAGCTTTAAACCTTCACTTTTCCATTCAAATTTGCATATTTATAGAACTAGAAGAAATCGAAAGCAAATGCGTTAATAAACGCTGCTCTTTTTCATAGACTACACACAACTTTCATTCAATTTGTACAAATACACGGCATAAACCGACTGCTCTCACCACTTTGCCACACTGCGTGGCAGCTCCAATTTCATGATGAGTTTGATTGATGACTGCGATTATGAGTCAGTCATTCAGTCAGTCAGTCTGTGAGCCGGGAGAGAAGAAACGAGCTTCAACTCGACACACAATCGACTCGAGAGACTGCGGTGAAGGTCGAGCGTGCTGTAGAGATACAGAGATTTGTATGTATGGTATTTGCAACAAATCGGATATGCAAATGATTTGTTGAAACGACTTTGATGAGCAAGCGGGCGCGGGCGTTCCGTCGCACATCGCAATCTCAAGATGAATATCTCGAATTAATGGCAATAAAAGTTGCCGTTCAAAAAGCCATTGAAATGTGCAAAAAGCTTCGTCGAGTCGAAACAAACTTTTGCTGCCAGAGTGTCGAAGAGATGCTTGAACAATTGAGAGCTGCAGGTGCAGCTGCAGCGCACACACCCCACACACACATCACATTGTTTGCTGTAGACAACAGATAAAGCGTTGACAACTCTTCTTGCTCTGCGAACCCAAATCCGACAAGCCAGGCCTGCCCCTAAGCCACGCCTCGTCCCCGCACGTTCAACACATTCAAGTGCAGTGAACCATTTTGGGGCACGTCGCACACACACACACACACAATGGAACAAAAACATTTCCGTTCTCTGTGGCAGATGTGTAAAAACAAATAAAACGAGAACTTTTTAAGCGCCCCTCGACCCCCCGCGCGCAGGCAATCGAAAAAGTTGCAAGAGCGCTACATCGAATCGAAAAAAAAAACGGACAGAATCAAATAATTTGTTAAAGTTATTTCATTTCATTTCACTTTGAATTCGCAGTCGGCCAGTCGAAGCGATTAATGTGGAAATGCAGATGGAAATGGTGAAATGAGGAAATGGAGCTGGAAATAGAAATGAAGGCGAAGTGCAGAGGGAATCCAAATTGGAAATGAAAAGCACTTTGTGCTGTGAGAGTTGGACTTTTCAGCGAGAAAACTCTCCAGAACTGATACAATTTGTTGGGAATTTCCACTTGATTTTGTTAGAGAATTCCAATTGTTTGTGTACGTGGGAAATGGTTGAAATTTATAGTGCGCATTGTTGTATGTGTCGGCAACAGATTTGTTTAGCATATTTCAATATGTATTCAAAAGTAGTTCAATTATTTCACTTTATATAGACTGTCGTAAGGGCATGCTTAAAGCTCTTCAAGGTTGGATATTATATGATTTCGGCGGCGGTGGGCGTGGTATCCAAACTTTGAAAATCCGCATTCTGTGTCGTGTTATCAGGGAGATTATTACCCAAATTTGGTGTTTCTAGCTTTTCTAGTGTTCTTATAATTCAAAAAAAATCGTTTTTTAGGGGCGGTGGGCGTGGCACCCAAAAATTGAAAATACGCATTCTGTGTAATGTTACCAGGGACCTTACTACCAGATTTGGTGTTTCTAGCTTTTCTAGTGTTCTTATAATTCAAAAAAAATCGTTTTATAGGGACGGTGGGCGTGGCATCCAAAAATTGAAAATCCAACTTCTGCATAACGGTCTGCTGATCAAGAATATATGTACTTTATATGGTATGTCACGCCACCTTCTGCCTGTTACATACATTTTCATTTTTTAACCATTTTCAATGGCTTAAAGGTATGCTGAAGTAAACAGAGTCATAGCTGCATAGCTTAAAGCCCAAAAAATGATATATTCATATCATATAGCTTACACCCTCTCCCTCGCAACTTACCCCCATTCGCATTAATTGCACTTGCGTCCTTGCTCGAAGAATTGTTGGCATTGCTGTGCAGAATGTCGGAGAGCGAGAGCGACGATGCGATCAGCTGACGTTTCTCCTCGAAGTTCAAGAAATCCATGGAATTGCTGCGCTGTGGCGTTACAGTAATGGTCACAGACTTTTGCATTTTGGCCACGACGCACAGCTGCTGCTCGAGTTCAGCGGCGGCAGCAGCAGCGGCAGCATTCGGTGAATCCGGTGGGGAGAGTCCAACCGGATGATGATCTATGCCATCCGTGAGATCCGGCGGTGGCAGCGACAGTTGCTGCTGTTGCTGTTGCTGATAGGCCAACGCATGTTGCTGCTGTTGCTGTTGCTGTTGACTGAAGTAGGCAAAGGCTGGCTGCGCGGTGGCAGCGCTGTAGGAGGGCGGACCCAGCGTGGCGCCCGCATGCGCTACCCTCGAGGCGGCAGCCGGCGAGAGTTGATAGCCAGCGCTGTCGGTCTGATCGTGTCCGTTGATGGCAGCGACCAGTGTTGCCAGATTATTGCGACTGGTATTGCTGCCGGGGAACTGCTGCTTGGAGCCAGCTCCATTGGCGAGCTGCAACTGTTGCTGCTGCTGCTGCTCACGCTGTGCCTGGAATTTGTGCTGTTGTTGCAGCTGTGCGAGCAACTGTTGCTGCTGCTGCTGATAGGCCATGTTGCTGCTGTTCGACTGCTGTTGTTGCTGCTGTTGTTGTTGTTGTTGTTGCAACTTGTTGCTGCGCAACGACATGTCCAATTAGAGTTGCCAAATTCTGCGTGGAAGCTCGCGTGCTACTCGGCTGACATTGTGCGAGTTGTTGGAGTTGTTGGAGTTCTTCGAGTTGTTGTTGTTGTTGTTGTTGTTGTTATGTTGTTGAATGAACTGCACACACGCGACCCTCGCGTGGGTTGCTCGTTGAGTTGCTGTCACAGTTTCGTTTTGCCGTTTTGTCTCACTTTCTTTTTCACTTTTCTGCGTTAATTACTGCAATTAAGCAATTAAAACAAATACTTAAAACATGCCCCGAGGCAGCACACAGCAGCGGCAGAAGGAGAAGCAGCGCAGTCTTGACACCCTTGGCGTGTTCTCTATCAGCGTTACGAGGCATCGAAATTGTTTCCCATTTTCGTACTTTTTTTTTTGACTGATTTCCCAAAGGAGAATGACAGAGACAGAAAGAGGGGAAGTGGCGGCAGACCGCATGACGAGAGTGACAAGTGTCATTCAGTAAAATGTTGGCGGTTATATAAAAATTAGCCCGAGCAGCAGGAGTAGGAGGAGTAGACACAACAACCACAACACACAACATGCAACATGCAACATGCACTTGTCGTCGCATGAAAATGCAGTTGCGGGGAAATGGCAACCAGATGTGGCCCGAGGGTCACTTGAGATGAAACAAAAGCGAAACGAAACGCAGCGAGTGGAAATGCTGCGACAATGGCAATGAAATCTCAGCGCAGGAAAAGGGAAAATGCAGGAAGGCGTAGCGAGGGGAGTTATGCTGCTATAATTTATACAGATTTTATATATATATATTTTTTATAGCTACTGTCAGATTTTTCTTAGCTTAATAAGCAAAGATAACAACAGTTTTTGAGCACGAAAAGTGCAGAAAAATATAATGAAGTTAGGAGTTTAAAAAGGACAAGTAAAAGCAATTAAATATATAAAAATTCTTTAGAAAATATATAAAAAATCTAAAGAAATTATAGAAAATATATAGACAACCTAAAGAAAATATAGCTTTAGATTCTCTATATATTTTCCATAGAGTTACTATAGTTTTTCAACAAAGAATCCAAGAAACCCTGAAGGCAGTGCCAGGATGAAGTGCAAGAAAAAAGAGGGAACTTGAATATCTTACAGAGGCTGAGTAAAACCAGTACTATAATTTCTATGGATTTTCTATCTATTCTTTATAGATCTTTTATATATTTTTTTTAGTTTTTCAGTCAATTTTCAATATAATAAACTTAGACATCAAACATTTTCGAGCACAAAACCGTTAGAAAATGCCTGAAATTAATGCAAGCAGGCGGAGAAAATGAGCTATGATTATCTTTAATATAAAAAAGAAACCTCTTATAAATTCCACAGATTTTCTATATAGTTTCTATATCTTTTTCAAAATAATCTCTTTGTAATAAGCAACCTATTTTAACTATAATAAACAAAAGTAAAAAGCGGGAATACTTGAACAAAAGCGAGCTATAGTTTTATGTAATACAAAATAAGATTTTTCACATAATTCCTTAGGCGTTGTCAACTTTTCTTAAAGTCCAACCATTTTTAAAAAATATTCTATATATTTGCTCTAGCCCTTTCAGCATTTCGCTTAAGTAACAAGCAAAAATATCAAACGAAACGCTCGAGTAAAGCCAAATTGCTAAACGATGTGTGAAACGCATTGAAATAGACACTCGCTCGGACTTGGACCTGGATTTGGTTGCAGTCCGTTTACCTTTTGCGGCATTATGGAGCCTTAAGTCAATTGAAATCGCCTTTTTTATATATGCATTCCCCACAAAACCAGTTGCCGACAGCTTGCCAGACAAATCTTATTAGAATACTGAGTACTCAGAGTGGAGAAAGAGAGATAGAGAGAGGGGGTAGGAAACGGACTAACAGGTCAGGTAGATTTCAACTTGGTTGAGTTTCGGTGCAGGTAGAAAAGAAATGTGCGAGAGGATGTGCATCATGACAGGATACAGACAAGCAGAGAGGGAGACAAACAGACAGAGAGACGGACAGAGGAACAGACAGAGACATGAGCGAACAGACTGAGCGAGGGAGAGAGACATGGACTGAGAGACAGATAACAGACAAACGGAGAGAAAGAGTGGGAATGACTTGGAGATGGACACACACACAGCAGACAGACTAAGAGACAGAGAGAAAGAGACTAAGATACAGACAGACACACAATGGGCCGACTAAAAGAGAAAGAGTTAGAGTAAAAGACAGACAGACAGACACACAATAGCTAGGGTAAGCGAGAGGAGGAGCGATATAGTCGGACAGACAGACAGTCAGAGGAACAGACAGGCATACAGGCACAACCAGAGGCACAGACAACACACTGAAAGACACACACACACACTCTGTCTCTACTTCCCCTTCCTTTCTCTACCGCATAAAGTGCTGCTCTGCCAGATGAATTTCAAATTCAATCTGCGTCGCGCTACGCTTCACGCGACTCCTAGACGTGCCACAAGCAGCACTGCAACAATAACAAGAACAAACTCTACAACAACCACTACAACACGAACGCACTAAACAGCACTAGCCTCAATAACAACAATAACTTAACAACAACAATAACTTCAACAACATCTACAACCTTAACCTCAACAACAACAATTTCAACAACAACAATCTACAACAACAATCTTAACAACAATCCATACAACAACAATCTCAAAAAACAACAATTTCAACAACAACAATCTACAACAACAACAATATACAACAACAATCTACAAAAAACAATCTCAACAACATCCTCAACAACAACCTCAACAGCCTCAACAACAACTACCTCAACAACAAGTGTAAGCTCTACAATCTCTACAACAAGTATATCCTTAGCAACAACAAAACTGCAACTCTGCAACAACCTGAACAACCACAACACCGACCGCAACAGCAACACCAATCTCAACAACAATAGTCCTAGCTACAACAATCTTAACAACAAGAGCAAATTCAACCACAAAAACAGCCGCAACAAAAATCTCAACAACCTCAAAAACAACATCCAGAAAAATCTCAACACCAAGAACCACAACAACCTCAACAACAACATAAGCTAACTGAACCACCATCACAACAACCTCAACACCAAGAACCAGAACAACAACTTCAACACCAAGAACCACAACAACAAGAACAACAACAACAATCAGAACAAGCTCAACACCAACAACAGGTGAAACGCATGGTTTAATGCGATTAAGAAGCACAACGCGCGCCGATCTTCAACTGACCAGCAGCAGCTGCAGAGGGCCCCAAGCAGAAGAGACTTGGCTAACTGTAAGCGCAGCGCTGCTACAGCTGCCTCTATCCCCTGCCCTACCCTGCTTCCAGTTACTGTTGCTGTGTGTTCCAGTGCGCTGCGCTTGGGCCTCGTTAGTTTGGGGCTATTTGGCTTTGGGATTTGGCGCGCGCCCGCGAATTGGCGAAATGTGGAGCACATTGGAGTAGAACAGCGAGACGAGAAGACTACGAAGAAGTTGAAGCAGTGTGGTAGTAGTACAATAGGCCCAGAGCAATCGACGCATAAAGCAGCAAAGTGAGAAACGGCAGCAGAAGCAGCAGCAGCAATTACAATTTGAAGCGTTTTATGGCAGAGAAAATGCTGCAACATTTACTTTAACGAGTGTCCATTGAGGCAGACACGCCGAGAGAGAGAGAGAGAGAGAGGGAGCAGGCGTAGTAGAATAGCACATACGCTGTAAAGTTGAAAGAGTGTGGAGAACCTAACTGATTATGGAGTATATCTGTGCTATAAAATAATTATAGACTTGACCTAATGACTAAAATTATATATAGTAAATGGACAGTAGTCTAGATTATACTCTGTGCATTTTGCAAAATACTGAGACTATAAGGAAACTAGCTGATTGGGTAGAATCATTAAGTAGAGTCAACTAATATAATATTTATAGAATTGTCATGAGAATTATAAATAATTATTACATCTTTCAAAATGATTCTATAACTGTTTTTTTTAATAAGTTTTACAATGAGTTTTTTTTAACAAGGAAAAAACCCAAAATAATGACTAGTTTTATAGATGCATAATCCCTGTGATTTTATAAGCAGGATATAACAGCAAATAGTTGCTATAAATACAATACTTTATAAGAAAAAAATATAACAGTTTCTTCATTTGAAATTCTAATAAGTTACATATTTTAAAAATAGATACACCGTGATTTTACAAGAACGACTAACAGTTTTAAGGTTTGTGATACTTTTTATCAATATTTTATAAAAAAAAAGTAAATAATTTGACAACTTATAACAAAAGTATAATTTTATTACAAACCTATAATTGTTACATCAAAGTTTCTATAAGAATTTCGAAAATAAAACCTAATAATAACCAAATCTATAGAGCAATGAAAAAATCTATACAGAGATCGATATAGAGATAAAAGTATGACAACTTCTTCAGTAACATTTTATAAAATGTATAAAAATTCTTTTGTTTAGCAATTAAGCTATAGAGAAATAGAGGTACAATTATTTTTCCAAAAGTCAGACAATTTCTCAGTTAAATTATATGGCAAGAATATGACGAATTTATCTGATAACAACCTTAACAATGTAGAGTTAAAGTGTATAAATTAAAAAAAAAAGGTATAAGAATTTCCTCAGTTACAAAAAAAGCAAAAACAAACTACTACAGTGCAGACCAACATCTCCCCGCCTCTCTCACATAATTACAGGGCATTCTCCACGCAGAAGAAACGATTAAATTAGCAAGTGCGTCGACGCTACTGGGCGGTAGGGGGCGCTGCTGCCCGCTACTGCTGCTGCTGCGGCTATTGTGGTGGCATATGTGCAATATGCATGGAAATGGAAATGTACGGAAAACGATGACTCTGGCAACTTGTAACTTGCAACATCAGCGCGCTGCATATTAAATATGAATACGAAAAAAAGGCTTGCAGCATGTGTGTGTGTGTGTGTTTGGATGTGTGAGAAAAGCAAATACAACAACAGCGCCGCAGGCAGTGGGCTGCAGCAGCAACAACAAAAGCAACAATGGACCGAGCGACTGCGCGCGGGTCTCTTGCGGCGCTGTGTGGCAGGTTCAATGAACCTTCACAGTTCAGTAGTTTAGCGATTTTTTGTGCCACTGTGGCGGGTGGAGCGCCGTTTGGGCCTTTTTTTCTTGCTTTGCTTTGCTTGTTTTGGGGCCAACGAGAGCTTTGGGAAAGCCGAAAACAACAACAACAATAGAATAAACAACAACAACGACAACAACAATGGCAAAAAGATCAGCAGCAGCAGCAACAGAAAGGAAAGCGCGCTGAGAAAGACAAGGCAAACAGCGCGCGAGCAGGGGGGGAGGCGGGGGCATTGACTAATGCGATTTGAAGGCAACAACAACAATCAATGCACACTGAGATTCATATAGTTGTTTGTGTGTATGTGTGTGCATAACGTAGTATGAGTTTATGAGTCGCTGGCGCCGCGAGCGCCAAAACCCAATCAAATCCAATTAAGAGCAAAAAGCGCAAAGCAGCACGAAGAGAGGGAGGTTAAGAGCGGCAGAGCGAGAGCAGGAGAACGGGAGAACGGGAGAGCGGCAGAGCATTACTCGAGCACGTTTTGTGCCATATGTAAACTCAACAGCAGCATAACAGTAACAGCAACAGCAACAACAACAAGAACAACAACATACACAAACAACTTGCAGCACACGCGACTCGAAAAAGAAGAAACAGAAGCAGCAGCAAAAGCAAACAACAAAGGCAAAATTAGCCGACGCCGCAGCACAGCAAAAAACAGCAGCAAGAGAAACAACAAACACAACAACAACAACAACAAATACAACAACAGGAGTCACACGAGTAACAGTAACAGTCGCAGCAGCAGCGCAGCAGCAACGGCCACCGACCGAATGCTCTCTGACCAGCAGCTGTCGTCCAGGCCTCTTGCACCGTGGTGCAGGGCTCAATTATTTGCTTCAAAATAAATGCTTAAGTGCATTTGGCAATATTTAATTTCATTAGAGAAATTAATTTAAATAATATTAAAATTTAACAAAATGACAAAATTAACAGTTCACTGTTATTTATTTAAATTAAAATTCAGCTAACTATTTAATTGAATTTCGAAAAATGACTACAATTAAACTTTGGCCAAAAATAAATCATGAACTCTTCGAAAGTGGTGCTTAGTTTTTTATTTAAATTAAAAAGCAGCTCAACTAACATATTTAATAGCATTTGAAAAATGACTTCATTGAACTTTGGCCAAAAATAAAAGATGAACTCTTTAGTTATTTATTTAAATAAAGAAACACCTCAACTATTTAATAGTATTTGAAAAATGACTACAATGAAACTTTAGCCAAAAATAAATCATGAACTAGGCTTAGTTATTTGTTTGAATTAAAATACAGCTCAACTATTTAAAAGCATTTGAAAAATGACTACAATTAAACTTTGGCCAAAAATAAAGCATGAACTCTTTAGTTATTTACCTATATAAATTAAAAAGCAGCTCAACTATTTAATACCATTTGAAAAATGACTACATTTGGACTATGGCCAAGTATAAATCATGAACTCTTTGAAAGCGATACTAGGCTTAGTTTATTTAAATTAAAGAGCAGCTCAAATATTTAAATGCATTTGAAAAATTACTTCAATTAAATTCTAGCCAAAACTAAATCATTAACTTTTTAAAAGTGTTGCAAGGCTTAGTTATTTATTTAACTAAGAAAACCAGTTCAACTCTTTAAGTGCATTTTCGAACAAGGCTTCAATTAACACTTTGAACTATGAACTGCTGCACTGTGGTTCAGGGCTTAGTTACTTGACTATTTAATTTAATTTGATACAAATTCATTTCAAAACGATTTCAACTAACATTACGCTAAAATGATCTCATTTGCGCTGTGAACTTAGACAGCAAATGTATATTTAATTAGCTCAATAATTGTATGGCTTCAGCCCACACACATACACATAAACACAACACACCATTATCCTTGAGGCATTTTTAATTTTACAGCCTGCCAAGCGCAAAGTTCAATCACCCGCGACCCAATGTGCCACTGGGTTACTAAGCAACGCACACAGAGACAGACAGGCGTACGAGCATGTAGCATAATTGCAAGTGTATGGGGTTGCTGCTAATGGAACACAATTCACAGGGCGGCTGCTGCCTCTGCCGCTGCAAATGGAGGCATTTGTAGTAAGTTCCATCGTCGTCGTCTGCTCTCTGTCTCCTTCTTTGTCCGCACATGCAAGAACAACTAAAGCAACAACAGCAACAAAGACAAAACAGACAGCAAAAACCATTGAATGCCAGACTAGCGTTGGCGTCGCAGTCGACTGCGGTGTCAAAGTCCAAAGCAAAAGTTTTCGACTGAGCGGAAGGGAGGGGGAGGGGGGTGTACTGCGGGCGACAAAGCGTCGCAGTTAGTGCGTTGAGAGATTCGCATAAATTTAAATTTGCGCCCACAAAGTAACAGAAAACAACAACAAGCTGGAGCAGCGCAGCAGCAGCGCCAGTGGCAGCGGCAGAGGCAGCGCCAGCGGCTGGTGGGGCTGTAAATGCGTTTTATGGGGGTTGCTCGGCCTCTGGGATGCTGCTGCTGCTGCGACGGCCGCCACTGCTTGAGGGTTGCGTTCGACGCAGGCAGCGAACGGGGGCAAAGAGGAATGAAAAAGCACAGCAGAAAGTAGTAAAAATCGCAGCAGACAGTCAAGTGAGCGTGTGTGCGCGTGCAAGCGAGAGGGCGCCACTAAAAGAATCCCTCAATTGCTGATGCTGCGTCTCGCTTGCGCACAGTGCGTTTTATGAATTTCAATTACAGCAAATAGCAGAGAGTCGCACAACAGCAACAAAAACAACAACGATGACTTTGTCTAGACGAACGCAAGCAGATAAAAATATGTTCCAGCAAAATATGTAAAGGAAATTTGTGGGGAAATGTGGAAAAATAAAAGAAAATGATGTTGCAATGCCGAAAGGTATTTTTTTTTCCTGATAAGGAAGCATAACAATTTAACTTGCGTGCTGCGGATAAGATAAGCACTTAAGCAATAAACGCTGGCATGTTCGAAATCAATTTACAACACGGAAAACCGCTAAAAAAAAAAATACCAGAAAAAAGGCTATGTATAACGAGCGAAAGGTGAGAGAAAATTTCGCCTTGTTTTTGTTTAGCCAAAAATCATAATAAACATTTTAATTTCCTCAATCTCTCTCTCGCTCTCGCTGCTCTGCATTTTGTTTTGTTATTGATTTCACTTTTTTTTTCATAAATATTTTATCTGTTTTTTATACGCTACTGCCGCAGCTGCCGCTGCCGCTGTTGTTGTTTGTGTATAACAGAAATAGAAAAAACAGCGCTGCCGACGCCGCTGCTGGCACCTGTACAGAGCGCTGCCGACGTCAGCGCTGACGTTAAGCAGCTGCTGCGCTTGCTGTTGTTGTTGTTTTTTTTTTCTATTTTTTCTGTTCTCTAGTTTGTTTTGTTTTATTCACACCTGCAGTTTGCATAAGCAACAAATTTTATAGGAATTTCTTAAGCGAGAAGAAAAAAATAACTCAAAAAAAAAAAGCCAAATGCATGCAACGCAATGCGAGCATGCGACTGCGTTGACGTCGGCATCGACGCCGACGCCGACAGCGACGTCAGCTTGAGAAGTTGTAAAACCGGATTTTCTTTTTGGGCACTCGCTTGCCGCTCGCTTTGTTGCCTTTTGCACTTTATATTCGATTCATATTGAAATGAAAAACCAATTTTCGATTGCTCTTTCCCCCCCACCTTTATTCGTTGTTTTTTTTATACACGACAATTCGTCGCTGCCGCTGCTTCTCGTTCACATTCCATGAAACGCGGCGCTGCTGCTGCTGCTGCCGCTGGCTGCGCTGCCATTTGTTTACCCGCCGTTGCGGCGTCGCTCTGCTTCCTCTTCTTGCTCTCGCTCGCACTCGCACTTCCACGCGATTCTCACTTACACTTTGCTGCCTCTGCCTCTGCCTGCCTGCTGCAGCTGGCGATAATATTTTTCGCAAGTATTTGCGTGTTTGCTTTAGCAGCTTTGCTTATTAATGATTTACTAATAATTTATTAATACACTAAAACGCACTCACACACACGGACACACATTAGCGGCACTGCGACACACGCACACACACGCCGGCACAGCCTGCCTGCACGTACAAACGACAATAATATGCAATAACTACACGCCGGCTATTAGTATATTTCGTCAGAGCAACTTAGTTAGTTGTATTAATTTTTGTAACAACAAATTGCCGTCGAAATGCTCTCGCGCGTTGACGTACGAACCGCGCGGACCGCGTCCAACTCGTTCAACGGTTTTTTTTCGACTCACTTCGGAAACAATCGGCCAAAAGAGACGAACGACAACGGCAGTGATGCGCAGCTGTTAACGTTGTCACAGTCACAGTGACACAGTAGCAGCTTGGGCATGGCAAGGCTCGGAAAAAGTTACTTTTTGTTGGCAAATCTATAAAGTTATATCTCTCTTATTAATCAACATTAATTTTTTTGCTATATTTATTACTTATTGCTTACTTTTTATTTATCGAAATTACTGCAAAGTCACAGTCACTACAGCGCGCTGCGCAGCTCTGGTCAGCGCTGAGTGTGTGGTAGTGTTTACCAGTCGCTTTGTTGCTGCTTTCCATGAAGAATTGCGCTCGCGCTCGCTCTCTTTGCTGTGTGCGTGTGTGTAAGTCTGTTAAGTTAACAGCCGCAGCGCAGCGTATGTTAACTTACTGCACAGACAAACGCCGCGTATTTAATTATTATGCGTGTATCAATATTATTAACTATTTATATTTAATTTTTGGATTTGCTATATTTAATTACAGGCTGCGCTTGTCAATTGTTACAGAATTTTACTTAGTTTGTACATAAAATATTACACAACGCGACGAGGTGGCAACGCTGCCACTGGACATGCCAAGCCTACAGCATGCGAGAGGTTATAGTAATTTAATTAAAAACTATGTAACATAGTAATAATTAGGCATATATTATAAGAATTATAATAAATTATTTATTAGGCTTTGGCTTATTTAATTATTTGTTAGTTTACAATTCAAATGCAAACGGCAGTCTGCTAGCGCGCGCTGTTAATAACAGCTGAGCGCACTGTTAGCCTGCTGTCGCGCTGTTAATAACAGCTGAGCGCACTGTTAGCCAGCTGTCGCCTGTAAACGATCTTCGCTCTCTCTCGCGCGCAACAGCAGCAATTCAAAACGAGCGTACGAAAACGAAAACAAAACAAAACAGAAAGACAAGAGGCCAATTAGCCAGAGAGCGAGCGAGAGAGCTAATTATGCTACTATTGTATTTGTATTTGTATTGGTTATAATGAAAGTGATTCTATTAGCGCAACTTTCGTTTGAGGTTATGATTTAGTGATTTCAATACGAATTTTTATGTGACAGTAAAATGACATTTTTATTGCTGTATTAATAATAATTGCCAATTTCGGCAGCAAGGAAGCAGGGGGAGGGGAGGGGGAGGAGGAGGGAAATTGGCCACTTGAAATGCCCAAATCCCATAGAGCTCCACACATACACGCACGCTCCACCTCAAAAGTAATTTACCACACACACACACACACACCTACATGTGTGTGTGTAAACATTTTCCAGAAGAATTCAGTTTCCATTATGAACCCGGGTCCGGGTCCGGGTCTATTTCGGTAAGTATTTATTTTTGTTTTAATTTAGACCGCAGGCACACACACACACACGCACACACACATGCACAGGAAACGGAAGCGTCAACAGCAGGCGCCTCTAGTAGTTGTAGTAGTACAGGGCAAGGAGTGGGGGTGGGGGTGGCCCGCAAAATGCCGGCAAGTGCGAGCGCGCAAGCGTGCTGAGAGCGCCAGAGCGAGAGCGAGAGAGCAGCACAACAAAACAAAAACAGTTTGAGAGCCACGGCAGTTTGAGCAGCGCGCAAGTGGCACACGTTTCTAGCATGCGATAAATGCACAGCGCCAGCGCCTGTGCAACTGTAGCTGTGCATTTTTTATGCGCTGGGATTTGCGTTCAAATGATTTTGTATTTAAATTAAATTGAAAACTTTGCAAATTTCATATGCCAAATTCCTTGTGTATAATGCATGAGCTGTGTGCGAGTGTGTGTGTGTGTGTGTGTGTGTGCGATGGGGATTTATTTGCAGTTTATAGCTTAAGCTGGCTAAATTAGTTTAAGCAATATCGCAATGGGAAATTTTAAAATAGTATAGGGAAATATGTTGGAAAAACGTTTATAATATATTATATTATATATTATGTTTTGTTATATTATATTATATTTTATTATAATTATATGATATATTTAAAGAGGAAAATTTTATTTCAAAACTGTGAAAAATTCATGATTTTCCCAATTACTAAATTTGAGAATTTCGTAAAGAAAAAAAAAAAACGTGTAAAAAGTGTAAATTTTCGGGTTTAATAATTTTTAAATATACAAATTTTTAAAATTCTTGAATTTCAGGCATCTAAGCATATTTTATTTTAAGAATTTAAAAATTTTATATGAGTAATAAAAATATAATATAAAATAAAATGTTAAATAAATAAATATAAAAAAATACTTGACTTTTTCAGCTTCTTAACTTTAAATATTTAAAAAGCATACTAAGAAATTTTCAAATTATATATGAGTAATAATAATATTAATATTAAATAACATATTAAACAATAAAATATTATATTATAGCTATTTATAATGAAAACTATTGGAAAAGCACGAATATTCAGTTTTCATTTTTCCTATATTTTCAAAAAAAGCAAACCTTTGGTCAAGGCTGATCTTATAGACTTCAAAGCCCTAGCAAGACAGAGTATTGCTAGTGATAAGCTGCACTCTTTCAATTTGCAATTTCAATTCCCCAGTGATTGTTCCCATATCCTTCCCGGGGGAGAATTAACTGCGACATTCCCGACAAGGCGCCATCGTTCATCGCGCGGACACTGAAATATTTGCTGGCTACCAAATGACGCCCTCCAAATGCGAGAGCTGCCAACTTAATTTATGTTGAATTTACGAGCGAAATGCAAAATGTGCAACAACAACAGGGGCAGGGGGAGGGGTAGAGGCAGGGGTAGGAGTAGTAGTTGTACTGCTGCTGCGATAAGACAAAGGAACCTTGAGAAGGCGAAGGGAACTCAGCGAAGCTGCTTTAATTTAACAGTTTGACAAATTGAATGTTTCTCGACAGCTAAAGAGGCAGCAGGGGGGGGGGGGGGGAGGGAGGCGGAGCAAAAGAAATTGCAACTACTGAAACAATGAAAAGGCAAGTTGAATGCGTAACTAAAGCAAAAGAATGAAGGAGGAGATGGAGATGGAGGAGGCTCTGGCAGGCCGAAGATTAAATACCCTCGTATCTGTATCTGCAACTGTTAATGTATCTGTATCTGTATCTGCAATTGTATCTGTATCTGCAACTATAATTGTATCTTTATAAGCAACTTTATCTGTATCTGCAACTGTATCTGTATATGCAAGTGTATCTGTATCTGTATCTGCAACTGTATCTGTATCTTTATCTGCAACTGTGTCTTTATCTGTATCCGTATATCTATCTCTGTATCCGTATAAATGTATCTGTATCTTTGTATCTGTATCTCTGTATCTGTATCTCTCTGTCTGTATCTCTATATTTGTATCTCTGTATCTGTGTTTCTGTATCTGTATCTCTGCATCTGTATCTGTGAATCTGTATCTGTGAATCTGTATCTGTGTATCTGTATCTGTGTATCTGTATCTGTGTATCTGTATCTGTGTATCTGTATCTATGTATATGTATCTGTGTATCTGTATCTGTGTATCTGTATCTGTGTATCTGTATCTGTGTATCTGTATCTGTGAATCTCTATCTGTGTATTTGTATCTGTGTATCTGTGTCTGTGTATCTGTATCTGTGAATCTCTATCTGTGTATTTGTATCTGTGTATCTGTATCTGTGTATCTGTATCTGTGTATCTGTATCTATGTATCTGTATCTCTGAATCTGTATCTATATCTCTGTATTTGTATCTCTGTATCTGTATCTCTGTATTTGTATCTTTGTATCTGTATCTCTGTATCTGTATCTCTGTATCTGTATCTCTGTATGTGTATCTGTATCTCTGTATGTGTATCTGTATCTCTGTATCTGTATCTGTATCTGTATCTCTGTATCTGTATCTCTGTATCTGTATCTCTGTGTCCTTATCTCTGTATCTGTAGCTGTATCTGTAGCTGTATCTTTTAAGCTGTCTTCTCTATCTTTTTCTCTTCACTATTATCTCTGTATCTATCCCTATTTATGGATTCAAGTCGTCTGCCCTGCGTCGACTTTGCCGTCTGCCCTTCAATAGCGCACGTATTGCTCATTGTTAGGGCACAAGGACAACTACAAGCAACTGCTAGAGCCATGCAGAAGAATCTGACAAAAGAGTTGCCCTGGCAACACAACAACTACAACAACAACGTCCAGGCATGGCAATAATTGCTCAGACGAAGTCGGACAAATTAACATGCCCGCTGGAGCTGCGCATAAAGCATTTGAATATTTTGATTACTTCCGATTTTGGTGTCGGTGTCGATGTCGGTGTCGGAACCTTCGTGCGTCTGTCCGTTTCGCCTGTCCGCCCACCCGTAAGGTAAACAAAACTGCCGCTCCGCTCCGGCCGACAATTACGCATGCAGCGCACGCCCCGAGACGCACATAAAGTCCAGACCCGAGCAAAATTAAAAAGCAGCAGAGAGTGAGAGCGAGCGAGAGCGAGAGAGAGAGGCAGACAGTGCGAGGGAGAGGGGTAAAATTACCCATCGAGCTACCGAATCCAGCGCAAACACACAAGACGTGCCATGGTCAGTTCTCGGTCGTCGTAGTCGTAGTTCGCCCGATTTGACATCTGATATTTTTGGCAGCTATAAAAGCGACAGCTGGCGACTTGGTAAATCATATCAGTTTGTCATTCACAAGCGGACACAACCAACAACCCAAACAATCCAAGATGTTCAAGTTTGTAAGTAGCTCGAACCAGCTCGAAAAGGAACTGATTAATTCGATTAGTTCCGAGGCACAACTCGGAATTCCTTTGAAAGTGAACTTTGCGCAAATAATTGAATCACATGGAGTACTTCAACTGGTTCTTTGACTCATTTGGAACTAGTTCTTTTGTTTAAAAAAAATTAAAAATTATTGCAGACCGTGCAAACCATTTGAACTAGTCCACAGTGACATAAATAAGTGCTTAAAGTGATACTTTTAAACTGGAACTAGTTCTTGCACTGGCATGAACCAAATGTATTAAGCCAAAAAGGCTTGGTATTAATATTTAATACACTATTGAGTGCAAAAAACAATTAATCGAGTGATATCAAAAAGTTTATGAACTGGAACTAGTTCATTTTTATAACAGAGCAAATAACTTGCACACAGAAGCACAAAACGCACTTAAAAAGTGTCAGGCTCTTCTCTCTGTAATAAAAACTGGCTGAACTGGAACTAGTTCACTAGTTCATTTGCAAAAAAAAAGCAAATAACTTTTTTAAAGTTGTTCAAATTGCTATTAAAAAGGAATTTACTGTTTTATCCTATAAAAACTTTACTGCATTGGAACTAGTTCACTAGTTCAATAAGCATTTACGGCTTACTAGAACTTGTTCACTAGTTCAATTGCAAAAAAAGCAAATAACTTTTATAAAGTAGTTCGAAATGCACTTAAAAAGGAACTAGCTATTTTAAGAACTGGACTGAACTGGAACTAGTTCACTAGTTCATTTGCATAACAGAGCAAAAACCTTTTATAATAGAGTTCGAACTTAAAAAGGAACCAACTGTCTTGTCTTATAAAAACTGAACTAAACTAGAACTAGCTCACTAGTTCAATAAGCATTAAACGCTTTTTTACATTTTTTTTTTAATTTTTCTAATTTTTCTCGCTCTCTCTCTCTCTCTCTCTTTCAGTTCGCTCTCTGCCTGCTCGCCGTCGTCGCCCTGGCCGCTGCCAAACCCCAATTCCTGGCGACCTACAGCGCTGCCACGCCCTATGTAGCTGCCACGCCCTACGCGGCAGCCTACACTAGCGGCGTCTACGCATCGCCCTACACAGCGGCCTACACCAGCGGCGTCTATGCCTCGCCCTACGCCTACAGCGCCTACCCCTACAGCTCCGTCTACCTGAGGCGTTAGAGGAGAATTCTCCAGAGAGCGAGGGAGAAGCTGAGAACTTCAATTGGAGCCGAACCTGTTGACAAACCGAAATGAAACGAAATGAAAATTAAAAGAAACCCTAAAAAAAATTATTTGCTGTCATTTTCTTACCTCCTGGAAAAATCGCACTGCAGTTTTTCAAATATTTACGATCTGCAATTGTTGTTGCTGTTGTTGTGCTGCCTGCATATTTAGTGCAATTTCCGCTGCCATCAGAAACATTCGCCTAATGCCTCGTATATCATGCATGGCGAAAGCGAAACGTTGTGGGCGTTTGCCCAGTGGGCGGGGTCAACTGTCGTATGCATGCGGCGGCGGCTGCAGCTTCTAAAATGTGCGAATTATGGCAACTAAGTTGCCTGATGCTGTCCCAAACAGGCGTGCCAGCAAAAAGGAGTACGGAGTTTGCATGACTACAAAATACCCTACATAATTTCACAAGTTTGTGTAAACTTGGAAAGGTTCTTAGTTCATTTAATCTACCGTTATACAGCTTATGCCAATTTTAGAAAAATTACAGGGTATTAAAACGCATATACAAAAGAAATTATCGTCACTTGAAATATTTGGAAAAAACTTTACAACATTTTTGGTTAATTGCAGTTACAATTGTCGATTGTCTATGCTCATATTGAAAAATTACAGGGTATACTAATGCATATAGCAATGAAGTGACCGTTTTTTAAAGTATTTGGCAACATGTAGGAAAAAATCTTAATAATTATAGCTAGTATTAGTTCTTCTACGCAAATATTAATAAATTACAGGGTATACTGCATTATACTTGAAAGTAGGTATAATTTCTGGAAGTATTTGACATGGTTTAGCAATATTTCCTATTAATTGTAGAAATAATTCTGTATAATTACAGCTACTGTTTTGTTTTCAATGAAAACATTAACAAATTACAGGGTATATTTGCGCACATATATTTAAAAATACTATATCTTGAAGTATTTGATAAGACTTAGCAAAATTTCTGTTTAATTTCAGCTACAGTTTGATTGCTTGTGCATTTATTAAATAATTTACAGGGTATAAGCACGCAGCGTAAGCAGTTGCGGCGATACAAACACTCTCAGAAAGCAGAGCTGAAGAGATACTGCTGCCTGTTGCATACACTACCACACCATTAGCACAGCAGACACCTCCATGTTTTTTGCAATTTACAGGGTATCAGCACGCACTTGCACTCAACATAAACATGCACACATACCTAAACGTTTATTTGCCTGCTGCCGCGCTGCACGCCAGCACGCGCTGCATTTGCATATTTTGTGTGGCATGCTTTCAGGCGCAGTGTGCACAGTGGGCCACGTGCAAGCAAAACAAACAAAATTTGAATAAAGTGATAACAGTTTTACGCCATTATTGGCTATGCTTTATTTTGGCTAATGAATGCAAGAAGGTGGGAGAAAACGAGTGAAAAGCACGCACAGTGGTGCAAAGTATTTGCAAACAAATATAAGTGTGGTTCTTTCTAGGAGCGTTTGCACTAGCTTTATGTTTTTCAATAGCATTTAATAGCATTGTTTACTTGCCGATAGTCAGACGATAGTTCTTTTTGACAAAGTTTAAAGCAAAAGCAATAGTTTTCCGATAGTTATACGATAGATTTCCTTTGATTTTACTGTTGATAGTTAAGCACTAACTTATCTCTTAATTCCGTAGTCCTTAAAAAATATAAAACGTTAATGTTGATTTGTATGCGAGTCTTTCTTTTCTCTATTAACCCTTTAATAGTCCGTCGTAGTTTGATAATAGCGCCACAACTTTATGTATCGTTAATTGATTGACGGTTTATCATTAGTTTTACGACAGTTCCACTATTATTTTCCCAATAAGCTTGCTTCCATTTCTTTGCCAATAGTTATACTCAACTTCTTCTGTTAATTCCTCAATAAACTTAATTTTTTTGCCGATAGTTAAGCGTAAGTTTCCCTGTTAGTTCCTTAAAAAGCTATTTTTTTCTTGAAATGAGCGCTTTATATTTCAACAAAAGGTTGGGCGATAATTCAACGATAGTTTCCAATTCCTCTTGAAAATTAATTTCATTGGCGATAGTTGTGCGTTAGTTTCTCTCTTAGTTCCTTAATAAACTTAATTTCATTTGAAATGAGCACTTTATAATATTTTAACAAAATTTCTCAATACATTAAATCAATTCAACGATATTTTCCAATTCCTCTTGAAAATTAATTTCATTGGCGATAGTTATGTGATAGTTTCTCTCTTAGTTCCTTAATAAACTTAATTTCATTTGGAATGAGCACTTTATAATATTTTAAGAAAAGTTTGGCGATAGTTCAGCGATAGTTGCGCAAACTTTGAAGCTCTTTTACCACTCGAACTGCTTTTGTTTCGGCCACAAATGGGACATTTCATCATTTGCAGATCGCAAACTCTTTGCGAAAGTCCCCTTAAAGTTGCCACTAAAAGCTTCCGTGCGAGCTGTACCTGTGGCCAAAAATAAGAAAACAAGCAGAGGGGGAGTGGGGCAAAAAGTTTGCTTAAACTTTTGTCTCGCTTCTTAGCTGTGGCCAGACCACTGTGGCTTTTAGTCTCGGGCTTCTTATGCAAATGCCGAGCGACATTTTGTGGCAACTTTAACTTAAGCTCAAGAGAGGCAAGAGCCAGCGGTGCTTACTGCGAGTGGGGCACTCTCTTAAAGGTGTCTGCTTTATCTCAGAGGGAATTTCAGATGTTTTAGCCCATGCCAAATGCAAATCTAATTTGCGTAGCAGTAGCAGCTGCCCACCAGCATCACGACCCACGCACAGTGCAAAAAAATGAACAAAAAAAAAAAATTATTGACACGTCGCGTAGGTGGCAAAAACCCACAAAAATACCAAAAAAAAAAAATGCCTGAGGCTTGCCTCAGCAATCTCAGACGCCCACACACACACACACACGACGGAAAATGTCGCCGACATTCCGGGAAAACACGGCAACTCAGCCTCATTATCAGCCCCTGCCCGGACAGCGTCAAGTATTACGGGCATGTAGTCCATCAATGTCAAACTTACCTGCAAGAGAGAGAGAGAGAGAGAGAGAGAGAGAAAAGAAAAGCGTCAGTTAAATTGAAGGAAAAACACACAAGTTAGCGAAACTTTTGTGGCAGGAGCCGTAAATGTAAATAGAAATATAAAAGGCGGCCAAAAGGGATTCTACGGACTACGAAATATGCTGCAACTTGGTTCAAACTAAACTCATTTGAAACTAGGTAAAGTGCAAAATATATATATGACTTGCAAATATCGGGCAGCGGCAATATATCATAGCCAGTTTGAAGTTTCAAGAGTTTTCGATAGACACCACAAACTTTTCCCATAGCGCTGCACTAAAAGTTGTAGAGCTTGACTTCTAATAGGTCTATCAAGCTAAAATTTTGCAAATATATCGACAAGTTTGCCAGCTCTGACTTTAATATCGTTTGCACTTGATTTTAAGTGCGTAGCCGATTTTCTCGGCCTTCTTTCCCTTTATAATTTTCAGCCTACATGCAAAATTCATTCGCCTGCTCGAATATCGCCATCAGCCATAAACGCCTTCGAAATTTACTTTTATACTCGCTGCCTAAAAAGGGCCCCCAACTGGAATATTAAATCGGCCAATTTTTCTCTAAAGAGTGTGTAAATAAAAACATGATAAATGTTGCTTTCTCGACTGCCTGTCGTCTCTTCCCCCGTCGGACACGTCTGAGTAGCTCGTTGGCTGTTTGTTTTGCGACGTCGTGTTGTTTGGCAATCAAGCTAAGTAAATGCCGCAGACGGCATATTGCCGAAGATAATGCCAGTTGAATCAAATTAAAATTGATGTGTGATTGCCTGTACCCATTTGTGTGTCTGTTTGTGTGCAACAGTGTGGCAAGCACTTGCCTGGTACTTGCCAACGAAATCAATACCGTTTTTTGTAGGCTCGTAAAACGCCAAAAACAAACTGTCAAAGATAGGCTACAATACTTTTTTTATGTGCTAGGCATACATATACATTCTTGTTCAATGTAAAGAGTTGAAGGAATGAATAAAGAATGAATTTTTCTTGCCACCAAGAACATTTTGTAAATAGTCAAAAAACTTTGCCTTAAGCAATTATACATATAGATTTGAAAAATACAATCCCTTGAAAATTGCATTTTCTGTAAATAAGTTTGTTGTTCACTCATAAAACACAGAAATTTGACACAACTATAGTTTTATATTGTTTACATGTTCTGGTAAAATTTTACTAGAATCAGACTACTATATCATACGGCTGTCATAGTAAAAAACGCTCAAAAAACTAATTTTTGAGAAAATAAGTCAACAAAATTCGGGAAAAAAAAATTTTTTATAGTCTACACCCTCTGAAAAGTTTTCATTAGAAACAGCATACTATTTCATAAAAAAAAAACACTTAAAAAAACATTTTTCAAAAAATAACTCATCCAAATTTGATATATATATATTTTTATGTAGTATAAATAAACTGATAACAATGCATAAGAATCAGACTATTATACTACGCTTAAAAATCAAGTTTTTGAGGAGATAACTCAATTAATTTATAACAAATATATATATTTTTATATAGTTTACACACTCATAAGAGTGATACCACGCTTAAAAATAAAGTTTTTGAAAATATATAACTCAAGTAAATAAAATACACAGTTTTATCGAATTTTCCTTTCGAATCATAGAAAAAACTACTAAAAATCAAATTTTTGAGAAAATAACACAACCAAACTTTGCATATATATTTTTATACAGTATACACATACTAAAAAGATTTCATTAGCATCAGACTACTATATCAGTCCCAAAAATCAAGTTATTGAGCAGATAAGTCAATTAAATTTAAAATATATATATTTTTATACGCTTATAACTTTTTTTAGTAATCAGACTACTCTATCATATGGTTGTCATATAAATTCTGGCTTAAAAATTATGTTTTTTGCAAAAATATATTAATATTTAAAACTTCTTAACATTTTCTCATTATTATATACAAGATATATATAAAATTAGACAGAATTTAATATAGAAACTCAAGTAACGCTCACTTTTCAGAAATATTTGCCCTAGAAAATGGCAAAATAAATTTGCAGTAATTAAAATATCAATGGAACGTTTGACAAATGTTGGCCCCAGGCACTCGACGCATTAATCACTTCACTGGCGTAATTGTAATTATCAAATTTCGCCTGATAAATGATTTCTAAACGCAGCCCCGAAATCAAATTAATTGCCCCAAAATTTTTTTTTTTTTTCATCCTGCTAGAAAGGCTGCTCCGGCGCCTTAGCTGCCTGCCCGGGTCTAGTGTCAACACACACAGGGCAACACTCAGCTGATTAAACTCAACAAGTGGTGCTGGGGACAAGCACCACTTCAAAGGGTTTCAATTTCATAAGGCAAACGGCGAAGGCGACGATAAAACACGTTTAACCCGTTGTCCGGGCGAGCTCTGTCGCTACTTTATTTAAAGCCTGTTTTTTTTTTTTTTTTGGGAGGTAGGGCAGGGCGTGGTCGTGCCCATTAAAAATTCATTGCTTAATTCAGCGACGCGGCAGGGCAGGGAAAAAACAATGCGAGCGCAAGCGAAAGTTTTCCACGAATGAAAAATGGGCACCGACCTCTCTGGAAAATGCACAGCAACAATTTCCGTTTCCGCTCCTGCGTCTTATGCTTATTCAGCCTCAATTGCTGCTGCCGACGTCGACGTCGCAGCATCTCAGCGCTGCTGATAAACGTTGCGCCTATTAAGGACACAAATCAAACGGCCTGATGAGTTGCCTTCCACAGCGCAACTCAATTGCCAATTCACACACACACACAGACACTCGCACTCGCACGCTATCTGCCTCGCTCGCTCGCTCGCCTGGCGTCAAATCTCTTGAGATAAGGCAATACTCTTTTTTTTTTTATTGTTCGCGTGCAACGTGGCGTATAATCGATTTCTGATTCGAACCGAAATTTGGCAAAAATCGCTCAGGCGACGCGTGGGCAACGCGCAAACGTTTCGCATTTAACTAAACTTAACGAAATCAAATTGCAAAAGCTGACGGCAATGGGTTTTACTTGTTTCGCAGTGCTACGCTATACCCTGTAAGTACCTAAACTAGCATAGAGTATGCTAGTTGAAAGAAAATAAAACCTATAATGTCGTTTTACTGCAAATACTGTTTTTCTGCGCACAAAGTACAGGGTATCTTCAAGTCGGACGAGCTAAAAGCACTATAAAATTTACTTATAATAATAACTAATTTATTTATAGTTCACAAAAGTCAAAAGCCAGCATTTTTACTAATAATTATAGGGTATCTGTTAGTCGCAACAGTCAATTAACTGCTTGCTAAGCCAAATTAGGCTCAATATGCGCAGTTAAAACCGCTATTAGCCAAAAACCAGCCTTTGCAGCAGCTAGTACAGGGTATTTGCTAGTCGTTCAGCTCAATAATTGTATGCATATGCCCAGCAGTTGCTAATGCGGCTTACTACGTGCAGTTATAACTGTGAAAAGCATTAAAATAGCGCTCTTCATTACCAATTACAGGGTAGCTGCTAGTCGTGCAAGCAAATAAATGTAAACAAGTAAGGAAAGGTTGTCAGCCCTTTAACTAAATGTTCCCGGTTCGAATCCAAACGCAGTCTTCTTTTTTTTGTATTGCTTAGAAAAAGTTTTTGGTTTTTTTTATTTTTTTTGCATAATATATTTTTCATATAGCGCAAAATTATTAAAAAAAAAAAAAATTGCCCAGTGCAGGATTTGAACCCGCGACCTCACGCATCAGAAACTTGCGAGCCAACCATCAAGACCACACACAGTTACGCAGTGCGATCGGCAAAAAAAAAAAAAAATTGCCCGTTGCTGGATTTGAACCCGCGACCACACGCACCAGAATCTTGCATGCAACCATCTAGACCACACACAGTTACGCGGAGCGATCGGCAAATGAGACTTTTATTGATGCCGGCCTTCTGCTGCGTCAGTTCAACATTCTAGTTGGAATTCTAAGCGCCCACAACTTTATATGGGAGATTCAAACTCCTATAACTTCTTTGTTTATTGTCCGATCGGATTGAAATTTATAGGGTAGATCTGTACTATGGTAAGCTACAAGAGTGTTAAAAAAAATGTTTTGTTATTTCCCTACTTTTCTTAAAATTCAATAGTTTGGGGGCGGTGGGCGTGGCATCCAAAAGTTGAAAATCAAACATTCTTCGTAATGTTACCAGGCACCTTACTTTCAAATTTGGCGCTTCTAGCTTTTCTAGTTTTCTTTTAAACTATAAAAATGTGTTTTTTAGAGGCGGTGGGCGTGGCATCCAAAATTCTAAAATCCAACTTCTGCATAATGTTGCAAGACACTCTCCTACCAAATTTGGTGCGTTTATCTCTTTTCGTTATTGAATTATTTAGAAAAAATCGAAATACGCATTTATCGATTTGCGGAGGAGGTGGGCGTGGCACATCAAGTTTGAAATAAACTTCTTGTGTGTATTGAATACACGCACACTCCCACCAAGTCTGGTGCCTCTAGCTCTTTTAATAGCTGAGATCTGTGTGTTCATACAGACGGACAGACGGACAGACGGACAGACGGACAGACGGACAGACGGACAGACGGACAGACAGACGGACATGACCAAATCGACTCGGCTATTGATGCTGATCAAGAATATATATACTTTGTATGGTCTGCCACGCCTCCTTCTGCCTGTTACATACATTTGCACAAAGTTAATATACCATTTTTTACCCATTTTCAATGGGTAAATGGTATAAAAAAATTGCCCAGCGCAGGATTCGAACCCGCGACCTCACGCATCAGAAACTTGCGAGCCAACCATCAAGACCACACACAGTTACGCAGTGCGATCGGCAAAAAAAAAAAAGAAATTGCCCGTGCTGGATTCGAACCCGCGACCACACGCACCAGAATCTTGCATGCAACCATCTAGACCACACACAGTTACGCGAAGCGATCGGCAAATGAGACTTTTATTGATGCCGGCCTTCTGCTGCGTCAGTTCAACATTCTAGTTGGAATTCTAAGCGCCCACAATTTTACATGGGAGATTCAAACTCCTATAACTTCTTTGTTTATTGTCCGATCGGATTGAAATTTATAGGGTATATCTGTACTATGGTAAGCTACAAGAGTGTTAAAAAAAATGTTTTGTTATTTCCCTACTTTTCTTAAAATCCAATAGTTTGGGGGCGGTGGGCGTGGCATCCAAAAGTTGAAAATCAAACATTCTTCGTAATGTTACCAGGCACCTTACTTTCAAATTTGGCGCTTCTAGCTTTTCTAGTTTTCTTTTAAACTATAAAAATGTGCTTTTTAGAGGCGGTGGGCGTGGCATCCAAAATTCTAAAATCCAACTTCTGCATAATGTTGCAAGACACCCTCCTACCAAATTTGGTGCGTTTATCTCTTTTCGTTATTGAATTATTTGGAAAAAATCGAAATACGCATTTATCGATTTGCGGAGGCGGTGGGCGTGGCACATCAAGTTTGAAATAAACTTCTTGTGTGTATTGAATACACGCACACTCCCACCAAGTCTGGTGCCTCTAGCTCTTTTAATAGCTGAGATCTGTGTGTTCATACAGACGGACAGACGGACAGACGGACAGACGGACAGACGGACAGACGGACAGACGGACAGACAGACGGACATGACCAAATCGACTCGGCTATTGATGCTGATCAAGAATATATATACTTTGTATGGTCTGCCACGCCTCCTTCTGCCTGTTACATACATTTGCACAAAGTTAATATACCATTTTTTACCCATTTTCAATGGGTAAATGGTATAAAAATTGCCAAAAATACTTAAATAAGCCCTTAAATGTGCTAATATGTGTCTGGCGTAAATTTGTCACTAAAGCAATTACAGGGTAACTGCTAGTCGCGCAAGCACATGCGACCCTCTTAGCGTGGACATGCGGACAGCTGGTCAACGCACGCAAAGCGGCCGCGAAGGTCGTTCGCAGCGCTGACAGAAAACATAAGAAGCCTCTAAATCAATAGAAATCGCAGGGCCAAAGAAAAGAAGACTAAGTAGAAAGAAAGAAAGCAAGAGAGAGGGAGAGATAGAGAGAGAGAGAGAGAGAAACATGCATATTTGAGAGCTTGCAGCCCATTAAAAGTTGTGCACAACTTAATGCATGTAATTACGGCGGAAAGCCGCCAACAAAGCTACCAATAACATGACATGACCAGGCCAAGAGGGGAAGGAACAGGAGCAGGCGCTGTGCTACGTGGCGTATAAGTAACCGCTTTTATTGTCATTTGCCGCGCCACTCAATAAGCAGCAGGAGAGTGTAACGAGGGCAGAGGGAGAAGGCTCTAGGAAAGAGAGAGAGAGAGAAGGGAAGAGCAAATAGAGGCAGGTGTAGTAGCAGCGCGGCTGCAGGCAAGGGAAGTAGACGCAGAGGCAGAGCAGGTCAGAGGGTAGGAGGAGCAGCACAGACTGTCAGCCGGACCAGGCCTGGTCAGCAGTGCCAGCACGAACTGCGAACTGCTCAGGCAGGGGGAAGTGGCAGCTGGTCAGCTCGTTTCACTTGGCTTTGAATGCAATTATGTGCAGCATGCGGCCAACAGGTAAGTAGGCCAGGCCAGTACCGGACTTCCCCCACCCCACACCCCCGCATAAATATGCAAATAAAAGACGAGAGCAAATCTGCAGCTGAATGCAATTTCCCCGATTGAGTCTTCAATTTTTTAAAGCGCTGCCCACACACACACACACAAAAGTCCTCAAGGTTCAAGGACTTGCTATTTGCATTGGTATGCGTGTGTCTACGTGTGTGTGTGTGTGTGAGTGTGCAAATAAAGATAATCTTTGCCTGCGCGCTGCGCATTTTTATGGTAATTCGCCTTGTTTGCCGGCGACAGGACAAGGCACAAGGCACAGCAAGCCAGAATTGGCACTTGAATGCGGCCCAAACAAGCTTAAGAAATGGCCTAATTCAATGCCAAAGCAGCGGCAGAGCACACACAGCGCACAGGCCACAAATTTGAATTCTGTTTGCCACAGCAACGCACTGGAATTGAATTTCATGCCACATAACGGCATATCTGCTATTATTTATATTGTCTACGCTCCTGTTACACTGCCACAAATGCCTGACATATTTGGCAAAGTCTTTCCAATCGGGCTTAAAGTGCAGCTTGAAGCTGTGCGCAAAGTTTGTTTGAGGCTAAAGAATGTTGCTATTCATGAAAGGGAACTAGGGGAAAATGAAAGTAAAATATTATATATAGTTAATGTACATAAAAATATATATTTCTTTTTTATAAATTAGTTTGCATATATTACTTTTTAAATATTACTTTCATCAGTAATTTCAGATAATATTTATTAGGCAAGCAGTTAAAATAATTTGAGCTTAAAGTTAAACTAGAAAATTTATGAAAGATATAATTTTAAATTATATAAAAATATATATATATAATTTTTATAAATTACTTTATATATTTTTACATTTTATACTTTACACTGCAATTTCATCAAATTTTAATTAGGCAATAGGATAAATAATTAGAGCTTAATGTTCAGCAATAAAAGTGCTAAGATCTTCAAAAAAAAAAAATATATTTTAATTACATAAAAAATATATAGCTCGCTTTTATAACTACCCTCTATATTTTACTTTATAAATATTACTTTACTCTGTAATTTCATCTAATTTTGTATTACTTGATAATAGCAGACAATCAGATAATTAATTTCAGCTTGATTAGAAAATGTAAGAAAGAAATATATTTAAATTACATGAAAAATATGTATATTTTAGTATGTATAAAACATGCTCTCAATTATAAAGCTCAGTTTAGTTGACAAATTATATGTTTACCATATATTAATTAATTTTTTATTCATAATATTTTATATTTATTTTCTCTGACCCGCAATAAACTTTACAAGCTGAGCTTAAAGTTTTCCTCGGCTAAAGGTAAGAAATCTTTAAAAAGCTTAATAGCAATAGAAAGGATATTATACATATCCTTTCTATATATTCTCAATCCGAGTTTAATAAGTTTATGAATTATCTAGAACGCTACGAATTAATGCAAATGGTGGCAGATATTTATAGAGCATATTTATATAAATTATATAGTAAATTAATCCAGTCCCAGTATTCTTTTTTGACAGAAGGCATGTACAATTTTTCTAAAGTTAAAAATATATTTCAATGCCCTTGGCGAATTTAAAAAAGATATTAAGCTTTTATGAATATACACGTGCAGATTGTGTTTTTTATATTTATATTTGCTGGATAACTTAATCAACTTTTGATTACTTTATGATGGCAGACAATCAAGAATTTCCCATTTGTTCCCTGCCAACAATGGAGCTTTTACGATTCCGCTCATCCAGCAGCTCATCTATTTCCGTTTACACCCGCAAACACATACACACACACACACAATACACATGAGCCTATGCTAATGACGTCAGCGTTTAGCGGCGTGGCCAATCAATAGGCCAACAACGAAAACAAAGTAAAACTTATGTGAAGCGCAAATTTTTTGGCACAAGTTGCAAATTAAATTTACATTTCATGCACGTAACCAAAAGGCCAGAACAGGCCATAACCCACACCCCTCTCTCGCCTAATGATGCTGCCACACTGCAGTCGCGTCTCCTGCGTCTGGATAGCTGCCAACTTGAGGCAATTACGATGTGGCATGAATGAAGGTGGCAAGCGTCGCTTACAGACCAACAGACAGCAAGAATAAATGGCCAAGAGAGAGAGAGAGAGAGAGAGAGAGAGGGAGTGAGAGAGTGAGATAGATGGAGCGTGGCAGCTGCACGAACGAAATCAATACGCGAAACATTAACTGGAAAGCTAAAGACACGCGACGGACTCATTAGCCTGTGGCAGGGCCACAGCATGCGGCACAACTCTCTGCCAAGGACTCGCTCCAAGATGCTCGCCACATATGCCCGCATGTCTGAGTGAGTGAGTGTGTGTGCTGTGTGTGCAGTGTGTGTGCAGTGTGTGTGTTTCTGATTACAAAGCTGCTTTGCGCTCCATTGTTGCTCAGCTTGTCATAAATGGCGCCATATTGACAGCAGAAACAAGTGAGGAAAGCTACAAGGACCAAAACTCGACTGTCAGATACCCTGCAGTCCATACGAAAATATCATCTTTTATCATTATAATTTAAGCAATTGGCCTGGGAAACTCTTTTAGAGTCGATTTTTATGCTAATTTCAGCTAATTTAATTGATTTCAAGCAAAAAATAAAGTTTTAAAATTTTTGACAAATTTTCAAATTTTTGACAGGGGGTAGCATGGAAAAATGTGCAAAAATTTGGAATTTTTAAAATCAATAAACTTTTTATGCAAAATCAATAATATGCTTGAATCATAATCAAAATGACATTCCGCATGAAAATCGCTTGATTTTTGGCCAAGTTATGAACGTTTTAGCTCAATTGGAGGGCAAGGGTCAGTTGAAGTTTACTTCGTTATTTTCGCCAAAAAGAGTGCGAAAATGTTTTGAAATAGATTTTTATACTAAATTAAGCTAGCTTTACTGATTTAAGCCAAAAAACAAAGTTTTAAAATTTTTCAAAAAATTTCCAATTTTTGACAGGGGGTAGCATGCAAAAATTTCCAAAAAGTTCAATTTTTTAATTTCATAAAATTTGAATGCAATAATAAACTAAATGACATTCCATAAACAAAATGACATTCCACACAAAAATCGCAACATTTTTGAGAAAGTTATGAGGGTTCAAAGCTGAAAATTATGCTTGGTTTGCCATACAGTTTTACCACCCATGATTCTCACTTAGAACAACTCTCAATATGTACAGGGTATAGCAACAGTGAACGGAACAGCGACAGCAGCAAAAGAGCGACCCCGTCCGGCCAAGGAAAGCAGCTGTGATGCCGCATGCCCCCCTAATAACAATTGTTGCTGGTGCTTTGTAATTTGAAAACTGCACAAACAGGGAAAATATGTGCGCATAAAGGCGTTCGTATATACCAAAATAATATAATATAAGCTTCTCTCATGCATGCTTCGTTATTATTATTATTGTATTCGTTGGCATAGTTAATTAACTTATGTGTGAACAATGGACCGAGGCTTTGATTCGCTGGCTATAGTAACGCCATTTTCAATGTAGTGAGAGCACACATTAAAAGAGAGTTACAGGTTGCGCTCTCGCCAATCACAGCGATCGTAGTTATAGTGAGAGCGTAGCAAGTGCATGCTGCCTGCATTTCCTTACGCTGTTAAGCGTAACAGCGACATGCAACAACCAATAAGAAGAGAGTGTCAAGAAGCTCTGCACGGCTGCGCTGTTATTCCCTCTCAGCTACCGACTGCTTCTAATCTTAAGAAAGTTCCTTACGCTGTAAACTTTACAGTCTGTAAAGCGTAACAGCGACAAGCGCTGATGCTGTTAAGCACTACAACAACAACAACATTTGCTTACTCTCTAACATAACCAATAAGAGCGCGCCTGCCAGCTATGCACGGCTGCGCTGTTATTCCCTCTCAGCTAGCGATTGTTGTTGTTGTGAGAGCGCAGAAATTTGTCGGCCGCCTCTATCCTTAAGAAAGTTCCTTGCGCTGTAAACTTTACAGTGACAGACGCTGTTGCTATTCCTTTTGCACACGTGCACAATGCGTTTGCAACCCTGACGTTTGGAAGCCATGTGAGGCTGCGCTGTCACTTGCTATCGCGAAGCTATCGGTTGCTTCTAACCTGCAGACATTTGCCTGCACTGTAAACTTAACAGTGACAAGCAGTATTGTCCAGTGGTGTCATTTTTTTCTGAGCCAAAAAAGCTGAATCAATGAAAAAAAAAAGCTGAAAAAAGCTGAATACCAGAGAAAAAAAGTTAAGAAACAAGCTGATTTTTATAAAGCAATGTGATGTATGTTTTTGAATGATAAACCCTCAGTTCCACTTAACATAAAATATATGGGTAATACTCTTTACAGTGAAAAAAAAAAATCAACTGAAACAATTTTAAAAATAAGTAATATAATGTACAAAGCACAAAGCCCTCCATAGCACTGGTGTGTTTTTTTGTAGCAGCATGTGCACGCAAGTCGCTTAATTTTGCAGTTATGCTGCACTTGCAATAGCTGCAAAACACCCGCGTGAGGTCTGTAGGATCTTTCCTTATCCACTCCTTGAATTCTGTGCTCTGCAGCCAGACATCTCTCACTTTTTATTTAAAGGTTTCCTTTGGCATCGTTAACTTGATATAGCGCAAGCCAATTTCACAATATTAGTGATGCAAGACGCTTCAATTTAGGTATGAACTTTTGAGGGAAGTTATTCGATACAAGTAAATATCGATATTTAGTCGAGATAAATACATTTTTAACATTTCAGCCGTTAAATTCAATTTAAACATCTATAAAATTTTAATAAAAGTAAACTAAAAAAAAAAGCTGCGTAAATTTGCTCAAAAAGCCAGAATTCCCGCTGCCCGCTGTTTTCATATTTTTCCCGCAATCACACTTCAAAAAAAGCCAGATTTGACGGGAAAAAAGCTGAAATGACACCCCTGGTATTGTCATTGCCTTCGTGCGCACAGGTTTCATATGTTAAAACAGATTAGAGAGCGAGTGAGACAACCATAGCCATGCAATTCGATGGCTGCATTTGAATGTGCCGCCAAATGCTGTCAACGAGTTTGCAGTCCTTTCAGCGTTGCACCTAGTCACTTTGACACGATTGCCCGAAAATCGCAGCAGGCGGCGCCAACTTCCTTTTTCGCCCTGCCACGTGCGGCTGACTCGAACGCAACCAAGAATCAGCTCAGTTTCCCGAATGTGCTGAGACTGTGTGCATCTCTCCAAATCGAAATCTTGAAAAATTTAATTCAGAAATAAGTTTTGCTCCAACTGTAATCCCAGTGAAAACCCATTTTTCAGCTCAAACTACACTAAAACCAAGATACGATTTGTTCTCTTTCCTCCAACCTACTCAATAATCTCTCTGCTGTCAACAACGATGTACGATCCGAAAGCCGCTGAGAATGCCAGTGAGGAGAGTCTGCCGGAGAAGCGTGCCAAGAAGTCGCCCTCGTCGCCGGATGAGAAACGCTCGGGCTCGCAGTGTGGCGGCGGCGTCGGTGGCGACAAGTCGCCCAAGCCATTGCAGATGCCCTGGCACGAGGCAATCGAGACGCTGAAGGTCGAGGAGTTGCAGCCGGACGTCAAGATACTCATTGGCAAGAAGGTGTTCGAGTGCCACAGCTGTGTGCTGCGCACCTTTTGCGAGCTGTTCGACTCATCGTTCGGACCGGGCAGCGTTATGACGCTGCCCGAAAAGAAGGTGACCGCAGCAGCCTTCGAGGTGGCCTACACCTGGATGATAACATCGGACTCGAACTGTCCACGTGGTCAGCTGCTCGATCTGCTGGTGGCGGCGCTACACTTGCGCGCTCCCAAGCTCAAGATTAGCGTCTTTGGCGCTCTGAACGATGAGCGCTTCTTCTCCAATTTGGATGCGCTGGACTGCTTCATCGAGGCCTCCAGCAAGGGCCTGGACGAGGTGAGCGATTTGATGCTGCAGCGCATGGGCAAATCCTTCTTGATACTCATCGGCACCGAGGAGTATCGTGTGCTCGACATACACGATGTCTGCAAGTATCTCAGCTCCGATTCGCTCACCGTCAACTCGGAGATCGAGGTCTTCTATGCGGCCCTGCTCTGGCTGCTCAGCGATTACGAGGAGCGTAAGCCGTACGTGCGTCGCATCATGAAGACCGTACGCTTCGAGCTGATGCCCTCGATGGTGCTGCTCAATTTTGGCGAGCGACTGCACGAGCTCATGCCCGAGTCGGCCGATCAGATGGCCTTCCTGCTGCAGCTGGCCGTCATCAGTCGCCAGGAGCGTGCCAAGCAGCCCAAGGCCAACACGCCGCCGCGCAATCGCAACTTCATACGTGATCCGCAGTGTCCATATCTCGAGTATTTGGATAAGCGCGCCTATCAGCTGAGCGCCACCATGTTCCGGGACTACATACTGATGCTCCAGGATAACTTCGATGAGTTCCTCGTACGCATCGCATACAAGGACGCCGCGGAGTCAGAGGCGGCCCAGATCGACTAAATTTGAATGGAATGAATCAAAAGCGAAAACAATACCAAAAAAATAAACGAAAAATAAAACACGAAGCCATTGAAGAAAAATCCAATATATTACCCAAATGACCTGGTTGACAATAAATCTGCAAGAATATTGAATATGGAACTGTGCATCTATGACAGGGAAGAGCTTTAGCTAGCATTATTAAAGATTTCTGCACTTTATTTGCATTTCGAGTTTTTTCTTAGGTGTTTAAGCTATTGAAATTGCAAATTATCAAGTATATATTCTTATTGTTCAGGAATTTATGCATATGTACTATAAGTAGAGCTGATTGAAGATTTCTGTGCTTAAACTGCATTTAGTGCTTTTTCTTAGTTGTATTATCTACTGGAATATTCTTATTGTTCAGGAATTTATATGCATATGTACTGTAGGTAGAGCTAATTGAAGGTTTCTGCACTTAAACTGCATTTAGTTCCTTTTCTTAGCAATATTCTCTATAGAAGTTGCAAATGATCAAGTATAAATTCTTATTGTTCAAGAATTTATATGCATATGTACTATAAGTAGAGCTGATTGAAGATTTCTGCGCTTAAACTGCATTTAGTGCTTTTTCTTAGTTGTATTATCTACTGAAATTGCTAATTATCAAGTATATATTCTTATTGTTCAAGAATTTATATGCATATGTACTATAAGTAGAGCTGATTGAAGATTTCTGCGCTTAAACTGCATTTAGTGCTTTTTCTTAGTTGTATTATCTACTGAAATTGCTATTTATCAAGTATATATATTCTTTTTGTTTAGGAATATATATGTATATGTGCTGTAGGTAGAGCTTTCGCGGACTTCTACATTTTTTCAACGTAGTTTTATGTTTTTGAGCTTGTTATGAGAGTTTTTAGTTCAAAATATCTTATTTAAATTCTAAAAAGTCATGTCAAACTCTCCTTTTATTTAGGAATATATGTCTTATATGTTACAAGTTATTTTCGAGAGCTTTCTAGCAGCTTTCAATAAGTTGAGTGCAACGTCATGATATTAAACTTGTTTTAACAGCTTTCTGTGTGGGATGTAAACTAAAATTGTGATCTAGCTATTGTTCGAGAATATATATATATGTAGGGTTTTATATGCCGCGATAGCTTGCAATAGTTTTTATTAAACTTTCAGAAGCTTAGAGAGCTTTTTATTAGATTATTTTGTTTATTTCTCAGCTTTTAGTTGAATAATCCGATTGTTCAAGAATATATATGCTTATATATAGTTTTGTGAGCTTATCGCTTACTGCTAAATTAAAAGCTCACATATATACACATATTCGTGCGTACTTCAACTCCATTGGAATACAGGGTATTAATAATTGCTCGTACATGGGCAGAAGCTCATCGGGCGTCGATGGGGCAAAGTGTTGCTGTATCGCAGCAAATCGAAGTGAACATTTAAAGGATATTAGCTGCTACGAATGAGTGCGAATGCGAATGCGAATGCCAGACGATGGCGATAACAGTTGTCAGCTTTCAGTTGTGTGTGTGTGTGTGTGTGTGTGCGTGTGTGTGGGTGCGCGACGCTGCAAACTGTAATTTAATTAAACGCTGACACTAAATACACGCCATGCATAAGCGTAAAGGGCAGCGGGGACAGTGGAGATGCGAGAAAAAAAAACCCCGAGATTTGCCAGACGGCGCCAAGGGAAATGCGAACACTCGGCGCGTACAAAGGATGCAGGAGGACTCGGAGCTGGGCAGCGGGGACAGGGACAAGACAAAGCACGTTCCAAGCGCTTAATGAGCTGCTCGGCGTCGGCGAGTGGCCAGTGACAGTGGCTGTGGCACTGGCCGTGCGGGAGCGTGGCGCCTCCAAATGCATTTCTCTATGGCCGTCTTTATGTCCTTTGGCGCGTAATTGTCCGACGCTGAAGTACTCGGTAAATTTGCATTGGCCCATTGCGAGCTCGAAACGGTTATGACTAATAAATAATAACGCTTAACCGTTAATGCGGCGGCGGCGCCCTACGCCCAACGCCCAAAATTGGCTTGTTATGCAAGTCAAAAGCCATTGAGAGTGTTGTAAAAGGTGCAAATAAAGATAAAACTGCGCGAACTTGAAAAGTCTTGAGAGCAAATCAGCGAAAGTTTTCGATGCAGTAAATTTTGTTGGGGTAGGCAAATTGTAGAGTATATATGGGAATTATTTGAAGCGCATATTAAGGTATATTTAGGGTTATTAAGGGATTTTTTGGAGCACATATTAAGGTGCATTTAGGGTTATTAAGGGTCATATAAGCTGTTTTCGATTTATTATTGATGGAGAATCTTTAAAATCTATAGTAAGAAAGAAGGTATCCGATCTGATCTCGAGGTAGAGGTGTAGTTATTTAAAACACGTCTGCACTGCACTACACTTAAAAGTCAACTGAAGAAAATGCTTGACTGAAGGCTCTATTTAAAGCGTATGAGCGCATTACCCGAGGTGTTCTGCTTCTTTCAATCGCGAGAGCATTAAAACAGAACTTTTTCTTCTTCTTTCAATCGTGAGAGCCCATCCGAAACTGTGTGAGAGCGCATTACCAGAGCAAGAGGTAAGCATAGCACACCGAACTGTTCTTCTTCTTTCAATCGTGAGAGTAGCTAAGCAGCATTTATCTGCTTCTTTCAATCGCGAGAGCAGTACAGCAAATTGATCTTCGTCTATCAAGCATGAGAGCAAAAGCAGGAGGTGCTCTTTCGGCTTCAGTCGTGTTCTTTCTTTTTCAATCGTGAGCGCACCTTACGAAACTGTACGAGTCGCAGCTATTCTTCTTCTTTCAATCGTGATAGCAGTTAAACGAACTGTACGCTCAATCATGAAAGCAAAAGGAGATGCTTTTCTTCTTCTTTCAATCGTGAGAGTAGTAAAACAGAAATGTTCTTCTTCTTGTTTTAATCGTGAGAGTCGTAAAATTGAATTTTTCTTCTTTTTTTAATCGTGAGAGTCGAAAAATTGAATTTTTCTTCCTTTTTCAATCGTGGGAGTCGAAAAACAGAATTTTTCTTCTTTTTTTAATCGTGGGAGTCGAAAAACAGAATTTTTCTTCTTTTTTTTAACTTAAGAGTCGAAAAACAGAATTTTTCTACTTTCAATCATGAGTGTAGTAAAACAGAATTGTGATATATACGATGCGTTAAGTATTTTAAGTATTATTTTTCAACAACCCAAGGTAAATGGTAGATCTTAGTGACGAGTGACAGTCACTTTCTCTAGGTGTTGTAATAAAAATTCTCTATGGAGTACATGCAGCTAGAACCTCACTATGAGATATACTACTATATAGTACAGTACTGGAATATATCTAGCTAATTAGGCTGCAGTTGCCGCTCTACTAGCAACGCACCATCAACTGTCCGACTACGCAATTTTGGCCAAAAATATCGAGTCACCCGCCAATCAAACGCTGCGCACGCTAATTACACGTGTAGCAGATCCCGTTACCCTAATCCCTGCCATGTGAGAAGGGGAGTGGGGGGCAGACTCACCTCGATACATGGGAAACTCGCCATCGCTGTGACTGTGACACAGCATAATGGGCGAACGGCAGCGTGAGGCGGCGACCAGGATGCCCGTCTTATGGTGTCCGGCAACGCTCAGTTGGGCGGTTGCGGCGGACGCGGCGCCGGACGTGGTGGCCACCACCACGTTGGCGGCCAGTTGATTGGCCTGCTGCTGCTGCTGCTGCTGCTTCTGCTGCAGTTGCTGTTGCGTGGCAGCAACTGTTGCTGCGCCTGTAAGCGAACCGACTGCAGCAGCAGCAGCTCCGGCCTGGCCTGTAGCCGGTGTCATGGTGGCACAAACGGAATAGGAGCGTGCCACATGGCTGAGTGTGCGACGGCGAATGGTTGCTGCGCCCGCGGCAATTGTTGCTGTTGTTGTTGCGCCCGATGCTGTTGTGCGATAATGATGCTGCGGCGTCGAGTACTGACAGTGATGGGCGTTGGGCGTGGGCGTGGCCGTGGCCAGTGCCACCGAAGCAGCCTGCTGAAACTGCTGATAGACGGGCGCGCCACCTAGCGACAAGTGATGCTGCAGCGGCGGATGCGGACGCGTGTGCGTATGTGCGTACTGCGGCGCATGTTGCTGCTGCTGCTGCTGTTGCAGTTGCAACTGCTGCTGTTGCTGCTGCTGTTGCTGGAATGGCGGATGCGAGTGCTGATGCTGCAGCAGCTGACGCTGCTGCTGTTGCTGCTGCACGGCGGCCATTTGAAATTGCTGCTGCAGCTGCTGCAACAGATCGTGCTGCAGCTGCTCGCTGCTCTTGGTTGCAACATGCTGCTCGCTGGCCGTCGACTGCGACTGTGAGTTGCCGCCGCTGCTCTGCTTCTGCTTCTCCCACGGCCCATTGCTGTCGTTGCCGCTGTAATCCATGGCGCGCTCGCTCTCTCTCGCTCTCTCTCTCACGCTCTCTCCCTCTCGCTCAACTCATTTGTTGTTAATAAAAGTATGGAGAGGGGGGAGCAGAGTTGAGCTCAGCCAGCAGCAGCAATCACTAAACAGCTGATGCTGCAGTTGCTCGCGATTGTCACTGGCGTATGTCGGTCACACACAGGCGAATATCACAGCGGCACACAGACAGAGACACGTTAGAACTCACACACACACACTCACACGCACTCTCACACTGTCACTGTGAGGTTATCAGGGAGCCAAGCGCGCACACACGACGACAGCAGCAGACGCGAGCGAATCGACCAATCGCGTTGGGCCCAAGTACAACGACTGATTGCGCCGAGCTTTGTTATCCTGCGAAAAAGCTGCTGCTGTCAAAAGCGCAACTTTCACACACACACACACGCACACATAGCAACTGAAGAGAGTGAGAGCGCTTGAGAGAGGCTGCAGAGAGCGCGCGCCAGCACAAATACGAAATGGTCCAGTTCGAGGCGCTCTCTTGGCATTGGCAGTCAGTGAGAGTGTGAGTGAGTGCAGAGTATCTGCCTGCCTGCTCCTTCTGTTTATGAAAGTTCTTTTGCATGCAGCGAGCGTATGTTTTGCCAACTCTTTCACTTTGTTTACCGTAAAAACGTACAAGAAAAAGTAAAACAAACCGACAAACGACAGCTATGAAACGTATGTGTATGTGTGTGTGTGTGTGGCACAGTTAGAGCGCCATGCAACATTGTGGCAAGTTAGTAGGTAAGTGTATATCTATATATATTATAGAACAGCTTTATGGCCTAATGAACTCTTAATATACCATACAAAATGGTTTATGAGTTATAACAGAATATAACAGTTTATAAACATAAGCTGTGCTTAGAAATTGTATAATAAATTATAACAGAATATAACAGTTTATAGGGATAAGCTGCGCTTAAGAACTTTATAATGCATTATAACAGAATATAACAGTTTATTAGCATGAACTGCACTTAAGAACTGTTTTAATAAATTATAACAGAATATAACAGTTTATAAGAATAAACTTTGCATAGCAAAAAATTTTTATACTAACTTCTTTCTAAGATGTAAGTCGCATCTTCTTAAAAAATGTTACAAAATATAACACTTTCATATGATAAGCTAATCTCATAAAGAAAGCGTGTAATAATATGACAGAATATAACAGTTGGTAATATTGAGCTTTTTTCATTATATCTCTTTCCTTATTTGCTTTATGGAAAGGTGTCATAAATGACAAAGTATAACAGTTTCGAGTATCACAATATAGTATTATATGGCAGAATATAACAGTTGGTGGTATTAATATTTTTTTCATTAATCTATTGTCTTTTTGAAAATTAGCACATATGACAAAATATAACAGTTTCGAGTTATTAACTTTTCTTATAAAAATATCATTACCTTCTTTCTATCTTTCATTATTTGCTCCTAAGAAAGCATTATTTCATAAAATCAATAAATCTTTCTACTGAAACAATTTTAAATAAAAGTAATAATAATAAAAATACTTCTATTATAAGACTATTATACCGCAGAATATGACAGTCACTAACTGCTTTAAAAAAACATACCATTTTTTCCTTAATTATTTGCTCTTTAGAAAATATTATTAATTTTTGCAAAAAACTATTTGAAAAATTATTTATTTTTTTTTTTAACTATGCTGACAGTAAAATTATATTTATTAGTAATAATAAAAATTAATATATATAATCGGTAATTAGCTATAAGTTAATATATTTACTCTTAATAATAATATTAGTAGTAGTTATAGTAATAATAGTTATAATAATAATAATAAACGTATTAATAATAGGAAAGTATTTATATATTTTCCCTTTTTTATATATCATAAGTTTACACACCATAAACACTCTTCAGGTAGCACAGTGCAGGTCCCTGATGCTGCATTCAAAGTACACGCAGCGCAAACCACACCAGCGCTGCGCTGTCCTGCCCCGCCCACCCCTTCACCAAAACACACGACATGCTGGGAAAACGCGCGTCGGGTTCATTCACCCAAACCCACGGCGGCCCAGTAAAGCCCCAACGAGCGAAGCAGCGTGAACAGCTGCTGCTGCTGCTGGCGCTGCTGGGGCCAGGACCCAAAACGGTTTTCAAGAGCAGCTGCAAAGCTCTTGAAAGCTTTCCACAACGTGAGATGCGCCACTGTTTTTCTTTTGGGCCATGTGAAAAGTGTCGAGCGGGCCAAAGAAATGTGTGCCGCGTGCGAGGCGCAACTTGAAGCTCTGCTCGTAATTTATTTATGTATTTGTCACTGGGTTTCGCTTCTATTTTTATTATTTTTGATAAAGTTGTTGCCAGATAATTTCGATGGCTCCCACAGGAGTCCGCCGAAGGGGGGGTGGTGGGAGTGCGACCTCACCTACGCCCTGATAAGGATGCCAAGAAAGTCGATATCATAATACAAACACGTAGCAGGCGCACAGAAAAGCTCAGCAGCAGCACAACATTTGGGATAGTTCAAGGAGCAACTGAGAGGAGACCAAGAGAGTGAGAGAGCGAGAGAGGGGAGGGATGCCGTTTGCGTGGGATGTTGATTTTGCGTGCGCATAAAAAAGTCGCACAACTCTCAGCTCAGCTCAGCTCTCACTCGGCTCGAGTGTCGCCTCGAGTATGTGTGCGTGTGTGTGTGTGTGTGGGTCGCGTTGCTTGTTGCAAGTTCTGCTGTGCTGTGGTTAAGGGTCGGCTGCTTTAGGGGCGTTCCCAAGAGTTGCACGCTGTGCGCTGAGAACACTTTTTGGCCGCACTAGAGAAACTAGTACTAGTACTGGTACTACCAACTACTCACCGTAGTTATCGCGATCGTGCAGGTAGCTGCTGGCGCTGCTCTTGATGCTGATGCAGTCCAGTGGCGTCGGCTCGAAGATGTTGTACGAATCGCAGGACTCGGCGCTGGGCGTCGTCGGCGGCGGCGTCAGCTCCACTAGAGAAAGAAATGGCAGTAAAGAGTTTAACAAAAAGAAATTGATAAAAACAAAAAAGAAAAATTTAAAGCAAAAACAAAAAAGTACTTAAAACAAAACAAAAAAACTCTAAACGAAGGCAAAAAAACTTAAAACAAAAACAAATACAATTAAGACAAAAGCAAAAGAACTTAAAACTTTTTAAAAAATTATTAAAACTAAGAAAAAGAACTTAAAACAAAGAAAAACGGAAACAAAAAAACTTAAAAAAAAGCAAAAAACTTTAAACAAAAACAAGTGAAGAAAGCTACAGTCGAGTGCACTCGACAGTAAGATACCATTTACCTTTCGCTGTTAAAAACTAATTCTTAATATTAATTACTTTTATTCGGCGAATAACAACGCATCGCATATTTTCGAGGACAAATTCACATGCATTGACGCTAATGGCACATGCCGACTGCACACTGACTACACGACGACTGTGCGTGCGCAGTCGGCGTGCGCAGTCGGCGTCGGCGTCGGCGTCTGCGTCGGGCCTCTACTGCTGTGAGCGAAACTTCTCGTGCCTATAACTTCTGTGTTTATTGTCCGATCGGATTGAAATTTATAGGGTAGATCTGTACTATGGTAAGCTACAAGAGCGTTAAAAAAAATGTTTTGTTCTTTCCCTACTTTTCTTAAAATGCAATAGTGTGGGGGCGGTGGGCGTGGCATCCAAAAGTTGAAAATCAAACATTCTCCGTAATGTTACCAGGCACCATACTTTCAAATTTGGCGCTTCTAGCTTTTCTAGTTTTCTTTTAAACTATAAAAATGTGTTTTTTAGAGGCGGTGGGCGTGGCATCCAAAATTCTAAAATCCATCTTCTGCATAATGTTGCAAGACACCCTCCTACCAAATTTGGTGCGTTTATCTCTTTTCGTTATTAAATTATTTGGAAAAAATCGAAATACGCATTTATCGATTTGCGGAGGCGGTGGGCGTGGCACATCAAGTTTGAAATAAACTTCTTGTGTGTATTGAATACACGCACACTCCCACCAAGTCTGGTGCCTCTAGCTCTTTTAATAGCTGAGATCTGTGTGTTCATACAGACGGACAGACGGACAGACGGACAGACAGACGGACATGACCAAATCGACTCGGCTATTGATGCTCATCAAGAATATATATACTTTGTATGGTCTGCCACGCCTCCTTCTGCCTGTTACATACATTTGCACAAAGTTAATATACCATTTTTTACCCATTTTCAATGGGTAAATGGTATAAAAACTTGAAGAAATATTTTAAAACAAGGAAAACAACTTAAAACAAAGACAAAACCTTAAACAAAAACAAGTAAGGAAAGCTACAGTCGAGCGCGCGCGACTGTAAGATACCATTTACCCTATTCGAAGAAATAATACAAAATAAAATAAATGGTATAAAAATAAAAAAAAAGCAATTTACATTAAGAAAAAAAAATCGGCCCGCGCCAGATTCGAACCCAAGAACTCTCACGAACTTTGTAACTTAAGAGTCGGACCTCTAACCACTAGACCACACAAGTTTACGCCATGCGATCGGCAAATTAGACTTTTGTTGACGCCCTCTACTGCGTCGATTTAACGTTTTGGTAAGGAATCGCTAGCGCCCATAACTTTGTATGGGGAATTCGAACTCCTATAACTTCTTTGTTATTAAAAAATAAAAATTGAAGAAAGCTACAGTCGAGTGCACTCGACAGTAAGTTATAATTTACCTTTGGCTGCTAAAAATAATTCTTAATATTAATTACTTTTATTCGAATTAATAACAACGCATCGCATATTTCCGAAATTAAATACACATGCATTGACGCTAATGGCACATGCCGACTGCACGCCGATTGTGCGTGCGCAGTCGGCGCAAGCATTGAAGCCGAGCCTCTGCTCCGTCTCTGCTGCTGTATGCAAAACTTTTCGCGCCTAGGAACAGACCATGTGCTTCAGTGGTTTGTTGTGAGAGTTGTCAGCTCTATAACTAAATGTCCCCGGTTCGAATCCCAGCGCAGTCTTCTTTTTTTTGTATTGCTTAGAAAAAGTTTTTGGGTTTTCTTTTTTTTTTTTGCATAATATATTTTTCATATAGCGCAAAATTATTAAAAAAAAAAAAATTGCCCAGCGCAGGATTCGAACCCGCGACCTCACGCATCAGAAACTTGCGAGCCAACCATCAAGACCACACACAGTTACGCAGTGCGATCGGCAAAAAAAAAAAAAAAAAAGTTGCCCGTTGCTGGATTCGAACCCGCGACCACACGCACCAGAATCTTGCATGCAACCATCTAGACCACACACAGTTACGCGGAGCGATCGGCAAATGAGACTTTTATTGATGCCGGCCTTCTGCTGCGTCAGTTCAACATTCTAGTTGGAATTCTAAGCGCCCACAACTTTATATGGGAGATTCAAACTCCTATAACTTCTTTGTTTATTGTCCGATCGGATTGAAATTTATAGGGTAGATCTGTACTATGGTAAGCTACAAGAGTGTTAAAAAAAATGATTTGTTATTTCCCTACTTTTCTTAAAATGCAATAGTTTGGGGGCGGTGGGCGTGGCATCCAAAAGTTGAAAATCAAACATTCTCCGTAATGTTACCAGGCACCTTACTTTCAAATTTGGCGCTTCTAGCTTTTCTAGTTTTCTTTTAAACTATAAAAATGTGGTTTTTAGAGGCGGTGGGCGTGGCATCCAAAATTCTAAAATCCAACTTCTGCATAATGTTGCAAGACACCCTCCTACCAAATTTGGTGCGTTTACCTCTTTTCGTTATTGAATTATTTGGAAAAAATCGAAATACGCATTTATCGATTTGCGGAGGCGGTGGGCGTGGCACATCAAGTTTGAAATAAACTTCTTGTGTGTATTGAATACACGCACACTCCCACCAAGTCTGGTGCCTCTAGCTCTTTTAATAGCTGAGATCTGTGTGTTCATACAGACGGACAGACGGACAGACGGACAGACGGACAGACGGACAGACGGACAGACGGACAGACGGACAGACAGACGGACATGACCAAATCGACTCGGCTATTGATGCTGATCAAGAATATATATACTTTGTATGGTCTGCCACGCCTCCTTCTGCCTGTTACATACATTTGCACAAAGTTAATATACCATTTTTTACCCATTTTCAATGGGTAAATGGTATAAAAAAAATTGCCCAGCGCAGGATTCGAACCCGCGACCTCACTCATCAGAAACTTGCGAGCCAACCATCAAGACCACACACAGTTACGCAGTGCGATCGGCAAAAAAAAAAAAAAAAGTTGCCCGTTGCTGGATTCGAACCCGCGACCACACGCACCAGAATCTTGCATGCAACCATCTAGACCACACACAGTTACGCGGACCGATCGGCAAATGAGACTTTTATTGATGCCGGCCTTCTGCTGCGTCAGTTCAACATTCTAGTTGGAATTCTAAGCGCCCACAACTTTATATGGGAGATTTCAATCCGATCGGATTGAAATTTATAGGGTAGATCTGTACTATGGTAAGCTACAAGAGTGTTAAAAAAAATGTTTTGTTATTTCCCTACTTTTCTTAAAATGCAATAGTTTGGGGGCGGTGGGCGTGGCATCCAAAAGTTGAAAATCAAACATTCTCCGTAATGTTACCAGGCACCTTACTTTCAAATTTGGCGCTTCTAGCTTTTCTAGTTTTCTTTTAAACTATAAAAATGTGGTTTTTAGAGGCGGTGGGCGTGGCATCCAAAATTCTAAAATCCAACTTCTGCATAATGTTGCAAGACACCCTCCTACCAAATTTGGTGCGTTTATCTCTTTTCGTTATTGAATTATTTGGAAAAAATCGAAATACGCATTTATCGATTTGCGGAGGCGGTGGGCGTGGCACATCAAGTTTGAAATAAACTTCTTGTGTGTATTGAATACACGCACACTCCCACCAAGTCTGGTGCCTCTAGCTCTTTTAATAGCTGAGATCTGTGTGTTCATACAGACGGACAGACGGACAGACGGACAGACAGACGGACATGACCAAATCGACTCGGCTATTGATGCTGATCAAGAATATATATACTTTGTATGGTCTGCCACGCCTCCTTCTGCCTGTTACATACATTTGCACAAAGTTAATATACCATTTTTTACCCATTTTCAATGGGTAAATGGTATAAAAAGAAAAAAATAGAAAAACATATTCTAAAAAAACTTAAAAAAAAAATAAAAAACATAAAACATATTCTAAAAAAGCTTTAAAAAAATGTATAAAAAAAAATTAAAACAAGGAAAAAAGAACCTAAAGCAAAGAAAAAACCTTAAACAGAAAACACAAACTTATAGCAAAAATAAAACTTAAAAGAAAAACATATTCTAAAAAAGCTTAAAAAACGTACTATATAACAAAAAAATAGCTTAAAACAAGGAAAAAAAACTAAAACAAAGAAAAAACCGTAAACAAAAAACCAAATTAAAAAAAAACATAAAACATATTCTAAAAGAACTTTAATAAAACGTATAATAAAAAAGCTTTAAATAAGAAAAAAAACTTAAAACAAACAAAAACCTTAAACATAAACACAAATTTATAGTTGAAAAAAAAATAAAAAAAGAAAAACATATTTTAAAAAAACTTTAAAAAGCTTATAATAAAAAATTAGCTTAAAACAAGGAAAAAGAAGCAAAGAAAAAAAAACACAAACTTATAACAAAAATAAAACTTAAAAGAAAAAAAACTAAAAAAAAAAATTTTCTAAAAATACTCTAATAATAAAAAAGAAAAGCACTTCATATTTTTCTTTTTTGTTTGTTTTTATTACTACATAAAATTTCAATTGACATATTGATGTTTATTATTCGACTTGGGCCGCCCCTTATACTGTGTGCTATGAAAGCAGAGCTTGCGATTCACATTGGCCACGATATTGAGTTGATTCGTGGTCAAATGGCGAAAGATCTCGTCGTACAGCTCGGCGGGCAGGCCCAACAGCGATGGATACAAATGCAATTTGAGCGCAAGCATTTGCTGGGCACGCATCGGCTGGAAGATCTTCTGGCGCAGCTCCAGCGACAGTTCGTCCAGATGCCGGAAGCGCTGATGCAACGGCTGCAGCTGCACATTGAGCACATACCGGCCCATGGACAGGCAAACGCTGAAGCCGCATTCCCGTGACGGCGGCACGGGGCTCAGTGTCACCAGCAGCAGATCGCCCAGCACAACGGCCGTCAGCATGGACTGCAGCGTCGTCTCAATGCTGACGCCATCCTCGCCGCTGGCATCGTCCAGCAGTGTTCGCAGCAGCATGCGATAGGGGGCATAGTCCGATTCGCGGCTATACTCGACCGCACACTCGCTGAGCAGGCGCACATTGTAGATGTGGAAGGAGCCCACGGCCGGCACTGGCTTCAGCAGCTTGCGCTTCTCCCGATACGTCGAGTCGCGCACATAGCCGCACTCCAGGGCCACCGCATAGACGAGCAGCAGCAGCAGCTCGACGGCATTCACCTGGCTGCGCTGCAGCTGGCCGAGCAGCTGCCGCAGATGTCGAGGCACTGCCTCCGCTGTGGCCGTGTCCAGGCTAAGTGGCTCGTCGTCGGTCATCGCTGTAAAGAGGCAGGGTATGCATGAGCTGGATTGAGCTTGAGCTTGAACTTGTTGTTGTGCTGTGTTTTAGTCGGGGTGATGAGTTGGAGTTGTTCTTGTTGTTGTGTGGTGTCTACATTCAGGTATGAGAAACACAGAGTTTAGTAAAGAGTGTGCTGGGCAGTTAATCATCAATATATCTGGCAACTAACCTGTGTGTGATGCGTATGTGGTGGTGTGGCATGCGAAACCAAAAACGTGCATTGTAATTAATTTTTTTTTTTTTTTTGGTTTTTTTTTTTTACTTTTGATAAACTATAACTACACAGCAAGGCTAAATTACAGTGGGTTCAGGCGGGTGTGCAGTGCTGCCAATTCAGCTATTTAGTCGCTAGATTTATTTGCAACTGTTTTGCTTCAAGTTTTACGATTTCTAAATATAACTATAGCTATATAATAATATAACTATATAACTTTAGCACTTTTCACATTACTATTATTGCTATGCTTTGAAATTTTTTATTATATCAATATGATAAAAATCAATAAAAATGCATTGTCAATATTTTGAAATTATACAATTATATTACCAAACTATAGACAATAATTTGAAATTAGAAAATAATTATGTGTAATAACTATAATCCTATTATAGGAATTATTGAAAATAATAATAGTAAAAAATCGATTATTTCGAAATAATCATACGTTTAATAATGCCTTCTTAGCTTGAAATTACACATTAATATTAAATTATGTTTAATGAAGTCGTTCTTAGCTTGATTGATCAATTTTGCCAATAGATTATTAAGAAATTATAGTTATTATTTTTAAATTCTTATTATCATAGTAATTTCTTTTAGAAGAAATACTGCAAATACTAAATTCGAATATTTCGAAATAATTATAATATTAAACTATGTTTTAAAAGGCTTTCTTAGCTTGAAATTTAATGTTAATATTAAACTATGTTTAAAAAGGCTTTCTAAGCTTGAAATTTATCAATTTTGCCAATAGATTATTATTAATTATAGTTTTTATCTTGTCATTTCAGTAAATAACTGCTATTTCTAGCCAAATTTAAAATGTATTATTAACTTTTCGTTTAAAAATCGCAGCTAAAAATTAAACAATTTCAAAAAAATGTAAATACTTTAGAAATGTAGTAGAAATCAAGAATAAATCATAGTATTTTAATTTCAATAACAAACTGGTAGATCTAAACAAAATTTAATTTTACTTCTTTTTTGCTTATAAATCTCAGCTTTAAATGTAGCAATTTCAAAATATTAAATAATATCAATAAATGTTTTACAAATATAGTATATATAGATATATATAGATCTAGCCAACATTTAACTTTACTAGCTTTTTGTTTAAAAATCTCAGCTTAAAATTTAGCAATTTCAAAAATTATCAATAATTTTAATAAATATTTTAGAAATATAGTAAAAATTACTATTATTATTAGCTATTAAGTCGCTATATCGACACATTTTTAAACTCAATTTGCAATAATTTGTGTGGAACTTAGAGCAGCTAAAAATTTAGCAATTTTCTAATACATTTTTTAAGCAAATGTATTTTCTGGCTAACATTTCTTATGCTCTAATACAAATAAATTAAATACAACATTTATAATGAATGGCAAGAATGAATTTTGACTGACTTTTTTGAAAAATTTTAAAAAATTCTAGCATTTACCCGCCAAAAAAATATCTAGTTATTTGGCAGCACTGCGGTTGTGGTATGCAATATCGGTTAAAGCAACAGGGTATCTCAGATGCGCGCACACACACACACAACAGTCACACGAAGGCGATCGTGTTCGCACACGTTACCGAACTACATACATACATACGAAAGATACGATTATTTAGCAGCAGTGAGTAAATCACATGAATACAATCGCAGGCAACGCAACTAATCTATATACAAATACATACATAAATACACACACACATACATATGTTTATCTGGTTATCTATATACTATGCTTTGTATAAACTTTTGACAATAATATTTTGGGCTTACTAACATTGCGATTCCTGTGTATCGGCAGCGCTGCCGACTGCGACGGCGACGTCGACGTCGGCGACTGCAGCAGCAGCAGCAGCTGCTGCGGCGGCGTCGGCGGCGGCAGCTTGCTTCGATGACGCAGCGGTTGGCGACGCCGTATCGTCATTTTTGTTGGTATTGCTGGACATTTCACGTTATGTTTGCATTAATTTGGTTCTCATTACGTTTATTTCTCAAATATGTGAATTCATAAAAAACGTAAATTGTCTATTTTGACACTAAAACTCTATCTGCTTGCTTTCTACACTCGATTCTGTCAGTCATACGGCAACAGGCGCGCGCGCGTTTATCGAACTCGTAACTCGATTGTGCTCGTTAGGTTTCTGTATTTGCCTGCGAAATACTTTCGTTTGCGTGCGTACTTAAATCACAATAAATTAAATGCATTTTTGGCAAAGCCAAAAATAAATTATTGCAAAAAAAAAAAGGAACACTTGTTTACTGTGCTATCGATAGCCTTGGTATTTTATCGATACTGCGAAAGCTCAGGCGGCTTTGCTTGCCGGTATGCAGCTCGTCGATCGACGTTGAGAGTGTTATCGATGTTTTTTTCGCCGATGCATCGCGTTATATATGGCAATTATTAAACTACTATATTAAGATTTATTATTGAAAATAATAAAAATATCAAAATTATATAATACTATTTTATATATTACTTATTTATTTATTTATATTTAATACAGCTGCAGTCTATTCGATATATGGCACAGTTCGATAACACGTGTTAGCAGCGTACTGGCTGCACATCGCTGCCTTTTGCGCATCGCTAATTGCCGGCCTCAAGTAAATTGCAACGCAATGACTTCTGTTGAGGAAAATGAGATTTATATGGTGAAGCAGGCGCAGAGCGTGCGCCACAGCGATCCCAGCTCGGCCAAGGCATGGATACTGACCGCCAAGACGCTCTACCCGAACGCCTTCAACGTGCAGTACGAGGCATACCTGCTGGAGCGCGACAGCAAGAACTACGAGGAGGCGGCCAAGTGCTTCAGCGTCATGTAATCTCAATTAAACTAAAACTAAGCCAAGTAATTAACTAATTAGTAAATTAATATGCACTGTGCATTGCCCCCCCACACAGCGCCACCAACTTCAGCAATCAGCATGCCGAGCTCTGGCAGGAGGTGAACGCGCTGACCAATGCGCTGCGCAACGAGAGCGAGAACACGCCGGAGCAGGAGTTCTATGTGAAGATGTACAAGCATCTGACGCCGGAGGTGCAGCACAACATCTTCGTGCACACGATCAACAACAGCGGCGAGAACCTGCAGCAGAGCATACACAGCTACATACTGATGTTCAACAAGTTCCCCAAGACGGCGGCAACGCAGGCGCCGCGCCTACTCGAAATGCTGGCCGAGGGTATGAAGGCCGATCCGGATCTGTATCAACGCATGCTTGTCGAGGAGGTCCTACCACTCATACAGAACAAGCCGCCGGAGCTATCGCCGCTGCTCGCGTGCCGCCTGTACGCCAACTCGCTGGAGTATTATCTGCGCCAGATCATGGACGATGAGAAGTGCGACACGGTCGAGGCGTGGAAGAACATCTTCAAGGTGCTCATGCTGTGCGGCCAGATGATGGGCTGGGAGGCCTTTCTGCCCTTCAGCAAGCATGTCAATCAGAACGTCTACTGGGACAAGCTGGTGAAGATCTTGCGCGGCAGCCAGGCCGGCAGCTCCCAGGTGCTCTTCTATGCCACCACGTTGTTCATCTACTCGCTGCACGGTTACATACGCAAGCTGCGCATCGAGGACGCCGATGTCAGTCATGTGCTCGTCGAGGGCTTTGTTGATTGGTCGCCCGACGGCGGCGAAGTGCAGAGCATGGACTGGACTGGACCGGATGGTGGTGGTGGTGCTGGCGGCAGCGGCGCCGGTGGCGCAGGTGCTGCTGGCGCCGCCGATGTGCAGAGCATGGAGCCGCCCAAGTTCTCGCCGACCACTGCAATCAGTCAGGAGCTATCGGAGGCCTTTCTGCATGCGGCACGCTGCTGGCAGCTGCTCAACACGGAGCAGTTCCAGCGCGACTTCAGCCAACTGATGGTGGCGCTGCCGCTGGCGCCATGGATCTCACGCTTCCTCTTCGATCTGGCCATCTATTTCGGGCATCGCGACGAGGCCAACAAGCTGATGGCCGACATGACAGCGCCCAGCACACTGGTCCAGAGTCTGCAGATACTCAGCTTGAATCTGATGCAGGGCAGCATGACGGTAGGTGGAGGAAGCAGCGCTTTGCCTTCTATATATTTTTAAGGAGGCATAATAATTTAACATACCCTAACAAAAAGAGCCCAAAGCTCGCTTTGACTGTTCTTTTACCCTTGCAGAGGGTATACTAATTTTGCCTGTTATTATACCCTTTGTTATACCCCTTACAAATGGTATAATAATTTAATTAAAATTATTGAATTATTTTGTTATACCCCAGCAGAGTTGCAGTAGCTTCTGTGGCCTTCTAAAGTATATATATTCTTGATCAACCACAGCAATTGAGCCTTGTCCGTCTGTCCGTTTGCCTGTTGCATTGCCAACAAGTCTCTCAGTTTTGCAGCTATCTTAATGCAACTTGGTAGACATACTTCTTTCCACTACCTGCTGTAAATAAGTCGAAATTAGCCAGTTCGAATCGATATATCGTATAGCTGCCATATAAGCTATCGGCCGATTTTTGTTATTTTTCAAAATATCTTAACCAAACTTGCCACATTTTATTTTATTAGTGCGCCTAACATTGCTTTATAATTTAATTCAAATCGGTACACTATAACATATAGCTGCCATAGGAACAATCAGTCGAGTTTTTGTATGAAAATACAAATAATTTTTTCAAGTAACTATAGAAGAGTCTTACTTCCTCTTCTTCTTACTAACTTAGGTAACCAATTATATATTCCAATTAGCATAGAATCGGTTTACTATACTACACAATATATACTAGTAGTAGTATTATAGTATACTATAGGTGCAGTAGAATTAATTAATTAGACATTTTTAAAGAATTTCAATATTGCATACAAGCTCAAAAAAACGTTTATTTGCTTTATTATAAGTATATAAATATATATAAATTTATATAAATATATTTAGTCACTATAAAAATATATATATATCTATATATATACTTAAAGATATTTTTATAGTGACTAAAAAAACCACAAGCCCCAATAGAGCACGTAAAAGAGTATTAACACTTCGGCATACCGAACTTGAAGTTTATTTTCAAGTTAATTTGATTTCACTTCTACCATCACTTGCAGCTGCAGGGCTTCCAGTGCATACTGAAGATTCTGGCCGAGCTGCCGGCCACCAGTGGTCAGCTGCTGGAGAACATCAGCCTGAAGAGTCACCACCGGCACATGATCTTCCTGCCGCTGACGAAGATCGCTCTCATACAGTACTGCACGCGTGCCATTGTCAGTCGGCTGAGCCGCCTGCTTCTGGACCCGAACTGCTCGGATCGCTTGCTGGGCGATCTGCTAGCGCTGCTGCAGTTGAGCTGCGACAAGGATGTGCTGCTCAAGCAGCACATCTTCAATCTGATCACGCAGCGTAAATCCTTTAATTTACACATCCTATCGAACTACATCATTGCCACGGACGTGATCGAGGAGTTGGCCTACATCTGGAACTCGCAGCAGCAGGATGATGCCAATTTCGAGCTGACGGGCTCGCCTACAGGTGGCGGCGGCGGCGCCGGCGGCGCTGCTACTGGTGGTGTTGGTGGCACTGCAGCCGGCAGCACAGCGCAGCCGCGTCGCATTGGCACACGCGGCGCCGATAAGGGTGCGAGGGATGAGTTCAAGTCGCTGATCCGGCAGCAGATCGCACGCTGCAACGAGCATGTGCCCACGCTGGTGGCCAACTTCATAACGCAGGAGCATCTGACGCTGGCGCAGCACATTTTTGGCATCATGCCGCCGCAGCTGGTGGAGACGATTGTGATCAAGTGAGCGGCAGGCCGACCGCATATATATTTGGAATATGTATATATATATATCGTTTATATATAAGACTGCCACATATCTCCAAGAATTTTAAACTAAGTAGCTTCTTTTTTATAAACAAAAACAATGGCATATATTTTACGAACCAAATCGGTGTGCGTGTTTATTGAAATATTTGTTTTAGAATATTTTACTAAGCTACAAATTAAGTAACAAATCGCGTGCTATAATTAAAAAACAATCACAAAACAAAAAATAAAAACTATTTTTATGTACACATGCAGTTATTATATATAGTTTAACAGCTTAGAATCTGAACTAATCGACTAGAATTGGAGTTTTCTCACTATGTGCAGAAGAATCTACTTCTTGATATGTATGTTGTAGGCCTTTGCTATAATGTTCAGGCTTTTTTAAATATTTTCCACAATTTTCTGGCTTATATATACGATTTCTCCATAAACTCGGGCATCGAATGCAACTTAATGCAATCTTCAGGCCTATTTAAGACTCTTCTGCTCTTCTTATATATATATACGACTTTTCTGCAATCTTTCCGTATTATAAAAGTCTTCTGCAATCTTCAGATTTCTGTAAGCCTCTTCAGGCTTATAAACACTCTTATTTTCTACAATCTTCTGGCTTATGACTTTTCAGGCTCATGTATACGACTTTCTACTTCTTCAGGTTAATATAGGCCTCTTTCATCTTATATAATATAAGCCTCCAAAAATTATTTATAAACTGGTTTATACACATAACTCTTCTACAATCTTTTGGCTTAGACATTTAGGACTCTTCGGGCTTATATAAAAAAAACCTTCTGTCATCTTCAAGCGAATATAGGCCTCTTTAAAATTATAAATCATAAGCCTCTTCTAACTGTAATTTGTAATAATAACCTCTTCAATCTTTTATAATATAAGCCTCTTCAATTTTATATTACCAATCTTGTTTAAGTCGTATAACAATCTCCAGGCTTATTTTAAAAGTCTTCAACAATTTTTAAATATATAGAAGCCTTTTCTACAATCTTTTGGCTTATATAAGAATCTATAACAATTAGTAAGTGCATTTTCTACAATATTCAGGCTTATATAAGAATCTTTAACATTTTTTAAGTGAATTTTCTACACTCTTCAGGCTTATATAAAAATCTTCAACAGTTTTTACATTTTTAAAAGCCTTTTCTACAATTATATTATCTTATTATATCTGAATTTTCAACAATTTTTAAATGTATAGAAATCTTTTCAACAATCTTCTGGCTTATGTAGTATAAGAATCTTTAACAATTTGTAAGTGAATTTTCTACAATCTTCAGGCATATTATATCTGAATCTTCAACCATTTTTCTACAATCAGGCTTTTATAAAAATCTTCAAAAATTTTTAAATTTATTAAAGCCTTTTCTACAATTATATTATCTTATTATATCTGAAGGTTCCAATTTTCTAAAGGTATAAAAGCCTTTTCTACAATCTACAGGCTTTTTACATACGAATCTTCAACAATTTTTAAATGTACAAGCGCCTTTTCTACAATCTTCAACAATTTTTAAATTTATAAAATCTTTTTCTACAATTATATTATCTTATTATATCTGAATCTTCAACAATTTTTAAATGTAAAAACTCATTTTCTACAATCTAGAACAATTTTGAAAGTGTATATAAACAACGCTTCTACAATCTTCAGGCTTACATATAGACAATTATATAGACTAGATACTGTAATATTAAGTAACTTTGGTATATATTCAATTATATATCATATATATAATAACAATTTGTAGTTGCAATAGACATCTTTATGGGCTTTTTGTTTGGATTTCGTGGTGCTTGTCAAATTTCTATAAAATGTATGTATAGAGCGAGCTTACGGAGAATTTCGATCCCCATAGTTTCAGTGGGACTAACTGCGGCGCCAATGGTTGTGCGTGTGTGTGTGTGTGTCTCAATTAATTCGCATTAAGGCCGCACTATCGCACTATGTAGTCAGAGACACTTGGTAGTACAGTTTTGCGTATCATATAATTTTGCTAGGGGCCTGTCGAGCGATATGTGTTAAAGGTAGAGAGTACGTGATAGATGATAATGCTAGATATACACGATATATGACTAACAAATTTAGTTGCTTGCATTTCCAGTTGTATCACAATTGCGTGCGTGCGTGCGTCCGGCCCTAGGCCTAGGGATTGCTTCTACCCGACGACGTCGCGGTCGTCGTCGTCGTCGTCTCAAGTTCCATGGCCTAGGAGCTCTTTGGCAGCTTAGACTCCTTGGACTTGGAGCGGCTGGTCGCCAGTTTGTCGGTTGCCGGCACTGCTTCCAACTTCGAGCTGGACGAGGGGGACGACGACGATGATGACGACGACGACGACGACGACAACGATGACGATGATTTGGATGGCTCGAGTTCATCGTGCAGGCCGAAATCGTGCTTCATGTAGGACATGAGCACATTGTAGAGCGCCGTGCAGACATTGACGAAGGCGACACGATATTTGGTCTCCAGATACCGAAAATTGATATACTGCGCCGCCGGCCACGTCAGCCAGTCCATCAGATAGATGTAGGGGAATTTGGCGATGAGCTCCTGATGCGTCGCCTGCAGCGTCTGGCACTCCAGATAGCATACGGTATAGAAGAATATCAGTATGCAGGCGGGCGACATGACCAGCTGATCGATCAGTATCTTATTGATGATATTCCGGAATGTGCGATGCGGCATCACGCGATCCATCCAATTGTATACATAATGATGCAGTGGTCCCTGCAGCGAGCCCGCCACGAACATGCGATACATGCGCTCGCCATCGTAGCGATCCTGCTTGCTCAGACCGTGACGGTACTCGTACTCCTGCGCGATCACATCGCCGACGACCATCAGCAGGCCGGAGCCGAGGACGTTCGTCACGAGCAGATACTTGCCGAACATCTTGCTCCAGACCTGCTTGGTCCAGCGCATCAGCACGTAGGTGAAATCATCGCTGGCCTCGCCCTTGCCGTGCGGCACATGCCGCCGCCCCACAGCAATTACATCAGACCGGCGCGCGGTCAAGGGCAGCGCGCGGTTGCCTCGGCTGCCGTTGCGTCCGGTTAGCGCCGTGAAGGTGCGTCGCGGCAAATCGATGCGTATGGAGAGGCGTGCGCTCTGCTTCAGTTGCGGCAGGCAGACGACGGCCATTCCACGGGTTGCCGCCAGCAACATCTTGTCCAGCCCAGTGTGTTGGTGGTGTTGATGACACGGGGGAGGTGGTGGTGGTGGTGGTGGTGGTGGTGGTGCCTGTTCTCCAATGCAATTTGAAAAATAACGTGCGCACCTGACGGGCTTGCTTGCTTTTTTGTTCTCTCTCTATCTCTCTCTCTTTTGCTACTCTGTACGTACGATTAATTTCGGGTTTGCTTATCGATTTGACGTATTTGGAGCAGGAAACGAGACGTTTCCATCGCGCCAAGAGCTATCGATAGATCGATAAGGCATACAGCGGCAAAGCTATTGCGTAGAAGGTAGAAGGCAGTATTTATAAATTTTTTGTATCTAGTTATTAAGCAAAATTTCTTATATTTAAAAAAATGCATACTCAAATTTAATTATAGTGTACATTTTATTTTTTTACATATAATATATTACAGAATATTCGATAATGTTTGCTATTTAATTAAATATACAGTAGAATATTCTAAAATAAATATTATAAAATATTCTATATAATATCAATAATATTAATTATATAATATATTACTTTGTAAAATGTCTGATATTCACTGAAATATACTGTAAAATATTCTAATATAATCGCTAATATTATAGAATATTCTATACAATTTTAAATATATTAATTATATAATATACTACTCGGTTAAATGTCTGCTATTCACTTAAATATACCATAATATATTCAAATATATTATTGCAAATATTATAGACTATTCTATACAATAATAAATATATTAATTATATAATATACTACTATGTTAAATGCCTGCTATTCACTTAAATATACAGTAAAACATTCGAATATAATCGCAAATATTGTGGAATATTCTACAAAATATTTTATATATTTTCAACATTTTTTGTTTACTCTGTAAAATCTTAAATAGCGTAGTATATTAAATAACATAACACACACAGCTAAAATAATACCCTACAGAATATTAAAAAACTGCATAGATTATAGAATACGTTACAATTTATGCTATTAGCTAAGCTGCAATTTCAGCTAACACCATTCAACGGCAATAAAGCTAAAAGAATATGAAATAAATATAAAAAATATAAAATAATTAAATAATAAATATTATAGTATATTAATTAGAGCTATAATATATAATACATAATACAGTATATAAATTAAAGCTAAAATATAGCCCACTGTAGGCCAGTGTAATGTCACACACACGCACTAATCGCCTGCAGTATTTTTTTTTGGAACATCGATAAATGCACATTGCCTATCGATGGCCGGCACAAGCGCTACGCCGCAGCCCTGGCAACGTCGGCGTCACTCGCGCTCTTTGCTTTGCTCAACAGTTCGCGTTATTTTTAGGCCCATACCTCACGCAGTAGTTTTTCCCGTTTCTTTGCAGCCAACGTGAGCGCGCAAAATGTCTGTTTGCTGTTGGGCCAAAATAGCATAAAATTCCATTAAAAAAAAACACACACACACACAACACTCGGCGCTTACAAAACACAAAAACGAAGCGTTGCCCAAAATTTAAGGTTAGAAACGTACGCGCAAGTGGAATTTGACGTGCATAAATTAAAAACTAACGTTTTGTTTTAGCTACAAAAAAATAAGGAGTATTTCTGCTTGCTGCCATGCGGCTGCACTATGTTATTGCACTCATACTGGCCGTGCGCCTGGCATCCGTCTTCGTGGTGCGCACGTACTTCGTGCCCGACGAGTACTGGCAGAGCCTCGAGGTGGCGCACAAGCTGGCCTTCGGGTAAGTGGAAGGGGGAGCAGCAGGAGAAGCAGCAACAGCAGCATAAATATTAACGATACCACCCCCACCCTCCCTGCAGCTATGGCTACCTCACCTGGGAATGGGTGCAGGGTATACGCAGCTATGTCTATCCGCTGCTCATAGCCGCCAGCTACAAGCTGCTCGCGCTGCTACAGCTGGACAGCGCCCAGTGGCTGGTGCTGCTGCCACGCCTGCTGCAGGCCATGCTGACCGCCTACTCGGACTATCGCTTCTACATCTGGACGGGCAAGAGCAAATGGGCGCTCTTCTTCATACTGGTGCCCTGGTACTGGTTCTACACGGGCTCACGCACGCTGGCCAACACGCTGGAGGCTTCGCTGACCACCATTGCGCTGAGCTACTTCCCCTGGCGTGGCGAGGGCAGCGGCTACCTGTGGCCCGCGGCCATCTGTTGCTTTCTGCGGCCCACGGCGGGCATCATTTGGCTGCCGCTGGCGCTCTACCATGTGCGCAAGAGTCGCCAGTCTGTGCTGGAGCTGCTCTTCAAGCGCTTTGTGGTCATCGGGTGAGTATGCAGAGATGTGCAGAGTTTTCTGTATATTAACCCAGTCTTGTTGCAGCCTACTGGTGGCCGGCGCCGGCATTGCCATCGATACCTACTGGTACGGCGAGCTGATCGTGACGCCCTGGCAGTTCCTCAAGTACAACCTGCTGCACAACATTGGCAGCTTCTATGGCTCGCATCCGTGGCACTGGTACCTCACCGCCGGCCTGCCCACCGTGCTGGGCATCAATACGCTGCCGTTTCTTCTGGGCATCTGGCACACGCTGCGCCGCGGCGAGAAGTCCCCGGTGAGCAGACAGTTGCTCATCACCATTGCTGCATCGCTGCTGGTGCTCAGCAGCGTGGAGCACAAGGAGCTGCGCTTTGTGTCGTCGCTGCAGCCGCTCTGCCTGTACATCAGCGCCGAGGTGCTGTCCAGCTGGAGTCGGCGCTCTACGTTGACCAGAGTTTGGTTGGTTGGCGTCGGCATACTGCTGCTGAACGCACTGCCCGCCTGGTACTTTGGCACCGTCCACCAGAAGGGACCCATCGAGCTGATGCCCAAGCTGCGCGACATTGCGCGCGAGTACCGCGACGAACGCGATCAACGCGCCAGCATACTCTTTCTCATGCCCTGCCATTCGACGCCCTACTACAGGTGAGCCAAAGCTATAGAGTGGCGTGGGGTATAGTAAAAGCATCGGTCAACCCATTTCCTTCACAGCTGCAGCGATTTAGTCTTGTCCGTTTGTCCGTTTGGCAGTTGCAACACTGTCTAGTCACTCAGTTTTCCAGCTATCTGGCTGAAACTTGGTACACATACTTCTCTCTGTTGTACGCTGTAAATAAGTCGGTTTGAGTCAGATTGAAGTGATATATCGTATAGCTGTCATAGTACATATCGGATGAAATTGGTTATTTTTGGAGATATCGTAACCAAACTTGGCACATTTTATTTTAATAGTGCCCTCAACATTTATATGTTCTTTATATACGGTTTACTATAACATATAGCTGTCATAGGAACAATCGCTGCTTGTATGCGATTTTTGTATAAAATTAAAATATTCGACAACTTCACACAATTTGCTATAGCTTTTATACCACCGATCGAAAGAATTTTTTAAAGCATTAGAGTATGCTTAAAAATTATAAGATTTGAATTAAATTAAAAATTAATTAATTTATCAATATTTAAAAGTAATATATTTTAAATGATATATTTAATATTGAAATATCATTTTTATTTGTTTTCAAACTATAAATGATCATTGTGGATATATTTGTAAAATATTCGACAGCCCTTAACAATTTTGTATAGCTTCCATAGCACCGATCGAAAAAGTTTTTTTTTTTAGAGCATTTCAATATTAGCGTAAGCTTGAAAACTATAAATCTGAAATTAAATCTAAAATTAATTTATTTATCAATATTTAAATGGGGAAATTTAAAATGATATATTTAATATTGAAATGTCATTTTAATTCGTTTCCAAACTATAAATGATTATTGTTGATATATTTTTAAAATATTCAACAACTTAAATAATTTTCTGTAGCTTTTATAGCACCCATAGAAAGAATTTATTCAAGCTTTTCAATATTAAAGTATTATATATAATATTCAATATTAAAATGTAAGCCTTAAATTAAATTTAATATTATTATTAGTTTATTATTAATTAAATTAGTTTCCCTAAGCATATATTAAGAGATACGAAAAAACCAGTTTGTAAAACTTAAGAGAGTATGCAACTTTCGGCGTGCCGTAGTTAACTTTTCCCACCAGCTGTAAAATTAATTTGCTCTCTCTCTCTCCCTCGCTCTCTCTTCCAGTCACATCCACGAGAACGTGACGATGCGCTTCCTCACGTGCGAGCCGAACTTACAGCAGCAGGCAGACTTCAAGGACGAGGCAGATCGCTTCTATGATGCGCCCATGCACTGGCTGCACTCACACATACCAGTGCATCCGTTGACAGCGCTGCCCACGCATCTGGTGCTCTACGACTCGCTGCCGGAGCGGATCAGCGAGTTCCTGACGAACTACAAGCTGCTGCACAGCATCGAGCACGCCGACGTGCACAAGCTGAGCGAGTCGCAGGCACTGCTCGACGAGTGGTCGGCGGCGCTGGGCACGAAACCGCCTAATCTCGCCGCTCTCCTGCAGTCCCTGCAGTCGCGCACGGGCAAGTCAATACTGGTCTATCAGCGTCTGCAGGCGGGCGAGGAGAACACCTACAATCGCGCCGAGTTTCAGCAGCAGGAGGAGCAGCTGCTGTCGGAGGAGGATGCCGGTGTGGCCAACGAGAACCTCTTTAATTAGTTGCGCTCACGGTTGTGCTGAGATGGCATTTTAGCTATTTTATCTCTAAAAGTGTGTCGAAGTGCCCGAAAACAAACAAAAAAGACTTGTTGCGAAAACTTAGCCCTCCGTTCAAGAAAGCAATTGAAATTACTAACATAATCACATGCATTTTACCACAACTGATATCATCTGGCCTTAGTCGAGCTCGAGCTTTTAAACTGTCTGTTAAAAAAAAAAATATTATACTAAAATATAGAATTGTAATGGGTTTTTGTACTTTGTCGTAGTTTTCCAAATCGAAATCTGTCATCCATGTGAAACTGGATTAGGCCAAAATGTCTGAAGCGAGGCAATTTCTATAGATATATAAACTATATATATTTATATGAATCTATTTTGTTAGGCGTGTACTGTTAGCTGTCCTGTTTTTAGGTCTTCCGAAAATAAAGGTTCAGTTAGCAAAACGAGTTGGTTTTATTTGGCTTTCTAGTTGAAAATAAAATACATAACAATATATCATAATATTGATATTTTTGCTCTATATAATCTTTTATATGAAAAGAAGAAAGCAAAGAACTATCACCAGCTTTTTTCCAGTCAAAAACAGCTTTTTTCTAGCAAAAAGTTGCCAGCACTGTCGCTTTTACGAACTCTTGCGCTCTTGGAGATCAAGGACGCTCAATTTACTCTCCCTCAAATTACTCCCCCTCTCCACACGCCGCGCACCTCGTCATTGCTAAGAGCATCCTCCGAAGCTCGCTCAACCAGCCGAAGTCACTTTACATGCGATCGGCTTAGCGAGCTCACTAACACATACAAAACCACTCTCACAGGCGCTCTCCTAGCAGTCATGCCAAACAACCAAACTCCGTGTGTATCTCGCAGCACCTATACCAACACAAAGCCTGTTGCACACGTAGGAGCGCTCCACTCTCAAAGTCACTGTCGCTCTCCCAGCAACTATGTCAAGCCAAGCACTCCGCAGCTCTCTTCAGTTGCTGTGCAGCAGTCGTAGGCGGCAGACGTTCCAGCTCCTAGTGCTTAGGTGAGACGTTGTGCGCGGCAGACGTTACAGTGGCAGCTACCAGTGCTTAGGTGAGACTTTGTGTGACTTGCAATAAACTTTCAAGCAAAATAGTAATAAGAAAAAAACCTACACAGCAGAACGATTCCGGCGAAGATAATAAAAAGATATAGAAAGAAAAGATTTCTAAGAACAGCCATTTTTAATCAGAATGTCGTCGAAGATGTATAAGCTTTTTTCAATTTTCCGTTAATTTCCGTTAGTTGTTTTTGACAAAAGATTGGCAGCACTGATATTACTTATACCAGTGCATATAAATATTATATTTATCGATACTGTTAATCTAAACGCCTTATTCTCGTGCTGTACTCAATACTTTCAATATCGATACATATCGATGTGTGCTTGTAGCAATCGCCCAGCGCTAGTCGTCTGCGTTATTTATAAGTATTGTATCGATACATTTACAAACATAAGCTACTCCTGCTGTAATCTATATTTGCGGTACGATATGCGCCTTTTTATATTTATTTATAATATATATCATATATATGTATCGATTATTTTTACTCACAACTTACACGCATTCTTCTCTTGCTGTTCCCGGTATGTATCGATGCCAGTAGCAATTGCACTTGCTGCTAACGATACTGACCAGCACTAGTCCTAAACATTGATTATATGTTCTAAATGTATCGATACTTTTACAAATATAATCTACTCAATTGCTGCTTTTGATGTAATCGATATTTCGCTACGGTAAGTGCCTTTTTTAAATTTATATACTTTACATATAATATATATATATATATCGATTCTTTTGCTGTACTCGATAGGTATCGATATCTGCGAGTAGCAATCGCACCTGCTGCTAACGATACTGCCCAGCTCTAGTCGTCTGCATTAATTAAACGCGTTTTAAACATAAACGCCGTTCCAACACAGTTAGGGCAATTAATTAATTGCACACATCTCGCACAAGCGAAAGCAACAACAACAACAGCACACACACACACTCTCTCAAAAAATGGCTGCTTCAATGAGGGCGCTGCTGAAGGTGCGAGGTGAGTGAGCGGTGAAACGACCCAAAAAAAAAAAAAAGACTATTGCGAAACATCTCTATAGACATGGATATGCGCGTGTGTGTGTGTGAGTGTGAATTATATAACTTACCTGCGAAAAACAGCTTGATCGAGTTATCAGGCTGCAACAAGTGGCAGCTGCATGCAGTCAGGCTGTATTTGAGGGGAAATTAAAGGCAGAACTTCGCCGTAAACGACGTGGCTGCAGTTACGGTATGTGCGCTAGTGTGCGTGTGGCAGAGGAAGAGCGAAGAGGGGGGAGTGTGGAGGGGGGAGTGGGTGCCATGTTCAAGGTTCTCTGTGCATGTGACCCGCAAAGCAAACAAACCGAAAATCATTTGATAATTAATTCGAATTTATTTCGTTTAGATGGCTTCACTGCCAGCGTACGCTGCGGCTCGCAGTATAATAAGACGCGCGGCAACCTCAAGCTGAACGGCGACTCGCGCGTCATCTGCCAGGGCTTCACCGGCAAACAGGGCACCTTCCACAGCCAGCAGGCGCTGGAGTATGGCACCAAACTCGTTGGCGGCATTTCGCCCAAGAAGGGCGGCACCCAGCATCTGGGCCTGCCCGTCTTTGCCTCCGTTGCCGAAGCGAAGAAGGCCACCGATCCCCATGCGACGGTCATCTATGTGCCGCCACCCGGTGCCGCTGCTGCCATACTGGAGGCACTCGATGCGGAAATACCATTGATTGTCTGCATCACGGAGGGTGTGCCGCAGCATGACATGGTCAAGGTGAAGCATGCGCTGATTAGCCAGGACAAGTCGCGCCTCGTCGGACCCAATTGCCCCGGCATCATTGCACCCGAACAGGTTCGTATACCCTGCACAGCCACAGATGCGAGCAGACACTACCTACACACAGCGCGATAAGCACACAGCGAATGCGGGAGGAGCAAAGTTCACTCGATCGGTCGGACGATCGCTTGTGCGATCGTTAAGCTGTTGTTGTTATTGTTTCTTGTTGCCACAGCGAGCACTCGATAGAGTAAATATTATTACTAGTAGTTGAATTGCAGCTGAGACTATTAACCTAGCTTAAATTATAGCTATAGTTGTAGTTATATTAAAAAGAAATAGTATCAATTTAGTTGTAGCTGTAGTAAACTTGATTAATATTAGTTGGTTTATTGCTCTGCACAACGTCATGTGTATGACGTATTATTCTAGCAGTTTATCAGCTCGGTTTACCACTCTTAATAGCTTAGTTTATCTCACTGTTTGAAGGTCTATCAAGTTATTAGACTAGCAAATATTACCTTAATTATTATCAATTCTTATCGAATTATCTGCTTTTTTATATTATCTTAACTAAATTGACTATATATTATATATTATTATATATATATTATCAGTATTTATATCCTATATATATTTATATATGTCTATATTATCTTTATTCCAAGCTTGTCAACTGATCAAGTTTCCTGCCTTATTGTAATAATTTCACTGTCAAAAAATATTTAGGTACTTCTTTAAATCTTAAATATTATAAAATAATTAATTTAAGTATATATTTACTTCTATATAAATAGATATAACCAAACCCATCGAGTTATCTTTGGCAATTATCAAAAAATTGACTTAATCGATAACCCAAAATTTTTCCGAGTGGCAGTTCGAACTTTCCACGCTTTCAACATTATTATCGAGTTATATTTGCCACTCTACAATTGTTAAATAACTAATTTATATTTCGCAAACATTTTAATCAATCGATCGACCCATCTTCTCTCCCAAATAATTTCGTCTATCAATCCCCTGATTTTACTAAATAGCTTGACTAACGTCAATTGATTAAATTGTATATATAAATATGTATATATATTTATAATTAAACATTTTTAATCGTATATAATTTCATACTTATCAGCTGATCGAACGATCCTCTCATCTCGATTATCATCAAGTAAACTAAACTAAATAAACGCTCCTCCCCTTTTTAAAATCTCGATTATCATCCACTAAACTAAATTAAAGGCATAGAAATAATTGTAATTAAATGATCAACGATTTTCTAATTTTTTTAAATTAACCTTAACTGAAGTAAATTAAATATTTAGAAATATTTGTATTTAAAATCCTCGATAAGATCGAACGATCCTCGCAATTTTTTTAATATCTCGATTGTGATCAACTAAATTAATTAATATATTCATATATATATACTATAATATAATAAAAAATATTTAGTCAAACTCATCGAAATGATCGCACGATCCTCTAATTTTTTAATACGAATATTTTAAATATTCAAATATATAAATATATATAATATATATGTATCAAATCTCTAGATTTTCTTATGCTCCCATTTTTTAATATTAAAAAATTAAATACAAATATATAGAGATATGTTCTTAAATCTCTCGATTTGCTTATGCCATTATTATCAACTGATCGCATTTAATTTTTTCCTCATTATTATTTCGACTAATATAAAACAATTAAGATACTATATAACTTGAAAATATTTCGTATGGTGTTAATTTCATGCTTATTAGTTATACTGACTAAAGCTAAAAATTTATTTTAGATATATATAAAAAATTTAAAAATGAAATACTTTAATAATATATAATTTAAATAATTTAATAATTGAATACTTGCAAGAAAATTTAAGGACTCTTGATTATTATTATTTAGAGATTATGATTATTTTTATTATCAACTAATATATATATCGATTAAGTATAAACTTATATATAAACTTATATACACATCTACATATAGTTTAGATATGCATAGCCAAACCCTTTGCCTTGTTCACGCACTAAAAGCTCTACTGCTCGTACATTTATTTGTTTATTATGGCTTATCGCTGGGAACTTGGCTCTGACGCATAAACCGGTTAAATAATTCGAACGGCACCTTTACCTTGTAATTTATTGTTGTTTTGTTATTTCTCTTGCCGGTTTGCAGTGCAAAATCGGCATTATGCCGGGCCACATACACAAGCGCGGCAAGATCGGTGTGGTGTCACGTTCGGGCACCCTCACCTACGAGGCTGTGCATCAGACCACCGAGGTCGGACTGGGCCAGACGCTGTGCGTGGGCATTGGCGGTGATCCGTTCAACGGCACAGACTTCATCGATTGCCTGGACGTGTTCCTCAAGGATCCGGACACCAAGGGCATCATACTGATCGGCGAGATCGGTGGTGTGGCCGAGGAGAAGGCTGCCGACTATCTGACGGAGTTCAACTCGGTAAGGATGCGATAAGTATGTGCTGCAGCCTAAACTCATGCCCATTCTCCACTCTTTTGCAGGGTATCAAGGCCAAGCCTGTGGTCTCGTTTATTGCCGGTGTGTCGGCGCCACCCGGCCGTCGCATGGGTCACGCCGGTGCCATCATCTCGGGCGGCAAGGGCGGTGCCAACGACAAGATCGCCGCGCTGGAGAAGGCCGGCGTCATTGTCACCCGGAGTCCAGCCAAAATGGGCCACGAGCTGTTCAAGGAGATGAAGCGCCTGGAGTTAGTCTAGATCCCAAACCAAGACAATTGAACAAAATTTGTGCTACCACAAGTACCACACCGAGCAGAAAGGCGCAATGATTATTAATTTTTAATTAAGTGAAAAAGTGAAACCAATAAGAAGAAGAAGCACGTTGAATTACCAAATCGAAATCCTAAATAAATTATTGTAAAATTCGCTAGTTGTGAATGTAAACGAAACGAACGAACTGAGTTATGTATTCCATGCAGAGAATTTAATTTAAGTACTGCCAACCAACAACAACAACAATTTAACAACAAAAAAATTAAACAAAAGCAAAAACTCAGCACCGCGCACCGAAAATTTGAATTTACTGTTGCTGCACTCGCGTTAAAAGCACCAATGCTTTGCCTTATTTTGAAAAATAAACACAAAAACGACACCATTCAAGCTCGAAATAAATGTTATAAACAAAAGCGAGTTTTATTTAATAAATTATTTAAACTGCAAATCAATTCGCGCGCTTTCAGTTCGTGTTAAGCTTAAGGCACGCGTGGAGCAGTTGCTGTTAAGTGTGGAGCAATGCTGTTACGGCCGCACGCTATCGATAACATGCGCAGCTCTACCCCAGCTGTTCCTGGATAACTCAGTGGAATTTTGCAACACTTGCACGGCAAGGTAAAAGAAAAATTTCTTTGTGCAATTTACAAATATTTCGTGATTACCGTGCAGCAAAAAGTAAAAGCCGCGAGTGCACAGCAGCTTTAGCTGCGCGTAACGCATTAACGCAACGAGTACCCATTGAAATTCACAATTCCGCAGCGTGCATTAGCGAAAATCAACACACACACACACGCATGCACACAGAGGCACACACACACACACACAATGCCAGTGTGCGAGTGGCCTGTTGTAGCCGCAGCATCGCCAATGGGAAGCAGAACTGAAAATGGTGAGTTTTACGCCACTGTACGCGTGCGAGGGGGCAGGGGAGCGGGGGAAAGCAGGGGCGCAGGGACACCCGCGCGTACATAACATAAACACAAATACAATCGCAAAACAATCGAAAAACTATCGCTCTATATTATTATAAGCAATTTTGTATGAGTGTGCGTGTGTGTGCATGTGTGTGTGTGTGTGTGCCTATGCGAATCTCTTGGCCGCTCGCGATATTCTCGCTCCCATGTTGTATTCGGCCGCGTAGGTTGTCTGCAGCCTCTGCAGTTTCTCCAGCTGCAGCTGATTTCGCCGCAAGCAGAGCTCCCCCATCCGTCGCTGATTGCCATAGCTGCGCAGCATGTCCAATTGTTGCGGCCGCTCCGGCACAGTGGCCACCGCCGTGGCGGCCGCCTTCCGTTTGCTCTGCTCCGGCAGCAGATCGTACATGATCTTGTATGTGGTCGTGTAATTGCTGGCCATGTCCGTTGTCAGGGGGAAACGCACCTGCACCTGAGTGTTACGCTTGAAATTCTCTATTGCCTCGCCGCGTGCCGTTAGCAAGCCGCGTGTGCCCTCCCGCGCATCGTCACCCTCCCGCCACGGCAGCCGATAGTTATCGTCGTGCTCGCTCGCCTTATGCACGCACGCCCGCACACTCTTCAGCGCCGGCACAATGCAGTCGTTCTGCCTGTCGCTGCCCATGCGACGCTCCTGCCAATTGGAGAGCAGCACCTCCTTGCTGTAGTTCTTGCTGATGCGCTCGTCCATGTACGAGCCGCGCGGCATCGTCGAGAACATCGTGGTGGCTCACACGCACCTCCCAAATCTCTCGCGAAATCGGTAGAAAAGTAAAACTTGCAATTTTACAAAAACAGATAAGAAACCAAAAAGTTTATATAGATATATAGAAATGGAAACATAGCACACAAGTCTGTTCTGGAGAACAACTAAATACGAACTGTAACGAAAAATACGAAAAACTTTGAGACTTTCGAGCGATGCGCACTCGATGCACGAAATGAATGAATTCGATTCGATTTGCCTGGGAGAAGAACCTCAGTTGCGCATGCTGAGAACTGGAGCAGAACCAGGGAAATAGGGAATAATACAAATCAGTTTGGAATTCTGCTTAAAAGACTTGTGATACGTGGTTTTAGCTCTTTGTAATTTAAGCCTCAAGTTTCTCTGAAGATCTGGGATTAATGCCAGTTCGTTAAAGGTAACTATCATCGATTTTATTAGAAAACTTTAGTGACAATTCAGAAGAACCATGAGAATATGTCTCCTAAGCCAAGTAGATCCACAACAAGCCTTTCAAATTTTTGGGGGCTCTATAAGTTAAATTTTATGGCTTTAAAACCCAGCGAAACGTGGCTTGAATTGCTTAAACTCTTTCTGATTTAAGTTCTGAAGTTATGCGCTCTATATAAAGTTAATTATAACCGATTTACAGATTTAACAAGTCAGTAAAATCATGAGAACATTACTCTAACGTCTAGAAAATACCCCAAAAGCGTTTTTAATTTATGGGGCTCAATAAGTTAAGTCTATTGATTTTTCTTTAACTCTTCGTGATTTAAATTCTGAATCTTTCTGCAAACTTTTTCTACTTTTTCTGAATGTCTACAAAGTCCGGTAAACGATTATTTCAAGTTCCTTTCAACATACCTTTAGACAAACCAACAACATTTATTTTATACATGTTTATAAGCCAAAAGGGTTTTTGGAAGCTTTATATTTTCTTCTTTCAGGATAGTTTTTTAATTTGATAATATCGCAATAAAGATTCATTAAAAATTCAAATGCAAGATCTTCTAATGTTCTCCAAGATCCTAGATAAAAACTCTTGTGAAAGCCCAACAATTCTGTCGGATTTGAAGATTTTAAGCTTAATTCGTTGATTTACAATTGAAATTCTTCTAAAGATCTTATGTTAAAACAATTTAACCTTCCCAAGCTGATGTTGATCTTCTCCATATCTAAAATTAAAACAATTGGACCTATGCAATAAGAGTATTACCAAGATCTAAGGTAAAAACTGTTAATAAAAGTCATACAAGACTGAAGATCTATCAAAATCTTCAAATTTATCATACCCAAGCTGATGCTGATCTCAAGTTCTAAAGCTGAACCTATGCAATGAGCGAAATACCAAGATCTAAGGAAAAAACTGTTATTTAAAGTTATACAATTATGTTGATGCGATCAAGACTGAAGATCTCTTAAGATCTTACAATTTACCATTCCCAAGCCGATGCTGATCTTCTCAAGATCTAAAGTTAAACCAGTTGAACCTATGCAATGAGCGAAATACTAAGATCTACGATAAAAACTGTCAATAAAAGTTATACAAGACTGAAGATCTGTAAAGATCTTACAATTCACCATTCCCAAGCCGATGCTGATCTTCTCCAAATCTAAAATTAAAACAGTTTAACCTATGCAATGAGAGTAATACCAAAATCTTCTGTTGATCCGATGAAGACTGAACATCTCTGAAGATCTTACAATTTACCATTCCCAAGCTGGTGCTGATCTTCTCAAGATCTAAAGCTAGAACAGTTGAACCTATACAATGAAAATAATACCAATCTACTCTTTGGTGATTTGCAGATAATTTTGCCTACGTCTTGTCCGATAAAGAAGATCGTACAATTGCATTACACTGACTCAGTGCATAGCATTGGTTTTGTTTGGGAAGCGAAAATAGAAAATAAATTCGGACTGTGCGTGTGCTGTCGGCCATTGTTTGGGGTGGGGGGGCAATTCGAGTGGGTTTTTATTGCAAATCTATTCTATTCTATTTTGTGAAGCAAACAAATGGACGAGCGAGCGAGAAGTCGAGCGAACGAACTGCCCGGGGCCGTCAGTTCGCATTCATTGCGTGGCGATCGCGTTGTCCGCTGCAGTTGCTGCTGCTGCTGCTGGGCCCGGGCATTACTTTTCGCCAGACATTGCAATCTATGCGCTTTATACTCGACATATATATATGTATATATGGCAAACCGATATTTACATAAAACCTAACCGAAACTGACAGCACGCGTTGCACGCTGCGATTTGTTGTCGTTGCACTTGTTGTAGTTGTTCGCGTTGTTTTTGTTGTTGTTGCTGTTGTTGTTGTACTTGGATGATGCTATAAACGAAATGTCGTCGTCGTCATCTCGAGTGTGTTGTTGGTTTTATTTTCCTCTCTGCTCTGCTCGGATTCGCTTCGTGCGCCGATTTTCAGTTGTGTTTACAAAATATATATGCAATTTTTACTACAGATTTTTTTTTTTGTTTCGCCTTCGCGCAGTATGCCGAGAATTTCTATAAATTAATTTATGGCCTTTTTCACGCCATTTTTATTTTATTCGCTACGCTGCTACGCATACATTGTAGTGGTGCCCCCTAATTTATATATATATATAAGTTTATCTAGCGATATATATTATTTTCTATGGCATATATATTTGTGATTTTGATAAGACTTGTGAGATTTGGCAGAGCTCTCAAGGCGTGCAATGCACGTACAGCGTATGCTATTTTGACAGGCCCCCGGGAGGGCAAGGGGGATGGGCATAGGCAACGGCTGCTGTTGCCTCTTTGCATAATTCATAACTCCCGCAGGTGTTGGTCTGTGTGTGTATGTGTGTGTGTGTGGATGGGGCGGAAGAGGGACAAAACGGCAATCAAAAGCAACGGCGTGTGCCCCCTTGTGTATGCAACAAGAATTTTCCACCTGCAGTAATAGAAATGCTTGCGATTGGGATTCTTGGCTAAAAGCAGAGAGACACGTTGGCTTAGACCGGACAGGGTTATGGCAAGAGAAATAAGTTTTGCCTGCTAGAAATTTAATTTCGCTAGTTTTAGCGCGGGCATAGTGGACTAGGCAAGGCTTAGGAGCAAGCTTGATATATCATAATAATAGATTAATATCTACAGTGGGTAATCCTAGACATTTTCAGTTATTAATTGTACCGATGTTTATTTAATATTCTTTATAAAAAAACTTAAGATTTTAAATTTTTAATTAAGTTAAAATCGAAACTTAAGCGGTATTAACTTAATCAAATTTTGAATCAGTTTTAATTTATTCTTTTAAAAATATTATCCTTATATTCTTACCTAAAACTTTAAAATTTTCGATTTTTAAGTAAGCTAAAGGTAATTTTCTCTTAAACGGAAGCTTATGTGATATTAAATCAATGCAAAGCTTAAAAAATCTGTGTTTAGAAACGAATATTGCGGTATTCTTTTAAAAAAAAATCACGTTTTTCAAAGTTAGCTCTTATTATCTTTTTTTTCTTAATATTTTTATATCTGATATACGCGTTTAAATTAATTTTTGCTATTTATATAGCTTTGTGGTAGACATTTCTCAAATTTCCTTCACGCAGCTAATCATATGAAGAACTTGAGTTTTAGTTTTCCAAAATCCTTATTCATTTTAAACACAATTACTTTAAGGGAAATAGTCTCATGCTTATATAATCTATATCTATTTATTGTTCTCTTTATTGTTCTATAAAAACAGTAGGAAATTGAGTATTTATTTGTTATATAGCTTTATTGATAATGTTATATTTTTTATATAAAGACAACTTTAGCACTTTCTAAAATTTTGCTCTTTGGATTTTTTCTGGCTTTATTTAAAGCGAAGTATTAAACAACTGAAGATTGACATTTTCATATTATTTGTCATATAACTTTATTTATTATGAAGTTATTAAATAACAATAAGTTTTCTAAAGCCTTTACTTTTGATTTCCACTGCATATATAAGATATCCAAAATCCATGATCAACGATTTTTTAAATTATAAACTTAATATCCTAATAATAAAATATTATATTCTTTAAAGCTTAATATATTTATTAAAAGAATATCTTTAATATAACATATAAATTTTTCCTTTTAAACTCAATATCTCTAATATAAATATCTTTATGCTTTTCTAAACCCTACACTTGGGATATCTTCTGCTTTTGCTAATACGCCTGGAGCCTGACATCTTGGCAGGACATCTTTGCAGTCATCTAGTGCCGCCCAGAGCTGTGCAGATGCGCTGATGTGCTTAGCTGGCGTTTTATGCTCTTCGAGGGCCTGGGCGCATCTCGGGCCTGGCCTTAGCTATGTTCTCCTTGTGTCAGCTAAAAAACAAGACAACATGATTACTAGACAGCAGCAGTAGCGGCAGCGGCGTCTTAGCCACGCGCTCGTGTCGGCTCTAAGCTGCATAAGCTAGCAGAGACAGTCAGAGTGTGTGTTGGAAAGAGAGTGATAGATAGAGAAGGAGAGAGAGATAAGACCTTTCACAAGTGAATGCTGTCGCATGTCTGCTCTCTGTGTGTGTGTGTGTCGTGTCTCTTGTCTGGGTCAAGCGGCAAAGTGAAAGCAACAACAACAACTCATAAAGTGCTGCCAGTTGTTGTTCTTGTTGTTGTTGTCCTTGTTTTCACTGCCGCCTTGTTGACACCTTTCACGGCCGACGAATTAATTAAAGAGCCCCATGCGATGTCGTAAAGCATTTAACATTTTAATTGCGTCATAAACGCGCAGTCCTTTGGCATTTCTCGCCTAATTAGATGAGATTAGCTGGGCACCGGGATCGGGGCTTAAGCGTCAATTGAAGTTGATTGCATTTGGCGTTGGCGCTGGCGCTGGCATTCGCATTACCTTTAACCGCTGGCCATTAACTTTGACTGGGCCACGCCCACTCGCGGCAATGCCACCCAGCTACAAAGATTGCAGCAGCAGCGTCGACAGCGGAAGTGACAGTCGCAGCAGCATCCTTTCGCTCATCCTCAGTCGCAGTCGCAGTTGGCGTCGCAGTCGCTGCCGCCCTAGCGCAGGCCTGGCAGTTGGCCTCGAAACGCGCTGCGCTTTTAAGCTCACACGTGCGACGGGCACAGGCACAGGCACTTGTCAACTCTCCGGCTCGCGCGCTCTCTCACGCTCATCCTCGCGCGCTCTCTTTCAGTGTGCGCTCTCTCGCTGTCAGCAGCGCTGACCCAAATAAGATGTCGTAATTGCAATAAGGCGCGACACTCACAACTCACACACACACACAAATACACTCACACAGTTACGTTCTATATGCGCCGCACTCACAACTCACACACACACTTACGTTCTATATGCACTTACATTAACCGGAGAGCGACTTGTCGCGCGCTCTCGCGCTCTCCCCACTCACTTTCTCTCTCTCGCGCTCAAAGTAAACAACAGAAGCGCAGGCAAGCTATCAAAACTGACGGCTTTAAGTGGCGTCGCTACGTTTCGTTTCCATGCGTTGCGCTGCATAAATAATTTATTGCGTCGCATTTTACAACGCAATGCCCCTCTCCCTCTCTCGCTCTCTCTAATCCTGCAGCATGCTCATGTGCAAGTAATTAAGCTAATTGCTGGAAATTCATGCGAACTGCAGTTCCATTTTCATTTGTTTCAAGCGCAGCTTATTGCGTGCTTTGTTCGTTTTCTATTGCATACTTTCGAGGCAGCTGCAGTCGCACTCGCACTCTGTCTCTGTCTCTCTCTCGCGTGTGCTCTCGCTGCGAATCTAGGACACGGTGTGTGCTCGTTGCACATCCTTTGACTACTCAATCGTGCCACTAACTATTAAGCACTGACAATGAAATCCCAAATCCAGCACACACACACACACACACACACACACACATTTTTCCAGTTGATTTGCCCTATAGACAGTCACAATCGAGTATTGCGTTTTGCTTTCTGTACCATTGAATGGGGTAAAAATGGCATATTAGCTTTGTGCAAATGTAGCAGTGTCGATAGCCAAGTCTATTAAGCAATGTCCGTACGTCTGTCTGTCCGGCTAAGCTATACGACCTGCAATTATTTCCCGGCGCAGGCGTTAGTCTTACAATTTCCCAAACTGTAGATTTTGATATACCTCGTATAAACACACAGAACTCAGTTACTGTTGAAGTTAGAGAGACCAAATTTGGTATACAGATTTAGGTATATCATTTGCAACTCATGATTATTTAAAACTTGGTGTGCCACGCTTTTTAAATCGCTTTTTAAGTTTTTAAACTTAATTATCAAGCAAAATTTTGCTAATATCATGCTTTAACAAACTTATATCCAATAATAATAATGATCTACACTGCAAATTACAATGCTAACGCATAAAAACCACAAAAGTTATAGCAAATAGAACTAAATATTTATTAAGAATTAAATGGGTTAAGGAAATTAGGTGCATGGTATCGCATAGTCAAGTGTGCTCGACTCCTGCTTTCTTTGCTTGTATCGCCAGTGCTTTGACAGTCGTGTAGTCCTTTTTTGTCGATCGTAAAAGCTTTTTTTATTGCCCACTTTGCGCCACAGATGAAATGCCATCAATTGGCTGCAGCAAAAAACTTGTATTTCCATTTCCCATCGAGAGCAAATGCAATTTGGGATTCAAAATTGACGGGCGAGCAGCAGAAACGTGTACATATCTCTATCGACACTATTCCATCGAGATTGCACGTTTGTAATTGAATTCCTACAACTTTTTGCTAAAAGTATTGCGAAAACTAACTTGTCTGTCTCTTGCTCTCGCTGTGTGCAAATATGATGCGATAGTTTTTAATCAAATTTATCTCTCCGAATGAAATTTTCGTTGACGCTAAAGTTGCGGCGTTTTGAAGTTTAAGCTGAGCGGTGAGAACTTTTCCTGGAACGAAATTTATTAAGTGCATTATTAAGGGAACAACAGTTTATTATAAATGTCTTTAAGGTAGCAATAATAACTTAAAATTGCATAAACTGGGAAAGCAATGCAGTACAGCTTGACGTTTATACTTAAAGTTGATAAAGTTTAGGCTTATTGAACTTAGAACTCATTATTAGTCAAACATAACTTTTACTATGTGAGAAAGGTCTGAAATTCATGCTGAAAATTGTTTTTAAAGTTTCTTTACATTTTTCTACAACATTTTGATTATTATGATTACTGTAACTGAGTGTTTCCCCTAATTTTTTTTTTGCTAAATTTTAAAGAATTTCTAAAAACGTAAAAAATAAATTTGTAAAAACTTTAAAGGCAATGCAGTACATCTTTACAGCATCTATACATATAAAGCTTATATCTTCCGAATTTTGCGTAATAAATTTAAAAAAAAATATTATAAAATTAAAAAATTAACTCTGTGGCAGTATAACTATACATTTATACATTAAGCTGATAAAATTTAAGTTTATTCCTCTACCAAATATTGATTATAGAAGCAAATATAGTAGTATAGAGTTACGTTTAGACTTTGCGGTAAACAAAACCTACCTTAATTGTTGTACATTACATTTATATTTGTAATCAATTAAGTTGATTGATTCTCGCATATGTGAAAATCAATAACAATAATTTGATTAATATCATTATGTTTTTATACGAGTTGAGTACTCCTTTGGGTTTTTTTCTGGCGTCATTTTCGCCCTGTCATTGATTAACAGTCAATCTGAACAACCATAAAACGCTTAATACTTCTAGTTGTTTAATCTTTATCTTAATGCCTTATGCGATTCACCAGGTAGTGCTAGTTCTTGATTGCAGGCAACAAACTTTTGCCGTAAACATTCCTGTTTGGCACGCACACATAATAAGCGCACACACACACGCACGCATACACGCGCTAAAAAGTGTACATACATAGAGGCTACTCCAAGGTCTTGCCGTGGCCTGCTTGGAAGCCAAATGCTTGTGTAGATAGGCAAAGATGATGCCCAGCAACAACAACAACAGCAAAGCAAAAGCAACAAGAACAACAAGAACAATTGCAGCAACACACACGCAGCGCACCAGGAAGGACAACAACGCTGTGAAATGCCACCCCAAAAGTAAATCGTGCGCATTTCGGCTCTGGGCCACACAGCAGTGTAAAGGAAACGCAACGATGACACCAAGAGAGTGAGTGAGTGAGAGAGAGCGAGAGTGAGAGCGCGATTGTGAGTTAGCGGGTCGCGGGGGCACATGCTTTAACCTGTTTTCCGCCAAAGCTTTTACGCACTCGGACGGTCGGTCGGGCAGCCTGCGCTCAGTCACTTACACAGACGCACACACAGTCACCTTGCCACCCTTTTTTTTGCCGAAGCTAACCGAAGCGCAAATAGAGCAATGAGCATTGAGAGCAACTCGAGAGAGGGAGAGTGAGAGAGTGAGTGAGAGCGCGCGCCAGAGAGAGGCCCCAGCTTGCGATGCCCTGGCTGACGGCCGTCTCGCATGCGGTGGCCCAGTATCCATTCGGTCGTGTTCCCATAATGTCTGCCAGCGGAGCGCAGTGCTCGTCGCCTTCGCACCATTCGTCGCAGCCGTCGTCAACGTTGTCATTGTCATCATCCGCAGCAGCAGCACGAGCAGCAGAAGCAGCAGAGGAGCAGCAGCAGCAGCAGCAGCAGCAGAAGCAGCGGCAGCAGTAGCAGCAGCTTAAAAATACATTTTCACAATGAAGCAAACGGGCGAAGGCAAGAGAGAAATGTATTAGTTTTGCGATAAACGAAACTGAAACAAATACCACGAAATACCACACAAAATACGTAAATACGAAAATACAATAAAACACAATTGGGGGAAAAAATCGTGTGTGGAGAATGCACACACACACAGACGCAGGAATATATAAATGAAAATGGCACGCGCGTAGCAATAAATAAAACGAAACGGAGGAGACACCAAAGAATGTGCGTGTGTGTGTGTGTGCGATAAGAACTCTGCGTATAACGCATATATATTCATACATATATATATGTAGTAAATACATATACGCGTCTGTATATGTATGCAGGAAAAGGAAGCCCACAGGCAGCAGCAGCGGCGGCAGCAGCAGCCCGGCGCAGTGTATAAATATAAAGTGCAAAAAAAAAAGTGTAAAAGCATAAAAAGAAAACGAAAATTTTTGTTTTCTACGCCGCGTTTCTACGTTTGTTCGTTTGTTTCGTCTTCGTTCTTCTCCTCCTTAGTTTTTGCTGTTCTCTTGTGATTTTCGTCGCGTGAAAAATGCTAGCGGAATTTTCATTTGGGGTTTTAAAGTATTTTTTCCCTTGCCTTTTCGCTGTGTGTTATACATACACAGCGACACACACGTTTTTCACACACAACAAACTCACACACACACACACGCACGCACTCATTGGGCCGCTCGTGCTGTCGTCTATCGTTCGTATTACATTCGTGTCGCCTTCGGCTTGTCGTCGCCTCGACGTCGTGTGCTCTCGCGCCCCACAGCCGAGACAAGCAGCAGCACGTTCGGTTTGTTTGTTGTTCTTGTAAACTGCGTTGTTGTTGTTGTTGATGTTCTTGTTGGCGTAGGCAGAAGCCCTGTAAGAAAATTAGCCCTGGCAAATGGCGCAGTATATGTTATGTTTATATATATGTTTATATATGTTTGTGTGTAATACACAGATTTCAGCATAAACAAAAAATTTTACCTTAATGCGCTTTGGCAATTAACGAATGCAATGTTTCAAATTGCACGCGGCAGTGCTTCCTCTCTCTCTCGCTCTCTTTCGCTTGTCAAAGCGCCCACGCAAGCGCCTTGCAGCGCTCTCTCGTCTTTGCTCTCTCTCTCTCAATGTGCTGCGCTCTCTTTGGCCTTACATGACAGCCGCAACACATTTTCGAGTACAGCGTGGGAGCTTTTCGAGCGCTCAAGACAGTGACAGCGACAGCTGCTGTAAACAGTCAGGACGCAGGGGGGGGGAGGGGGGTGTTCTCCTACAGCATTAAGCACATGCAGTTGAGAGCAAACTTTTGCTCCTTGATGCAATTGGCTTACGGGCGGCGTGTCCCAAATTTTCTACATTTTCCGCGAACTTTGCCTTTGACTCATTTTTCGCGTCTCTTTTTGTTTTTCTTGTGTTTTTTTTTTTTCTTGGTCGTGTGCCACACGTCGTATGCGTGTTTCTTATTACGGACGACTACGTCATCCAACTGTCACCTGCGGGTCTTGCTCGAGCACCTTCTCGTTGGGTTTATTATTATTGTTGTTGTTGTTGTTGTTGTTCTTCCAAATCTCTTGGCGGGTATTTCCCAAACGAAACACGAAGGCGAAAATATATGTATGGCCCGGCTGGGCTGGGATTGGACTGGGTTGGGTTGGGTTGGAATACTGAATGGTTGGTTATATGTACATGTGCTGCGCTCTACTCATATTTCTAGCCTTGCCTTGCGTTGCGTTTGTTTTCGCATTTAAGTGTGTCCATGCAATTTGCTTGTTTGTTTTCCTATCGTCTCAGAATTGGATTTTCTGCTCGAGCCCTGTGCAAACACGTAAACATTTCTATTTATTTTTTGCGGGGTTTCTGTAATCACCATACCATTATGTGTGCTCATTAAAAGGTCTAGTGCAAGCGGATTGAGCGAGCAATAGGTATAGATACTCGTAGTTGATGTAATTTTTTGCGTGCAAATTATACAAAATTTGCTTTGATTTTTCGCTTAATTGTGGAAAGTTTTATTTCGCTATAGAATGTGCGAGTATCTCGATTCATCTAAGCAGGCAATTTATCGTTCAACAACCCCCTGGGCAAACCCTTGTGTGGTAGCCTGCGCTACCTAAGAAAATTCGTAAAACTTGTGGCAATTTTTTGATTAACATAATTATGTCGAAAAGTGAACAACGACAACGAACTCGCCAGCAGGAAGTTTCGCAACAGCAACAGCAACAACTACAACTACGACAACAAATGCAGAGCGAGTGAGATACAGCTACGTCTCTCTAGCTCGTGGAACGACTGTGCGTGTGTGTGTGTGTGTGTGTGCGAGTGTGCGAGTGTGCGAAAGCATCCCTTTGCGAAGTTCTTGCGCTCGTATCCTGAGGCAGGCACACGCTTTTCAATTACTCCGGCGCTCTCGACTCTCCATGGCGACGCGTCTCGGCGCGTTTGTGAAGCTCGTGCAGTTTTGAATATCAAAATAAATCGTAAACAAGGTCACATTCCATGTGCGTGTGCCAGTGTGTGTGTGTGTGCCGCACAGATACACACAGAAAGTGCGCTTACCCCTACTAACATACAGCAGCTCCTGCTCCTCAACTTGCAGCAAAATGTGTGCCACAAACAACAAATCAAAGAAATTCTCACATAACCTGAACTCCATAGACAACAACAACAAAAGCAAGAAGAAGTGAATAAGCAGCAGACGAAGAGAAGCGAAAAAGAAGGAAAAAAGAAAGGAAGCAGCAGAAGAATCACAACCAAAAGAAAAGCTTTAACTCAAATATTTTTAAAGTATACAAGTCTACATACACCACATATACTAGCGCATAGTTATAGTTAGCTAGCTGTAAGCTATAAGTACGTACCGTTTACTAATCATAACTACTAAAACGACAACAACAAGAAGAACATAACAATAATAATAAACTGGAGAAACTTCGCAAGTGCAGAGAGACCAAAGAACTATTGAGGCGACCTAAAGGCAGTTTGTGATTCTCGGTGATATGGTGTAAATGTGATACAACAACGTTATAAAAGTTTTAATGAAATTACAATTATTACAATTACAAACAAGTAACAATAACAACAACAAAAATAACAACAAGAACAACTAAAGTCTCGGCAAGGTGCGTTTTCGACTCTACGTTTTTTCATTTTGCATAAGTTTTTAATGGAAATTTTCAAACAAACTTAAAAAAAAAAACAAAATAAAAAACTCAACAATAATAACTTTACCTAGACTATATACACGCATATGTCTTAACTAAGCTAAGCCTTATCTCTGTAAGCAAAAAAAAAGTTAAAAAAACTACAATAAGTCGCACAAACAACTATCCCGTGGGTGTAGAGAGCGTTTTTTAATCATCTATAAACTGCACACTGCCGGCATATTTTTGACGAAATATGATTTTACTCGAAATTCTAAACTAAACTCGAAATTCTAAACTGAAACTGAAAGAGAGCGCGAGAGAGAGAGAGAGAGTCGTAGCATACGTACAAGATTCTTATGAAACTAACCAAAAAGACAACTATAACAACAACAACTGCAACAACAACAAGAACAACAGCACCACAAAGCAGTCGACGGAGTGAGCAGCAAAATGCAATAGTTTTCCTCACTCGCAAAGGTAATGATCGTGAGGCTAAAACCACTAAACACGCTCAAACCAAACACTACTACTTTTCACTACTACAACTGCAAGAATTAGCAAAGTTCTTGGAGTTTCTGCATCTTGTATTCCCGCTCTCTGCTATATTATAATTTACAACTATATATATATATAGTCGAATATGATTTATGCCCAAGACGATAACGAATTTAATTTCCTTGTTTCTTTTTTCGTCCCCACTTGCATTTTTTTTGCAGTACATTTTACATAAACTGTGATTATGAGTTCCACAAAATCTCAAGTAGCCCTTGCTACAAATATTCCAACCAACTTAGCCTCCGCCTCCGCCTCAGCCACCTCCACGGCGGCCGCCGCCGTTGTTGTTGTCGCCGCCGTCGCCTCGAACAACTCAACAGCGACGTCACCAGCCGCAGCCGCAGCAGCAGCAACTACTACTACAGCTGTGACGTCATCGCCAGCCTCCACAGTGACAACAATAAGTGCAACAACAGCAGCATCCAACAGCAACAGCAACAGCAGCAGCAGCAGCAGCAACAACAACTGCAACGAGGAGCCGTCGCCCGCCTCCAATTTGGGGCGTCAGAATAGTTTTGGCAACAGACGCGTAAGTACAAAATCCACAATAATTGTTAACTTGAGAAAAACAGGCGATATAGGTTTGCAGTACTAAAAAATAGGTCAGTTTGTGGCGGCGCTCTCAGTGCGTTTGTATTTGTTTTTTCTCTCTCTCTCTCTCTCAGCCATGAACTGGAACTGCGGCCCGTGCACAAGATACACGCCCAAAATGCATAAACTGGGTCAGGTCAGCTTACGCTAGTCCAGCTGGCTGGTAGGGGGCTGCGCTTGGGCAGGTTGTAGGTTATATTTTCTAGGAATCACAAAATGAAAATGCAATCACTGGAAATTCCCAATCGGGCCAAAAGAGTTGCAGCATTGCAAACGTGTTTTTGATTGCTAAGGTCTCCAGACGGCGCTCGCCAGCGCTTTCCATGCAGGCGAGTTCAAGGTTTACGAGCCCCGTTGCTGCCGGGCTGTCGGCCTGTCGGCCTGCAAAATTTATGTGTGTCAGACGCGGCGGTGGGGGAGGAGACTTAGTTAAATTTTAATTGACACTAACGAAAAAACTAAAAAAATAGTAATAATAAAAACAACTGAAATAATACAAGAAGGGGAAATTGTAGAGCAGCTGCCGCTTCTGCTGCGGCTTCCAAGGTCGATTTATTGATTTTTCCCAGCGAACTGGTGACGTTCGCGGAAGTTGGCCAACACGAAGTTGTCTGGACTTTGATTACTTAAATGCCACGATTCGGAATGCCAATGTGTAGCACGTGCGCATATTTTAAGACTTTGTGATATCAGGAAATTCAAGGAGAAATGCAAAAGAATTAATCAAAAATATTACAGTAAATATATTCGGGAACTCTGAGCATGAGAAAATCCCAAATATAATTAGAGACGCAAGTGAAAACTGCTAGAACTTAACAACTATATTAATATCAAGTGAGAAACTGACTCAGTTATATTCAAAAACAATTTAAATATTCTTTGTCCCTTTTTGCCTAATAATTCTTTATGTATAATAACTATATACATGTTAGTTCTCCTATATATATATATATATATATATATATATATTCTGGAACTATAGAAGAACAAGGGATTTTCTCTCTCATGCCCAACTTAGTATGTTTTTACTATTTACAACTTATAGTTTATACTTGAAGAACATTTATTTCTCCTAATACATATATTCCGGAACTATAAAATAACATTTTATATACTTTTCTCTGTATATTCTCTATATATTCTGGAACCATAGAATACAATTTTAAAGATACTTTTCTCTCAGATATTGTCTAAGAATTTTATCTCTCTAATTGTATACAACTTATGATTATATACAACTTATGAGTTTATATTGCAAGAGAATGTATTTCTCACAGTATATATTTTGGAACTATAAAATACAATTTCAAAGATACTTTCCCCTATTTATCTGAGCAAACTTATTCACTTTTCGTCAATGTTAGCCTCCATTAATTAAATTGCAGAGCCATGTGCCTTATTAGTATGCATTCTAGGTCAGATAACATGTAGCTATAGTTATATATACTATACCATATACAAACTCGCAAAAGTGACTGCTCTCTCTCTCTCTTCTCCCCCCAATGAGCTCTTGAAATGCCTTTGACTTTGACATTTGGTTTGCTCTTTTATTGCTTTTATTTTCTTGCAGCGTCACAATGCCAAATTTCTCTATTTTGTGGGGTTGCGGGTCAGGCAGGTGGCATTACCAAGTGGATGCGCTCAAGTAGCGCAGCATTTGGAGGGGTAGCTCGAGTAGTTGCTGTCTCATAAGCGAACCTGTAGTTGACTGATTAATGCAGAGCAAAGGAAAATCAATGAAGCACGTAAATTAACGCAGCGAAAAAAAAACCCAGGGAAACGGCCAAAGTATCGAGGAGTATGTGATGGAAACGCCCTGATAAACCACTAGAACAGCTGACCAAACGAGCGACTGACTGAACGATTGACTGGATAAATTGACGGGCGGACTGGCTGGCTGACTAACCGAGCTGACTGCGTTGTCCTTCGACGCGCTTGAAATGTCAAAAGGCAGCCAAAGGCTATGAAGCGATTTATGTGGCTGGCACGGCAACAGCCGGAAACAGCAACAATAGACTTTCTAGGGTTGTAGCTAATGACTGAAAGCTACCCTGTACAAAATTTCATAGTAAAACTATCTAAGACTAGTGAGAACTGATATAGTTAGTAGCTTCAGAGAGTTTAAAAGCAACTGTAGGTAATAAATTCACGTATATCTTAATATAACTAACTAACTTTTCTAACTTTTAGAATTCTTGAGAAATTTGCATACTAAAACTATCTTTAAGTAAGACAAAACTGAAAAAAGGTATTTAAAAATGTGATATAGACTAAATAATATTATTCAGATACAGATATATTACATAAAACAGGTTTTTTTTATCATAAAAATACTTCAAAATATTTTTTAAATTACCTGCAGAGTACATTATGGTTTATCTCACAGTTATAGACAGCAAGAAAAAAATTAAACCTACATAAATAATATATTTAATTCCTTCTTAAAATATTTTCCTATTATATAAAATTATTCAAAGAGTATAAACAAACCATATAAGCATAAAATAATATCTATAATACATATTTTAGGTATTTTAGTTCTCTCTTATACGACTTCATTTCCCAAATTACCTGAATAGTATGAATATTTTGATATATTTCGAATTTTAAAAAATTAGAAATCAATTAGAATATATGAGAACTGCTTTATGATACGAGTATATTATAGAGTACTTTCCCATAAACTATAAAAATTATCTGAAAAGTATGCTACAAAAATCGTCTTCAGCTGAAAACCCCCTTTGACTGGCTTTTACGACCGCAGGGTATGATTAAGAATATTGTTATATTTGTGGGCATTGGCAGAGAGGGAGGCGTGTGTTGTGTGTGTTGTTCCCCCTCCCCACACAACATGTGCGCGGATCGTTAACGTCGCCTGGGCTGGCATTTGCTTTACATTTTAATGAGCCAACAATTGCATCACGGGCAGCAGCGTCATCGCGCTGCTTGGCTTTAGGCCTGTTTTTTTTTTTTGTTTCTTTCCCAACTTTTTCCCTTCCTTTGGCCTGTGCGCTGTCAACTTTGGCATTAAATTAGTGGCAGCTAATTCGAAACTAATTGCTTTCACTCTCGTTACCGTTATTCCAACTGCAGGGCAACATGAAGGGCAAACATCTCACACGCAGCCATGCCATGCGCGAGTCGACATCGCCGCCACGCACGCCAACGCCTCGAGCCGCCTCCGAGCAACATACCAGCGATGCCCACGAGCAGCAACAGCAGCAGCAGCAGCAGCACAACAGCAGCAGTAGCAGCAACAACAGCAGCAGCAGCAGCAACAACAACAACAATGCCATATTAACTAATAACAACAACAACAACAACAACAATAGCAACAATACAAATACAAACACAATTCAAGCCAATAGCAAAGCACAATCAACTGGACGCGGCAACTCGCCGCTGATGGAGACGCCCGCTGTGATTGTCACTAGTCAGCAGCAGCAGCAGCAGCAACAACAGCAGCAGCAGCAGCAGCCGCCGCTGAATGTGCCGCTGCGTGACGAGGCAGAGTTCCCCAAGCTGTCGCCGCCCAAGAAGTCCGGAGGCGCCGGTGGTGGCCAGCACAATCGCAGCAACAGCAATGGCAGCTCGGGCATTGAGTACAACAACAACAATAACAGCAAGAAGTATGTGGTTGATCTGAAGACCAATGGACTGGACAAGCATCACAACAACAGCAGCAGCAACACTAGCAACAACAGCAACAACTCCAACTCCAACACGCTGCTGTACAACTCGGGCATGAACTACAAGGCGGCTGATCGCCACGAGCGCCACGAAATGTCCAGCCAGAATAGCAATCTCAGCAATAGCCACCACGAGGAGGAGCAGTACCATTACGAGCGCACTGGCGGCAGTGGAGGCGGCGCTGGTGGTGGTGCCGGTGGAGGAGGCGGTGGTGGTGGTAAGAAGCATCGCGCCAACACCAACTCGAAGGGCTCAAAGCCGCGCTTGAAGAATCTCACGGGCAGCTCGTCGGGCAGCATTGATGGTGGTGGTGGCGGTGCTGGTGCCGCTGCCGGTGGCATCAACAACTGTGGTGGTGGTGGCGGTGGCAACAATAACAACAATAGCAACAGCAACAACAGCAGCAGCAACAACTCACAGCAGCTGGGCAATTCGAACAACTCGAGCAACAATACGTCCGGCTTCATTTCGCGCGGTAAGTGCTGTCTCCTCGACAGGAAGGGTATGCCCGACTCATGGCTCAATTCATTGATTCTAGTCTTTCATCAATCAGAGAACTCGAGCGAGCAGTACACGGACTTCGGTGGCACCGATCTGCTGACCTTCTTTCGCGACACGCTCAACAAGAATCCCAAGGACAGGCACATACTACTCAAGATCGAGAAGGACATGATTGACTTTGTGCAGGAGAAGGGGTGAGTTGGCCGGGGGAAAACAAGTGTTATATTTTTCAAAACTTGCAAAGGCATAGAGTCCAACATCTTCGACGCTATAAAGTGTTTATATTAACAGTTGAGTCGATCTAGTCTTGTCCGTTTGTCCGTCAAGTCTGTTGCAACGCGTACTAGTCCCTCAGTTATGACGCTTTCTTGCTAAAACTTGCTTCTGTATGCTGTAAATAGGTGGAAAAGAGCCAGTTTGGAACCATATATCGTATAGCTGCCATAGAACCTATCAGCTGATTTTTGTTATTTTGCAAGATATCGCAAGCATCTTATTTTAATAATATTTCTAATATTTTCGCCAAATCGCATACAAATCGGTAAACTAAAATTATCGTAGGAACTTAGGCAACAACACTTTACAATAGTACATTTCAATTCTATAAAATCCGATATCTGCATCCTATAACAGGATAACTGTATTAATAAAGTAGTAAAAATAGAACAATAAATAACAAAAGAACATATGCCAGTCTTTGCAAGGGTATTCAAACTTCGGTATGCCGAAGATAACTTTTCTTTCAAGCCCTATATATAAATATATCTCATAATCCTTGTAACATGCTGTTTCTCTCTTTCTTCCGCACAGTCGCGGCTGTGAGTATCGCTTTCCGCCAACTTCCTCGTACAATCGCATGCTCATCCATCGCACGGCTGCGTTCTTTGGCATGGATCACAATGTGGACACGGACACGCAGCAGTGCGTCATTGTGGCCGTTACCAAGGGCACACGCATACCAGAGGTAACGTTGGCATTACTGCAATACATATACTTCAGTTGATAATCCCCAATCCTTGCAGATTCGCTTCAAGTCTCTGGTGCGCGGCGATCATCGCGACGATGCGCGCAAGTCAATTCTGAAGCGCGATACGCACAGCTTCGATGAGGTGCGTCAGTCGCCGTATCTCTGTCCGGAGCGCGTCATGCTGGATCGCAAGGCCAAGAGCTTTGAGGAGCGCGAGGAGGACTATGATCGTGCGCGCAGTCGCATCTTCAGTCGCACCTCACAGCAGGATGGCTACGGCGGCGAAATGCCAAACGAGGAGTGCTACACTGGCGGAGGTGGAGGCGGCGGCGGTGGAGGTGGCAACGGTGGTTGGCACGCTGCCGTCGAGCAGCAGCAACAGCAGCAGCAGCAGCAACCGCCCAGGCCCAAGCGACCCAATGGCAAGATGTTGCAGATGCAGAATGTAAGTGCGGAATGGAAATTTGGGGAAACGAACTACTTATACCATTCACCTATAAGAATTGTGATTAATGGCATATTGGCTTTGTACGAATGTATGTAACAGGGCAGAGAGAGGCGTGGTAGATCATACAAAGTATGATCGGCATAAGAGGCTGAGTCGAATTTTACATGTCCGTCTGTATAACTGTCTGTCCGTCTGTCTGGTTATCGGTCTGTTTGTCCATCTATCTATCCGTCTGTCTGTCTACCCGTTCGTGTGTCTACCCGTCTGTCTGTCTGACTGACAATCTGTCTGATTGACTGTCTTTCTGTCCGTTAATATATTTGCCTGTCCGTTTGTCTACGCAGACACGCATATCTCAGCTATTGTAAGAAGTAGAGACACTAAATTTGGCATGAAGTTTGCTGCGTTACATACGCAGCAAAATTTTATTTCAAACATTAGCAGCCACGCCCACCGCCTTCGAAAATCAATATTTTTGGATTTTCAGAAGTACATTTTTGAATATTAAAAATGCATTTTTAATGTAGAAAGTAGGTGAATGGTATAAAATTGTCAGGTGCGCTCGACTGTAGCTTTGCTTACTTGTTTCTCATTAATATCTTGTCTGTCTTGCAGTCCACGGAATCCCGCGATGGTGGCGGCGGCGGCGGCATGAGATCTGGCGGTGCTGTGCCCAAATCGCACAACTTCGGCAACTACGGAGGACCGCCCAGCGCTGGCGGACCGGGTGGACCTAATTCACTGCCGCGCGGCGATTCGACCAACTCGAACAAGAGCGGACGTGGTGGCTTTGCCAAGCAGGACTCGACCGGTAGCACCAGCACTCCCTGGCGGCTGTCGCCCTCGAGCAGCGGGTGAGTGGAACAAACGAACTGCCAGTTAGACGGGCAGGCAGAGAGTGCATTTAGTTTGGACCCGTTGAACTCCATTCCCGATTCGCTCGCTCTGTATATCTTTCTATCAATCTATCGAACTATCTCTCCATCTATCTATCTATCTATAACTATAACTATCTCTTAACCGATTTTGAAACTGTTGTTAAAATTGCCAAAAACATTTTTGTATGCCACCCCCCAACAATAACAACAACAACAACAAAAAACCAACAACAACAACAACAAACCAATCAACCAACCTCCAACAACAACAACAACATTTACCAATCCAGCTACAAGACACGCACCCAATCCGTGCGCTCCGATTCGGTAACGCCCTCGCCCACGGGCTACGGCAGCGACAGGCAGACGCCGGAGTTTAGTCAGCCCCCGCCACCAACGGCGCAGTCGGGCCGCGGAGGAGTTGCCTCCTCGTCCGGCTCCTCGTTTCTGCAGCAGGCAGCGCCGACAGCGATACCGATCCCATTGCCGCTTGCAACAGCAACAACAACGACAACAACAACGTCCAGCGGCGCGCCAGAGTCGCCAGCAGCTCCGGGACTCGTCTGGGCCGTCACAGACATTTCGAGTGTGCCAATTGGCAGCGTCCTCATTGATCCGCAAACCCTCCAACCAATTCTCAATGCAGACGGGTAATTTACAAAAACCAAAACAAGAACAAAAACAAAAAAAAAAAATACAAAAAACACCAAAATCAAAATCCAAAAAAATACCAAAAAGCAAAAAGAAATACCAATCAGTCGTCACCAAAATTACAACAAAAAAAAAGAAACGTTTACTTATTGCAATTGCTTTTGCGTTAAGTTTCGCTTTTGTTATATTTTTTTCTTCGTAACTCTTACTAAATCTTAATATTGTTTTTGCCAGAAATCGGTTGTTCCACACACTTGTGATCTGTATTATAATCAGGCGCTTTATTTACACCAGACTTAGCCATGTCTGTCGGTCTGCTTGAGCTGCGAATCAGATCGTTTTAACATACATACGATATGTACCATATATATTTTATAGCTAAATACTAAATAATTGTTACGCTTTTTTATTCGATTTTAGATAGAATATCTTAGATATATCTTAGCTTCTTGCCATGTTCTACCAATAATACAGATATAACCAAACAGTTTTCGATTTACTTATCGATTTTAAATTCTTATTCTGATCAATTTTTTTCTTTTTTTTGCATACTTATAAATACGTTAAATATGTTTATATACTACACGTTTATTAACGCCATCTCGATGTGCTACTTTCAACTACTTTTGATGTTGTTTTTGTAAATTATCTGCCTATAATAATCGATATAATCAATCGAGCCCGTTTACACCGCATATCGCGTACTCTCTCGATCGGAAGAGAGAAAGAAAGAGAGAGTACTTTAATAACTGTGTGCTCTCAATTGCGCTTCCTTGCTCTCTCACATTCTCACGCTCTCGTTCTCTTCCTCTCACCTCTGTACATTCGTCGACCTCACTTACACCCTCACTGGTAACAAGTCTGTTGCTCTCACTCACTCACTCACTCGATCGGTCGATGGAGCGCAGCTCTCTCTCTCTCCTTCATTGATCGTTCAATCATCTCTTTCTCGCTTGATTGCACGATCAATCTTTCGATCGTCTCTCTTACTCGATTGATTGAGCGCTCGCTTGAGCATTGCCTCTAGCTTGATTGGTTGATCAATCTATTGACGATCGCTCGATTATCTCTCGCTCGACTGAACGATCATTCTAGATTGATTGATTGCTTGATCAATCAATCTATCGCCGATCGCTTTCTCATTCGCTCGATAGATCAATCGATCTCTCTCTCTCCCGCTTGATTGATTGATCTATCTATCGATCGTCTCTCACGCTATATAAATCGTTCAATATATCGATCGTCTATCTCGCTTGATTGATCAATAAATTTATCGTACGTCTCTCTCAATCGCTCTACCAATCCATCGTATCATGCCATTCACAAGCTTTTTAATCGATCGCCTGCTGCCCGTTGGTTTGCCACTCTCTCTCTCTTTCGCTCGCCCTATCTCTCTGTCTCTCTCTCTCTCTTTTTGTGTGTCGTCTGCCAGTGTTGTCGTCTAATTGTTTGCATCTCTCGTGTATCAAAAGCATTTGTTGTTGTTGTTTTTCAATTACTTTTATAATAAATAAATAAAACCTAAAAAAAAGAAACTGAAACCGACTCTAAGATACTCTATACAAGACCGTCTGTCGCTGCCGTCGCAATCCTGCCAACTACTACCACTACTCTCACACACACACAAACTCACTCACACACACATAGTTGCATGCGATGAGCGAGTATCTGAAATTAATCTGTGTTTTTCCAATGCAAACTAAAACTATGCTCTTCCTCTTGCAGCTCCATCTACCACTACGACCCGTCCAACTTGCCGCCCAACCAGGCGCTGCAACAACATGCGGGCAACAACTATCAGTCGGGCGGCAACACTGGCAACAACTATGCGCCCTACCGCAAGTCCTCGCCACAGCAGCAGCAGCAGCAGCAGCAGCAACATCATCAGCAGCAGCAGCAACAACAGCAACATCTGCCCCAACAGCAGCAGCAGCAACAGCAGCACTACAACACTGAGCTCTCCTGCAGCTCGACGGAGAGCTACGCCGAGGAGGCGCACTCGCCGGGCATGGAGTGCGGCGACAGCTACGACAGCTACAGTGTCGTCGATCAGCAGCAGCAGCAACAGCAACAGTTGCCGCCGTCACAGGGCGACGAATGTGATAGCCTGTCCAGTGCGACGGGCTGCCTGAGCATTACGACTTCGACGTCGACCAAGAACTACGATCGCATCGAGGTGCAGAAGTACAAGAATCAGGCGACCAGTCCCAACATACCTGCCTGCTGTGCCGCCGCCGCTGCTGCTGCCGTCGACAAGGATTTCGATGCAGCGACACAACAGCAACAGCAACAGCAGCAACAACAGTTGCAGCTGGAGCCGGAGCAGGAGGCAGCAGGAGTAGTGCAAGCCACTGGCAGCGCCACGCCGCCAGTAGAGCTGCCCGCCAGCCAAACGCCGCTGCCAGCAGTGCAGGCGCAGGTGCAGACTCAGGCCCAGACGCAGACGCAGACCCAAACGCAGACTCAGAGTGTTGTGGTGCCGCTCAATTGTGATGCACAGTCGCTGTCGCCCAGCAGCACGCCGTACAGTCAGTGCGAGATGAAGCTCACCGCCGGCCCCAGTCAGGGCCATAGCCAGAGCCAGAGTCAAGCGCAGCTTGCCGTCGCTGAGGAGCCCAAGGCGACGACATGGGCCTACACGCAGAGCTATCAGGCGCCCGATGGCTCCACGGTGTTTCACACCACGACCACGCCCAATGGCGCTGCGCCCTACTGTGCCACCACATATCAGCAAGGAGTAAGTATTAGCTGGAAATTTAATAAAGTCTTTTTTTACGTTTTTTTTTTTGTCGTAAATTTCACATTTTCAAGTTGACCCAAAATGAGAGCCACATAGGTATGCGGAAAATATACTTTTAGATAGGATTTTTAAATACGACAACCTGTTGAGAAACATACTAAAAGCTCTCAAGCTTCTCGGGACAACGATTTTCATCATTTCACTTTTTTAATTGATTAGCTTAAAGAATATAGTATATTTAATTAGTATGCTTAAAATATACTTACTTATTTACTTTAAATAACACTATAATAATACTATAAAAAACTTGAACGTAATATTCAATTTTATATTGCAATTATTTGAAACACGCAAACTTCCAACGATTTTTCATATGCAGCTTTACGTTTGAATGAAATTTGCTGAAAATATTTTGAAAAATATAAAAAAAGGCCGATATATCGTTTCGATCTGGCTCGTTTCGACATAGTTATAGCGTGCAGATAGAAGAAGTATAGGTACCAAATTTCATCATGATAGCTTTGAAATTTAACGACTAATGACCGTTGCAAGGGACTTAACGGACAAACGGACAAGATTAGTTTGACTTGGCGGTTCTCCTCTGTGCGTTGCAAGTAATTACAATATTATTATACGCTCTAAAAGGGTGTGAAAATGTAGTCATATGTTTGAAGAAAGGTTATACTTAAAAAAAAAATATTTTTTTAATATTTATTTTCTTATTTTAAAATTTTTTACCAGTTTCTTATTTTAATCAATTTTTTTTTTTACCAGTTTCGTATAATTTTGCAGACTTGCAATTCTGCTAAAATATTTATAAGACCACGAAAATGTACTTGAAGTTGCCTAGTCTAATTCTTTCTCTCTCTCCTCCACAGCCCGATGGCAGCATCTATGCCGTGCCGCAGGGCATGGTCTATGCAGCATATCCGCAGCCGACGGTCAGCAGCGCCGCCTCGCAGCCGCTCTTCCAGCTGGCGGGCAGCACTCAACCCGCGCAGACGCTCTTCGCCTCACCGGACGCGGGCGAGCTGCCCGGCGGCACCTACATGATACCTGTCTTCGATCCGGCCCAGCAGCAGCGCGAGGGCCTGATACCCGCCCATCAGGCCATCTACCAGACGCCGGCGGGACCGGCCACCGCCGTAATGCCCATGGCCACGGCAGCGGCATATCCGGCGGCACAATTCGCGACCGCCACCGCGCCCAATGGTGCGCCCATCTACCAAGCGCCGTTGATCTACTCCAGCGAACCTGCTGGCGCACAGCTGCAGCAGCTGCCCATGGCGCCGTATCCCATCGGTTATCCGTATCAGTTCTATCATCCCATACCGTACTATGCGCTGCCGCAGCAGGCTGTCGCCGCGGCGCCAATGGTGGCCACCACGGCGACTGGGCAGCCGCAGGCGCAGGCTGCCGCTCAGCTGAATCTCGCCACTGCCACAGCGGCTGGGCCGCCCACAGTGGGCGTTGGCCATGGCCAGCAGACGAGCAATGGCCACAGCAGCGGTGCAGGAGGCGGAGCCGGAGGACAAGGTGGCGTCGGTGGAGCAGGTGGCGGCGGCTACTTGGGTGGTGCACGTGTCAAGCGCACACCTGGCGGCGGCTCCATACACTACAATCCCAGCTATCCGGCCACGGCGGCCGGACACGCCAGTGCAGCGCATCATGCCGGCAGCGCCGCGGCTGGTACGGCGCAACTGATCGGCACGCCCGGCGGCGGCAGCACCACCACCACATATCATGCGCTGCCCACGCTGACGCTGGCGCACGGCGGCGCCGCCGCAGCGAACTCTGATCTCAAGGCCGCCAATGCAGCGGCAGCGGCGGCAGCAGCAGCAGCGGCTGCTGCGCATGTCTACGCGTTGCCGCAGCACGCGACGACGCTGATACCGACCAACATATTCCCCTATGCGGCAGCGGGTCAGGCGGCCGCACAGCCTGGCGGACCACACAGTGCAGCGGCGGCGGCGGCAGCAGCGGCAGCGGTGCTGCAGCAGCAGCAGCAGCAACAGCAGCAGTTGCCACCGCAGGCGCCGCATCATGCGCTCATCGCAGCGGCTCCATTCTACACCGATGGCAGCGCCTCGCAGTCGGCGCCCAGCACGCCGGCGGCACCGGGTCGCCAGGCGCCGCTCTTCAGCACGCCGCCGGCGCACAATGGCGGCAATGGCGGCAGCAGCGGCGGTTCAGTAGCAGCAGGCGGTGGAGGAGGCGGCGGTGGCGGTGGCGGTGGCTATCATAGCAACAGCTCCACGCCGCACTACTATCACAGCCAGAGCAGCAACGACGGCGGCTACGTCACGTCCTACGAGAAGCGCAACAATCTTGGCGGCGGCGGTGGCATGGGCGGCGGCAGTGCGCCCGGCGGTCGCAAGCCTTACCATCCCGGCGGTGGCTACAATCCGCGTCACTCGGTGCCGCTGAGCGGCATGCCCTCGGGCGCCAAGACGCCGCTGCTCAACTCCAACAATGAGCCCACGCCGCGTGCCTCGCCCAGCAGCATTAGTCTGGGTGGTGGTGGTGGCGGTGGTGCAGCAGCAGGCAGCAACAGCAGCGGCTCGAGCTATCATCATGCTGCCGCGCATCGTGGACCGCCGCATGTGCTGGGCAAGCGGGAGCCGAAGCCAGCGCAGATGCCATTGATCAGCGGACCGCCGCCCAGTTATGCCAGCTCGCCGGCAGCGGCGGGTGCGGGCGCAGCGGCGGCTGCGGGTAGCGCAGTAGCAGCTACAGCTGGCACTGGCGGCTACGAGTCGAAGCCGCCAATACGCCTGAACGCGGGCGCCGCCAGCTTCCGCAGTCAGAAGTCCATCAATGCGGACTTTCGGCGCAGCGTGTCGCAGCGCAATTCGCCCAGCGCCAATGGAGGCGGCGCAGTAGCAGCGGGCGGTGGCGGTGGCGCTGGCAGCCACGAGAGCAGCAACAACTCGCCGAACAGTATTGCAGGTGGTGGTGGCGGTGGCGGTGGCGGTGGCAGCGGTGGCAACAGCGCCGCCAACACGCCCAATGCCAATGCGCCGAGCGCCGCCGCCGCCGCTGCCGCCGCCGCTCTGGGCACACAGTACATTGTGGTGGATCATGCGACGGGGCATGCCGCTGTCAATACATCGCCGCCATCGCTGTATCTGAGTGGCGGCGGTGGTGGTGGTGCTGGCGGCAACCATGGCGGCAACGGTGGTGCTGGCGGTGGCAACGGTGGACCGGCAGGTGGTGGACCGCGCGCTTCCCACATTCCAGCCCAGCTGCATCACAATGCGCGTGCAGCGGCAGCGGCGGCGGCAGCAGCAGCAGCTGCTGGCGGCCAACAGGCGACGGCGGTGCTCAGCGGTGTGGGCGTGGCAGCTGCCGCCGCACTGGGCGGCTACAATCCCAATGCGGCGTCGGGCGTGTACATCAAGTACGGCCAGACGTACTTTGCGCATGTGAGTAGCAAATTGTGATATATATATATTTTTTGTTCATACTGATATTGATATATAATGTCTATATCTTTTCCATTTTTCCAGCCCTCGGTGGCCTTGCCCAACAGTCGACGCTCGCCCTCGAACGACATTAGGCCGCAGATGGCGCAGGTTGCCGGCATGTATCCCGCCACTATGATGATACAAGGTAAGTGAGGCTTAGGCTGTGGCAACATAAAACCTGCGTCATAATTCCGCAACCTAAAAGTGTCATTAGAACGCCATAATTAGAACGACTTAATTCCCCCACTGAGGAATTATAAATGCATTTTACTTTACGACATAATTTCTTCGTTGAGTGATTATAAGTTAATTTTACTTTTGGCACTTGAAAACGACAAAAGTTCGTCACAAGTAAAACCACATACTGTGGGCAAAAAGTAAGGTGAATATTTTTGTAAAGTCCAAATTCTTTATTTATGCTCCTAAATCAATTTCATCTGCTTCAAAGTAATCCCCTCCCGATAAAATACACTTATGCCACTGTTTTTTCAAATCCTCGAAACAGGCCAAAAAGTCCCTTTCCGGTATAGCCATGTGCGCCCTCGTCGATTCCGCTATTATCTCTTCAATCGACTCGAAACGCGTTCCCCGGTGTGGTCTCTTCAGTTTTGGGAATAGCCAGCAGTCACACGGAGCCAAATCAGGAGAATCAGGAGGTGGTTGCGGAACGATATGCGTCCAATTCTTGGCGAAATTGGCACGAAGAACGAGTGCAGTGTGCGACGTTTTCGGTAGCAAACGAGATTTGACTTTTCGTAGGCCCAAACTGTCTTTCAAAATGGTTTTCACAGATCCTTCTGATATTCCGATCATATCAGTGAGGTCTCTAATAGTCAACCGACGATTTTTGAGCACTAATTCCTTCACTTCATTGACGTGTTGGTCATCTGTTGACATCGATGGTCATCCGAAGCGCTCCACGTCTGATGACTCAACACGTTCCCGACCCTCTTTGAAGTCTTTGTAACACTTATAAACATTTTTCTGGAACATGGTAGAATCACCAAAGGCCATCCCCAAACTTCCTCAACGTTTCCGCAGCCGAAATTTCATTCCGCAAACAAAATTTGATGGCACTTCTCTGCTCAATTAAATCAGACATTGTAAAAATCGCCAAATGCACTCTTGATCGTTTGGTAAACAAAAGCGTAAATATAGTAATCATACTGACGTGGACATGAAATTCCCGCCAAATGTCAACAGTCCAGCCAACTCGAGAAAAAAAGAACTAGTTCGCCATCTTAAGCCCGCGAATTTTAAATTGAAAATTCACCTTACTTTTTGCCCAAAGTAGTATGTCACTTTAAGACGAACTTAAAGTAATCTCCCAACGACATTATTTCGCGCAATATTATGTTGTTTGGAGAACGATCTTAATATGCTTGAAAATTGTACTGGGCGAAATTATGGCCTAGGATTTATGACGCTTTGCCGTTGCTGGCACTAAAAAAATTTAAATTAAATTAAATTAAATTAAAAATTAAATTTTGTTTCTTTCAACCGCAGCACCGCCACGTCATCCCAGTCGCCATCCGAATCCGAACTACAAGGGCTCGCGTCCGCGGTAAATGGAGATGAGCGCGAGCGGAAACTACATAAAAAACACATAACGACATACCTAAGATAAATATAAATAGCAACCTAATCTAGTGGAACATAATGTAGTTGACAACAAAAGCAAAAACAGAGCGCAGCAAAAAAAACATTGATGATTGAGCAGAAGGAGCAAAGGAGACGAGCGAGTTGTTGGGTGTGAGTTGTCGGACTGTGAGCAGCAGCAGCAGCAGCAGCAGCAGCAGCAGCGGCAGGAGGAGGAGCAAGCAAGGGGCATGGCCATGGGGGGGCAGGCGTGTGTGTGAGGCAAGTGTTGTCTTCCCAGCACAAGCAGAGAGCAGAACACAATGTAGTCTAGCTAAAAAGTACTAAGCGAAAGAGGAGCAGCAGCAGCAGCAAGAAGAAAGAGAAGAAGAAGAAGGAGCAGAACAGAAGAAGAACAAACAGTAAACATTAAAACTATGCTGTATATTTTGTGCCATTAATGATAGTCTTAGAGCAAGCAAACTAAAAAAAAAAACGAGTACCGAAAAAGCAATAATTGAACACAACGACGAAGGACGACGACGACGACGACAAGGCGAACTGCAACTGCAACCGGAAACGGAAACGAAAACGGAACGAGACAAAACTCACGCACAGACTGGACAAGCGCTGATACTTCCTACCCGCGCCCCCGTATAGTTTATTATTCTATATTTGTCCGATAGACTAGGATCACGCCAGGCTCTATAGTTTTTCATAATCCCAACTCCGATAAATTGTATTATATATATTTATATATGCATATATCTGCCTATATCTATTGTGATCTTGCTTTGGTGTGTTTAATTGAATGCGTTTTAATTATGTTAGAAATCTCAACCAAAAGCCGAGCGACAACCTAAGATCGAGTATAGCTAGTGAGACTGCTGTGGGCGTGGCTTGTACTATATGTTTATACCTATTTTGTATGGCAAAATTTGAAGTGCAACAAGCAGCTCAACACCAACAACTACAACTACAACAATACCAACAACAACAACCAGAAAGAAACCAACTCGAAACGTGCGACTGCAAATCTGTTGGAAAAGTTTAACAAGTTTTTGTTATTAAGTTAAGCAGAAGAAGGAGGAGCAAAATCGTCCTTAATAATTTTTGTGAAAATAATTTTGCTTTGCGTTTATTTCCTTATTATTATTACGTTTATAATTATGCTTTTGATTATTATTATAATTATTATTATAACGATTATGTTGATGTTCTATCGAAATAGAACTGAACTCTTTACGTTCTCTATGATTTCTGTTCCTTACGGCAACGAAGCTGAGCCCCTCCCCCTTATGATTTGCGTTATACTTAGTCTAAGCTAAAACTAATATTGAAATATATATATACATATATATATATATATATATATATATACATAGTAAAGAGAAGAAGCAGATGCAGATGCAGGCAAGTCGAGGCGAGTGCAGCTATCTACATTTATTGTTAAACAAGATAATTAGCTTAGCGTATAAACTACATATGTATATGTATCATTTAATAATTAGGCAGAGAGATGGAAAAACAAAGCGAAACAAGAAGAGAAAAAAAAAACACCGAAAATCATAATAATATTAATATTAAAATAATAATAATAATAATAATAAAAAGATTAGTTAAAGTTGCGTTGTTGTATTTTCGTTTTCCTTACGGTTTAATTTGGTACTGCAGTTGGATCGGTCATACCTAATTTTTTGATTTGGCTCACACACACACAGACTACGGAAACTACATGTCTAAATGTACATAACAATAATTTACAAGTACGACGAACGGACAGACGTACGGACAGACGATTGTCAATCAAAGTGGAGTACGTAGTGGAGCTAGGACTATAGTACGATGGCAATTCTTATGAACAACAGCAAGAAGAAGCAGAAGAAGTCACTCAACCACACGCCTAAACTAACATATAAGTACGATATTTACATGCTATACATATATATATATATATATATACATATATATATATAGCTTTCAGAAGTGCTAATTGCGGCTTACTTAACATGCATACAAATCTAACGAGTACATACATTCGCACATGCAGGCAGTACATAGCAACATATACATATACACATATGCATATATATATAACTGAATGCAATACGATTACGTCTAGAGAGAGAGAGAGAGAGAGAGAGAGAGAGAGAGAGAGAAGCATACGTACCAAGTAAGTTAGTGAAACTGCTCAAGGGGGAAGTTGCTAGAGAGAGACAGAGAAAGGGAGAGAGAGGGAGAGGGCGGGAGTGCACCAAACGCATAGTACCACAGAAGACAACGGAAACGCTTTGTTGGCTAGTCCCAAAACCCAAAAACGGTTAGTTAGAAAGAGACAGCTGGATAGAAAGAAGTCGAGGGATCCTGAGAAATATCGAACATTTGCTCCTGTTGTGCATTTCTTTGTTTGTTGCGCTGTTTATGTTATGAAACAAAAACTAATGTTGAGAGTAAAGTTGAGAGTGTGAGAGGGAGAGAGGTAGAGCCAGCCAGAGAGAGAGAGAGAGAGAGAGAGAGAGAGCGCGCAAGGATAACAAGCAAGCGTTTAGGCATAGAATATGGGAAAAGAAAACGAAAAAAAAAATATGTTATACAATATTATTATTACATCATGATTAATCTAATGGTAAAATGCATCGTAATTATAATTATACAACAAGTAACAACAACAACAACAATTCGAACAACAACCGCACGCAAGACAAAAAAATAAAAAAAAAAAAAACAAAATGAGATAAAGACAAAGACGCAGTTTTTACCGACGAGCATAATGATAATTACAAAAAAAAAAAGAAAAAAAACCGAAAAAAAACCAACAAAAAATAAATAAAATGTATTTATTTATTTTAATTTATATATATACACTAGAGAGTTATTACAAATATATATATACATAATGTATAAGGCGAAAAAGAAGCAGCGAAGCGTTTGATTTGCGGAGTGCGGGTCTATGGAGCATAAATTACGACTGGGCAAACAGCAGCAGCAGCAGCATATAGCATGATTTATGGGCTTGGAAAACGCATTGTGACCCACTGCCAAGCTTACACCCCTACTCAATGCCGCCCCCCTACCCGGACACATGTTAGCATTGCGCTCGTAAAAACAGGAACTGAGCAAACAGTCGGGACAGCCGGGGGAACCACACAGCAATGTAGGGGAATTTATGAGTAGCGAGAGCTTACCCTCTACCCAGTGTAGTTGCCTTTGTCTTTGTCTTTTGGCCAGTCTAATAATTACGCATTTTTTTTTTTTTTGGCCCATGAGTAGAGAGCCTACCCTCTACCCACTGCAGTTGTTACCATTTTTTTTTGGCCAGTCTAATAATTTTTATTTATTTATTTATTTTTATTTTTTTTTGGCCCATGAGTAGAGAGTTTACCCTCTACCCACTGCAGTTACTGCCATTGTCTTTTGGCTAGTCTAATAATTTGTATTTATTTATTTTTTTTTTTTTTTGCCCATGAGTAGAGAGTTTACCCACTAACCACTGCAGTTGTTGCCATTGTCTTTTGGCCAGTCTAATAACTAGGCATTTTTTTTTTTTTTTTTTGGCCCATGAGTAGAGAGCCTACCCTCTACCCACTGCAGTTGTTACCATTTTTTTTTGGCCAGTCTAATAATTTTTATTTATTTATTTATTTTTATTTTTTTTTTGGCCCATGTGTAGAGAGTTTACCTACTACACACTATGCAGTTGTTGCCATTGTTTTTTGGCCAGTCTAATATTTACGCATTTTATTTTATTTTATTTTTTTTTTTTTTTGGCCCATGCTGCGTTTGACGTCTTCATAACACGCGCGTATGAGCCACAAAAGAGAGTAACAAAACGAGCAGCCAGCGCGAGTTCTAGCATAAATCGCCTATACTCGTATATCGCTTATGCCACCAACAGTTTTTGGAAAAGGGGCCCAACAAATTACCCTGAAATTTTTCGATCGCAAACTAGGGAAAAGGGCAGCCGCTGGCCGCCGACCGCTGGCGTATCATCGACATCTACGGACCACATTCTGAGCGGCACATAAATCTGCCAAGAAAGAGAGAGAGCGACAGCGACAGCGACAGCGACAGGTTGCAGCTCAATAAAGAGCTAAATAAATATTATATCGGTCTAGCGGAAAGGGATGAGTTCATTTAGGGTTTGGGCTGTTGGCAGGCAGGCAGGTAGCTGGCGATCTGTAACCTGTTTCCATGCATCTGGACAAAGCCGACGGCGGTGGCGGTGGCGGCTGCTGCGGTCGAAATCAAATGGTCAGCGCTTTTGTAAACTGGTGACATTTAAAAATTATAGCATGTAAATGGAAGGCGTTCCGGGAAGCGTTGACAGGCCCAAATCCACAGAGAGAGACAGAGCGGGGGGCTACTGTTAATCAATTTAGTGCCTGGATGAAGTTATTTGTGCGGCGGGGCGCAGATGGCCCAAAGGATAAGTTGTTGGGCCGAGTGAAAGGTTGCGCGATGCACTGTTGCCGATAAGCAGCGCAGAGAGATACTCTTACTCCAATGCATGTGCATATTGAATTATGCATAACGGCGTGTAGCTAGACGCGGTCCACGGGGCGTATGCGTGCTCGAGCTTTTCATGCTGACGGCGCGCTGTCAAGCTCTGCGCTGGCTTGATATATGGCAGGCATTAAAGTGCCGCCTTTGTGAGGCGGAGACATCAAAGTGCACACAGACATACGCGCAAACATTTGCATACACTACACACACACACACACACAGATACACACACTTGCAGCGAAAAGCCATAAAAATCACTTTGTAGTCTGGCTGAGAGCGCGAGGGGCAGGCAGGCAGAGCGAGAGTGGAGGCGGCGCATCAGCGCAAACTATGCAACAACAACAACAACAAGAACAACAAGAGGCGAAACTGCAGCATGCGAAAAAAGTGCAATGCAATCAATTCAAAAGAGCTGCCAGTGCAGGCGGGAGAGGGGAGCGGAGGCGGGAGAGTGGGAGCTGAGCGCGCTGCTGCTGTCCGGGCAGCATTTAATCCTGCAAAAAAGGCATTGCGAGGCAGCATAAACTGATGTTAATCCTTAAATAACGTGAGCAGCAGAGAGAGAGAGAGAGAGGAGAGAGCGAAGAGAGAGGAGAGGGGCTGGGGGCAACTGATGATGGCGACAGCGAAATGCCAATTGAATGCCGCACGGGCTTTAAGTGTTGAGAAAAAAAATTGGTAGGCAGTGCAAAGAGAGACTGAGAGTGAGCGGGCGTGTGAGAGAGAGCGAGACACTGCGAGCGCCGTTAAAGTGCTTGAGGCGCTGGAGTCGTCAGGCCAGATGAAATGGGCAAGTGAATGACTGTGAGTGACTGTGAGTGAACGTGAAGAAGTAACAGATGTTTAACGAACTATAACTTGGCGCGGCTTGTTTGACTTGCCATGTAATAAATATAATAATGTCTGTGTAATATAATACGCCTCGAGTTAAAGGGCAAACATTTTTTTATTGATTATTATATTTGGATACTTATAAATGTATAATATTTTATTACCCTGAAAAATATTTATTATCAGTAGTAGTAATGTTTAATTTTTTATTACAGATTTCATACTGTTAATATAATCATTTATTTTTTTTTTAATATTATTTATTTTTTCTTATATAGACCATTTCATAGATTTATCTGTTACGAATTAATTATTAATAGACAGCCTTTACTGTTAGTATAATGTATTTATACATTTAAAAAAAATATATTTCCTTCGATATTACAATTCATTGCGACATCTATTAAAGTTTGATTATTATTTTATAATTATTAATGTCCATTATTATTTTAAAATTATTTTTAATGTATTTATATTTGTATTTAAATGTACGAGTTCGTACCTCGTATTAATTTTTGATTAATATTATATAGTTATTAGTTGCTATTATTTTATAATTATAATTATAATTATTGTCATTATTTCATGTTTATATTATTTAAAAAAAAATATATATAGTATATCTAACTTAAAAAGAAGCGTTGCCCTTTCGCTTATCCTAATTCCAATTATTCATATACGACATAAATTATATACCCTTATATCTTATATTTTTATTTTCATTTAAATATTCTCTATATTCTATTGTATATTTCAAGCTCTAAATTTTAGCCAAACGACAAGAAAAAATACATTCCCCCATTTAAATTCTGCTTTAATTCACACAATTAAAAATTCAGCGCAATTGTGCCTCCCTCAGCTTTAAGGCCGTCTTAAAGCTCGCACTCGCTGGCCACTCTCGCCGGAGCTGGAGCTGCCCCAACATGGTCGCATGCCAGCGAAAGAACAACAACAGCAACAACAACAACAAGAAATATGTTGAAAAACTGTCAACTTGCAGCTTCTCTCGGTGCGTCAAGCGGTTTGACCCCAAAAAAGTCAAGTGCGCCTCGCCTCAAACGCCCGACCGACTGCCTGCTGCTCTGCCGCCTGCTCATCTGCCCGCTGATGTGTGCTACGCTGCGCTCCGCTCCGCTCCGACACCCAACGCGACGAAGCGAAGCAGCAGCAACTCCCACCCAATGGCACGGAAGCGCAGCGACTCAGGCTCGCACTCAAACTCAAACTGGCACGCGCCGGCGCACTCAATTGGCCCAGCGAAACTCACTCAAAATGGGGGACGCAAACGGAACTCGTTCCCGGTCGTGCGCTCAGCGGGGCGGGGCGTTGCCGTTGGCGGCCATGGCAACCAATCAAGAGGCAACCCCCGAGCGCTGAGCTGAAACCAGTTGAGCGGGTTTTGCCTGTGCATGTGAGTGAGCGTGTGTGTGTGTGTGTGAGTGTGTGTTTGTGTGTGTTTGTGTGTGTTTGTGTCTGTGTGGTGGTGTTTGCGCTATGCTGCTGCTGCTGCTGCTGCTCGGGTTGCTCTGGCTGCTTGGACCACTCGAGCTGCTCGAACTGCTTCTACCACTCTCGCAAACGGGTCGGCCGCAGTGATCCGTGTGAGCCATGAGCTCGCAGCGCCGGCAGCTCGCAGCCAGGCAGGCAGTTCATGCACTGGCCTCGTAGCTGTAACAACGTCGCCGCTCGCCACCACACGCTCGTGTGCCGTCGCCGTTGTTGTCGTCGTCGTCTCCGTCGTTGTTGTTCTCGTTGTTCTCGCTGCTGTTGTTGTTGTTGTTGTGGTTGTCTCTCCGCACAGCAGCGTCTTGGAACCGGACTCCGTCGTCTGGCGTGTCTGTTATCGCGCCACGCGTTCGCGCTCGTCTGATAAGCAGCAGCAGCAGCCGCAGCCGCAGCAATCCGCTGCGCGTTTTAGCGTCGGCGAAAAACCCGCAAAGAATTTTAACAGAAATTTCGAAAGAATTCCAAGCGCAACAGAAATTCAAACTCAATTCAAATACGATTTGAATAAATAAAAAAATAAATAAATAAAAAAAAAAAATAAAAAAACCTGTGAACAATTTTCAAAATTGCAAATTGCCAATGTGCTAATCAATAAAAAGTGTTGCGATTTCAATTATTATAAATTCGCGTGTGCGCCTCATTCATATTCATATTCATATTGATACTCATTGCTGTACTCACACTTGCACTCACACTCACACTCACACTCGCAAGCGCATCTTATGCAATTGACACTCGCATGCATACGGCGACATCTGCGGGACGCTTGACGCACTGATCAAGTCGTCCAGACATTCCCATTCCCGTGTGCAGCCTCTGATCGATCGATCGAACGATCTTCGGATCGCCAGTAAAGCTGGCCCAATAATAATCATTTTGTGCAAAAGACTCGGATTAAAAATCGCCAAAATTGTGGAGGCAATTAAAATGAAGGTAAGTGCAGATCAATTTTTTTATGAAGTCTGTGCTAGACCTATGGGAACTCAATTGGAATAGGTCTGGGATTCTGCTGAACACTATATGTTGGTACTTACCTGATCATCAAAAGAATTGCTGTGCTCTTTTAGTTTTATGACTGATCCTCGGTTTTTGAAAGACCAAAAAAGGCTTTTCCCATGCATTTTTTCTAAGTGATCGTTAAAAGGCCTAATTCTTTGTCTCTTTCGGTATTTAGATCGGTATATAAATCTGTAAAACAGAATATGGTTTTTGTTATTTATAGATTGCTGCAGTTTTCATTTTTTATATTGATGTAGATATTATAAAATAGACCATATACATATAAACGTCTTATCTTACTTTCCACAAAACTGTTAAAACTAAATAGTTTAATTACTATAATAATATTATTATAATATAATATATACTAAATAATATATAATATAATATATAATATGGTATTACTATAGTAATATATGGATATTATGTGGAGCTCCACTCTTAATCTTTATCAAACTCCTACAACAGAGTCAATGTTTCCATTCTGAATTTTATTTTAAAAAATACTAAATTTATTTAATATAAAAACAATAATAGATTAAAGCCAAATAAATTTTTTATTCTAGTAATATTTTATTATTATAAATTATTGATAATAAATAGAGCTTCTCTCTTAATCTTTATTAAAATTTCTGGTAGAGATTCGATGCAACTACTCTGAAGTTTTTATTGAAAAATAAGCCAAGTTAATAAAATATAGCAAAAATAATATGTCAAACCCAATTCGTTATTATATATTATTATAATATATTGAAACTAAGTAGAGCTCCTCTTTGAAACTTTATCAATTACCTAAAATGCTACCACTCTGAAATGTCTATAGAAAAAATCCAAGTTTACTGAATATAACAAAAATAATAATAATAATAAGAGTTCCTCTCTCAAACTTTATCAAATTTCTGAAACAGAAACAATGCTACTACTATGTACTTTTTATTGAAAAAAAAACTATAAATCAATAAAATACAAACCAATATTTAATGCTGACAGAATACTGACAGCGCTTTTCTGAATCTCACCTCAATGCCGCAAAACTCAATTCTTTCTACTACGCTTTTGCCAAACTGTAAATGGCCCAAAACTTTGTAGCACTTTGTAGATTGTTCAGTTACCTGTGGACACCTACGCAGCGCTGCTTTATTTCGCTTTTAATTGATGCACATGTAAACCTTTTCGGGATGACCTACAAAACGTGCTCGATAGATATCGAAGCAAATGCCCGCTGGGACGCAACAGGCGGCATTAGTTTGATACAGCAGGCGAAGGCGGGGGCTTAGTTGGCTCTAAAACAATGCCTATGGGGCAATACGAAAAGCCAAAAAAAAAAAAAAAACCGCACTAATAACTTTGGAAAACGATGAGTTTTCAAAACAGACGACAGGCCAATGCGCCGTCGGAGTCGGAGTCGGTGAATATTAAAAGCACACAAATCGCGCCATGGGGTGCCGGGTTGGGGGGTTATATGGCAACGATTGTCCGTTTGAATGACGACCATGTCAAACCCACACGTTGAATTATAAAAAAATATATAGAGAGAGAGAGAGAGGGGAGGAGGGTAGATTTTTGAAATTTGTTTTCCAGTGCGGCTGCAGTCGGAATCGGAACGATTATCATTAGCAAACGTTTTTAATTTCTATATAACTGCAGAGCGTTCATGACGCCGCTCGAAAAAATGTTCATTCAAAACTTGTCGGCGAAGCGTTTAATCGATTTTTACTCAGGTATATTGCCAGACGATATATAAAAGCGATCTGTAGACTGGCTGTTTTTTTTTTCCTTTTCTTTTTTTTTTTTTTGGCTACCCCCTGCTGGCCGCATTGTGTGAACTCTGACGCAAGTGTGCTGCGCCACCCACAGGATTCCCTCGACTCCCTCGATTCGTTCGTTTCGATTGTTGTAACTTTGGACATGAGTTTGCTCTTTCTGGACATGATTTATGCTCCGCGTCCATTTCCATAACATCTTCGAGTATTTCGCATGACTTTGGGCATAAACATAATTTTCATTACCATAGCAAATTAGACAAGGTGCTGACGCTTATTGGGACCACCAAAAAAAAAAAATCAGAAATGAGAAAAAAATAGTTTATACCAGCGCTCGATCGATCGATCGATCGAGTTGGGCTTATAATCGATCTGGGGCTGGCAAAAAGCCCACGTGAAACTAATTCCAAGCAGATGATCGCATAAGGCTAAATAAACATGCGTGTCTCTCTCTCTCTCTCTCTCGCTCGCTGAGATCTTTAATAACTGTCAATATGCACAGCGGGAGATCTTAGAGAAAAGCCGCAAACGCGACTTCAAATCAAATGTCAACAGTTCTAAGCCGCAACTAAACAACAATCGAGCCGGGCTTAAGACCCTTTTTTGTTGTTCCCCTTGGCGTCGTGTTTTCTTTTTTCCCCTCTCGCTCTCTCTCTTTTTCTCTCTCTACTTGACATCATCGATCTTGACCCGCCCCAGTTGTTGATCCCCGGAGGGGGCGAGACTCCGCGTTGGCTTATGAATATTCAACGGGGTAGAAGGCAAAGCAGAGTGAGAGGAAGAGGGCAAAGGAAAGGCATAAATACTGAAGCGCTTAGATGTCGAAGCTCTGCAAAGCAACTATAAAATATACATATTTCAATAAACGATTTTTCATTAATAATTCACAAGGAAATCGAAAAAAAAAAAACAATTTTTCTAAGAAACGCCAGCAAAAAAAAAATAAAATGACTAACAAAGAGTTTGAAAAGCTGTTGACGCCTTCCCGGCGTGTTTGCTTTAATTGAGAACTATGCAAAAGTTTAAGTTTAGACAGGCCTATGAATGATCTATAGAGTCGCGCTTCGAGCGCAGCAATTTGTCTTCGATATGTTTGAGGTGTCACTGCGGGCAGTGAACATGGCTATTGAGATATTTGAGGAGTAGTAGAGAAAACTAAATAAGCATGCTCTAAGAAACTAACTATGAATATCTATCTATACATAGACTGGGATAAAACTCTTTGTAAAGTGTTTGCAGAAAAAGAGCTATATTTTTTTTAAAGAAATATCTTTAAAATTCGATCAATAACTTTAGATAAAAGAAACAAAAAATGTCTATGAAAATATAGCTTGATTTAAGAATTTTTCGAAAGAATGATATAATACTAAAGAGATAACTATGAGAATCTATCTATAACTATGGATTAAATAAATATATGATGCCAAAAAAAAATGTAAAGAAAATATACCCTGATTTAAGTTTTTTTGATAGCTTTAGATAAAAGAAAGATATGCTACTGTGGGCAAAAAGTAAGGTGAATTTTTAATTCAAAATTCGCGGGCTTTGTGAAAATCTATTTATAACTATAGATGATAGAAATATATGACTTTATAAATATACTAAAAAAAAATATCCATGAAGATCTATATTTAACTATAGATGAAATAAAAATATGATACTAAAGAAATATCTACGAGAACCTATCAATAACTTTAGATAAACGAAAGATATGAAACCAAAAAAAATGTCTGAACATCTGTCTATCACTATAGATTAACTTTAACTTATAGATTAAGTAAAGATGTGATACCAAAGAAATATCTATGAAGATCTCTCACAATTGAAGACTTTTCATAAAAGCTCTAGACAAAAGAAAGATATGATAAAATAAAATAAAATAAAAAAATAAATACTAAAAATATCTATTGAAATTTATTTAAATAAAGCACATACAGGCAAATTCTCTTATTTACTGAATTTATAGAAAGGTAAATTAGATGCTTTTGCCGGAGCAACAAATACACCACAGATATTATTATCAGATGCAATAATTATTATTGTATAATTTGCTAAATGCAGACAAATCAGACGAAATCTTGCTGCAGTTTGAGAACTTACAGCAGAGTCAACTTCCAGCTCAAATTTCAGCAAAAACGAGTAATTCTTTTGTGCGATAACAGCGAATTTGCTGCTTACCACATAAGATCAGATTGTATAGCATTATCGCCTTATGGCATTATGTGCTTATTAGTACAAAAGGTGCAGAGCCGAATTACATATCGAAATCTGGACACACAGCAACGCGTGCCACCGTTGCGACAGTTGACAATTTGCAGCTGCCGGCTGGACAGCCGGACCAGGCCAGCAGACCAGAGAGAGAGAGAGAGAGCAGCAGCCTGCTCTGGCTAATTGACAACTGCGGCGTGGCGTGACAATGCTGACAAGAAGTCTACGCCTGCGTCCGAAAAACGCATCTTGACTTGAGCCAATTGCCCCGATCAGGCACCAAAGACAAACAAATATCACACCTTTGTTTTGCAAGGGCCCGAACAAAGCGGCTGCAACAAAAGCGGCACCACAACAACAACAGCAACAACAACAACCACTCGAGTGGTCAGAAGGTTGCGCATGCGCGCCTGCAATTTGCAGAGGCAGAGGCAGAGAGGGAGAGAGATGCCTCTAGCTGTCTCTCGCTCTGTGCCCCTAGGGAGCACAACGTGTCAAAGTCACAGCAGCATTTTTAGCAGGTAAATGTGAAAATGCCCAAAATGAAAATCAAATGCAGACGCCACACAGCCACAGGCAGAGGCAGAGACAAAGGGAATCGAGCAGCGAGAAATCGGCCTCGGCTCTCGAGCCGGCATTGTTCGTCGAGTGCATCCGCAAAAGAGTCCTTAAAGGACGCTTAGTTGGCTTACAAATGCGGCAGGGGACCGGGGCAAATAAAATCGTAAAATGCCACAAATCATTGTTGCTTCTATCTGTGTGCCCAGCATTGTGCACGGCACTCAGAGAGGAAAAAAAAAATAAAATGGGCTGGCAAAGCCGCCCCTAAAACATGAGCAGCCTGCAGCATACCCTACCCCTGCCCCTGTCACTGCCCCTGCCACTGGCCCAACAATCCCATTCGATTTTATTTTACATTTTCCACAAACTTTCATCGTTTGGCTAAATAAATGTTTGCCTGTTTGTCGATTTGGTCATTAGTTGCAGTACTCCCCCTCCCCCTCTCTCACTCTCTCTCTCTCTCTCTCGCACTGCCGAAAATATTGTTATTTAATTGCTTGCCAATTGGTAGCAGCAGCAGTAGCCCAAAGTAGTTCGTTTATCTCTCGCTCTGCATCTGTGTGCACAGTAGCGGCTTTAGTCGCTACGTTTAGTTTAGTCGCAGTTTTTTTAGTCAACGTCGAAATTCTACATAAATTAAGCATGCAGAGCGAGAACATAAATTTTGTAGCTCCAACTTGATTTATTGTTTAAACATTTATTTATACATATGCAGAAGACTTTTTGGCCATAAAAGACGCGCTCTTTGTGTGCCGAGCACGAGCAGCCACAAAGCCAGCAATAACTGAAAATATTAAAATATTATTATTAATTTATGCAAAATGCAGATTTAACTAATTAATTGTAGTCAATGTTCAATAAAAAGTTTCACACACACACGCACACGCACACAATCGTAAAAGCTCGCAGCTGTAAAAAGTAACAACAACAACGACTGCGACGCCGGCGCTGCTGCTATTGCCAAAGCCAAGGCAAAGTCAGTTTCGACTTCGAATTCGAACTCGACGCAGGCTCAATGAAGCGTGCGCAACGCGCTGATGAATGCCTCAAAAATGCGTAAGAGCCGCTAGAACGTGGCAGTCGACACGCAGATACGCTACAAAAATATAATAACTATACATATAAAATACATAAAAAAGTTCTATGAGTAACTGTTAGGTCTGGCATACCCTACACAACTTGCTACACATCTTACTGTTATGCAAATCAAGCACAACTTAAGCCCTATTTAATTGGCCACACAAAACTTTATGCCAGATCTTGGGTTGCTTACTTTTTTTACAAGAAAAAAAGTGTATTTCGATCTGATTTTAATTTTAAACAGTATTTCATTTATTCGTTAATTTAAATATATATTTTTAAGAGCTTTTCACACCATTTATTAATTTATAATTATTTTTAATAATATCAATGCTTCTGCATAATTAAAATTCAAATTAAAATATATAAGGAGCTCATTTCCTATTAAATTTATAGTCGCCTTTCTTTCTTTCTTTCTCTCCTAATATCAATATCGATCGATTGAAATATTAGCAATCCTAATTTAACGTATAACACTGTCATTAATTAACTTTCTTAAGCAAAAAAAAAAAAAAACATACTTATAGCGTTAAGAATTCCTTCGCTGAAAACAGATTTTTGTATATTTTTTTTTTTGTTTAACAGTAAAAATTATTATCCAGTCAAAAATAGTATGATTGGCAACCCTAGTCGCAGGCGACACGCAAATACGCTACAAAAATGAAATAACTATACATACATACAAAAGTTCTTTGAGTAACTGTTAGTCTGGCATACCCTACACAACTTGCCACACATTTTACTGCTATGCAAATCAAGCACAACTTAAGCTCTATTTAATTGGCCACACAAACGCTTTGTGCCAGGCCTAATACCCGGCGCAGAGTATAGAAGGCAACAAAATCGTTAGAAAACTCGCGCGCGATTCGCAAGCGATTTCTAAGCGTCAGATCGCACTCTCTCGCTCTCTCTCTAGTGCTTTCGCTCTCCCGTGCTTACACTCTCGCGCTGTTTGCACAACTGTCACTGGGCAAAAAAAGTAATGAGAGAGCGCAAAAAAATGGCACTGCGTGCGTGTGAGAGAGCGAGAGCGGCAGAGTGAAAGAGCGCGCGTTGTACAGCGCGCAAACGTGCAGGCGAGTGCGGGACAGCTGCAATTGCATATTAATGCACGGCAAAATGGGAGTAATTAAATTTAAATAAAATAAAATTTAAATAGATGCGCGATTATTACTTAAATTACTTATTTAAAGCCGCTGCTCTTAGTCAGCCTCAGAAAGTAAAACATAAACGTAAAATGCAGCTATCAGTTTTTATTATTATTATTTTTTTTTTTTTGGGAGCACTCAGCGGCAGCGGCAGCTGATCCAAAACTTGTTCCCGGCTGCGTAGGGCTAAAAGCAGCAGCAGCAACATAGACATGGTTAAATCCGAAAACCAATTTTCAGAGGGGTGGAGGAGGGGGGAGGGCAGATAGAGCTCGCGGAATGTCGTCGAGCGTCGAACGCTTTGAAATTTAATATGAAAACGTTGTCTATGCAAATGAGTGTTGCCACCTGTTTGTGTTTTTACGGCCAGTGGCAGCAGCAGCCACAGCAGTCGCAGCAGCATCCCCCCAAAAACGTTATTGGCTGCAGTCGATACAACCCGAAGCGATCCCATTTGCTCCCATTCGCTGCGAACGATCTATCAAGTGGCATGGATACTGTTAAGTGTGCCTGTGTGTGTGTTTGTGTGCGTGTGTGTGTGGATAATCTTGGTGGGAAAAACGTGAGAACGATCTTGTATGCAAATCACTTTCAGCCGTTTTGGAGCACACACACACCGACACACACACACACACGTAGTCCAATAAAATATACGAAAACTAAAACGAAGAAAGTATTAAAATGAAATTTATTTGGTATGGGGCGAGCCACAGTTATAATAAAACGCGTCTGGGAGCGCACACACAAAGCCCAATGTTTGCCAACAACAACAAGAACAACAACAGCAACAACAACAACAACGACTGTAAAACACAAACAGTCAACGGTCTTTCGGGGCTCGGGCCCCCAGAACAAAGATCGCTGGCATCGAGATGCTGCCTGGGATTGAGTTGAAACGCGCTGATCGCACCGCGCCGCGTCGCGCCACGCCACGCCGCCGACTTGAGTTCAGTTTTGTGTTTTGTAGTGTAATAAAGTGCGACATTTTAAGTCGTCGGGCTGATCGCGGTAATAACTTGTCAACACCGCGCCGCAACAATATAACCATTAAAAGTGTGAGGCAGCATGAGATCCGTTTGGGGCTGCGTCATCGGTATGAGAAAAAAAATATATTTATATAGATACGATATAGCATACTATATAATATATGGCATTTCTCTGCGAAAAAATACCAATTTTTCAACGCCAATTTTTCTAAGCTTCCTTTATAGAATATTTATGGCTCTCGCCCGCGACTTTTCTTTTCGCACTTGCTGGAAAACAATTTCCAATTGAATTGAAAATGCAAAGACAAAGCTGTAAGAGTATTTTTTTTTTTGGGTTTTTTCTTTTAGCATTTCTCTGCGAAAAAAATAGCAATTTTCCAACAGCTTACTATATATAATATATATGGCTTTTATGTGCAGCGACTTTTCTATTCGCTGAAAAACTATTTCCAATTGAGTTGAAAATGCAAAGACACAGCTACTTTTTTTTTTTCTCTTAGCATTTTTCTGCATAATTTTCCAACGGCTTGAAAATTGAATTTTTCCTAGCTTACTATATAGAATATATATGGCTTTTAGAGACAGCACACTCGCCCGCGACTTTTCTTTTCGCACATGCTGGAAAAACAATTTCCAATTGAGTTGAAAATGCAAAGTCAAAGCTTTAAGAGTTTTTCGTTTTTTTTTTTCTCTTAGCCATAAAAACGTTGGCAGCTCGCTGGGCCTATTGGCCGTAAAATATTTTACGATGTTACGCCAACAAAAGCAACGTCCAGCTAATCCGCCATATAAGTGCCGTCTTCACTCGCGCTCTCGCTCGCTCTATCTATATATACATATATATATAGCCTGGACTGTCTGCCATCATAATATTTGGCTATGCCAAAAGCGCGCTCGTCTGTGTCCGCGCCGCAACTGGATTCTGTCAGCGGGAACTGCAAACGTATCTATGAAATGTATCTGTGTGTGTGTGCGCGATGTGTGTGCGTGTGATGTGTGAATATGTTGTGAAAATTGAATGGCATATGCACATTTTGTCGCCAGTGATAAAATTTAATAACGCTGATAAATTTGGCAAAAACATGTTGGGCCATTGACATAAAGCGGTAATTAAGTTTGCTGACTCGCAGCGGGCCCGACGTGGCTCACACACTGCAGCAGATGCAACCAGCACGACGACGGGGAGGGGGGGTAGCCCGAGGAGCAGCAGGCGGAGCAGGTAGATGCAGCAACGTGCAAAGTGCTGCAGCTACAGTGAAGACTGGCAGTGGGAGAAGAAGATAGCAGAAGTTTCTAGCAGAAACTTTATTTCTTGTCCTCATTTTTTGCACACAAACTCTAGCCTTTCTTTTATGAAAATTATTTGTTGGTTCATAATGGGCACAAATGGCTTAAAAAACACTTTACTACAGTTAGAAACAATACCAAAAATATATTAGATCATAGCAAAAGTATTATTTAGTTCACAATAGTCTCAAACTACTTGCATTTATAACTCTTTAAATTTATCTATGTTTACTTAAGTTAATATATAAATCAGTGCGATATTCCCTTTCTTTTATAGTAAAATAACACTTTTTTCTACTACTTATAATGTTGAACGTATCAAAATTACATTTTCATCAGTTTTTTACAGTTTCCGTATGGCAACAAATTTAAAAACTCTACAAAGATCTTAGCCTATAGTTTACCCCAACTTCTTTCCTTTAGAAAAACCTTTAAGCTTATACTTTTCTTCTACAGTTTATTTATTTTTTGCATTTTTTTTCATTTTATTAATATATATTGAAGTATTTTAAATAATATGACTTTTCTATAACTGTATATCTTTGCCTATACCTTTACTATATCCTTCTCAATATGGAATATTTTTTGAAAATTTTTTCGTCTCGTCTATCATACTTTACGTATATTTCAATATTGAAAATACTATGAAGTTTCCGTTCCTTCTCTATATTTTTATCTATATACCGCAACATTGAACATTCTTTGAAAATCTTTTCGTCTTCTTAAACCTATACTAATTTAGTAAAGAATAGAAATCTTGTACTTTTTTCTGTTCCACAAAGAATTTTCAATTTTCCTCTATTTGATATATTCTACCAGTTTGCTTTCCAGCCAGCACCCACTGTATTCCCATAGAAAAGCTTTCGTTTTGGCCGCCTGCACGCATTTCTTTCCCGCCTCAATGTTGTCCGTCCGCTGTCCGCTGTCTCTGTTTCAGTTTCTGTTCTCTTTGCTGCAGTTGTTATGGCGGCCATTAATTTGATTGGATCAATGGGTGCGACAACAGCTAAAGCTGTGGCTATAGCCGCAGTTATAGCCCCTCGACTATGGCCACAGACAATGGACTCGCTGACACTCGCCTGCGCGCGACCCGTGAAATATTTGTAAACATTTAAGCAATTTATGGCCGGACGACGGGCAGGCAGATCGAAAAGCTGAAGCCTAAAAATCCGTATTTATACATATGTATATATCTGAGTATATGTTAAAATCTGCATATTGCGCCTGGAACGTGGGCGTTTCACGCTTCGTTTTCATTCATAAAGCGCCGCTCATTAAATAACAATCAACAGCGACGCCGACGTGTAAATTGGCATTCAAATCATTTTCAATATTTTCAAATAATCGCTCCCACGCCGAAATCCAAAAATGTCAGGCTGCCCCTTGCCAAGTAGCTCTAATTAAGCGAGCGAGCTGCCTTCGCGGGAAGTGAGAAAAACCAGTTAAGAAAATATCTTTTATCTTGCATCTTTTATCTGCTGATAATTTTCATGGTTTATAAATCAAATTCGAAGACTTTGGCTGGCGCTTAGGGCTGCTGTTGTTGTTGTTGTTGTCATTTCTATTGTTACTTATATTATTATTATTATTATTTATTGTATTATTTTTACTGGCGATGTTCATTTTGAAAGCGCCTTAAATAGAGCCCAAAAGGCCTTAGGAAAACATTCGCCAAACTGTCGTTGCGGCGACAAGTGGCTTAACACACAAGCACAACGTATATGTGTGTATATGTGTGTGTGTGATATATGTACTTACTTACATATAGTATTGATACAGGTTCGATTTGGAGGTTTTTGTTTTCGGCTTTGTCATCGGAGCCTGCAACATTCTCACGCTCTTTACGTCTCTTGATTTTCGTGTATTTGTCCCTCAAAGTTGACAAGTCACCGAGCCAAGGGCTTTTGTCTCTCGCTCTCATTCACTCTCTCCCTCAGCCTCTCACTCTCTCTCTCTCTCTCTCTATCGATCATTCATCGATCTCACTCGCTCACCGTGCGTGCTCCCCATTGATGATGATCGCTCAATTTGCGCAATGACGTGAAAATGGTCAGAGCAATTGTCAGAGTGGTTTCTCGATCGCCATTCAATGATCTTCAGTTCCATCGATCGATCGCTCGATCGATCTTCTGGCCCTTCCGAAGATGATACAGTTCTTTTCTTTAGAAAATGCACTCTTTATACTTTCGTCGGCTACTGTTGAAGCCTGCGACGAGTTTAGATCAATAGCTAAGTCGGGCAATCGATTAGTTAGGGCTACCCACACTCAAACATTGTCAGATACATATATATATATACATATATAGTCTTTATATATCTGTGTGTTTGCTCGCACACCTCTCTCGTGGCTTGTAAATTTTATTGCATACTCTTCAGCGTCTTTCTGGTTCTTCGCTCATTCTTTCCACTGCTTTTATAGTTCTATGTTGCCTTTTGTATCGCTCGCTTCGCTTCGTTTCATTTATATGGTCAGTCGTCCGTCCCTCGGATCTGTCTGTCCGTCGGTTATTTATGACATCTGAGCAAAAGTTGCAAGGTGCAAGTTTTGTTTATGGAATTTTTATGATTGCGTAGACAGCGATCTCAACTGAACGAACTGAACGGACGAACGGACAAACGGACAAGCGGACAGAGCCAACCCGCCGCTTATATAATACGATATTTCCCGACTGTCAAGTCGAATTGAGCCATATAAATGTCGTATATGTAAGCAAGGGGGCCCCCTCGATCGATCTTATCTAGTTCCCAATAATCTGAAGAGCAGCCGAGAAACCCGCATTGCTTCTGTCTGTCTGCCGGGCCCTTCGCCCGGCCTTGCGTCAGTTCGCAAAGTCCGCAAGTTGCGCTTATCAAAGCATCTGAGAGCCTATAAAATTTGTTAATAATACCTTTTGTTCGTTCATTATATACAGATTTTTAAACATTTCATCTGGCATTTTAGCATTTAATCCGAGTTAATTTCCCGACGTTTCTTTCTTCTCTTATCAGATTTGACTATTCTTGTGACAAGTTTAATAAGCAGATGTTGTAATAAATTTTAACGGTAATCGGAGACAAAGCAGTGGGAATACAATAAAGACACGAGATATATATGTAGTATAATATTGTCTGGTATGACAAGAAATATTCGCAAATACTAAAAAAAATTTAAAGAAAAAGAATATCGAAAAATACAATTGCAGTGCAACGAAAGAAACTGACTGAAGTATTTTCCATAAGAGGAATGGCAATACTTCAAAGAAAATACAATATATTTTATATGATATACTTACCAACTTCTACCAATTTGCAGTCATCATTTTCAAAACAGCTTGAAGAAGCTGTAAAATATAAGCAAAGGCAGAAGGAAAGTTTTAAAACAAAATTATATTTAATTTCTTAAAGAAAACTCTTTGTTTTCCAAAGTATTTTCAGTTTAAATTTTAAAGCCGCATTGAAGAAGTTATTTAAAAACAACTAATGCAGTTTTTTGAAATATAATATTAATAAAATATCTTAAAAAAAACTCTCCACTTCCAGTAGGGCTTACGAAATTTTTTAATCTATATGACTATTGCGATAAACTGTAATTAAATTTCTTAAAAATAATATTGTCATTAACTTAGGGACATTACATTTCTTAAAAATAATTTGGAAAGTAACTCATGTAAATTTTCAAAGGAAAACAGTAAAATTTCTAAGCCATAAATCGATTTTAAAGCTATTGGGTAAATAAATAAATTAAGATTTAAGCGATTATAGTACTTTAAAAAGTAATTCCCATAAAATTCCCCAAAAAAGAAACCACTTCAATTGCCGCATTTGCAATTGCCATGCCCGGTTCGACTTTAAAGCACTGTGGATGGCATCACAAAATGGTCCACTGGGACGAGATTTATGCAGCGCCCGGTGCCCGGTGCCGGTGGTGTAACCTCAGCGTTCACGAGTAAATTACAGGCAAATGACATGCTCGCCAAATGCCACTTCTCGGGCTCGAAGCGACGCGACGCGACGCGACTCGGGCTCGGCTACTCCACTGACAGCGGACATATTTCGAGAAGTGGGCACAGACATGACAACAATAACAACAACTGCAACTACACATATGTAGCTGTGTGTGTGTGTGTGTGTGTCATAACGGGCGTCGGGAAAACACCCCGAACCCAGGCAGGGACAGACAAGAGGCAAGAGGCAGGAGACAGGAGCAGGCAGGCAGCTTCTGCGTTCTGTGAAAAGTTAAACGAAAGTGACAGGCAGACAGGCAGTTGGGCGAGGGGAGTGGAGGGGAGGTTGTACCGACTGACAGGCAGGCAGGCAGCGCGCAGGCTCGTTGTGGCGCCGCCGCTGTGGGCATTAGGGGAGGGCGCGATTAAACGTGTCACACGAGCGTCGCGGTTGAAAAGTTAAATGGCAGCGGGCAGCGGGCCGCGGGGCGACGCGAGGGGTGCAGCAAAATGAGCAGCAGCCACCATGTTAGCATGTAGTTATAGCTACACACACACACACACGCACACATCAAGTATCTGCCGGCTACATGTTGCGCGTGTGCTTGTCTTCTTGATGGAGGCCATGTTGCATTTTTGGCCATTTCATTTCACAATTGCCACTGGCATTTCCCAAGCCCCTAGCCCTCCCTACCCCCTCTCGCTGCCCATACACCCTGCTGGCGTGTATCTCATAGCTGCTAGCTTGTATCTACAAATTGTCATGCATAATTTGTGAGCAGCAATCGCTGCTGTAGTTGTTGTTAAACCGTTTACCTCGTTGAATATGCCTAAAAATGGTATATTAATTTTGTGCAAATGTATGTTACAAGCAGAAGCAAACCGCCGCGCTGATTTAGCCTTGTCCGTGTGTCCGTTTGTCTGCATGAACATATAGATCTCAACTATTATAAGAGCTAGAGTCATCAAATTTGGCATGGATGTTTCTGTTTAGTATACGCAGATCTGCTTTTCTTCAAACTTTTAGTAGCATGCCCCACGCTTCGGTAAATCAATATTTTCATTTTTGAAGTTAAATACTAAGCAAAGACTATAAGTTACAGCTATGTCAGTTAGCACATGCATTGGTAACTAAAATATTAATGTGCATAGCAAATTACAGCTCAATCGAACAATAAACACTGAAGTTATAGTTATATTATCAAGCTGCTTCTGACCCTTAGCTGTGTTTGTTTTGACTAAATTGGGTGAAAGGTATATCACTGTCGAGTCCGGCTTGTTGTTGCTACTGCTGTTTTCCTTTGCCTGCTTTATATTTGCTTAGTATGCGATATTTCCCTAGTCTGCCAGTCTATATACTTTATTGTCTTATTAATTTGTAGCGTCGCCCTTTGATCTAGCGCCGCGTCGAGGCCTAGTCACGGTCGCCTTTTTGTTTAAATATGTATATGTATGTATGTATTTATATGCCGGTGTATTTGTTGTTTTTTTATTATTTACTTTGTCGACTTTGTGTGTGTTTTTTTGTTGTCAATGGCGGCGGCAACAGACGAATTTGTCAGCCAAGTTAATAACAAGTTGGCATCCGCTCGACTGTTGCAAAAAGAGCGTTAAGCGACAATCAACTGTAGCAACAATTGTTTTGCCAGCAACAACAGCAACAGCAACAGTCGCCAGCAATTAATTTGATAAAAACGGTAAATTTATTTTCACTGTCGATTTGATTAATGGAAAAACAAAATTTGAAGCCGTCGACGTTATTTTTTTTTTTTTTTTGTCTTTTTTAGCTTGGTTTGTTTTTTCCGTTGACAATTCTTTGCTTGTTGTTGTTAATGAATTGAAAATATGCAAAACGGCGGCCATTAATTAAAATTACCTTGGGGCCCTGCACAGCATCCAAATCGAAAGAAGAGAAATTGAAACGTTTTAAAGTGGATAGAAAAATTGAAAGAGATTAAGAGAATTATATAGGAACAAGTTTGAAATTCGAGCGAATTTTGCTACTTTGAAGATTCAACTAATTGGATAATTTTTTCAAATTTGTAAAATGATAAAAAATGTATGATTTATTTAGTTAGGCAACTTTTTATTTCCCTAAATCTATAGAAAGGCAGAAAACTTATGGTTTTATAAATTCGATAATTTTTTTTACAAATAAAAGAATTATTAAATAATTCGACAACTTTTAATAATAAGAAAAACTTGCAAATTGTTAAAAATTATACGAATTTTTAAGAAATAGATAAATACGCCGAAAGTTAAAATTTTGATGGGTTCATAAATCATAAAAAAGACAATATTGACAAAAGAACTAGAGTACTTAAATAAACATAAAAAAGCTTTACCATATATAATTTATGGGGTATATATGTTCACCTATACTTTCGAGAAAAACGTTTAATTGCGATAAACAACTCCAATTAATTTACAACAATTTACAGATCAGATAACGCACTGCTTAATCCCGCGTGTAATTTGCTAATTTCGAACATGGAACAAACAGTTCGAGTTTTATGCGACATTCACGAAAACAAATTTATTTAAATTGTCGACAATTCCTCACGCATTGCACGAACACAGAAAATCCATTTAAAATCAAACTGTATATAGTATAGAAAATATATAGTATAGTATGGCATGGTATCTATACCAAGTTTTGTTTTTTGTACGAAATACCGATAAAAATTTGTTCGAAACACTTTTGAATGCGGCGTAACATGCAGTCCGAAATGAATATTCATGAATATTCACTCGATCGAGCGAACGATCGATGGGCAATAAATTTGTTGAATAAATCTTGGCGAAAAACTCTACGAAATATTGCGACTCAAAACGGTGATCGAGATCGTGACTGCTGACTGTGGACTGGGGGGGGTGGGGGGTTTACTCTACCGAAAATGCCAGCAATTAGCATAAGATTTTCAAATTTATGCTCCGCCGACTTACAGCTGACAATAGAAACTCGTCTGCGGTCTCCTAGTGTTATCTCGGGTCGCCTTTTGATCGTTATTTTTTTTTGTTGTTGTTGTTGTTGTTGCTGTATTTTATTTGCTTTCGGAATTTTAATATACATTAATAAGTTAAATGTTGCAGCGGAGAAATAAAACAGAAGCCGACGGCACATTCGATAGATTTATTGAGCGATTTCAACTGAAAGCATAACAAAAGATACAAACCAGGCGCTACGATTAGAGTTAAGATCAGCTCTCGCTCGATCGTGATCCGGTTCGCTGCGAAGATCAAACGAGCCAAAAACGTAGCTTATAAATTTCCATCTCTATCTCGCTCTATCCTCTATCTGACTATCTCCCTCTGTCGCTGTCAGTCTGTAAAACAATTTGCATTTGTCGCTAGAGTGCACTGATCTCTAGCCGGAATACGTCGAGCCATAGCGTAGATACAAGTGTATTTGTAAGCGTATGCATATTAGATACTCTCACATTTGCATAAATTGATTAATCAAATTTGTCATTCTGTTTGTTCTCTTTCTCTGGCACAGACTGAGCTGCGTTCCTGCGCAGCGTGCGGCGAGCCGATCTCGGATCGATTCTTCCTCGAGGTTGGCGGCTGCTCGTGGCACGCCCACTGCCTGCGCTGCTGCATGTGCATGTGCCCGCTGGACCGACAGCAGTCGTGCTTCATCCGGGAGCGGCAGGTCTACTGCAAGGCCGATTACAGCAAGTGAGTATATATATAAATAGACTATATACTAGGAATATAGTATTTATAAGTCGAAGCGGCCAATTTTTATGTTTGCTCGATTCCCAAGTCCCTCGTTCGATTCGGCATTTATTTGATATTTTATTGGACGCTTTCTTGGCGTTTTCCAAGTACGTATGTATGTGTGTATGTGTGCACAAGTGTTTCCAGCATATTTTCCCACACGTCCGGCAAGTACACGTTATAAAGTCTAAGGTTAATTGTAACAATTCGACAACGTTGCGACTTAATCCCCAAGATAAACAGTCGTCCGACGAGAAGATGCAACCCGGCCAAGCCGACCAGAGCTAGCTGCAAGCAGAGTATCTCACAGATACAGCTGCAGTCAGAGAGATGGAGATGGAGAGAGAGAGATAGAGAGAGATGCTGGCTGGCTGGCTGGCTGGCTGGCTGGCTGGCAGCGCTTGGTCTGTGGCGGAAAACGGTGTCGACGGCCAACGAAATGAAAATAAACAAACAAACGCGCCGTGAGATGCTGTAAAAATATTTATTTTTCAAGTTAAGAATTTTAAGTGTGCACTGGGCGTTGGGCCAAGCTCACAGCGCAGCCTGAAGATGGAGACATCATCATCATCGTCGTCGTCATCATCTGCAGCTACAGCTACAGCTACAGCTCCATCTGCAGTCCAGTCATCCATGCGCTGGTAGGGCCAGCCAGCGCGTCCGTACATTGTTGTGCTTGTAAAAATAAGCTTAAAAGCTAACAATAAGCTGCCAAAGTTGCCAACTCATTTGGAAAAACGCGGCGAGAGAGCGACAACTTCCGCCTGCGGGAAATACGTGCAGCGAGAACGCAAGCGAAACGCGCACGAAACGCGCACGAAACTCTACAGAAACGCATACGAAACGCGCGCAGCTGTTGCACACTGCCATAGCGCGTATATATATATATATAAATATATACATATATATTTACTAATATTTATATATACTCCTATACCTGCTGCATTTCAATCAACTACCATTTCCGTTTTTTTTACGTATTTTTTTTTTTTTATATTTTTATTGCAGAAATTTCGGCGCCAAGTGCTCGAAATGCTGTCGCGGCATCTCCGCCTCGGACTGGGTACGGCGGGCGCGCGATCTGGTCTTTCACTTGGCCTGCTTTGCCTGCGATCAGTGCGGCCGGCAGTTGTCCACCGGCGAGCAGTTTGCGCTCATGGATGACCGTGTGCTCTGCAAGGCTCATTATCTCGAGACGGTCGAGGGAGGCACCACATCAAGTGACGGTAAGAGCGTTGTAGCACTGGAGCAACAGTAGCCGAGTGGCTGCAGAAAATGGAGCACAACCAAATTGGCGACAACGAGAACGGCAACAAGTTGGCAACAACGCATGTTGCATGCTTCGCTGCCGGCGACGCTGCGCTGCTGGCAATTTGCCATGCTCCGGAAGCGCCACACAGTCGCCATGGCCAGTGCCAGTGCCAGTGCCAGTTCCAGTGCCAGTGCCAGCTCCGGTCTCTGGCCTGTGCTCCTGATGAAATCGTGTCATAACTGAGGCGTGCAGCGCGTCAAAGCCGCGACGCGCCAGCCGACGTGATCGGCTTGAGCATGTCGCGTCGCGGCTTGTTGTGCACCTTGTTGTTGTTGTTCTTGTTCTAGTTATACACTTGCAGCGGTTATACTTATTTTGAGCAGTTGCTTGCAACAGTAGAAAACAGCTCTGATCAATATTTTATTTATTTTGGCTCAGCAGCAACCGTTAGCAAGAAAAAACCTTGTCCGTTTGTCCGTTGGGGCTGTTGTAATGCTGACTAGTCGCTCAATTCTGTAGCTATCTTAATGAAATTTGGCACATATACTACTTGCTACGGCAGGCATTAAATAAGTTGGAGCGAGCTCGCTCGCAGCGATATATCGTATAGCTATCGGCTGATTTTCGTTATTCTTCAAGTTATTGTAACCAAACTTGCTACATATTAATTTAATAGTAATAGTAGCAATACCTACAAGTGGCATAAATATCGCTCTACTATAACATATAGCTGTCATAGGAATAATTGGCCGATGCATGGATTTCTGTATGAAAACTCACTAAAATCCTCTTACTATATCCTACAGTTATATTAAAATAACTTAAAAAATAAGTATATAGAATTTTGTAAGGGTATTAAGTGTTCGACATGTCGTAGCTAAAGTTCCATTCTAGTTGTGCCTCTGCTTGTTGTGCTACCTACTCTTGTTGCTGTTGCTGTTGTTGTTGTTGCTGTGGACCACCAGCAGGCGGGCCATAAAGCAAACGCGACTATAAACTATAAACACTTTTGACATTTTCAATTTCGGAGCACTGTCAAAATGCTTTTAGGCCCGCGCTTAAGCACGTTCGCTAGCCCTTACCCAGTTGCCCCTACTTCTCTCCCACTCGCTCACTCTATATATGTATTTATGTTTCTCTCTCTTTCTCTCAGATGGCTGTGATGGTGATGGTTATCACAAGAGCAAGACGAAACGCGTGCGCACCACCTTCACCGAGGAGCAGTTGCAAGTGCTGCAGGCCAACTTTCAGATTGACAGTAATCCGGATGGCCAGGATCTGGAGCGCATCGCCTCGGTGACGGGTCTGAGCAAGCGTGTGACGCAAGTTTGGTTTCAGAATTCGCGTGCACGGCAGAAAAAACACATACATGCTGGTAAGAATAAAAGTAAGTAGTGGATTAGTGCAGCATGCCCCCCCAAACCACTGCCCCAACAATCCCAACTCCCTCTAGACTAGTCTAGTGCAGTAACTATTTATAGCGCTACCAACTCCCAATAACTATAAATCGCTCTAGCTCTCGCTCTCTCTCTCTCTCTCTCTCTCTCTCTCTGCCTTGTTCAACCATGTTGCTAATCAAGTTTTTCGATTTTCTGTTCTGTTCTCGACAAACGATTTCTGATTGCAGTACGCGAACCGGAAGGAAGCTCATTTGCGCGTCATATTAACCTGCAGTTAACGTACTCGTTTCAGAATAACGCACCAAATCCCATGCATATGAATGGCAGCAAAGGGTCACTCTATCCAGCGCATGGTGAGCCCCGCGAGAGCAACACTCTACCCAATTAATTACCACTAAACTAATCAAATATATTTTTTCTCTCTTGCTCTCTCCCTCTCTGGGTAGAATCCTCCATGGATGAGTTGTCGCAGGACTCGAGCGTGCACTGCATGCCCAGCGAGGTGTGACTGGAGCAGTCGGCGCCGGCGCGTGCGCATCGCTAGCGCCACAGCCAGATCGATTACGATCGAAGCAGAAACGTCCTTTCCTAGTCAAAATTTTATGTAGAGCATACGTCAAGCAAACGGCGTAAAAGAGCGCCAAGCAAACTGCAGAGAAACCAGACACAAAGCGAGTAAAAATAGCAAAAAAAAAAAAAAAAAAAACGCAAAAGTCGCTAAAAACGATCGTATTTAAAGCATAATCAAAGTACATCAACAACAAACAGCTGAAGCTCTGAGCGAACGGCGAAACGTACCCAGTCCACACACACACACACACAATCACAATCACATACACAGACACTCCATTCACACGCATACACACTCAAATCTCAGCATACATTCCTGCATAGCCTGTAAAAACCTAAGCTTAGTTTAGTTAATTTAATTTAAATGAAATTTAAATTTAATTTAGTTTAATGCGTAATTTCTAAGTGTTTTGCTGCTGTCTCGCTCTAACTTTCTCTCTCTCTCTCCCTCTCTATATCTGCCTCTCTCTCTCTCGTTTAGTTGTTAGTTGATCTTAAGTGTAACAAGTAAAACTGCAGCTGCTTGCCAAGGCTTTTGTAACATATTTATATACACACATACCTATAGCTATACACGTATATATATATACACACATATATACGCTATATATACTATATAGTCTATATAGTGCGCCTACTCGTATCGTGAGAAACGTTGTTATTGTTTATTTTCTTGTTTTTTAAATGTATAAAGAATACCTATATATACGATAGATGTACACACACACACACACACATACACACACACACACCTGGCCAGGCATTTTGTACATAGTTAAAATAGCCGAAATTGATAAGCAGAACGAATCGATTTAACGCTAAACTAAACATTTAGTTAACACAAATTATAAACTACAATTAATGAATGAATCGAAATCAATTAAAATGAGAAAGAAAAACCTTTTTAAAAACAAATCCATCAAAATTGTATTTTCAATGGAAGCGAGGAGAAATGTTATGGTTTTCGTAGGGTGACCATAGCGAAAGCGTACGCTGGGTAAGTTTAATAATTTACTGTGAGAACTCAATTATGACAAATGGCTAAAAAGTTCTTGCGTATGCTGTGGGAATTTCGCTTTTAGGGTGACCATTGCTTTGGGTTGCCCGTTAAGCTTTTATTTATAATAATCTTTTAAGTGAAAATGCATACAGACTAACCAAGTTTGTGTTTATTTAATAAGCATTTGTGTCATTTAAAGAGTAACCATAGCAATAAAGTTTGGTATGGCAGCATTTGCAAAAACTTTGCAAGCCTGTGTAGGAGAGACATCAGTTAATTTTTGGGGTGACCATAGTCGTACTAGAATTAGGTATTATATTTTAGATTATATTTTTATTATAAAAAATAAATACAAACTTGTCAAAATTGTATAGAAAATAAGCATTTTACAAGTTTTTAGAGTGACCATAGGCAGGAATAAAATTTTGTCGATTAGCTTTTTAATTGTTAACAACTAAAAAATTGTTAAACTTATAAAAACGTTGTAGGAAAGATATCAGTTTATTTTTCGGGTGACCATATTCAAGAAAGCATTTAGTATTTGCCTATTTTTGTGCGGCAACAGCAATTTTGAAGCTCTTAACCGTATAAACCGAGTATAAGCTATATGAATAACATGTATTAAAGTTGAGAAAATCTTTAAAATGACTTAAACCTCACTGCTATTAAAAATTAAATATTTTTGAATACATTTTTTTTCTAAACATTTTTTTTTTTTGATAATTAATGAAGAGCACCCTCCCTAGTTCAAATCCCTTCTATTGATATCAACAAAGTTGCTCAGCAAATAATGCAGCCTGCCAGCCTAAAAGCGCAAATATTTGTCAACGGTTTGAGCTTTAAGCTGCGATCGGCAGAGCTTGATCAGCTTGACTGATCAATCAGCTTGAGCGCACAGCAATTGCGCGCTAATGTGTCGCCCAGCGCGATTTCCGGTTGAACTTGAAGCTGCAGTTGAAGTTGAAATTGAAGCTGCGCAGTTGCCGTTGCCGTTGCAGTTGCAGTTGGCAGTGCTGCAGCAACTGCAGACAGCAGACAGTGTGACGACCAAGATCAAGATTGAAGAGTGAGAAAGAGAGAGGAGGAGACACTCGGCAGACGCGTCGTCTCTGCACGTCGACACTCTCAAGTTGCCAGTCATGTGGCAGCATTCTAGTGCTGCACTCGAGGCGCGGCGTTAAGTGCACAGGCGATCGTATTAATTGAATTATAAGCCTAGATTATGCAAAGATTTCCGGCCGCCGACAGCAGCAGCAGCAGCTGGACGGCAATTTGTGTGGATCATCATCATCATCATGATCATCAAGATCATCGTGTAGAGCTGGGCGGGTGGCTCAGTGGATCGCTGACTCGATCGCTGACTCGATCGCTGGCTCGATCGCGTGACTTGGCATTTGCAGGACTGCACTTGTTTGTAATTTCTGTTGATGTTACGATATTGTTCGCTGCGATCGGGAATGGAACGCAGGCCCATTGCTGCGTCTACAACACGTTACAAAAATATCAACAAATCGTCATCATTAATAATGATCACTTCAGGCTACACACCATCCACACACACACTCACACACAGTGATCGCAGCGAGTGCCTGCTATCAGTATTTTTTTGGTGGTTCATTTGTCAAATTTCACCGCGCCTCTGAGATCGACAACAAGATCGAGAGCTCAAGATCTTCAGATCGATGTTGTTGCTGCTGCCGCTGCCGCTGTTGCTGTTGTTGTTGTTGTTATTTGAGCAAACATTCAACACTTGAGGCAAGAGATTTTCGTGGCAAGCTACAACAACTCAATTTCAATTCCAATTCCCAGTTGCCAGTTGCCAGTTGCGAGTTGCCCGTCCCCAGTCGCATTCCCACTTCCATTCTCGCCTCTACCATTCTCCCATTCTCTCTCTCTGTCTCTCCCCATACCCAATTCCCACTTGCCCGGCAATGAAATTATGAATGATGTGATACTTTTGCCATTGAGATGTTTTCACAGTCGCGGGCGCATGACATGCCCCAGCCATATCTTATTTGCTATATCTTCACATCGGACGGAACGGAACGGAACGGGTTGCCTGCCTGCCTGTCTGCCTGCCTGCCTGCCTGCCTGCCTTATGATCGAATCTTGGCCTGGAGTTGTTGCTGTTGCTGTTGCTGTTGCTGCCGTGTTTGTGTTATTTCTGCTGGAAATGAGCGATCGCGTGCAATAATTTGTAGAGCTGTTGGAGTCGCTCGAGCAGCGAGAAGCTGCTGCACTGCCGCTGCGGCTCTTGCTGCACAGGCTGCACACATCATTTTTCAAAATCATTCAAACACTTGTTAAATATTTTCTTAACCGATTGATGATGATTGTGACTCTGCATCGATTCCGTGTTGGATGCAGAGCTGCGTAGCTGCGATTTACAGACAAAACAGACAGACGGGCGGACAAGCGGACAGGCAAACGGACAGAGAGACAAGCAAGCAGAACGACAGACAGCACGAAAGCGAGGCAGAGAAGCAAACAGATAGAGATTAAGGTGGACGAGCAGACAAAGCGACGTGCGGACAAGCAAACAGGCAAACGGACAAAGAGTCAAGCGAGCAGAACGACAGACAGAACGAAAGAGAGGCAGACAGATGGAAAGACAGGCGGATAGGCAAGCCAGCAGAACGACAGACTGAACGAGAAAGAGACAGATAAACAGACAGACAGAGCGACGTGCGGACAAGCGGACAGGCAAACGGACAGAGAGACAAGCGAGCAGAACGACAGACAGAGCGAAAGAGAGGCAGATAAGCAAACAGATAGATAGACGGGCGTATGAGCAGTCCGAGCAACGTGCAGACAGGCAAACGGACATGCAGACAGAACGAAAGAGAGGCAGATAGGTAAACAGATAGAGAGATGGGCGGACAGACAAGCTAGCAGAACGACAGACAGAGCGAGCAAATGACAGATAAATAAACAAAGAGAGGGACGTGTGGATAAGCGGACAGGCAGAGCGATATGCGGACAAGCAGACACGCAGGCGAACAGACAGACAGACAGTGAGGCAAGCAGAACGACAAACAGAACGAGAGAGACAGACAGTCAGAGCGACGGGCAGGCAACGGCAGGAATACAAAGAAATTGCTTGACAGACGGGCAGACAGAGCGGCAAATGGACAGATAAATCGACAGACAGACAGGCAACGTGATGGACAGAGCGGACAGAGAGAGAGAGAGAGAGCAGACGGACATACAGTGAGTGAGAGAGAGATAGAAAGAGAACGACAGACTGGCAGGCAAGGCGGCAGATGGACAGACAAATCGACAGACAGACAGGCAAAGCGATGGAAAAACGGACAGAGACGGGCACAGCTAGAGGGATAGTGGGACAGGCAAGCGGACGGGCAGACTGACATATAGATTGGCATACAGAGAGTGAGAAAGAGAGCTAAAAATTGAACGACAGACTGGCAGGCAGAGCGACAGCAAACAGAGAGGCAGACAGGCAAATAGAAAGAGCGAAGCAGAGAGATCAAACAACAAAACTAGCAGACTGAGCAACAGGCAGATAGAAAGACAGAGTGAGAAAGAAAGAGAGACAGACAGGCAAGCAGGCAAGACTGAGCAACAGACAGGCAGGCAGGCAGGCCGACAGACAGACAGAGCGACATTCATCCTGCCACACAAACATATTTGTGTTTATCAATAGATTCTCGCATTTGCCGGGCCATAATAATGATGAATAAAGGCCAGAACGCAGTCGATTGGCCGAGTTGGCTTGCAGAGGCATTGACTTATTACGATTTGTTGGCCTTTTCACGTCGTGGAAATTAATTGATATCTGTGGTATGCGGCGCATTGTTATGTGGCCCATGCCACAATGTCTGGGCCGCGAGTTGAGATGCGAGCTGTGAGAGCCGCTGACATGCGGCCACTTTTGGCATTGATGATCGATTACAGAACGTGCCGCGCCGCCTCAGAAAAAAAGGGGGTCAAGTGTGTGGATGGAGTTGCAGTTGGTGTCGGTCTTGGTGTTGCAGGCTGTTGATGCATCTGAATCTCCATCTGCATCTGCTGCATTGATGACGACGATTGCGTATGCAAATGTGTGTGCAACTCTTTGGCTGTAATCTGGGACTATTGGGCCCATCAAGGGGGGCAACAAAAGACAGCTTTCAACACTTTGTGAGGACCAACCTCAGCGCTGATGATGGGCACCGGCGCACTCTGCCCCCGCTGTCCGCTCCTACTTATGCCTCAATGCCGCCCTGCGAGCTGTGAGTCATGCCGCTTGGCATTTTAATTGATTTTGTCCGAATAATCTTGTGGCATGACTTCAGTCGAGTTGCCTCCCTTTTGTTGTTGTTGTTGCCAAATGCCGCATAACTCACTGGCACACGTCCTGCTCCTGCCAAGCACGTACAGCTCCAGCTACAGCTCCAGCTCCAGCTCCAGCTGCAGCTCACCTAGGCTGGACGCCAGAGATTGGACATTTATCATGCTGCATGGTGCACCTCTGACTGCTCGGACTGCTGCGTAGGCGTTGTCTGTTGACCACTGAGTTCACGCCGCGTCTGTCTCTCTCTCTCTGTGTGTGTGTGTGTGTGTGTGTGTGTGCGTGTTTGATTTCCCTCTCCCTTGTGTGTGTGCGTGCCTTCATTGGGCGTTGGAGCACGTAAAAATGTAACACCAACTGCGAACGCGAGGCGACTTACGCAGCAGTGCTGTGCGGCTGGCTAAAAAATGGCTAAAAGTCAATTGCAGCACGTGGCGTTTTTTCTAGCTATGCAAGCACTAAAATCTGCTGTGCTACCAATTTAGCCATACAATAGTAACCATGTAGCTTTATTTTAGCGGTTTTCAACTGTTCATTTCAGCATGATTAATGTCTTAGATTATTTTATACCTCTTTGTGCACAGTGCACGTGTTTTAGTCATTTTTGCATAGCATATTACATGGCTATAAAATAGCTTAAAGTACTCTCCAGTTTCTAGCTCATATATACTAAGTTCTAGTTTATTTCTGCCGCCTGTTTAAGTTGCAATAGTTATCCCAAATATTAGCTTATAATTTTTAGCTTATTTCTGCCGCCTGTTTAACTTGTAATAGTTGTCCTTAATATTATTGACAGTTTCTAGCAGTTTTTATACAAATATATTTGTCAGATTTCAGAGCAGTTTCCTGTCAATGACATACAGATTTTTTTAATTTTTTATTTTTTTTTAATGCTGCCAATTCTTTGCAATTTTTGACATGCAACTCAGCTATAATAAGGCTGAAAATTGTAATTTTCGCATATTTTTGTTATATTATTAGTATTTATTATATTATTTTATAGCTATTCAGGTAGCCCTGCGTTAATTGCCGCTGTCTTGTTAGCTAATAAATATTTACTATATAGATTAATTACTTAGCGGTTTCTTGCTATTTTTATAGAATTAAGTTTTTTCAGCACAAATCAGTTTTATTTTAATCTTTATTAATTTATATAGTTTTCTTGGTGTTGTATTTTGTGTTTAATACGTATTTTACGTTTTATACTTTGCTTATAATTCTACATTTCTAGCCATTTTTAATATGTTGTATTTCAGTATCATTCTTATTTTACTTTATAAAACTAGATAAATTGTAAAGCAGTAATTACAGCTTATATAGTTTTATTGGTAATGTATTTTTTGTTTATACCGTTTTTATTTATTATACTTTGCTTAATACTCCAAATTTTTAGCCATTTTATAATGTGTTGTATTTTATTTTCATACTTATTTTATCTTACATACGTTCTTTTTAGTCAGTTTTTTTTTTTTTAATATCAATTTTTAGTATATTTTATTTATTTTACTTTATTACCACTTGTTTTCAGTTTCATACTTATTTTGCTTTGTAAACTTTTCTTGTTAGCCTTTTTTTAACCAATTTCCATTGCATTATATTTATTTTACTTTATTTACTTTTTGATTTATTTTAGTTTCATGCTTATTTTACATTAATTATTCTTATTTTATTTTAGTTTCATACATTTCTGATTATTCAAAGCTTTGCCGTTTTTTTATTTATTTTTTTTTTAATACTTTTCATATTATTCAAATTTTTTAGCCATTTTTTTTTATAGTGGCGTCAGCTTAAGCATAAAACGCGCAGCTCATTAAATGCGCGACTTTATAGTGCAGCTTTCACTTTTCGGCGCCCGCTCAACGGGACATTGCAGCCGCCGCCGCTGCTCCGCACTTCTGCTGTGCAGTGTACAGCGTGCAGTGTGCAGTGTAGAGAGCACAGTGTTCTGCCAGGCAGTTCTGGCTGCTGGCCTCAACGTTTGCTTAACTGTGCGCGCACAGGACACCCAGCTGTGGTCGCACAGGCCAACAAGCCAAGCGGTTGCTGCCGTAGCTGTTGCTGTTGCTGTTGCTGTTTGTGTTGCAGCAGCAGCAGCAGCAGCAGAAGACAAGACAACAACATCTGACGACGACAACTTTGCAGTTCGCCTCAATGTTTGTGCAAGCAACATTCGCATGCAAGTCAGCAAAGTTTGCATTGACACGCAGCAGCAGCAGCAGCAACAGCAGCAGCAGCAGCACTGGCAGCAGTTGCCACCGCCGAGACGCATTTGCATATGTCGTAGGGGAGTCTGCACTGAAGTGTGCAGGCTTCACCGTTGCTCTGCCTCCAGTTGGTGTCATGCTGCCGAAAAAAAAAGCCAGTTGCAGACAGACGCAAAGTGCACAGCATGGCAAACAGCAGCAGCAGCAGCAGCACCGGCAGCAGCAATGCTGCTGGCCATGATGAAGATGGACGTGTTGCTGGTGGCTTCCCATCAACAGCAGCAACAGCAGCAACAACAACAAGCCCATTAGGCCGCACATAAACTGCATGCAGCGCACTGCGCTCCTGTGGCGTGGTCATGTTGCTGCTGCTGCTGCTGTTGCTGCTGCTGCTACCGCGCCGCGTTGCTGACTTATGGCAATTGCCAATGCAACATTTGTTGCCAGTCGCGCGGGCTTTACCCCCCGCAAACATTTGTTTCAACACGTACGCGCAAATGAGTTTACAAGGTGCGATATTCATGTTGCTCGCAGCGCGGCAATGTTGCCAGCTGCAGTTGCCAGTTGCTGTTACCAGTTGCTGCTGCTGCTGTTGCTGCTGCTGCTGTCCATATTTACTATGCGCCGCATGAGCAACATGTTGCCAAGGCAGCTTAAACATTTACCGGCTAATCGTATTTTTGCAGTTTTATATTAATAGCAGCAGCAGCAGCAGCAGCAACAACAACAACAACAACAACAGCAACACTTGCGTTTGCTGTTGCTGCTGCTGCTGCTGTCGATATGCTGCCTCATTTCTCATTCGCGCGGCAGCAGCTGCCGCTTTTTATATAATTTTAATTAACGCATTCGATGTTGCTGCCGTCGTCGCTGCTGCTGCTGCTGTTGTCGTCTCCTTGCTGCTGCTGCTGCTGCTGTTGATGTTGTTGTTGTTGTCGTCTTTGCCCAACATGCTAAAAGGTGTTAATTGGCGAAATTTCCATGTTGAGTCCAAAAAGAAGCAGCAGAACTTTTGTTGTTGCTGTTGCCTCTGCTGCTGCTGCCTCTGCTGCTGCTGCCTCTGCTGCTGCTGCCTCTGCTGCTGCTGCCTCTGCTGCTGCTGCTGGTGCTGCTGTTGTCGCCTGGAACGTTGTCAACAAGATTTGCTTTATTAGCCACTTTCGGGTGGTGGCCGCATATCCGCAGCAACATGCCACACAGCAGCAGCAGCAGCAGCGGCAGCAGCAGCGGCAGCAGCAACATGGGCTTCGGATTTGTTTTAGTTTTGCTTTAATGAGCTCGAGTCGTTGGCCTGCTCGCACTCTCGCTCTCTCTCTCTCTCTCTCTCTCTCTCTCTCCATTTCACTCTTTCGTCTTTCACTCTCACTAGCGTACTTTATTTTTTTTTAGAGCATTCCAGGGCCTTCTTACTTTTATTATCTTTAAGTCTCTATCACTTCCTTTCGGTCTCACTTTCTCTCTCTCTCTTGCAAGATAGCTATACTTCTCTCAAGATAGCTGTACTTCTCTGTCTCTTATTATGTCTTTCTTCTCTCTCTCTCTCTCCCTTTCGAGATAGCTACACTTCTCTCGAGATCGCTATACTCCTCTAGATCGCTCTGTGTCTCTCATTCTCCCTTTCTTTCTAGCTGATCTCCCGTTTTCTCTTCCGCAGGCGCTCTCCCGTTATTAATCTCTATCTCTTCCTCTTTTTCTCTCTCTCACTCTCTCTTTTTTTCTCTCTTTCTAGCTCTCTCTCTTTCTATCTCTCTCTCTCTCTCTCTCTCTCTCTCTACTTCTCTCAATCCCTATATCATTGCTTCTGTTTTTCACTCTAAATTATCCCTCTCTTTCTCCTGCTATTTATCACTATCTCGTTGTAGAGATAACTCTCTCTGTATCTCTCAAGAATTTATTTCTTTTTCTATTTTAGTCTCACTGTCTCTCTCTCTCTCTCTCTAGTTATTTATCTCTCTCTAACACTCTATATATATTTTTCAAGTTCTCTCTCTCTCTCTGTCTTTCCAGCTCTCTCCATAGTACTCTATATTCATCTATCTCTATCTCTCTCTCTTTCTCTCCCAGAAACAATCTATCTCTATCTGAAGCACTACATCTCTTTCTTTCTCTGAAGTACTTTATCTCTCTTTCTCCCTCTGGAGCACTTTATCTCTTTCTCGGGTAACGTCTCTATCCTTTTCTCTCTCAATCTCTCTCCCGCTTCTTGTATTTTTCGTATTCTCTGTCTCTATTAGTCTCTCTGTGTTTGTCTTGCTCTCTCTCGCGAGGTATGTACCAATGTTTCTACAGCACATTATGTCTCTGTTTCTCACACTGTCTCTCTCTCTCTCTCTCTTTCTAGCTACTTTCTATCTCTCTCGCTCATTCGACATTTTTTTCGCGATCATTTTTTCTAATTAAACCCTTTATCAATTGAAAAAGTGTGAAGGAGGCGTGGCAGACCATATAAAGTATATATATTCTTGATCAGCATCAATAGCCGAGTCCGTCTGAGCGACTATAGCATTCTTTACTTATTTTTTTCTAGCAATTTATGCCTCTACCTCTCTCTCTCTTACTCTCTCTGTATCTCTCTCTCTCCCTCTCTGTCTCGCAGTCCCACTAGTTTTCCCTCCCGCTCTCCGCTCTGTTACAGAGTAAATATTTTCATGGTTTAATTTCATAAATTATGACAATTCCGCGCGACGCTCGCTGACGTTGATCATTGAAATCCCTAAGTTATCGCTCTGCCTATTCACAGCGCTGTCTCGCCGGCTCTCTCTCTCTACTCTCTGCTCTACTACCTTCTACTCTCCTGCCACCTCTGCCCCTGCCAGGCATGCTGTGCTGTCCCTTAAATGAATTATGCTCGCCACAGCAAATCAACTTAAAGTGCGCAGCCTCAACACGACAGGACAACAACAGTGCCAAAAGCTCCTAAATTTTACTTAAGAACATGTGCGTTCAACGCCATCAATGGACTGCCATTGCCACAGTGCAACGGCAACAGCAACAGCAACAGCAACAACAACAACAACAGCAGGAGCAGGAGCAACTGCGAGCAGCGAGTCCGCCAGATGATGACGATAATGATGATAATCATTAACACCTTTTGCCGCACAGAGAGTCAAGCAAGTCGCACAATACGCCCCAACAACATGCGACTGCCATGCGAAAAGCAGCAGCAACAACAACAACAACAACAACATAAGATAAGAGCAGCAACAACGTTGCCAGCAACAACATCTCGAGCAGCAGCAACAACAACAACAGCAGCAACAACATTATGTATACGAAAATAATTCAAAATGAAATTTGCTTTATGATGCGCAACCTGGCGACGTTCCTACGCACAGTGGCACAAAGTTGGGTGAAATTCTTGAAATTAATAAATTTAAAAGTGTATGTAATTTTAAAAACATTTTATAAATAAATAATACGTACATTTTATAAATAAAAGCCGTAAAGACAATATAATTCATATTATTTTTCATAATCTCTAATTAAAATTTGTTTGTGCTTCTGAAAATGTATGAAGTATAATTTATAATTTTTCATTTTTTCATTCATTTCAAACTATGTCATGAATAATGTCCAAATATTTTCTTCAATTGAAGCCCGATTTTTTTGTAAGTCTCCTTAAAATGTTTTATGATACATGCAAAAGTTCTAATACCAGGTCTATGAACATGAAACTGCGTTTTCTTTTACAACTTTGGAGTTTTATTTAAAAAAAAATGGTGACAATTTAATCTTCAAAGTAAGAAGCCACACATATTGCCCATCTTTCGGGCAATTTCTGATTTCCTCGCCAGAAGAATTCCTTTTCCTTGGATCTAAACCAGTCTTCTAGCCAATCCTTAAGGTCTTCATAGGAATCGAAGCGCTGATTGGCTAATCCGTGTCCCAAACTGGCGAACAAATGGTAATTAAATCGCTTTTTAAAAATATTTAAATATTTATGCATAATAATTTCAAATATTTTTTGCTATAAGTAGAAAAACTTAAACATTTAATTGATAAGCCCTGTCTCTTTTTGAAATGTTGAGTTTTTATTATTTATTGATTAATATATTAATTCATTTATTTATGTTATGTACAAATATATACATATTATATTATATTATATATAATTATATATTATACATATATTATTAATTTATTTAAATATTTATATATTTTTGTGTTTATTTATTTACTTTTTATTTACTTATGCATTTACATATTATTATTATTATTATTATTATTATTATTAAATTTTATGAAATATTTCTCTGCATTTTTTTATCAATTTCTAACAGTTTGGCTCCACTGTGCCAGTGAATATCTGCGTTGATATGAAATATGTGTCGCTCGGCAGGCAGCGGAGATTTATCGAGCGCGAAATGTAATACGCGCACAACGACGTGCCAGACCACAGTCCACAGTCCGCAGTCCAGTCCAGCGGTTGAGCTCAGCTTAGTTGACTTGACTTAAGTTTGAGTCCAGAAGTACAATTCGAAGCAGGCAGGCAGGCAGGCAGGCAGGCAGCTCGCCCAGATCAGCGGCCACCGTTTGAATTGGCTTAAGCGATGCCGCCGACCGCCAGGCGGATCGGCGCGCTCTGCAGCGATTCGGCGCGCTTATAAACTGCATCCTGCTGGGCGCACTCCAAAACGGTTGCCCCTGCTCCGGTTGCCAGTTGCCTGCTGCCTGCTGCCAGTTGCCAGTTGCCGGCTGCCGGTTGCCGGTTGCCGGACAACGACTGGACATTAACTAATGCATGCATTTATTTTTTGTTGTGCCCAAAGCCACCGGCGGGCCACTGCTCCACTGCTCCAACGCTCCACTGTGCCATGCAGGCCGAGCTCGTAAGTTGCCAACTGTGGAGCTGTGGAGCGGTGCTCCAATAACTCATGGTGACACTATTAAAGCGACGATTTGTAGCCGCGCATAAAATAAATGCGGATTAGACTTTATAAAGGACAAAATGCTCATGACTGAATTTATGCTGAGAGGCGTGCGTTGAGCCGTGGGCGTGGCATGCCAGCAGTCACTCTTCAGAGAGAGAGAGGGGGGGGGGGGGCTCCATTTAATTGCGATTTCAAAATCGTTGCATGTACACGAATGTTATCAAAATCAGTTGAGTAAATAAACCTAACCAAACTCAGCGCCCGTTCCGATTCCCACTCCGGCGCCGACTCCGACTGCAGCCCGGCTTCAGTTCGAGCTCCTCGCAAAAATAACAAACGTGACAAATTTTGTGAACTCAACGGCGAGGGCCAAAAACGACAACGCAGCAAGCATAACAAAAACTTTGATGCAACAAAACTTTCAACCAAACTGCACACGGAGGCAGCCGTCGTCGTGGGTGTGGCAGCGAGTACTTCGACTATTTGCCATGTAAACAAAAGTTTTTGGCGCAAAAAAACAATTGGAGAAAGAGAATAAAACTCAGTGGCAGATTGTACAAGGATACTCGAAGCTCGAACACAAATACAAGCCCCGAAGCAGCCCGCATCTTCGCCTCGTTTGCCTTGGGCGAAATTGGCAAAAAGAAAACCGTCGAAATGTTTCAGCAACTTGTAAAACAATTCCCATTGTTTAAGCGCCCTACACGCGAAATTCGACAAGTCTATTACAAACTTAACACCAAGACGACGCTGAGCTAGAGAGAGAGAGAGGGAGCGGGAGGGGGTCGGGGAGTTCTGTATTGTTTTAACAAAGGAAGCGTGTTGCCAGACAATAGGCAAATTGGCCAAGTTTTGGCATTTAAATGCACTATAAACAATTTTCTAATGCTTTTCGTATTAGTTTCTAGCAGCAAACTGCCTGCCCGCACATTGGTGCTGCACTGCTTGCGCTCTCGCGACTTGGCGCTCTGTGAGCGAATGAAAGTGCTCCATTTGCCGCCTGCACTCACTCCACTTGCAGTGCATTGTTGTTGCCTATGTGCGCTGTTGCCTTGTGATTTGCTGACAAAGATCAATGCAGTGCGTGGGTGCAAAAGGGACAGCTAGCTGGCATTGTTTGTCGAAGCTCAAAGGAGTGCAGCGCTTTGTGAGGACTCGCTGCGATCGCTGCACTAGGCAAGCGCGTGGGTGAGAACGAGAGCGCGTGCTAGCCCAACGCGCATTCAATGAAACAAAGCGAAACAAACAGTGTTGTTGTTGTTGTTGCTGCTGCGCTAGACGCGCTCGCTCCACATACAGACGAGAGCTTAAAAGCTTTTTTAATTATTCTCAGCAAATAAATAACTTACGTCATTATTATTTCGCTCTATGTTTAATTTTAGAAATTTAGTAAATTATAAAAAAAAATAAAAATAAAATTATATAATAGAAACTTCAAAGCGTTTTAAATTATTCTCAGCAAGTAATTATGCAATTAAATAACTCACGTTATTACTTACTAAATTATATAAATAAAAATAAAATAAAAATAAAAAATAATAGAAATAAAATAAAAATAAAATAAAAATAAAAATTAAATAAAATAAAATAAAAATAAAATTATATAACAGAAACTTTAAAGCGTTTTAAATTATTCTAGGCAAATAGTTATGGAAATAAATAGCTTACGTTATTACTGCGCTTTATGTTTAAATTTAGCAACTTTCATAATTATATAATTTATTTATAAAAATAATATAAATATATATAAAAATAAAAAAAAATAAAAAAATAAAAAAAAAATAAAAAAATAAAAATAATATTATATAATAAAAACTTCAAAGCGTTTTAAATTATTCTCAGCAAATAATTATGCGAATTAAATATCACAAATATCACAATATCAATATACTAAAAAATAACATTAAATAAATAAATATAAAATAAAAATAAAATTATATAAATATTAATAATAATTAATGATTTATACACCTAGCTCTCTCACCTGCCATTGGCCAATGCTGAGCAAGTGACTTTGATCTCTGCGCTGATTCGCCAGTGCTCTGCAGCTTCCTTATTGTTTGATCTTGGCGAATAATGATACGCTTTAATCGAGATTAACACAAGATTCTTAATTGCTCATCAAGGTGTTTGGTAAATATGCCACTGTCGTGCACGATACGACAATTGAAATGCCGTATCCCCCGACCCCCTCTCCCTCTCTGAGAAAAGTATAAAAAGGGCCAATCCCTCGAGCTGCCACTGCTGCTCGTCCTGCGCTCACGTAATGAGGGTCAAAACGCGTGTAAATGCAATGCAAATGTATGTTAAAGTGATTAGCAGCCTTCAAAGAGAGCTTGACGCAACTTGACGGAATCCGGGGGCGCTCGAAATACACCAGAGGCTTCATTTGGAATACCGCACGGCATGAAGGAAGGAGGTTGCGTTAAATCCCCGCACAGCAGCGGCAGCCGGCAGCCGGCTATAAAAACACAGTTACACAAACCCAAACTCAACCCGAAACAAATAAAAAAGGCAGCAAGAAAATCATGACGGCAACTATGCAGAGGGTGGAGGGGGGGGGGAGGGCAGCGCGAGATGAACTTCCCATTCGACACTTCATTGAAGTTGACAGATGTGGGCTGGTCTGGACACAGGGCCCAGACCCAGGTCCAAAACCCGTGCCCGGCTCTAAGGTGTGAGTCGCTGGCACAATTCGCACCCCCGACAACACAAGCAAACAAAGGCGTAGCTTGTGGAGGGGGGGCAGGGGCAGGGAGCACGTGTGCGAATGCGAATGGATTTTTGTATTTATGGCAGCGAGAAGCGAAGGAAACATTTACAAATGAAGTTGTAATCGGAAGTTGTTCGTTTGCAGCGCAGCCAGTTCCACACACCACCCCCCCCCCCACCGGTTCCTCCCTCTTACCCTGCACAATAAATTGAGCGACAATTGTACAAATTGTCAAGGCGGAAACGCTGCCAGGGATAGTTCAACGCTTCAACGGTTTCAGCAGCGAGCGTCGAGCGGCAAGCGGCAAGCGTCCAGCAGGCCCGCAGCCCGCGCTGATGGATTAGGTGACGCGATGAAAGGGCTGCCCGGATTTCGGGCAGATCCTGCTGCCGCTTCCTGCATACACAGACATACAAACATACATACATATGTTCACTTTGTGCCCGATCCTTCGTTTGGCCGCAAATATTTGTTTTTAATAGTCGCATGTTTGCGAATGCAAATGGGATTTCCGCTGCCAAATAATATAACACTTGTTCCGCTCCCAAATCCTGCCCAGCCCGACTGTTTGTCCAACTGATTAGCCAGTTAGTTGCCCAATTTGACATATGTTGAGATTGCCCCGAGCGCGCTTAATATAGTTGTAGTTGCTGTTGCCGTTGCAGCTTCCTCGCTTACCAAGGCAAAGGCTCACAGGGCTCTGCTGCCCGCTTACCTGCTGCAAGTCGCAAGTCTTATCTTCGAAATTGATCGTTTTGAAAACGCTCAAAATGTGATGTGGTGGCATTTTCAACTTGTCTGCGTCTTAATATTTTTACTTTCTTTATGGGCCAAGCGCCCGGACACTGGGTAGAACTGGTTCAGGCCAAGACTCGCGTCTCGGCTGTTCTTGTTGTTGTTGCTGTTGCTGCAATCGTGTCGTGTCCATTTCGATTATCACCAAAGTGAGTAATTTAATACCAATTTGGCAGCGCTGCCAGCTCCAGCTCCAGCTCCAGCTCCGACTGCGACTCCAACTGCAACTGCAACTGCCACACGAGGCACTGCATCGAGTTGGTAGAGTTATGCGCACTTCCAAATGTCAAATGTGAGCAGCAGAGCAGCAGAGCAGCGAGCTACGCCATAAGCGGAAAATCTTATCGGCCATTTGGGTATTTAACTGGAACTGGGGATAAGCAGATCAGCAGCTGCAGGACAAGCCGGGCTTGGCCAGGTGATTACCTTGAGCTAGTGACAATTTACATGACGCACTCGCCAGATAAGTCCACTGGGCAAGGGGTAGCAACAGCTACACCGACAACTGGGTGAGAACAGCGCGATACGAGAGATAGAGAAAGAGAAGTAGTGGGAATAGCTGGCTAACACTTCATATACCTGTTTTCATGCGGATTCCATGGCGAGAATGTTGAGCTATTTAAATCGATTGTATTAAGATTAGCCTATAATATTATTCTTAATATAGTACTATAGTTGATGTGCTCGTTTGATTGAAAACTGCATGCGGAATGTTGAGCAATTGAAATCGTTTGATATGGCAAAATATATAAACTATTATAAACAGTGCAACTTCCAGCGGACTCAATTGAAGTCATAGCTGGATTTTCAAACAACTCGATTTTGTACAGATTGTAGAAAGAAGGTGGAATGTTGATCAGTTGAGATCGGTTACAATAACACTTTTTATACAGTATTATATTATAGTTAATACAGACAGCATTAGATCGTAATGATCTCAGTTAGCACCACTTTGCCTCCCTATAAAACTAATTTGTTGAATTCTACGAATACTAGAAAAGCTAGCAACACCAAATTTGGTAGTAAGGTACCTGGTAACATTACACAGAATGCGGACTTTCAACTTTTTGATGTCACGCCCACCGCCTCCAGAAATCGATTTTGAAAATCGATAGATCGAATTTTTATTCATATATTTATTTAAAACCAACAGAACTACAAAGATAAGCCAATGCTATGCTATTCTTTAGTTCTACATTTCAGTTGCAGTTTTTTCCCCCTACTACTGCGCCCTCCCGGCCATTTGTTATATCACTTACCGAGGCTTATGGGCCCCTTAAGTGCTCATAAAATCGAAATAACAAAAAAAATATCATGCGCCATGGCATAAAGAAGCAGAAGCAGCAGCGGAGGCAGTTCGATTTGAATCTGGCGAACGGGTCGATGATGAATACATTTCCCACGTTTTCCTCTGGATTTCGGATCTTCTTAATTTATTCAGAAGAAATCTGGCTGCCGCCATCGAACGGGAAACCCAAAAGCAGCAGAGAATGAGGAGAAGAAAAACAGAAAAAAAAAAACACCAAGAAAATAAACCTGCCAACGAAATGGACAGATAGAGACTGCGACTACGAATGGGAATACCTTCGTCCACTACTACTACTACTACTACTATACTACGACTATATGCGCCCAGCACTCGCATCGGGTTACATTCTTCTGTTTGGAAATTTATGACTGTCCGGAGCGGAGCCGGCGGCCTACTGTGGAAGCACAAATGGACGCGCTGGAAACGCTGCTAACGCCGGTGGAAACGGTGGAAAATGCCCGCGTGTTTAGCGGCATTTAATGGCTCATTTCGGTTTGATTTCTTTTGCCTGCATGGTGAAAAGATCTTCGATTTTCGACTGCGACGACGAGTGTAACTGGCAGTGCAACTGGCAGTGCAACTTCCTAGCTTTTCATTTGTCTGCGCCTTTGCGGAGGCTGTAAAACTTGTCGAAATGCTTGTACGCATCGTAAAATGCGCACAGTGAAGAGTCTATTACAACGATGCCATATCGGCGATAACAAAACTCTCTCGAGTCCGAGGGGGGGCGGGGGAAGCAGGTATATAGGGAAGCCGCTGAGGTATACCGCGAAGGTATCGCGCACTTGGCGGCACTGCTGCACTGATGCTCTTTTAACGGCATTCGAAAGGTGCCAGCGATTGGTCAGCCGCCAGCGCGGACGAGGCTGGAAAATTAAGTTCCAGAGTGGCCATAAAATTGGCAAATGGCCCCAAGCGCCACATTGTTGCGCCACTAACGCCGACGCCGACGCCGAGGCCGACACAGTTGCAGTTGCAAGCGGCATGTTCTGATTTGCGGGCGTTCACTTGGCGCTCGCTGGGATGGCAAGGGATGACAGGCATACCGCATGGCAGGGGGAAAGGAGACTTTTTGTTAGATCAAACGAGCTGCTAATCGTTGCGAGTAATTGCAGGTACAAGGACGAGGGGAGAGAGTGTGACAGAGAGAAAGAGGTATAGAAAGAAAGACAGAGATGGAGAGCTAGAGAGATGCGGAGAATGGGCGAGAAAGAGAACTAAAGAAAGAAGAAAGTAAGGCTAGATCCAAGAGAAAATGCTAATAAAGATGCGAAAAAATCAGGAAGACTGACAGAGAGGGAGGGGGAGGGAGAGGGAGAGATGAAAAAAAAGATACAGAACAGTAATATAAGCAGAAGGAAATATAAAGCGAGTTACAGACAGAGAGAGAGAGAGAGAAAGAGAGAGAGAAAAAGATAGAGATAGAGAAAAAGAAATAGAGAGAAAGAGACAGCAAGAGAAAGAGAAAGAGATAAGGAAAGATAGAGCGAGCAATGCGGAAAGTGAGTGAGAAAGAGAAGTAGAGAAAGGAGCGAAAATGGGTAGTGAGTATGAATAAATGGTAAGATAGAGCCTAGAATAAGCCAAACTGCATTGCAAAAAAAAGGAGAGTAACATGTGGATAGAGAACGATATAAGCTGACTGAGAGTGAGAGAGACAGAGACAGAGCGAGAGAAATAAAAAGCCAATGAAAGAAAGATACCGAGATAGAAGTTAAAGAAGGACTGTTGACTAAACAGACAGAAAAGAATTAAGACACAGTGCAGAGAAAGAGAGAGGGAGAGTACAGTACAATACAGTAGAGATATATGGTAGAATGGGCCTAAAACTGAGAGATGCAGAAATGTAGGGCAAATATAGAATGAAGAAGAACATAAGGAAGAAAGAGCAATTATATATTAGATAAAAAAGAATGAGCAATGATGTGGTAGCGAATTTATAGAAATAGGAGAGAAAAAGGTAAAAATATTAACTGACCGAGAGAGAAAGATCTACATAAGAATTTATAATTATATATAAAAATATTTAATAATAAATAATAGATGAATTAACTTCCTGAAGTCAGCCAAATCAGCTCTAACTTTATTCAGCTTTAGTATAATTGATATTTCTAAGAAAAAATCGAACAAACACGAATGCCGCACTGCCAAAAGCGCAACTCCATTAATTTATAACTAAACGCCAACTATAATAATAGTAATATATATATATCAATTAATCAGCAAGCAGCCAAGGCAGCTCGCCCCAAATAATATATATATATATTTATATATATTAATGCAGTCAAGTCCGTCTGCCCCCCTCAACGCTCTCCTCTACTACCATCAACATTCATAAGCGATTAAACATTTAAAAGCCCATAAGAGATTTTCATAAAAAACCGATTTAGTTTTTTGTTCCGTCGAGGGAATTAATAATATGCAATATATGCATATATATATCGTTTCTGTGTGTGTGTAAGACAATAAAAGACAATAGAAATTTTTCAACGCTAAAGCCACAAGACCGATAATTGTATTTGTGAAAGACGATGAAGGGAAATTATGAGCGCGAGCGTCGCAACAATTAATCAAACGCACCTCGGGGGCGGGGCCCAGGGATGCTGATAACTCTATTATGCGTGGCAGAACAACAACAACAGCAGAGAGCTCTGTTTTTTTTTTTTTTTTGTGACATTTTAGTAGCTTACAAGCTGCGCTTTACAAGCCTCTATCGTACTCCCCCCTTGGATCGCTGCAGTTGTCTAGATAAATGCGATTAGAAGTCTCCGTCGGGCTTTGTGCTCGCTGTGCGCCTCTGGACAATTTATGCATGCGTCTGTCAACAGGTTGCCCCTGGCATCAGTTACCTGATCTCGGCCAGACTTTCCCAAAAAAAAAAAAAAATGGAAGAGGAAAGGGGTTGCTTATCGCGGCGACATCATCGCGGGAGCATAAATTAACTTGTTGTGGGAAAACAAGCGCGAGCGGGAGTGAGACTCGCATTGTGCGCTATCTACACGATCTATAAATATAGCCTAGTGTGCTTTGTGTGTGTGCGTGTGTGTGTGTGCACACACACAATCCTAACCAAAATCCTATTGAGCGACTGGGCAAATCGCGTCGTAATTACCGGATTAAGGACACGTGCCGTTGACTTCCTATTGACTTGACGCACTCTGCACTCTGCCCCCTGCCCTAGCAACCTTTCTCACCGTGCACTTGACGTTGCCTTTGTGCGAGTGCATAAGCCGCGTGCGAGACAGAGCTACAGTTACAGTTACAGCACTGCCGATTTAATCATAACTATGCCTGATGATATCGCTGCGAATTTTTGTTGTCGCACACGCATTAAAAATCAATCAAACGAAATTAACAAGTTAACAAAGGCGACAGCGACCCCTCCCAACCGCACTGAGACACTACAATGAGTGTAGCTCGAGTATAGCATAGTATATGATTCGAGTATAGACTGTGGGAAGCACCCCGAGCGACGTCGCCAACTGGACCCGACCGAATGCGCATTCATTGTGCAATTATCGCACAATGCCTGCGCCTTCGCCTTCGCCTTCGCCTTCTCATCGAGATCATCGTCATCGAGTGCACGCGCTCCCCACGTAGCGCCCGAGGGCACTCGATGTCGAAGTTCCCACTCACTGCAAGGCTATAGAGAGGTGGTAGTATTGCATTAGGAAGAGGCAGGGTGTGATATACTTTATATATATCTATTAGTCAGTTATTGTAACAAATTTTAGAGCTGAATATAATGAGAATTACGGTAAGAATTGCATAATTCGGATTATTGTTCAGTCTGTACTAAGTAGAATTTAATCTGAGCAGTCGGTGGTATTAAAATATTAAATTTCACTACAAGTCTCTATAGAGCTGGTAGTATTGGGTCAGGGTGTGAGTCACTTATTCTAACAAATTTTAGAGCTGAATACAACAATAATCGGAATAAAAGTTGCATAAATCAAACTATTTTCTAATTGTTATTAAATTTTATCAGTATTATGGTATGGTATTAAAATATGAAATTTTATTGCAAGGCTGCATATATTGTAAGTTATTGTAACAAATTGTAGAGCTAAATATAATAATAATAGGAATAAAAGTTACATAAATCAAGTTATTATCCAAGCTATACTAAGTGGTATTTAATTTCATCAGTTTTATGGTATGGTATGGTATAAAAATATGACATTTCATAGCAAGGCTATACAAAACTGGTAATACTGTCAGTTATTGTAGCAAAATTTAGATAATCGGAATAAAAGTTACATAAATCAAATAATTTTTGAGTCTATAAAAAGTTGTAGTTAATTTTCAGCGTCTGACTACCTTGAAAATAATAAAACTTATACACATTAAATATCTGAACTATACTTTATACAGTATCAATAATTAGTTTGGATATGAAATTTTGGAGGCTCATTATAATAAGTTTTTAAGCTTAAGAGTTACGACTTACGAGTTCAGTTTTTCATAATTTGATACTTTAGTGAAGTTTTCAATCTACTAAAAGCATTATATATTTAGAATAATCTTATTAGAGTATTACTCTAATAACTTACTAAAAATATTCTGTAGCTTAAGTAAACCCAACAAGAAATGAAATGAAATATGAAATTTGAGCTTCCAATACGCTGTGAATAAAGGAAAAATTATGATATATGAATATAGAAAACATAAAAATAATTATAACAAATAATAACTGATGTCCACTTTGGCTATATAAAATATTGTACTACACATAAAAAGCACAAATGCGTAGTTATCATTGAAAATTTCAACAGTAAAACAACATTACTTCAAAGAACTGTAGTCGCCAACTGGTTTAGAGTATTTGTCAGTCTATAACAGGTATTCTACTCAATCAAATTTCGCCATATATTCTGTATGATGTACCATTCCCATAAACAATTTGAATTTCACGCCTGTTCGAGGTGTTTGACTGCGGCTCATCGATTAGTTTCTGCTCCAGTTTTACGACGCTGTTCGAACTCTTCGAACATACAGAGAGCATACGATATTTCCAGTCACAACAAGCCAAATAGACAAAAAAAAATAGTCACTAAAACTGGCGATAGATAAAGCCATCCGAACTGCACATAAAATGTAGTTTGTAGTATATTTGGAGTGGAGCGCGATAAGAGTTTAGTTTATACGCCTGAATCGGCATAAAATCGCTTTATTCTTTGGAATTTCATTTTTTAATTGATTTAACCGACGCGTCGAATAGTTTTTTAATTGATTTTCAATGGCAGTGGGGCGGGGCCAGTGGTCTATATGGTCAACTGTATGAGGAAAACAAGCTTCGACTATTTTAACGAGTAGTAGAAATATTTTTTCTCGGTTCGACATAAAACTGGAGCTGACTGAAGCTGAATTTTATGCGTCTTTAATGTGCTGGAAAATAATGGCGGCGTCTCGCACGGAGTTCGAACTGCTCGCTCACCAATTCGGGTTGGGAATCAAAATTTATGCATGAAATCATTTCGAGAGCATTTGGAAAACAAGTCATAAAAATCGAGCAAAGTGTCAAGCGGCTTTCGACCGACATAGTTTAGAGATTTGAAATATAGTTTATATGTTTATGTATATCGCATATTCACGTAGCACGTTCCATGATTAGGCCCCGCGACATCATGGAACAATTAAGGAATTAGGAATTTGGTTTTTAATGCGAGCATTAACTGCGCTGAGCTGCGGCATTTCTTTGGCTTCTTTTTTTTTTGGCCAAGTTTATTGGAATAAACATGAGCGAGTTAAGGGTTTTAATGCGATGACGAAACAATGTGTTGAAGAAGCTGGAAGAACTTGGGCGCCCTTTAATGTCGATAAATGGCAGATAAAGAGGAGGAGAGATGGAGAGAGAGACAGAGACAGAGTAAGAGCAGACAACTAATAAGGGGAAACAATGAAGCTTTTGTGGGGGAAATTAAGGGTGAATATTGCAACTAGAGAATAGGTATCCCAGGAAAAGCGTAGTGGAAGGGGCAAAACTTTTCAGAGAAAGACAGCGTAGGGAACTGAGTAGGAAATATTTGGGGAAACAGAGAGAGAGAGAAAGAGAGACAGACAGCGAAATAAATTAAGTAAAAAATCTTTCTGTCAAAAGAAAGTAAAGAAATATAGATACAGTAAAAAGGACTCAATAAAGAAATAGAAAGGAAGAAAGATAACAAGAGTGAAAGTTGGAAAAGACGAAAAGGATATGGAGATACAGAGAGCAAAAGAGATAGAGTTATATATCTAAAGAAATATATATAGATAGGAAGTAACTCTAAAATTACTGAAATTTGAAGATTATAAAGTAAATTCCAAATTCTAAAATATTTAATATATATAAGGTTATATATAAGGCATATATTTACATATATATCAAACCCCTGTTCCCTTAGAAAAACTCATAGTAATTCATAGAAAGATTGAGAGAGGCAGACTGAGCAAAAAAGAGCCAGAAACTAAGTAAAGCTATGAGCTAGAGATTGTTTCTCAAGCAACTGAAATTTGAAGTTAATAAAATAAATTTAATATAATAAAATTCGTAGCTATTTAATCTACAAAAAGCCATGATTCTCTGCATATACATACGTATATATGGCGAACTAATATTGCTTTAAAATTCCATATTAATAAATTATATATAAAGAGATATAGAGAGTGAGAGAGACTGAGCAAAAGAGCCAAAAACTAAGTATAGCTACAAGCTAAAAATTTTCCTTAATTAAAAAATAAAGTTTATGAAGTATTATAAAATTCATAAATATTTCAAATACATATTCTGTAGATATATTTACATATATGTATGCCAAACCAATATTCAATTAAAACTAATATACAATTTTAATAATAAGATATACCATATTTATAAAGAGAGATAGAGAGAGAGACTGAGCAAAAACTAATTATAGGTAGCTACAAGTTAGACATTCTCCCAAATTAAAAAAAAGGTTTATATAGTATTAAAAAGTTCATAGCTATTTCATATGCATATTTTTTGCATATATTTACATGGTATATGCCAAACCAATATTCCTTTAAAATTTCATATCAATCAGATATACCATACATGTTAAAATAGATAGAGAAAGAGAGCTTGGAGTTAGTGAAAATCCCTTAAGCTACTGAAATTTGAAGATTATAAACTAAAGTTTGTATTCAAACATTCTTAACTTTTTCTCTGCATATACGTATTTACGTCAGACCAAAATTTTCATTAAAAATTCATAATAATATGGATGAGAATTTAAAGCTATAACTGCATAATAATAGGGAATATAAACAGAGCACACTCTACACAGCTTTCTACTGTTCTCAGCTCAGCGAGCTATAAAAAAAAGCCAATGGAGCACATAAATCTTCAGCGCGCTGCCTTATAAAAGATATGACGGCATATGCAAATGGCACCATTTAAATTGCTGAAATTTTGGATGCCCCTAGACGCCTACTAAAGTTGCTCGATGCGTGTTGTTAAAGTTGTTGTTGTTGCAGTTAGAATTGTTGTTAAAGTTGTTGTAGTTGTAGCTGCTCTTAGGGTAGTGCTGCTTGTTGTAGCTGCTTTGGTAGCTGTTGTGGTTGTTGTAGTTGTAGTTGTTGTAATTCTTGTTGTTGTTGTTGTAGCGCTCTTTGTTGTAGCTGCTCTGCTTGCCGCTGTCGCTCTAGTTGCTGTCGTTAACGTTGACTTTTGCTGCTGTCCATTTTGTGTGCGCTCTGTGTGTGGGTGTGCAGGTGTATGGGCAGGTGTGCGGGGTTGTGCGTGTGTTTGTCTCACTTTGTGTTACACCAAAAATGCGCCGCAAAGCCAAACGAGAAAGCGCCAACTGCAACTGCAGCCATTGCACTTTGCATAATAGCACAGCCCTGTGCAGGTGTGTGTGTGTGTATGTGCAGCCATTTTGTGCCTGTATTTAACTCGGCAGGCGTGCGTGCTGCTGTGTGTGTGTGTTTGTATATCATTACTTATCAGATACTTATTATGAGCACACGATATCGTATATTTTGGCATGCGTGTGCCTGTCTCTCTCGCACACTCGCTGCGTGTGTGTGTGTGTGTGTGTGTGTGTGTGTGTGACAACTGTGTGTTTGGTAAATATGCAAATGAGCCTGTTTGTTGCCACTACTGTTTGCCATTGTTGTTGCTGTTGCTGCTGCTGCTGCTGCCCTGCGTTGATTATTGTTGTTATCGTCGGTGTTTTTGTAGTTGTTATTGGCAGCAGGCAGCGGCAAGCGGCAAACATTTGATTATGATACGAAATCGATATAATTTAAGCGCTGCCAAACCAGAGAAACGGATGCGCACTGTTTGCTGCGCTGCCGTGCGGAGTCCAGGGTTGCCAACTATACTGTTTATTATTTTATATACTTTTATTATTTTTGACTGCATTATATTAATATTTCTGTCACTCTCTTCATCATAGCATTTACTTATTATCTTTAGTTAGATAGATTGTAAATAAAAAATAAAAAAAAAATAATAATATTATTATTTATTTTCATTAATGACAGTGTTGTTAGATAAATTAGGATTGCTGATTATCCAAATCTAGCGATATTGATATTATCGCGATCTTAAAATTCAAATAACAAATTTAGAAATAATGTATAAAAAAGTATAAAAAAAAAAAAATTTTCTAGAAATGAATACTGGCAAAAAATTGAGCTATTTATTAGTCTAACTTACAAGAATTCATAAATATTACTAAAATTGTAGCTTTTCTAGTCTCTGTTCTGCATTTATTGCACGAATTTTTTCAATAATGAATAAAAAGTGAAAAAAAGCAATAAGGCAACTATAAATTTAATAAAAAATGAGCTCCTTATATATTTTAATTATAATTTTAATTGTGGAGAAAGAGAAAAATTTTCTAGAAATAAATACTGGCCAAAAATGTAGCTATTTATTAGTAAGCAACTCACAAGAATTCATAAATATTACTAAAACTGTAGCTAGACTCTGTTCCTGCCAGCTCTGCATTAATTGAACGATTTTTTTCAGTAATAAAGAAAAAGTGAAAAAGAAATAAGGCGACTATAAATTTAATACAAAATAAATATAATATAATATATATTATATTATTATATATAAAATATAAATATATTTTAATTTTAATTTTAATTGTGAAGAAGCATATGATATTTTTAAAAATGATTGTAAATTAATAAGCTATGAGAAAAGCTACAAAAATATGTATTTAAATTAGAGAATAAATGAAATACTGTTTATTTGCTGTTTACTGTTTAAAATTCTTATTAGATCGAAAGATACATTTTTCTTTTTTACTTTAAAAAAAGTTGGCAACCCTACCAGAGACTGACCCCCTCTCTCAGTCCCTGCCTTGGCCCGCTTTGACTTGCTCTTTGTCTGTTTGACTTTTCAATTTGTTGGCTCAGCGCAGCAGCACTGTTGCAGTTGCTTTTACGAGCTGAGGGCTTACGTCGCTCCCCCTCTCCCCCCCCCCCCCCCTGCAGCTACTCAGCCATTCATCATACTCCGCCCAACTGCAGTTGGCATCGGCTTCCGCACACATCGCGTGCGTCCAGCGCCAGAGCCGGCGCACATTTTAACGCCTTTTTAAGTTTCGCCGCCAAACAAGTGCAATTCTCACCACAAAAGCAACAGCAAACAGCAGCAGCAACCAACAACAACTGGCAACAACAACAACAACTGGCAGCAACACTTGCAGATACACGAAAACTAATTACAGATTCTAATCGCGTCATATTTTTTCCACGTTTCGTGTGCGCAGCCCATCAATATTGGAGCTCTGGGAGAGCCGTAAGTTTTGCATGGGGTATACCCAACCCCCCACCCTTTCCCCATTTCAGTGTTGTTGCTTTGCGTATTTGTTATTTGTTTTCGCCGGCTTTTTGTCGCTGTTTTGTTGACTAGTGCAGCGGAAATGGCTGTAGACGCGGAAGTGAATTGTTAGGCGCCTTCGACAAAGCTCAAGATGAATGGCAGTACGGCGTACTAGCTGGAGCAACGGAGCGGGCAAACTCTGTAAACTGGCATAAGTGCAGACTTCGTGGAATTTTTTGAGCGTAGAAATTACAAAAAAAAATTGAATCGTTGAATCGCAACTGGCAGGAAGCGCGTATTATTGCAACTGCAAGGCAGAAAATAGTGGAGCAGCAGCAGGAAGCATTGCCGGGAATTTGGCTGTGAAAACTATCGCACATGTGACAGGAACTGTCGAGTGTCTGTCGCGCACTTGTCGCATGACAACGAAGAACTCGAGTGAGCTTAATGAGTTGAGCTGGAGCGATGGGAATCGAATAGTATCAATATAAGCAGAATAAAAACATTTTCAAAAAAATTGAAAAAAAGCAAAAAATTTAAACAAACAAAACAAAAAAAAATTACAAAAAGTATACTTAAATACAAGGTAATTTCTGAAAATAAAAAAAAATGCGATGCAAAAATTTTAAAAAAGATATGTATAAAATAAATATTGCAAATTAAATGAATAGTGTAATTATATTAAAATTGTAATAAATGTATGGCATAAGCTATTTTTTCATTAAGTCATTTAAATATTTAATGATGAGAAACTTAAAAAACGATTGTACTTAGCTATCTTAAACATATACAGGTAATTTGCAACTTAAAACACAAAAATATATGATATTTCTTAGATATAATATATTAAACTTTGTCAAAAATAAATTAATAATTGCAGATTATTTCTTAAATTAAATATACTAAGCTTAATTACAAATAAATAAGTAAATTGAAGATAATTTCTCAAATTTAATATATATAAATAAATTACACTTATAAGAAATTGATTAATTTTCGAAAATAAAAACCAAAAAACCTATTTAAGTAAGATATTTTTGTTCTTAGACTTAAATTTATCACTTTAAAAATTTTGGATGAAGCTCGAAAATTTTTGCAGAAATCAGAAATCAGCTAGAAATCCGTTTCATATCTTTAAAACGAGAAAAATCCAAGAAATTTATACTTGAAACTGAGAATAAAACCAGTAAAATGCTATAAAAACATAAAAAAATACAAAAAAAAATTAAGCATTACTTGTTTAAAAGGCAAAGAAAACTGTATGAACGTTACGTTAAGAGCCTGAGAAATGCCCACGCATACTAAAATAATATATAAAGAGATATCCTAATAAAATATATATATTATATGCACTTTATCATAATATATCTCTTTATAGAATTTACTATAAATGCAATAACTCTTAATGTATCGCCCTCATCTGCTCACAATAGGCTGAGCTGATCGCTCGCTTTGCCGGCGCCTAAACGCATCCGACCGCCTCCCTTGTTGGCTCTCTGCAAATTTCCACGGAATTCCGGCACAGGCCAAAGCCGCAGCCGCAGTTGCAGCCACGCCACAGCCGCAGGATAAAGTCACAGTCACAGTGAGTGTCGGAGGCAGCATCGTGGCCGTACTCGAAGCCGGGGCCAGGGCCGGGGCCGGAGTCGACTCATAACTCAAACAACAGCTGTTTTTTTACGTGTGCCGCGAGCAGCTGAAACTCGTCGAATGCACAACAGACACACACACACACACACACACAGTTAGAGACGAAACACCCTGTAACGCACAGCGCATACACATTCAATACTCACACACACAGCTACAGGCAAGCACGCTCGCTTGCTCTCTCTCCCACACACACACGCACGCACGCAGTCGAGCGTAACGCAGGCAACGCCCCCTACAGTCGAGTGAGTTTTGAGCGCGCTCTGGCGTGGTGAGTTTTGAGTGTTTTACACGTTGAGTGCTTTTCGCTGTGCGCCGACGCGGAGCGCAAAAGCAAAGCAAAAACAAAGCAAAAGAAAACTGTTGGCCATAAAAGAAGCAGCAACAGCAACAATAACAACAAATACAACAAGCAAGCGACATGCTTTTTTACGGCTTTCAAAACAAAATGGCAGCGACAACAACAAGCAGCTAGAAAGCAAAATGTTGAGCTATGCGCTGCGCTGCGCTGCGCTGCGCTTCGCTGGCGCTGGCTGTAAAAGCTGCGAGCGTCGATATGTCGCTGGAGCTGCCGCTGCCGCTGCGAAGGTTTGTTTGACTTTTCGCATTTCGATGCTACACCACTGGCCACGTATAAATGAGCAGTTACAGCTTGTATATTTTAAAATATATTTCTTATTTACAACCAAATAAATAAATCATTTAAAATGTTAAAATATATTAGTTTATTAATTAGACAGCTTATTATTTTGTGGCCATGTCGTTTTTGGTCATATAATATATATTTCATATGCTTGATTTTTTTTATAATCATTAATTTGGAAAATCATAAAATATTTGCCATTATTTGAATTTAAGTCTATTGCTTTTCAACTTAACTAATTTGTATGCTTACTTTCAAGAGTTGTCTTTATATTTATATAGTTTTATTTTATTTATTACTTATATTCATTTATATATTCATTTCTTATTCTTCTTCTATATATTCATTCCTTCTATATATTCATTTAAGTGTATATTGTTTATTACATTTTGTGAGAAAAAAGGGAGAGCTCAGTGCCTTCTATATATTTATGTAAGTGTATATTGTTTTAAGTTTATTTTGTTTATTAAATTGTATTTTACTAGTTAAATTTTGTGAGAAAAAAGTGAGAGCAGCGCCTTCTTTATTTTTATTTAAGAGAATATTATTTTAAGTTTATTTTATGTATCACATTTTATTTTATTTAATAAATATTGTAAGAAAAATGTGAGAACTCATAGCCTTCTTTATATTTATTTTAGTGTGTATTGTTTTTTTTAAGTTTATTTTATTTATCAAATTATGTGAAAGAAGAGTGAACTCAGCGACTACAGAATTTACATTATTTTAAGTTTATTTTGTTTATAAAACTATGTGAAATAAGAGCTACCTCAGAGCCTTCAGAGTGTTCGTTATAGTTTTTTTTTTTTGTATACCACTTAAATTAAATGTTATTTATTAAACTATCAGAGATAAAAGAGAAAAGAGGGCTAAGAGCTCTAACTTTTATTTAATATGATTTAAAAACAGTGTATTTTCATCAAATATTGTTTTAAATAATACAATATTAGTATATTTAAATATATGCATAGCTTAAATTAATATTAATAAACTAATTATATACCTTAATATATTCAAACCTAAAAAATTACTAAGAAACTAATAATATATAAAAATAATCCAAGAATTTCATATTCAATATTTCATAATACTCCCTCACTGCAACTATTATTTTGCCCAGTAGTGCACGTCAGCAGCTTCAACTTTTCAAGTGCCTGCGCGCAGTACACACACACACACTCACGTGCTGCACTCAATAGGGAAGCTTTTTCCCTGCACCCTTTACCCTTTACCCTGCCCTCTGCCTACAGGCCGTTGAAAATATTTATGCAAGTCAAGCGTCGAGCATTTATGAACTGTCAAACATTCTCAACGCAATTCCAATGATTTTGATACTTTAACATTTTCGTAAAATGGCAGCCAAGTGTAGGGGAGCACGAGCACACACTCACACACACACTAACACACAGCTGCACGTGTCGAGAGAGACAGACTTTGGCAGAGTTGGACTCTGGCACTGGCGTCAAATTGGCGGTGTTAGTGCATCTGGGTGTTTTTCATGTGGTGAGTCTTTGAGTGCAAAACAGCCTGCCCGACGGCGGGGAGCTACAGGCAGCACTCTGGGAGAATGCTGCTGCCGCTGCTGCTGCTCCTGCTGCATAAATGTTGCACGCGGCGTATGAGCAATTTGCTGAAGTTCTTGCGCGCCTTGAATTGACATAGTAAAGAGAGTTTGGCCCGCACTTTAAAATGGCGAATTGCCGTGCACTTGACGGCAAAATCGATTGAGAATTTCATTTAAATGGGCCTGGCAACAATTTTGGCGTAATGTGTATGAACCTGTCTATACATTTTAGGGTCATATTTAAAATGTTTGTAGCTGTGCTTAACTCTCTTCTTATTCTTATTAAGTCAAAATATATTAACTTAACATGGATTTAATAGACTTTAAAATTACTGTAAAAAAGTAAAATTGAAGTACTTTTTATTTATTTATTTAATAACTTATTTATTTATGTTTAAGCAATATAAAAATTGAGGTTTAAGAAAGTTTGAGTCAAGAATTTCTAAATATACTATACATATAAATATATTTCTATATTGCTATTATTTCTAATACATAAAACTAGATTTCCAGGCTATACCAGTTTGAAATGAGCTTTAGGATAGAAATCTGTGAAAAAGGAGTATTTTTTTGTTCATACGGTAACTTTGGCAAATACCTTATAGTTATTATATAGAATTTTAGTTTGTGCTTGATACAGCATATTATTTATTGTACAACAGAAAATTTTTTTTTAAATTTACATTTTTGTGAATTTTGAGTGAGAAAATTTATAAGTTAGAAAAAGAAATTGCATTTGGGATTTGTTAAAAAACTAAAAATGTCAAAATGAAATTTTCGTGAACTCTTATAACTTTTTAAAAAGTAAGAAAAATAAATTATATTTTTGCGATTTTTTAAAAATTAAAAATTTCGAAATGCGTAAGATTTTTATTCTCTCAACTCCAACTCAACCTTTTATACTCAAAATTAATGTAAAATCAATTTTAAAACTGTTTCCGTGTCGAATTGCCAAATATAACGTAATTATGCGTTATTTTCTAGATATACGCATACCTAAAAAAAACCGAAATTGGTAGCAATTTCACTTAATTTTCACCCCAAAATCAATTGAATTTTCTCGGAAATTCTTACCCAAAAATCCGTGACTATCTTCCATAGGCTGCAACTCACGCATCCTAGTAACCAGGGGGCGCTACACTTGTAGCTGGCCATAAATACCCTCTGAGAACAAACATTGCAGCATGGTAAGGTCATAAAGCCAATCTTCGGAGTTCATTAGAAGTAAACCGAGTTCGAAGGTGAGAAACGGCAAATCAAATAGAATTTTAGTAGGCTAACAAAGCGCCAAGTCAAAAGGTAGCGCCCCCTTTGCAGGCGCTAAGTGCGAGGTGTGAACATGGCTGCCGATTCTCGAGAATTGACCCCAGTGCTGCATACCCTCACCTTACCCCCCCCCCCACAGCTGATTTAATTGCATTTGTAATTTTCGTGCATTTTACGACGCTTTGAACAATTTGACGTCAACTTTTAAATCAAATATGGCGCCGCAGCCGCCAAGAGAGAAACCAGAGAAAAAACTTGCTCAACATATTTCGCTTTTTCTCTCTATCTCTCTCGATTTTTTCTCCGAGCCACTGCTCATTTGCATGAGGAGGAGTAGGAGGCGGAGGCGGAGGCGGAGGCGTCGCGTTGCTCTGTGCGGACCTGCAACACTAACAGGATATGCCAGTGAAGCACCAATAATCCTTTTAATAAATATGATATCGCAAAGGACCAAAAAAGCCACAGCGGCACCGGCGATGCCTTGCCATCTTTTCCGCCTTTCCGCTCCACTGCTACCCCTGCTGCTCCTGCTGTGTCGGCATCATTTGCATTTTATGCAAATTTCACAGCAGACGAACATAGCAAACGTTCCAAAGGACACACACACATAGCAGTGGAGCAGAGCGGGGAGCAGGGAGCAGGAAGCAGGGAGTAAGGGGGAGTGGTGACCAAGCTCTCCACAAAGCGAATATGCAAATGCAAAAGTGCTGATGTTTTTTAAAAGTTTCACAAAATAAACAACATAAAAATGCGCAAAATGCGAAAATGGAAATACGAAAATGGAAAATGGAAAACGGAAAATTCACAAAATGCATATTTACACTTTGTTATAGACGATGGAGCGAGTCCGTATCGGAGCAATTGCTGAACAGTAAGGCAGCTCGGCTATGGAAGCGAAGAATTTTTGGTTTAACAGGGTATGACCAGGTAATTGAAATTGGAAATTCCTCAAAAAATACATGCAAATCTTAAAAGTTCTAATATAATCTAGAAATATATGAAAGAAAATAACATTGCTTATAATATAATCTTAAAATTTCCAATATAATATAGAAATATTTAAAAACATTATACCGGGTGTTTGCTAGTCGTGTTGTTTGCCATCTATGCGTTGTTTTCGTTTGTTTATTTATTCTTTGTCATAGTTTTATATTTAAACAAAAATTTAGTATGTATTGTTTTAGTAATTAAAATTATACAGGGTATTTCCAAGTCATATACTTTATTTTCGATTTCATTTTTTTTGCTCTAATTAGTTTTTTAAAATTTAATACTTTTTATTATTTTTATTTATTTATTTTTTTTTTACTGAATTACAGGGTATGCATAAGTCGTGCCGCTTTTCTAGCCTGCCTTTTTATGTGCTTGTTTGTTGGAAAATATTGTCGAATATTTTGACAGGCGCAGGCATTGCAAATACATATGCCAAGGCAAACACACACACACACACACCCACACACTCACACACACACACATGCGAACTCTCTAGAGAGCAACGGAGAGAGTTTCGCACATATTTACATGCAAATTGTTTGCTGCTAAAATATGCACAAAGTTTTTTCGACTTTTTGGCAATAAAAAAAAAATCAAAACTGGCAACTCGAGAAAAGTTATTGCCGCCTCTCGACAGCGGCGGGGCGTGGCACGGGCACTTAAATAATTAGAATCGCAGCGCTGCCCTTTACCCTTAGAGCCGGCCACCTGCACGGGATCGCAGGCACCGCAATCACAGGGCATTGATCCCCGGCGCGGCGAGGGGTGCCGGGTGCGGGGGCAATCAGCCCGGTTTTATCGTCTAATCATTAACAATTGCCGCAAATTGCCGCCGCGTTTATCAGATGCAAACAACAAATATGCAGAAATTGATAGAATTATGAAAAGTTCAAAAATATATAAAACTAAAACCACCGGCGGCGAGGGTGGAACGAGAAGTTGAGCGCGAGCGGCAAGCGGCAAGCGGCAAGCGGCCACGCGTTAAATTCGATTTGTTAATTTACAAAACCCGCAAAACTATTTGAGTGTGGGGGGGGAGTGGGCGTGGTGGCAGTGGGTGTTGCCATGACTGATGGGGGAGAGGCGTGTGCTGCTGCAACTGCTGCTGTCTGCTTTGTGGTTGCAACTAGGGGGCAGTAGCAGGAGTGGCACGCACAGGCAGTTACAAGTTGTTATTATATATTGCGGCAAGTTCTCGTGTTTCAATTGCGAACAGGAATATATATATACGTGTGTATATAATTGTGATAGATTTCACAATGCACAGTTATACATTTTTTTCCTGCGACGACAATAAAATCAATTGAAATGTTGGCAAACATGTCAAAATAAATTATACAGCACATGCGGAGGGTCCGTACGGTTCGGTTGTGTGAGCGAGTGTGTGTGTGCGTGTGTGGGTTGTTTACCACTCTCGGGTGAATGGCGACAGTTTTCGGGTGGTTATGCAAGTGGCAACCGCAGAAACCGAATTTTAATTTGCACGCTTGCAGCATTTGTTAGTCAAACTGGTTGAGGTCGGCTTGGGTTCAGCTCGGGTTTGGGTTTGAGTTCGTTTTGTAACACAGCCCCCACCTCCTGAAATTGTATTAAAAAACCCCTCGGGAGTTAAGCGGCTTTACCGCTGCACACAGGAAACGCTACCCCTGTCCAGCTCACTCACACCGCTTTGATAGAATTGCGCAAGTTTTACGCCTATTTGCGGGGTAATAATTGAGTTACGCTTCCCCCGACAAAAGAACAAGCGCGCGCTCAAAAAGTCGCCCAAAGTCGAGAGTGCACTCGAGAGCACAGCTTACCAGCACCCCCCCCCCCCCCCCTCTGGCCAACTCTGCCGGCGCTCTGCCCTCTGTGCCACTTCCCACAGACGTCAGAGTCATACACTTTCCACACCTTGCGGTACGCAGCAGCATGGCAGCATAGCGCTGCCCTCGGCTAAGGTTAACCCATCATAAATCAACGGGCCACGACGAGAAAAAGATCATTAAAACCGAATCTGGCTATCATAATAAAGAAATCACACGAGAAAACAAACCGAGCGAACGCTGCGATGCGCTTTATTTGATCGCTCAATCAAAATGATAAATGAAAATTAATATTTCTTAATATTGTTTACAAAGTGAGAACTATACACACGATTCCATTGACTCGTAGCATTCTTCTTCTCTCGGCAATATAGCCTCAAATGTAGCTTAATGTGCAAAGCTCGGGCACTTTTTGGGACTATCATTAAAAAATGGAGAGAAATAATGCAAGTGCACTCAGCGCACTTTGCATACTCTACAAAAAAATTTCAAATATGCATTTTAGAAATATTTGCTGTAGTTTATACTCAATAAAATATACGACATAGTTTTGTAGTTTATACGTTTATTATATCAATAAATGAAATAGTGAAACTGAAGATGTTTAATTTCAAATAGGAATAGAGTTCTTGAGTTTAGGATTTGAACGAATTTATAGCAATCATATGCAAATTAGTTTTATAGGATTTAATACAAGTTATTTTAATTTTTTTTTTTTTAATTTTGATTTGCTTATGATGAATTTAATTTAAGACATTTCAATGAATTTATTTTATGATATTTCAATGAATTTTATTTATGATTTTCAATAAAATTAATTTATAATATTAAAATGAATTTAATTTATGATATTTCAAAAAAATTCTTAAGATCAGATCTCTAAGGCACAATCTTATATATGATAGAAACTTTATAATTCGTTTCATTATAAAGAAATAAACTAGATATATGTATAATAATATCTTTAAGTATGATATTTAAGCCCAAAAAAAGAATAAACTGGAGCTGCAATACTTTACTTAATTATGGTACTTTACCAGAATATTAGTAGTAATTCTTCAGTTATTTTATTCAAATAATTTTGAAATACTTTACTTACTTTACTAGAACATTAGTAGTAATTCTTCAGCCATGTTATTCGAGATACTCTACAAATTTTACGTTTATTACTCTCTTCACTTATAATAATTCATATTCCAGTAAATTTCTTTAGCTCAGCACGTAACAAACGTTGTATACTCTACGAATTTGAAATTGTTACTCACTCCCAAGATGATATATATCATAGTACTACAGTATCATGAGATCTCGGTTCTTCAAGTGTTCAGCTCCCTAGTTCCTACCATTCCGAGAGCTGTAATAAGCGTGCGCTCCTAAGTATATACCATTTGTGGGAACGAAGGCGCTCTGCGGTCGATTTTTCATGGCGTTTCCCCTCATTGTCCGGCCAAGAATTATTGCAACAAATCAATCACGAGGTTAAGTGGATCTTGCGGCGCTGGAAATGTGACGGACGGGAACATGCATCAAGCGACACGCACAAAATGAAAACATTAAAAGCAACAGCCAAAAATTTAAGCAAACAACAACAAGCAGAACCCGAATCATAACAACAACAACAACGGCCAGAACAACAACACCAACAACAACAACGACTGTGGCAACATTCATCAACATCAAAAACAAACAAAAAGGCGCGAGTCAAAGCCAACAAACAAATAAACAACGCTAAGGCGAGAGGCAGAGAGAAAGAGTGAGGGAGAGAGAGGGAAGACAAGACGGTGAAATGGAAGAGAGTTTCAAGCCGCGACCAGTGACCATACCCTGCAATTTATTGCGGCTAGTTGAGACGCCTCGAAGTCGGTTAGTTTTGGTCTGGCTTTGGCGGTTGCCCCCCTCCAGCACCCTTCCGAGTGCCGTCCAGCCCCTCCCCCCGCTGACTTTGACGCCGCTTTTTGGCGGTTGTCGCGGTTGCCGACTTCGACGCTGAGTTATTGCCGCGCACTTGAAGCGATTAATCGACTTCACAGCGCTACATATAGATATATGTACATCTTACATATATTTACCTATATAAAAGTACCGCCCTATGGGGTTCCAATTAGGGCAGCTGCAAGTGCCGCGTGAAAGTGCAGCATTATCAGTCGAAGTTAATTCAATTACAGTGAAAACTCTCTTAAGCGGACAGCTAAATTTATGAATTTAGCAAAAATTTGACAACAGAAAATCTACATTTTCTTCTGCTGCATTTTTGAGAATTTTTCGTTACATATTTCAGTGGTTTGCAGCGTAACCAATGAGTTTTTGGTTAAATTTTTACACCATTTTTTGAAAAATATGAAAATCCTATAGAAGAATATAATATGTCCGTTTTAGAGAGATATCTCTGCATAATTTGCCTTACACGTCCAGGTATCTGCTCTTAAATAGCTTTAAAACCGTGGTAGAAGAGAAAGTGTCCGTTTAAGAGGGATAATTAGTTGAATATTTGCTGTACGTGTCCGTTTAATAAAAAATCCCTGCTAAAACGAGGTTAAAACGTTCGAATGAATGTTTAAAATCAGTAAAAGAATGGACTGTGTCCGGTTATGAGAGTTAACTGCTCTAAATTTATTAAATTCTTCCTGTACGCGTCCGTTTAAACGGAAATTCATACTTCAAAGAAGCTACACTTAATGAAAAACGCATAGAAAAGCAAAACTATCCGTTTAAGAGGGATATCTGCTTTCGATTTGTTGAAAACGCGTCCGTTTAAACGGGAATTCTTACTTTAAAAAAGCTAAATTTATTGAAAATCATATAGAAAAGCAAAACTGTCCGTTTAAGAGGGATATCTGCTTCCGATTTGTTGAAAATTATGTTTTGCATGTATAAAATGATCGAAAATCTTTGAAAAAATAAAAAAAAGCCTAAAGTGTTTTTTAAGAAGGCAGAGAGTTGTTAATAAAGGCAGTTTTTATGATCTCTAGCTGATTTCACTAGATACTCGCAGCAGGTGCTTGCATATAGTCGAGCTGATCTGTTATCGTTGTGCGCAACCCTCTCTCTAAGCAAATTAGCCCGAATCTGACACAAAAGTGTCGTTTCTTTCGATCCACAGCTGAATCTGCATCCCTGGCAGCGCTCTCGACTCCTCGCACGCTTGGACGCAGCGCTGTTCGCCTAATCGTGGCACGTGCTTTGACATACATAATCACAGAGGGCTGACGACAGACAAAAGAGGAGAGAAGTCGAAAAAAGAGTCGAAAAGGGTCGGGAGCATGGACGGACAGACAAAAAGATAATCCAATCTTATGCTGCTAATTTTGCAGCAGCAGTTGCCAGGGAAAGCCCAAACAAAATCAAATCTCGTGTGTGGACGAGCGTGTGGCAATGTGGTTACGCTAGGTTGGGGAAGCTCTACGGGGGGCGGAGGTGGAAGGGTGTGCAAACGTCGAACTGGGTTAAAAGCAAGCTGAGGGATGGGCAACTGGAACTGGCACTGAAAAACCGCTGTGAAACTTTTGCCAAGGCAAATAAATTCGATTAGGCAACGCAGTCGCCACACGCCTGCTTCCCTGCTGCGCGTGGGCGTGGCCGCAGTTGGGGTTGCGCTATTGTGCGAGTTTTTATTTTCTATACTTCCATCCTGCTGGCTAATTCTAATTCGTTTATTAAGTTCGCTTTGCATAGTTGAAGAGTCTGCGCGCAAAATATGAAAACTCAATAAGGCGACGGCAACTTCTCGCACTCCCCTCGCCTAATTGTGCGTCCACGCACCTGTTTTGTGTGCAGTGGCAGAGGGCTGGGGGGTTTGGCGGCACGTGTACGCTGCCAAAAGGTGGCACTGGCTGCGACACGCACGAGTTGCAGTCGCAAGTGGGCGTGCATAATTTATGCTAATTCTCCTGAGAAAACCAAACGCAGAGTAGCAAAAACAGCAGCAGCAGCAACTACTTTACTGCAGTAACTACAGCTGTACGTGTGTGTGTCTGTCTGTGTGTGTGCCAGCAAGTCAGCCGCCTAATGAGCCTAATGAAATATATATGAAATGCAATTGCAGACAGCCGAAACGCAATAAGAAACTGTAGACTGTAGCTGCTTCCCAAGATTCCGTTAGAAAAACTATGAGAGTTAAAAGGAACTGGAGATTTTCTGGCTAAGAATGGAAATTCTTGAGATGTACATTTGATAACCCAAGAAATTTAATTATGTGTGTGTGTTTTCTTGATACAAAATGCAAGTTATTGAGACTCTCTAAGTATACTACTGTGGGCAAAAAGTAAGGTGAATATTTTTGTAAAGTCCAAATTCTTTATTTATTCTTCTACATCGATTTCATCCTCTTCAAAGTAATCCACTCCCGATAAAATACACTTATGCAAACGTTTTTTCAAATCCTCAAAACAGGCCAAATAGTCCCTTTCCGATATAGCCATGAGCGCCCATATTTTATATTTCAAATAATTATTTACAGTTGAAATAAAACATGATATTAAAAGGAATTTTTTATATACTTCTTTTTTTTAAATAATTGTAAATAAAAATTGATGATCGTATTTTTTTTAACAACAAAAGCAAGGAATTTTCACTTAAACAAAACACATTTTTTAAATCGCAACCAGCTGCAAAAATTAAAAAGAAAACCCCAGATTTTTTAAAAAGTCACGTCTGAGTCTATTTTTTGAACATTTCTTCTAAACTATGTACATACCTATAAAAAATTTATGATGACACCGAAAAATTCTCTTATTTCATTTTTCTCTTTATGTTTTTTTTCAATTACTCTGTGTATTTATTTAAAACTTAAATTAACACCCAAACTTAATATTAAATTGTATGCGAAAAAGCGTTTTATTAGCATTTTCATACGAGTTTGAAAAAAAAAAAAAATAATTCTGAGTTTAGAATAAATATAATATTTCAATATGAAATATGTGATATGAAATATGAAAATGAGATTCAAGAGATGAAATATATAAATATACAAAAATATACAATAATAATATTAAGATTAATATTCTATAACAGAATTTCAATCATAACCCTTAAATTAATACGATTTCAAAAATCGCCATTTGGCTTAAAACTCTCCTAAGCAACAGATAAAATTAAATGCAATATAAGACATTACCAAAATCGAATCTACGTTCTTACTAAAACTCCAGAGAGGACAACAGAACACTTAAAACTCGCACATAATCCCAAAAAAAAAACTGACCAACAGTGCGAACCAAGTTAATGAACCTTTTGCGGTTCACAAAGGGTTGAAGATGAGAAACTAACGTTGCCCAACGCGCACGTCACGCCCCATGAGCCTCGGCTCGCTGTCAATTGGCAGGCACATCATAATTATCGTCATATATATATATACCTATATAGACGACTGTGACGACAATCAACCCGGAATGATTAAAGTTAATTTTTTAGGTGTCGCAGCAATTAAAAGATCGTTGTGCGGGTCGCGCCGGTCATCAGACCCGACGACGACGACGACGTCGACGCACTTCATTAAATGTCAATTTCGGTGACGTCCATTGACGCCACTAATAACTTCATTAGGTGTTCGAGCGATACAGGAAAGGGTTGACATACGAGTATGCCTCTCCCTAGCTCCCGCTCGCTTTCTCACTTGCTGTAGAACATGTGTAGCTCTGCAATTGTCTAGGGACCCGCATAGGCAACTTAGCCAACCCGTAGCAAGTTCTCAAGTTGTTTTCCCACTTGAGATATGCCTGGCACCCTCTACTACCCAACCCCCCCCCCCCCTTCACCCTTACACTATCTACATTTCTCTGCGGATCGAGGCAATTCAGAATTCGTTGCAAAGTTTGCTGCTGATTTTTATGCATATTTCCTGCCGCACGAATTTTCCTTTTTTTTTGGGTTTCTACTTTGAATTTTCCTTTGCATATTTCTATACTTCTTTTTTTTTTGAGTTTTTCACACTGCAGTGATTTCACAAAAGATACAAGATACAAGGGGAGTACAAGCCCCGAGCACAGTGCGAAAAGTTTGCTGCTTTGTAGCGAATTCATAAAACTTCCGCTTGGTCAGCTTTTGGGGGCGCTGCCGAGTGGGCGTGGCCGAGCACAGCTGGGTCAGTGTTTGCGCAGCGGTCGAGCGGGGAGCGAGCGGGGAGCAAGCGAGTCCTGGGCAAACAACAAAATGGCGCATTTTAAAGCGCCAGCTGCCCCCCCTGGCGCTACTCCACTGCTCCAGCTTCGCTCTCTCGCTCTCTGAAATTTTCCCATGCTAAGCAGCAGCTAAGAAAAATTTTCCTTTATACTTTCAACTTTGTGGAAAAGTTGGCGCCCGTCGCCATTTTTCTATGCAGCAGCGCACTCGCTCGCACGCGCTCTCGCTCTCGCTCTGGCTCTGGGGGTTGTGCGTGGCATGGCGTGGCGTGGCGTCGCGTGCGTCTTTTTCGGGGGGGTAGCAAAATAAACAAAAATCAAAGTTGCAAATAAGAAGAAACTACAAAGTAAGTTAACATAAAAAGTTCGAGCAAGCGACGCCGGCGACGCCTTCGCCTTCGCCTTTGCCTTTGCCTTGTTTTTCCCCGCAGGTTTGCCAGCAGGGAGGGCGGGTGTAGCTAGGGTATTCGGCATACTTAGCTACCCCCACGCAGCGGGCACACACAAAAGATTTTGTCGAGCACTTTTCGGGCAACAAAAGCCGGAAACAGCACGGAAAGACTGAGGCTGCGACGGAGGCTGAGACTGAGACTGCGACTGAGGCAGCGCTGGCAACATCCTCTCAAGTGCTTCCTCACTCGTGTGCTGGGCGCCTTCTCAGCATGCAGCCGGCGCTGTGGCAGCGCAGTCAAGCGCAAGAGCACACAGAGGCGAGGCAAGGAGGAATTGTAGCTGGGAGCCTTTTGGGGCTGGGAACGACTTAGCTGCTGGCTGGGCTCAGCTCCTTGGGCATGCTGATCACGTCTATTTATTGTGCACATAATATGGGCGCACAACTCCCGACGCCCCCCATGGCATGCCTGCTCTCGTCCTTGTCTACACTTGTCGACTGCTCCGCCGGCTACGTGCGACGCATGCATCGCTGGACACGCTGCTGCTGCTGGCTCCACTCTCTCTCTCTTCTCTTCTACGTCTTTTATTTCGTGCTCTTTTTTTTTTTTTTTGCTATTCCTAGTCCTGCTGCTCCTGCACAGCACAATTCAATTATCGTGAATGCGAATTTTTGCCCGATTCGGATTCTGATTCCGCTTCGCATGTTTTGTTTCAGCATCGAGAGACTCGGCGAACTTTCAGCGTATCAGCATTTTATTTGCTGTTGATTTATGCAATGCTCGACTGTTCTCTGCTCGCCCAGCAGCCCCGCCCACTCACCCAGTCTCTCTATCTGTCTGTCTGTCTGTCTGTCTGTCTGTCCGTTAGCCTGTCCGTTTGCCCGTCGAGCGCGCTGTTCACTCAAACAATCGTTGAATATTTGCCAAGTATGCTGATTGAATTTTTTCCAGTTGACTAAATGATATCAAGGATATTTGCCAGAGCAGTGCCCCCAGGAGCTGTGCACAGTGCTGCTGCAATGTCTTTAAGGTGTTCCGCTGGGCTAAGCTTAAGCTACAGCATACAAAAAGGGCAGTTGAGAGGAAAATTGGTTGGGTTTGGAGACAGACTGACAATTATACATGCATGTATATGGCTATAACAGTTATACGTAGTAGTCTGACTTTCCCTATAAATATAAAGAGTATAAATAAAATACTGTAGCAAATTTGGTTACAATATCTTAATGATAAAACGTTCCATTCCCCCGTTTTCCAACTTATTGTAGAAAAAAAAAAACAAAACTCATACTTTTTATTTTTGCTTATGAAATTAGCTTAAAATTTCCAACTTTAATGATTTTAGCAGTTTAGTGACTATTTTCATAAAAAAGTTCCTTTTAAAATTTTCAAAAACTTTTTATTATGGAAAAAAATAGAAAACTTTTCGTATTATCCAATTCTTTTCGACTTGAAATAGTGCATCAACTATTTTGTGATTCTTTTTTTTTTAGTTAAAATAGAAAGAGAGTTTTTGCTAATAAAAAATAAATAAAATAAAATAAATATTTCTTTTTTAAAAAATGTCTAAGTAATTATTTCTAACATATTTGAAAAAATGGTTGAAATCGCTTCGATTATTACATTTTCTTTGGCTTTCTAATTTAAAAGCCCTGAACATCTCGGAAAAATGTTTATCTCATCGCGATTGTTAGCTTTTTTCCTTAATAAACAATAGATAAAATAAAATAAGTAGTACTTTTTTAAGTACCGCTATGATTATTATATTTTCTTTAGCTTTCTAAGCCTGAAAATTCTCACTGCCCTTTCCTACATTTTAGGAAATATATTTAAAATATTAAAAAATTATTACAAAAGGCGCAATTTTCGGAAAAATGTACATACCATCGCGATTGTCATACCTATACATATCTAATATCCTAAGCAAGTTATACAAACAACTTCTCTATTGACATATCACATATTTAATTTCTCAACCATGCAGCTACACAAGGAAACTATACAAAACAAGGCTACTCAAGCGAAACTAAACGCATTACTCGAGCTATTTGGCATGTCTTCAGCCCGGATAATAATACCAGCAATTCTGAGCTGAGCACACGTATTTGCCAACTAATTGATATTGATATTCGGGCCATGGAATCGGTCTTTATGCATGTCTATATATAGCCATTTAGTGCGGACAGCCAGCAATTAGAGCGGCAGTCGTAGCTCGACAGGATTCGAGTTTGTCGCCAGGATGCAAATCCGAGGCGCATTATCAATTTCCAATATTTAGACAGGCTGCTGCTGCCTTTTGGCTAATCATCACGTTTGCCGAGCGTAAAGCGAGCTTGCATTTGCCATACGACCATGCCCCCAGCACGGCGTGGGCGTGGGCGTAATTAACACTTTCGGGCATGGCGAGCAAATCGAGCGAGCGGATGAGCGGGCGACTCTCTCCAGGAGTTGCTGCTGCCATAATTAATATGCCCAACGTGCAGTTGCCCCTGTCCGCTTGTCCGCTTGTCCGTTTGTCCGCCTGTTCCTCCCCTGCTGGTTTAGCTTTAGAGGGGGAGTGCTGTGGGCGAGGGGCGGTGGGCGGTGGGCGGTTTGCTGTTGACGTGGTGCTGTAAAAGGCGTTAAATTGACACAATTGAACACACCCTTGAGATTTGTGCGAGCGCCGAGGGTTTCCACTCGCCCGTGTTGTATCAGTGGTTGTTGCTGTTGTTGTGCTCCTGTTATTGTTGTTGTTGTTGTTGTTTTCGCTCGCACGGGGGCGAGTGCGTTTAATCGGAAATGCTAACATCTTCATCAATTGCGCACGTTGAAAAACTGCCAAGCGACAAAATCGGAAAACAAAGCAAATTTTCCACAATTTTCCACGTTCCCGCATCGATATCGAATCTCTCTCTCTAGCTGTTCCATCTTCTGTTTGTGCCATGCAAATATGTGTGCGTGCAAAACAATTGATATTTTGGGCAAATACGTGAAGTCATACGTATCCATCCAGCATATCACGCATCTCGATGCGAGGGCAAACATAATTCCTAATTGAAAGGGAACGAAGTCAGCTTTGGCTGCTACTGAGTCGTATTTAATAGACTTCAGTTGGTATAATGCAATTATGATGGCAAATTTGAGTAATCTTTGGAAAATAAGAGCAGGTTCATGTTTCCAAAATTTCACAGGCAAATTAAGCGTAGAAATTCCGAAAAATGTCTATAATTGTTCTGCATAATAAGATTTAGAGTTGAATATTATAGTTTATGTAATCGGAAAAAGCTTAAAAAAATAGTAAAATTATCTTTAAGATACTTTTTTTTATTTAAGGAAATTGTATACTATTTTTATAATAAGAAGACAGTGAAATAAATGTAGATTAAGTAAGAAGAAAGTAAGCTTGACTCAAATATGTCAACTACAGCTTGTACTCTATTATCAAAGTATGTTATGCAATTAGCGACATCTTAGGGTAGACTAGAAGCCTTCTATTTAAGAAGGACAGCCACAAAAATCTCAGAAACAGCTCGAATAATTGTTTTCTATTAATATAATGTGAATTCAAATATATGTAAATTCAGCTTTAGTTGATACTGCGTCATCCGGAATTATTTTTTATTTATTTATATTTTATGACTAAATTCTAGCGTAATATAATATCAAATAATAAATTAGAGGAAGGATTTTTTAATTAACAAACCAAAATTATAGCAAAAGTATAAATTTTAAAAAAAGTTAGGAAGAATGATTTTCTAATTAATAATAAATAAACAGCGAAATAAATAAAAATAATCCACAACTGCTCAACAATTTGACTAACAATATGATTAATATATTATAGTTTTTTTTAACTAACTATAAAATATCATGTGAATTATTAGAATGTTATAGTAATCATATTATATAAATGTTTTTATATTAAAATCATATTATTTAAATATAATAAATATAACTTAAATAATACTATTCTTTTTTATTGTTTTTATAGTTTACATAATATATTTTAGTAAACTAATAAAATAGTTAATAATATAAATTTAATATAATAATATATTTTCATTACATAACTCAAGTTAGCTCTCTCCATCTATTCCTACTCCTGATATAGCTCTTCTATTTGGTACGTGGGTCGTTCAATATGTCTTTAGAACAAATAAATAATAATAATAAATATAAAAACACTGTTTTTTGCAGAAATTTTTTTTTATTTTTCAACATAGTCCCCTTTTAGCTCTACACACTTTGCCAATCGTTTTTCCAACATTTTTATCCCGTCCAAAAAATAGGATTTCGGATTTCTTTACTCGGATTTTCTAAGGACTTATTGAACGACCCTCGTACTATATGGTATATATTTTTTAGATAAGTCAAGCCAACTACCTACCTCTCAATCTATTCCCTCTCCTTGCACCCACACCCCTCTTTCTCTCTCCCTATCTCTCTCTCCCACTCTCTTTGGGGCTTATCTGGCTACCAGATCCATTTCAATTGCTGCCTCTGAGCGCGCGTCTGTCACAACAGGCAAACAAATTGTGCAAATAAGTCGCAGCAATGTTATTTATGCGCCGGCGATTTCAGTGATTAAATAACGCTGGCCAAGCTGCTATATAGATCGAATTACAAATAGTTAAATGACATGAAAGTGCAACTAACCGGGCAACGGGCAATGGGCTTTATTCCAGCTCGGAACTGGCCCGAAGGTGTGCATGCCAATTGTCATGCGCTGAAATGCTTGTTAACAACGGCGATTGCTTTCGCAGCGTTTTTTTAATCAAAGCCCGGACTGAAGCCGGCTCTGAAGCCGGCCCGCTGCAACAGTTGCAGCTCCTCCCCCGTGGCAATAACGCCACACATTTGTAATGTTGCTTCTGTTTTCTCTGTGCTCAGAGCCAGAGCTCGCGAAGCTTAGAGAAGCATTTTACAAGTTACTTTAAGGCAATCAATTTGGCGCTGTCGAGGCTGCAGAGCAACAGCGGCAGCAGTGCGCGGGGCGAAAAAACCAATCAAAAGAGCGTTGCGAACGCAAATTGAACGGCAAATGGCTGCAAGATGATATTTCAATACCTTGAGAGGAGCTGCAGGAGCAGGAGGAGTAGCAGCAGGAGGAGCACAAGGAGCAGCGCGCGCGCGCGCCTCTGCTCCAGCTTCAGCTGCAGCTCCTTACGGGGGCCAGCGCCATAAATTATGAGCGGGCGACGCCTGCGCGTAGTTTCCTTACTTTTTTGCAGTTATGATTATCGCGCGAGCTCTTCCCGTTCGCGGCTTGGCGCATTCAGAACACTCGCGCGTTCTGTGTGTGCAAACAAATGTAAAAAATTTTTAATTGACTTTTGGATTTGCAACGCCACCGCCACCGCCACCGCCAGTTGCACTTTTTATGGCCCCCTCGCGTGCATGCAGCTTAAAAGTTAATAAAACACGCCCAATGATAACAAGCCCAAGCAAGCAGCAGCAAGAGCGGCGCGTATTTTGCCCCTGAGGTCTTCATCACAGACGAGCAGCAGCAGCACAGCGATCATCCTCAGCCTCAGCTTCATCATGCCCAACATCATCATGCTCCTGGCCCGCAGCTCGTAGAAAAACAATCAATTAAGCGCGCAAGTAGCTGCCACAGGAGGAGCGCCAGGTTCCCAGTTGCCAGTTGCCAGTTGCCAGTTGCCAGTTCGTCCGCCTCGAAAGCTAAAGCTGCTGCTGCTGCTGCTGCTGCCAGGCTTGCCTCAGATCTTGTCTGAGAGCGTGTTGCAGCGCACCGCTACCCTCCCCTCCCCTCCCGCTCGCTCGGCCGTTTTATGGCCTGCTTTGGCAAAATTTATGTTACATTTTTATAGTTCAGTGTAAATTGACTTTTAAAATGTAAAATTTATCATAGCAAACGCTGCGGCTGCGACTGCGGCGCGGCGGTAGGAAGCACTTTTAATTGCTTTATTTTTTTTTTTTCGTATGCGCCGCCAGCGCCAGCACTACGCGCTAACACGATCTGGCAACGCCGCGAAAGCTTTTGGTGAAAGCTCGCGCTTTGACAAATATCTGCGCGTTGTTTTGGCAGTCCAAAACAACCCCTTGAAAGTTTCAAGGGTCGTAGCGTGTTCAATATAGTCGAATTATGTACACGCTTCGAGCGATTATAAAAAAAAAAAACTTTAAAAGGATTGAAATAGGCTAAAAACTGTTTTATGAAAAAAATAAAGTGTTATAACTATAACTATTTAAAATGATAAAAAGCATAAAATAAGCTTCAAAGTATTTACAATTCTTTTAAACCAAGTTACGCAAATTGCAGTTCAGCGTAATCAAAAATGGAAGTTCTGCGAATTGTCAAACGATACAATATTTTAAAGAAAAGTAAATTTTCGGCAATTCCTAAAAATTGAAATATTTCAAAGCCTACAAAATCTTAAACCTTTTTCATTATGTTAAACCCTTTTATTTATGAGTAATTAATTCTTAAAGAAAAATAAAATACAAGCCAGAAAAAAAGAGATAACAAACCTTATAAAGCAATTAAAAATCGGCTGATTAAAAACACTTAGGGAAATTAAATGTTACTGATATTTCCAAACTGAAAGAAAAAAAAAGAAAAATGCAATTTGAGAAATTGATAAAAATGGCAATGCGCTTAAATAATAAGAAATACAAATTTAAATAATTAACAGAAATGCATTTTAACAATTTAAAGGCTAAAAAAAAACCGAAGACAAATGTACCAAAATTTAATTATTAATTATTATTTTATTATTATTATTTTTTATTGTATTTATTTATTTATTTTTTTATTTATTAGTTGCCCGGTAAACAGAATTACACAGTGCTTTAGCAGCTTAATTTCCAAACCCTTCAATATGCAACATAGTCAATATACCCTTCCAATGTAAGCGCAAAAAACAAACACGCGAAAGCTTTTGGTGGCATCACAACAGACCTTGGGACAACTGGACTCGCCTTCGCCGCGCCGAAAGCTTTGCCAAAGTTTACACTTTTTTGGCCACTCCGCCGAATACCCTGACACCCACAGCCCAACCCAAACCGTAGCCAAACACCCCACAACCCTTGAGCGATTTCATTTGGGGAAAATTGGATGACGAAACAGTTGGCGACGAGTCGCACGTCGTGGGTGAAGCTCAGTTCTGGCCATATTGCTCCATATAGCCCCAGCAGAAAAATCTATAAATTGATTGCAAAGTGTAAACACAGACAGACAAGATTAACGAACGAGAGAAGTGCGGGAGAGTGTAGTGTGTGTTGGTGCCGTAGTACTGCTATCGATAAGAAATTAAGAGTTGCATAAATAATAATAATAATATAATAATAATAATGCTGCTGCCGACGGTCAGTGCGGGCGGCAAGTGGACGACGAGCTGCTGCCGCCAGCTCTGGGCGATGCTCATGGCGCCCATATCGCCGCGTAATCTGCGCACCACGGCGCTGCTGACGAGCATCTACCAGATGGTAAGTTGGACCTAGACTTATGCAAGATCAAGAAGATATATACCACTCTCCCTCCAACTATATTGATTATGTGGGGCCTGGCGCACGGGTCCGCTGGCACGCAGCCGACTCTGGTGTGTCGTCCGCCATCCAGCGTCCACAAGACATGCAGCCGATTAACCCCAAAATACAAAAATTACGCACTGGATATGCAAAGCCATACCCCATTGGGCACGTCGATTCCCGTCGAGGGCGGCAATTGGGAGCGCTCGCCCCCGCGCCCACGTAGGGGTGCGAGCATGGACGAGTTCGACGACGCAATGCGTCCGCACTCGAGCTCCTTGTGTGGGAGCGTGCCAAGACGAGCACCCTTTTTGGCTCGAGCAGCGCGCTGGACTGCAACTTCAACTGCAGCATGCCAGAACCAGTTGGGAATTGCTAGCGCCATCTATGGCGAAATTATTGCAAGCTTTACGTTTTGCCGAAGATCTTCAACGAATTCTTACTCGGAATGAATTCTCCAGCGATTATGCTTCTTCCCAAAGATCTGCAATAAATTCCCCCCACCCTCTTATAACTTACTTTCCACTTTTACTACATTATAGATTACTCCAAATCCTGATTAAATAATTCCCCCCACAAATCTTCTTTGAATTCTACCTTCTAATACCTTTCACCCTACCACTCCTCAGCTCATCGCACACTCCATACTCTTTGTGGTGCTGCTGTGCCTGGCGCATGCAGAGCAAATGCGTCATCTGCTCGATCTCGATATTTTGGATCAAAAGGACAGTGGATTCTACAACATGTCACCCTTCCACAATGATATGCGCCTGCGTACTGCAGCCCAATTAGCCGATGCCACCGAGAATGCCCTGTACGTGCTGGCAGGCATGGCAATTGCCTATGCACTGAGCACCATTGCGCTCTTCTTTGGCGTCTACAAGAGTAAGCCAGGCCTGATTATACCCTGGCTGATATTCGAGTTTCTGGGCATCATTGCAGCCGGTGTGTTTATTTTCATGCTAAAGGACACGCGATTGCCCATCATATTGGGTGGCAAGTGTTTCTACTGTGAGTATGCAATTTTACAGAGTATGTTTGCTGTCTAAGACTCCCTCTTACTCTCTCTTTTCAGTCATTGTCTGCTATATGCTGCTCTGCATGGACGGATTTAAGTGGTATGTCATGCATAGCTTCTACCAGAGTCTACGCACGATTAATAAACTACGAGAGATTGCCACGGTGGCCATTCCCTGCCCTGCCCCAGGCGCTGTGAGTAAAAATTGGCATATATAGTATGTTCTCGATATTATGGACACTCGGAAATGCGGACAGGCAGTAACTTGTACACTAAAAGGCTTTTAATTCTTGTCCGTACTATACGGACAAAACTATTCTCTGTTAAACTCGTTTATGGGGACACTTACTTTTTATTAAAAAAGGTTTACGAACAATAGGCTGACTGTATTTCGAATTTTGTGTTGACCTCTCTTATACGGACACTTGATTTTTATTTAACATTTTAGTTAAAAACGTATATTTATAGTATGAGAAGATTAATTTCAATTTTCAGACTGTAGACAAGCAAAAAGCCAACTTTTTCTATTAAATTATTACTTACGGACACTTGCTTTTTATTAAAAATGGGTTATTAACAATAGGCTGACTGTATTTAAAATTTTTTGTTGACCTCTCTTATACGGACACTTCAATTGTTTTTAAAAATAGGCTGATTGTATTTAAAATTTTCTGTTGACCTCTCTTATACGGACACTTGAAAAAAGGCAAAAAGCCAACTTTTTCTTTTAAATTATTACTTGCGGACACTTACTTTTTATTAAAAATGGTATATGAACAATAGGCTGACTGTATTTCGAATTTTCTGCTGACCTCTCTTATACGGACACTTGATTTTTATTTAAAATTTTAGTTAAAAATGTATAATATTTATTGTATGAGGAGATTCATTTCTATTTTCAGACTGTAGATAAGCAAAAAGCCAACTTTTTCTATTAAATTCTTTACTTTGGAGAATTTTATGCATCAAATTTTTCTGGATTAAAAAAAATTACATATTATTAATTTAGTTTTTTAAGAAAAAGCATTATTTTTCATGTACTTTTCCTGTTTTCTGATAGGATTATCAAGTGTCCGTATGATAATCGATAATAGACAATATGTGGGAATTATTGGGAGTTTGCCCCCAATAATTCCCACATATTGTCTATTATCGAGAACTTACTGTATTAGTACTCTATATCTATTAGTTTTATATCTAAATCGAACATTGATATTTTAGCAGATTCCCTATCAGTTCCGTCGCGAGCACATGTACCTGGGCAGCAATGGCTACAAGCACATCCTGACCGAGTCTCCCGATGGGCAGTGTTAGGCGTGCATCGTAATGGAAATTCTTCTACATATGAGATCGGAAACTACACGACGCACCATTCCTACGCCCCACAATGCCCGCAAACTTCCATCATCAAGTGTCTTAGTTTCATTATAATTTTCCACTGATTTTCTAGACTTTTTAAGCATATTTGGAACGTGTGTGATATGGAAAAACCACAGAGAACTATTTTAGATAGCGAGAACGGATCGAAGGCAAGACATACATATATATATATATATATATAAACTATATATTCTTACAGCAATACTCATAATATATATACACACGAAACTCGAAGTCTAGCAATATATGTAGGCAAGCGGCTGGATCAGGCCACATTAACTATTTTCTATGTAGAGCTTAATGAAAAATAATATCCCTATCTCTTTTATTCAATTGTGTAGTATGCTGGTTGTCGCAAAGGCAACTCAATTTCAATAAAGTTTAAAGGATGTTAAAGAAAAGTTAAAAAAAAGTTTTTAAAATAAAATAATTATAATAGTTAATAAAACTCGGATTCGAACGCGGTATCTGCGCCTTGCCGGTTTGCTTCGCTATGCACTGGGCTACTGCAGCCAGCCGAGCTGCGTCGACTAAGTGCAAATATGTTTGAGTGTGAAAAGCTGTCTGGGCTCATTAGCTTAGAGTATATGGTTGTCCCTCTCTCTCGCTCAGCTTATTGCATTACATATCATTAACAGTTCAGGCTGCTGTTAAGTGTGTGTTATGTTAATATTGTAGACTTTCCGTTAACGTTCAAACTTGGTTTATATTGGCTTTATATAATACTACTTTTTATTGAAAAATCTATGCTATACATATATATATATATATATTTGTTATCTAGTTCTAGTTGCTGTGCACGCTCTATTTGCCTTTTAATATATAATATATATATATATATTGTATTGTATATCCAGGCCCATCACAATCAATTTCCCGCTGCACCTTGACCCAAATTCAGCCCTTGCGACCACGCCCCGAACGGGCTATTGGCGGCGGTGCCATTGTTGTAGTTGTAGTACTAATAGTTGTCGCGGCCACGGTGCTTTTGGCGGTGCCACCTCCCAGCAAGGTCATGTCATTAGTCAGACTATCCATCAAAATGTCGACGACGGTGACGTTCGCATTGCCGTCATCGCTGCCATCGCTCTTGTCGGTGGGAATGCTAATCTGGAACTGCAGCAGCACCACCAAATAGGTGACCATAGTGGTTAGCAGACCCTTGAAGAGCGTACGATTGACATCGAAGAAACCACCGCAATTGATATTCGACGGATTCATCTCCGTGGCGCGCAGGAACATATTGATCTCCGTCTGTGCGTCCGAGTTCATCCAATTCAGCTCGACCATTAGGAGCTTCTTCTGGAAATTGGTGCGCACATTCACCGAGGCATAGTGCGCCTCATCGCAGATATAGAAGAGCAGTCCAATGTTCCACAGTGCCGTGATGGTCAGCCCGATGTCCTTAATGCCGAATCCCTCCGAGAGCTGCGACAACAGGCCATAGATCGACAGTGTTATAATGAAGAACAAATAGAGACTCATGAACACGAAGGTGTAGCACAAGGCGTTGCCCGTGTCGCGCGTCAGTTTGCTCAGGCGCAGCCAAAGGACGCGATAATCGGCCACCATGGCCGCCGGACCGATGTGCTTGAGCGCCTTCTGGAACCGCTCGGCCAGCAGGTAGGCCGTTGTGCTGATGCCCTCGCAGATGAGAAACCACCAGGCGCCCAGCATGGCGGTCAGGTTATCCAAGATGCAATAGGGCACCACCTGATTGAGATTCAAGTCCGACATGGTGATGTGTATGATGACCACCGACAGCACCGACAATATGGGCAGCACCACCGCAATGTAGACCGCCTTCTGGCGCAGATTCAGGGGCAAACTATGCCCCGAAATCTGATAGTACAGCACCTCGAAGTCATCCCAATCGTTGAACAGACGCGCTATCTTCTTGGCCTCCCACCACAGTATCGGTATGATGATAATTGGTAAAATGTTCACTAGAAACAAATACGCAATGACAGCCTCCTCGAAGGGTCCGCTCAGCGAGCGCACGATATGTATGCGATTATTGGCCACATAGCCGACATAGCACTGGAATTAATGATTGTATATAGGCGTCGAAATACCCTCACCTCACTCGCACCCACTCACCGCCAGCAGTACGAAAAATACCACTGAGTAGACAAAAGCTGCAGAGTTGAGCGCGAACTTGGCACGCGAGGGACCACGTCGCACTATGGGCAGTACGCCGATGATGCGCAGGAACCAATTGACCGGCGCGATGTTGCGATAGAAAACGCTCTAAATGGAAAGTAGAGAGTTTGATTTATATAACTAGAAGTACCAAAGCTATTTGCATAGATGTTTTAAACGATTGTTTCTTTACTATATACACATGTCTATGCAATTTAAGCGTAGCTTTTCAGACTTTTATATTTTGAAATCATGCAAAAAATTGAATTTCCTTTAATGGTTTTTTTATCAATATTTTTGACCGATTGCTCAATGCAAACAGGTTTTCAGGAAATGGAAATATGTCATTAAAAACGTTGATTCACTCAGTTAAGGCAAATTTGTGAATAATTCTATGTATGAAAAATTATTTGTTTTTTTTAGGTAAAAACTTCTGCTTCGACTGATTATTCCTATGGCAGCTATATGTTATAGCGAAACAATTTCCATCAAAATTGTAGAGTGTATTGGCAGCATACTTAAAGTAAAATATGCTGGGCTTGCTAGCAAAACTTTGAAAAATAATAAAAATACACCGATAGGTTCTATGGCAGCTATACGATATATCGGTCTGAGCTGCTTCGCTTCCACTTATTTACAGCGTGTGTACGTAAGAAGTATGTGTGCCAAGTTTCAATACGCTAGCTGCAAAATTGATGGACTAATTTGCATTGCAATAGACAAACGGACAAGCGGACAAGCATTAATTCACTCTATTGATGCTAATCAATGAAAAATTGCCATCTGATGCATTGCAAATAGCTGGCAAAAATGAGTACACACTTCTTATGTAGCACTTGCACTGACTCACCGGCGTAAAGTCATGATTGATCGAGTTGACGGTGCTCACGGAGCCGCGCTTCTCGTTCGACGGCTGCTGATAGCCGCTGTCCAGGCGCTCGGCCAGGCCAATGGAGTACTTGCGTACGCCGTGCAGATACGCCTGGGCATTACCACTATTTATGGGCTTGGCGTTCAGGAACACCATGTCCGGCTTCTTGCGTCTATAATAGCTGGCCATTGTTCACGTACTGTGCACACTCGTGCTGTGTGTGCTCCTGGCCGAGTGTCTTCGACAGGCAGACAGGCACATTAAAAATGCATTTGACCTCGCCCGCTATTTGTCTGCTTATATTTACATGGCAAGAACAATAACTTGAGTTGAGTTTCCTGTTGATTTCGTTTGTTTAACTTGTGCATGCATTAACCTTAACCGTGTGCCCCACTTTCAAATTGCGCGCGCAAATGCCAGCAAAAGTCTCCAACTCTGCAACGCGCCAACTCTGTTTGCCAACACTGGCCATGTTAATGCAGGCACTCGCACGCTGTTAACGCCAACAGAGAAGGCCTTTGTTTGCATTAAAAAAATAAATATTGCAGCAGCTTTACACAATAATCGAAATTTATAAACTAATTGAAACTGCAATTTATTTGCTATTTTTTGATATTCAAACAAACATACAACCAAATTAGCAAAATCAGCAAATTAAGAGTGCTTATCGAGCAGCGATTTATCGATATAAATTTGGCAATCGTCAATCGCACATCACAATACTTCTAGAATTTGCACAGAAAAGCCGAAAAACAATAAAAAAAAAGAGAAGTGAACTGCCAAAATGGTCGATTACAGTAAATGGAAAAACATTGAGGTGAGTGACGCGCAATGCAATTAAATATAAGAGAATAATATTAGCTTTTTGCGTGGCAAGATCTCGGACGATGAGGACGAAACACACCCGAACATCGACACGCCTTCGCTGTTCCGCTGGCGGCACCAGGCGCGCGTGGAGCGCATGGCCGAGTCCGAGAAGGAGAAGGAGGAGCTGAAGAAGAAACGACAGAGCTACCAGGCACGCCTGATGGACGTCAAGGAGCGCATCGCCAAGAAGGAGGGTGACGAGGCGGCGCTCAAGGTAAGCAACAACAACAACAACAAATGCAACAAGCTGTGACGCATCCCACTCTCTCTCTCGCTCTCTCACTCGCTCCCTTATCGCAGCAAGAGCTGGAGAAGATCGAGAACGAGGGCAAGGAACTGGATCGCATCGAGAACGATATGCTCAAGAAGGAGAAGAAGACACCCTGGAATGTGGACACCATTAGCAAGCCCGGCTTCGAGAAGACCGTCATCAATAAGAAGGCCGGCCGCAAGCCGGAGGAGCAGCTCAGCGAGGAGGAGCGCGAACAGCGCATGAAACAGTTTGTCAAGGACAACGAGAAGCTGTGCAAACAGTATGGCATGCTGCGCAAATACGATGACTCCAAGCGTTTCCTGCAGGAGCATCTGGATCTGGTGTGCGAGGAGACGGCCAATTATCTGGTCATCTGGTCCATCAATCTGGAGATGGAGGAGAAGCACGAACTGATGGCGCATGTGGCGCATCAATGCATCTGCATGCAGTACATACTGGAGCTGGCCAAGCAGCTCGATGTCGATCCGCGTGCCTGTGTCAGCTCCTTCTTCTCCAAAATCCAGCACTGTGCGCCCGAATATCGCCAGCAGTTCGAGAGCGAAATCGAAGGCTTCAAGGGGCGCATACAGAAGCGGGCGCAGGAGAAGATTCAGGAGGCCATGGCCCAGGCCGAGGAGGAGGAGAAACAGGAGCGCATGGGACCCGGCGGACTAGATCCCGCCGATGTCTTTGAATCCCTGCCAGATGTGAGCAGAAAATGCCATACAATGCTATAAATCCAAATGTAAATTTAATTTATTTTTTTCAGGAGCTCAAGGCCTGCTTCGAGTCGCGCGACATTGAGCTGCTGCAGAAGACAATCGCCACGATGCCCGTGGACGAGGCCAAGTATCACATGAAGCGCTGCGTCGATTCGGGTCTCTGGGTGCCCAATGCTGCGGACGCACCGCTAGCCACCGACGAGCCGGCCGCAGCAGAGACTAAGGAGCAGCAGCAGCCCACAGAGGAGCGTGCCAAGCAGAGTGCAGCGTCCAAGGAGGAGGAGGAGCAGCAGGAGCCCATCTATGCCGGCGTCAGCACCGAGGATGTTGATTGATTGATCCTCAATCGCATGCACTACTCTAAGTTCTATTTTACTCTACTGTCTAAATACTTAGTCGTTGACACAACCACACACACACACACCAATACACACACACACACACACACACATATTCATATGCATATGCGTAATCGTATTCAGTCGTGAAGCATTTATGAGTTCAGTTTGTATATAATTTGAAGGATCAAACAAATTCTCAGTACACTGCGCTTGAGACGTCAATAAAAAAAAAGAAAAGAAAAGCTGGAAATGCCATCGAGCTATAGACACTCCCATAAGTTACGCTAGTTATTCGATTTTTATATATATTAAATATATTGTAAGCTAAGCATGAACCGCCCGGAGCTGGACTACTACGCGGTGCTGGATGTGCCGCGCACGGCCACCAAGGAGCAGATCACGCTCGCCTATCGCCGCATGGCCGTGCGCGTCTGTCCGCATCGCGATAAGAAATACGAGCAGGACTTTGTGCCGCTGGCACAGGAGGGCCGGCTGACGCACCTGTCGCCCATGGGCGAGCCCAAGCAGTGGGCCTACATCAACATGGCCTTCGATGTGCTGGGCAATGATCTGTATCGTGCGATCTACGATCGCTACGGGGAGGCGGGACTCTTCGAGGGTGTCATGCTGCCCAATGGCTACTTTCCGCCGTATCAGTATCATGGCGATCACATGAAGGTCTACGAGGAGATCTTTGCCAGCTACTCGCCCTATGCCAACATTATTGATGCGGTCACCAATCCGCCCAGTCTGTATGCCACGCGTCAGCATGGCATTGGTGTGCGGCACAAGGATAGCAATACGGAACGTATTATACACCTCTCGCTGGAGGAGGTGCGCACCGGTTGTGTGAAGCTGATGCATGTGTGGCGCCAGGAGATCGTCGATCTGAAGGAATCGAAGCTGGAGAAGCGCAAGCATACGCTCAGGCTGAACATACAGCCGGGCACGACGGCCGGCACACGCTACTGCTTCAAGGAGGAGGGCGATCGCTATCCGACCACCATACCCGGCGACATCATCTTCATTGCGGCGGACAAGCCGCATGCGGACTTCGAGCGGCGCAACATGCACGATCTCGTCTATCGCTATCGCATCACACTGTGCCAGGCCTTCACGGGTTTCATATTCTTCGTGAAGACGCTGGACAATCGCCAGCTGAAGATCGTCATCACGGATGTGGTGACGCCGGGCTATCAGAAGATCGTGCCGCTCGAGGGTCTGCCCAAGTGCCGCAATCTCGACGCCGTGAATGCGCTCAAGCAGGCGAACAAGCGATTCGATGAGTTTGGCGATCTCATCATTGAGTTCGAGTGTGAGTGCTCTAGCTAGCAGTACGTCGTCTTCATAGTCAGCTGATTAATTCGATCCCACCCCCGATCTCTTTGCAGACATTTTCCCCAAGTACCTGACGCCCGAAATGAAGACCATGACGCGTGCATTCTTCAGCGAGTTCGAGAAGCGGGAGCAGGAGCTGGAGGAGGAGGAGCAAAAGCAAATGGGCTGAGCACTTAATTCCTGTTTTTTTTTTTTTGTTTTGTAAAATTAAATGTGCAGCTTTGTTTTCAGCAAAATTAAAAATAAAATATTTAATGGAAGTAATGCATAACAATTATCCTTAAATTAAATAAATTTACATTATCTGAAAGTTTTAGTTTTTTTAAATGTGCAGTATTTTCGCAAAATTAAACATAATATTTTAAATGAAAAAAATACATAGTAAATTATTGTTTAGCTTAAAAATGCATAGTCATTTTTCTTAAATTTTTTACATTATCTGACAGTTTTAGATTGTTAAAATGTGCAGTATTTTCGCACAATGGCTTAAATTTGCTTCACTATCAGATATTATTAGATGCATTTTTTAATAACTGCAGTATTATTTTCAGCAAACTTTAAAATACTACATTGAATGGAAAGTAATACAGACATGTCATTCTTTTTTTAATTGATTGTGTTTATTAAAATTATTGTATTGTTCTTAAAAAAAAATGTATCAATTAAGACGTATCTTCTTTTGCAAACTGAATTTAATTGGTTTCGTTCTTTAAAATCATCTGCACAATATTGTTTTAAAAAACATTAAAAATAAAATATTGAATTAAAAGCAAATAAATACCATTAAAAATAAAATTCAATTAAATTTTAATGCAAATAAATTTCCCTTTCAAAATAAAATGTTGAAATAAAGCAAATAAATAACATTAAAAATTAAATATTCAATTAAATTTCCCCTTTCAAATAACATTAAATTTAACTTTCAATTTCTCACTTTGTTTTAAATCCTTAAAATTCTTTGTTAATCAAACGACCATAAAATTGAATAGTGCAGTATTATTTAGGGAAAATTATAAAATTTATCAACAAGTGAAATAATTAGTATACCCCTTAAATTTCCCTCCGTGTTTTTAAAAGTACCTTCGTTATGAATCTCAAAATATGCTATTGATTGCATGCGTAAATTTAAATAAATGTAAAAAAATATAAAATGCCCCTCTTTGTTTAACATTTTCGTGGGCTCAGCGCGCGAGCAGCGTACCACGCACAGCCTATCGATAGCTGCAGCTCAGCATATCGATATTGTGTTCATTTGTACAAATATCTAAAAGCCACAGCAATATTAAACAAAAACTACAACGAAACAACAACAAAAAGAAGATTAAACAAATCGTTGCAGCAGAAAAAAAAAAAACAAACAAAGAGCAAAGCAAATAGTTAAATTAAGGCATGTATTTCTGGTGAGCTTTGCACGGAGCCTTGGCGAAAAGAAAGCAGCAGCAGCGAACGAAAGTGAAGGTGAGCCACACGCATAATTCAATTACAGACACCTGACAACTGTGAACGCCCCCCCGTACCCCTGCCCTAGGCCCAGCGACGACAACGACACGCTCGAGTGCAATAGGAAGCTGGCCAGTTGACCGCACCCACAGCAACAGAAAAAAAAAAATATATATATATATAGAAAAAAAAAAAATAAAATGCACCTGAGTGCAGACATATCCAGTGCCTTGCAGCAGATCGAGGCCGTGAAGAAGGGCATCGAGGAGTCCGAGGATGCCAAGCTGCAGCTGCAGACGGCGGAGAGCCTGAACACCATACTGGGCATACTGACCGATCCCGTCTTCCGCACCATTGCCCATGTGCAGGAGTCGCTCTTCGAGCTGGGCATGCAGCTGGGCCAGCATCCCTCCATGCTGCCCAATGACTTTGACTTCGATGTCTCAGGCAATCTGGTGCTGAGTCTCAATGGTGGCGATGTCATGTACGATGACTCCTCGGCACCGGCCAGTCCGGACAAGTCCACGTCCACGGGCGAGGTGGAGCCACGGCCACAGAGCCAGAACTCGAAGAGTGCCGCCAATGCGGATCTCTATGCCACGGACTATGCCCAGATCCAGGCCATCGAACTAGTCAACGATGGCACCGGCCTGGGATTTGGCATCATCGGCGCCCGCAACTCGGGCGTCATTGTGAAGACCATACTGCCCGGCGGCGTGGCGGATCGGGATGGACGCCTGCGTTCCGGTGATCACATCCTGCAGATCGGCGATGTCAATCTGCACGAGATGGTGTCCGAGCAGGTAGCCGCCGTGCTGCGTCAGTCGGGCACACATGTGCGCCTCGTCGTCGTGCGACCCATCGAGCAGAGTCTGCCCACGCCACAGTATAGCCTGGAGCCGGGCACTGCGGTGGTGCCCACCCGTGTGCTCGTCGATCCCGCCGAGCTGGAGCGCTATCTCATCTCCACCGGCTATCCCGAGATCTTTGGCGAGAGCTCGACGGCATCGACGCCGCAGACGACCACGGAGGACGATCGCTTTGTGTACCGCGGCGAGACATCCATGCTCATCGATCCGAGCATTGATCTGGAGGAGCTGCTGGCACTGCCCGAGACGGAGAAGCTGCAGGTGGAGCTCAAGAAGGATGCCAATGGCCTGGGCATCACCATTGCCGGCTACGTCTGCGAGAAGGAGGAGCTCTCGGGCATCTTCGTGAAGAGCGTCTCGCCGGGCTCGGCAGCGGATCTGAGTGGCCGGATACGTGTCAATGATCGCATCATCGAGGTGGACGGCCAGTCGCTGCAGGGTTACTCCAATCATCAGGCCGTCGAGCTGCTCAAGAAGTCCGGTCAAGTAGTGAATCTGCGACTGGAGCGCTATCTGCGCGGTCCCAAGTACGAGCAACTGCAGCAGGCCATTGCGGCGAATGCGAATGAGAAGCTGCCGAGCAGCTCGCCGGGCACACCATCCCGTGCTGCGTTGCCAGCGCCAATAGCCACGCCGGCGGCCAGCACCACATCGACCACAACGATGCTGGACGATGAGACGTTGCCGGCGCCGGAGGCGTTCCTCATGACAACACCGCCGTCCAGCTCGCTGGCCACGACGACGACGTTGAGTAGCTTTGGTGCTGGAAAACAGCTGGTGGCTGTGCGGGATTCGCTCGAGGGCACCACCAAGATTATACCCACTGAGGTTGTGCCGCTGGCCGACAAGCAGCAGGAGCAGGTAAAGTACACAGATTTCCAGTTGATGCACTCGCTAATCCTCCTCCCCCCTCCAGGGCACCGTGCACGCCAAGAACACCAGCGTGATCACGCGCCACAAGTACTACACGGAGCCGGAGCTGAGCGAGGAGATCGAGTCGGAAATTGTGCGCAAGTGGCAGAAGATTGTCGGCTCCGACATGGAGGTGATTGTGGCGCAGATCAAGAAGTTCGCCGTCGGCGGCCTGGGCATCTCGCTCGAGGGCACCGTCGACGTCGAGGGCGGCCGCGAGGTGCGTCCACATCACTACATACGCTCCATACTGCCCGACGGGCCGGTGGGCGTCAACGGTGTACTACGCTCCGGCGACGAGCTGCTCGAGGTGAACGGCGAACGGCTGCTGGGCATGAATCATCTGGAAGTGGTGGCCATACTCAAGGAGCTGCCCTTGGATGTGCGCATGGTGTGCGGACGCAGCAAGATCACCGCACTGCTGCCCTTCTCCGATGATACACTGAAGAAGCTGAGCAATAATTTCGAGAATCTGCTGCCGGCCAGCGATCGCCTGGTCAAGGCCAAGTCGGATGGCAGTCTGGCCACAGCCGGTTCCGTGGCGGATGCGGACAATGTGGCCGTGGCGGCCAATGCATTCAATAAGCTCAAGTCACGCTCACTGGAACCACTGACCGGATTGGCCATGTGGTCCTCCCAGCCGCAGATCATTGAGCTGCTCAAGGGCGATCGTGGTCTGGGCTTCTCCATACTGGACTATCAGGATCCATTGGACTCGAATGATACGCTAATTGTCATCAGATCACTAGTGCCCGGCGGTGTGGCTCAGCTCGATGGCAGATTGATACCCGGAGATCGTTTGCTCTTCGTGAACTCCATTAATCTGGAGAATGCCTCGCTGGATCAGGCTGTGCAGGCGCTCAAGGGTGCACCCAAGGGTGTGGTGCGCATCGGTGTGGCCAAGCCGCTGCCCATGACCGACAACTCGCTGAAGGCGTGCAGCAATGCCAGCACCACCAGCGAGGAGACGCTCGAGGCGCAGCAGTCGCCGCCAGCGCTGCCCACGGTGGCGCCACCACTGCAGGCGAGCAAAGGCGTCGAGCCGGATCTGATAGCCGACTGGAGGAAGTAGGCGCAAGTTCAAGCTGTTATTGTCACGAATTATTCCATTATATCTATATATATATATATCTTTATATATCTGCCCGCATTAGTATTAGCCGCCCGAGTGCGTGTGTCTGTGTATGTTTTAATGTACTTAAAGCTAAATAAATTATGCAAATCGTTTACAACAACATATGCTGCCGCGCTTCCACTGAGTATCCTTGGCAATGGCTGGCCTCCCTCCTGGCTGGGATCGGGCCTAATTCATGCGATTCAGCTGCCGTTCGATGCGCAGATAATTGCGCCGCGAGAGCACCCGATCCCGCGTATAGCTAATCAGGTAGCTGAGCACGCCGAGCGCAAAGGCGCACACCTCGAACTTGATGAAGTTGCGCTGCTCGATGTAGGCCACACGATCGCAGCTCTTGTACACCGTTTCGCCGCTCTTGCAGCGCAGCACCTCGCGGTAGTGTGTGTGCATGCAGACGCCCGAGACGATGTCGAACTGTGTGCAGGGCTGGCACTCACGTATGACGCTGTAGGCTTCGTGGCGCCAGCACGTCGAATTGTCCTCGATGACGAACTGCTGGGCACTGCGTCGTCTGGCCGTGCTGCCGCCATCGGCTGCGTAGCGTGATTCCACAATCAGCACTAGGATGGTGATCAGCGTGAGGGCACCCAGGCCCAGTATCATGTGATTCCTTTGGCAGTTCTCGAGCATGTTCTGGGCGTATTGTGCAGTAATGCAAATAAAAAATGTTAAGTCGTGTTTTTCTTTTTTTGTCGAACAGCTGATCCGGCCCAGGGTTGCATGCGCTGAGTCATCGCGTGCACAGCACATAATTAATTAGTTGTTTGCAAATTAATAACTAAAACAATTAAGACTAGTTTAAGCATTAAATTAAATTAACTATTTAATATTTATCTATTTATTTATATTTAATTGATTAATATTTTAATTTATTTATTTGCTTATTTTGTTGCACAGCATGTGCCTGGCGCTGGCATCGATACTCGCCTATCGATAGACATCGATAGCGCTAGCGCTGTTTACGAACATAGTAAAACATGCAAATGGCAAGCAAGGGACAGAGACCAAAACAATTACGAAGATAGCCGCAAAGCGAAACGTGGAAAATTGATGAAAAACTGTGAAAATCGTGTGGTGGCGCATTGAAAATGGTGCTGCGATCGGGAATCATAATTCCATTTCAATTTCGCGATACAAAAAAGCTGCTCATGATTGGCGTGCCCGAGGAGAATCGAAATTTGAACATATGGGACTTGAAGAATGTTGGTAAGCCCTGGGGTCGCTCACGCTATATAGTGGTGTGGGTGTGGGTGTGGGTGGGGGTGCTGGTCGGGGGTGCTGCCAGTGTTGCTGCGGACTGCGGACTGCGGACTGTGGCAGGTGCTGTGACTGTGGAAGGCAGGCGCTGCGCTGGGCAGGTCGTTAAACTTAAGTGTGTGTGCGTTAGTGTGCATGTGTGTGTGAGGATTATTTAGCTGTAATATATATATATACCTATATTCCCTCTGCTTGCAGTGCGCGCCGCTTTTGGCATCTACAATTTCGAGTTTCGCAACAAAAAGATCGGTTTCAATATACCCGATGAGCTGCTGCTGCACTATTTGGCCCAGCGGCACGACCTCACCAATTTCGTTATAGAAATCAGCCAAGGTAAGTTCGTACTGCATGCACACACACACATGCATATAAATATACATGTGTGTGTGTGTGTGTGTATATGCAACTAAGTTAGCCGCGTGCTGCAGTAGCGTTTAAGCCATACACTTGGACTCGGTCAACTAAATAAAAAAAAAAAAAAAAAAAAAAAAAAAAATATATATATATATGTACAAATATATATATAGTGGCCAGTACTCTGCGCGCGCGTGTGTGTGTGTGTGTATATATGTACGTATAGACGCGTAGCGGCAGACGTTAACGTGCTTTGCTTGTAAGTCTCTGCCATCTCGCTGCCATTGTAATAAAAACCCGCATTGAAAATGCTTCCTCTTGCAGCCCTTGACGATGGCCATGCCAAGGAGCTGCTCTCCTACGAGCCCTCCTGCTCGATGGCAGCGCTCAAGCAGCATCATCACCAGCACCAGCAGCAGCAGCAGCAGCATCAACAGCAGCAGCATCACTCGCATCAGGTGCATCAGGTGCCACTGCCACAGCGCTCCAACGATAGTGTGAGCCACACCCACGACTATGTCTCGGCTGGCAGCAGTGCGGGACCCACGGCGCTGCCCGGCTCGCAGCCGGATTCGCCGGCACTGCGCGTCTGCAATGAGCCCGGCGATTCGCCGCTGGAGCAGGCGAACAACTCCAGTTCGGATCATGCGGATGCAACGCAGAAGCTACGCCTCAGCCAGACCTATGCGGAGCGTACACCCGAATCGCTGACGCAGTCCATCGATCCCATGGACATAATACCCAAAGCCGAGTCCGAAACGGATGCGGAGCGCATGGCGCGTGTGGTGCGCTTTCAGGCGCGCGAGCAGCAACAGCAGCAGCAGCAGCAGCAGCGCCAGCAGCAGGAGCAACAGCACGCACAGGCGCTGCAGCAGGAGGCGCAGGCGCTGCAGCATGTGCTGCCGGGTCAGCAGTTCTTCAGCAGCTATGCGCACAGTCTGCCCACAATGACGCCGCCAAATGCGGCACAGCAGCCGCCCTATACGCCCGGACTGATGAGTCGCTTCCGCAGTGAGTATCAAGCAGGCAGAGACAGAGACAGAGACAGAGCGAGAGGAGCAGGAGGAGCAGAGAGTGGAATAAGTTTGCTCACTTTCCGCTTTCCGTTTTGCAGAGCGCGGCGAGCGCATGTCCAAGGACCAGAAAGAGCTCTATGTGAAATTCTTCGAGGATAATCCCTGCATGCTGTCGAATCATCGACGGCACGACGGCCTCACCGAACCGCTGTGGGCCAAGCTGGCGCACATGCTGAACAGTGTGCCCCAAGGTGCCGTCAAGAACGTGGAGGACTGGAAGCAGACGTTCGATGCGTGGCGCTATCGCATCTTCATGTACACACGCTACAACTCCAAGCTTAGCATGTCCGAGACGAGCGATCCGAAGAACTTCAAGCCGCTGACGGCGACCGATCAGAAGGCCTACGCCATGTGGACCAGTCACAAGCACATTGTGCCGCCGGACTACGAGAAGATGGACATGTTTGTGCCGCTGGACGAGAGCACGACGGCGACCAACAGCTACGACTACTAACAACCAGTGCAAACAAAAATAATAATGAAATCAAAAAAAAAATGTTAATGATGATGATGATCCCTACGATGTTCATGTGTACTTTAACTAATACTAAGCGCTAAATACATTATGTTTAAGCAAACATACCAAGAAACACACAGCACTGCATTTGCGTCTCGCCTAGCCTAAGTTTTTATTTATATTTATATTTATTTATATATTTTCTATATTTATTTATGGCATCTACATTTGCTTGCAGTGTACGACGCTGCGCTGGAGAATTATGTGCTGCATCCGCAGTGCCGCTGCGGCACTGCGCAGAAGCTGCTCAGCGACTCGCCCACGCCGGAGGAGCCGACGAATTTGTGCCAGAGCAACAGCGTCAACGATGCGACACCGGCTATGGCGCTGGCGCCCGCAGACGACGACGAGGCGCATGAAGAGAGCATGAAGTATCGCATCGATAAGGCCAGCAGCGGTGCTGCATCCGCTGAGCTGGCTATGCCTGCCTACGAGCAATGCTCACCCAAAATGGACTACGAGACACAGGACGAACTGCCAGAGTCGCCGCAACAGTTGCCGCCGCCTGCTTTGCCCTTTCCAATGCCAGCGCAACATCATCATCATCATCAGCAGCAGCAGCAGCAGCAGCACGAGGAGGAGGAGGAGGCGGAGCAAGTGCAGCAGCAGCAACAGTTGCTGCAGGAGCGCATACAGCACGAGTTCATGCTGCAGCAACAGCAACAGCATCAGCACTTGCAACAGCAGCAGCAACAGCATTTGGCACTGCTGCAGCAGCAGCAGCAACTGGAGCAGCAGCAGCAGCAGCAGCAGCAGCAGCAACAGCAGCAGCAGCAGCAACAGCAGCAGCAGCAAGGCGTCAACATGGCAATTGCTGCCACAGGCACCAACAACATACGCCGTAAGCAGCAAAGTATGCCACAAGCTGCAGAAAACTCTAGACTAATTTGAATCTTCCACTTTGCAGAGCGCAAGGAGCGCATGTCGAAGCGGCAGAAGGAGCTCTACGTGCACTTCCTGCAGCAGCATCAGTACATCAACAATCACCGGCGCAACGACCCCGTGCTGGATCCCTACTGGCTGAAGTTGGCCAAGCTGCTGAATGAGGTGCCGCAGGGCGCTGTGAAGCATGTGACGGAATGGAAACAGACCTTCGACAATTGGCGCTATCGCATCTTTCTCTATGCGCGCTACAACTCCAAGCTGCAGGACGAGGAGGCGCAGAATCCGCGCAACTTCAAGCCGCTGACGCGCACCGACAAGCAGGCCTACAACATGTGGATACGCAATCCGGATACGGCGCCACCGGATCTCGACAAGATGCGCAACGTCTTCTGCAACATGGAGGAGAGTGCGGCGCATCAGGATTAGTCCCGAGCGGGAGCCCAAATTGCCATTGTCGTAGCTCGGAAGAGTAGCGCGTTTTTATTGTCGTGTGTTGTATGTGTTTTTTTTTATATATATATATATATATATACTTTTGCTTTTCTTTGTTATGCGATTACGTACTGTGAGCAAAAAGTAAGGTGAATTTTCAATTTAAAATTCGCGGGCTTAAGTTGGCGAACTAGTTCTTTTTTTCTCGAGTTGGCAGGCAGGACTGTTGATGACATTTGGCGGGCATTTCATGTCTATGTCAGTATGAGTACTGTATTTACGCTTTTTTTTACGATCAAACGATCAAGAGTGCATTTGGCGATTTTTACAATGTCTGATTTAATTGAGCAGAGAAGTGCCATCATATTTTGCTTGCGGAATAAAATTTCAACTGCGGAAATGTTGAGGAAGTTTGAGGATGGCCTTTCGTGATTCTACCATGTCCCAGAAAAATGTTTAAAAGTGTTACAAAGCCTTCAAAGAGGGTCGGGAACGTGTTGAGTCATCAGACTTGGAGCGCTCCGGACGACCAGCGACGTCAACAGATGACCAACGCGTCAATGAAGTGAAGGAATTAGTGCTCAAAAATCGTCGGTTGACTATTAGAGACCTCACTGATATGATCGGAGTAACAGAAGGATCTGTGAAAACCATTTTGAAAGACAGTTTGGGCCTACGAGAAGTCAAATCTCGTTTGCTACCGAAAACGTGGCACACTGCACTCGTACTTCGTGACCTTTTCGCCAAGAATTGGACGCATATCGTTCCGCAACCACCTCCTGATTCTCCTGATTTGGGTCCGTGTGACTTCTGGCTATTCCCAAAACTCAAGAGACCACACCGGGGAACGCGTTTCGAGTTGATTGAAGAGATAAAAGAAAAATCGAAGAGGGCGCACATGGCTATACCGGAAAGGGACTTTTTGGCCTGTTTCGAGGATTTGAAAAAACGTTGGCATAAGTGTATTTTATCGGGAGGGGATTACTTTGAAGCGGATGAAATTGATTTAGGAGAATAAATAAAGAATTTTGACTTTACAAAAAATATTCACCTTACTTTTTGCCCACAGTAGTAAATAATAATAACTGACATGAAGTGTAGTAACCTTGCCAACTTGTTATCCTGTGCAGATCTCGCGCTGTAATCGAAGTTGACAAACTCCTTTCGATTCGCCAAGCGATTGTTCTCGGTGCTGTGTCTGTCTGTCTGTCTGCCTGTCCGTCTGCATTGCTTTGTACTTCCCTATCGAGATCGAGACACCTACGTCCACTGCTTACGCGTTGATTAATTTGCTGCCCGCGGCGTACAGCATCCAATCATGTCGCACGAGCTACCTGCCTGCCCCTCCTCCTGCCACTGCTGCTGTTCGAAACAAATCCGGCGATCATTAATTAACTGTTCAATCAAATCCGATATGCTATAATGCTGTCGACTGCGCTGTCGACTTTTCTCGCGCTCGCGGGATTATCGATCGCGCTTAGCGCGACACCTTCGAGCAAAAGAAATTATTGTATATTCTTGGAAATTATTATATTCCCTTACTTGAGATTTGTCGGCATAATTTAGCAGTTTATTGCAGAGCAAAAAAAAAAAATACAATTGCTATTGTGTCGCTTGCATAAGTGCATAACTTAGTCGAGCGTAGCGGAGAGCGTTCTAGAGAGTTATGGCAAGTGCCCCTGCTCAGTTCTGACTCCACTCGCCCCGCTGCCGTTCTGTCGTCTGTCATATCTGCGCGTCGTCCGTTGCCAATTGCCATGGCTAATAAAGATAAATGAATGTGCGCTCATTAAAAAAAAAAAAACGGCAAAAAAAACTGCAAAAAAACTGCAAAAAATAAGAAAAAACAGTTTCGAAGGCATTGAGCCAGGTTATTGGCTGAAGGCCCGGCTACAGCTTCAGCTGTGCGACATTGCGGTCTGCACTCCCGACGCGCTGCGGCTGTCATGTTATATCCAGTCGATAACTGTAGCATTCAGTCAAGCGTTCAAGATCAATATTCGCTCAGCATTAGCATATGGCTTTCAGCCCGGCCAACTGTAGGCCGTGCGAGTTGACAGCCTTCCAGTCTGGGTGGCACTGCAACGCTACAGGTTATGACATGCCAAGGGAGCGGCAGTGACGACAGAGAGGATCGCACAATGCTATAGCCCTATAGCATATATATATACATATATATTCGCGTATCGTATAGCTAATGCATAAAACATGATGTAGAGCAGAGGAAAGAGTTAATTAATTGAGACGGCGAACTAAATTAAATCGGAAGAATGCCCGAGCTCATTTGCATATTGATCACACATGTATATATATATCATATATAGACATATGTATAGCTGGTCAATTGATTAGTATGCATTTATGCAGCTTTAATTGCCTGCGATTACAGCAAGGCGTAGATTTTTGGCATCGTTGCTATGACACATATAGAGCGATGATAACCCTTTATATACTACTGTGAGCAAAAGTAAGGTGAATTTTCAATTTATTTTTCTCGAGTTGGCAGCATAAATAAAGAATTTTGACTTTACAATAATATTCACCTTACTTTTTGCCCACAGTAGTATATCGTGTATTTGCCTATGCATACGACTAGAACGACTTCATTAAAGCGAAGAACTGGTGTAAATATATAAATCTATATATATTGTGTAGCTGGACTAATTGATTGATTAGTATTAATTTATGCAGCTTTTAATTGCATGCAATTACAGAAATGCGTAGATTTTTGGCAGGCCAACTGGCACGACGAGTACGCCACGCCTTGCGACAGCCTTCGCGAATCGAAATGCTGAAAAGATCATAAATTAGCCTGTCACTTTCGATAGTTTACGAAAATTACCATCAGATTATTACGACGGCTATACCAAAAATTCTCCCACACTCTCTAAAAGCCAAAACTGCTGCTGCTGCCACTGCTGCTGCTGGCGGCAGTAGCTGCCACTTGTTCGGCCCACAAAGTCATCAGATCAATCATATAGTACAGCACACACAGCAGCAGCAGGCGGAGGAGCGCTGTAAGAGACGGACGATAAACCGACCATAAATGCGATTGAGATCTTTTGTAAGACCTGTTTGCATTGCTGTTTGCTGTTGTTACTTCTCGTGCTGCTGCCCATGTCCCGCCCCGCGCCATAACGGCAAGTTGTCAAGCCAAAGCGATCCGAACAGACATTTCTGCTGATTTACTATACGAACAAATACATAATTGCAAAAACTTGTGTATGCTAATCGTTCGATCCATCCATCGTTCAATCGATCGCTGATTGATATGCCATAAATGTGTACAGAATTTAATTACGACACCTTAAGTGCCCTGAACCTAAACTAAATGCGCTGTTTTACGAGCTCATTTGCTGTCGCGCTTGAAGCACTCGTCGCATTGAGGAAATCCACGGAATTGAAACATAAATCTTGCGCTTAACTTAACGCAAATGAAAGACATAAAATATTAAAAAAAAAAAAAAAATAATAATAATAAAAATAAAATGCCGATATTTGCGTTTGCCCTGCGGGATTTGCATTTACGAGGACGGCGACAACTCATTACGCGAGATACGGCGATGATATCACATGGAGGCAACATGGTAATAAACACGGTAAATGCACGACGCACGATCTGCTGTCGCAGGCCAAAGGGCGTTACGTTGTATGGCCTTCGTTTCGTGCGTATGTCAGCCGATCTTGGCCGACTTCAATGCCGGGCACGTAACGAGTGCAGGTGAGAGACAGAGCGGGCAGCTTCCTCTCCAGCTGCGAAAGAGGTCAGGGCTGTGTGTACGCGACTCACGTGTGCGGCCCGTGATGCGGAGCAATGTCCAGTTATTTTTAGTGTCCTGCCCGGACACGTCAATAAATTCGCTGCCGCAGAGCATTTGCATATTTGCAGCGAGCAGCGAGCAGCGCATATTCCTGATGTAATTTGTTTTCGAATTTCGGTGGCACAAATGCGGTGCGAGTGTGGCGTTTGCCAACAATAAACAATATATTGTATTATTAATAAACAATAAACACATTTTATGCATTTTGTTCGCGCTAACACAGGCTTAATTGAATGCAAATGAGCTGGCAATAAAATCGCTCGTCAGCTCGCCCAGCTCGTAAGCCCAATCGCCACGCCGGCAACATGTTCAACCGGAAGCGGCCCTAGCAACATTCGGGGCAACATGTTCGGGGCATGCGAAAACCCGCTCTCAGCAACAATGAAAAACCAAAACAAAACGAAAAGCACACAAAAAAAAAAACAGCCGAATGCGCCGCCCGATTGCGACGGCGGCGAGTCGTCGCTTCGTCTCGGCCAGGCCAGGCCCGGCAGCTGATGAACGCGGTCGCTTCGCAGTCGGGAGACCAGAGACCCGATAACCGATACCCGAGACCCGAGAGTTTGCGAGACTCGAGACTTTGTGCTGATGCTACCGCCGCAGCTGCTTTCAGTGTGGCCCGTGTCGCCAATGTGTTTTGTCACGCTTTAAGCGCTGCCCTCGGTACGAACGAACGTTGAGCGTTGAAAGAGCCGAACATCGCCAACAGTGCAAGAGCAACAACGTATGTGTGCAGTGCAGTTGCAAACCAATAAATAAATAAAAAAAAAAAATAAATAAAAAAAAAAATAAATAAAAAAAAAATAAAAATAAATTCAAGAAAAATCAAAATACAAAATAAGGAAACTTAAATGGTGTTAATTATGACAATAACTCAGAGGCAGACACACACCTTCACACACACACACGCACACCCCACCCACCCGTACTGGTTCTGAGTGCAGTGCAGCCCATAAAAATTCCTTGCCCAGAGCCACAAACAAAAGACTTAGGCAACAAACTTGCGTGCAGTTATGCTGCAGCGCAACGTGCTGTGGCACAGCCCAAATGCAAACCCGTCAGAGCCGTGTAAAATTTATGCAAATGAATAAATCAAACTGCGATAGAGCTACGAGCAAAGGAGGCGTTGTCGCTGCACGCACAAAACATTTGCAAACATTTATCAAAAAAAAAAAACAAAAAAAAATACCAAAAAAAAAACCAAAAATAAATTCGTCAAGATAAAAAGTTGCCAGAAAAAAAAATAGAATTTATTCAATTTAATAAAGTTTCTGTTGCAGACACTCGAGTCGCCTTTTTCTTAAGGCCGCATAAATCAAAACAGTCGCCACTGGCGAAGGGAACAAGTTCGCACTAAGCTGCAAAACAAGAACCGACTGCAAACCCAAACTAAGTAAGAGACTAAGACTAAAGCACTTAGTCATATACGCGGCAAACGCCTTTTTAAATGGCCAACAACACTGAAAATTAGTTTCCAAAGGCCTTTTGATGGCTCCAACTCATAATGCTCATATGATCATACATACCATATACCATAATATAATAATGCCTACTCGACGTTTATGTGCCGGAAACAATTGCTCAAACTGCTCGCAGCTAATTGCGGCTACTTGTGAACTACTGCTACCAAGTCGAAAGAAACCCCTCGACGACCCCGAGTCCATCCAATCCAATGCACTGCAATGCAATTCGCATGCAAATTTTGCTGCGCGTTCTGAAACAAGTTGCAAGACTAATGAAAACATTAACTCATCTCGCCAGAACTAGTTTTCTCGCGCGCATAAAACCCATTCGAAACCAATTTCGATTTCAATTCGTTTCGATTCGCTTCGATTTGATTTCGATTTCGATTGCATTTCATTTATTTTGTGAGAGCACCATAAAGGTCAGCGAGCAGGGGCAATTTGTATGCATTGGTCTGTTTTGTACACCTCGAGCACGTCTTCGCGACTTTATTAGGCCATAAAGATTGAAGTCAGGGATATGCAGCATGTTATTCAATTTTATGCCGAGGGCTCAGCGCATAAAATCGCATGCGATAAGTTGCCGCAGAGCGTCGCAGTGCTACGCTAGATTGTCACGTTCGCTCGAAAAAAAAAAAAAATAGTCAAACCAGACAGACAGACAGGCAGACCGTCAAACATCATTCTGCATTTTGGCTAAAGACTGTCGGAAATTTACGATGCCAATTATCAGCGAGTCGCCATCGGAATCAGACGCGGACTTCGACGCGGACCCGCCAACGGGCGGCACTTGAAATGCCCGGCATGCGCGCACATTTGGCTGCATTTGCGACACCGCGAGACCAAAACTCAAAAAAAAAAAAAAAAAAAAAAAAAACTCAAAAGCCCGCAAAAAGCCGCACCAATTGCAAATTACTCGCACTTTTCAAAGAAATAAAATGTCATTTCAATTGTCAAACGGGGGCAGACGCTGACTGGCGCTCTTCTATCGGCAGACAGTGACTGCAAATGGTCAGCGTCCCACAGCTGGACAACATTCACTGGGTCCCGCCAAAGGCCGATTATGCAAGCGTCGGGGCGGATGGTTCATTTGATATTGCTTCAAATCAGATCTGATATTGTCGCATTGAGCGAGTGTCATTCAATATGCGCACAATGCCGCCTCAAGCTACAATTACACTCTATGAGTTGGAGTATGAGTCGTCTGCAGTCGACGTCGACGGCGCTGCCGGCGCTGCTGGAAGTGTGTTTTCATAACTGACGCTCGACTGCAAACTAATAACAATCATTAAATAAAATCTCAGATAGAGGACAGCAGCTTGCCAACTCCAGCTGTGCGAGTGTGTGTACGAGTGTGTGTGTGTGTGTGCGACTTCTAGTCAATTGCAACGGCAACGACGATGACCCTCAAAAGCGCCTCTCGATTATCTCGATATTGAATAACATAAAAACGCATTCATTTCCAATATTTTGCAGCGAATCATCGTGCCAAGTTTTCGCACTCGCAAAGTTTTCAGCAAAATCCAACAACAACTTCCACAACAACAACAACAACAACAGCAAAGATGGTGAGTATTGTAACTGTAATTAAGTGTACATTTATGGCCCGCACATGCATGCCATGTGCGCTTGTATTTGTGCGGGCAACGCGAGTGCTTCACAGATATAAAAACATGTAATTTATTCACGCTGAACCCGCGGCGAGTGCGAATTGGGTGCAAACAGATCGGAGCAGATATAAATGTGTATATCATTTTATATATAGTAGGCATGTGCGTGTGTGCGATTCTCACACTTATATTTGAAATTAAAATATTTAATAAGCACGATCTGATTTAATCAGCGATGCAACCGCAGCTGCGAAAAACAGTCTCGAAATCGCCACGAAATCGTCTCGAAATCGCCTCGAAAATGTCTCGAAAAATAATTAGAAGCAGCAGCAGCAGCAGCAGCAATTGTTGCCATCATCCACTATGCTTTTCGCGTATGAGTTGCACTTAGTTGCTGCTCCTACTAAGTGTAGATTAATCCGACTTGAAAGCACGTTCCGACTTGTCGTACATTTCGCTTTTTTTTTTGTTCTCTTCCTCTGCTTCTGCGCTCGCAAACAATTGACCAAAGGCAATGACCCACAATTGTTGTTGTTGTTGTTGTTGTTATTATTGTTGTTATTGTTGTTGCTGCTGCGTCTCATTGTTTGAACTGTTCTTAGTTTGCTGTTTGCTGACAGCTGCAATTGTCGCCACGTTCGTGTCTTAAGTCTTTTGTTTGGGTGCACCCTGCGGCAGATGCGCACCGGAAACTTGTTTGTCGCCGCGCTCTGGGTGAAATCAGCGTTGTTAATTGTCATAAAAAAAATACAAATACAACAACAAAATATTCACAATATTTTCGTTCAGCATGTGCAGCGCCAAGCGCGTAATTAACGCTGGCTTTATTGAGATTTCGTTTGCTTTACGTTCAGCTTGCCTTTTTTTTTTTTTGGTAATTTCTGTGTGTATATAATGAAAATAAAACTAATATGCAATGCTGCTTCCTCGATCGTTAGATTGAGCAATTTGCCCAGCTAATTTGCGACCCTCGCAAGCGGAATTGAATTTATGAAACGCTTCACACTCTTATCGGAACGCAATTTGTCGGGAGCAATTAAGTTGGCATCGGTATTGGCATCGGCATCGCCAGCCATTATCCATTATCTTTGCCATTGTGTTGTTAATTTATTTGCAATACAAAATTATTAGATGTTTTGTTTGTTTTCGTAAAATCGTTGGCAATGCAAGCGGCCATTATGCAAATGCCTGGCGATTGATTCGTTAACAATGTTTGGGCATATTTTATGCAAAATTATGCAAATTATCGAGTCGCTGTTTGTTTGCGCTCTCTCTCTCTCTCTCTCTCTCGAACGGAATGACCCGGCAATTTGGCTAACGGTAGCACATTGACCTGCCTGGCCGTAGCACCGTAGCGATATGTAGGACCGATAGGCTACCCAAATCGAAGTCGAGCCATACCAAATGGGCGCCCATTGTATTTTGTTTTTTTGGTTGGCCTGACTGGCCCAAAAGCTGGCCGAAAGCGATTTGATTTATTTATTTATTTTCCATTTTCATTTTCATTTTCACAACACCAAATTCCGGACAGACGTCGAAAAGTTCAAACAGTTAAGTGCCTGACAGGCATTAACTTTTCGCTGGCAAACCGTTGATTAGCCCAAGTTGTTTTTGTTGGCGTCGTTGTTGCGTTGCAGATTTATGATTAGCGCCAAAGTTAGCCTGGGAGCAGACGCAACGACGCGACGGTGCCCTACTCAAAATGCAAGTTATTACGTTTTGAAGGTTTTTTTTTTTTTTTTTTTTTGCGAAACGCCATCGGTGCCGCCCCCAAATGCCACAAATTCAATGAGCCTCGGACGGGGCTGGAGCCCGATCATATCGCGCCTGTCCGTTCGACAACTGCAACCGCACCGCATAGCGAAATCTTGTTGAGCATTTCTTGGGGGGGCACTTGCAGCAGCAGCAGCATCGCCAGCGCTAGAGAGAATTATTCACTTAACTCGCATAACGTATTCAGCTGTTGGTACGTAATTAATTTTCGGACATGAGGTCAAGTTTACATCTGGCTAGTACTAGCCAGAGCGACGGCTTTAGGTACCGACAGCATTGAGCTGTCGCTGGCATTCCATTAACCCCGTCGAGAGGGCCGTAATTGAAATCAACATGATGTCTATTTATTTAAATAAATTTCGCTTATTATTCATTGCGTTTTGTTTGCTGGCTTTTTGCCAGTCTGCTTGCCTGATTGACTCCCACGTCTCGAGCTTGACTTTTGGCTTTGCGAATTATTTTCGGGCAGCAGCAGCAGCCGCAGCAGCAGAGCAGATGCTGCTGCTCGGGCTTCATTCAACATTTTTGCAGCTTATTATTCTTTTGTTAGGCGTATACGAAAACGTATAAATAGCCTGGGAACATGCTGGCAATTAATCAAAATGAACGAGTCGAATCGACTTGGGCTGCGGAGCAGGAACAAATAAATAAAACAAGAAATACACTCAAACTGTTGTATTTCTTGTGATTTGCGTCTTGTCGCCTGTTAGTCTGGAATGCAGGCGATTTGATGGATGGGACTGAGCCAAAAAAAAAAAAACAACCAAAAAAAAAAAAAAGGTATACGTATTTTTGCATTTGCTGCAAATCATGCGAGGCTGCGGCTGCGGCTGCGGCTGAGTCGAGGCTGACATTCTAAACGCGATTTAGAAAGTCAGAGCCAAATTGTAAATCCTACACGTCGATCAAGCTCAAGCAGCTCAGGCATCTGCTACGACATCGACACCACGACAATCGGTGGCAGCAGAAGAATTCAAATTCGAGCTCGAATTCAAATTCGAATGCCTCACAAGGTTGCAAGCAAGCGCCTGCCTGCCTTTCGAGTGCTGACGAGGAAGCCGTCTGTGCCGCTGTACATACCATAATTCTCAAGTTGTTTGTTCTCTCTCTCTCTCTCTCTCACGTTGCACCGATCAGCCGGCCGATCAGTGACTAAGCCCAAAGCCATAGCCAAAACCAAATAAATTCGAACAAATAAATGTTTTCAGCTGCAACAAAAAAAAAAAAAAAAAAAAAAAAAACGTGAAACAAGTTTCTGCTCGACTTTTTGCGCCTTCGAATTGGCCAACATTAAGCTGTGACAAATGAGCGAAGCTGCGAAAAATGAAACCAACAAACAAGCGACTGCCAGGCAACAGCTAACAACTATAACAACTAACAAGCACAACAACAACAACAACAACAACAATAAAAACAACAACGCTAAAACAACGACAAGTAACAAGCCATCAAAAATGTTTGGCGTTAAAAAGCCATGTCAAAATTTAACGCCAGCTTAAGTCGCGCATGCGCAGTGGCTCGAGCTGCGGCTCCAGTAGCCCCTCGCCTCATTGTGGGGGCGATGTGTCATGTTGTTGTTTTTGCTGCTGCTGCTGGTTGTTTGTTCTGCCTTCGTTCAAGGTCGTCGCTCGTTTCGTTGCGCTAATTGATGGATAGCTCAGGCCTGCAATGAGCGACAATTTGCGAGAGCCTTGAACTTCTGCGAAGAAGCAGCAGCGAAGGGGAAGCAGCAGGGAAGGGGAGGCCGAAGCTAGGCTAGGCCAAGCTTTATATGCAAATGCGCTAAATTAGCTGCGACGTTGTAAGACGAGCTACAGCTACAGCAGCAGCGGCAACTACGACTAATTACGCGACACGCTTCGTCTGTTCCCTCGGCAGATGAAGTCATTTTACAGTCTCCGCTCGCTCTCTCTCTCTCTCCCTCGCTCTCACTCACTGTCTCGCTCCCGCGATTCTAAGGTAAACTTCTGCCCGAGGCGTCAAGTGAAGGTTAGTCGAGCAGTCGACCATTCTCCGAAGAACACGTTCCGATCTGCCGGATGTCTTCTTTGGCTCAGCCTCAGCGCACAAAGCGATTAGCATGTAAATTTAATGACCACGTTACAAGGCAAAATTTATGAGCGATATTTCGACTTTGACACCCACTGCAGCGATACGACTATATACACATATATAATCTATATATATATACTTAACTAAGATCTGCTAATGTTGCCACATTTCCTGTTTGTTCCACCCAGCAGTTTCTTAAGCTCTTATGCTGCATCAAAGGCAGCGTCCACCATTATAATGATAATAATGAGTATGACTAGGCATTGTCTATGATGGTATAATGGTTATATGATAATTATGCACGAGTCTTTAGCTTCCCCAAAAAAAAAAAAAAAAAAAAAAAAACCAAATAAAATGATGTGCGAATTATGAGGCAAAGACGTGACATAGCAAAGTATGTACGCTTGAATACCCTCGCTGGCTGAATAGAAATCTCTGCGATGTCATTGCTAAATTTCCAAGAAACGATCCCAGCGATCCACGTGAAAGTTCATATCGAATTACAGTCGACTTTCAATTGTTTTGCGCAATTGATTGATTGATTATTGAGTGCTTTCAATACCTTTCGATTGATCCTCTTGATCCCTTCAATTCTGCTGCACTTTCATCGCCCACATATCAAATCAAACGCATCATTTATCATCGCTCTAAAGTTGGGCAACTTTTTGACCCGCATTTCGTTAGCGCTTGCAAAACTACACTGCACAAAATTATATACATTTCGTGAAATTTCCCATATCAATAATTAAACTGCAATTTCAGGCCGCAGCCCGCATGCACCCCCCCAAAAAAAAAAAACCGAATCCAAAATCGAAAACAGCAGCCCGCGTGCTGGAGCTGGAGCTGGTGTCTAGGCTGGCACAGCGCCCTCATGCCCGGAATGAATTATTTCAATTAGGGCGTTTAAAAAATGATTATGGCATACTTATTATCGTATTACGATTTGAACGCGCCAATGAAATCGTTAAAGACACGCCGATTCGCCGCCCGATCCGGCACAATATTATTTTTTATTTTTATATTCTCTTGTGCAATAAAAGACAATGCGCTTAGCGCTGTTGCTGTACTGCTGCTGTGCAGTCAGTCCGATTAAAGATCGGCCTGACCGGTCGAGTGGATCGAGTGGACCACACCATCGGACAGCTGGCGCCCCCGCCTTGCGCGCAGCCACATTAAATTAAATCTAAGCTTGACCCAAAAATGCGCAGTGCTACTTAAACGTTTTTCGGTTTTCGGTTTTCAGTTTTTCGCTTTTTTTTTTTTGGACTGTGCAAAATTTCGCAAAAAATCAAGCCGCAAATCCTATATTTTTTTTTTCTGACTTTTGACTAAGCACTTAATTTGCTGCTAAAGCCGTCCGCGCGGCATTTGATAATAAATGATTATTTTCGTGCTAAACTGCGTTAATCACAGATAATGATAATGCCATGTAATGCGCGCTGTAGTTACATTTGCTGCGCGATCGCGCATTTTATTGATTGTTTTTAATTAGTTCGCAGTTGTTTGTGCTTCAGCTTGGATTTGTGTTGCGGTTAGAATTGCCACGCCCCGTCGCTTGTCGAAGCGCCTTCCTGCTCATTACGCCGGGCAGCTGACAAGGTAGGCAGAGCCTGCTATATCAAAGAGGGAGTGCCGTCCAATTAATGGCATCCAAAACCAACTCCACCTCGGGGCCAGCCTGAGTTCATTCAACTGCCTGCCGGCCACTTAAATATATCCACAATGCGTCGTAATTTTTTTTTTTTTTTTTTTTTTTTGAGCTTTCCCCTCTCGGACTCTCCCGGTCTGAAATTCTTCTGTTTGTCTGTCTCGCTTTTTAATTAACTTGGTAATTGTAAAGCCCATGAGAGCCAGCCACACCACGTGTCGCAGCACACTGAGCCAAAAGCAAGAGAGACTGAACCGTGTTATAATTATCTACTGAGAAATCACAGATAAGCCACAATTAGGCTGAGAAACGTAATTAGTGAAATTGAATTGAAACAATTGCAGATTTATCTTAGCTTACGCAACTGCCCAGCTTCTCTCTAAGACTACACAACTCGAGATTTTTGGGGGGTACTCCATGGCAACTGATATCGGCTTCAAGATTTCTTCAAGTGTACGATTTTGTGACTTTGAGTGCGTCTCAAGTTCAGGGTCATTGTCATTATGTCTCGGAAGTGACAAGAGCTCAGGCTGCCCGATCATAATTGCGCGTGCATTGTATTACACCTATGGATTTGGATTTTGATGCCGTCATGCCACTCGACAAACTGGATTTAGCTGTGGGCTTAGCGCGCCAAGTGATTTCGGCCGTTGTTATTGAATTGAAAGCTAAGCCAAAGCTTCACTTCAATTCGATATGCAACTTCAAGAAATTCAATTAGCATTCGCCTCATTATCGGATTTCGCAGCTTATGGCGCAAGCTGAGCTACGCTCAGTCTATTGCACAATTCTCTACTAATCTGTGGGGCACATCTTAGTTTTCCCCTCCCCGGAAGTAATTAAAACAAAGCCATCGTTCATTAACAACAATAAAAACAATGTAACAATGTTGCAAAAGAGGCCTCGCTTGGGCTAATCGATCGGCGTTTCTGACCAATATCTCTTTTTGTTATGCACTACGTGCTCCCAAGTTGTCGCAATAAATTAATTATAAAAGTCAGCGCCATAAAACCAAAAATACCCTGGAAAATGTTAGCGGAACAGTAGGCATTCTGTAGAGTTGCTTAACACTATGCTATTTGCATGTTAGAAAATGTTATCAAAAGAGAAGGAATTCTGTATGCTATTTGCCTGTTATTTAACATAACAATTAACATTTTGCAGGATATGTTAACAAAACGGAACAACAGCTTACCTTACACTGTTATGTAAACATAACATTCAAGCTTGGCCTAGCGTTCTTCGTTTTATGCTCTGCTTTCTTCATGCTAACATACAATTGCACTTGTTTTACATGTGTGTGTGTGTGTACATGTAGTTGCACGAGAATTTGCTTAATATAATATCAATTACACTTAAAAAAAAAGCACCCACACTAACACAACGACAGCACTCCGAGCTTGGCAAGGCTTTAGATTTCCCACACATGCACACACACACACATAGGTTTGTATGTGTGCGCAAGTCTTGCCAACTTTGTTTACGATGACGCGCGTTATGCTCAAGCACGAGCAGCGTTCACTCGCGTCTGCAAAGTTGACATATTCAATTTTCGACTTGCAATAGATTCTCATCACAACTCACGAGCGAACGCAAAAAAAAAAACATTCGAGGCAAAGTAAAGAGGAGCAAAAGCGGCACTAAATCAGACAGTCACCCACGCACGAGAGCGAAAGGGAAAGAGCGGGAGAGCGGCAGAGCTGGAGAGCTGCAGACTAACAGCGGCATTACATAGCAATGCTGCAGGTGGCATCGATAAATCAATAGTATCGATATCTTTTGTGCATATTGTCAAAAGCGCCGCCGATTGACAAATTGGCAACAGCCAAATTTGGCCAAGGAGAGCGGTGTCTGTTGTAGTTGGTCTGCCTGTCTGTCTGTCTGCCTGTGTGTGTGTTGTGTTGCAACCAACTGCAGCGTAATAGCTGCTCCTTACCCGTTACACCTTCTGTTAAGTCGCTGGCGCAATTCACATTTAGCACCTTTCAAGCGTGTATTCCGCTCGTTTTTCTAGCGTTTTTGTAGCGTTTTTGCAGCGTTTTTGCGTTGCGTTTGCCAGCTCATTAACATGTTTAATAGCTCCAAATTGATCATTAGCTGCAAAAACACTTGGGCAGCGGTGACACTGTGCGCACAAGGCATAAATAAATAATCAAACAGTCAGAGCGCTGAGCACAAATGCCTTATTAATAGTTCAATAATCGAATTAATTCACAATAGACATGCATAGAAGTACGAGTATATCGAGCAAAAACTCGCACAGCTTTTTTCGAGGCCTGTCAGGCGGGCCGTAATTAATCAACATAAAAGCCAATTCAATTAACAAAGCAAATATGCTGCGCATAAATATTTATCACTTATTTTAGATAAATCATAAGCCCCACAATGACGCGTCGAGATGCGAACAAACGAGCAAATTCCCAAAAGCCTCTTTTTTTGTGTGTTGGGAAATTTTAACAGCAACAATAACATTAACAGTGGAAGCGACGCTAACAGCGCAGCGCACAACAATTGCTGTTGATGATAATTTCGTTTTGCTTGTTGTTGTTGTTGGTGATTTTTTTTTTTTTTTGTCTTGGCTTATGTTTTCGTTTTTTTTTTCGTACACTTGACATTGTTGCCAGTCGCGTAATTATTATTAAATTATCGGGCTTTAGCACGAATCGAGTTCAAGTGCAGTATGCTTGGTGCATCTAAATAAAGCGCATTTAATTGCCAATCGGCCTGGCCAATTCGAATTGGAATGCCGTTGCAAAAGGCGAAGCCAGCTTGGACTCCACTTGCCAGCGATTGTTGCAATCGAGCGCTGCCTCACTTTTGACATACATAACAGGCTCACACACACACACATATACCTGTATCACAAGCGAACTTTCAACTTCAACTTCAACTTTCCATTCGCAGCCCTCATCAATTTGCCAGCTGCTGCTAGTCACCTGCCTCGCCGCGTGCTGCCAGGCGATACGCGTCGACTGGGGCACGAACACTGGCCCGATTGTGCCGCCGCCGCCGCGCACCACGCCCACGCCACCACGCCAGCCATATCGTGAGCCCGCGCCCGTCTGGGAGGATCAAAGCGACGACATACCCAATCCCAAGCCCTATGTGTAAGTGACTGCAGCTGGCAGCCCGCCTTACCCCTGCAGGGGTTAATGACTTTAGCCAGGCCAAATTCTGACTGGATTTTTTTTTTTTTTTTTTTTTTTGTTTTTAAATTTTCTCCTACAGCTATGTGCTGCCGCCGCCGTCACGCCCGCGCACCTGGGTTATACCCGCCGGCCCCTATGCGCCTGCCAACTACAACAATCTGCCGCCCAAGCGCAATTACGGCGAGCTTGTGCGTCCAGTCCCAGCTGGAGCGGGAGCTGGTCCAGCCACCGGCACAGTTAGCGTGCCCGCGCTGGCGGCACAGTATGTGCCCGGCGTGGGCATCAAGTACACGGCCATCGTGCCCGACAAGCTGCAGGGCAAGTACAACGCGAAGACCAAGAAGTACAAGGCGTACGAGAAGACCGGCAAATACGTGCCCTGGAACTATGTAAGACAATACGATACACGCAAGCGTTATCTGCGCTACTGATAAGAGACTAGCACCCCTCTGCTCCTACCCTACTCCTTAACAACACCCGCTAAGCTGCCCCCAACCCCCCATAGGCTAAGGAGTTTGTCGTTCAAGCCAAAAGAAATGCCGAAATTACTAAAAGAAATCAAGAATAAAATCAAACCAAAAGCTTTTGACACTTTTCTACAAATACTGCGGCGTTTCACCTACACACAGTAACACTCACGCATACATGCACACGCGCAGAGAAAGAGAAAGATGCTCATGCTCATATCATGCTTATAATGCAACTGGTAGTGTGGGAAAGAGAGAGATAGCGAGACATAGAGAGCTATATATAGCGAGAGATAGGTATAGATAGAGAAAGATAAAAAGAGAGAGAGTAGATAGAGAGAGTAGAGAGAGATAGAATAGAGAGAGGGAGAGAGAGAGAGTAGAGAGAGAGAGAGAGTAGAGAGAGAGAGAGAGAGAGTATAGAGAGAGAGAGCGATAGACAGATGGCGATAGAGAGTAGAGAGAGAAAGCGATAGAGAGTAGAGAGAAATAGCAATAGAGAGTAGAGAGAGATAGCGATAGAGAAAAGAAAGAGAGAGAGTGATAGAGAGTAGAAAGAGAGAGAAAGCGATAGAGAGTAGAGAGAGATAGCGATAGAGAGTAGAAAGAGAGAGAGAAAGCGATAGAGAGTAGAGAGAGAAAGCGATAGAGAGTAGAGAAAGATAGCGATAGAGAGTAGAAAGAGAAAGAGAGAGCGATAGAGAGTAGAGAGAGAAAGCAATAGAGAGTAGATAGAGAGAGCTATAGAGAAAGAGTAGAAAGAGAAAGCGATAGAGAATAGAGAGAGTGATAGAGCGAAAGTGAGAGACGATAGAGACTATACCAAGGCTCACATGCTGAGAGAAAAGGGAGCTGTAGGGAGTGCAAGAAATTGAGAAAGGAAGAGGAGTAGAAACAAATTCAAGAAAAAACTTATAAAGAGAGAGAGAAAAAGAGAGAGAGAGAGAGAGAAAAAGAGAGAGAGAGAGAGAGAGAGAGAGAGAAAAAAGAGAGATAAATAGAAAAAGAGAGAGAGAGAAAGAGAAAAAGAGAGAAAGAAAATGAGAGAGAGAAAAAAATAGAGAAAGCGAAAAAGAGAGAGTGAAAGAAACAGAGACAAAGACAGAAACATGCTCATATTCATCCACATAAGGACACATACTTAAATACACATACACAAACATAAACTTACCCACATACACTCACATACACTCTTACACGCACACACACCTCCTCAAGCATCGCTCACCAACTCGCAGTCGCACTCATAATCGTCATCGCCATCGCCGTCGCTTTCATGCCCGTCCATGTAGCAAGCACATTCCCATTGCCCATTGCCATTTCCATTCCATGCCATTCTCGCCAGCCATAGCCATGTCCATGTCCATGTCATAATCACGTGCATCATCTCTTTGCAGTTGCAGCAGCTGCCGCTGGCGGAGCAGACGGAGTCAGAGCTGCAACAGCAGGCGCAAGAGGCACTTGGCGCTGTAGTCGCTTCCTCCTACTCCTACGCCTCATCCTCCTCCTCCTCGACAACTGCAGCGCCCAGCGGCAGCTCGACCGAGGCTGCAGCCTCGACAACAGCCGGCACGAGCAGCAGCAGCAGCAGCACCACCACCACGCAACTGCCCAAAACAACTACAACAACAACAACACATGCCACAACAACTGCAGCAGCAACCACCAGCACCACAACAACAACAACAACAACAGCAACACCGGCAGAGACTGCAAGCGTTGCCAATTTCAAGCTGGCCCACGAGAAGAGCGCCTACCTGAAGAAGCACAACAAGCTGAAGAAGCTGCTCGAGCAGCTGCACAGCCATAGCAACTCCTCGCTGACCTCAAGTTGAGCGTGCAGCAAAACTAAAAAAAAAAATAATACAAAAAAAAAATTAAAACAAAAAATAAAATAAAATACAAAAAAAAAAACGTTATACAGGAAAATTAATACGCAAAGCACAGGCGAAAACGTACGTTAAGACTTGCCCAAAATCTGTAAATACATTAATAATAAATCGAATGAAAAACACGTCTTTCAAGCCGCAGTTGGGGGGGAGGGAGCGGGTGCGGGTGCTCGTTGCGCTTGCGCTTGCGCAAAAACGAAAGACTCAGGCAACAAACTTGGCGGCGATTGCGTGCGCTAAACGTCGCCTTAATTGCCCCGGCAAAAGGGTAAATACTCACATATGAATAGCGCCTCGATCGGAGATTGGAGATTGCCGATCGCCGATTGTCGATCGCCGTTTGCAGATTGCAGCTTACTGCTTGCAGAGAGCAGAGAGCAGGGAGCAGGGAGCCGGCGGCAAGGTGAGCCTCAAATAACCGTTATGAACTCCAACTGAACCGCTTTTCGTCGCCGGCGGCGCGAAGGCAATTAGCCCGGGCAATTAGCAGCGGCTTCTGGTGGCCCATCATTTAGTCGACGGCGGCAGCGACAGTTGATCACAGAGTCGCAGCCACGACAACAATGACGACCCTGACCGTTGCAACAGCAACAACAACAGCAACAACAACAACGAGAACAACACGAACACGAACTGCAAATTTAACTGATGATTTTCTACTCTTTTGTGCAGAAGTCATTAGCTCGCGTTGTCAACCTGTGTTTTTAGCCTCAAATCATAATTGCAGTTGGAAATTGAAATGGAAATCGAAAGCAGCCACAGTGCAGCTACAGTGAGCGTCTACTGTGCTATACCCAGTAGCAATATGTTGAGCTCGCAGCTGAAATTGTTTCTTGCATAACTTTTGTGTTTCTTGTACCAGCGAGTTGTAATTTGGTAGAGAGCTCAATAATTAAGTTTGGTACAGGCATGCCAAATTTTAATACTGTATATATTTTACTTTAGCTAAGAAATAAAAAAATAAATATATAAGGCTAAATGCCTGGCATACAATTTTAGTTTATTATACAATATCTATATTCTTTGCGCGATCGTATTGAAATTTTGAAAAAAGATCAATAAATGCAAAAGATACGAGTACGCCAAATTATAACATTTAATTTTTACCCAAAAAATAAAAAAGTAATTATTTAAAGTATTGTGTGCATGACATACAAAAGTTGGAAAAGTCACACAGTTATTAATGCTACCAGAAATCTTCAAATTTAATAATATAATATGCAATAATTTAATAATAATATAATATAATAATAATTTAATATACAATAATAAATATAAATAAAATAATTACATTTTAAGAAGCCATGTGTTATTTTTAATTATAAATAAATCAAATACAATACTTAATATATTAATAAAATATAAACAAAATAATTCAATTTTAAGGGGCCGTGGGCGTGTTATTATAAATTACAAATTAAATTGATAATCCTAAATCTTAACAAAATATTCATACCAAATTTCAAAACTCTAGCTTCAGTTGTCCCAGAGATCTAAGCAATTAAATATAATATAAAGACAGAAGCACACATAAACAGAAAGACAAATCGGTTCTACTGCTCAAAAGACCTTCCTAAGCACATACATACCCGCATTAAGCCACCCCAGCACCTACGATACTGGGTATAGACACAAAAAAAACCTAAAACTAAGCGCAGTCGCCCGCAAAACCCTTAATTAAATTCAATTTTATTTACAAATTGACACCAATTGGCCCGACTTGAGTCTGCATTTGACAGCGACAGCAGGCAAGGGGAAGAGCAAGAAGAAGGGAAAGAGGGGGGAGTAGGCGTTACTGCCAAGTGCGCAACATTAGCCGTCGTTAATGACCATAATTAAAATGCGATTTACATTTTACATAAGTTGAAGACTCGCAAAAATTTAACACATCGTCGATCGAGCACCGCGCGATCTTCCCGAATATTTTAGCGAGTTTATTCACATTCACAGCGTCGACATAAACAAAATATTTGCAATTCAATTATTCACTTTGATTCGAGCACACAGCCATATATGTGTGTGCATATCGCTGCTTTATAATCGTATAAGTACGCGCGAATTTGCAATGTTAAACGAGAACAATTTCGCGTTCATAATTCAATTTTCAAATCAATTAACTCCAATTGAAGAGCGCGACTGCGACGGCGACGGCGACTGAGATTTAACAAATTTGCTGCCTGGTGACATATGTTAAAGGTAGTATGCGAATTTTGAGAAAAAACAGCAACTCGAAAACAGAAATACACAATACGAAAACATGGCCTGCTGCTTGTTTTGCGTTCCATTCATGATTTACAAAGCGTGTGAGAAACGCCCTGTGGCAGAGGCGATTGAGCCTGCCTGCCTGCCTGCCTGCGATAACCTTGTACAGCTCTGAGATCCTATGGCACACCTAACTCCAGTCTTTCCCCTCTTAAGCGGACGTGCGCGCAATGTGCTAATGATGGGCGTAAACTGATGGATCGCAGCGCCAGATAATGCAGCGATGAGGCATGCATGCATACTACTGTGGGCAAAAAGTAAGGTGAATATTTTTGTAAAGTCCAAATTCTTTACTTATTCTCCTAAATCAATTTCATTCCCTTCAAAGTAATCCCCTCCCGATAAAATACACTTATGCCAACGTTTTTTCAAATTCTCGAAACAGGCCAAATAGTCCCTTTCCGGTATAGCCATGAGCGCCCTCGTCGATTTTTCTTTTATCTCTTCTCTAGTACGCCATCTTAAGACCGCGAATTTTAAATTGAAAATTCACCTTACTTTTTGCTCACAGTAGTAATTCCAGTCTTCCCCCTCTTAAGCGGACGTGCGCGCAATGTGCTAATGATGGGCGTAAACTGACGGATCGCAGCGCCAGATAATGCAGCGATGAGGCATGCATATATGTATATATTTGTAGTATAGATCACAGCAAATAATTGAGGCGCTATAAATATTTATGAAAATGGAAGACATACCCAAAGCAACATGTGAATGTTGCTCTCGCTCACCCTTCACCTTTTGCGGCTGCCGTCGATGGCTTTCGTCATGCACAGTCATTATATATAACTATCTATCCCAAGCAGCAAGCAAGCATCTATCCAGCTATATATATTTTTTTGCCGCCGGCACTCGCTGCGTATGCGCAATCTGCCAGACCCAAAACGAATTGCCATTTCGAGTGTGATTGTGTGTGTGTGTGTGTGTGTATTGGTGTGAGGTGCAAAGCATGTGCAGCTGGCGAAATTAATTTGATTAGAAACGACAGAGCGACAGACTTAGCCCGAAACGAGTCTGCTAAAATGGAGGCTCGCGAGGCTAAAGCTCTGGCCAATAAAGCAGGCACTTCCTAGCCGGGCCGGGGCCGGGCCGGGGCCGAGCCTAGCTACCGATGCCAGCTGATTATATAGTCACGTTGTTAACTACATCTTCACGGTGCACGGCGCGCAGCAAAAAACCTTGCAGCGTGTGCTGACGCTGGCTGCTGCCGGTGCAGCACAGTGGCGCAATCGCTGCCGAATCGCGCCGCCGACATCTTTCACACTTCGTTAGAGGTAAAGCGAGCAAAGCCACAGCCATCACCATCGCCAACGCCGGGGGGCAATTTATTGTCAAAAGCGAGCAGCGATAAAAACTGCAATATGCACATTATGGCCAAGACTGGAGGCCGCCCCAGTCTTGCCATTGCTGCTTTTTGCTGCACAATTTCCTTCACGCCGTGAATGTGGCCCTAACGTGACGGGCCACTCCACACGGGCTTCAATGTGCCTCTGACCCGTCATCAAAGGCAGCTGCCTCCCCCCCCCCCCCCCGCCGGGGGCAAAAAACCCTTTTGCTCCGTTTATGAGCAACTTTCTTTCTGCTTGCATCACTCTGAGCTTCAGCATCGTTTTTTTTTTTTTTTTTTTTTTGCTGCAGCACGTTTCGCTTAAATACAAAGATTTGTACAAGTGACGCCATCGCCATCGCCGGCCAGCTCCATCAGCATGGCAAACAATTGGCAACAGGCCAGACCTGGCCAGGCCAGCAGCGAGCGAGCCAGGCCCATTCGTCCGATTCGCAGTTCATAAAAATCAATGCCCTTTTGATTAGCCACAGCCGCAAATTGAGCGTCGTTTGTGAAAGGCATCTCCAGTTGGCAGTCCGCTGTCCGCTGTCCGCTGTCCGCAGTCTACAATCGCCACTGCAACATGGCCGCCCCCTTTGCAGTTCCACAATAAAGAAATTGTCTAATTAAGCCTGCACTTTCGATTTTCCATGGGCCCGCATTACGCATACGCCCCGCAGCCAGCGAATCTGGAACTCTCAAAACTCTGCGCCTTATTACACAAGCAGACTACCAACAACAACAACAACTACTTGAAACTACTTGCAACTGCTTTGCCAAATTTTGCTGCCCAAAATTGCGGGTCCGCCAAAGTTCAGTTTTGAATTATTAACATGAAATTATTGTCATAATTCAGAGATCTTGTGTAATCAGCAGGCGCATCTCTGCCCAGTTGCAGCTGCTGGGGAGCAGAAAGAGTCTGGCTGGCAGCCCGGCAGACAACTGGCAGACACTAAGCCTTTGTCTGTTGTCCGTTGTCCGTTGTCCGTCCAGGAAATACGAGTTTTCCAAGTGCCGGAGCCGGAGCGGAGCGTGTTTCCTTTGAATTGTGTTTGCGGCTAATTGCAAAACGAACTAGAAACGAAATATTAACTAAGGCATGCCGACGACTGCATGCTCTATCAAAATTATATTTACATATTTCCTTTAAATTATATATTCTATTTATAAACATTTCCCCTGCTTTAATATTTCAAAATAATATAGAAAACATTTGAAAAATACAATGTAGAAAATTTGGTTTAAATAACTTGGAAAATTAAAAAGTTTTCACACAAAAACTCGCTCTTTGAGTGATTGCTCCTATGGCAGCTATATGCTATGGTAGTCTGATTTTGTTTAAATTTTAAGCGAATGTACCTGTAAAATTAACAAAAATTATTAACAATTAAAAATGTGATCTTTAGAAATTAAAAAAATGTGCATACAAAAACTCAGAGCTTAAGTGATTGTTGCTATGACAACTATATGCTATAGTAGTCTGATTTTGTTTAAATTTTGAGCGAATGTACCTGGCATACTATAAGTAAGTTGTGTGGAGTTTGGTGGGAATATCTGCAAAATTAACAAAAATTATTAACAATTAAAAATGAAATAATGACATAATAACATGATATAGAAATTTTCTTTCTTATTTCTTTAGAAATTAATAAAATGCGCATACAAAAAGCTTAAGTGATTGTTGCTATGGCAGCTATATGCTATAGTGCTCTGATTTTGATAAAATTTAGAGTAAACGTAGACGATATATCGTATTATAAGAAAGGTGTGGGGAGTTTGGTGGGAATATCTGCAAAATTAACAAAAATTATTAACAATTAAAAATATGATATTATTAATTTAGAAATAAATAAAATGCGCATACAAAAACTCAGAGCTCAAGCGATTCAACGATTTAGATAAAATTTAGAGTAAATTTTGGGAAGCATACCCAAAGTAAGCTATAGTGAGTTTCCCTGCAATAACTAGAAAATTAACAAAAATCTGTCGATAAGTGCCACCTACTTCTTTGGCGCATGTAGCAGTAATTTGTAACTGAGCAACTAAATGGGCATGACTAGATCGACAATAATGTATAGACTTTATAAGGTCGGACAAGCTTCCTTCTGCGCCTCACACAAACATGTCTATACCCTCTGCCAGGGTATCGAAACACATTTTGATCTGCGATTTTTTGCGATTTTCGATTTTCAATTGCAGCTTCGTTTTCATCTCGATTTTCGTTTTTCATTTCCATGACAATTTCCAAAGCTGGCCAATATTAAATACGTTTATAAACAGGCCAAGAGAGACAGCTTGCTGCTTGCAGCTTGCAGCATGCAGCAGCTCGAACGTGTGGCACATGTTTATTCATAACACGCAACTGCATCCAGTTCGGCCAACGTCTTCGAGTCGGACTGCAGATGCGATTACAACAGTTACAGTTAAACAGATTCCCCCTTGAGCAGACGTGTCCATATAGCCGGGCCAGGTTAGTCCGCTAGTCGGCCAGTTAGCCAGTTAGCCAGTTTGCCAGCCAGTAAGTCAGTTAGTCAGTTAGTCAGTTAGTCGGGCAGCCGCCCCATCAGTGCGAAATGAAAACATTTTGCCGTTTAGTTTTCAGTTAGTTTTTTCTATTGATTTGCTGCCAGATTTTCTTGTTTTCCTTGCGCGGTTTACATAATGGCCAAATGGCCTCGTCGTCCCCGGACGCTTTTGACCACGTTCGCCAAACGTTCGCCGAGCTATGCGGGTGCTTATCTCACTCGTTACATGGCTTACATATATGCGATCGAGAGGAGCGATGGGGGGAGGGGGAGGGGGAGGGGAAGGAGTATCTCTAGCTGGGAGAGAGGGAGACAGTGGCAGGCAGTCGTGTCAGGCGATGTTAACCTTATTCAATGCTCATTGTTGTTATCGCTGCGGCAGTTGCAGTTGCTGCTGTTGTTGTTGTTGTTGTTGCTGTTATTGTGGTTGTCATCTCTACCGTTGTTGTTGCTTTTGTTGACGGTGTAGTTGTGGCTGTCGCTAAGGCCTCGCAATGTCGTGGCGCTACCAAGTCAAGTAGCAAATGTGGAAGTTACGAGTACTGTTAGGTGCACTGCACGAAATTAAGGCTAATAGTGCGAGATAATTTTGAGGTGGTAAAAAAAAGCATAAGATAGAAAAGTGAATAGAGAGAATATCAGGAATATATATAAGAAATATTTAATAGAAAATTGAATAAAGGGAAAATATGAAATTCTTTATAAGATTTTTTTTGTTCAATAAAAAAATTTTAATGTAAATTTTGTTTTATTAAATTAAATAAAACGCAAGAAAATTAAGTAATAAATGTTAACATTAGCAACAATTAAATTAAGTTCACGGCCCACTTTAAGCAAGAAAATAAAGGAAATTAAATAAAGTAAGACACATCAATACAAAAAAAAATAATAATAATAAATAGTAATAATAATATCTCTTATACTTAAAATAATAAAAATTTGAAGAAAATCAATGCAAATCAATTCACTAAAAATTAATATTCATTTAATAGATAAATTAATGCAAGTTAATATCTAAAAAATGCTTAAATGAAACTACTAAATTAAACGAACAAATTGAAGCCAAATAAATGCAAATTTATGCTTTGCAAAATGGCTATAAAAATAAATTTTTTTTAAATAATAATAATAAAACAAAAACTAATAATATTCAAATAATATTCAATAATACAAATTATTATAATTTAAACGCAAATGCCCACGCCCATTTTATGGTATGTTTATACTAATAATAATAATAAATTTTCCCTTTTCCACTCACACATTTCCCAGCTCGATTTCCTTCCTTCCACACTCAGGCCAAATTTGACAGCTCTCAAGTCAGTGCTTTCGGCTTTCCTTCCACTTCGGTCCACACTTTCTACCGGCCAACCCTTTCAGCGATCTTATGGCTTATCGGGCTGCTTGTCGTTTCCTACTGCCAAACGCCGCGACTGACGGTCAATTAAGACTGCACCATCAGCCGCTCTTAACGGCCTTCCCGAGTTCGACTAACTGCATTTGCCAATTAAAATGCAAGTGGAAATGGCAAAAAAAAAAAAAAAAAAAATAAGGCAAAGCAAGAAAAATGCGCCTAATGCGATGCAAGCAGAAAATAAATAAAATTCGCCGCGCGAACGAAATTGAAAACCGAAATGCGAACCAGTTTTACCCTGGCAAATTTACATAATCTGCGCCAAATGGGCAGCAGGCGAGCATAAATCTTGCGACAGGTCAACACCATAAACAACAACAATAACAATACCAATAGCAACAAAAACAACAACAACAACTACAGCAAAGCAATGACAATGACAATTGTATGCGAAAACTGCGGAAAAAGGCCAAAGTAGTCGAGAAAACCTACAAAAGGAAAATGGTAGAAAAACCTCCAAAAAGCCAAACAAATTGAAGTTCATGGAAAATCAATTTCAATTGCAATGAAAGTGGCCAAAACAGAGAAGGGGACCAAATATGAGTTCCCAGCCTCCTGAACCGATTGAACTCGACGCTATGCAGATCACAATTTACAGTTAGCAGCAGCAGCAGCAGTTATGCCATATCCACAAGCCTACCATAATATTTTCACAATTTTCGTTACAGTTGTCAGTTGGCCACGAAATGAAAGGCACAAACGTTTCCTTCTCGGCCACGTTGTCTGTCAGATCCGTTGCGATAGTATTGTTTACTATCTGCCACGAGTACGTAGTATATCAATGGCAAACACTGCAGGAGTTTTCTGTTTATGTTTGTGTTTACCTACCACGCTCTGGCCGGACAAAGTGTTTGAAGTGCACTCCTGCCCGGAGATGTCTCGAGAGAGTTGGCCAAGTGCGAGTTGCCCGTCACAATTCTTGCTGACAAAACGTACATAACTATGTAAAGATTGCATTAACAGTAGCTTAACATAAGTGCGATTTGCTTGCTAACATAGCGCTAACAGCAAAAGGGCTGAGCGTATCAGACGTTGTGGAGAAAATGCATTGAATATTATTTGTATTTCCTTATAATATATATATTTTGACGTAGCGTGCAGCAAAGCCACAATTTTGCTTGGCAAAACGTAACGTGCAGAATAAGTAGACACATTAGCATATATTATGCACATCTACATAAGCTTAACTTATGGTATGTTATTATATAAGGAAATCTGTACGTTAACATACATAGCTAAAACAGACAGTACAGGGCTGAGAATCTACAATGTTATGTAAACAAAGCTTACCATAAATAAGCTGTACGTTAACATATCTAGAATGTGCATATATATATTTACATAGAGAAAGTATTTTAGGAAATTTATTATTTATTATTATTATTTAATTTAATATGAAGAAATTTTGTAAATTTTTAGAATACTACTCCATGTACATTAGCTTAGTGGAACAATTTAGATAAGTACATCCAAAATATGCTCTGTATGTTAACATACAGAAGCTGCGCTTATGCAATGTTATGTATAACATTAATAAACTCTGTAGCTTAACATAACGGACAAAGCGTTCAAATTGCTAAACTGCGTAGAGAAGGCGCACGATAATATTTTAGACTTGTGAATATTTTTATGTGCATACAGAAATGGAAGAGGGCCAATACAGTTGTCGATCGGCCTGAGTGCACGATTTGGCAATGCGCTAGCGTCTCCAGAGCGCCTCTTACGACAACAACGATTGCAAATGGTGCACTCATATGCATGTATGTATGAGCAGCACTGGCTGCCCACCTTCTTACCCGCTCCCCCGCCCGCAGCACCCCACAAGCAACGTGCTGCTATTCAATGGGCAAGCCGAATTACAACAAAAGGGCATGATGCCGCAGTTTGCGCACGAAAAACAGTTCGGCGCGCAACCGCAAATTAGTTTGAACGCCATAAAAAGCCGGCAACAGCAGCAACAACAGTTGCAACAAAATTTGCAAAATGAAAATCGAGCTGGAAAAACGCTTGATTTTTCAATGCTGATTGTAAAAGTGACGCATCATATGGGAAGCTCTGCGCTGTTGTTGTTGCCGTGAGTCAATGACAGAGCAACCTATACAACAACAGCAATAACAGCGCCAACAACAGTAACAGCAATAACAGCAATAACAGCGATAACAACAGCAACAGCAACATGTGAACAACAACATTTTGCAATGTTCGTGCTTCGTGCTTCTGGCCACAATCTCCTCTCCCCATGCTAAGGGTCTTGGTCGTGTGTGCTGCGACGGCGGCGGCGCGTTTCTTTTTCGGGCTTAAGAATCACAAAAGATGTTTGCACAATCACACAAAAATAATAATACCAAAAGGAGAATATAATCAGAAAGGCAAACAACAACAAACAATGCGGAATACGAAGCGATAGAGCCATCAAAAAATGGCTTTTTCGAGCTTAAGCGCTTTGCTAAATTACTGTGGATTCATTTTGTTTACATTTTCAAATTGTTGTATATATGTATGTATGTATGTATATAGCCGAAACCGCAAATGGAGTTCAAGAGGGTTTGAAATAAGCGATTTATTTGTGGTTCGTATTGTTATCGATGATTGTTTTTTTTTCCTCTTTAATTTCAGCGAGAAGCTGGCTAGATTAGTGTTCCATTTGCCACACGTGGCTAATACGATTTCTGCTGTGCTAAAGGAAGTGCGCGTAATTGTTACAAATAACTCTAAATGCTAACTAATGGAATGCCATTAATGCTTTAATTAAATTTTACCTATGGGAATTTTTGAAAGAGGAAATAAAATGCTAAGCTTATAGCTATAAAACTGCTAACGCAAGTTAACATTATTCTGTTAGCTCTTTCGTTAAGTAATACATAGCATTAATAAACTATGAGATGCACAAAAATTAAAATAAATAACAAATCTACTGCTTACTATATAATAAAATATATATATTTTCAAATCAGCATTAATCATAATAATTATAATTTAACGTGCTACAAAAGTTCAATCGCTGCTGCTGGCTCTCTGTTCTCCCACATTTTCCCTGTGCTAAAAAATGTAAGCGCAAGCTTACATAACGCTGTTAGATCCTTCGTTAAGTACCATATCATAATCGATAACTGCCGATAAATGCAATTGACTTAAAGTTCAAAATACGCGATCAACTCCAAAATATATAATACATTTTAGCAACTCTCTGATTGGATAAGTTCAATCGCAGCTGCTGGCTCGTTGTCAATCACCACCTCGCTCACATTGTTGCCTCTCACATGATTGATTATGGCGCTAACCTTTCGCCCGAAGCTCGCATCGGGGTACTTATCTAATAGATGAAATTTTCGATAATTTTCCCTCGCAAGCCTGCCAGACGCAGGCCCAATAATCCAAATACCACCCATCAAACATTTCTCAGGCAAGCAAAAATGAGGCTTAAATTATTGGCCTGGCATTTAACATGACAGCCACATTAAATTGTCCACTTTGGCAACCTGTGCCGGCACCATATACGAGTCGGGCCCGACTATGCTATATCTGTTCGAGAGCATACAGTGTATGTATATCGAAATACACACATGTTTGCTGCAGTGTTGCCAAATTAGCTTTTTTTGCTCAAAACTGGCTTTTTTATTCTTCGTAAAGGTTAATTTTATGTTTCTATATTTTTTTTTCAATTATGGTAGTTTTATAATTTTTTTTGTTTTACTATAAATTATTAAAAAGTGTGGCCAGCGGTAAATCTGTCTTTTTTCCATTCTTTAACTTAAATTATTTGTTTGAATATTTATATCTTATTTTTTTTAAATTAATTTTTTGTTTGTTTTAATATAAATAATTAAATTAATTAGTTTACCAGTCGGTGATACAAAATACAGACAAAAGTTTAATTTCATTACTTTTATTTCAAACTAATATATTATTTCTATTTACCAATTTTTTCCTTAACAAAATATATATAAAAAAAAATATATTTATTCTATTAAATTGAATACTAAAAATAAGATATTTTTATATTAAAAATTATTAGATAAATAATTGCAATATTTTCAAAATTTGTTTCCTTTTAGCTTTTTTGGCTTTTTTTTCTACCTTTTTTCTGGCTTCAAATCGCTGGCAACAATGTTTGGCTGCCGGCATGGCAATCATTGAGGCTTGGCGGCGCTGACACGGCTCCACTTTACACTCGGCCCGCCTCGGATCGGATCGGGCATAGCCCGGGGGCCCGAGTTGGGCGCGCGCTCGATCGCTTGCTCTCTTAAGGAAATGCAGCGGACGACGGCGAGTCAAGAGTTGAGAGATTTTAATTGTCACTTTCGTTGCTTTTTTCAGTTACCGGGCGAAATTTCAAAAATTTTAATTCAAATTTAATGCGCTCAAATGAGTTGGCATTGTGCAAGAGGCGGCCCCGGCCTCCCAAGAGACGACGCCGGCCAGAGCTCTTATATATTTAATGGGTGGTCGGACTATTGGTGTTAACACACACAGTGTGTTGCAAGTGCTGCAACTCCGTAACTCAACTGCTGCTCGCATCCTCCATTGAAAAGCACTTACCGCGCGATCGCTCTGCGATCTCTCAGTCACTCAAAACCGCATGCTAATTGGGAATAGCTCGGGAACCTGTTGAGTCGGCTGTGGCGGCCTTGAGCAGATGACGTCTTGCTTGGCAGGCCAAGTGGCAGACTGGCAGGAGAGTTGCCCAACTCCGCGGATTAGCTGAACGCCTGCAACTGCCAGGACCGGTTGTAATTGTGAGCAGCTCTTGTGCTCTTATTAAAATCAAGTCGCATTCGAATTCAAATCCGTTTGCCAATTGGTCAAGTGTGAAATTAAACGATTTGCTCGCCTCTGGACGCGGTTGTGGGCAGATAAGAGCTAACATGTCTATTACGAGGCGTGAGAGTGAGAACTGGCAGTGCAGAAACTTGTTCAGTGGGAGATCCAAGAAGCTATAGTAACAGTCACAGTAAGCTACAAAATTATATTTATGTGCACTAAAGAAAAAAAAATACCGCAAATCTATTTATTTTTTTAGAGCTAAATATTTACAATATATTATATTTATGTGCCCAACAGAAAAAAAATACCGCAGTTCTTTTTATTTTTTTATAGCTAAATATATATGGTATATCGAGAATAACAGAAACCAAAAAAATAAATAAATATGTAAATAATAAAGAAAATCATTATTAAATTTAAGGAAATAAATTTAAAACAAAATAAAAGATAGATCTGCAGAAATATTGAAAGATATACATATATAGTAGAAGCTATAGCAAAAGTTTTTATAAAGGATAAAAGCAAACTACATAAAAACAGCCCACAAAATTCTAAAAATCGAGAAAAATAGACATTAATGTAATAAAAAAAAAATTAACAAAAAAAAAACCATGATAAATCTACAGATATTTATATGGTTTAAGCTATAGATGCAATAAAACCAGTCCACAAAATTCTAAAAATCTTAAAAAGTATACATTTATGTAATAAAAAAAGATAAAAAAAAAACTGATAGATATACAGATATTTATATGTTAGAAACTATAACATAAGGTGTTATAAGAAGTAAAGTAAATTATAAGGAAATATATATGTATCTATATGCCACTTTATTAGGTTGGTAAATAAAGCTTCTTTAATAATAATACAAATTAAAAAAAATAAAAAATCCATAGCATATTTACGAATGCATGGAAAACAATCGCCAAAAAGTCTACAACAAATACCAAGACAAGCAACAGCCAAAAAGTTGATTATAAATTAAATGTATCCAAACTGAAGCTTTAGCCTGGCCAACAACCTTTTGCGAAGCTTTCAAATTAGTCAGATCGCTCGTAAAGCCCCCCCAAACAAATGACCCACTCGAAGTGGTCAACACAAAAAATAAAAAAAGGCTTATATAAGAGAGAAACAGTTACGAATTCGTAGACCGTGAATCGATTTGAATATCGAGAGCAGAGCGGAAATCGCGCAAACGTCTGTCGTTTACTTCAATGTTGGCTCAAATGTAACCGCAATTGGCCATGAATTGTTACAGCAATGAGAAAAGAGTGCCCGACTGTGGCAACAGACGAATAAATTTCATTGATTGAAAAACAGCGTAGCACAAGTGCAAATTACTTACAACGCCAACGGTCGACGGTAGCATCTGTTGCCAATTCGGAGCGCAGCCCACACGCCGTCTTGGCCAACTTTGTGTATAATTATCGCATGAAAAACAATATTTATTTTGCTAAAAGATCATGGGAAAATGCATCAAAACGTTGCGGTAGTTGTGGCATAGAAATATTTTGACATTTTTTATTATTATTAAACATTTTGTTTATGGATATAACGAGAGAAAGGCCAAAACTTTTTTTTAATTTAAATATTTATTTTTAAAATGTAGAAATAATGCACTTTTTCACTTTCGTAAATTAACAATTTATTTTATTTTTTTTTTAAACTTAAATTTTCTGAAATCAATAGAGAAAGGCCTAAAAGTGTAATTAACATATTTAATTTAAAGGGAAAATATTATAGCAATATTTTGAAATTTTTTATTATTACCATATCAACGATTTTTTTCATGGATATTATGAAAGGCCCAAACTTTTTTTTAACTAAAATATTTATTTTTAAAGTGAATAAATAATGATCTTGTTCACTCTTTCAAAAATTAAACATTAATTTTATTTTTTTTTAAGCTTTATTTTACGTAAATCAATAGAGAAAAGCCTAAAAATTTAATAAAAACATTTATTTTGCAAGAGAAAAAAATATTATAACTTAAAAAATATTTTAGAAGTTTTTGAAATTTCAATTTTTACAAACTCAGTAAATAAGGCAACATTTTTTTTAATTACAATTTTTATTTTTGCAGTGTTTTTTTACTAAAATTAAAAAATCATTTACGTTTTTTTGAAACTTTATTTTACAGAAAATTCACAACTTAAATTAGCGTCCATATATCGTTATTATCTTACTCGCGTGTGTGTGAGAAAAGGGCATAGTGTGCGTGTGTGTGGATCTCGAAAGAGCAGGTATTGGTATCGGGTGGGTGGGGGCGTGCGCCAACTTCGCATGCCACACGCACACAAAACTCTATGCGCGCATCCAATCGGGGGTCGTCAGATCGTTAGAATGTACAAACTAAATTCGCTTAGAGCACTAAATCGCAAAAGGTGCTTAATAGTGTGTCGCATAGGGACTCGCATAGTGGCCATAGTGTCCGGCATCGTACTGGGGCACATACTCGTACTGCGCTGCCTGGTTGTAGTACCCATCATCGTAGTCGTAGTGTATGGGCGCGGCGGCAACGGCGGCGGCAGCGGGCGCATAATGTTTGGCAACTTGAAGGAAGAAATCAGAGAGCAAAACAAAGAAAAAAAAAAAAAACTATTATAGTTTCAATTTTGCAGTGAGTTGGCAAAAAGGGAACAGCAGCTGCCGGGCCACGTTGTTGTTGCTGTTGTTGTTGTTGTGGCAATTTTCTTTGGTTGTTCGTTTTCGGATTGTCACGAATTTGTAACGAGCAAACAGAGCAATTGGTCACAGGTGTTGTTGTAACTTCCTTTTTGTTGTTGTTGCTGTTGCTGTTGCGCATGCAAATCGCTGGCAGAGTTCGTTGCCTAAGTCTTTTGTTTCGGCCATTGGCAAACTTTCGGTGCGTTTGCCGTGCGCTTCTTGCGATTCTTAATTAATAAAGTGCCAGCGCGCACAATTAAAATGATTTTCACATGCAGCAGCAGCACTCAACAATAACAACAACTATTCCCAGGCGACAACAAAACACATTGCGACATTGAAAAAAGATGTTGCCGCTGCCTGCACAACTCCAAAAAAAAGGGGGCACAACACAATTTGCTGCCGCTTCTGCTGCTGCATTGCAATATGACATAATTATTGTGGGAAAACTGTGGCATATCTGCCAGTAGGAGCGAATGCAAAAAGCATGCTAATCTCTCTCTCTACATCGTCGCGAGTGTGGAAAGCCTACTAAACCCATGACATAATTAACACTGGGCTGCATTAGTCAAGCCGGCAGGCAAATGTTACATATGCCACGTTGCGATGATTCAGTCACGGCTAATTGACATGCATTACGACAACGAATTGAAATATGCTAGAGCTATGCATACTATTATTTTCTATCTAAGGCAACTGCTAGATCGATACGGTTGCATACGGATTCAGTAGGCTGCATAGTAATCGAGCGCGTCGCGGGGAGCCTCGGCGTTGTCATCGTATTCGTCTGGGCGCAATTTGCGATATTGATTGTTAAAATAGTGGGCGTGACGCCTGTACAGTCTGAGCATGCGATATGTGTTCATGCCTGCAACAAGCGAGAGCAGCGTATCAACAACAAGAACAACTCCAAGGTGCTGCGGTGCGAGCTAAAGGTGCGCGTGGTGCGTTTGCTACTCAATCACTAAACGGCACTAAATACATCTATCTATAACTATCTATAACTATCATATCTATATAACTATAACTATAACTATATATATCTATATAATACTAGACTCCACTCCACTCCACTCCACTCACCATAGGGCGCTGGCGAGGCGGCAACCACAACGGGCGCTGCCACTGGTGCCACATGTGGCTCGTAGTGCGTCAGTATGGGCTTGTGGGCCACAATGGGCTTGGTGACCAGCGATTGGGCGTGCACAGTGGGACCAGACTTGGTCACAACGGCATTGAAACCGTGTATGGGATCGGCAGTGTAGTCAACGGTGCGAATGGAACCATCGGGCTCGACCAGCGAGTATTGACCTGCGGAAGAGCATGAAGTGTTAAAGTGCAAGTGCTTTTGGCTATGCGTGTGTGTGTGTGTGTGAGTGTGTAAATGATAACATACCCTTGACCACATCACCGTCACGCGTCTCATGCTGGGACTTCACATCGCCGGTTGTGTGATCGGCCACGCCATAGTTGAAGGCGTATTTGGGATGATCCTGATAATTAAAAAAATAGTAGAGAATTTTTTAAATGGAAAAGAGTTAAGGATAAGCTAAATATTTTAAATTGGGAACAGGATAAAATAGAGAAGAGTAAGAAAAAAATCAAATAACAGGCGAAGAGAGAAGACTAAAATAATATATTTCAATATAATAGTGTAGAGGGTATTGAGAAAAAAGAAGAGATTTTTAAAAGGAACAAAATATAATAAATATTACGGAATGGGATGGAAGAGAGGATATTCTTAGATGGAATAGTTGAGAGTTGAGAATTTAGTAGAGAATAGAGAAGGTTTAAAAATGAAACAAAATATGAGAATATAATTAAATTAGAGAGACTTAAAAATCGAAGAATATATAAGAAATATTTTAAAATGGAACAGGATATTTTAAAATGGAATAGGATAGAGTTAAGAATTGAGCAGAGAATAAAGGAGATTTTAAAATGAGGCAGAATATAATAGAATATAATTAAATTGGAGAGACTTTAAAATCGAACAAAATATATAGGAAATATTTTAAAATGGAGCAGAATTGACAAGAGAATACAGGAGAATTGGAAATGGAACGGAATATACTAGAATGGAATATAATTATATTGGTAAGTTTAAAAATCGACAAATATTTTAGATATATTCAAAAATAAAATAGGATACAAGAAAGCATATTTAGAATTGGAATAGGATAGACTTGAGAATTCAGAAGAGAAAAAGGACGTTTAAAAATGTAACCGAAGAGTAGAATATAAATAAATAGGGGACATTTTATAATCGAAAAAAATTTAAGAGATATTTTGAAATGGAACAGGTTAGAAGAAAGAATATTTGGTAATAGAGCAGTATAGACTTGACTTGATTCAAAAGTGAATAGAGGTGATTTAAAAATAGAATCGAATATTATAAAACTGTTTATAATTAAATTGGAGCAGTACAAAATAGAAACGACTTTTAAAAATAGGAAAGACAATTTTAAATTTGAGCAGGATAAAAGGTTTTAAAAAAAAAACATTTGCAGATATTTTTAAATAAACGAAATGTAGAAGTAGATGGAGTATACAAAAAAAAATGTAGAACATTTTAAAATGGAACATAAAAAATTAGAAAATATTTTAAACTCGAACAGAATAGAGAAGTTTTTTTTTAATGAAAAAACGAGAGCAGGAAGTACACAAAGTAAATATAGTTACTTTTGCAGCTCAAACAAAATTTTATATACCACTTTGAAAACACACTACAACTCACGTAATAATCCACAGCGTATCCTGGTCGCGCCACGGCCACACTGGCGCACAGAGCCAACGAGAGGATAGCGAAGCACACGAAATTTGCCATTTCAATTTTTTGAAGTAGTTTTGAGTGATTTTTGTCGAAATTCGAGATTGGCTAAAAATAAACAACACAAGGCAAATGAGTATCACTGCACGTAAGAGAGAGAGTAGAGAGATCTTTAGATCCTTAGAGACTGTGCGTATTACTTTTAGTACTGCAACGGCAACAGATACAAACGACGCCAAGTTCACCGGAATACTGTGGCCATTCTAGAAGCGGTTTCCATTTAAATAAGCGCCAAATGTGCGAAAACAGCGACGCGGCGCAGCGCAGCGCCGTCTCAGCCTCAAGACTCTCGGTTTCTCAGTCACTCAACTGTGGCGCAGAGCAGTCGCGGTCGCGGTCGACGTCGACGTCGAAGCTGACTCGGCGTGGTGAGTATGACGTTGCCGCTGCGGCTGCTGGGGCCATGTGAATGAAGTTGCTGCATGGACTGGGATGTTGCTACATTAAGCCAAGTTTGTAAAGCAGTGCAAATTGGCGACAGATTCGTCGATTTACAGAGCACTGCATTGTCTGTATAGATAGATTCGCCTATCCCACATAATGAAGTCATCCGTGCTGGCAGTCACTTTTTGGCCCGACTCAGAATTATGGTATTAATCATGACTTAATCATTAATTTCCTTTTGCCTTTGGCAACGAAATGCGCAATAGCGTTTGCCCTAGACAAACGAGCAGGAAGAAATATAGCAGTTAGTACAGTGCAATTTATGTAATCACTTAATACCGTAACTAAATCGCTGGCAATAAAATATAACTAAGAAATCGGGTCAAGTTACAGCCGAAAAGCAGCACAATCTACAATTGTCGTGGGCCCTACTTATTTGGCACATGCGAAATTCTCTGAGAGCAGCTGGAGAACAACTAACTATAGCTACCCCGCCTGCCCCCGACCTCATGTCACAATTATTTCTGCACTCTTTGTGTCTTGTTGGCATCAGCACGGCCGAAGGTCAAGCACAACAGCAAAGTTCAAACGCAAATGCTCCATTCTAGGCGACGACGAATGAAAGCAAAAGCGGCTCGCACAGAACGCACAAAAAATTATGACACTGGCCATTTAAACTAATTTATAACAATCTTTAGCCGTAGAACTAGTTATGGTCGAGGTTTGGCGCTACGTTGCGCAACAATCGATGATGGATTAGTAGCACGTTTCAGCCTCAAGCTAGACGAAGTTCACGCCAGTGAAGGACTCTTCCCTTAGGTTCAGCTTGAGGATCTTCCGCTGCAGCTGGCTGCAATTTATTTTAAATTCAATTAAAGTGTTATGATATGTTATACTAGATATTACCAAGCACATCTGGATTATTTCATTGTCATCTTGCCGAATAATTCCCACGTTTGCTGTGCACTAAATAAATTAAACTAATTAAAATCAAAGTGTATGTTTAGCTGACAACTACATACCCTTGCTGGCAGTTGCTAGTAACTATGAGATGCATTAAAATGATTCCTGAAGAGATTGCGATAGAGCTTAATAGCTTTGGAGTATATAACCAGTCGGTCTAGGTAAAAAAATTAAAAATTAAAATTACATTTTACTTGTGAGTATGGCTAGCTCAAATAAATGTAAGTATATGTGAGCCTAATATGTTTTTTGAAGGGTTTATCAGCTGCGAACCTATCCCAGTATATAACAAGCAAGTCTAGATAGAATATGCGAGCAGCAGCATTTTGCGTGCGAGCTGAAATAAATTCAAATAATTACAATAAAGAAATATTCCAAAATATATATAAGGCAACTGCTTACCATGGCAAGCAGCTTCTGACAAAAATTAGTCACAAGCGATAGCGATAGTCCCAGCCATAATGCTTTTCTAGGGTATAACCAGCTAGTCTAGGTAGAATATGGGAGCAGCAGCAGTTCTCGCGTAAACTATAATAAATTCAGACAATAAAAATACAAAAATATTTTTAAAAAATATATATAGAGCTTACAATGACCAGCAGCAATAGCGATAGTCCTCATCCTCAGCTATAAAGCTATTCTAGGGTATAACCAGCTGGTCTAGGTAGAATTTGGGAGCATCAGCATTTTTCGTGTGAAGTAAAATAATTTTAATAATTAAAATAAAGAAATATTAAAAAAATATATATATAGAGAAACTACTTACCATGGCAAGCAGCAAAAGCGATAGTACCCATCCTCATATAGCTATTCCAGGGTATAACCAGCTGGTCGAAATAGAATTGTGAGCAAGCGATTTCTCGCCATGAAGTACTGAAGATTCACTCGACTTTATATCGGAGCAAGCGATCGGGAATACATATGTTTTTTTTTTCGAGCGTGTGATTTATAGTACATAAACGAATTGAATTTCGTGTCGAGTCTTGCGCTCATCCTTGAACCACGGCGAGAACGTGCCAATTGAGGTTAGTAGCTAACTAACTTATTAGGCATATTATTGACAAACCGCAGAAGTCACAAGAAACGCAACAGCAGCAGCAACAACAACAACAGTAATAATAATATGCGCTAGTTTATGCCCAGAGAGCAGTGCTCGGGTCAGCGCTTGAGGTTGCTGCCCATTTTCACATAATTAAAAGCGAGGGGCGTACTAAAGACTCTAATTAGACTGAGTTCCAATTTGACGAGGAGTGCGCGAAAAAAAGAGCTGAAACAATTTTTCGTGGTTTAGTCAAGAAAACAACAACAACAAAATGAGAAGGAAAAACAAAAACGCATACAACCTTCAGCACTTGCATACAATTGTCTCCATCTCCGGCTCCGCCTCCTGCTTCTATGTGTGTTTGTTGGCTTGTATTTCGAATTTGGCTTCAGATTGCGGTTTTTTTTTTGTCGGTCGTATTGCTGAAAATGTTTGCGGTTAAGGTATTTTGGCTAGCAGGCACTCTTTGCCAATTTATTAACTGAATTAGTTAATTTTTGGCAGCAAAACTACGCATTACTTCTGTTATAGGGAACATTTTCGTTAACATTACCAATTGAGCAGAATTCTAATGCTACTCCCACTTCGCCGCTCATTCGCAAATGCAACTCTTCCTTCGAAATGTTTAAAACATAATCACATAATCAATTTTGTGCCTATGCTACTTTCCCACGCTCCTTAACACTGTAAGCTTTACAGTCAAACTGCAAGTGTAGCTCTCTCGTTTGCACACGCACTTTCTTTACGATCTAATTACCTATGGGAAGGAGAAGTGCAAATATACGTTTACAGTAGGAACTAAGCCCTGCAAGCTTTACAGTCAAACTGCAAGTGTTGCTCTCTCCTTCGCACACGCACTTTTTAAACGATCTTATTACCTATTGGAAAAAAGAGTGCAACTATACGCTTACAGTAGAAACTAAGAATGCAAGTGTAAAGCACTGTTGCTCTCTTGTTTGCACACGCACTTTCTTTACGATCTAAGTACATAATGGAAGAAAGAGTGCAACTATACGTTTACAGTAGCAAGAATGCAAGCGCAAAACGAAAGTGAAACGGAAAAAGTTATTAATTTATAGTGCAATAATGAAAATTTAGCTACGCGTACAGGGTATAGAGCAGCCGAAAATTAAACTCAATACTAGATTAAGTCAATTTGCATGCTTGCGATCGCCGCCAAAGCATTGGGCTCCACGCAGACATGATAACTTAACTCAATGCCCGCGCCCGCGAGTCTCTTCGCTGCTGGGAAAATGTGCAAACGATTGTCGGCATTTTCCGAAGGTTTTCCATATGCGGCTTGACAGATTTTCGCGCGCTCTCCCGCTCTGTCGTTCTCCGGTTAACAAATGCCGGCATTTAGCCAACAATAACTATAACTAAGTGCCTGAATAAAATGTGACGTACACGCGAAGCCCCAGAATACAGTGAGTATTAAAGTAATTCGCACGCGTATGTGTGTCTGTGTGTGTGCGTGCGTGTTTGTGTTTGTATGTGTGCATGTTAAATGTGGCGTGCTGTTGGAGCGTGTCATGTGGGAGTGGAATTTGCATTATGTTAGCCAAAATAATGTAGAACATAAATTTAACAGTGCCTTAAAGCATAATTAAGTGCATCGTAAAAATATGAAATATGAGAGAAGTGATAAAATATAAATGTGTACAATAATAAAATTGATATGCGCTGAGAGCTGCACAACAGTGGAAATATATGGCAGTAATTTGTAACGAATTTCAGTAAGATTAAAATAATTTTTATATGAAAATATATAGCAGTAATTTTTTTTTTTTAAATATTTAATAGTAAATATAATTTTTTAAAATATTTCAATACTCATAATAAAAATATATAGCAGTAATTTTTCGAAATTCCGAGCGGGTTGCAATTGAAGATGAGTCGCAAGGAATGGGGAAAGAGGGGATCGGCCTCGCATTGAAGCTTGGCAACGATGACTTCGCTTCGGCTTTGACTTGGTTTACTTTTGCTACGGCCACTTGGGCCAGAGCCGGAGTTGGTGGTCATCATCTAATTTCTGCTTGTAAACACAGGCTAATTTGACAATGGGCAATGAGGGTACATTGTCGCTTGCAACATGCTCACACCTTGAAGTCGTCGTCGTCGCCAACGTGTTGCAAGCCGGTTTGACGCCAGAGAGTAGTAGAGAGTGTGAGAGAGAGAGAGTGGGAGTGGAGGACCAGGAGAGAAGAGTGTGTGGGTGTGGGTGGGCATCATTGTTGTCGCTTAGTTGGACACAGTCGAGTGCCTTAGCCACTGCCGCATTTGTATCTGTATCTGCAGCTATGTAGCTGTAGCTATAGCTATAGCTGTATCTGTATCTGTGTGCGGGTCAATTGAGTGACCATTGTTAACAAGCGAAGAGCTTGTAACGCGCCATGAAAATGACCCGTGGCAAATGCGGCCTTTGCGCTGTAATAAAATGCAAATTAATGGCTTCCAGCCCCAAGCAGATGCTATAAATTTCCCCCAGGGAGTGAGAGAGAGCGAGAGAGAAGACAGCAGAGAAAGAGAGATCGGCAGCTGGAAGTGAATTCTCGCACCTTTTGGCCAATTTGTTGCAGGCCGCTGGAGCTGCTGCTGCTGCCGCTGCTGCTGTGGATGCTACCTGCCATGCATCAAATTAGCCCTCGAATAATCCAGTTAGCTGCGTTATATAATTGCCGCTGACAGGCAGCAGCCTGCATAACGACTGGAATGATTATGCCAAAAAAAAAGAAGCGGCAAGCCTCGCCTCAGATACATATACAGCTACAGATACCCATCTGCGAGTGTTGAAATGTTTATTTATGCGCGGCCATACGCAAATCGCTTATGCCTCTAATTATGTCTGCCCAGTTGTCAGTTCTCTGGCTGTTCAGTTGCCCAGTTGTCGGCCCGTTGCTGCTGCACATTAGTTAATTATTAATGGCGTTTTTCAATTACGCAGACAGACGACGACATTTGCATACATGCATACAGTGGGGCGGAGCTGTTGTAATGGAGACTAATTACAAGAAGTCTTAATGGGTTTGGCCTGGCAGCAATAAAAGGAGGACTTGATTTTCAAGCAGAAATATTCAAGTTAATTTTTTTGCAGTTAGTAGATATAATAAACAGCGATGAGACTGTATATTTTGTGGGAATATGTATATTGATCTGTCTTTCTCTTTATTTCTCTTTGTTTATTCCTAATTCTATTATATTCTATCTCTAACTCAATTTTTTGCATTCGCGCTCTATCGATTCCTCCGTCTCTTTCTTTATCCAACTCTACCTAATTCGCTCTCGCTCTATCTCTATTTTTTCTCATATTTTTTTCTCGCTCTATCGTTTCTTATCTCTCTCTATATTTCTTCATTCCTCTCTAACTTATTCTCTCAAGCTCTACATCTATACATTTTCTCTCTCTCTATTTTTTCATTCTATTCTAAATCCTTTTCTTTTGGCGAGACCAAATAATTTTTTGCCCTCTCGCCAGTTTCAGTTTCCTTCTCTTCTTATTTTAAATTTTTGTTAAAATATATCTATCTTTATTTCTTCTTTTCTCTTGTTCTCCCTTTTTTATGTCTCTGATATCTCTCTCTATATCTCTATCTCTAGAGTAAGAAACCCTTTCTACCAATCTATCTATCTTTATTCATGCTATATTCTCCCTCTGCCTTGTGCCCTAGTTGAACAAATATTGTACTCTTCCAAACCTTTCCTAAAGTTAAGCTGATCAACCTGCTCAAATTATTGCTGCAATTTCAACGCGCAACGCACCACTGTGCGCACTGCGTCTGCGACGCATCTTTGACTCGCCGCGAGAATTCAAAGCGTTTCAGTAGCTTACTACAAAATGTATCTGCAATGTATCTATAAATTGTATCAACAGCTTGCGATGCATACCTTCTTGTACTTGTAACTTAAGTGAGATCCAAGCAGCGTCTAGAACATTACGAGGGGAGATGGAAGAGCACGTGTTACTCAGGCAACTCACTTGAATGTCAACTACTCGCAGCAATTCAATTCGCTGCGATGCAACTAGACCGGCAAAAAGTCGTTAGTAATTGTCATTTATTGATGAAGAAGATTGTGCGACAGTCGCAGCGCTGATATTTGCGTTATAATTGAAAAGGTTATTGGAGCAGTGGTTGGAAATACCGATCTTATAGTGCGACTACAAGTATATAGTAGCAGAGTATATAGTGCAGATTTCTGACATTGAGCTCATACTGCATGTGCTGCTTTAGGGCGCTGGCGGAACTTGCTTCCGGCATTTCTCGCCGAGATGACCTTAACTGTTAAAGAACCCCCGTCCAGGGGGCTGTCGGCTAAGATTCTACCCAATGCCCAAGTTTAGCCAAGTCTCCGACTAGGCGCTGTCTAATTAATGGAGTGCACGTAAAACGATTTTTTTTCTTGGATGTGTTTTTTTTTCGTATTGTTTTGCGCTTTTTGGCGCACACATTTAAACGCTTCGTTGAGTTTTGATTTTTGGGCCATGATAAATTCGCCTCTCGTTGTTGTTGTTGCTGTTGTTATTGTTGCTGTGAGGCGTTTTCGCAGCGTTTTTTTGCCGCGTATAATCCACACGATGCGACCATTAAGAGATCAATATTTCGCTTTCTTGTTCAGTTCACACATAAAAGTGACGGAAACGAGCAAGATTTGTGGTAGGCGGAAGCGACAACTGCGCCGGCAGCTTTGTCTTAAATGTTTTCTGCAGCATAAGTTATTGTTTACATGTGGGTCACGCCCACAGCAAAGGGGGAGGGGGGATGACAGGCGATCGCAGCTAGAGTGCGGGCTACTGTTCTGCGGTCGCACCTGAAGGGAGAGTGTAAACAGTCTGCCAGTAAAGCTCAGAGTAACTCGAGATTATAATTGATAGACCTCAAGGGATAAACCTGCATGCTTCCGGCGGTCTCTTTGACCTGTTTGATGAGTGGGTTATGGGCGAAGTTGTAAATATATATTATATTTATACATATAATATATATACATAATATATAGATATACATAACTGACGTCAATATTTTTAAATATTTAAGCTTTATAGTACAAACAAAATTGGTATTTAAATAGCTTAAAATTACTCACATATTTAACTAGATTTCTTACTTGCTTCTTCTACAATTTCAATACCTTATTTGGTCTTGCCAGCTCTTGTGTATTGCCAACACCAGCAATAGCTCTAAGCCTATATTTTATTTGTTTGCTCAAGCTTGAAAGTAGGTTTTGAAAAAATTTTGTATTTGTAGAGCCCAAAAGTATACCAGAAAGTCGTATAACAACGTTAATCTAACGCCATCTAACACTCATTTTTAAAGTGGCTATAAGTATAATAAATATGGTTAGAAAATCTGCGGAAATTTTAGGTAGTTTCGATGTTTCTACGAGAATTACTACATACTTCTTCTAACCTCTAATATTTTGAAACAAGCAGAATTAATTTCCTTGAGTAATTTAATCTCCTTTTCTAAGCTACAAATGACGTTTTTAATGAAATAAATTTAGATAAAATAAATACATTTCTCTGCGTTAGTTCAATTATCCTCAATAATTTATAAATATCATTGCGGAATATATTCCAACTCATTTGTATTCAAGAATGCGCTTTTTAGATGCCACAAGCGTGTAAGCATCGATCTTTATATGCTTAAATATGCACTCTTTATATAGTATGATACCATAATTAAACATTGAACGTCGTCAGTTATAGTTTAAATGCATTATTTACTGTATTTAGTATTTTTTCTCAAAGTTTAAACCATTATAAAGTTCATTCGAAATAATTATATCTAACTATATGTACTATGCCATAAAAAAGATAAGTTTTTTCCATGTGAACTCAGCAATTAAGAAATAACTTCATAGTTCGACTTCTCTAGGTGGAAAACGAAAAGGAAATATGCTATAAATATATAATGCTATAAATTCAGAGCAAAGTATGTTAATTTTCCAACGAATCCGATTTTTCCCAATTGCATAATCTCTTGGAGTCTGGGCTTCACCTTCACCTTTCGTTGGCCACCCACAAATTAGCTAATTTTAGCTCATAATTGTCAAGCCATGTCGAGAGTCCGATCATGAGCTTCTCGTTGGCCAACTGACAATTTGCATAACTTACTGCGACTTGCTATAAATAGCAACCATAATTGCTGTAAGCGATGAGCAATTAAAGCTGATGGCAAACGCTGTGATTGTGGGCCAATTAAAAGTGCTGTCATAGCTGCAAGAGATGTAATTATAGCTATACTATATATACGATATATATATGTATATATATCAGTGAGTAAAAGAGTTGACATTTGATTTTCGTAATTCACTACATTTTATATTTATAGCATTTTGTCGCAGTTTCAATTAAGCTTAAGAACTAAGTACAGAAATGATGAGACATGTTACAAGATATAAATTCCCCATTTATATTTGTGTACGTGTATATTCCATATTCTGTGTGATCCGTTATGTAGCGTCATCTTCCATGATCTTCTTCTTCTGCATCTGCATTTGCATCTGATTGCGTTTCCTTCGTGGGCGTGGCATTGTTGATGGACGTTCGTAGTAGTATGTACAATAAAGAAGTCGAATGTTTAAATAACACAAAGATAGAGAGAGAGAGAGTTGCACGAAAGCTGCTATGCGTATGCGTATGTGGGTGTGTATGCGTATGGATGTGTGATCGAGACAGAGTATAATGAGTGGAGCGAAGCTGAGAGACGGCGAAGCTGCAGTCTATTGCAATATTGTCCGTGTTCGGCTGGATTATTTACAGGGTGCGCTTGGCTTGAGTATTCGACAGGTCTTCGGGCTTGCGATCGAGCTGGGGTTGAGCTGTGACTGCGGCTAAAGCTTACACTTAGGCTTAGGCTTCAGCTGTAGCTTTAGTTCAATCTTCAGCTTCTGCTTTCGAAGAATTAGGCTTGGATCTTCAGCTGGAACTTCAGCTTGAGCTTTAGCTCGATCTTCGATTACTGTAGGATCTTCTGCTTGAGCTGAAGAAGCTTCAGCTGCTGATCGTCAGAAGCTTCAGATCAGTTCTCGTCTGGAGCTTGAAATTGATCTTGGACTTCGGCTAAAGCTTTAGGTTCAGCTACAGCTTGATGTATGGGTTTGGCTTGGGCTACAGCTCTGTCTACAGCCCAATCTTCAGCTCGATCTTCGGCTACAGCGGCGTCTTCAACTTCGGCTTCAACTCGCAATGTTCTGAGGTCGTCAACGTGTCGCGTGCTTAATAAATATGAAAAGGTTGCTCGTGTCTTGTAGTTGTGGTAGTGGTAGTGGTAGTGGGTGTCGGGGCTTCGTTATGTGGGTGGTTGGGTGGTTAGCAGTTTTCAATTCCATTCAACTCCAAATTCGCTTAGTAGTGGGCCACATGCGCGTGGGCGTTGTGGGTGGCATAGCCGTAGGCGGGCACAGCGGCGGCATGATGCGCCAGGGAGCCGGCATAGGGCACAGCCGGGGCGGCGGCAACATGATGGGCAATAGCCGGAGCAGAGTGAGCGATCAGGGGGGCAGAGTGGGCGACGGCAAGGGGAGCGGCATGCGCAACAGCAACAGCAGGAGCGGCATGGTGCACGGTGGGTGCGCTCTTGTGGACGACGGCGTTGAAACCGTTGTGGTCATCGGCGGTGTACTCCACGGTGCGCACCGAACCGTCGGGCTCGACCAGCGAGTAGGAGCCCTTGACAACATCACCATCGCGCACCTCATGCTGCGACTTGACATCGCCGGTGTGCGAGTCAGCCACACCGTAGTTGTAGTGGTACTTGGGGTACGCCTGCGGGGAGAGCGAAGAGGAGAACTGGAGGTTAGCACTTGTTGCATGCCACACGGCATGCACTGGCCACTGACAGTCGTGGGAAATGTCAAACGAACAGTCGAGCATTTGACCCTGGCCTACACACACACACAAAGACACTTACATGGTAGTCCAGACCCTCGTCGGGGTGTGCGCCATGTCCACCATGGCCGGCATAGGCCAGTGCGGGGCCGGAGGCGTAGAGTGCGGGACCGCCGTGCAGGACACCGGCGGAGGCAACGCTCAGGACGGCCAGGCAGATGAGGGACTGTCGCAGAGGAGGAGGAGTAGGAGTAAACTTTAATTAGACACTGTGCTAGAGACACTGAAATTGTTGCTGTTGTTGTTGCCACACAGCTGGGCACACGTGCTGTTGCCGTTGCACTCACTTTGAAGAAAGCCATTTTAATCGAGGGTTTTATTGGGCTTGCTTTTGGTGGCTTGCAGACGCGTGTGTTTGCGGTACGTTGAGCTGAATTCAACTGATAACTAGAACCAAGAAGGAAGCCGCTTTTATATACAAAGACAACGCCCGAGCGGCCGTCAGCTGAGCCGAGCGCCAGCCACGATTGCCGAGCGCCAGAGTGAGAGAGCAGCAGAGCGGCAGAGCGCGGCGAACGGGTCGAAACGTAACCAGCGAGCGGTCAACAACAGCCCGAGCAGCAGGCAGAGCAACAACAGCAACAACAGCAACAACAACCACTGCCATTTGCAAGTGAAGCCCAAGAAGTTGCTGCAACAACAACAGCAGCAGCAACAATGTTACGCTGCCACCGCCGACGTCGACGCCAACGCCGACAGTCTGGCAATTATTTTATGCCTTTTTCGAAAACGAGAGTGAAGTTCAGTTAGATTTGAGTAAGTGGAGTTGTTGTTGGAGCTGTTGTTGTTGCTGCAGTTTGCTTGGGCTGTCGCTACGGTTTGTGTCTCGGCTCGAGAGCAAAATTAACTCAAATTGTAGTAAGTGTGTGTTACGTGTTTGTGCGCACGTTGCACAGAAATTTGACTGGGAAATAACTGTATTTATTACTAGACGGAACGACATGTAATCCTCTTCTGAAATATGCGAAAATAATTGCAAATAGAAGCCTAAAATCTATAGATAATGAGAGAATTGTAACTAAAAGTTGTAGTTGGAAAACTATAGAGAGAGTGTATATATAGTTGGGAGATTTACATCAGGAATATTTTTATATTATTTATTTTTTAATATTCTATAATATTATATATTATTATAATCTATAATTTAATTTACGATATATTATATATAGTGTAGACTATAATACACGCACTTAACTTACAATCTTTAATTTGATTTACGATACATTTTATATAGTGTAGATTATAGTACGCATACTAAACTTAACTGAAAGTTAAAAGTGCCTATTCTAAAATAACCGAAAATAATTTAAAATATAAGCAGGGAATCTCTGCAAAAAATTCCAAAATAAATTACAAATATTAGTAGAATTCAAACGCAATCTATGCTGTAATGCTATGCATATAGTTGTATAGCTGGTAATCCCAGGCAATATAAGCTGTTAAATAATAGTTAAATTTCAATTACCATTAAAAGCAGACACGACTTTCCCAGACTTCATAACGGAAGCAAAGTAAAAAAAAATGAAATAAAAATATTTCAAATAAATTCAATTGAATAAATATTGAGATTGGCCTCTAAAAATAAACAAAATAATTATATATCTGTGGCAATTGCACTGCAAACGAATCGCGCATAATCAACCGATTAATATTCATTAATAAAACATCAAAAAAAATAAACCGAATCTATTTGAAATCGCAAAGTTTGCTTGATTTTCCATCAAGCAGCACGATTTAATTGGTGTGGCCTCAGCGATGCCAGCTGCTCCCTGGTGGAGATCAAGCGAAGAGTAGCTAAGGATTGAGCGGAATTTGAAATACCCTACTCAGTGAAAGAAAAGTGTAGAAAAGTTTTTAATACAGTTTTTTATAGATTGTTTTTATAGAGATTATTTAGTGCTTATATTATATATATATATATATATTTATAATATATTATAGGTGCTTATATCTTGGAAGCCTAGAGTTTTGTACAGCTTTTAATTAGGAAAGCACTTACGCTTATTTTATGTATGCATATAGAAAAAATAATATGATTTAGGTTTGATTAATTATGATTATTATGCATAATCCAAGAAGGCATAATATTTATTATAGTTACTAATAATATTATATCTACTTCGAACAACTCTGCCAGCCTTCAAAAAATACATAGAGCATAGCTCACAGCATCCATAAACTTTCTTATAAATATTATTTATAAATTTATACATATTTTTCTATATCTGTAAACAATGCACATTTGGTGGGCGGAGGTGTTGCCTCTCATAATGTAACTCAGATTGCAAGCACCCATTGTTGTTGTTGCTGTTGTTGTTGTTCTTGTTGCTGTTGCCATTGTCTGGCGTTTGTTCTGCCGCTGCAACTCCTCCCACAGTGTTGTCTACCGCCCCTCCCAGCCGCCGCCTCTCGAGTGCACTCGCATGATTCATTCAATTTGGACTTTTAATTACCTTGTAGGCCGTTTTGCCTATTAACCAAGCGTCGCGCTTGCGCAAATGAGCCATAAAAGCCGCACGGCAAGGGGTGCTACGGCCTCCACTGTGGCGCCACGGCATTATGGGGGCAACATTATCATTACCAGGCGACATCGTTGGTTCATTTCTCGTTTCGCTTTGTTTTATGGCATATTTTTCTACTTCTTCCTCTGCTTCTGCTTCGTGTACTTGCCCCGATTTGGCTCATTTAATAAATGGTCTCGAATTAGTAACTCGGTACTTACAAAATTGAAGTAATCATCTCAAGGTTATCACGACGACAACGACAACGACAACTTGTAACGGATCGCCGACAACAACAACAACAACAGAGCGACACAACTGTCTGCTGTGACGACTGCAGCAGCTGCAGCAACGCTCAATGATTTTTTGAGCTAATCAGAATCGCAGCAACAACAAAGACTACAACAACGCGTACAACAACCCCAGCAGCAACACGGACAACTGCAACTATCCAGCTATCTGCAGGCGATTTGAATTAGAGCACGATCTGCTTACGAGCTTTTTGTTTACCCACAGTGACGCACACACAGTGTGTGTGTGTGTTTGTGTGTGCACAGTGTGGCCAATTAATTGAATTTTCAGTCAGCCATGGCAAATTCATCGAGATTATCTCGTCCCGCGCCCGCAATGATTGATGATTGGCGTTCGACGCGCTCATATACGGCGCAGGCGATTGGGCGATTGAGTGACTGAGTGAGTGAATGAGTACTTCAGGCATTTTGGGTTGAGCATCGGGTGGGCAGAGCATCGTCGAGTGGGTGACGAATCAAATCATGAAAATATGCTTAGTTTTTTTCGTGAAAAGACTTGAGCTAATGGTTGCCCAGATTGTCGAGTAACTTAATGCGTGTAAAGTGCGCTTAAAATGCAGTTCAACTGACCTTCAGTTGGCTGCATGAACTATTTAACTCTTTAAGCTGAAAATATCATTTTAGATAGTTACCAAAGGTTTGAAAATAGTTTAATATGTATTTTCATTTTTTGAAATATTTTTCTTATTTATATAAACTTACTGCTTTATTGATTGAATAACTTAAGAACAATCAACGAATATCTTAATATTTTTTTAGCTCTATAAAATATTTGAGCATGTATTTAACATTTTTTGAAATATATTTTATTTTTTTTTTTAATTTTTCTTCTTTATTGATTAAATTACGTAAAAACAGTCAACGAATTTCCAAATATTTTATTAGTTCCATAAAATATTTAAACATGTATTAAACATTTTTAGAAATATATTTTTCTTTTTTATAATTTTTTTCTTTATTGATTAAATAACGTAAGAACAGTCAACGAATTTCTTAATATTCTATCACTTTATAAAGCCTTAAATAATAAAAAAAAGAGATTATTATAACAATTAATCAAGATTTTTTTAGCGGTTCCATTTTTCTGAAAATATAATGCAATTATCTTAGTAAAATTAAACAAAAATATTGCTAGTCCTATCTGATTATTTAATTCATTGTCTATTTACTTCTCTCTGAAGTTGAAATTTGCAATACAATTTGCAATAAAAATTTAAAAATATCTTTTTGCTTTCTTTATAATATTTTTCTTTTGTTGAAGAACTTACAGAAGCTTTGAGCTAGTCACTTCTCTTGCTATTCTTATATATATAACAATCAGTTAAACTTTTCCAATATTATAGCACCTATAAGTAAAAGTAAAATATCGTACATCCCCTGGCGATTACGCAAGGCAACTTCAACTGTAACAAGTGCGAGTGCAATCGCATCTTCTGCTCGCCTCGCGAAAATGTCGCGTCATTTGTGTTTATCTTCAGATCGGACTACGAACATAAGAAACGCGCGCGTTCTATGTACATTGCGATTTGTTTGCACACATTCACGACAGACATGACTTTGCCGCACTGTGCGCGCGAGGGGCATTCGAGCAGTCCGTCGCACTGTCGGCCAACGATGACAATTACAAATTTGTGCAAACTTTAGTGCGGACTGCAGTTCGTTGCAGTTGTTGCTATTGTTATTATGGTTTTGCCATATTGCGCGTTTCCTTTTCGTTTCGTTTCATTTCGTTTAATTGTGCAGCACGCCGGACCGTGCTGAGTTTTGCATTAGATCCGGTCGGTCCGAGAAGTCCAGCAGACAACCGGATTCGCAGAAACGCCCAGACGAGCGCTCGTCATGTTGGCGACCAAGTCGAGCCCCTCCCCCTCCCCCTCCCCTCCTCTCCGCAGTCAGACTTAGTTGGGCACTCGAGAGTTGGGCATATTTCTAGTTGCGGGTGCTTGAGTCTAACAATTGTTGACGTATAGTCGCAGTCGAGTTGAAGTTGCAGTCGCGCCGGCAATCTGCATGTGCTGCTTGCTTGCCCACATGCGAGGTCCAAGAGCGGCTCGAGCGTTGATGCGAGTACTCGCAAAATTTGTTGCAATTAAAGCAATTTGTGTGCGTTGTCGTTCATGTTGTTGTTGTTATTGTTGCTGCTGCTGCTGCCGTTGATTGAGTGGCAAATTTTCGTTTTGTAATGTGCGGCCAAACAAGTTCGTTGCCTGAGTCTTTCGTTTTGGCTTGGGTTCTGTTCAAGCGCCTTGCGCAATCGCATCGAACGGATCAGCATCAGCATGTCCGCTTTCCAAATCGAATCGACCACACGACACTAAGTTGCAATTGAAATAAACGCCTTGCGCCCGGGCCCCAAAAATTAGCCCGCACTCAAAAATTCCACTTCGATTCGACAACAATGTAACAATGCAGCCCAGAAAAACCATTCCGACATCGAGTGAAAAACTGCAGCAGCAGTAGCATTTACATTTTTTTTTTTTATTTTTTATTAACTTAACCTTGAATTGTGGTTACAAAAAGAAATCATCGCCGAATCGCAGTCGCAGTCGGAATTCCACAAAGCGCTGAGAAAAATGACGATAAAATTATAACAAAAAAAAAAAAAAAAAAATGGTTGCAGTCGACGAGGGAAGGGAGGAGAAAAACGCTTGTCATATGAGTTAATAGCAATCTGGGAATGCTTTTGAGTTGATCTTTTCATACTGCATGCGCATTGAAAATGGCTAAAGTGGGGTATATATGCTGGCATTAGCTTTGCCTTTCAGGCCTCGTAACTTGGTCAAAAATCAAGCGATTTTCGTTTGGGAACTCATTTTATTCACGATTTGAACTGTAAATTGATGTTGTATTTAAATATTTTGCAGTTTTCAATTTTTTAAAAATTTCAATTTTTTTCGATATTTTGCATGCTACCCCCTTTCTAAATTTCGAAAATTTTGGAAAATTTTAAAAACTTTTATTTTTGCCTTAAATCGATAAAGAAAGTTAAAAATAATATAAAAATCGAATCCAAACGAATTTCTGACAGAAATTGACGTAAATAATGTGTTTAGACTGTCATTATAGCTGTCCGTATTGACCTAAAACTGAACTTTCCGCTCGCATAACTTTGCCAATTTTCAACCGATTTTCATTTGGAATAGCATTTTATTTACGATTTTCACTTGCATTAAAATATTTAAAGAAATTTCATTGTTTCAAAATTTCAATTTTTTCAACATTTTGCATGCTACCCCCTTTCAAAATTTCGCAAATTTTGGAAAATTTTAAAAACTTTCATTTCTGCTTTAAATTGTTTAAGATACTTAAAATTAATATAAAAATCAATTTTAAAACAGTAGCGGGCGCAACTTGTCGAAAATAACGAAAATCTAGGCAATTTTCTTGTGCTTATCATACCCAGTGCAAGCGCCCTACAACTACAGGGTATGCTATAGAAATTATGAATTATAAGCTATAACTATTGGCTTTTCAGCGATTTCCCTATGCCATCAGATAGCCATAAATGCGGCCATTATCCAATCCAGCGTCCCAATTTCTGGCCCAGCACAAGGTCGAATTTTGTTTGGATTTCCGATTGAAATGCTGTGAGGGGCTTTTCTTCTCTTTTTCCTTGATGTGGGGCGCGCTTTGTACTGACAGCTTAATGTCAAAGTCGCACTTGCCCCGTGGGCGTGGCTTATCAGCGGGCGGTGCGATGGCAGCGGCAACTGCAACAACAACATAATCCGCGCAATTATGTCGCTCGAAATTTACATAGTCGGGGCGCCATTGTCTGCCTGCGGCCTTGGTTGGCACTTAGAAGGGGGCGACAACAAAGCAAAACGACAGCTCCCGGGCTCGGGCTCGGGCTCGGGCTCGGGCAGTGAGGCAGCCCGCGAGTGTGCCCCAAAGCGGACCCAAAACGTGGCCCAAAGCAAAGCGGGCAATTTGCCGTGAGCTAAGCGGATTCCAGCTGGTGCCGCCCTCAGCTTGAGACGCCGACTGCGATTCGAATTCGAAGTCGAATTCGGTATTTTCGCAATGCATTCACTAGCCCACAAAAAAAGTGGGCGTGGCGCAGTTGCAGCTTTACAAAATTTCCGCTTTAGATTTTCGTATCGAATGCGCTGTTATGTGCTTTTGTAATTGTTTGGCATTGCCATTGTTGTTGGCCAGTTTGTTGTTGTTGTTGTTGTAGCTGTTGTTGTTGTTGTTGTTGCTGTCGTTGCGCATTGTTCTGGTTTTCAAATTTGTGGCTCAGTTAGCTGATTTATTGGCGCTCGATAATGTCTAGCTTTGCGCTGTTTCTCTGTCTGTCTGCCTGCCTGTCTCTCTGTCTGTCTCTGTGTCTGTCTCTCGCTCTTACCATTGTTAGACCTGCTGCTGCAGACAATAAGCGAATGCCCTGTCCATATCACACTGCCTGGATACTTTATCGCCTGCCCATATCCGGCTTGGCATCGTTTCGCCTCGATATCGTACAAGTTAATCCCGATCGGGTAAGATATCGATGCAACAACAACCACAAAGATTGCCTGCTGCTGCAACATGTGGAGGCATGTCGCTTCTTATGATCTGTGACACCAGTTGACGCCCCCCTCCTATACCCTCTGCCTCGGTTAACCGCAGCGCAATTGTTGGCAATCGCTCGCAAGAATTACGAAACTGACGTGTGGCTAACGCTGCCGTAATCAAAGATTGAGGGCTCCAGCTCGAGCGGTCGCCATGCACTTTGTACCGGTGTCGTGGGTGTCGGCTGCGCTGCCTCCGTCTGTCTGCAGCAACATCCTCGGCCTGCAACTGAATTTCAATTTGCAGCAGCAGTAGCAACTTGTTGGGGCTTATCAGCCGCATACACGTTTGGGGTGTTGCTGTCGGGCTGTCGAACTATCGGCTTTTCGTACTATCGAATAGCGAGCTAGATTAGTCACGCCTGCCTTGATAAATTCTGCAAGCAAAAGATGCATTGAAGAGGAAGTAGATAAAGCTCAGTATGAACTTGCCTTATATATAATTAATATTATTGTAGAATTATAGAATTTTAAAATATTCAGTTTTATCAGTGCGATAGTTTTTAGTCTGTAAAATAGTATGCATTATTTTCTATAATTAAAGATACATAAAATGAAAGAAAAGTGGCTTAAATTGATCTACAAGTAAGAATAGAAAAAGATTTTAATATATATTTAATTATAATTATAATTTAATATATTTAAAATTTCGCAGCTATCGGAATATCGAAATATGGATGAATATTACTATCCGAGTGTGCCAAACACATTTACTGCGGTCTTAATACACCCCAAAGCTAAGATAAATAAAAGGAAGGTGGCTTAAATTGAGCTACAAGTTTGAATATTAAAAGATTTTAAATATAATTAATATATTTCTAATTTCGTTGCTATCGAACTATCTAAATATGTATGAATATTACTATCCGAGTTGCCAAACACATTAATACCTCTCCGAAGCTTGAAAAAAATATACTCAATATTACTATTAGCATTAAACATATATATCGTATTATTATATATAACTATTAAACCTTAACTATCGAACAAACAGACATTGATACATATCGATTATATAATTCCTTAACTATCGAACGAACTGGCTGTATTAATTTTGTTATTGAGAAAAGAAAGTAGACTCAATTTCACTGTATAAAATATATATACATATCGTATGTATAATTCCTAAACTATCGAACTATCGGCTAAAGCTTTTGCTAATTCGACAACAGCTGCAATTAAATGGAATGGAAAATTAAGTAGTAGTCAAAATTCAACTCGATTGAAAGATGTTATATCGCATATAGAATGCCGCAACAGCATACCTCCACATTCCCCCTGCCTGCCCACTTTCTTCAGCTGCTCTCGACTGACGCTGTCATGTACGAGCGAGCGACTGGCAACAAGTTCAATTATGCTCAATTTGAGTTGTCAATTTGAATTTGTCTCTTGGCATTACCAAAGTTTTAATTACCAACTTGGTGTGCGTGAGAGATAGCCCCGTTCGAGTGTGTGTGTGTGTGTGTGTCGCTTTTGGCCACAACTTGTTGCCGGCAACAAAATGATGGCTAATTGTTATTTTTGCATAGCGAGCGAGTGAACCGAACTGAAACTGAGACTCAAACTGAGCAACTGCAGCCGACGACGTCCGTCGGGCAACTCGGGCAGCTCCGACTGCCTTTTGATTAGAGCCGCAGAAGCCTTACATAATAATCTAGTTAACAAATTGTGTCATGCAGAGCGACCGCCTGACAACAGTCGTCGGCTCTATTGGGGCAGCTGCTGCTGCCGCAGCCGCTGCTGCCTTGGCAACCGGGGCGGGCACTTTCGAAAGCGCTGCAGAATGCTGACGGTTGCATGTGCACGTACATACACATACAGCTAGTATATATATATATATACCACATACAAATATATATATATATTTGAATAGAAATGACTTGCATAACAGTCGGAGAGTCAGTGAGACGGACAGGCGAACGGACGGGACGCGCTTGTCGCGCGGGTGTTGCCCCGACGCGCTATGCCGGCCATAAAAAAGTCATTAGATATTTAAAAATAAATAATCCAAACGGGCAATCTACAATTTATGCACATTTTCCAGGGCGCTCACGAGTTTTTGCCACATTTGCGCCTCTGGCCTGCAGTTCAGCTCTAAAAGAGTTCGCCAAAAATGCTCGAATATGAGCAGAGTGGCAAGAGGGGCCAATTGAATTGAAGAGGGCAGTCGTAGCTGGGGCGTGGCAGTTTGGCGAAGCGGTGATGCACTTAGCACTAAGCTGAACTCTAATCATAAGGAGCATAAATAAAGAATTTTGACTTTTCAAAAATATTCACCTTACTTTTTGCCCACAGTAGTATAATGAATATAAGAGACATTAAGATTTAAGTTCAAGCGACATTATTCCGCCACGCGAAACGGATATAAAGAACGAGACTTTTCTCTGACTCTGACTTTTTCAAAAAACGACATATTTCCGCCAGAAAAAAATTGCATAATATCACTAATAAAATGTACTCGACGATGCACTAAGCTAAGCTGAATTATAATCATATAATAAATATATTTTCTAATATATAAATTTATGTCGTTAAAAACAGACATTAATATTTAAGTGCAAGCGACATTATTCCGCCACGCGAAACGGATATAAAGAACGAGACTTTTCTATGCGAAGTAATGAAGTTTTAAAATTAAAGTTATATGATTTAAAAAAAAAACGACATATCTCCGCCGGAAAAAAGCGACATAACATCGCTAATAAACTGTACTGCACGCTAGCCCTTAGCCTTTAACGCTATACCCATTTGCATTGTGTAGCTAAAAACGTTATAATTTCGCCGTCATAGCTCCGCCCAGTAAAGCTTATAGAGCAAACCCCGGCACTTAGTCTAGCGATCCGCTTAGGCAAACAGTCATAAGCGATTGCAGCTTTTGTTTTTTTTTTTTTTCTTCCCTGCATTCGACTGCAACTAGTTCAGACTGGGTGTGGCTGCGGCAGGGAAAACTCTTTGCCTCGGAAAATGAACTGAATGAAATGGAAAACTAGTCACGGGGGCAGGCGGTGTGTATTATTCAATGCGATTGTGGGTTAGTGGGTGAATGTGCCTGTTAACCCAGCAAACTCTGTGTGTGTGTGCGCACATTACAACGGCCACAAGTACTGTTAGTTGCCAGGCAAACAAAAGACTGAGGCAACAAACTTGACGCCAGCGCGATTTTTCATATTTCAAAATTGATTCGCAGTCGATGAAGCCTTATGGCAGTGCTTAATGCGTATGGCAAAAAAAAAGAGTAATAAAAATAAAGTTAATGAGTTTTTCGCGCGCGCGAAATGAGGAAGTCGAAACTGCCCGCGCCAATCGACAGATTCTAGCGCCTAATGCTTCATTAATTACAATAGGCAAAGACAATAAAAGCAACAGCAACAACAACAATAACAATAACAACTATAGCAGCACACCTCGCTGTGAATTAACGAACGAACGAATTTCGATTTCAATTTCAAAGTTCGCCTGCTCGGGCACGTTTTCAAGGCGTTGTCCGCTGCGCCAGTGCCGCGAGCTGCTGCAGCAGTTCTAGCTTATAATTTGGGTTCCACTTTCGGTTTTTAGTATTAAAATGAAATTAATTTTTTTTGCCCATTCCCCCGGAGAAACCATGGGAAACCAGCGCAAAAAAAATTTGACGTTTACCGCGCACCACATAGACGGCTGCATGATTAATGAGGCGAGTGTGTGTGCGTGTGTGTGTGTGTGTGTGCATGTGATGAATGACTCAATTGTAGTTGGAGCAAAAGGCAAAGAAGCGCATTAATTGGCGCAAAATGTTGTCGTAACGCCGAACTGTGCGATGCTTTGGCAATTGCACTAGGCACGTAATTAGTTCATTTGCTCATATAACTAAGAGACAACAACAACAACGACAACAGCAACACTGAGTGCTCCCGCTGTGAAAACTCATGTGTTGTGGAAAAGATGCTCTCAAATTGTGTCAAGGTCAGTTTGGCATTTTGCATGCTTCGCCTTCGCACAGAAACGAAAGACTTAGGCAACGAACTTGCCGCAGCAGTTCAAATAGAATTGCTGCGTGGAGCGTATCAGCTAGCGTAAGGTTTTTAACTGCAATTGAGATTGTTTTTAAAATTGCTATAAAATTAACTGATTACATAGAAAAATTTTTTAATAATTTTTTTATTTATATATATAGTAATTTCTGAGCCAAAATATTTCTGAAAAGTAGAGTTTTTGCCTTTGAGCTTGAACTGTATGAAATATTTATATATTTCAAGTTAAGACAAGACAAGTTAAGACATGGAAAAATTAACATAATTAATAAATAATAATAAAATAAATAATATATATATTTTTTGATATTTATAAAAAGACTTAGACAACGAACTTGTACAGTCTTATAAGCTAAAGGCTAGAGGCTAAGCTAATTGCAGTTCCCTAAAAAAATACATTGGAAAATATATTAAATATTTTTAAATTATTCTATAGCCAGGGTATTGCTACGTTTAGACTTTAGCCAAATCTAGCAAAATGTTTTCGCGTTGTCTGTTGACATTTTCGACTGGGGGCCAACTGGCAACTGGCAACTGACAACTGGCATTCGAAACGAGTTACGCACGCTACGCACGGTTCCGTTATGAATGAATGAAATGCTGGAGCCTGCGTGCCAACTGGCCGTTACATTTTGTCATTCAGTAATTGCCGGAGCTCCGCTCAACTGGCGGCCTCCCTGCCCGCTGCACCGCGGCACGCGCTTGCCAATTGCGTCAAGGCAAAATGCAAGTCGCTGCGCTGACGTGTGTGTGTGTAACTCGTGTGGAAATTCATGTGCGTAGTTCAAGTTGAAGTCGACGGCAATTAAATACAGACAAACGAGTGTGCGAGTGTGTATATATGCTACTATATAGCTATGTATATCTTTTATAGTAAACTGTGTCGTTTTCTTTATAATATCCCGGTCAATTGAGTTACTGCATTTCCGCAAGACGTCAGCTGATTAGTGTTGATTTCTACTTTTACTTTCAATATAATGCCTGATAAAATGTGCTATATAGTAACCATATGAATGGCGAATAATCTACATATTCAATGATGGATTAGAAAACAAATCCCGTTTGAGAAAACGCTTGAGTATCGAGCATTAGCATTACTCAACTTTATTTAGCTAAGCTCTAGATAATGGTGTAGATTATTATATATGTCGATATTACCCATATGTGTATTAATACTATCTATGTCATGCGACAACAATATAATATAAGGTATAAGGAAAACAGTCTGAAACACCTTTAAATTTTCACTCTAAATAAATAAAAAAAAGAAAAATTAAATAGAATATAAATAGAAGAAAAACAATAAGTAAATAAAACGTTTATTTTGAACACTCTTAATAAAATAAAAAAAAAAGAAATAGAATAGAATTAAACTATAAGAAAAATAATAAATAAATAAACGGTTTATTTTAAACACTCTAAATAGAATGGAATATAAATAAAAGAAAAATAAAAAATAAATAAAAAAAAATAAAAAATAGAATAAATATAAATGTCTTCTAGAAAGACTAATAATAAATAAATAAAACGTTTATTTTGAATACTCCTAATAAATAATAAAAAAATAAAACTAAAATAGAATACAAATAATAAATAAATAAAAGGTTTTTTATATATAAAGCAAATTAATATATATGTACTATAGAAAATAAATAACTTGTGCTTCGGTAATCATTATATTACTATTACCCGAGCTTTATCACGACTTTACTTTAGCTATTAATTCTCTTAATTCTGCCCTAATCGAAGCGAGTTTCTGCGATCGATATACAATTTTCTCTATTTAAGCAAATAATCGCTAAAGAAAATTATCTATCTGAAAAGCAGACCCAAAACGCTGCAATTTCAAGCATTAGCATAACTTAATCCCACTCAATGGGATCACATAGACCCACCCCCCCCCCCCCGCCTATTTGGGCTAATGATATCTGGCAATTGTGCTCCCCACTGTGATTAATTAAGCTCATTTCGGATTGCAGCGTCATTTGCGGCAGGCACTTAAGTGCACCAAATTACACATTTTAGGCCCTAAGAAAGACGTCAAATCGCAGTCGCAATCGCCGCTGCAGCGAACCGCAGCAGCAGCACAACCGCAGTGCAAACTAAAACGCCAGAGTTCATGATGCCAAACGCCACAGACATAGACACAGACACGGACGGACGGACGGACGCCGTATGCCTTATGCCATATAAACCGTACAGTCGTAAAGCCATAGTCATATGCACTGGCAACTGGCCTTGTCAATGCCGTTGCATGCCTTGAGAATTTACATTCACAACAGCAACAACAACAGCGAGGAGCAACAAGAAGACAATAAAAATCGCGCATATTTGGTGCAACGAAACAATCGCAATTGTTGTTGTTGTTGTTGCAGTTGCAGTTGCATGCGCTCCCATTGTGCAGCCTGAGAATTTGGCTAAGGATTGTGCCGCTTGCCCAAATGCTTGAGTCTCTCATGAGAAGTGGCAAGTGGCTCCTCCCCACGCCCCGCCCATCCCTTTTCCCCCCTGCAATGCCTGCGCAATAGGTTTGTGCTCGCATATTTCAATTTACTTATAGCCACACCAAGCAATAATTAATTCTCAACGATTTGTTAACTTAACACGGCAAGTGTGAGCTGTCGTTATTTTTGTTGCTATTATTGTTATTGTTATTGTCTTTGCCTTTAATTGGTATTTTTGAAAGTTCCATTAGCCGCGGGCGACGTTAACAACTGAATTAACTTAATTATCTAGCATTAACAGCTATGGTATTTATTGCGTTTGCTTTTACTTTCATCGGACCCGAATAATTCGTAGTCAATGTGCTGGCTCGGCCTTGACTTTGTGCGTTAATTAACTTGGCTTAAATCAAGCTTCAAATTAACATTTTTTCACGAAAAAATGTTAAGTAAAATGTTAAGGTTTGCTGGGGAAAAATTGGTTACGGCCATCGTCTCAAGCTCGTTTAATAGCGCATGAAAAATGCGCAATTGGGCACGCAAGCTTCGAAAAAGATTAATTGCTCGCGCGAATATTTTGAAATACACTTAGAATAGCCAATTTAAAAGTTACTTTGACTTAACATTTAAATATCGTTAACAGCTTGCTGTTTGTGATGCTTTATCAACACTGCCCAGAAGTATTGCGTAACATTTTATTGTTTTACTATTACTTAACATTTGCATGTAGGCTAACAGCTTTGCGTAGCCCGACATTCATCAACACTGCCGCATCCTTTGCCAATGTGACCAGCTCACTTTCAGCTGTTAACATTTGCTGCAGCTTGCTGGTTACAGCGGCCGCCCTTTAAATTTGCAAGTCATATCGAGCGTAATAAATAATTGCCATCGAGATCCGTGGGAACTGATCTCGTACGATTAACTTGACGTACAAATTGACATGTTTAAGTCATAATTCTAGAAGTTCAATACAATTTGTCGCCGTATGCAAAAAAGCAAGTAGAACTAATCAGATTTAATTACCAATCAATTTGCATGCGAACTGCTGCCAGTGTGAGTGTGTGTGTGTGAGTGCAGTTAGCATGAATCACACGCCCCACAGCAGACGGCGCTCGTAATCCGCGACGTTAACGAACACTGGCCAAATTAGATTCGTGTAAACGCGTTAACAGAGCATAAATGTGAAGCAAACTGCAATTGCGCGAAGGTCATCGATCGGTCAACTCGCTGTCGGGCTGACAGGCGGGGCCGCCGCGATCTGCAGTTGGATTTTCCCACCAGCTTGGGCGTAGTACCAATTGCAGTTGTGACTGTTCTCGCTTTTGTTGTTGTAGTTATAGTTGTAATCGTTGTTGTTGCTGCTGTTCGAGTGGCGAGCGTGTTGGAGCGTGTTTCACATTCTGTCTACGATCTTTTTTATGACTAACGTCGCCGCCGTGACATTATACTATAAGCGCAAGCTGCTCGCGATCGCTACGATCGATTTCAATATTTCATATCCTGTAATGTTGTTGGTTCCGCAAACAAACGGTGGCAACAACCACACGCCCACACGCCCACCACCACGGAGTCTCGAACAAATTGCAGTGGCACTTGGCCTCTTTGGCCGCGACCCGGAGCAGCAGCTCCATGTTCGCCAAGATTATGTGTCACAACTCCAAATGGAGGCGTAAGCGTAGACTACACGCGGCCTCCACAGCAACAACTTGTTGACTCAACACAATTGGCCAAAAGCCTTTGCGGGAAACTGGTTGCCAGAAGTTAGAAGAGGTCGCAAGTGCATAACGGTAGATTGTCTATCTAGTTTGGTCGGGGTGAGTTCCTGACTTTACTCTAAGGTTGAGAAAGAGCATCAATTGGGAATGTATGCCTATTATGATTATTTCGAATTAGGTGTGGTCTAACGGATTATTATATTTTCTTTAGAAGAAGTTAATATAATCCATCAGTTATAGTATCTTGATTTTACTTAAAAAATTCAAAAAAAAAAAAATTAAAACGTTCCTTACTTGAAATTCTACACAATATCTTCAAAATATTTTTTTTAATTTCCTACATATATTTTATAGTAGATTTTTTATATATATATAGATATATTTTTATATTTTCTCTAGAAGAAATTAATATATGTAATCCGTCAGTTATAGAATCTAGATTTTACCTAAAAAAGTTAAAAAAAAATGTAAAACGTTCCTAACTTTAAGTTCTACACAATATCTTCGAAATAATTTGTTTATACCTACTTTTCAATATCCTATACCTATATCCTATATCTTTTATAATACATTTTTCATATACGGAACATATTTCTCATTAAATATTATTCATAGATATATAGCAAAAAGGAATCTAAACTTCATAATATCTACAACATTTTTTTTTTAAATTAATTTAAAAATTATTTTTCAAAATTAAATTTTCATATATTAAATAAATAATATAATTTTAAAAGATACTAATAGATTTTTTCACATTCTTTCCCTAAATATTCTTCATATGCTTTTAAAAAATCTACTTTTCTTAATATCATCAAAACTTACCCAATTTCCTTTAAAACAAATAATACCCTGCTTAGATTTGAGTATAGTTCTTACTCTATTTAGTAAGCCCAAAAGCGAGCTCCGATTTGTCAAGCTTAAGCCTTTGGTTCCGGTCTTGAATACTTTTAGGCTTTGAGCGTTAAAGAAATCAAAGTTTTTGAACTCAATTCGGCTGCAATATGTTGTGTATATATAGGCATATCTGTTTATTCACGATATATAACCAGCTATATTTTAGTGTTCAATAAATACATACATATTTAGACAGTTTGCAATAGTAATTGTAAGCACTTAACGGTAATAACAGTGAACGCCGGTTAAAACTAAATACTAGAGGAATAATGCATAGTAGTTATAGTAGTTAAACAGTATACGATATAAAGCTACGAGTTAAAGTAACGGGAAATACTTGTTGTACGCGCGTGTATTTGTGTGCATATGTGTGTGTGTGTGGGTGTGTTTGTGTGAGTGAACTTGCTGTACATGTGGGGTAGGGGTAAACGAGAGCAGGGCAGGGAAGTAGGTGAGAGAGAGCGCGATGGGACATCATTATCGTAAACATTTATATATATTATATATAGTATATTATTTAGTAGTATATTTGCGAGCTCTTCAACTCTTTGGTATATGCTGTATATATTTCTATTTAAACAGTAAACAATACTTGGCTTTTTTGGGCATATTCTTTAGGTATTCGATGCTTTGGAATATGCAGATATATTTTACTTGGGGCATTGGCTTGATCTCGGATCTCGTCTAGTAGGGCAAAAAGGAACCGGCATTGCGTTTGCGCCCCATGTTGCAGATCTTGAAGTGGCACGGCGACATGTCTGTAAGCAAGAAAGCGAGAGCAAGCTTTAGTAACTCTTCAATCGGTCGAGATATAGTTGAACTATCATGCAAGACTTACATTGTTTACGAACTACGATAGTTTGCGAATTACGTGAAATCAAAACATGAAAAATAACAAAATGGAACGACATGAAATTAGTCAGCTGTCATGCAAAATACTATATAGTATATAATCATAGATATAGATATTAATGGAGATACAAATATAGATATAGATAATTATGGATATATAGTTATAGATATAGGATAGGAATAGGTATAGGTATAGATATAGGTATAGGTATAGGTATAGGTATAGGTATAGGTATAGGTATAGGTATAGGTATAGGTATAGGTATAGGTATAGGTATAGGTATAGGTATAGGTATAGGTATAGGTATAGGTATAGGTATAGGTATAGGTATAGGTATAGGTATAGGTATAGGTATAGGTATAGGTATAGGTATAGGTATAGGTATAGGTATAGGTATAGGTATAGGTATAGGTATAGGTATAGGTATAGGTATAGGTATAGGTATAGGTATAGGTATAGGTATAGATATAGATATAGATATAGATATAGATATAGATATAGATATAGATATAGATATAGATATAGATATAGATATAGATATAGATATAGATATAGATATAGATATAGATATAGATATAGATATAGATATAGATATAGATATAGATATAGATATAGATATAGATATAGATATAGATAGATATTTAGATATATTAAGTAAATTATCGCTTACATTGCACGTTCTTCTTGATGTTGTGCTGCTTGGGCGAGGAACTGATGCGGCGACCCTCGCTCTGCTTCTTGGCGGGCATGGCGGTCATGATGTCGTCCACATCGATGCGATTCTGCTGTGCATCATCCATAGCTGCCGACGGTTCGCTCAATCGATGCAGACGCGCCAGCAGACGTGATCCCAGCTGTGCACGCTCACGCTCCACGCTCTCCTCAAGTGCGGGCAGCAGCGACTCCTCCTCGTCGTAGTCCGCAGTCAGGAGCAGATCTCGCAGCGAGGGCCACTTGTTGGCGAAGTGACTGAATGACGACATCTGCTTGGCCTGCTGTTGCGGGTGGTGCAGCTGCTCAGAGAGAGAGGAGAGGCAAATGAGTTGAGTATAGGAAGGAATTGAGCGCGCGAAATGCTCACCAATTGCTCGCTGCCGAAGCTGGCATTGTCCTCGCCGAGCAGCTCGTTGAACAACAACTGCCTGGGCAGCGCAGGAGGACCATCCACGGCGGGGCGTGGCAATGCATGTCCCGGCGACAAAAGCGCAATTGACAGCAGCACAATGGAAATGGCCAACTGATGGCCGATAGAGCCGACGCTGCAGCACGCTCCTGACGCCAAAGTCAAAGCGAAAGCCATCACGTTGTTGTTGTTGTGTTGTTGTTGACTTTCAACTGCGAAGTAGAAAGTGTACTGCATGAGAGAGAGAGTGAAACAGGGAGAGAGTGGGAGGTGAATAAGCGGCAGAATTTGTTGTCAACTAGGGCAAAGACAATTAACCAGAACGCACCACCACCACCAGCGACCTGTCGACCCTGCCCCGACCCTTGGCCCACTTGAAGCGAACGCTTACGCAAAAGGGTTTCCTATTTCACTTTCAGGCGAATCAAACAAAGTTGCCAAAGTAAAAATATGCGCAAATGTTTTGCCTCAGTGCCCCACACTCCGTTTTCTTCTTCAATTTCTTTCTCAGCGAGTTACGAGCATCTTTGGCTTCAGCTCTCGGGATTCTGCTCTCAAGGTGTTTGGTATTTCAAAAAGTCACGTTGCAATTTAACTTTCTACGCGCGCGCTGCGCATTGACTAAAAATAACATGTGGCAAGGCCTTTGAAGCCCAACCCACATGCCGCGCATGCCACATGCCACACGCCGCATGCGGCACCGAGCGAGAGCACTTGCTATGCGAGTCCAGCACGGTCCGACTGGGTCAACTTAAGGCTGTTAAGGGTTCGCTTTTGGTGGAGCATGACGCGCGGTCGGCGAGTGGCTTAATTGCCGTTTATGAAATATTAATGCCTAATTATGCTCAGCTCTGACGCCAAGCGTAAAGCTCCCGGACAGTGCGAAGAGGATGACCGATAAAAATGCCGAGTCATTAGTCCACCTGAATGGATGGAAAGGGGGCAAGAAATTGCAAACAGCAAATCAAAATTAACCTTACAACTGACAGGACTACGGTTATAACTGTAAGTCAGACAAGTTTCTAAGCTAATGATGGTCTGAAGATCACAGACTCATTATAATGTCGAGACATTAATTAGAGCAAAGAAAAAATTCTGAAAAATTGCAAATTATGAGATTATAGAGCTGACACTACTGAAAACTCAAGTAAAGCTCTTAAGCTAGTGATAAAATGTTATACGTTTCGTTACTAAGCATAAAGTTAGAAAACCCCCAAGTTTAGAACTACTAGAAATTAAAAACTATAAACCAGAATAAGCTAAGCAACTGAGATAACTATAGTTATAGTTGGATTTCGATAATTAAACAAGTTTTTCAGCTAATAATATTATTAATCATAATAAAGACTACAGTCTCATATAAACATTCCCCATATATGTAAAATCTGGAGCTAGATACAGCTAGATTGTAAATTAAATAAATAAAAAAATAAATAAAAAAAAAAACGGCTCATATAAATTCTAATCATAACATTTGGTTTCTATAAAGAGAAAAGTCGAGATCAAAAGCAAAAAAGGCCGGATGAAATTCAAAAAATTGTAAACTGAAAATTAAGAGCAACTAAAGAACTGATAGAACTTAACTCTAGTTAAAGTACGGTATCTAAAAGCTCATCAAGTTGATCAGCTAATAATTTTCCCAATATTAAAGACTCATAAGTATTATCTTGTCTCATGAGCTCCACTGCTGTGTGCGAAGTTAGAGTATACTCTCAATTTACAAATCCCCCCCCCCCCCCTCTCAGCGACTTGATTATCACCTTTCCCTGGCAACATATGTATAATGTACGCATTTAATATACCATTATTTTATTTAATTTATATTTTTTTTGTTTTTTTACGTACCGCTGCAGGCGATAAACTTTTGACGACATTTGCAATGCGTTCGCATTCGTTTCCCTATGATTTACGGCGAGAAATGCTGCGATTCGCTGTCGAATTCATGGCAAACGCATTTTTATGCCTCTCACCCGAACTGATAATGCGCTCGGGCGATGTCGTGGCTAATTCTTACCACCCATAAGGTATACTATACTATATAAGTACATATATGTTATTCTACAGATTGCCAGGTTTCGTTTTCAAAATCGAAGTCAAGGTCTAACGCGTACAAGTTTCATTGAACTCTCGCCTGATGCCACGCCCCGCAGTTATCTCATCGCACCAGGGGGACGAGCTAAGCGCATACCATAACTATCTGGTAATAACTGCCAACTATTTCGGGAGGCAGTGTCGAGTCAGTTATTTGACAGCCCCCGCGTGACGTTTATTGGTAATACACCGTTAATAAACTATTGGAACGTGAGCTGTAGGCATTACGAACTCTAATCAGATTGAGAATATTGCCAGGCATTATAAGTCTCAGTCAGATCGGGTTAGATCTAGTATAAGGCAGCTGTGAGCTGTTGATGCAGGTGCAGATCAGACTTAAGCTTGAATAATTATGAGAAAAATTTAATATTTTTTTGGAATAAATATGCAAATCTTAGCAATCGCATTTATATATAGTTTTAAGAGTTAAGTGCTGATTCAGCTAAAAATTACCCATTCAAAAAAATGCTTCAATAACAAAAATAAAAATTCCATAATATTATTGTGCGTCCCTCGATTATTCACACGCGTTAGGAGGCCTCATTTTTATGGTCGCATAACAAAATAAAAACATTATCAAAATATATAAAAAGATCACAAGTTCTTGAGGGTTTCATATATTCTAGGGTATATTAACTGGGCAGTAATATAAGGCAAATACTAGAAGGGCTATAAATATGCAATTTTAAAATCAGCTTGGGCTCTGAAGAGAAAGGAAATTATTGTGATGATAATAATTATATTTGATAGGTCAAGATAGCATTGAAACCCTTAGCGATTCTACTTAAATATAGAACCTATAACATTTCCAAATCTCTGCGTAGGTATCTCAAAGTCGACCATTCCCACTGGGACTCTTCGGAAAGTACGTCATCAGCGCGTCCAAAAAAATATCGCACGACTTTTAAGTCCGATTCTTATCATCGCATAAGTCACATCAACTGACACGCCCTCTTTTCCTCGCTTGCGTGTTTTCTTGTGCGCTGGGGGTCCAGCGGAACTAACCTCTAGCCGAAAGCTATCGCTAATCTGGCTTCTCGAAAACGACGCAATAGTATGCGGTGACCTCAATACGAAAATTTCGGATCACGAGACCAGTTTCACCCGCTACTAGGTATACTAAATTCTAAATCTGATCTAGAAACTCCCTTTGGGTTTGGGTTTTTAGCACTGCGCTGATAAGACGACTACGTTAATTTTGCTCGGCAATCGCGGGCGCAATTAAAATCAAATTTATTATTAAATTTCGAATTGATTCGAAAATGAACTGTCATTTTTTCTTGCTTTACACTGCGCGCTGATAAAGTTAGTGTGTGTCAGTGTGTGTGTTGTCAGCGATATGTTTATAAATAAAATGTGAACATGACGAACATTATCAATGAACATTATTCGAAATTTTCTAGGCGCCACACGTATCAGTCATGAATGATTGAGTGAATCTACGAAATACTTTTGCAGCTAAAAGTTGTAAAAGGGGATTTAAGTTTGGAAAAGAAGCCCGATTTCTATGGGAATTACTGTGATGTTTCACATGAAATGCGTAAATTTGGATAGTTGAAATGCAACTTTATCGATTGTGTGAAAATCCGAAAGCTTTAGAGGAATGTTTAGAATTTCTATGGAATATATCTGAAGATATCTTAGAAGCAGTTTTATATATTGCAAGAAATTTCAGTAGCTTTAGAATCAAGTTTGAAATTTCTATGGATATATTTTCTATAATTCTATAGAACAATTGCTTATATATAGTATATAGTTGGATAATTAAAATTGCACTTAAACTTTTGTTCTAAAAGGCAAAATTTCTAAAGTAAAGTTCTGAAATTCTATGGGAATATTATCAATAATAAAACTTTTGATATTTCTGCATTTTTATAAGAAAATTCCGTATAATAAAATGAAACTCATATGAAATTCTATAGCAAAATTGTCTATAATATAACTTTGGTTTGCTGAAACAGAGCTCTCTATATCTCTCTCGATAACTCGAAAGCTCTAGAGAGAAAAGTCTTGAAAATCGCTTTAAAAAAAAAAATAATTAAATAACAAAAATGAAACTTTATTTATTTTTTAAAATATGAAAATGCTAGGGGTAATGTTTAGATTCTGGGCATATTTTTAAAATATTACTCTGCGAAATTTCTAAAATTCTGTAATAATGATGGCAATAATTTTTATAGAAAAAGTTCTCAAATTCTTACCTTCAAAATAGCTTCAAAACTGGAATAGCACTAGGATTATCGTTATCTGATCACTCGAATCACGCACTTTATGACTTTGGAAAATTGATACACAGTTTTTTTTTTTTTTTTTTGATAATTTGTCGCACGGCTAAGACTTTAACTTAACCGTTAGGTGTGACAGTGCGGAATAAACGCAAATCCGTTGTGCGCATTTGTTTATATAGCCGTTGACAGCGCCGAGGACCGACGCACAAAAGGGGTGAATCAACAGGTACAGCACTCACACACACACACACACGCGCAGCTAACGAGCGCCGACGTCGGTTGTGACTTCGGTCGGAGGGGCAAACCGGGTGGGCGGGCTTCAGTTACTAGTGGGCGTGTGTGGGGGCGTCAAGAATGGCCCAGTGCTCAGTTGCAGCAGTTGTTGAAAGTTCTGACACTTGTGCTATTCCACTGCTCCTCCTCCCCGTTGTTGTTGTTGTTATTTCTTTTTGGCAATCGAATTACGCGCAACACTATGCGAGAGCTGCGTAGTACGAGTTCTTCTATAGTTAGTAGTAGGTACTCGTTTCTCAGTGTCGCTCTTAGCGCCTGTCCGTGCGTTCGCAAACTAAACTTGGCATTCGGTTCCGTTTGCTCAATCTTCGCCGAAGACGCGCTGTGATCATCATCGCTCTTCTCGCCGAGCTGAATGAATATTGAGTCGCCTTCGCGAGTCTTCGGTCTTCAATCTTCGCGCTGAGCGCTTGTCGTGCGACGCTTTTGACAAATCGTCCGATAAAGCTGAGATTTATGGCCCTAGCTGGGTGTAGTACGCGCTAAGTAGTCGAGGATTAGCACAAAGTTGAGGCGTGCGCTACAACACGATCGAGGGCATATCAGTGTTAAAGGCGTGCCAGGTATTCGAGAGCCGAGTATGCCCAGAGTGAGATGAGAAATACCTTAAAATAATTCCAACTTCCTTCACTTGTCTCCAAGAGCCCAATTCGACTTGGGGTTCATTAGCATCAGGTCTCTCGTTCGATTTCAAGGTACTGTACCCTCTACAATCTCTAGGGCTATGCCAAATTACCCCAGAAACCCCGATTTGTAGTTCAATAAACTTGCAAGCAGTGCGCTAGAAATTGTTGAGAAAGTTAATTAGGTCAATGTCGGATCGCTTGAGGCGGATGTTGAAATTGTTGCGAGACTTTAGCACGATCCAAACTAGTGTCTGAGGCAGGATGCCCGTTCGGCACCCTGTAGGGCATTCTTATGACTATGACAGTATGGCTATTTTTATGCGTAATAAATAACGGTAAATCGGGTTGTACAAATACTAGTACTACTAAAATAAGTTCGCTAAAAAAAAAACGGAGGCCAAAAATAGCATGGAAATTTACAAAATATGCGTGCGTTTGCACCCAACTAGAGATTAGAGATAGTCGTCGTCCCCCCGTTATCATTTACCTATGCGAACAGCTTGAACTGCTATGTGATGAAATATCTTAGCGAAATAACATCATCATCATCAGAAATTGCAGCTTGAAGATGCTTGATTTTCGTGCAAAAAAATCAGACATTTTTGTTTACCCTTGCAGAAGGTATAATTATTTTGGCCAGATGCTTGCAACGCACAAAGTGCAACAGCTCCGATCATAAACTGTATATAATATTGATCAGCATTGGCAGAAAAGGCGACTAACCCTGTCCGTTTGTCCGTATGCCTGTTATAAATGAAACCTCTCTCTCAGTTTTTAGGCTTTTTTGATGAGACTTGGTACACATAGCTATTTCCCTCTGCACGCTGTAAATTATGAGGAATGAACCAGATCGAAGCGATATATCGTATAGCTGTCATAGAAACTATCGGCCTATATTTTTTGTTATTGAAGATATCGGCACCAAACTTGCCACATGCAGTATTAATAATGCTCCAATAAATTCCGGCAAATATCATATTCAAATTTCCATAAAGTCGGGTTGCTATATGCTATAACTTCTACAGTAGTGATCGGACAAAAATGAAGTTTTTTTTGGAGGAATTTCCGAGCTCAAAAAATAAAAGTCTGAAACCTTCTAGTAGCTATAGAAAAGCTAAAACTCTGTGAGGGTATGCAATTTTCGGTGGGCTTGCTTTCTAATTCCTAATAATGTCCTCAAGCAATCAAGCCTCGGGATCACCATTCTCGTATGCCATGCTCGCCAGCTCGAAATGGTGTGTTCCCGCAGCTAATTAAGCTGACACGGCAGTTCACTTAGCTAATGTGTCTACAAATTTTCGTACGTTTTGAATATATATTCTTAATCTGACACGCTTGCTCTTTTTTTGCTGATCCCCCAGTCGATCGAATGATAATTTTGGCTACGCCCACGCCCACGCCGACGCCGACGCCTTTTGATTAAATTAATTCGGACGCCTTCACATCACACACTCAGCGCAGACAATGTGATAAGGAAGGGTATCTCAGCGGCAATTGCGTTGCGTGATAAGTGAGGCCCGCATGACATGCGAATCGTACATTAAATACCAAACATATCAGCTCTAATTGACACTTATTAAAGAGACCAGGCCAAACACAGGCAGGCAGGCAGGCATTGACATTGCTTCAAACCGGAACAATCTGCGCACACGTGCTGCGCTTGTGCCTCATGCCGGTTCAATTATCAGCGCGCAATCACAATCACGAGATACGGCGGACGTGCAGTCCGCACTTGCCGGCAGTTTAATAAATTGCCGTATGCAATTGAAGCGTGACTCATTTGTCAGCTGAGAGAGAACTTTAAACAATTAAATTTTTATCAGGTTGGTGCATTTCAAAAATGGCGCTCACTAGCGCCGCTGTGTTTTGCAACACTTAACGGCGAACGTTTGCTCAATTTGGTGCTGTTAAGGCGCTGCTATAAATGTTATGGCTTTGCAGCCTGCTAACAGCTGTGTAAGGTTTTTATATATTTCTAATACTCCCTTTTTATTATAGACTAACTGCTGATAAGCAAATGATTTGCCTATTAAGCACGCTATGCCGACTACAAGTACTTTTATTCATGCTGATAAAGCTATGCTCACAACATTGCAGCGCAGTGTTCTGCGTAACAGCGGTTAACAGTTAACAGCGCGATGTTAAGTGCATTCGCTGCTTCTTCTTACGGCTGTTCAGCTGGGGGCACACACACAATATAACGAAAAGGGGGGAGCAGAAAATTAACAAATAAGAAAATTTATACGTCATGGCTACATCAACGCTGCAGCTGGAATTTTCACAGGCCATGGCCGACTTCAAGAAGATGTTCCCCGACATTGACCGCGAGGTAATCGAGGCTGTGCTGCGCTCCAATATGGGCGCTGTGGATCAAACAATCGACCAGCTACTCGCGATGTCAACTGACAACCAGGTGCGTATGTGTGTGTGTGTGTGTGTGTGTGCGTACGTGTGTGCCTCTCTGTGCGTGTGTGTGTGTGTGTGTGTTTGTTTGTGTATACTAACAGCCCGACAACAGCTACTAACACTAACACTAACTAACTGCATGTGATAGAACGAAAAACTGCGCAATGAACTGGATGCTAATGTCTCACCACAACAGAGTCTCATCAATCTCAGCGATCCGGACAAGGAGCAGCGACGCAGCCAGCTGCAGCAGCAGCAGCAGCAGCAGCTCATTGACACCACAGATGGCGTTGCCAGCAATGTCGCTCAGCAGGCAGAGAGCGCAGCCGCTGGCAACAACACATTGCTGAGCACGGCGAGTGCATCGCCGAATCATCATCATCATCATAATACGGGCGCCTCGCCCAAGCAGCGGCCGCTGGGCGCTGCGAACAAAGCTGGCGGCGGCAGTGCCAGCAATACGCCCACCAAGCGCACGCAGCACACCGTTGCACTGTCCAGCAACAGCACAGCGTCGCGTCGCTGGAATCCGCCGATACTGGGACCATTGCCAGCGGGTTTTCTGCGCATTGCGCCCGCCGCGGGCCAGCCAGAGTTCGAGCTGCCCGACGAGCAGTTCGCACTGATGCTGCAGAACGAGGAGTTCATGAATCAGCTGCGATGGAATCAGGACTTTATGAACGCGCTGGAGAAGGAGCAGAGCGGCAAGGCCAAGGGAGGCGAGGATGATCTGCCGTTTCAGGAGCGGCTCAAGAACATGGGCAAAATGTCGCGCAAGAAATTCCTGCAGATGGCGCGTGTGTTCACCTGGCAGCGCAACAAGAAGGTGACCACCGCCAAGCAGATCGATTCGCTGCCACTGCGCGAGGAGCACAGCGACGACGAGGACCATCAACAACAACATCATCACCAGCAGCAGCAGCAGGAGTCACTCAGCCAGCAGCAGCAGCAGCAGAGTCAGGCGCAGGCACAGCAGGGCCAATTGCAGCTGCGCAAGTAGAGCGCATGACCAAGGTCTATAGATAGAACCCCGAGTAGCGTCTGGGGCTACATTGTTTGTTATCTTATCCTTATCTAATTATCTCATCGGGCCATAAGCATAAATTACTATACAGACTCTATGTACGACAAGATCATATGTTCACTCTGTGCATAAGTAGACTCGCGCTATATATATATACTATATATATATAATTGTATTGTATGTGCATTATCTGCCCGCGTTCGCCGTAGTAATCTCAACTGAAGACACCAAGAAATCTCTAGTTTTAAATGTCGTGTAATAACCCAACCCAAAGTGCAATTCTATCTACTACTCACTCTATCTGTAATCCACACTTTCCCAGTGCAATATCGCTCATGTGTATATTTTTGACTATTACTACATTATATTATATATATATATATATTATATATGAGTTCTTCAATTTTCGTTGTTGCCAAATTAGCATAGTTAAGTTTTAATTGATATTTTGAACTGGACTGATTCGAAATGCGTTAATTAAATAGTCGCAAGCATCACGCCCATATGGCACACAAATCGCATTATGTATAACAAAAAAAAAAAAAAAAAAAAAAAAAAAACGATACAACTCAAAACTAGTCATTAACTAAACTAAACTGCACACAGCAACTCGATTTATGTACAGTAATCCAGCTACTTAGGCGTATGTGCAGCACCCCCAAACCACATGGAAGACATACCCCGAACCAGATAATGCTACTATAATAATCGCTTAGTTGGCTTCTACTTGCGTCATCAGCATCTGCAGCAATAACTATAACTGTCCATATCAACTAAAACAGATACAGACTTAGCCATATATACAGACAGAGACACAGATACCATAGCGTATACCCTATAGCATACACACCCTCCATAGTTTGGCGGCTAAGCAGAGACATATGCAACTATTCGATTGTAATTGTACTTGTACTTGTATTATAAAGCATATTTGAAATACTATACATATTATATTCATATTCCAAGTATCAAATACAGCTAAATATTTGAAAAATCCATGGCACGTTTTTATTATTTCTATTGGGTTGAAGGGTTGTATATATTATATATCTGGTGCAAGGCCCCAGGCACGTACTTCAGATATATGTGATTGTTATTTGTTTACCGATTCGATATGATTTAGTATTGAAAATTCTCGTCCAATTTTCCAATTATAAAAAAAAATATAAGTATTAAAAAATTCCAGGCATCATTCTGATTATTCCAATCGTTTTCAAAGGCCTTATATATCTGGTACAAGGCCCCAGGCACGTAGATATATACGCAGAAACAAGATGATTTAGAATTAAAAATTCGTATATCTTACATACATATTCCATATATAAAAAAATATATGTATTAGAATATTTCATGCATCATTCTTATTATTCCAATGGGATAAAGAGCTTTATATATCTGGTACAAGGCCCCAGGCACGTAGCTCAGATATATACGTATGTATTCAATATGAAATAACATCGGTCTCTAAAGGTACTTATGTTCTAGTTTTTAAAAAAAATAGAAAAATATTAGAAAATTCCAGGCGTTATTGTTAGTATTCCAATCGGGCTCAAGGCCCCTGGCATGTAGCTGAGATATAAACGAGTGGAAATAAGGTGAATAAGAATTTAAAATTCTTTTTCTTATGGTATATTATACTCATATTCAAGTTATTAAAAAAAATATAAAATTCCAGGCGTTATTCCTATTATTCCAATCGGGTTCAAGGCCCCAGGCACGTAGCTCAGGTATAGACGATGGTAATCGAGCTGAATAAGAATAAAAAATTCCGTCTCTTAAGTTGTATTAAATTCATATTCCAGTTATTAAGTTGTATTATATTCATATTCCTTTTATAAAAAAAAAATAGAAAAATATTAGAAAATTCCAGGTTTTATTTATCATATATTTTCAGATATTTCCGTTAGTCCCTTCCCTCCCTTTTTTCAATTAAAAAATGCGCATCTCTTACATGAATTTATTTAATTTTTATTTTGTTTTTGCTTTTAAATTTTTTTGTTTTTTATTTTTTATAAACATAATACATTTATTATGGATACACGTTGGTTTTCATCTGTGTGTGTGTTTGACTTTGATTTAAGGGCATATTGGTTACTCGCCTGTTACCTGTTACTGCTATTATGAATTGTATAAGTTTACTTTTAAATATGCTTGATTTGTTTTCTTTCTTTTTTATTTTTATTTTCATTATTATTATTATTATTACTTTGTAAATGTACTTCGTTTTGGGATTGACACTTGACGACGAATCTCTCTGGTTTACTATAATTTGTTGGGATCTGTTAACAGGATTTAAATTGGTTTTACATGCAACAATTGCAATCGCAATCGCAATCAAAATTCAACTTTTCGTTATCGCTACTGTATGATCGCTTATCTCGCCTGCCACACTGCAGTGCTCTCCCCTCTCTCTCTCTCTCTCTATCTCTTCTCTACTGTCTCGCTAGCTATCTTTCTCTGTTGTGTTTAGGTTATTGTTTAATCGTAAATGTTGCATGCTCTCGGAGCATGCCGGAGTGTCAGTGTATGTGGGTGTATGCATGAGTGTGTGTATGGTTGTTGATGTGTATGTGTATGTGTTACCTTTTTACTTACACAGAAATTGATCATTTTTAAACAATTATTTGTAAATTTGTTTTAAACTAATTACTAAAAATGGATTTTCTGGTTGTTTGCAACATTTTGACATCTCATTTGCATACAATATTTTTATAAAATATGTGATTTTTTTTTTTAGTTTTAGTTTGTTTTGTTTTTGTTTTTCTTTGTTTCTTTCAAGTTCTCATCAAGTGATTTTTAGGCATACAATTGAATTTAGATTTAGATTTACGTTTAGCTTAATTTGATTTTCTTCGGGATTTTCTTCGTGGTTCTTCTATGTATTGTATTGCATGTATATGGATAAATTTATTGTATTTGTATTTGTATTTGTATGTGTGTATATTATATGCTTGTAAAGTCGAAACGGAATTGGAAAAGAATAATTAAATAAATACGAATGTTTTAGTTGTGGCTACGAATGTTTCTGCTTTTCTCTCTGTCTCTCTTTCTCTTTCTCTTCTCTACTCTTTCGGCGTAATTTTAAAAAACGGCTCAAAAACGAACGACAAATATAATTGGTTTTTTTTTTTGCTTTGTTTTGTTTTGTTTATAATAATTAATTGTTAATCAGCAAAATAGCATATAGTAATAATAATAGTAGTAGTAGTAATAGTATTGTAGTAATAATTACAAAAACTTTGCACAGTTAAAAACATTGTCAGTTGTGGATATTTGCATTATGCAATTGTTTACTCTCTTGTATATCGTATATTTTTGTTGTTGTTGTTGTTCTTGTTGTTGCTGTTGTTGGTTATTGCAATTTCGACAATCTTAACTTTTGTGGGGTTTTGTTTTGTATGCTTCTTGTTTTTACTTTTTACTTGTTACTTTTAATCAATTTTTTTTTTTTTTTATTTTTTTTTTTATTTTTATGTTTTGTTTTTTTTGGAAGTCTTATAGCAGAACACATAGGGACTTTTTCGGTTTCTTTTGTTTCTTTTCGGGTGACTTCTTATTGATCTGCCTGACCAAATCGTAGAAAATATCATTAACATTCACTTTGGCTTTGGCTGACGTCTCCATGAAGGCGCAATTGAACTGATTGGCCAGACTCTTGCCCAGCTCCTTGCCAACGACGCGCTCCTCCTCCAGATCGCACTTGTTGCCAACGAGCACCATGGGCACATCGTCCGTATCCTTCACACGCAATATTTGCTCCCTCAGATCCTGCAGATCATTGAATGTCGACTGCGCCGTTATCGAATAGACGAGCACAAAGCCCTGCCCGTTCTTCATATACAGATCACGCATGGCGGTAAACTGTTCCGTGCCGGCTGTATCCAATATCTCCAGCATGCACTGCTGCCCATCCACCTCCACCTGTTTGCGATAGCTGTCCTCGATGGTGGGATCGTATTTCTCCACGAAAATGCATTGCACAAACTGCACGGTGAGCGCCGATTTGCCCACGCCGCCGCTGCCGAGCACCACAATTTTATATTCACGCATTTTGTGTGGGGCCCAGTGGGGGGGTGTCTCTATGTGTGCGTGAGCGTATGCGTATGCGTGTGTGTGTGTGTATTTTAAAAGCAGGCGTAGGCGGGCGACGAGTTGCTACAGTTGTTGTTGTTGTTGTTGCCTGCTGCTGTGCCAATGTTTATTTAAAACGCGACCGCACTCTCTGCTCTCCCTCTCTTCTCTCTCTCTCGCTCTCTCTGTGTCTCACTCGCTTATGCTCGAAAAAAAATCACTAGTTTTAGGCGTTGTTCGGCGATTGCTTTTCGGTTGCTGTTGCAGTTCTTGCAGAAAGCTTTTGTTGTTGTTGCAGTTACTGCTGTTATTGTTGTTGTTGTTGCTGTGTGCTGTTCTTTGTTATTGCTGATAACCTTTGTGCCAACAAACAACAACTACAGACGCGCTTGCCTGTGTGCGTGTGTCTGTGTCTCTGCTCTCTCTTTGACTTTGTCTCGCGCTCGCTCTCTCGCTCGCTCTCTCTGTATGCCTGCGCTCAGGTAGCAAAGGTGCAAGCGTGCGTTTCGTTTTGTAAATTGTTGCTTTTTTTTTTTTTGTTGGAGCAGAACGCGATAAATAGAATTACTGGCGTAGCTGTAGCTGTAGCTCTGGCACTGTCGTCTCTTCCGACTACGACAACAACTTCCGTTTTACAGCTGCAATTGATATCTGCGCTGTTAATGTGTTGCTGCTGCTGTTGCTGTTGTTGCTGCTGTTGTTGTGCTGTTGCCGTGCACTGTGGAATGTAAGAAAGCAATAGATTTATTTTTAAATTAAGTTTCACTGTAAATTCGTAGCGTTGCGTTTGGCTTGTGCTGCTGCGGCTGCTGGCACTGCTTTTAGGAATTTACTGCACACTCTTTTTTTTCTTATTTTATTTTTCTTTTTCTTTAGTTTTTTTTTTTTTTTTTTGCTTTTTTTTTTGGTTTTTTGATATTGTAGTGAACTCGGAGTGTGCTCCGTGCTCCTCGCTCGCTCGCTTGCTTGCTCGCTCGCTCAGCACAAATTCGCTCTACCCTCAACAATTTTATGATTCATTTTTAGAGTTGTCAAGCCATCGCATTGCACTGTGCACGCACACACACAACACAAACACAAACACAATGCGCACACTTGTAGCGTGCAAATCAACAATTTGTTTCTTTGTTCAATTAAAACCACAAATTTGTGACGAGGCAAGTGTCAGCATCTGTGCATAATATGCTATTTTTGCATTAACTTTAGCGTGCGGCCTAAAGGGGGGCGGGGGTCGCAGCGCAGCGCACCCGCATGTCACGCGCACGGCAACTCTATTCGGAGTTTTACCTTGTTTGCTGCGCACAAACTGTTGTCTGTTGTACGCTGCAAATTTTACACGATTTGCGCGTTCGTATCGTTGCTTGTATGCGTGTGCCACGGCTCGCGTAATGTGCAGTTCGTTTTTCGTTTTTTTTTTTTTTTTTTGTTCGTGTTATTGATAACAAAATATATATATTTAATTCTAAGGCAAACAGATAACTTTTTTTTCGGCTTAGGCGCTTCTGCTTGCTAGCTCGCTCACACACGCTCGAAAGTGATTCATTTTGGGCGTTGCCACACCGCCGGCGGCAGCAATTGTGGCGGTAGGCGATAGTGGCAAATGAGTGGCAACGCGCAGCGATAAATGTACCTAGGGCGGCAGTAACGATTATTTGAATTGACAAATAGGGGAAATTGCAGTAAAAGTAGTAGTAAATTAAATTAATAAATAATTATAATTAAATTAATACTAAATATTGTTAGGTAAATAAATAAATAAACAATTTGCGTCACATTCCAGTCTTCTCTGCATTTATTTGTGTCTCAGCTTGTGGCGCCTGCATTTGTATTTGTATTTATTTAACAAACAAAACTAAAATCTAACTAAAATTTCGTTAAGGTATAAAAAAGAAAGGAGCGCCGCGCGCGCCTATCGAATTTTAGTGACCATGCCCGCGGCAATGGTGACGCCCGCGACGCGCAGCATGATGCGTCCCAGCTCCTTGAAGTCGGCATAGCGCTCGATGCAGATGGGCCGCGAGGTCTCCAGCTCGACGAGGGCGCACGAGTTGTTGCCCAGGCAGCGGGGCTTCTTCTTGACCACCTCGCCGGTGCTCTTGTGTATGGACGCGGTCAGCTTGCAGACGACGGCCGGCTCGATGAGGGACTGATGGTGCAGCAGCACCGGATAGCCCATGGTGATGGGCACCTTCACGTTGAAGACTATGATGCGACACTGGAAGCGTGTGGTCACCGGTATCGGCTGCTGCGGATCACAGATGATGCAGCCCACGGTGATGTTGTTCATGTCGACGCCGGCCAGCGTCACGGAGATCTGATCGCCGGCAAAGACGCTCGTCTGCGACAGTTCGTCCAGAGCCAGCGACTTGACCTGCGCCTGCTCCCGGCTGGCGCCGACGAGCACCTTGTCGTTGAGGCACAGCACGCCCGTCTCGATGCGGCCCGAGATGCAGAAGCCGGAGCCGGTGCCCTTGTAGATGTCCGACACGGACATGCGCAGCGGCCGCTCGATGGCACGCTCCGGCACCTTGAAGTGCTCGATGACGTCCAGCAGATGTGGTCCCTCGTACCAGGCGGTCAGCGCTGGCTCCTGTGCCGGCTTGGTGAGATTCTCGCCCGTGAGGCCGGAGCAGGGCGTGAAACTGACGTCGGACTCCTTGAAGCCGGCCTGCTTGAGAAAGGCGCGCAGCTTGTGTACAATCTCCTGAAAGCGTTCCTTGGACCAGGCCACCGTGTCCAGTTTATTGATGACCACGCCCAGCTGATTGACGCCCAGCGAGCGCACAAGTATGGCATGCTCGCGCGTCTGTCCGCCCAGCTCGAAGCCGGACTCGAACTCGCCACGTGTCGCATCCACGACGAGCAGCGCCACATCCGCCTGCGTCGCACCGGATATCATGTTGGGTATGAAATCCTTGTGGCCCGGCGCATCCAGCAGCGTCACAATCTTCGACTTCGTCTCGATGCGCGACTGGCCCACGTCCATGGTGATGCCGCGTGCACGCTCCTCGCCCGTCTCGTCCAGCACCCAGGCGTACATGAAGCTCTGCTTGCCCAGCTTCTTGGACTCCTGCTCGTGCTTGTGCATGACGCGCTGCGACACGTTGCCCGTGTCGTACAGCAGGTGGCCCATCAGTGTGCTCTTGCCCGCGTCCACGTGCCCGATGACGATCATGTGCATGTGACTCTTCTGCGTGGCGCGCTCCAGCTGATAAAGATGCTGGGCATTGCGCTGCGCCTGATCCTTGGACACCTTGAAGATGGCCGTCGCACTGCGATTGGCCTCATCCCCGCCCACATCGACGGGCGTATTGCGGCCGGAGACAACGGGCGAGGCGGGCGCCTTGGGTGAGGCAATCTCGAAGCCACGACGTGCATCCTTCTGCGTGGACAGCGTAATCTTCGTGGGCGTGGGCGTGGGCTTGGCCGTAAACAGTGCGGCTGAGTTGAGCTTTGCTGTAGCTGTCGGAGCAGCAGCAGCAGCAGCAGTGGGAGCAGGCGCCGCAGCAGCGCTCAGCTTGAGCTTCTGTGATCGCTTCTCCTTGTCCTTTGGCTGCTGCTGCTTCTTGTTGGTCTCCTCGTTGAGGATCTCATCGAGTATTTTCTGTATGTCGTAGCCAAAGCGCATGGAGGTCTCCACAATGCGACGCTCGGAGACGGCGTCGCCCACAACGCTGCGCACCTCGTCGACGCAGGAGCTCAGCTGCGCCTGCTCCAGCTCGTCCAGTTCGGGCATCTGGAAATTCTCGGAATCGCGCCGTGCCTTGCGGTACGCCTCGTCCTCGCCATCGTCGTCGTCGTCGCCGTTGTTGTCACCCTCCTCGGCCTCCTCCTGTATGTCCTTGTTCTTGCTGATGAACGCCGACATGCTCTGCTGGCCGCGCGCTCGATCGTACAGCCACTGCTGGTCCGTCGGCGAGACGCAGTCGTCGTCCACGGAGTGGCCGTAGACGTCGTCGTAGCCATCGTACTCGTCGTTGTAGTCCATGCCGCGTACTATTCGGTGGCGCGACATCTTGTCGGTTCAGTGGACTCGCTCTGGTTTTAACGTTTTTATTGTATTTCACAATTGTGGGAAAGGAAAAGCAAAACACAATTTCATCGACTTGCATACAAGTGAGAGCACTTCACAGTGGAGTTGCCACGCTGTCACATTGCTGGCTGTCTGACTGTCTGGCAGCGCCGCTCAACGAGGCATTGCAACTTATCGATTAAAGTGCACGTTAGTGGTTGTCCAAAATAAAATACTATATCATGCGTAATATTTATTGCCTTTTATTAATATTACTATTAATATGTTAAATTATTTTATTAATAATTATTTTATGTAAATATAATATTTAATATTGTCAGAGATGTGCTGTTGTCATAGCTTCAAAATATCGAAGGAATAAAATATCGCTTTACATTTAAAAAAAAATTAAATAAAAAATCATTAAAGAAAATGTTACGTAAGAAATTAAAAAAGCTTTAGCATTTTGTTGATAATTATCAGTTGGTAATTAATGGGGAAAGCCCTTGTAGAGGCCCTAAGCTCCCGAGAGGAGTAATAGGGGGGGAAAAATTAATGGTGCTAAACGCACTTCTTAATTTAGACACGATCAGATTAGGCTAAATTAAAGCTCGTTCAATTTATGAGCTAAACGAGGGCCAGGAGCAACATTGGTAGGTAACAGTAGTCATCTGGGTGGGCTTACATCACGCTTACGCTAACACCCCATAAGCTACTTTAAAGATTATCACGAGATGTGAAGAATTTCAATATAATGCTAAAAACAGCCACTGGCACGTCTACCGACATCGAAAGACGCGCTTTAACTAGAATAAATTGCGGAGTGCTTGGCTTTATAAAGCCTCTGCGAGAATGAAAGTGAAAAAGAGAGGAGCTCTGTGCTCTTGATCGCCCGGCAGCCTCCCTCGTGTGCAGCAGCCTTGAATGTGTTGGTACCACTTGCAATGCCATTGAAGCTGGGAGAAGTAACAGCGTTTTAAAGAGGCGCCACTTTTTTAAATATATACTGCATAAACTCATTTTACAATGCCTCGCAGTATTTTCTTAAGATTTAGAATTTTACACCTGTTATAAACTGTTATGTACAATTTACAGTTTTAGTGTACAAATAAATTAACATTAATTTAAAAGAATAATAGCATAATATATCCAACAAATATATCGATATTAAAATCAATACCACGATTTAGTATTTTTTTGTAAACATCGATAAATGTGTATACTTTTCACATCTCCACAGCGATGTTAAGTGTCTGTTAATTCTCATTAAAGGTCGTGCTTGCGCATTAGTTGGCCAGCTGTTTAAGCCACGTTTTCATTATTAATTCAAAACGTGTCTAGTGATGTCAAAAAAAATTCATTAATCGATTATTGAATCATATGATTAATTTTAGCCAATCCGATTTTTAATTGCAATTAATCGAAAAAATGAAAATAATCGATTAATCATATGATTTTTTGCACTAAGTCTTGTAATTTAAATCTTTAATCCAAATGCCGGGATTACAGAAGAAAATTATAAATACATAACTCTTTTATTTATTTAGTATAGAACTCAAAAATAATAATTTACACAGACGCGGGGTGGTCAATCTGTTCCTCTTTTCGGTGGCAGTTGCTCCCGCCTTTGAAAACAGACGTTCTGCTGGTACTGAAGTACCTATGAGAAAACAATACCGACGAGCTATAATATAAAGCTTTGGTTATACTACACACATGTCATCCCAGGCATTGACGACGTTGCATTTTAGTTCAAGGACTGGAGCGTTCAGGAAAAAACTGAGCTCGTCCTGAACAAGTGATGGGTCATCGCCTACTTTGCGGCGTTTGTGCGCCAACGACTTTTGGTGTGCTCATGGATCAAACTCCACTGGTGAAAAGTGGATGATGCATCACTTGCGCTTTCCAGACTCTCATTCCGTTGTGAAAGATCCGCTATTTCTTTCCGAATATTCTTCATGGTTATGGCCAAGGCCATTGGATCATGGAAATGATTTTTTTTTTAAAACGCGGGTCCAGCAACGTTGATGCACCAATAAAAAAGAGCGCTCTATAGCTCCAAATCTACGTTCAAACTGTCCCAGTATAGTTGATTTCAGGTGGCTTGCTGTAGCCGACTTTCAATATTTGTTGGCGTCCGCAATGTGCAATTGCAAAAATATTTCCAAACTTTACTATAAGTTGTTGCCATTATAATTTGTTTGCCAATTTGTATTTTGCCGCAAAAAGTAGTGACGTGATTATTTTAGTAAGTAATCGATTATAGATTCAATTAATTGCAACTGTTTTTTCGATACAATTAAATCGTAAATTGAGTCCAAATAATCGATTATTGTGTATCATATGATTAATCGTGCCATCACTAAACGTGTCTGGCAATATTAATAATCAATAAAACTCGCTGGCAAAGAGCGTGAAAAATGTGCGATTGCAAAACCAAGGAATGTGTAAATTGCAGTGTTGTCACAGAATTGCTGGTCTTCGCTGTTAAGTAACAGCTCAAGGCAATGCTAAAGTTTTGGTCACTGTTACTCTGCTGTTAGAAGCGAAATAAATGCGTGGTGTGTTTGTTGTCTTTGTGTCGCGTTAAATATTAAGAAAAACCACACAAAAAATCGTTACGAAGCAATTAAGAGAAAAAGGTGAATAACACACTCGGATCAATGTGGCGCACAATGCAGGCGACAACACAGCACTAAGTGTGCGCAATTTGATCGGATATATATTTATTGAGCGAAAAACGTACGCAACCTACATACAATTAATAACAGCAACAGCAACAACAACTAAAGAAAACAGAACAGCAACAGAGGCAGTAGCAGCAGCAGCAGCAGGAACAACAACAACAACAACATGTACAACAACGGCGCACGGGGCTTCTCCATACACGACGCCTTCGAGGAGGAGGAAGAGGAGGCGATACGCGTCTATGGCTCCACAGTGATATCGACGCCGATGCGTGGCGGCGTCAGCGGCAGCGCCAAACAAGGTCGCTCCACCGAAGATGTATCCATACGCATACAGGATCCCAAGTGAGTGCAAATTAATAGCGACACTGTGAGAGCGAACGAGGGGGGAAGAAGAGAGAGAGCGGAAAACGGGTTGAGCCGGGTTTGGGTTTGGGTGCGCGCGTGGGCAGCAGCTGCTTGACAGCGGTGGTTCCTGATTGTGGTTGTTGTTGTGTTGACACCATTTGTTCTAGCGAGAAGGAGCGGGGTGTGGCTGCGTGAGTTTTCCCCCGACTCCATGAATGAAATGGAAAATTAAGGCTCCTTGCCTGAGCAACTGCCAGCAGTAGGAAGCACTGCGATCGCCACTTGGAACAAAGGCAACTGCAGGTTGCGCTAAAGCTGTGATTCGCTCGCCCGCTGAATCATTGCTCGCGAGCAGACATTAAAAACAACACCTGCTGTGTGTGTGTGTGTGTGTGTGTGTGTGTATGTTTTAGCAAGTCTCCTACAAGCACAGACAGGTGCATCACACATGTGCTTCACTGTAACCACAACGCAATTGCTTGTCCCATTTTCAGCGCAAGTAGAAAGCAACATTATCGCCATACCGATCTTTGCATACCCTTTCCAGCGATTGTTGCTGCCGTTACTATATTTAATCACAATGTAGCTATGATTTTTAGTCGCATATATTTCTAGCTCGCATGCAATATTTTTTATTTTATGTAAAAATTTAATTTTTAATATAAAAATTAAATTTGTAATATAAAAATTAAATTTTTAATATAAAAATTAAATTTTTTAATATAACAATTTCCTTAAAAAATCCGCAAATACGTCCGATTGCTCCTATGACAGCTATATATTATGACTAAATTTAAAGAACATGTTAGGTACACTATTAAAATAAAATGTTGCGATTTTAGTATCGTTAGCTTGAAAAATAAAAATAAATAATTTGATAGATACTATGGCAGCTATGCGATATAGTGGTACAAACTATCGTTCCGACTTATTTAGAGCGTACAGAAAAAGGCAGTACGTGTGCCAAGTTTCATCAAAATAGCTGCAAAACTGTGAGACTAGCTCACATTTTAACTGACATACGGACAAACGGACACGCTTGAAACGCCGAAGCTTTTGATGCTGGGCAATAAAATAGACTTTATATGGTCAGAGATGTATAGCTGTTGATACAGCACAATAATATAAACACTTTATATGGTCGGAAATGTGCGTTACTAAATTATGACCGAAGTGATTATACTCTCTGCAAGGGTATAATAAACGGAAGGTCACAGCGCAAAGCCAGACTCAATCGCCAGCATCGTCTTATCAGGCGGTTCAGCGACTGCAAAGTCCAGGCGGATTAACAGCTCCACTTGCTTTTTATTCGCAATACGTAAACACGTACTGGCTAAATGTTTAATTGCACACTTTTAACAACAACAGCAACAACAACGACAACAACAACAATAGCAATTGCCATGCAGCTGTGTCTGTGTCTGTTTGTCTGTCTATCGCGCGAGCCCTTTACCTTTACCTTCTTTGGGGCGACTGTTACTTCCCGCTTCCTTGCCGGAAACGCTAGTCGCACATTTGCATAAAATGTTGTGCGTGTGTGTGTGTGGTGGAGTGTGCCTAGGCGCGTGCGTGCTTCTTTCATTCATACATAAAGCATACGTAGCGTATTTAACAATTTCTTTTGCTCTGCGATTCGCGCTTGGATTCCATTGCATTATGCATGCAGGCCGTGTGGCGTCATCCCAGCCAGCCACTCAGTCAGCCTCTAATTATAGGGGATTATAACAGACACCTGTCTGTCTGTCTGTCAGAGCATCTGTCTGTCGCTTTGTATGGCTATGCCTCTATCTGTCTGTCTGTGTCTCTATCTCTATCTGTCCGTATGTCCCTCTATCAGCTTCTTAGGCTGTCTGTCCTTTTGTCTCTCTGTCTGTGTCTGTCTATCTGTCTGCATGTCCCTCTGTCTGTCCGTATGTCCCTTTGTCTTTCAGTCAGTCTGTCCGTATGTCCCTCTGTCTCTCAGTCTGTCTGTCTTTTTGTTTCCCTGACTGCCCTTCTCTCTGGTTGTCTGTTTGTCTGTTCCTTTGCCGGTCTGCCCGCCTGTCTATCTCTCTATCTGTCCGTATGTCCCTCTATCTTAATCTGTCTGTCCTTTTGTCTCCCTGTCTGTGTCTCTATCTCTATCTATCCATATGTTCCGCTATCTGTTTCTTAGTCTGTCTGTCTTTCTGTCTCCCTGTCTGCCTTTGTTTCTGGTTGTCTGTTTATATGTCCCTTTACCCGTCTGCCTGCCTGTCTTTCTCTATATCTGTATGTCGTCTGTTCCTCTATCTGTCTGTTAGTCTGTTCCTTAATCTGTCTGTTAATCTGTTTGTCTGTTGCTCTGCCTGTCTCTCCCTCTACGTATCTGTCTGTCTCTCCATCTCTCTGTTCCTCTGTCACTGTTTTTTTTTCTGTTTTTCTGTTTCTCTAGTTTGTCTGCCCCCCTATCTGCTTTTATCTTTGTCTTTCCTGTCTGTCTTCCCTCTGCCTGTCTGTCCATCTGCTTGTCTTTCAAGCTGTATGTCTGTTCCTCTATCTGTTAGTTGGTCTGTCGATAGATATGTCTGTCTGTGCCAATGCCCATTCATCTGTCTGTCTCTTGACTTGTACCTTCCTCTATGTGCCTGTCTGTCTCTCTATCTGTCCGTTCTGTCCTGTTTCTGTTTTTCTCTCTGTCTGTCTCTCTATCTATATGTCTGTTTCTCTATGTGTTTCTTAGTCTGTCTGTGCATCTGTCCCCCTATCTGCCTTTCTCTCTGTCTTTTCTGCCTGTCTTTAAATCTGTATGTCTGTTCCTCTGTCTATCTGTCAGTTTGTCTCTCCCACTACCTTTTTTGTCTGTCTGTCTTCTCTACTGTCTGTTTATCAATTTATCTGTCTGCTCTCCTGTCTGGCTGTTTCCTGTCTCTGTTTCTCTGTATGTCTGCTTTTCTGTCTGTCTATCCCTCTGTCTTGCTATCGCCTTGTCTCTCTGTCTGCCTATGCCTTAACCTGTCTCTTACTCTGCCCTGTTTGCTTATCTGTTTATCGGTCAGCCCCGCTGTCGCTGTGTTTGTTGCCTTGTCTGTATGTCTTACAGTCTTTTTATTCCTCTTTTGGTCTGGCCATTCCCCCAGTCCAGTCTGACATGCATCTCGCCCAATTTGGCATACAATTGCAGGTGTATTGCGCATGAATTTCGTCATTCCTTGAAGACTTTGCACGACACGCAAAACACACGACTCTGAAGGTGCACACACACATGCACATATTCGTGTGTGTGTGTGGCCTTCGGCTGCGGTCGAGGCAGCAGCTGCACTTGTACGACTTTACGAGTAATCGAGTAGCTCGAGTAGCGCCGCGAGTAGCACAGTGAACGCTCCACTAACTGCACCCAATCGCAGCTGCCGGCAAGCTCACTGTATCTGTATCTATAGCTGTAGCTGCAGCTGTATCTGTAGCTGTATCTGTGTGTGTGTATCTCTCTCTTCTGCCATTGATAGCGCAGATTGAAGTTAATGAAATGCCAGAGGCAAGCCATGTACTTATACGATTACCATTTGCTTATCGCACACAGGGGCTACAACAAGTATGCGGAAGACACGACGTCGCGGGACAGCGACTCGCTCATACAGGAGTACGGGAATCTGCCCACGGAGGAGACGAACACATACTGCTGGCGGCATCCCAAGGTGCGCGAGAATTGGCGCACAGTGCTGGCCGCCTTCACGCTGCTGCTAGTCGGCACTGGGCTCTTTGTGATGGGCACCTTCGCCATCGCCGATCCACACAATACATCACAGGGTGTTGTATTCTTTGTCGCTGGACTCATCTGCTTTATACCGGGCGCCTACCACGTCGTCTACATCTGGCTGGCGGCCAAGGGCTATCGAGGGTTCGACTTCTATCACCTGCCTTTGTTCACATAAGCAGCGAAGCGATGGAGTTAGGAACAGGAACGATAGAGAGCTAAAGCTAATGGTCGATAGATAAAGGGAAAGATATTTGTGTAAATGTTTTTTTGTCGTATTGGTTGATCCAATTGTGTCGGCCGTCTCTCTATATATATATATATATTTAAATCTATATAGTAAACTTAATTTCGAACTCGATCTATATCCGTACGAATGATATGTGTGTATCGTATGGTTGATATATAGACGAAAATACACAAGAAATTCAAAATTCGAATCGTAGCAATAATGTAATAATTATGTTTAATGTATGTATGTATTTTTTAACAACTATTTTGTTATACTTATATACTCAACTCGATTTGGTATACCCTCAAAAGTGCAAAGGATACGTATGAACTTACACCTACACACACACACACATTCGATACTTATTTAAAATAACAACAACAACAACAAAACCGAAAGACTTTGTATATGATGCTAAAGCAACATGTGGAGCGCGCGTTAGTGTTAAAAACAAAATAGAAACTGTAATTTATTGAAATTTAACTGCACCAAAAAAACAAGAAAAAAAAAACAAAATTCAAAAAAAATCTAACGAAATGTTTTACGATTTTCGAACACGAATCTATATATATATATATATATATAAATACATATATGTATATGTAATGATATATACAAGCATTAATATAGATAACAATAGATAATATCTGTGTAGGAGTGGGCGTCTGCCAAGTATGCGCCCAAAAATACCTAGCGTCTAGTACATTAACTTGCTAAATAACGTATAATATTATAATATTATGTAACAGAAGAATTCTTAAAGGATAACACGAATATTTCAAGCGAGCATCAATAGAAAACCAAAAGAAATCTATTAGTGATAAGAAAAAAGTGAGCAGCGCTGAGATTGCAATATATGTACGTCTATTTTATAGCTCTAAAGTAAATGCGCTCTCTCTCTCTTCTGTCTAATCCCGAGCCCGTCCTCTAATAAAATTATACACACACAGTCATTAACACACACTCACCCGTACACACTCACACCTCATCACTTCCCCCCTTTTAGTTGTTAATACTCTACACACTTAGGTACGCTGAATATGGTTGTATGTAAAAAGCAAAGAATAAACCAATCTGATATGAAGAAGTATACCCCGTAATTCCATACAGGAGAACACACTCGAAATTATTATACACTGCAATTTACTTGAGCTTTTGCTTTGACTTTTGTAATTAAATTCATTTATTGTTTTTATGTTGGATTTTTTTTTTCTGAAATGCGAATTAAATACGTTTTTTTCAAATTTGAATTTGCTGTTTTCAATTATGATATCATTTATTTTTATTTAGACTGTTATGACGGTATGCTGCGGTTTACCGGTTTCGTTTGGCTGCGTCATTATCGCTACTTAACTGAATATAGTATAGCATATAGTCAGAGTACGATAATGTGGCGCGAAAATATTTTCACTTGGTCATGGTTTATTAAACTTGATCTCTGCAGTTATTTAATTATATGTGTTTAGTTTAATTTAATTAATATATAATATTTAAATATTAAATCATCAGTTATTTAATTATGTGTGTTTATTTTAATTTAATTAATATGTAATAATTAAACATTATCTGTGCAGTTATTTAATTATATGTGTTTAATTTAATTTAATTAATTAGCATAATAATTAAACTTTATCTCTGCAGTTATTTAATTATATGTGTTTAATTTAATTTAATTAAATAACATAATAATTAAACTTTATCTCTGCAGTTATTTAATTATATGTGTTTAATTTAATTTAATTAAATAGCATAATAATTAAACTTTATCTCTGCAGTTATTTAATTATATGTGTTTAATTTAATTTAATTAATATATAATAATGAAACTTTATCTATGCAGTTATTTAATTATATGTGTTTAATTTAATTTAATTAATTAGCATAATAATTGAACTTTATCCCTGCAGTTATTTAATTATATGTGTATAATTTAATTTAGTTAATATATAATAATTAAACTTTATCTCTGCAGTTATTTAATTATAAGTGTTTAATTTAATTTAATTAATATATAATAATTAAATATTATATCTCCAGTCATTTTTTTATATATGTATAATTTAATTTAATTAATATATATTTAATACAGTGGTAATTTTTTGCCCTCCGCTCATCAATCATGCGACACTTAGGCACACACTGATTTTGGATTGGCAGCAAAAGACAAATCAAACGAATTGCTGGCTGGCAACTTGCTCAAAGTATAGACACATACACTGAGAGAAATGCGAAAGGCAGTAGCTTACGCTAGTTTGTATACCCTGTACATATGCAATATGTACGCGCCACACGATTAGTATGATATTTATTGGTATATTGGTATTGTGCGTATTTTTTATATGCTTTGTGTTTTTCTATCGAACTGTGCAGAGATTCAGCTTTAAATGTGGTTTTAGTCCGTACGAAATAAAGTGCATGAAATTAACAGACAACAAAGCAGACGGCTCCATACTCTATGCCACTTCTCTACTTCTACTTCTTGTTGTTGTTGTTGGGAAGACAAATTGTCACCAGTGCTATCGATCAAACAGGCGCACGGGCGCATAAAGCCAGGCCTGGCAACGCTCTAGCATAACCATAAGCACAGCAGGCAGCGGCGTGGGGAGTTTGGGCTTGGGTCTATTTGGAGCCACTGGCGGCATTTCGCCAGGTTCATTAGACTTTGATGAGCTGCTGCTGCCAATGGGGCTGCTGGGTCTAAGTCTGGGGCTGGGCACAAAGCGTTCAATGGCACGAAATGGAAAGTTTGCGCCGCACATAAATCCGTTTTAGCCAAAGTCTAAAAATAGTTAAGCGAAAATTGCGCACCACAGCGCCGCGCAGAGATGTACGAGCCCGAGGCGGAGTCGGACGAGGATTGCGAGGTCTACTGTAAGTAACATAGCGTAGTCTCTCTGGAGTCGTTGCTAACATGTCGCTACTGTTGGATTACGCAGTCCTGAAGCCCGTCAACGAGTACAACATTGTGGACAAGATCAAGGAGGCCAACAAGATGCTGTTCGACGAGGAGGCCGCTGCCAGTGCCGGCAGCAGCAGTCGCAAGGTCACCTTTGCGCTCAATCTGGAGGACTATGAGCCCACAGCGCAGCAGCAGCAGCAGCAGCAGGAGCAGGAGCTACACAGTCCGCCCGAGCAGCTGCTGCAGCAGCTGGCGCAGCTGAAGCTGAAACCAGAAAGCGAACGCGACCGCTTTGCGCCCATTGCCGAGGAGCAGGAGCAGCCAGAGGAAGCTGCTGCCATTGAGGAGCAGCAGCAGCAGCAGCAGCGGCAGGTGCAGTCGCAGTCCACTGTTGTGGAGGAGGAGATCTGCGAGGAAATACTGGAGCTCAGCGAAGTGGAGCAGTCGCCCAGCATGGACTACGCGCAGGACGACGACGACGACGACGACGATGATTTCTCCGGCGTGGACGAGGACGATCTGACGGCGGCGAGTGAAACGCTGGCGGCGGACACACAGAAGCGTCGCATCAGTCGCCAGAACACCTTCGATGTGAATCACGCGCCCGCCGACGGTGAATCCGACCAGCGCAGTCTGACGAATCTGCTCACCGAGTCCGACTGCGAGGAGGACGAACGCGCCGTGAACGAGGCACGCCTGAAGCTGCGGCAGGCCTACAAGAGCCTGTACAAGACGCTGGATGCCAAGCAGCAGCAGCAGCTCAATCGCCTGACCGTCGACGCGAACAACGAGCAGCTTGCGGAGGAGGACGACGACTTGTCCATCATTGTGGCCAGTTACATACCCGAAGACTTTGAGCTAAACGAGCGCAGCATTTACTACAAGAAGGAAGCGGAAGCGGAGGCAGAGACGCAGGCCGAGTCGAGCGGGCAGCAGCAGCAGCTGAGCTGCACCAGCAGCAAGACCTTCTTCAATGCCCGCCGCTTCAGCTTCAGGCGACGCGCGCGCTCCACGTCCACGTCCACTTCGTGCAGTGCAGCAGCTGCTGCCGCGCCGGACATCAAGCTGAACTACAAGATCTGCTGCGAGCATCGGCATGCGCTGCAGGACAAGCTGCCCAAGTACACGGGCTACATGTCCGAGTACGGCCTGAGCGCCCAGCAGCTGCAGCAGCGCGAGCAGCAGCTGCGCCGCAAGCAGCGCTTCAGCATGCAGCAGACGCTCAATCGCAACGAGCAGGAGCTGAAGAAGATGCAGGACAATGAGCGCGCCTTTACCACGTGGCTGAAGAACAAGATGCGTTATCCCATCAACAAGACGCGCAACATGTTCGATACGACGCGACGGCGTGCCAGTGCTAGTGTCGCCGCAGCGAGCAGTCCCAGCGGGCAGCAGCAGCAGCAGCAGCAGCGACGCACGCGACGCGACAGCAGCGAGGTGCACGCGTATCGCCATCTGCTCGGCAGCTGGAACAAGTAGCAGCTGCTCGTAGCTTACGTATCTAGTTTATTACATAAGCAGGGGCGCGTTTTAGAATTATTTAATTATTGTAATACAGTTGAAGCGAGCAGCATAAATCCGTATATAATATATACTACTGTGGGTAAAAAGTAAGGTGAATATTTTTGTGGGCAAAAAGTAAGGTGAATATTTTTTGTAGAGTCAAAATTCTTTATTTATTCTCCTAAATCAATTGCATCCCCTTCAAAGTAATCCTTTCCCGATAAAATACACTTATGCCAACGTTTTTTCAAATCCTCGAAACAGGCCAAATAGTCCCCTTCCGGTATAGCCATGAGCGCCCTCGTCGATTTTTTTTTTATCTCTTCAATCGACCCGAAACGCGTTCCCCGGAGTGGTCTCTTCAGTTTTGGGAATAGCCAGAAGTCACACGGAGCCAAATCAGGAGAATACGGTGGTCCCTCTGATATTCCGATCGTATCAGTGAGGTCTCTAATAGTTAACGTTGACGTCGCTGGTCGTCCGGAGCGCTCCAAGTCTGATGACTCAACACGTTCCCGACCCTCTTTAAAGTCTTTGCAACGCTTATAAACATTTTTCTGTGACATGGTAGAACCACAAAAGGCCATTCCCAAACTTCCTTTCCGCAGTCGAAATTTCATTCCGCAAGCAAAATATGATGGCACTTCTCTGCTCAATTAAATCAGACATTGTAAAAATCGCCAAATGCACTCTTGATCGTTTGATCGTAAACAAAAGCGTAAATATAGTAATCATACCGACATTGACATGAAATGCCCACCAAATGTCATCAACAGTCCAGCCAACTCGAGAAAAAAAGAACTAGTTCGCCAGCTTAAGCACGCGAATTATAAATTGAAAATTCACCTTACTTTTTGCTCACAGTAGTATATATGGAGACTTGTGTATTATGTCGGCAATCTTTTTTGCGGTGTGCTTCGAGAGTTATTACAATGTACAAATGGACAGTTGACAAGGAAATTAACCTAGAGTTAATGGTATGCTGCGCCTGTGTGGGTGTAGGTGTAGGTGTATGTGTGTATGGTGTGTGTGTGTTGTGTGTGTTGCTATTTCTGTGCTTCAGTGACTACAGCTAGTTGCAGCGCGTGTGCCTAATGCCGCGACTTCTTCGACTTGTGTCCGTTGTCTCGACTGTCGTCACGCGATCGCTTGCGATCCTTGTCCTTGCTGCTGCTCTTGTGTCCCGACGACGAGGAGGAATGATGCTTGTCACGATTGTGATACTTATCCTTGGACGACTTCGATGGGCTACAGAAACAGAGAGAGAGAGAGACAGACATTAGATTATGCCAGCAAAAATAATAACAAAAAAATATAAATATAATAATTTCGAGGGCAAGAATTTTGGCAGTATTTATGAAGTACTTCTATAGCTGCCTTAAAGCCATAGCTGTGAAGCTTTTAATTACTTCATAAATAAAATCAATTCGAATTGCACTTGTTAATTTGGCCAATTTGCTGCTGTGTGTGTTGTTGTGCGTGTGTGTAAGTCTGTGTGTGTGTGTGTGTGTGCTGCATTGTGCATGCCATGGAATTACGTTAACAAACCTAGTTGAGCTGCCATGTTTGGAGCTGGAGGATTTGAAATGTGAAGAAGAGGAGGAGGAATTCGACTTATGCTTTTTACTGTGCGACGACGATCGCTGCTCCTCACGCTCGCGACGACTGTGTGTGTGTGTGTATGTGTTAAGTCAGATAAATAAATAGAGAGAAGAGAGCATTGATTGATTGATTGATTGATCCATTGATGGCACTGCAGTGGCAGTGGTATTAACAAACACCCAGAGACGACACCAAACGCGCGCTCGCTCGCTCGGTCTCTCGAGCTTCCCCATACCTGTGCTTGGAGCTCTTGTTGTGCTTCTTCGCATCGAATTTGCCGTTGCGCTTGTCATCCGTGGCATAATCATTGTTGCGATCCTCCTCGGCAGCCTCGCGCTCCAGATCGGACCAGTCCTTGCCGGACTCCTCATCGGAGCCAAGATCTATGGCAAAAATGTTTTACTAAATTTGCAAATCTCTGGTATTGCGTTGCCGCTCACCATCGCTGTCATCGCTTTCGTCCTCGGAGGCCTCGGAGTACTCGGAATCCTCGTCGGACTCCTCATCGGTTTCGGCATCGGTGGGATTGTACGCCTCATCCTCCTCCGACTCGGCCGATTCGTTCTCGTCCTCGCTGCCCGATTCGGGATCTAGGAACGTCCAGCCACCCTGCTCGAAGAAGCCCTCGGGATCATCCGTAATGGTCTTCATGATCTTCTGCCAGTTGAGCGACTGCACGCCCTCCGAGTAGCGTATGTCGCAGGAGCTAAGGGTTTAAGTCTCAGATTAGATATCAAAGCAACTGCTGCACTTGGTAGAGACTAGACTCACTTGAGCCACTCCTTGACGTGATCCAGCATGTTCATGGGTATGGCATTCACCATGGCCACCTTCTTGTTGTACTCCTTGAAGACAAAGATCATGTCGAAGTTGCGCAAATGGAATTGCACACGCTCGAAATGCACCAGCTCCACATCGTCCAGCGTGATGACGAATGGCGGCCACTCCGTTAGATTGACCAGCGAGCCGGACGTCGGCTGCAGTGTGACTGTGCTGCGGAATGGTGCGCCGGGGAAGCCAAGCTCACGGAACGGTGTATCGAACTCCACCTGCGCCTTGGTCATGGCCTCGACCTTCTCGCAGAAGCTCTTGAATGCCGTCTTCAGCTTGTGGCGCAGCTCACGTTCGGCCTGCTCGGCCGCCAGATCATCGCGATCGTGCATATGCTGATGCTTGCCCAGATCCGTGGTGATCTCGCCCACCTCCGTGTAGAACTGCACATCCACGTGCTTCTTCTTGCCAAACATAATGGCGTATTTGAGATGGAAATGCAGCAGTATTATCATTTCGCCATCGCAGGGCTGAAAGAATGCGCTCTTGATGTTGTTGTACAGTATGTCGACCTTGTCGCCGCGCACGGATATGTAACGGAAGCCATTGGTGTGCGCCTCCAGGCTGCCGGTCATGCGCTTCGTCACGATATTGGGCCGTATGTACAGATCCTTGAGCTTGGGATTGCCCTTGTTCTGCGACAATATCAGTGTGTCCTGCTTGACCAGATCCTCCTTTTCACGCTCTTCGGCCTCGCGCGTCTTGAAGCGCTTCTGCACCTCCTTGATCAGCCGGAAGGCATTATTCAGATTCGCCGAGGGAGCAGCCACCTCGCCGTGCTCCTTGACGTTCGAGCTGCGATAGGTACTGCAAGACGTACAATGGATTTAGTTATGTTTGCTTTAATTTTAATAACACTGTTTATACTAACACTTCCTTGACGAAGGTAGCCTCGGGCTGTGGATACAGTCCGCCCTCGTTGCGACCCATGGTAGCGCCGGGATGAAAGAAATTGATGCGCAGATACGTGTACTCGCCCTCCACGGACTGGGAAATGTTCTTGATCGTGGAGATGTGGAACGGCACCTGTATGCCAAAGACGGGCATGATGACCGTCTCGTACTTCTTGTCCACATACAGCTTGAGCTCCTTGACCTCCGGTTCACGTGGTATCTGGCTCATGGACTTGTACGACACGGTGTTCTTGCGCACCTTCTCCACCTCCTTGGAGTTCCCCTGCTTGGCAAGACGTTCGCGTGCGCGTTCGTTCAACTGTTGCGCCAATTCGCGCTGATGCTCCTTGCGCTTCTCCTCGGTGTTGATCTCGTTGCGCAGCTTGGACTCGAGCACAGCGTTACGCTTGCTGCGTCCCAGTATTTCGGTGCCCTGATCTGACTTGGGTGCCTTCTTGTCGTCGGCTTCCTCCTCCTCATCGTCATCGTCTTTGATGAAGATGCCAACGTTCTTGATCTTCTTCTTGGATGGTGTCATCACACTGGCAGGTCCCTGCTCGCCCACGAGCACAGTATCGCCAATGAACAGTGCATAGATCTTTCCCTCCTTGTCAGCTGCATCGGGATTGTTGAGGTTCGAGATGCCAACATGCAAATTGAATACCATATTCTTCTTGATCAACGCCTGGCACTTGGGCCCAATGACGAGGGAATTCTCGCGGAATTCCAGGCCCATGGCAAAGCCGAAACTCTTGGTTAGATTCTCCACCATGCCGGGCTTCTCCTTCTTCACATAGGCCAGCGTCTTATCGTATACTTCGCACAACTTGGCGCCAGGTACGAGCAGCTTGAGTATTTCCTCCTGCACGTTTACCAGAAACGTGTAATTCTCCTGCATGGCCTCGGTGGGATTGACCAGGAAGGTGCGCGATATATTCGAGCAGTACGACTTGTAGCGCGCGCCCAGCGAGCAGACAATGACGCCAAAGTGCAAGTGATTCTTATCGGCAGCCGCCGAGAACTTCAAGCTGTAGGCGCCACCGGACTGTATAATGGGCGGATATGCCATGTCCAGCAGGCGCGGATCCAAACCGCTGGTGTACTTCTTCTCACCGATGGCTGCCTCGCAGCCATCCGACAGCTTGATGTGCTTCACTTTCTGCAAGGCAAATAGGAGCATATTAAAAAAGTCTTTATATTGATATATATATAGCTTACCCTATCGGAGTCGATAATGTCCATGATCTCATCTTTCAGATACTTGTTGAATATGTCCATAGAAACCAGCGAGGCTTTACGTATATTATTGATCTCGGCCTCATCCTTGGGGCACATCAAGTACGCGATGACCGCACTGATGTCCACATGCTCAAAGTTGCTGGCGGTGAGGGTCTTCTTCCAGGCCTCACTGAACTCGCCGGGGAAGGCATCCTTGGTGAAGACGCCCAGACGTTTGCCCTTCTTCGAGTTCTGTATGACCTTAATGAGCTTCTCATAGTTGCCCTGATCCTTGTCGTTCTATAGAGTTATGTATATTATCAATTATAATTATAATTATTATATTAAGTTGATATTGATATACTTGTAGACTTACACGATCCCGCACTAGCAGCTTGATTTCGGGCACACCCTCCTCGCTGATGTTCTGTGCCTGCTTGAGGAACTCGATCTTCTTCTTGCTCGTGAGGAAGTAAATCGCATCCGAGGCAAAGACGGAGATGGTGTCTGTCAGCTCGTAGCCGAGCAGCCAAAGCTGCAGCGCCATTGACTTTGAGTAGATCACATCCTCGTCCACGCCCACCACGCTCATGATGCAGTCCAGATTACTCAGCGCATCATCGTGCCCGATGCTTGGCGCCTATGCAGCAGGGGAGGAGGAGCAGGAATAGAGAGAGAATGAGAGAGGGAGATGGAGAGAGAGAGTGAGAGAATGAGAGAGAGAGGGAGGGAGAGAGACAGAGGGAGAGGGGGGAGAGAGAGGGAGAGGGGGGGAGAGAGAGAGAGAGAGGGAGAGAGAGAGGAGAGAGAGAGCGAGGGAGGAGAGAGGAGAGAGAGAGCGAGGGAGGAGAGAGAGAGCGAGGGAGGAGAGAGAGAGAGAGAGAGGGAGAGAGAGAGAGAGAGGGGAAGAGAGAGAGAGAGGGAGAGAGAGAGAAGCAGAATTATAGTAATTAAAAGCCGCAACTCGCTGAATTCTAACCTAATTTCCGGCTAAATAGGCTTTTGTTGTTCTTTCAGCTGTGAGCAATAATTTCACCAGTTTGCCTAACGCAATTTTTCGGCAAGACGCGATCCACGCCGGCGGCGGGCAACAACGTGGGCCCCGCAAAACCTCTCAATAAAAACACTGATACTGATACTGTGTGTCGTCCGCCCGGCAGGGACAGCGGGACAGAGACTCAGCGACTTACCTTCCATTCGGAATAGAGGCGTTTTATTCGACGCACAAATGATTCCTTATCCAGCACAAAACTCGACATTGTTGCCGTCCGAACTTAATGCGTAATTGAAGAAATGCCCGTCTTATTCAATAATTTAACACATTTATATATTGCAAATTCCGCCAGACGGACGTTTTGCAAAAAAATGCGCGGCGGCCGACGCGTGGACATTCACATGTAAGCGCGCAGCCTATCGTAATCGACTTGATGTCGATTATTATCGCAATCATTGCGCAATTGCAGTGCTGTGTAACGCGTAGAAATAGTGCCCGAAAAGCTTTTCTGCTATTGTTTTGATTGGTGTAAATGTATTTAAATTTATTTAGCAGTAAACATTCTTTTTTGATTCTACAAATTAGTAGCTTTGTGTTGTCTAATGCAGTAGTTAGCATAACAATAGCGGGTAATAACTGGCTGCTTGCAGACTGTTATCAACTGTTAACTGTCACAATGTGCTGTTAGCTTACATTTGTTATCGATACCGCTCGAATTGTCAGCCATCTCTAGCAATCAGCTGTTGCATTGTATGTTGTTTGTTTGTTTGCAAAATGAGTGAGTTTCTCTCGGAAAATAATGCCTGCGGTCAGAATCTGCTCAACATTGTGTCCGTGGGCAACTCCATTGTGGCCGAAATACTGCGCCTAAAGGATTTTGTGCCCAGCATATACAGGTGAGTCATATATATATACGAGTTGGCAGACGTGTGCTCAAATGGTGCTCGCCCGCAGATTGGAGAGCGCTGCCGACAGACAAAAGTATGGCGAGATTATATTGGATTTTAGCTACTTCAAAGTGGCCGAGGCACACGAGAAGAAAATCGAGCAGAGTGCGGTAAGTATTTCCTGGAAAAAAAAATAATGTAATGTAGTTAATTTCGTATAATACAGGAGCTGAGCGAGCTGGACCTGGAGACGCAGACGAATCATCTGCAGCTGATAACACGCTTCTATCTCGCCTTCCAAAGTGTGCATCATTATGCCACAGACTTGAAGCAGTATATCGAGGAGCTGAACACGGGCTACTACATACAGCAAACACTCGAGACGGTGCTGCAGGATGAGGAGGGCAAGCAGCTGCTCGTAAGTGTCCGCTAATACTTACACGCTGGAGACTAATCCTTGCCCCCGCCTTGCAGTGCGAATCGCTCTACTTGTATGGCGTCATTTTGCTCGTGCTGGACTTCCACATACCTGGCGATGTGCGCGAGCGTCTGCTGATCGCCTACTATCGCTACAGCGGCGGCGATGCCACGCCCAGCGGCGATGAGAGCAACATACACGACGTCTGCCTGCTGCTGCGCTCCACGGGCTACGTGCGGCCCTCAAAGGCTGCTGCAGCGAACTCTCACGCCGGCGGCACAGTGTCCAAGTACCCCGAGGCGTACTTCGCACGCTTCAGCTTTGATGCCACGTTCGTAGATCTGGTGCTGGCGCGTCTGCGCTGCGATGATATCTACAATCAGTTGACCATCTATCCGCATCCCTCGCATCGCTCCACGGCGCTCTCCACGCAGGCTGCCATGCTGTACGTCTGCCTGTACTTCTCGCCCCAAGTGCTGGACGTGCAGAGCGCGCAGATGCGCGAGATTGTGGACAAGTTCTACTGCGACAACTGGACGCTGTCCATTTACATGGGCATCACTGTGAACCTGATCGATGTCTGGGCCGGCTTTAAGGCTGCCAGTGCCGCCATAGGCAACGTGGTAACTCCAACTGCGGTGAAGACGCTGTGCCAGCAGCAGCGCGAACAGCTGCAGAAAACGCTGCAGAAGACGCAGGAGATTGTGCGCGAGGGCGTGCTCGACGATGCCTTTGTGCTGGAGCATGCCAATCAGATCATCATACTGATGCGGCAGGCGAACGTGCTGCTGCGCTGGTACTGCCTGCACACGAGTGCCGCCGTGTTCGTGCTGTCGCCGCAGGCCACAGCGCAGCTGCATCAGCAGCTGCTGCAGCAGCTGCAGTTCGAGCAGTGCAAGCTCTACACGCTGCTGCTCAACTGCGGGCAGCTGGAGCTGGCCGTGCGCGAGTCGCTCGCCGAGCTGCAGCGGCATAAGCTGGAGCGCTGGACGCACAGCCGCGAGGAGGCCATGCAGTATCTGCGCGAGCTGAGCGAAGCCTTTGCCGGCACACGTCCGCTGACCAAGATCGAGGCGAATGCACAGCTGCAGCAGTGGTTCGGCCAGGTGGCGCAGCGTCTGCAAAAATTGGACTTGGGCAAGCCGCAAAAGGCGGGCAGACTCATCATACAGGTGATGCAGGCGCTGGACGAGGTGCAGGAGTATCACAATCTGCATGCCAATATGCTGGTCAAGCAGCAGCTGCAGGAGACGCGCGAGCTGCTCAATCGCATGGCGCAGGTGGGAATAACAAATATACTATAGTATATACCAACTATTGGGTCTTAATCTCCCACAGCTGATCAACCTGAAGGAGGACATTGAAATCCACATACAGATGATCAGCGACTTCAGCTATGCCTGGCAGTTGCTGCAACGCGACTTCATGGCCATCATGCAGGATCACATCAAGCGCCAGCCGCAGGCTGTCATAGGCATCAGAGCGGTGTTCCTCAAGCTGGCCAGCACGCTGGAGGTGCCGCTGATGCGCATTAATCAGGCCAAGAGCGAGGATCTTGTCTCCGTCTCGAACTACTACAGCACGGAGCTGGCGAATTTCCTGCGGCGTGTACTGCAAATTGTGCCGGAGACCATGTTCAGTATACTGGCCAGGATCATACAGCTGCTGACCAATGTGATCAAGGAGTTTCCCACACGCCTCGAGAAGGAGAAGCTGCGCGAGTACGCACAGTTCGAGGAGCGCTCCAAGGTCGCGCAACTGACCAATTCCATTGCCGTCTTCACCAAGGGCATCCTCATGATGAAGAAGACGCTGGTGGGCGTCATCGAACTGGACCCTAAGCAGTTGCTCGAGGACGGCATACGCAAGGAGCTGGTCAATCATCTGGCCAATGCCTACAATCTGGGCCTGATCTTCAACGCGGAGAAGGGCAAGAGCGCTGTGCAGGTGCTGCAGCAGAAGCTGCAGGCGCTGGCCAAAACCATTGAAGGCTATCGCCGCTCTTTCGAGTACATCGAGGACTATCTGCGGGTGCAGGGCCTGCGCATACTGCTGGAGGAGTCGCAGCGCATTGTCAACTACAACGTGGAGAAGGAGTGCAATTGCTTTCTGCGCAACAAGGTGCAGGAGTGGCAATCGCGCTTCCAATCCCAAACCATTCCCATACCCAATTTCCAGCCGCTGCAGGGCGATGCCAGCAAGTCGAATAATTTCATAGGACGCCTGGCACACGAGATACTGCGCTGCACCGAGCCGCGCCAGTGCATCTACCTGGAGCTGAAGTGCACGTGGTACGAGAAGCGTGCACCGCACAACGAGCTGCTCGCCGGCTCCAGCTTCTTTGGCGTGCTGCGCGAGGCCATGGCGCCGGCGGGCATGGTCGGTCTGGAGCGACTCTATGCGCACATGCTGGCCGATGAGCTGAAGCAGAATCTGGACAAGCTGCAGAAGAATCTGACCTCGGATCGCATGTGGTGCGATGCGCTTAGTGCCATGACCAAAGAGCTGGAATCCCGTGATTTTCCCGGCGATGCCGTGGGCAAGCAACCGCTCAAGTACTACCAGAGCTACACGCAGCGCTGGCTGCGCGTATGGCCCACACTGCTGGACTGGATGCTCTCGCTGGGCCACAAGCAGCTGCTGCGCCAGCAGATCGCCAGCGAGCTGAGCTTCAGCAGCAAATGCGATGCCAAGCTGCTGGAGAACACGACGGAGACGTTGAATCGGTGAGACAGTCATAATCATTACTCCCTATAGATTACTCTATCTCCTCCCCGTAGCGCCCTCATGCTGGAGCTCTCGAGCAATACGAAGCTGTGCGATCAGCAGGGCGTCGCCATGCTAACCGAACTGCAGGAGATACTGCACTACACGGGGAACTACGAGCCGCTCGATCAGATCTTTGTGTGCACCAAGAACACGCACAACATGTCGCTCTTTCTGTTCCTCTTCAGCGTGGCGCATGTGGGCCGGCTGCAACATGCCCATAACACAGACTGCCTGCTGCCCAAGTCCGCCAAGGACGCCATTGATGCAGTGCCACTGATCATGGGTCTGCTTACGGTGCTCCAGCAGTTCCACAAGAACGTCAAGATGCTCTACATCTCGTACATGTGCCAGTATGTCGTCACGCTGGCCGAGGCGCAGCTCACGTGAGTACTAAAGTGTATACTACTGTGGGCAAAAAGTAAGGTGAATTTTCAATTTAAAATTCGCGGGCTTAAGATAGCGAACTAGTTCTTTTTTCTCGAGTTGGCTGGACTGTTGATGATATTTGGCGGGCATTTCATGTCCATGTCAGTATGAGTACTATATTTACCTTTTCGTTTACCAAACGATCAAGAGTGCATTTGACGATTTTTACAATGTCTGATTTAATTGCGCAGAGAAGTGCCATCATATTTTGTTTGCAGAATGAAATTTCGGCTGCGGAAACGTTGAGGAAGTTTGGGGATGGCCTTTGGTGATTCTACCATGTCCCAGAAAAATGTTTATAAGTATTACAAAGACTTCAAAGAGGGTCGGGAACGTGTTGATGACTTGGAGCGCTCCGGACGACCAGCGACGTCAACAGATGACCAACACGTCAATGAAGTGAAGGAATTAGTGCTCAAAAATCGTCGGTTGACTATTAGAGACCTCACTGATATTATCGGAATATCAGATGGATCTGTGAAAACCATTTTGAAAGACAGTTTGGGCCTACGAAAAGTCAAATCTCGTTTGCTACCGAAAACGTCGCTCACTGCACTCGTTCTTCGTGCCAATTTCGCCAAGAATTCGACGCAACCACCGTATTCTCCTGATTTGGGTCCGTGTGACTTCTGGCTATTCCCAAAACTGAAGAGACCACTCCGGGGAACGCGTTTCGAGTCGATTGAAGAGATAAAAGAAAAATCGACGAGGGCGCTCATGGCTATACCGGAAGGGTCTATTTGGCCTGTTTCTAGGATTTGAAAAAACGTTGGCATAAGTGTATTTTACCGGGAGGGGATTACTTCGAAGGGGATGAAATTGAATTAGGAGCATAAATAAAGAATTTGGACTTTACAAAAATATTCACCTTACTTTTTGCCCACAGTAGTATAATATTATTATTATTATTATTAATTTTACTATTACTAATAGCTTTCTATCCATTATAGTGATAAGGAGCTGCTGGGCCCGGAGGTGGTTACCATGCTGCACTTTCTGCAGGCATTCGTACGCCTGGCGCGCCTGCCGCTCAGCGTGCTGGAGCAGCGCATACCCAACATCATACTCAGCGAGTTTGATTATCTGGCCACGCCGGTCAAGTAGATGCCAAACTAAATTTAATTTATAAAATTTAAATAGTTGTTTACGTATTACAAGCATTTATTTATTTTGCGAGCCAATGCTATGAGGATTCTGGAAATTAATTCAAAAATTAATTATTAAATTAACGTGAATTTTTCAACTCTCGAAACAACAACAACAACAAGAACACCGATAGGGCAGTAGGATTAGCCTCTGAATCCCTGTACAAGCCTTGACGCTTATGTGATAACCGTGGGCGCATTGCGTCCGGTGAACTTGGGCAGCTGCGAGATTTCCAGTGCAATGTCGATCAGCGGCTTCAGCATGACGCTGGCCTGGCCCAGCACGTTCTCCCGCTCGTAGGAGTCGATGTACAAGCTGCAGGCAGAGCGCAGTTAATAAATCACAGTTCAAGTTACCAATTAAAGTTAAGAACCTACCGCACTGTGGCTCCAGAGCTGCCTGTGCCGCTGAGCCGCATGACAATGCGACTGCCGTCCTCGAAGACAATGCGCAGTCCCTGCTTGGTGGCCAGCGACTTGTCCACGGGATCCGTGTAGCTGAAGTTGTCGGCCTGCTTGACCTTGTAGCTCTTGCCGCCGCTAGCGAAGCTCTTGCCCACAAACTCGGCGGCTGTGATGTTCTTCTCCATGGTGGCCATCATGTCGTTGCAGGGCTCCAGATCGCATTCCTCGTAGTCGTAGCGCGTGAAGTAGTTGCGCCCGTAGACAGACCAATGCTGCTTCAGTATGTCCTCGATGCTCTTGCCCGTATGCTGCATGACAGAGATCCAGGCCAGCACCGCCCAGATGCCGTCCTTCTCGCGTATGTGATTGGAGCCGGTGCCGAAGCTCTCCTCGCCGCATAGGCACAGACGGCCGACGTCCATGAGGTTGCCGAAGTACTTCCAGCCGGTGGGCACCTCGAAGACCTCCTTGCCCAGCTTCTTGCCAACCAGATCCACGGCGGAGGCGGTGGGCATGCTGCGCGCAAAGCCCTGCACGCCGTTCTTCTGGAAGTAGGGAATCGCCTCCAGGTAGTGTGCAATCACTGCCAGCGAATCGCTGGGCGTCACGAAGAAGGCTTTGCTGCCGATGATCATGTTGCGATCGCCATCGCCATCGAAAGCGGCGCCAATATCGTAATCACCCTTGGCCACCGTCTCGACCAGATCCTTGGCATACGTCAGATTCGGATCGGGATGCAGTCCACCGAAGTCGGGCAGCGGTGTGGTGTGCACCACCGAGCTTTCCGTGGCGCCCAAGCGATTGAGGAAGATCTCACGCACATAGGCGCCCGTCACACCGTTCATCGAGTCGATGCGCATCTTCAGGGGTTTTCCGTTCGCCTTGCCGCTGACAAAGTCACGCAGTTTGGCAAAATCAAAGATCTCCTCCATGTGACGCACATAGTTGGCCACCGAGTCGATGACTTCCACCACGAATGGCTTGCCGGCAACATCGTATGTGGTCACGCCCACCTTGGCGATGTCGATCTGCAGGCCACGCACCAGCTTGTAGGCCTTGATGACCGTCGACAACTGATGGATGTTGTTGGTGAAGGCATCCGGAGCCGGACCGCCGTTCTCGCAGTTGAACTTGATGCCGAAATCGTTCTCCGGGCCGCCCGGATTATGCGAGGCAGTCAGCACAATGCCGCCTGTGAAGAGTAAGGGGGAGATTAAAAAAGAATATAAATAAAAATATAAATATTATAAAAAAATTCATTAAATGCACTTATAAAATAATGCTCTTAAAATTGTCTGAAATTCCTTAAATACTTTTATTGATCATAAAGAATCAACACTAAATTCTTTCTATCTATTCGAATTTTCTGCGTGAGACTGAATTAACTATGCGGAAGCAGGCAGATCATATTAGAGATAAGAATATTATAATGAAAGATTATACAGATATTTTTTAAAATAATAAAAATAAGTTTAAAATAATGAAGTTGTTCAAAAATGCTAGTTGAAATAATTGGGAAATCTGAAGGTATATTCAAATATTCCATTCAAAGCAGAGAGGATTATATATAAATATTTTTAAATCGAATACTTGTGCAGATACTTTTCAAAAAAGTGAAATAGATTTCAATAACAAACAAATAATAATATATATTTAAATATATGAGGTCTGTCCGAAAAGTATTCGACCTGATTTTAAATCTTGACATACCAAAATCTATACTTTGGGAAAATACTATATAAGACTAACTAACGCCGAGAAATAATTGCAGGTCGGTTACTTTTCGGACAGACCTCGTATAATAAAGTTTTTAAATCTATTAAAAATAAATTAAATTATTGGAATCCTAAAACAGATTTCTCTTTAAAAATATTTGAAATTCCTCATCGTAAATGTAAAATTTGAGCAACTTTTCAAATAATCTGCATTGGCCTACATTCACTATGTGGGGTTTTATAGAGAGACTTGGGGCAGACAATAAAATAATAGAATATTTTACAGAAATGTCTTAGCTATTTCTCAAAAAATATAAATAAACTGTAACTGCTTATATCAAGAACTCTTAAAAATAATAATTCAAATTATTGAAAAATTTGCTCGAACTTTTTTAACACTTCCATAAAATAATCATTATTTGATAAAAATAATTTTTCCAATGCTCAAATTTTCAGTATAAAATGAATTAATATAAGTAAATTTAATTATTAATAATTAACTGTATAAAACTATACTGACTGTGTGGGAGTTAACAAAGAGATTTAAAGAAGATGCTAGAGATTTTTTACAGATAATATTAAAAAAAATTAACTGCAAATAGCTACTTGAACTGTCTTTAAAAAATTCAAACGACCTAAAAATGTAACTGAAATTCAATCAATTTTTGCAATCAATCAAAAGCATTAGCATATAGTCCAATTTTATCCGACAATCAAATTGTCTGAAGCATGACCTTGACGGCCGCCCAAAGACTTGTAAGCAATTAGCAGAGAGCTCTATAAATTCCATAGTTATTTTTTTTAATATATAGTATGGGTGTCATTTGTTTTGCTGATCACTATCAGTTAGTAGCGCCTGCCCCGGGGGATTAGCAGCTGATTAAATAACGAGACCTACCCAGTGCCTTGTTGTGACGTATCAGGCTGGAGACGGCGGGCGTGGAGAGTATGCCGTTCTGGCCGACCAAGAGCTTTGCGACACCATTGGCTGCCGCAATGCGTACGATGAGCTCCGCCGCCTCCTTGCAGTAGTAGCGCCCGTCGCCGCCCACCACCAGCGTGGAGCCCGCGAGGGCAGCGCCATTGGCATCAAGTATGCACTGCACAAAGTTCTCCGTGTAGTTGGGCTGCGTGAAGACTTTTACCTGCAAGCAATATATACACGTTGCAGATCGGCCCGTCGGATGCTGTGCTATATAGTACTATATTCTCTGCACCTTTTTGCGTAATCCGCTGGTGCCAGGCTTCTGGCCCTCGTAGGGCGTTGTTGTCACGGTTTCCGCGCTCAGAGACATGCTGCACGAACTATGGAGTTTTCCAGCTGCTGGTGAAATTCCGACTGCGCTACCAATTTGTCTCTGCGTCTGCGATGAAAAGCGAACTGAGCTGCTGCTGTTGCTGCTGCGGCGTCGCGGCGCTGATAAGCATTAGCGACCGGCCAGGGCGACTCTGATAAGCGCTATCATGTTGACTGCGTGCGCGTACAAGCGTACGCGCTATCAATTTATCAAATTACCAAAATATTTGTCTAATCTGTGCTGTGGGCAATGTTGCAAGCCACGATTGAAATGCGTTTTTAGGCGATTTCCATGCATTTGGGCGGCAAGGACTTGCACGAACGCAAGGCCGACAGCAGCGTGTGTAGGGTGACAATGTCATTCAAGGGCATACACACAGTTGCCGGCTGCGCTGTACACACACACTAGCGCAGCAGACGCTGGCAAAGTACTGGCAATGTGGCTGGCATTATTTATAACATTATTAATTAAACAAAATTGCAACTAAAAAGTTTGTAAATTATATTTATAATACTTGGCATAAATTAATTGCCAGTTTGTTATTGTTTTGTTGCCGCTCAGCTGTGCGCGCACAGAGTTGCCACAGAGTTGCGGCCGGGCGATAGACGATATATTGCGCTATCGATGCCGCCAGCTCGATGCCGGCATCGATGCCGCCAAGTACTCGTCCGAAGTTTGACAGCTCCGACAGTTTACACGTCACGCAGCAGCAGCCACGAGAAAGCAGCCGCCGTTGTCGCTTGCGTTTACATTAGTTTCACTCGCTTAGTTGCAACTTCAATAACCCAAATTCATGTAAGTTGTATGAAAAAACCTAAAAGAAAACGCACTGCCAGCAGCACAAAGTATTAGTTGCTCGCATGCGAGTGCATAGCGCAAGTAATTTGCTTGCCTAATTCTGCCGCTTGCTACGTGCGGCACTCGCGGCGCTTCCACGTCAACAAAAAAAAAAAAAAAAAAGTGAAATTTCCAACTTGTTGTTGTTGTTGTTGCAGCATGTTTGGCAAAACATTGGCCCTGTGCGCGCTGCTCGCGGTGCTGAGCCTTGGCGCCTCCGAGGACGAGACACGCGCACGCCTGCTGGTGTCCAAGCAGATACTGAACAAGTACCTGGTGGAGCAGAGCGACCTGCTGGTGCGCTACACCATCTTCAATGTGGGCACTGGCGCTGCGACCAATGTGCAGCTGGTGGACAGCGGCTTCCATCCCGAGGCCTTCGAGGTGGTGGGCGGCCAGCCCACTGCGCTGGTGGAGCGCATTGCGCCCCAGACGAACTTCACGCATGTGCTGGTGGTGCGGCCCAAGGCCTTTGGCTACTTCAACTTCACCGCCGCCGAGGTGTCCTACAAGCCCGTCGAGGAGGCCGAGCAGGTAGGGGGTAGAACTCTATTAAAGCCAGCATTATTTACTAATTTTTTGTGCTCTTCCCCCGGCAGCTGCAGCTGGCCATCAGCTCGGAGCCCGGAGAGGGCGGCATTGTCAACCTGAGCGAGTACAACAAGCGCTTCTCCTCGCACTTCTTCGACTGGGTGGCCTTTGCCATCATGACGCTGCCCTCGCTGGCCATTCCACTCATCCTGTGGCACTCCTCCAAGAGCAAGTACGAGCGCGTGGGCAAGAACAAGAAGCACTAAGCAGGGAGCGAGAGGGGAGCGAGCGCTGCTCTCTGGCATTGGAACAAGCTTCCAAGAGATTTTCCCAAGCACACAGCAATTCCGTACCGAACATAGTTGATATATAATTTCGATCGTTCCATATGCCTTCATACTGCACACACACACACACACATTTACTATATAACGAGCCAAGCATAGCGTTAAATCGTTTTAGATTTGAACCCATTTGAATCCACTCGAGAGTTGAGCTATTTTTGCGTGTCATTAGACTGGTTTTCTAAATAAAAAAAATAAAATCAGACGTAAATCTAAGGAATTACTTTATATGCTATATAATATATATATGCTATATGCTATATATATAATATGCCAGACTATATATATAATATACTATACTATATATATATATACTATTACTATAGGCACTACTTCTAGGACAGCAGGTACTTGCGCCCATAGATCTCCGACTTCTTCTCGAACATGGGCGACTTGATGGGCGTGTTGATCCTGTAGAAGGCGTTCATCGAGTGCTTGATGTACGTGTCGTACATCTCGTTGAAGAAGCTCTTGATGCCCTCGTCGTTCTTGTTGTCGTGCACGATGATGAAGCGTATCTGCGAGGCGCTGATGAAGGCCGAGACGAACCACTGGTTGAAGCGATCGATGGACTTCAGCTGCATGTTCGCCGTCTTCCACTTGTGCTCGTCCACCAGATCCAGTGCTGCGTGCGCTATAAATTGACTCAGATGCCTGTGGTCCTCCTTCTGCGGATGGAATGGAATCAGCGAGGACGCTGCTTGCTTATCGCATGCTCTACTCACGCGCTGCTCCTTGTTCACCGTGCTGAACTCCTTCTCGTAGATGGGATTGTCATTGTGGCCCACAATAACAAAGTAATAGGTGGACATTGTTGTAAATAAATAAATAATAATAAGTTTCGCGTCGCACAGTGGAAATTTGCTCACAGCTGACTGCAGGCACTGCCTAGGGATGTGCGCAACAGTCCGAAATATATCAATATATCGATAGTTTCGCAGCGCATTACTTGTATCGATTTATTTGTGGCTTAAGTAAGCAATTTGTAACTTGTGCGTTAAAGTTAGCTTTAATATTGACAAAATGTGTAAGTTTTCCGTTAAATTAACTTTAATATTGCCAAAATGTGTTATTTATGCGTTAATTTATCTTTAACATTGTCAGAAAGTAAAGTCTGACTTAAACGCTTTTTCTGAGCAGTTTAAAAAAGCGCAAAAGCTGGCAGCACTGTTCACAACGGTCTCTTAAATAGTCAAAGCTGGCAGCACTGTTCACAACGCTCGCGCAACTAGTCAAAACTAGCAGCACTGTCCTCAACGGTCGCTCAAACTGGCAATAATCTTTAAGCTGCCGTTGCGGCGTGTGCAAGTTAATTTAAGCATATAAATGCTGCAGCTGCTAAGTCTACACACAGAAAATCGGTAATATATTAAAATTTATATATATATTTAGTTTAAATAATATTTTTCAAATATTCGCCTAACCTCAGCAGCTCTGCAATTGGCTATGGCCACACTGTCAGCGTGGCGTTGCCACACAGCTGAAAATTGAGGGCACAGCACACGCCGCCGCATGCAACTCTGAGTGTATATATGTACGAGTGAATGCATGCAAACAGCTGATTGGCAGAGGCGTAATAATTTTTACCCGTAAATCAAAATTTAAAGTAAATATCTTTGGGCCGCTGTACGCTGTACGCATTCCGTGCTCGGATGTGTGTGCCAACGGAGCTGGAGAGCAGCGTACTGCTCTAGTGGTTACATAATGGCACAGCTGCTGCGACAGTTCGGCCAGCCATGCCTGGCGCTGCGCCGCAGCCTGAGCACGGAGCTGACAACGGCGCTGCGTCCGTTTTATTTCGCCGTGCATCCGGATCTCTTTGGCCAGCATCCGGAGCAGCGGCAGACCAATGAGAATTCACTGAAGCTGCTCAGCGCACACCTGGAGGCGCTCTACCAGAGCAGCGGCTACCACAGCGAGGACGCCAAAGTGCTCAAGTTCTATGTGCGCGAGAGCGCCGAGTCGGAGAGGCGTGGCAGCTTTCGGCTGGTGCAGATACGCATGGATCGGGGCACACGGGATCCCAAGCGTTTCATACAGGAGCTGCTGGAGTCGTGCAATCTGTCCACGGATTACATAAAGACCGTGAAGCCCATGGCGCGGCCAGCAAAGCCGCCAGCGGGCGCGAGCATGGCCCAGCAGTACAGCCAGGACTACAACTACAGCTCGGAGTTCACGGACTTTGAGTCGCAGTTCCGCAGTGTTAGTAGCTGCGAGTAACTAGCTTAAGCTCTCTGCTAATCTCTCGTTCTATTCCCCCTCCAGGAGGCGCGCAGCATACGCCCTGTGCTGTCCACTTGGCTGGCGGAGAACGCGCCCAAGGCTCGCCAGCGCGCCAAGGAGACCGGCGACCTGGAGGCGGAGACGGACAAGCTGAAGCAGGTGCTGGTGCAGCAGCTGCAGCTGGCGGACATACGCTACGAGTGCGGCTGGAACATCGAGCACTATCGCGGCTGCCTCAAGTCGCTGCAGCGTCTCGTGCAGACGCATGCGTCCATGGTGCACACGCTGCGTGGTCGCGTCGTCGTCTTTGCGCCCTTCACCGGCATCAGTCTGGAGGGTCATGTGATGCTCTTCACCGGCGACGTGCAGAACAATTGGATTGACTTCATCAAGAACATTCCGCAGCACGATGCCTACCTGCAGGTGGTGCCCGTGTACGAGCGCACGCTCTCCCAGGTGCTGCGCGGCATACAGATCGGACGGCGCAAGTTCATGCCCAAGCAGCAGGCGCGCGGCTATGCCAATTACCTCATGAAGGTGACGACCTCGCTCAACGATTACCTGTCCAAGCAGCAGTATCCCGAGCACTGGCCCGCCACGCTGGCGGAGTACACCATCGTTGTGGAGTCGGAGGCAGGTCCTCTGATGGTCAGTCCCACGGGTCAGTTCATCACGCCGGCCACCTGTCCCGGCTCCATACTGGTGGACTTCATTAGCCAGAACATGCGCACGGCAGGGGAGCGCATGGGCAAGTACGAGAAGGACAAGCATGTGGAGCAGCAGCTCATCGAGGATTGCCTGCGCCAGCTGCGGCTGCAGTCGCTCACCAAGGACGACGCCGTCACGCCGGACAAGATGATCGCCGCGCTGAGCGACCTGCTCGCCGCCCGGGAGCCCCAGCAGCAGCACTTCGAGCAGATCAAGCTGCACATATCGCACTACTACTCGGTGCTCAGCGACGGCGTCGTCTGCATACCCTGGGACTTCATGCAGAAGTAGCAGTCTCTGCATTCTCCTGTGCCTTACGAACACCGACAATAAGTAGTTTTAATTAGTTTCAATTCATGTGCGCGCGCTCTCATTGTATGTTTATGGTCTGTGCATTAGAGATGTGAAGAATATATCGATATTTTTCGAGAAAACTGAAGGCATTGCGATAGTTCTTTATTTTTGTTGTTAATATGTTTTTATGGTAATATTTATCTTTGGTATATTTCTATATAGGGCCTTCGCAAGGCCTTAATATATTATATTTTAGAAGCCATCTATTTCATGGATATACTCTTCTATTTTTCGTAAATATGAGCTTCCTCTCCAGTTCGTTTTTTTAGAACAAGTTGGCAGCACTGCTCGCGTTGGTCACTCAAATAGCTAATGTCACCTGAGCGAGCTCACTAACACATACAAAGCCCGCCGCTCTGGCCTGTCACACCAAGCTCTACGGTAGTCCAACATTGATGTACACATACTCCTACGATCAAGAGAGTAGAGCAGTGAGAGTGACACTCTCACTTTCTGTAAATCTCTCAGCAGTTACACCTTGCGTAGCCTTACTCAGCGCTGTGTACTCCGCAGCAATCGCTGAGAGTGCCGAGGGAGAGCACCAACACATATAGAAAACACACGAAGGAGGCACTCTTGATATCGAGAGCATAAAGCCACTCTTTCGCGCTCCTTTTCGCTCTCTCAGCAACTACACGAGGCCTAGCTCCATGCAGCTGTGGAAATTGCCGAAGGCACTAACACATAGAAGAAGCCACTCGCGCTATGCTGAGCGCAGAGCTCGCTCTTGCTCGCACGCTGTTGCTCTCAGCAGCTACAACAAGCCTAGCTCCACGCGAAAGTCGTCGAAAATGCCGAGAGAGCACCAACACATATAAAACACATGCGAGAGCATGGAGCTGCCTCTTCCTTTAGTGCTCTCCCAGCAACTACACCAAGCCTAGCTCTATGCAGCTATGGCAAGTCACCGAGATCACCAATACATAGAAAGCTTAAAGCGCACGCTGTATGCACTCGTTAAATCGTGTGCTCAGAGCTCCTTATTCCTCTCTCGCCGTGGCTCTCGCAATATACGAAGCTGGCATTCGTGATACTGCGAGCATGGAGCTGCCTCTTCCTCTAACGCTCTCTCAACAGCTACACGAAGCCGCACTCTACTCAGCTGTGGACATTTGCCGAAGTCACCCACACATAGAAAGCCTGAAGCGTATGGTGGAGCCACTCGTGAAATCGTGTGCTCAGAGCAGCTTCTTCCTCTCTCGCCGTCGCTCTCGCAGCAGCTGAAATTGCCGAGAACACCAATACATATAGAGCACACGAAGCTCTCAAGGAGCTCCGTCTTCCTCTAACACTCTCTCAACAGCTACACGAAGTCACCCACACATAGAAAGCCTGCCGCGCACGATGGAGACATTCGTGATACCGAGACCGCCGCAATGCTCTCTTTCTCTAACGCTCTGCCAGCAACTACAGCAAGCAGCAAGGCTTGCGGAACTCACCAACACATAGAAAGCCTGCTCGCTCGCTCTTACGAGTACATTGCGCCAGTCACTTCGCCGCTCGCCTTAGTTGGCGCACGGCTCTCCAAGGCGAAGGACGTGCCAGTGGCAGCGCATAAAATAAAGTCGATTTGTTGCTGCAATATTCAGATTTATATATTTAAAGTGATATATATATATATATATATATATATATATATATATACATATACATATATACATATAAAGGTAATATATTTGAAATATATTATCATAGGCACTTTCAGGCCACATCGCTGCAGTCCTCAATGCTCCAGACGCACTCGCGCCGATAGGCAGCAAAGTCAGCAGCTGGACGTGTATAGACATGTCGCTCTTCGCCATCCCAATGCTGCGGATCGCCGCCGCAGAGCACTGAGCCCTCGGTGGCGGCATCGTACAGTGCCACGCCTCCGCCCTGCAGCTGCACGATGTGCCACCAGTTGATGGCGTCGCGGCTGTACACGTTCTTCGTAATGGAGTGGGAGTTGGAGTTCGTGCCGGCTGCAGTGCGGTTACTGGACTCCATGAGGATGTAGCGATTGCGCCAGTAGGCGCTGTAGAAGGCGAACTGCAGGCTGTTGTTGGCGCCGCCATGGCCGCGCTGCACGTAGTACGCGGCCTTCTTGGGGTCACGCGCATTGGTGCAGATGAGGTACGTCTGCGGGCACTCGTGCACGTAGGCATTGGAGTCCGTGGCGTTGCGCAGGCAAATCTTCTGCGCGGTGTAGAGCACACGCTCGCCCGGGGGCAGCTGCGCGTAGAGCTGCAGGCGCAGTGAACGCTCCACCAGCTGCCCGAAGTCGGGCTGCTCCAGCAGCTGGCGCAGATTGTGCTGCAGTGCAGCCTGCGCGGGTGCGTCGTACTGCAGCTCCGGGCGCTGCTGCAGCTGCAGATTGGCCAGCGTCAGTTGCGTCAGGCTGGCGCTGAAGTTGCCCAAGCGCTGCACCACACTCAGCGTGGACTCCAGCGCCAGCACTGCGTCGTACAGTGCCTCCAGTATGTCGCGCAGGTAGTCCAAGGTGCTCAGAGTGAGGCGCTGCAGCAGCTCATTGACCAGCGGAAAGCTGGCGCTGCGGCTGGGCGTGTGAAAGGGCGCTGCCAGCAGCTGCGCGCTGCGTGCGATGAACCCTTGGAAGACCTGCTGCTCGAGCGACGGCGGCACGTCCAGCAACTGCTGCAGTTGCTCGTAGAATTGCAGCAGCTTGAGCGGATCGTAGACTTGCCTGGTCTGCTGCAGCTCCTGCCACAGTGCCTCGTAGATGGCATGCTTCAGCTCCAGTGTGCGCGCCTCGTGCGCCAGCTGCAGCACCAGCTGACCGCGTTCCCAATCCCCGTTGACCTCGGCGCGTATGATGGCCGACAGGCTGGGCGGGCTTAGGGCGGTGGTCAGCGGAGCTGCTGCATCGCCCGGCAGCACATCGATGTGCAGCAGCACGTCCAGCGCAGGCGCGGAGCCGTTGAGAATTGCAAGCAATTTGCTGTTGTTGTTGTTGCTCTGCGCGCCGCCTAGCGTCAGTCCCAGCAGCAGCAGCAGCAACGGCGCCAGTTTAACAGTTGCCATAATTTCTGTTACAACGTTTGCGTTGGGGCACAGCGTGCTACTTATAGCGTTTTGGGCCGCGTACCGCTTCCATTTGTAGTTCAATCGGATGTTTGCACAGGGATTTGCAGGTAATCAAGCGGCGCTGATACCAATTACAAATAGCCAGCATGTAATTGTTTGTACAATTTACATTTATTCCAATTTCAAGTGTAAACAGAGCTGTAGTGCCAGCTGGCGGCCAATCGTGGCACTAACTGTTAACAGTCAGTAGCATGCAAGCATGCATTTACTTGCTATAAAATGTTAAACGTAAACAAAGCTGTGGCACAGCTGCGACAATAGGTGCACAAACGGTTAACAGGCAATAATAACAGTTAAAAGAAGTTAATAAGAAAATTCAATTGTCTTTTATATTTTCTTGTCTAGCAGCGCAATTTAATTTTACACCAATTACAAATACAAACAAAGCAGTGGCGCCAAATAGCGGCTAATTCTGGTACTAATACTTAACAGTTAAAGCATTTAACGCATGCTGTAAAATGTATTGCAATTAAAGTAAGCTGCAGCGCCAACTAGCGTACTAAATGTGAACTGCTCGTATCAAGCTGTTGCTTTGGCCTTTCAGAGTAATAAAACTTGCAAATACGCTGCAGCTAATTGGTTGTAAATCAAGTTAACTAACTGCATGCTATAAAAATTTATTGCAATTTTGATTAACGATCATTGAATCGGGTAATTGTAATTATACTGCAAGTACATGTATTTCAATTAAATGCTTAAGCAAAGCTGTGGCGCCTGCTGACGGGCAAAAGCGGCACTAAATCTTAACAGCCAGTGATCAATGTTAACGTTAAGCTTCAAGCTTGAATGTGTGCAGCGGGATTAAATTAATTTCAATAAAATTATGCATGCACAGTTAAGAATAAATAAATAAATAAATACATTAGACTATAACTTTTAGGCATAGCTAAATTTCAAATGTGTACACACAGCTGTGGCGCCAGCTGGCGTGTAATCGTGGTACTAACTGAGATCACTGGCTGTTAAAATGCTACTAACAGTTAACGAGCAGTGAACTCAGTTTCGATAAGCGCAATCGATAAATATCGTTAACAGCTAACATGGCGCCAGTTTAAACATTAAACTGGCGAACAATAAGTAAACTTGAACATTGTTAATTGTTAGTGCGTTTTATTGGGCCAAATGGCAACGAAATCACTTAAGCCTAATATCACAAGGTTGGACAAATCGCTTAAACGCTAATCGAGCTAATGGAAATGCAAGGCTGCAATTACGGACTAACTACAGAACTAAGTAACTTTTTGTTGTTCGCAGTGCAACTATAAAACTAACTAATTAATTTTCCTTCTTTCAGCTCGTTGTGTCTACAATTTGGTGGAGTGGCGCGATTGCACCGATCGCCGCAGTATGCTGGAGCGCAGTTCACCGCGCGTCGAGGCATTGAGCGAGGCGCCCGTCTGCGTGCCGCGCACAAAGGCCTGCGAGCGCACATCCTCGACGTCCGCATTGCACTTGCTGCTGTTGTCGTGCTGCTCGTCGTCGTCCAGCTGCTTGGCCAGACAGGGGAAGTCCCAGATGCTCTGGCCGCGTCCGAACTCCTCGCCATCGCTCAGCGTCTGCGGCAGATCGTGATGCAGTGTCTCGGGCAGCAGCAGTGACAGCAGACCCCCCACGATGCCCAAGAGGCCCAGGATGATGAGCGGCAGCGCCGTCGAGATGTTCGCCAGGTAGACGACAAAGGGCGCTATGATGCTGGCCACATAGCCCATGATGTGGATGAAGGCCACGCCCTGTGCACGCACCACCGTGGGCAATATCTCGGCCGCATACTGCAGTCCAATGTTGTAGCTGATGTTGACGAAGAAGCGCCCCATGATGGCCAGCGCGGCGGAGTAGACGCCCACGGGCACCACCGTGGCCAGCAGGCTGAAGATGCCGCTGGCCACCATGGAGCCACAGGCCAGCCAACGGCGTCCAAAGCGATCCAGTGTCAGGGTGAGCAGCGTATCTGCCGGCAGCTCCGTGAACGTAGCCACCGTGAACGTGAAGAAGATGTCCAGGCCCAGGGAGCCGACGTTACGCACATGGCCGTCGAAGACCAGCGAGATGGCCATCCAGATGACAATGAGCAGCAGCGTGGTGCGACGCAGACGCGGCGACTTGAACAGATCCAGCACGGAGTAGCTGCTGTTCTGCGCCTGCTCCTGATCCCGCATGCGTTTGCAGTTCTCGCTGAAGTTCTGATACGTCTGCGCCGGCACCTGGCGTCCGTTGCGCCGCTCCAGACGCTTCAGTATGCCCACGGCCTGGTCCACCTTGCCCTGGGAGACCAGCCAACGCGCCGACTCGGGCACCACCAGCGGCGTCAGCACGGCCAGCAGCAGTGGTGCAGACGTGACGATCGCCAGCAGCTGCCAGTTGGCCACGTAGTAGGCGATCCAGGGCAGTATGCACGCGGCACCCGTGAAGAAGATGGCAATGGACATGTTGGCCACAAATGTGCGGTACTTGGGCCCCACATACTCCAGCACTGCAGCGAGGGAGAGCGAGCGTCAATACTTTGGAGTAATTTAGTGGCCTGCTTGTGGCACTCACCCAATATGTACATCATGGTGAAGCAATTGTCGAAGGCGAAACCCACAAAGAAACGCATCGTGGCAAACTGCCAGAAGTTGTTCACAAAGGCGGTGGCCACGCCCGCCACCAGACCCATCATATTGCAGCTGATGAGCGCTGGAATGCGGCCAAAACGATCGGCGACCCAGCCAAAGAGCAGACCTCCAACGATCGCGCCCAGAAAGAAGATCGACTGCGCGTACGTGGGCAACGCGGCATCGTCGCAGACCCAATTCTGTTCGGTGGCCACCGTTGCGTATGGTATCTCGGTGAAATTGTAGGACCAACCGCTGCGACACTTGATCTGCGGCCACTTCGGATCGGCCATGATCGTGCCCTTGGCCAGTACTTCCGTGTAGTTGACATCGTACATGTAGCAATTGTTGTACTCCCCGTTGACCATTGGTATGGAGAGTGCCAGTCTGTGGAAAGGGAAGAGAGGAAGCGAAAGGTGCCACAATGGCGGGGAGTCATTAACTCGTCAGGGTCGCACAGGCCAAACGATCGAGCTTAGACAGCATAATAGTATAATACTCTCATGCTCTTGACTAAATCCGCCCGTCTGCGAAGAATTGTGAGTACTTCATGCACATGTCTAAATTATATATCCATGGCAAGATTGATGGGAAACGCTTGAAGCTGCCTGTTTAATTGCCAATTTGATGACTGCAGTCTTAGGTATATAGCATACTATATGCTATGTGTACTATACATAACTCAATTGATCTGTGGAGTTGCCATCACACACTTGACTAGCTGTCAGAATAATTAGTTAGCATGCATGTGGTAATCGCTGTGTTTAGCTGCGATATCCATGATATAAGATATAGCTTAATGCTATAATCTGCTCAAGTCGAAGTATCTGCCATAACGCCGAGTTGCAATGCGTATGCCTACCGCGTACGTCATGTATAGCTGTCACTTAACACCTGATAATCCCAGTGTAAACACTAATCTCTCTCTTTCTCATCATCACGCTGTTTGCACTGTAAATTAAGGAAAATGCTTGACTTTTTTTTTTTACTTCGGTTATTTGACAAATTCGAAGTCGCGTTAATGATCATTGCTCTCGGTTAACCAGTTCTGCGCTTATATAACTTTGCTTTAATTCTGCATAATCCCATTATAACTTGATCGATCTGAGTGAAAGGCTCTGGTGTTAGCGCTAATTCGATTTGCATTTCAACTGGTTAATCAATTGGAAATACTTTGGGCCCGTATAAGACGGCAGCTCGGCGAGTGCGAGTGCAGGCGAGTGTATTAGAGTGTCGTTCCAGCGTGCAATTTCTCGCGCTCTCTCTTTTTCTCCAGCTCTGTCGCTCTGTCTGTTTGGGCTCGCCACACAACATTAGTTGCTTAGTTGGTCAGTTACTTACTTAGTTAGTCGAAGTTGTAGTTGTAATTATACTACTATGCATGGAAAGGAATAGGAGGGCTATATTCGTTTTGTAGAAATGTGTGTATCCGGCAAAGACCGGAAGACCTATACAAAACTTGTCTTGATCAGCATCGTCCGCTCGTATGTCTGTCAGTTTGTATGGCTGTTCGTCTCTCTGTACGTCCGACAGCCTTTATTTTTAAAAAGTTCGCGTCTACTTGTCTATCTGTTCCTATATCTGTCTGTTTGTATGGCTGTCTGTCTCTTTGTATAACCGGCTGCCTATATTTTTGATAAGTCCGAGTTGATTTGGTCATGTCGCTCTCTCTCTCTGTCCTTATGTTTGTCCGTCTATCTGTCTGTTCGTTTGCCCGTCAGGCTGTTTGTTCGTCTGCTTGTATGGCTGCGTCGTTCTCAGCAATTACAACTGACCTGCAGGTTACTTAATATTATATAGAAGTAATGCTTATTTTGCCTTTTTTTGCTTAAACCACGCCCACCTCCTCTAAAATGAGTATTTGAAATTTAAATCGCAAATTATAGGTAAAGTTTTGTAGCTACAAAATTCTACTTGAAAAAATTCTACAAAATTCTATGCATATAATTTTCACATTCGTTATCGGACAACAAGGACTGATCATGTGATCAGTTTACAGTTCACAACAATCTAAACACAAAATAAATTATTTAAAATAATATTATGAAATACAATAATTTATTTTAGAAATTAAAAAACAAAAAAAATAAATACCTAAACATTTTATAATTATTGGAACTCGACAAATTTAATAGTTAAAATGACTTCATATACGAAAAAGTGACTGCATGGTATTTAACAGTCGTGTAGCGCACTCCGTAGTTTTCTTTACTTGCTTAAGTTGTTGTTGGAGCTGTTGCCGTGGCTACTACCACGATTATTTCACTTGTGCGTCGCAGTCGCTGCGCTGTCGCAACATGCGCTGCTAATTAGACGTCCGATGTCCGACGTCCGACTACCTGGGCAGCTGACCGCCTGGCTGGCCAACTGACTGGCTGGCTAACTGCTTATCTAACTGCCACTGCCACTGCCACTGTTCGAATTTGCCTTCGCATTGACTACCTCCTCCTCCACCTCCTGCTGCTGTTCCGCTTCTACTGCAGCTCCCCCTCGAAGCCACAACGAGATGCCCGTTCGTAAGGTTCTTTGCCTTATTAAGCCGACGCCTGACTCGAAAACCAATCACGGCGCAAGGTTAGTCGGCATTCTAAGCCCCAACACACAGCACTTAGAAGAGTTAATGACTTTGGTCAGAACACTCGAATTCGACTCAATTCGCTTAGCTTAGTTCAGTTGAGTTTCGATTCGATTCGATTCGTTGTCGTTTTCATTTAGTTTCGATAGGCGGAGGGGAAAAAACACGTTATGTTTAATAATCAAAATAATTCGGTCTCTTAGAACTTAGCATATAGAAATCCGATTTCAGTTTGGACTTTTCAAACCGGATTCGCACAGGCCAAAATGATTTCAAGGCATTTATTGGAACTATTGTCGATCAAAGTCGACAAATCGATAATAATCATAATTGGGTGCTTTGTGAAAGTTAGCGGAACCGAACGCATAACTCAGAAAAACGCACAATACAACAAAAAATACAATACTTCCGGCAGCATAGTTGAGAATCGTTTAGGCAGGCGCTGTTGCATTGAAATATTTGATAGAGATATTTCAGTTTAATTAGAACAAGTTTTACGACACTTGTGGAAAGTGGAAAATAGCTCTCAAGTAGTTTTTCAACTTTCCCAATAAGCAGTTTTCGAGAAAACACATCCATCAATATGTTCAGCTCTCGAGATTCGCATAAGACATTCTAATTCTGAGCAAAATATTTATAGAAACTCAACCTTCGCACAGCTTTTGGTTCTAAGCGTGTGTCTTCAGGGTCGCTTGTGCCATTGTTCGACCAGACAAAACAATTGAATACCGAAAATCATAATCCCATTTGTTGACAACTGTTTCCTTAGTTTTTTCTTTTTTTTGGATAAAAGAAACCCAAGAGTTTGTATAATAACGATTATCACATCATCATAAAAATCACATAATGCCTATGAATTACGATCTACACGCTTCTGATCACATTCCACACTAATTGAAAGTGGTGGCATTATGGCACAGTGTGTAGTCCATTAACTACCCAGCAGCGCCATAGATCAACTCTTATAGAGTCATAAAATTTGCATACACGTCGCGAGTTTTGCTAGCGATGACGTCGCTGGCGCTACGGGAAAGCCCGAGGCGAAGATCGCGTTCAAATACAAATAGAGAGAGAGAGAGATGATTCACTTGTTGTGCGAAACTGGGGCTTACCTCGCTTCAACGTCCAAGGCGTCCAGCTCGGGCACATGACACCAATGCTGCTCGGGTATGAGCGTGAGAAAGATCTGCGAGAAGTAGACGAAGGCCACAAAGAACGAGAAGGGAATCATGCAGAGGAACAGGATCTTCTGGTAGCGTCCGAACTCGCCAATTAGCGGCAGCAGATCATCGAAATCGATGGAAGGCGCAGTGGGTTGCGTGTCCGCCACCTCCTGTGCCTTCTTGGCGGACATATCCAATTGCAGTTCCCTGGTGCTGCCACCGCTGCGACGACGCGGCATGTTGTCCATGCCATCTGTAGCTCCTACTCCTACTACTCCTCCTCCTCCACCACCGTGGGGCTGCTCTTCGTGATTATATGCTTCATTGACGAAGTATGCTTGCTTGGCCTGACCTTCCATGTTCGACCTTGTGTAATGTATGTCACTTGCAGTCGTACTCGGCGTTGTAGTCGGCTGTTGTAGCTCAGCGGTTGTAGTTTGTATTGTAGTTACAAAAGAAATTCACTTGGAGCTTGGAGCGTAATCAAAAATACCGAAAAATACCGAAGTCAAGAGCTGACGGCGCACGCGCGCGCTTGTTTCCGTTAATGTTCTTCAACTGAGCTGAGCACGCGCGCCGGATGGCGTTTTTATATCAGCCGAACGTAGCTCAGCTCGAGCCCCGTCCGAGATCAGGCCGAGCTCCGAGCTAAGAACAAGAAATGGCAAAGCCGGCAGCGAAAGTTCAGCAGCTGTTTCGCACAGCTGGCAAACCGGTCTGTCCGTTCGTTTGTCCGTTTGTCCGTTTGTCCGTACGTCCATCCGTCGGCAATCGATACCGCCTGCCGGCCGATCCTAAGCTCGTGGCGCTTCATCTTCAACGCTTCATCGCCTCAACGCTTGATTATTTTTGTCAACTGCACGACGCGATCACTGGGAGCGTCCCCAGTTCCCGGTGTTGCAGGTGGCCAGGCCATGGCACGTGAATCACGTCGAAATATCGCGTTTCAGAATTAGCATAAAAGAGCAGATCTCTTAAACGTCAGCATCGCGGTCCATTCATATCTTTCATATGGCTGTCAATACGCGATCGCGAAAACTTTCGGGGGGACTAACCCCCAAAAATGTGCAGCTGGCCGGCGGCATAGTCGCATCTCTCGCGGCTGTGAGTCACACACACCCACCTCGAAATACTTTTCGGGCCCCCGGTCAAACATTTTGCGAACCCGTGAAATGTGTGTTGTGCGCCGATACCCCGTACTTAGTACTGGGTAATTTAGTACTTGTTTGCACTGCGATTGCATAATTAGTGGTATCGTGTATCTGATACGAGATTTGTGCAAATTACCAAGTGACACTCGAAACATGTTTTATTCTTAATTCGAGTGCAGCTTCGAAAGTTGTTGTTACAGTTAAACGGGGACTCACCCCTGCCCCCATATAAGTCCAGTTCGATCTCGTTCTCACACTAGTCCGATAGTCTGTAAGTTTCGTTACGCATTTAATGTTTTAATTAGTGCCGTTTGAGGCGATGTGAAGGACATGCTGGTGTTGCGAACGGGTCATAGCACCCCGCTAGATCGATAAATCTAGATTGGGTTTTCAGGTTCAGGTTGAATAAGCATCGCTCGGCTAATTTGGTTTTGCTTTGGGCTTTGTTTGCGTGTCTCAACTCCGACAGCTGTCATACGATATATCATGTACTATACTTGATATAGGTAGGTATTGCTGCCTTGATCGACTTTTAGAAAGTGCACATTGTGCGTTTATTTCACCACGTTTTGTTAAGATCCTGCTAATTGGAGCGCAAATAAGCGACAATATGTTGTTTTCCATAAAACATTTTAGCCGTTACCGAACAAATTCTTATTAATTAACTATAAGCGATGCTAACTGCCTGAGTAAATAATAATTAAAGAATGCTTGAATGAATATGGAAATTAGCATGCACAGAGAAGATCTTAAAAAATAGAAGTCGCAGGCCTAGAAGAAATGAGGTTATCTTAAGGACTCCAAGTAGAAAAAGCGAATTTTTTCAAAATATTCCAATACTATATACAACTTAAATTGAAATCAATTCCATTCAATGAAATATATTTCAAATTTAATATTGATCTGTAAATCAAGATCTCAATGGATCAAAATATTCAGATATTCAGCAATTGAAGAAGCGAAATTTTTAAAAATATTCCAATACTATAAGCAACTTAAATTAAAATCAATTCAATATATTTCAAATTTAATATTGATCCGAGCAATTGAAAGTCTACAAAATATTAAAACATTCAGTAATTGCTTTTAAACTTAATATTGAACTACAGCTCAAGGTCTCTTTGTGCTCCCCAACTTGTCTTTTCATCTGCAGATGTCGGATATGCCCGCATTATAGAGCATTGAGCAGTCGCCTTGTGGCTATTTTCTAATTATAACTTTTTGTTTCTGTGTACTTAGATTAATGCAACCTTCAATTCAGCAAACAAATAATTTTGCATTAAAACCATTTCCGTTTTAATTCTTGGTTTCTGCCCAGTTGCTCTCGACTTTTATTGTAGCTTATTATTTTTATATCCGAAGGCATACGTGCTTAAAAGTCTTGCTAATGAGTTTACAGTTGTGCGACGGGGGCAAAAAACGTTTAATTTAATTTGAATTTCAATGAAGTGCGAGGAAGTAAGTGGATGGATGCATCTAAGCGGGGGCTGTGCGGACTGCAGCAAAAGTTCTCGTAACGAACATACACATGACATAACACGATCCCTCGTAATGTCGCAATAGAAAGCAACTTTCGCAGTGTCTAACTGGAAGCCTTTATGAATGATTTATATATGTATTTTTATAGACGATGCCAATGTTTGCGCTTCTTATCGCGCGTGCGATTTCGATAAGCTTCGCGCTTAACTCGAATCTAACACGATGCACATAATTGAATGAAACTTCGAGTTATTTCTAATTAAATTTTCACCCTTTTTTTGCGTATGAAAATTCAGATTCAGATATTTGTAGAAATTTTCTCAACTGGTGAAATCGAATAGCGTTTAGCGTGTGCATGTCCAAACATGTCGCCAAACCAATTAGAACCTAAGCCATTGACAAAATATTTACTCAAGTAATTTTCCAGCCAGAAGTAAGTTCATCTGCCCTTGACCCTGAGCGACGGCAAACGTCACAATGCGAATGCGGTCAAGATTAAAGCTCCTAGCATGGAGTGGAGTGGAGTGGAAATTGGAAAAGCCCTGCCGCCGCCCGCGACATGGTAGCACACGCCTTGATTCTTATCGCCGATCGGCGATCGCATTATCTGCGGTCAAGCTTTACACCGTCTCGCTTGTAAATCAAATGTGTTTTCTGAACTGAACTGATTCCCTAATCTAAGCGATAGTCCAAGATATATGGCGGCCAATGAGGTTGGCGTTTCGCCCCGGCCCGGCTATATAAGATTGTCCCGTTAGCCGGTGTGATTCAGTTGTTTCAGCCAACATGAAATTCGCCTGTGCATCGATTTTGCTCCTGGCCGCCGTTCTCGGCGCCAATGCCGTCGACTGGTCGTCGGTCAAGTCCCTGGACATTGAGGTGCCCGTACCGATGATCCGTCGCCACAGCGGTGTGCCCAGCGGTCGCATCACCAAGGGTCAGCTAGCCGAACGCAACCAGTTCCCCTACCAGGTCGGACTTATGCTGTACGTGAGCGGAGGAGCCGCCTGGTGCGGTGGTACTCTGATCAGCGATCGTTGGATTGTCACGGCCGCTCACTGCACTGACTCCCTGACCACCGGTGTTGATGTCTACCTGGGCGCCTGGGATCGTACCGACAAGTCCGAGGAGGGACAGCAGATCGTCTTTGTTGAGACCAAGAACGTCATTGTTCACGAGAACTGGGATATGAGCACGCTCACCAACGACATTTCGCTGATCAAGCTGCCCGTGCCCATTGAGCTCAACGAGAACATTCAGCCCGCCAGTTTGCCCGTCAAGTCCAACACCTACAGCACCTACAGCGGTCTGGATGCCATTGCCTCCGGCTGGGGCAAGATCAGTGACTGTAAGTTGAAAGTAGCGCAGCGATCTCCATGGATCTGCTAGACTAAACTTGGTTTACTACTCCTTTCAGCTGCCACCGGTGCCACCGACAAACTGCAGTACATTCAGGTGCCCATCATGAGCAACTCCGGCTGCTCTCCCTGGTTCGTCGGTGCCGTTCAGTCGACCAACATCTGCATCAAGACCACCGGCGGCACCTCCACTTGCAACGGCGACTCTGGCGGCCCGCTTGTCCTTGCCGGCTCCGACACGCTGATTGGTGCCACCTCCTTCGGAATTGCTCTCGGCTGCGAGGTTGGCTGGCCAGGCGTGTTCACCCGTATCACCTCGTACCTGGACTGGATCGAGGCCAACAGCGGTGTCGTCAACAAGGGTCTTTAAAGCGCTCTCTCTTCAACTTAAAATAAAAGGTTTATTCTCTCTGTCTACAAAAAGTAAAAATCATATTCGGACTTGGGTAGCGTATGCGGTCGCAGGCTGACCGCATCCGAAGAGTCCTCATCCTCCTCGTCGGAGAGGGCCGCGGGCAGCTGGCGATGTCGCTTGAGTTGTTGTTGTGGCCGATGATCGTGCACGTCCAGCTCGTCGGGCAGATCGTCGTCCAGGTCGAAGTTCTGCCTGAGGGTCGGCAGTTTTCTGCTCTGCTTGGCATAGTTCTTCACGTACTTATCGAAGAAAATGGCCTCCGTGGTGTCCTGATGCGAGTGCACGCCCGTCTCGTCGCTGATCCAGTCCAGGTACGAGGCGACCTTAGTGAAGGCCGCCGGATAGCCGCGATCGCAGCCGTAGATGCTGCCGAACGACGTGATTCCGACGAGCACGCGTTTCTTCGAGTGACGGCGCTGCAGCACGAGCGGTCCGCCCGAGTCTCCGTTGCAGGTGGAGCGTGCGTTGCGACCGCTCGTGCAGATGTTCGTGCCCCGAAACGAGAGCGGAAAGTTGCGCTTGCAGCTGCGATCGTCGATGATCTGCAGTTGCACGTAGCGCAGCACATTGCTGATCGCATGCACGCCCGTCGCATAGCGTCCCCAGCCGGAGGCGATGCCCAGTTTGTTCTTGAAGCTGCGGTACTCGTAGTGTCGCTTTGGCAGCTGTATGGGATGAATGCGCTCTGCAAGCAGAAAGTAGAAGAGTACAGTAAGTTCAATTAGTTAATTCTGCAGCGACATTGGCGTCCTCTCTGACCCGATAAAGTAGATATTTTATTGTCCGTCTGTCCGTTCCTCTGCATTAATGCAAACTAGTCTCTCAGTTTTGAAACTATTTGGTTGAAACTTGGTACACATACTTCTTTTTGTTGCTTGCTTCAAATAAATGGGAACAAGGCAGATCGCAACCATATATCATATAGCTGCCATACAAACTATTGGCTGATTTTGTTATTTTTAAAAATATTTTAAGCAAACTCGCTACATTTCATTTCAATTATGTTCCTAACATTCTCCAAGCATTTTTTTCAAAATCGGTCTGCAATAACATATAGCTGTCATAGGAGTAATCGGTGCAAGTATGAGTTTTTGCATGAATAAAAATATTTTAATATCAAAAAAACAAATACCTACATTAAGTCATATAGTATACATATAAGTAATTTCAGGTTATACCACCTGCATACTCCCTAGAATTAATTTTTCTATATCTCTTACAGATTTTTTCATTAAAATTCCAGCTAATTTTTAGCCTTTTTTTAATATAGCTTTTTTTTAGCTTTGTTGACAACACTGTCCCGCTCCACAACTCACCATTGAAGCTGACCGCATGCGGCAGTCGCACCAGCGCAATGTCATCCTTGAGTCGCTTGGGATTCCACGTTGGGTAAATGTGGAAATTGCTGCTGGGCACCATCAGCCGCACCTGGCCCGACTCCTTGGCGTTCTTGATCTCGTTGGCGCCCAGAAAGACCAGCGCGCGCTTGGCCCTGCCGAGGGATTACGATTATTATTATTAATGCTCAATGCTGCGCCTAGTCTCTGGAGGGGATTTGCCTACATGTCCACGCAGTGGGCCGCCGTGAGTACATGCTGATCGGAGATCAGCGAGCCGCCGCACCAGTACAGGCCCTTGGGGCGCTGCAGCAGCATGCCCACCTGGTAGGGAAAACAGTGCGGATTGCCGACATCGCCGCCAAAGATGCGATCCATGGCCATGGCGCCCTCGGGCAGCATGCTGTCCAACAGCGGCGTCGTCTCCAGATTGAGTACTAATGGCTCCGGTTCGACCAGAGCGCGCACGCTGCTGCTGCTATCCGCGCTGCTGTCGGCGTAGCTGGCAATGCGACTGTCCTCGTTGCTAGTGGCGCTCGCTTCCGCGTCCAGCTCGGCGGACAGCGAGCTGGCGGGCGTGGTCGACAAGGCCATGCCCAAGGGGCCCGGATACATGGAGACTAAGTACATGGGTTTCACCTGCTGCCAGTCGAGCGCTGCTGCGCTGCCGGCGGCATGCAGCAGCAGCAGCAGCACTAGCAGCAGCGCAGGCCACGCGATCAGCTGTTGGCTCAATCCTTGGCCCTGGCCCTGCCCTTGCCGCTGTCGCTGACAGCGCCTGCAGCGTCTTGTTAGGTTGCCAGCAAGAAGTGAGGAGCGACGCGCTGCTTGTAAACACATTTGCGTTGATTTTCGTACGCATGCATTTAATTTTTATGATTAAAGCGTAATTAAGCCGCACACACACACACAAGCACACACACTCGCACACACTTCGAAATTCGCTTCCTTCTCGAATCCGACGATTACTTTTCGAGTTTCGCTCGTTTTCGAAAAAGCCGACGGAGCGTTACTTTCTTTCGCCTTCAACTCGGAAGCGGACTGCGACTCGCTGTCGGCGTCGGTCAGCGTTTCGCATACAACTGTGGCGCCGCGCGCATGTTGCAAGCACTTTTATAAACTCGCGCGCTACAATTGCTTGCAACCGCTTTAATTATTTCGTCTATTTTGCTGCATTAATTTGACGTCGCCGTCGACGTCGGCGTTTACTTCGCTGCCGGCGTCGCTGTCGCTGCATGCTTTCGCAGTCGCCGCAATAATTCGATCTAATTTACCTTTGTCTCGTTTCGCATTTGCATTCGAACTTTTGCTTTTCGAACTGCAGCGCTAGCTGCAGCGCCACCTGTTGTCGCATTTTTGGCATTTCGCACTCTCAGTTTCCTGCGTGCCGTCGAATCGCTTGCATCGCCCTTTGGCAGCGCTTTGTTATTTTTTCAAATGGCTTGCGCGTGTGTGTGTGTGTGCAGTGCGTGTGTAAGCGAAATGGAAACAAGCGTCAACGCCGGCGCCGTCGACTGCGCTGTTGCTGCGCTTGCGTTGCGGTTGTGCTGTTGTTGTTTTTGTTGTCGTTTTTACCATTTAAATTTGAAAAGCAAGCGGCAAAGCTGTAACTCGAGTTACTTATCCTCTACTCGCTTTGGCGCTATTACATCACACGTCATACATGCATGTATGACTCCCTCTGCAGCGCTGTGAGCGTGCGCACGCGCTCGTGTGTTGGTGTGTGTGCAATGCGCAGCATGCGGCGAAATGCTTTCATTGAGAAAAATAACGCGAAGTTGTTGTTGCTGCTGCTGTCAAAACACATGTATGTATGTATGTGTGTCTTTTGCATTGTTTCCCCTCTCGCTCTCTCTCTCTCTGCCTTGTGCAAACAAAGGCGATTACATGCATATTATGCGCAGACAATGAGCAGAGCACGTGGCGCCACCTGGCGGTCGCATCTGCCGTTGCGCGCACTCAAGGTTATTGCCAGGCATGGGAGTCATAGTTAATAGTGGAGCGGGGGAGAAGGGTGAAGAGGGACACTAGCAACTATTGCATGTGCCGCAGCGAAGAATTCTGAGCAGGAAATCAAAGAAATGCAGCTACGCCCCTGCGATGCGCGCGCTAACTTGTTGCATGTATTAATGTTAATTAAATTAATTCGTTAAAAATAACTTTAATTTGGTGTTGAAAGTATTTCTTGGTTTGCCAGCGATTTAGGAAATTGCGGCTTACTTTTGTCTGCCTAGCCAAGCGAATAAATCAAATCGTCTCGATCGCGATCGCGATCGCTGGTGATATGTTCGAATGTAATGAGGCTACAAAAACAAAACACAATCAGCGCCAACGCCAACAGCAACAACAGTAATAGTGGCGGGCAGCAACAACAACAGTAACAGTGCCAGTAACAGCAGAAGCAACAACAGTAGCAGTGGTCGTCGGTTATGCAAATGTGCGCGCTGTTTACAGCTGCCTTGCGTCGCGCGTTGTATACCCTTTCTTTTTTTTTTTAATTTCTTTAAAAGTGTTTTGAATGTGAAATAATTAATTGTATTAGCAGCTATGTTGTGTTGCGCGTTGAATGCCTTTTTGCTTTTTTTTTTATTTTTAAGTGAAAATAATTTTTTTTAAGTTTTTTTAATGTGAAATAAATAAATATATTAGCAGCTGTGTGCGCTTTTAAAAATTCATTTTATTTTTATAAATATTAAAAATTTATGCATTGCATCGCGCGTTTAATACCCTTTTTTTTATTTTTAAGTGAAAATAATTTTTTTTTAAGTTTTTTGAATCTGAAATAATTAATTGTGTTAGCAGCTATGTGCGCTTTTAATAATTTATTTTATTTATATAAATATTAAAAATTCATGCGTTGTGTCACGCGTTGAATGTCCTTCTTTTAAGTGAAGATAAATTAATATTTTAGCAGGTATGTGTGCACTTTTAATAATTTTTTTTTTTATATAAATATTAAATGTTTATTAGCGCATGCACTCGTCGTTGTTGTGGCGGTGCGCGCTGAAATTTGTTTGCTTTTATTGATTTGTAATTCTGCTTTGCACCCAATTCGTGTGCTGTGTGTGTGTGTGTGTGCGTTTAATGCATAATCGGAATCGGGAATTATGATCGCTTGCATGTTGTGTACGTATGTATGTACATATGTATGTACTTACATATTTAATAATAATAAGCACACACTTTTATTTTATTGCACTTGCTAATGCCTTTGCCGTTATTCAATTTAGCGCCGCGATCGCACTATTTACCAATTGATTAATGCTAGTAGTGATACTGTGCGCAGCACGCACTCCCGCCCTCTTCAGTCGCATATGCGCCGCTTGCACTCTCTCTCTCTCTCCCTCGCTCTCTGGTGTCGGCTTTTTGCAATAATTTAATTTGTTATTTATTTTTAATATTATTACTAAATTAATGAGCAGGCTACGCAGTTCCTATTTGGTAGCGGCATGGGGTTTAACAGTGTAACTAAGTCTAGGGTTTGGTACAGAGTTCTACGCTTAAGCTTAGTATATATACTTGGGGTTCACAGTTTTTACTTGGCTTGTGTGTATGTATGTGTGGGAGTGGAGCGTGTGTGTATTTGTATGGGTATGTTTGTGCTGGTTTGGCCTGTGTGTGTGTGTGGGTTGAACAAATAAATCGAGGCTCTCGATGGGCAATGATAAAAATGATTTCCACGCTCCGGAGCACTTCCTACAGCTAAACTAAACTTAGTAAGACTTACATAAGACTCTAATATAATTGGTATCAGTACATTTGACCAAATAACAAATTGCCCCTCCCCACATTTCCTGTGGGATTTGCATGTGGTCGACGGCTCCAGCTTCTCTCTCGCTCTCTCTCTCTCTTACTACTCGAACGCCAGCGACTGCTGCGCCAGCGTGTGCGGCAGCAGCTGCATGTCATCCATGAAGGAGATGCCCACCGCCTTGTCCTCCAGCGAGCCCACAACGGTGGCAGCATCGAGCGCTGCGCTCGGCGGTTCATCGTCATCGCCATCGAACATGGCGCTGTCGAGGCTCTTGTTGAGGCGATCGTGGAACTCGCTCATCGAGATCTTCTTGAGCACGAAGCGCTTGCCGAAGGTCTTCTTGACCTTCAAGCGTCGCTTCTTGATCAGCTCCTTGTTCTTGTTCAGGCCATCGTGGAACGAGATGGAGCGCCGCAGCTTGCGTGAGCCGAACTTGACGAGGCGCACTTGACTGGCAATGGCGCCGCACTCCTCGCTGTCGTCCTCGGCATCGGCGGCATTCTCATCGCTGGGCTCCTCGAAGATCGTCTCCAGATTGGCGGGCGTGAACTTCTTCATGCGTTTGCTCGTATAGAGCTTCTCGATGCTCTTCAGCGTCTGCTCGTTGGTGTGCAGCGAGGCCTTGCGCGTCTTCTTGCTGGGCTTCATGATGCTGCTGCAGACACGATTGAAGTTGTCCTTGGAGACGCGGGCGGGATTGCGGCGCCGTGTGACGCCGCCGCGATGGCCGTAGCTGGCGCTGGCGCTGCAGCTGCTGTCGCTCTCGTCGTTGTCCTCGCCGCGGCTCAGCTGCGCGTCCGTCAGCTCGTCCGACTGGTCGGTGTCGCCCGACTCGGACTCCAGCATGGCGTCGGACAGGCTAACCGCATTGCCGGCCATTGCCTTTGGATTCCACGTAAAGTTCAAGCTGATGGCAGCGGGGGGCACAGCGGAACTGCAAGGGAAGTTGCTTAGGCGCTGCCTCTGTCTGTCTGGTATGCACTTACCGATTCTCAGTTAGCACAATCTCCTTGGGCTGGAACGTTATCTTTGCGAAATTGTGAATAATATTTTCCATTATTCAGTTTCGAACATTCTATTTTGTTTTCGTTTTGTTTGCTTCAACTTGTTATTTACACTTTTTTTTCTTGCTTAATAAGAGGAAGCATGAAATGCAAAGCACATATGTTAGTTAACAGAGCACGGGCATACCATTCACAATAGCTGCAATGCTGCTAACAGTTGGCAAAGACAATTAACTTCATTGGAAACAAAGGGAAAGCAACGATGGCAAAGCAACATTGAAAACAATTTACTGAAAATTTGATCGAATTTATTGCGTCTACAACAAGTTGTAAGCTGCCTTTCGTTCGAATTACTTATGTCTAATTTGAACTTAACATATTTGCCGGCCTATCGATTTCGTAAAAGAAATCGATATGTTTAACATTAACATGGCTGTTAATGCGTGCCATGTTGGCAAAAGTACGGCTTACTTACAACAGATGGCGCTTAACAACGGTTAAAATTCAAATTGTAAAATGTAAATCAAATTGTAAAAATGATGCTTAACTTTAAAAAGTTAATTCAAATCAAAGCCAAGTGCAAATAAAAAAGCGCATTTTGAGTGCATTGCTCAAGTAAATAATAGTGATAGTCAAATTAATTATTAAGAAATTGCCCACTCAGCCTTCGAGTACTAAAGGAAATTAAGTTTGAATATCTTTGTACTTTCATATTTTATATTTTGATAACTCTGCGCAAAGGTTCAATTTGCAAACAATCTTATGCTTCATGGACAGGTTATTGAGTGGGTCAAAAGAGTGCGATAAGCTATAACAAAAAAATGCAGTCCTAGAGTGTCGGTGTCTTATCACCTTTTACGAACTTTCAGCATTTATGTACTCTGCAAGATAATACCATTCGCAGATATGATTTTGGTATAAAAGCACCAAGCTGCGTCGACTCTGTACGAATTCATCGTAGAACATGAAAGTGTTTGTAGTATTGGCCTTGGCGCTCGCCGCTGTCTCTGCGGAGATCCTCGAGAAGGAGTATCCCAAGGACTTCCCCAAGTCCACGAAGATCGAGGGACGTATCACCAACGGCTACCCAGCCTACGAGGGCAAGGCCCCCTACACCGTCGGTCTGAGCTTCAACAACGCTTGGTGGTGCGGTGGTTCCATCATTGCTCACGACTGGGTGCTGACTGCTGCTCACTGCACCAACAGTGCCAACTCCGTGACCATCTTCTACGGTGCCACGTGGCGCACCAACGCCCAGTACACCCACACTGTTGGCAGCGGCAACTTCATTCAGAACCACAACTGGCCCAACCATCAAGGCAATGACATTGCCCTGATCCGCACTCCCCACGTCGATTTCTGGAGCATGGTCAACAAGGTTGAACTGCCCAGCTTCAACGACCGCTACAACATGTACGATGGCTGGTGGGCTGTTGCCTGCGGCTGGGGTGGTACCTACGACGGTAGCCCACTGCCCGACTGGCTGCAGTGCGTCGACCTGCAGATCATCAGCGTTAGCCAGTGCTCCCGTACCTACGGCAGCCTTCCCGATGGTGTCCTGTGCGTTGCCACTCCCGACGGCAAGTCTACCTGCCAGGGCGACTCTGGTGGCCCACTGGTGCTCCACGACGGCAACAAACTGGTCGGTGTTACCTCCTTCGGCAGCGCCGCTGGTTGCCAGTCCGGTGCCCCAGCCGCTTTCACCCGTGTCACCAACCAACTGGAATGGATTCGTGACAACTCTGGTGTTGCTTACTACTAAACTCTTCGAAAAATATAAAAATATTAAATGCTGTGCTTAAACGAACACTTAATGGCTTAATTTAGAAATTGGAGAAATGTGGGAGAGCTCCACAGTGATGAGATAGTAGATCTTAAACGAAACAGAACAGATATCTTTATAGCTTGCCTAGGAAGCTTAATTTCCTAGGCAAGCTATAAAGATATCTGTGTGTCCACCGCTTCTATAAAACGAATTTTTGGAATTATCAGAACACTAGAAAAGCTGGAACCACCAAATTTGATGGGAAGGTCCCTGATAACATTACTCAGAATGCGGATTTTCAAATTTTGGATGCCACGCCCATCGCCTCCAGAAATCGATTTTAAAAATCGATAAAACGTTTTCTCGCAAAAACATTGACCGACCCTATAAATTGTAACTCTACCGGATAGTAAACACAGAAGTAAGTGGTCCGAGAAAAAATTATATGCGTTGTTGTTAGTTCGCCAAATAAACGTAATTAGTATTAGGCATTATTTTTTAACGGTAAAAGGTAAATGGCATCTTACTGTCGAGTAGACTTGACTGTAGCTTTCTTTACTTGTTTTAGAATAAGTTTCAATCGAGTGGTATCTTATCTTGCAGAGTTTTTTCAATGTTCTTCCTAGGTTCTTCCATGCCCAGGTTTAAAAAAACAGAAATTTGATTTGCGTTTGGTATTAAGGAACCTAAATCTTAAGTTTGGTGCTTCTATAGCCACATGGACAGAAGAGATAAGCAAATAGATTCTTCGATTGTGGGTAATCATAATAATATATATATATACACCACACCTTCTTCTGCCTGTAACATGCTTCTGCACAAAATTAATATATCTATTTAAAAAAATAATGCAAATCAAAAATTGGAAATCCTTTTTTTGTTATTCTATCTCTTATCTATGACGGCCGACGTTTTTCCCAACAATTAAGCAGGGTCGTTATCTTCTGATCAAAATTGCATAGATAGAAAAACTCTGCAGAACTCAATGAAAGTGCAAGGGTGGAGAGAGGCTACAGATTTGATATGAAAATGGTATAAAAAGCGCAGTAAGACTGTGCATTGCTACCAATCGTGTTTGGAACATGAAGGCTTTCATTGTATTCGCTTTGGCCATTGCGGCCGTCTCTGCGGAGTTCCCCGGCCAGATCCACCCCAAGGATCTGCCCAGATCTGCTAAGCTCGAAGGACGTATCACCAACGGCTACCCCGCTTACGAGGGTAAGGCTCCGTACACCGTCGGTCTGAGCTTCAACGGATGGTGGTGCGGTGGTTCGATCATCGCTCACGACTGGGTGCTGACTGCTGCTCACTGCACCAACGGCGCTAGCTCTGTGACCATCTACTACGGTGCCACGTGGCGCACCAACGCCCAGTTCACCCACTCTGTTGGCAGCGGCAACTTCATCCAGAACCACAACTGGCCCAACCAGAACGGCAATGATATCGCCCTGATCCGCACTCCCCATGTCGACTTCTGGAGCATGGTCAACAAGGTTGAGCTGCCCAGCTACAACGATCGCTACAACATGTACGACGGCTGGTGGGCTGTTGCCTGCGGCTGGGGAATTACCTCCGACGGTGGCTCTCAACCCGACTGGATGCAGTGCGTCGACCTGCAGATCATCAGCAACTCTCAGTGCTCCCAGACCTATGGCACCCAACCCGAGGGTATTCTGTGTGTCGCAACTCCCGATGGAAAGTCCACCTGCAGCGGCGACTCTGGTGGTCCATTGGTGCTCCACGACGGTGGCAAATTGGTCGGTGTTACCTCCTGGGTTTCTGGCGCTGGTTGCGAATCTGTTCATCCTTCTGGTTTCACTCGTGTCACCGCTCAGCTGGACTGGATCCGCGACAACTCTGGCGTTGCTTACTACTAAACCATACGAAAAATAAAAAAATGAAGTTCTTGAAATTTATAGTTTTATTTTTACAAAGAGACAATTTGGAGAAATATTAAGAAATGGTGTTGTAGGTTAACTGAAAAGTTAACTGCAGAGAAGCAAATTGCTTGGCAATAAAGGTTCGGCTTTCTAAATAAGAAATAAGTATAGGAAATAAGACTGTTCCGCAAAGTTTATCATTAATTCTAAATTCGGAACATTATTATGAAACGTTTTAAATTTAAACTAATATTCAACGCACAGGAATTAAATCTGGTTATCTTATCGATATAGTACCTATTAATACCTGAAGCTCACAATTAGTTAAAGTTGGGCTTGTGTTGTTCTTTTGCATTTGCATTTATACCATGTACAGTTCTAAATATATCAATACTGCAATCGAACAGAAAGGTAGACAGATAGACGGACAGAGTGCCGAAACTGGCTAAATTTTTATACTGATAAATATTTAATACACTTTGCGGACTGACTTATGCAAAAGTTGTATTTAAGACTTTTGGATGACACGCCCACTGCCCGTATAAAACGAATTTTTTGAATTACAAGAACACTAGAAGAACTAGAAACACCAAATTTGGTAGTATGGTCCCTGGTAGTATTACGCAGAATGCGGATTTTCAACTTTTGGATGCCACGCCCACCGCCCCCAAAAATCGTTTCTGTTGAATTATAAGAAAAGTAGAGAAATTAAATATTTTTACCATAGTACTGATCTACCCTATAAATTACAACCCGATCGGACAATAAACACAGAAGTAATAGGGGCAAGAAGTTTTCCACACAGTAGCAGAGGCCCACACCGACACCGACTGCGCATGCACTGTCGTCGTGCAGTCGGCATGTGACATTAGCGTCAATGCAATGACTTCAAAATTATGCGATGAGTTGTTATTAGTTCGCCGATTAAAAAATTTTAATATTAAGAATTATTTTTTAACAGCCAACGGTAAATGGTATCTTACTGTCGAGTGCACTCGACTGTAGTTTTCTTCACTTGTTAAAGGTAAAATGGCTTACAAAAATGTATGAATTATGTTTTGTATTTGCTATTGTAATTTAATGCGTGATCATATAAACTGAGTCTCATACACCGTCAAATATGTATCCATGGATAGTAAATTATGAAAACGGCAGAAATGAAGTACACGACACGAGTTCCAAAACAGACTGATGAGCCGCTTTCACGGCTCCTTTATTTATATCAAAATCTTATTCTAACTTATCTCTATATTAAGCTAAGGGGGGTTACATGAGCGCCCTAAGCGATAAGTGTGTATTTATATTTAGGGTCACAATGTGTAATGTTGCATCGCGTGGGTCCAGCTGCTGTCATATGCATATGCTGCGGACTCCTACACGCTGCTTTGGTCAGGCCTATCTCAAGTGTTGGACTGATTTATATTTAACCTTTTGAACTCATCTGCTTGACAAAGTATTTATTCGATTCAGAAAGTTCATTGCCTTCTAAACGTTGCTGGTGTCAAAAACTTATTTCTAGTGCATTGTTTATGAGTTGACAACGGCAAGAAACTAATCTTAGCATTCTAAACTTCATCTCAACTGCAGTGTTCAATCCATGTGTACTCTATAGGATTGAACATCCTGGCCCTGTTGAAAGGTGTACCTTTCAAAAAAATACATTCTTTATGTCTTGTTTTCTGGCCCTGCTAGATGGCCGTTGTTTACATAAGTCATATATTTCTTATGTCTTAATATATCTGGCCCTGCTAAACGACCGTTACTTATAAAATGACATTTCTTCTAAATATCTTAAATTGTATATCATTATCCTAAGCTATGCGGGGCAGGGCAATTGTGGCTGGCAAGAATTGTGACGGCATGCGGCATACTCGCTGGATGAGGATGATGAGTCCCACGACGACCCCAGCGATCAAGATCATTGCTGTGATGCTAAGAGAATAGTGAGCTGCATGGTGCCACTCCAGTTCGACCGGAAAACCCATAATCCGACCTTGGCGGGGAAGCTCTGGAATCTTGAATGCCTGGATACCTCCTTTTACCTCGATATGGTTCATCGCTGGAAGCTGGTCCGTTAGGTTTATCCTTGGTATCCAAAATGATACATCTGACGTCCGGTCCTCGAAAGCCCATAGACTGACATGCTCAGAATGCAGGTAACATCCGACCTGAAGCTGCAGTATTCCTACGCCAGTGAGTTCCAATGTGCTTGTTTTGTCTGCACAGAACACATCCGCAATTATTTTGGTTGAGGCGGAGAATAACCATGAGTTCGGTTGATGTAGTTGGTGCCAGGTTGTCTCAGGCATCATTACGTTTACATAGCATTCTTCGATAATGGGTGACCTTTTCGCAAGTAGAAGGACTTCACACTTGGTCGCCTTGTTACAATTGAAGAGAGGGTGACGCTGCTCGCAAATGGTTAGTTCCTCCATCTTCTGGCAGTGCTCCCAATTGTCTTCAGACATGCCATAATAAACAGTCCTCGCTTCATCCACTAGTATATATTTATACACGGGATTTATGCTGACGAAGCGCCCACTGTGTACCACAGGCAGCTGATATACTTGATATGCTCGCAAAATGTTTTGGCTGATCAGCGGAATCCTTACGTGGAACAGAATGGCTGACTTTGTTGTCCGGGCCTCCACTTTAGCAGTCCTTCCAAGCTCTAATGGATCCAAAGTAGGTAGCTGTAGTCCAGATGGCATGCTGAGCGTAATCTCCTGAATGTGCTTCTGGAACTGGGTAACGGGTAATAGGCTGTCCAGGAAATTTCCCTTCTTGTTCCACATCAGGTTGATGATGCCCTGCTGGAGATGTTCGAAGGCATCCATAGCCTGATTCAGCGTTTCGAAAGCTTGTAGAAACAATTGCTCATCGCCTACTCTGTCCGTGGCGTCTTTGATTTTCAATATGTTGTCGTCTATCCTCTGGAAATTTCCCCAGATTGCCTTGTTCTGCTTGTCGAGCACCTCCAGAGTAGCGTCTAGTACGGAGGACCGGTTGCGCAGTAGGTCCAGAAGGTATCCTTCATTTTCCCTGCCTTGGTCCACCCTCCGCATTAACTCTTCGGCCTGCTCTTCATCCATTAGACCGAAGACCGCACTATAGATGGACCCAAGTATCTGCAACGGCGCCCTTGGTAGACGCTGCTTGCCCGGTGTCCTTATGTGTTTAATGATATCGTCATGTTGTAACAGCCTCTTTGCTTTGCTGTCCAATGTCGATATCATTGAATTCACTTGTGCATCGTTTTTCAGTGTTTCGCCAATGTCCTGTGTCGCTGCCAACGCTTCGTCCACTCGGTATTTGAACGCGTCATAGTCCTCCATGTCCGCATGTATAATTATGTCCCACGATGTTCTTGACAGGCCGACAATTCCCTGATCTTCGTAAAATATCCCTGCCTTATCTCTGATTTGTGTTACATTTTGACAATTTGTGTTCTTAAAAATACTTAGAAATGCTAAGATACAAAGTATTAAATTTTTATTCTTAACCTTTCTTGGATTTGTTTGTCTACTTGCGGATACCTTATGTGGTATCTCGTTTCGATTATTGTTTTTATTTGAAATGTTTTTCTCATTTTCTTCCGTAGGAAAAGGACAAACATTGTGTGTGGATCTCATAACCACTCCATTGCTTGTCCTTACTTCTACCATTCGACAAAGTCCATCCTTTCCTATGATGGACTTTGTCACCCTGCCCCTCCTCCAATTGGTTTGAACCAAATTATCATCTTTTAAGAGAACTAGGGTGCCAGGTTCGATGTTCATTTTTGGATTTGCCCATTTGTACCTTTTTTGTAACTCGGACAAGTATTCCACGGACCATCGCTTCCAAAATTCTTCCGAATTTGCTTGGACTGCCTTCCAGTGGTCTCGGAACCCCTTATAACTTTTATTATTATCTGCGTCAACTATCGTTGACATAGCTTCTCCTAAGATAAAATGGGCAGGTGTTAACACTTGCAAATCATTCGGATTGTCGGACAACGGTGTTAAAGGTCTAGAATTCAAAATAGCTTCAATTTGTGTCATTAACGTAGTGAGTTCTTCGAACGTCATTACACCGTTTGACACCTTATCAAAATGCTTTTTTACTGATTTAACACATGCTTCCCATAATCCTCCTACATGTGGAGATCGAACTGGTATGTTCACCCATTCGATCTGTTGTTGTGTACAAAATTGTTCTATGTCTCCCTGCTGCTGCTTGAAACATTCATAAATCTCCTTCAGTGAGTTTGCTGCCCCAATAAAATTTGTGCCATTGTCGCTATATATTTTCCTCGGGCAACTTCGTCTACCTATAAAACGCTTTAGTGCGCCTATGAACGCGGCTGCTGACAGATCCGAGACCACTTCTAAATGTGCAGCTTTAGTTGCAAAACAAACAAACACGCATACATAAGCTTTATCTATTCTTTTGCCCTTTATTTTATGATGAACCATTATGGGGCCAAGAAAATCAATTCCTACATTTAGAAATGGTCTGGTCTGTATTACCCTATCTTCCGGTAGATTACCCATCATCTGATGAATCGACCTGGGCTGTGCCTTAAAACATCGGTAGCAACGTTTCACAACTTGAGTCGTTAGCTGCTTACCTCGCAGTGGCCAAAATTGTTGTCGCATTATTGCTAACAACCCTTGAGGTCCTATATGTAAATGTTTCCCGTGCAAATGCACAGTGAGAAGGTATACCCATTCATCGCTATATGGTAATAAAATAGGGTGTTTCGCGTCAAAACTCAGATGAGCATTCTGAATTCTCCCTTCCACACGAATAATATTGTTATGATCTAAAATGGGAGCTAATGATTTTATGTTTATTGATCCGGGCAAACATTCTCCTTTTTTCAAGAGTTTGTATTCACTGTGAAAATGTTCTTTTTGAATAATTTTCACAATAGTAACTAATGCTCTTTTTTTTAATTCCACCCAATTGGTTGTGTCAATTTTTCTACATTTAGCTATAAATTTTAGCACATTGGCTAAAACATTTTGTAGAAACTCAAAACTATTTTTGTGGTCAATTTTCCGGAACATTGAAGCTGAGTTGCTTACCAATGCCTTTAAATTTCCCTTTCTTTCGGGTACATCAAATGTTTCATCAAACTTTAATGCTGCCCTTGGGAGGTTAAGCCGTAAAAAGTCTGGCCCTTCAAACCAAAACTTATTCCCTACTAGCTCTTTTGGGAAAGCGCCTCTTGATATTATGTCAGCTGGATTATGTTTTGTATCCACATAATTCCAGCTTGACACTTCGGAATTGACTTGAATATAATTTACCCTATGGCAAACAAATGTTTTAAGTGTTGCTGGTTCAAGTTTTAACCAGCATAGGACAATCTTGGAGTCAGAGTAATATTGTATGGTGTCGAACTCCATTTTTAAGCTTTCCTTCACCTTTATTATTAATTCAGTCAATAATGTTGCCGCACATAGTTCTAAGCGAGGCAAAGATAAGACTTTTGTGGGGGCGACTCTCGATTTTGAGGTCGCTATATTAATAAAAGTTCTTCCGTCTGCACTACACGATTTTACGTATATGACGGCTCCATACGCTTTGGTGGATGCGTCACAAAAACCGTGTAGCTCAATACGGTCCACATTATCCCCAATTAGTCTTCTTGGTACCATTATCTTATTAAGTGTGGGTAGATCAGATCGTAACCTACCCCATGTTTCTAGTATATCTCCGGAAATCTCTTCATCCCAATCCTTTTTTTCCTTCCATAGCTCTTGGATTAAAATCTTGGCAGTTACTGTAACTGGGTTGACTAATCCTAATGGATCAAAAAGTCTTGAGATATCGGACAATATATTTCGCTTAGTTGGCTTTAGCTTGCATTCCCAATTGCATTTTATTGCAAACTTGTCAATATCTGGCATCCAAGCTACTCCCAGAGCCTTAATGCTATCTGCCTGCTCCTTATCAAACTCTAGGCGCATGCCTCTGTCGACTTTTGGAATATTTTCTAAGACTTGTGCGCTGTTGGAACACCATTTTCGCAAATGGAATCCTCTTTTTCTTAGCTCACTGGAGATATATTTTTGGATTTCCTGTGCTTGTGAGACACTATTCGCACCTGTCATTAGATCATCCATATAAAAATCGTTTTTGACAATGCTAGCCATTTTAGGAGCTTCATCCTCTATCTCTTCTGCTGCCTGTTGTAAGCATTTTACTGCTAAATATGGTGCAGCAGCTGTGCCATATGTCACTGTTTTTAGTGCATATGTTTTTAGAGGGTCATTTCGGTCCCATCGCCAGAAAATCAACTGAAACTTTTGGTGCTCCTTCTGTACCCAAATCTGTCTATACATCTTTTCAATATCCGCAGAGATAGCAAATTTATATTTGCGAAATCTCAGCAGTATATTGAAAAGATCCTCTTGCAGTTTAGGTCCAGTAAGGAGCACGTCATTAAGGGCTAAGTTATTCGATGTCTTACAAGATGCATCAAAAACTACCCTTAATTTCGTAGTCGTACTATCTGGCTTTAAAACACAGTGATGAGGGAGATAATATTTACTGTTTATTTTTTCTGGGCTCTGAACCTCAACCATGTGTCCTAAATCGATATATTCTTTTAAGAATAGAACATATTGTTCTTTCAGCTTCGAATTTTTCTCTAGCTTTCGCTCTAAGGTCAAAAACCTCCGTTTGGCTTGTGACTCAGAGCTACCTAATTGCATCATATTAGACTTAAAGGGCAATTTAACTAAGAACTTCCCATCCGAGCCTTTGCTTACATTATTCGCAAAGATATCCTCGCATAGGATTTCTTCCTTAGTAAATTTCGGAGCCTTTATATTGACTTCTTCAACTTGCCAAAATCTCTGAAGTTGCTCGTCTAAGCTGTCTAACCTTTCGGTTACTGTGCCACAAACTGCTGGTGATTCCTTTATCACCAACGGACCAGTGGCTACCCATCCAAACTCTGTTTTATTTAGTCTTATTTGACCATTATTCAGAGTTGTTGTACCTTCTAACAAGGTCTCATAGAATTGCTCAACTCCCAACAGCATATCTATTCTTTTTGGAATATTAAATGCTGGATCAGCTAAGCCTAAGTCTGAAGCCACTTCTCCTATTTCAAACCGGCGAGCCGGTAGCTCAGAGACAATATTTTTCATTACTAACGTTTCAATTTGTGTATTGAAACTGGAATTTTTGGATCTTATGTGAACTTCTAAGCACTCTTTTATATGTGCTGTTCCTCCAGAAATTCCTTCAATGGAAGTTTGAATTTTACTTCCTTTAATGCCCAGTTTCTTCTGCATAGCTGCAGTAAGAAAATTCACCTGCGAGCCGCTATCAAGCAGAGCTCGACAGTCATGCCAATTTCCGTCCTTATCTTTTACTTGAACTATGGCTGTGGCCAGTAAAATATACTTTTTTTTATCTAAATTACTGGACTTACTGACTGTGGCATTTTTCGCATTTTTGTTAGAAGGCTTATGCAGTAAGACATGATGGGACATTTTACAATCAGAACACACCTTTTTACAATTTTTGTATTGGTGGTCTCTGCCTAAACAGCGGCCGCATACCTTATGCTTAACCACCGTTTCCCATCTGTCTTGGCTATTTAAAGCCTTGAATTTATAGCAATTCTCCAAAGGATGAGCACCTTTACATTTCAGTATGCATGCTTCGTCCTTTCGGAGTTTATTATTGCTACTGGGCCTTATTTGACTCGCTTCTAGAGCGAAAAATTCGTGCTCCAGGAATTTGAGCAGCGGCTCTAGCGACTGAATTTCCCTAGAGTTGCTGAGACCGCTCTCATATTTTGACCTCAATGGGTCACTTAATTTCCGTAGGAAGAGGAAATTAAATAGGCTCTGAAGAATATCTTCATTCTTCAAGCCCATGGCTTTTATAGCCTGGACATTTTCTTGGATCGTGTCCAAAAGAGCCTTAATGGTCGATGCTGAATCCCCGACATGGGGTGCATCGACCAAATTTTTCAAGTGCACACTCAGCACTGCTCTTTTGTTGTTGAATTTAGCATCCAACAAGGACCATGCAAGTTTGTAATTTGCGTCAGTCGGCGCCAAACTTGCTATGGTGGCAGCTGCGTCACCGTGTACCTTTGTTTTTAGGACGCACATTTTTTGTGCGTCCGGAATCATAGTTGATCCTATCAGTTGTTGGAACAACTCTTTGAAAGTCTTCCATTCCTCATATTTGCCAGAGAACGACGGAATATCGACTCTAGGCAGAGTGAATGGAAGACTCTCGCTTCTTGACCTAGAGGCAAGTTCCTCATAGGCCTCGTTAAGCGAGAAAAAAGTTTCTGTCAGATCATCATCATCGTACTCATCCATGTACGTGATGAAAATTTCCTGACAGTTTTTCTTTGCTTGTCTCACTTCGCTCATGGGTTCATGTCCAGCCTTAACTCTATTTAAGGCTGACCGATATTCACCCAGCAAATATGAGAATTTTTTACACACATTTTTCGTGCGTTTATCACCCTTAGAGTCAGGCTTCCCGGCCTTCCCTAAGGGGTTAATGGAACTTAATAGTACATGTGTTTTATAAATTAAACCACGTACCTGCTCGCCGTACTTCTCCTTGAAGTACGGCGTCTTTTTTGCCTCTGCTGAGAGTTCGAGCAACCTCTTGTCGTTGAGCTCGAACTGCTCAGTGATGGCAGTCAACTCCTCCTTGTACAGCCCTAGCTGTACCGAGTCTGTCCGACTCGCTTCTGCCGCCGCGGTGTTGTAGAGGATTTCCAGGGCTCCTCCTAGAGCCTTCTGGGTTTCTATTAACTCCATAGTTGTCTCCATTTTTCCACAACACGCACGAAAATTTTTTTTTTTTAAATATATTTTATTTATATATATTTAAAAAAAACAAACACACGGGTTTTTTTTTTTTTTAACACACGCGTACCGAAATTGTTTATAAAATTTAAATTTTACTTCACAATGTTCACTGATCACGTCGGGGTCACCAAAATGAAAACGGCAGAAATGAAGTACACGACACGAGTTCCAAAACAGACTGATGAGCCGCTTTCACGGCTCCTTTATTTATATCAAAATCTTATTCTAACTTATCTCTATATTAAGCTAAGGGGGGTTACATGAGCGCCCTAAGCGATAAGTGTGTATTTATATTTAGGGTCACAATGTGTAATGTTGCATCGCGTGGGTCCAGCTGCTGTCATATGCATATGCTGCGGACTCCTACACGCTGCTTTGGTCAGGCCTATCTCAAGTGTTGGACTGATTTATATTTAACCTTTTGAACTCATCTGCTTGACAAAGTATTTATTCGATTCAGAAAGTTCATTGCCTTCTAAACGTTGCTGGTGTCAAAAACTTATTTCTAGTGCATTGTTTATGAGTTGACAACGGCAAGAAACTAATCTTAGCATTCTAAACTTCATCTCAACTGCAGTGTTCAATCCATGTGTACTCTATAGGATTGAACAAATTATCTTGCAGGGTTCCTTCAACATTATTGAGATACTAAGTGTTATGGCAGTTAAAGTCCAATGCAAAAGCTTAACTATCATCTTCACTATATTTATGCAGGTATCTCTAGTGTGTCCTCATCCTATCTATGACGGTTAAGTTCACGACTTTTCTAATAAAAAGCTAATTGTATATAACAAAATTTCCAAATAGATTATTTTGCGCGTTTAGACAAACATATTCACAAATTTCGATAATGCACACACTTTAGGTACTTTAAGCATTTAAGTACTTTGCATGATAAAACCAGTCGCTGATATGACTTTAGTATAAAAGTCCCAAGTTGCGACGACTCTATACGAATTCATCGTAGAACATGAAAGTGTTTGTAGTATTGGCTTTGGCGCTCGCCGCTGTCTCTGCGGAGATCCTTGAACAGGAGTATCCCAAGGACTTCCCCAAGTCCACGAAGCTCCAGGGACGTATTACCAACGGCTATCCAGCCTACGAGGGCAAGGCCCCCTATGCTGTTGGCCTGAGCTTCAACGGATGGTGGTGCGGTGGTTCAATCATCGCTCACGACTGGGTGCTGACTGCTGCTCACTGCACCAACGGCGCTAGCTCTGTGACCATCTACTACGGTGCCACGTGGCGCACCAACGCCCAGTTCACCCACTCTGTTGGCAGCGGCAACTTCATCCAGAACCACAACTGGCCCAACCAGAACGGCAATGATATTGCCCTGATCCGCACTCCCCACGTCGACTTCTGGAGCATGGTCAACAAGGTTGAGCTGCCCAGCTTCAACGACCGTTACAACATGTACGATGGCTCCTGGGCTGTTGCCTGCGGCTGGGGACTTACCTCCGACGGTGGCTCTCAGCCCGACTGGCTTCAGTGCGTCGACCTGCAGATCATCAGCGTTAGCCAGTGCTCTCAGACCTACGGCAGCCTTCCCGACGGTATCCTGTGCGTTGCCACCCCCGACGGCAAGTCCACCTGCAGCGGCGACTCTGGTGGCCCATTGGTGCTCCACGACGGTGGCAGACTGGTCGGTGTTACCTCCTTCGGCAGCAGCGCTGGTTGCCAGTCTGGTGCCCCAGCCGGCTTCACCCGTGTCACCAACCAGCTGGAATGGATTCGTGACAACTCTGGTGTTGCTTACTACTAAACTCTTCGAAAAATATAAAACTTTTAAATGCTGTGCTTAAACGAACATTTAATAGTTTAATTTTGAAATTGGTTAGAAAATGCTAGAAGTCTTTAGAGATGGGAAAGATCTTAAATGGTACACTGAACTGAGTTTCTTTTGTACTTGCATAGATATAATAAGTAGAGAAAACTTCCTTTGACCGTTGAAAAATAATTATTAATATTAAATACTTATAATCGACGAGCTTACAACAACACATTGCATCGCACATTTTCACTGCCAAACGCACATGTATTGAGGCAACGCGCACATGCCGACTGCACGCTGATTGTACGTGCACAGTCGACAAAGGCATTGACGCCGATCCTGTGCTGCGTCGTTGCTTTTTTATATGGTATACAACGCGTATACAACGTCTGTGTTTACTGTCCGGTGGAATTTAAATTTAAAGAGTAGTTCAATATTATTAATAATACAGTTATTGTAGTTGTTATACTTTTCTTATAATTCGAAAACAATGTCTTATAATTCAATTTAAAGGGGCGGTAGGCGAGGTATCCAAAATTTGAAAATCCGGATTCGGCGTAGTTATACAAGGGATATTTCTACCAAATTTGATGCATCTAGCTTTTATAATAATTGCGTTATTTGCAATGAATGTGCAGAGGTGGTGGTGCCAAATAAACTTCTTATAAGAAGTTTGGTTTCTCTAGATCTTGTGTGTTCATACAAACGGACAGAGAGACGGACATGACCAAATCGACTCGGCTATTGATGGCGAGTAAGAATATGCATGGGCTGCCATGTCTCCTTCTGCCTGTTACATACATTTTCATAAAGTTAATATATATTATATATATAAAAATCTTTCCGGTTCGGCTTGTTTTCGAACTTAAAGCGAACTAAAACGTTTAAAAGATCTGCACGCTTTATGGATAAATGGAATAGTGGTCAATATTGTAGATATATCGTAATAATGTTAATGCTTGTTTGTTAATGCTTTGCTTTTTACTGAAGCTTTACGTCCAAAATATTAATTATTTTAGGCGTCGGAAGTGCCACTTAAACTTTGTAATCAACTTGATCTGCGTATGCCAAATAGGAAACATCATGCCGAATTTGGTGCGTCTAGCTCTTGTAACAGTTGTGTTCTGTGTGTTTATATAGGCAAACGGACAAACGGACAAACGGACAAGCTAAGCACACACTTCTCTCTACATTTGCACAACGTTATCAATCAAATTTTTTCTTTTTTTAATAAACAAATTATATAAAAGTAAACTTTATAAACCAAAACTCAATATTCGTAAGTCAAAGTCGTTACTTCCTTGCGATATTCTATCACCTAATGTGACGTTCGACGTTTTTCCCGTCAATTACCAAAGGGTATCAAATATGATATGGAAATGGTATAAAAAGCGCAGAGAAAATGTGCATACCATACCAATCGTGTTTGGAACATGAAGGCTTTCATTGTATTCGCATTGGCAATCGTTGCCGTCTCTGCGGAGTTCCCCGGCCAGATCTACCCCAAGGATCTGCCCAAAACTGCCAGGATCGAAGGACGCATCACCAACGGCTACCCAGCCTACGAGGGTAAGGCTCCGTACACCGTCGGTCTGGACTTCAATGGATGGTGGTGCGGTGGTTCGATCATCGCCCACGAGTGGGTGCTGACTGCTGCTCATTGCACCAACGGTGGTAGCTCTGTAACCGTCTACTACGGTGCCACCTGGCGCACCAACGCTCAATTCACCCACACTGTCGGCAGCGGCAACTTCATTCAGAACCCCAATTGGCCCAACCAGAACGGCAATGATATCGCCCTGATCCGCACTCCCCACGTCGATTTCTGGAGCATGGTCAACAAGGTTGAGCTGCCCAGCTACAACGATCGTTACAACATGTACGATGGCTGGTGGGCTGTTGCCTGCGGCTGGGGTGGTACCTACGATGGCAGCCCATTCCCCGACTGGCTGCAGTGCGTCGATCTGCAGATCATTAGCAACGCTCAGTGCTCACAGGTTTATGGTACCCAACCTGAGGGTATTCTGTGTGTCGCAACTCCCGACGGCAAGTCTACCTGCCAGGGTGACTCTGGCGGCCCATTGGTCCTGCACGACGGCACCAAACTGGTCGGTGTTACCTCCTGGGTGCCTAGCGCTGGTTGTCAATCTGGTTATCCTTCTGGTTTCACTCGTGTCACTGCTCACCTGGACTGGATCCGCGACAACTCTGGCGTTGCTTACTACTAAACGTTGGAAAATATAACAGCAAATTAATTGATGAGCAAATACGTAATCGTTGAATTTTATTTTGTATTTAAAGAGAAGCGGAAAGAGAAGTTGGCAAGAGTGGGTAGAATTGACCATAGTACTCAGCTCAGTTGCTTAATCCATATCTGATTATATTTTACCTAGACCTTCAGTTTCGGAACTTTCTTAATAGTCAACCTAATCTTGGATTTCATTATATTTCTCTCTTACTATTAAAATTTTTGGAAAGATAAATTTTTGTTCAAGGTTCTGCAAAATTGAAAATTACAGAAAGCTAAGAAATCCAAAGCTCCAAAAACTTAATAGTTATAAACGAAACTCGACTTGCAAATGATGCAAGCATATGCTGTACATGCTGATATTTCATATTGTTCTTCTGATCTGAGTTGACATCCCAAATGTAGACTTTTCCAGGCGCATAGATCAGTTCTCTAGAATGTACTAAAGCAGTGGATCAAGAGGCTTCTTTATCTTGGCCACTTAAGCAGGGTCGTTATCTTCTGATTGAAATTGCTTTGCTAGATAAACTTATTAGCACTCGGAGAGACCCCAAGGGTAGAGGGACGCGAGAGATATGATAGAGAAATGGTATAAAAGCAACATTGAGTCTGTGCATGGGTACCAATCGTGTTTGGAACATGAAGGCATTCATTGTATTCGCTTTGGCCATCGCTGCCGTCTCTGCGGAGATCGCGGAGCAGATCCACCCCAAGGATCTGCCCCGATCTGCCAAGATCGAGGGACGTATCACCAACGGCTACCCAGCCTACGAGGGTAAGGCCCCGTACACTGTCGGCCTGAGCTTCAACAACGCCTGGTGGTGCGGTGGTTCGATCATCGCCCACGACTGGGTGCTGACTGCTGCTCACTGCACCAATGGTGCCGGATCCGTGACCATCTACTACGGTGCCACCTGGCGCACCAACGCCCAGTTCACCCACACTGTCGGCAGCGGCAACATCATCCAGAACCACAACTGGCCCAACCACAATGGCAACGATATCTCCCTGATCCGTACTCCCCACGTGGACTTCTGGAGCATGGTCAACAAGGTTGAGCTGCCCAGCTTCAACGATCGTTACAACATGTACGATGGCTGGTGGGCTGTTGCCTGCGGCTGGGGTGGTACCTACGACGGTAGCCCATTGCCCGACTGGCTGCAGTGCGTCGATCTGCAGATCATCAGCAACTCTCAGTGCTCCCAGGTGTACGGCAACCAACCCGACGGTATCCTCTGTGTCGCCACTCCCAACGGCAAGTCTACCTGCCAGGGTGACTCCGGCGGCCCATTGGTGCTCCACGACGGCAACAAACTGGTTGGTGTTACCTCCTGGGTGTCTGGCAATGGTTGCCAATCTGGTCTGCCTTCTGGTTTCACTCGTGTCACCGCACACCTGGACTGGATCCGCGACAACTCCGGCGTCGCCTACTACTAAGCTAACGACTTGAATAAAGATCATTTTTGTAGAAAAAAAAACAAATAGAATTCAGTACTTATGGAATAAGATCGGAAGGAAACAGGATATGGGCATACGAAAATGGGAAACTAAATGTCCATTCAACGTTCTTCTTGTGATGAATCATCATGATTGTGGATCAATCACAATCACAGGTTGCCTGATTTATTGTTCGCTTCGGCAGAATGGGGGCGTGGTGCGTGTACATTGCGGTCGCACGTCTGGCGATATGGCAAACACCCCCAGCATTGACCGCATTCGTATTTTGCAGCCAACTTTGCGATTAGATTTAAAACTCAAGTGACTTGAACTATTGAGTACCTTGGGCAGCAGGCTATGATTAGATATTTGGCCTGGAAGTAGCCATAAAAATCACACATTGATCGGGTGCACCCAAAACGTCATCTAAGAAGATCAAAGTTAATAATGATTGGAGAGCTGAGTGCTGTCTGCATAGCTAAATAATGGTATATAGAGCATGTTCAGAATTTGGTTTTGAATTGTTTTCGTGTTTGAATGCTTTTCTAGAAGCTTAAGCTTTTCGAGTGAATTGTAAAGTGGACGCTCGAGGTTTCTTTACTTTGTGATTATTGCGAATACTTCTGAAGAGGCCACGAGTTACAATTAAGCTTTACGTCAATCGACTTCAAGATATGGAATTAGCAATATACCTCGATTCAAGCTGCGCGAAAGGCACCCTTCTTATTTTATTTATTTATTTATTATTTTTGTATTCTGGGTATTTATCCAGGGATAACCTTTTTTATCTGTGCTATCGACTTTCAACTTCTTAAGCTACGCAATTTTTGGCTGCTTGCAAAATTCGTGACCGGATGCGATTATTACTGATTGACAAAGCACACAAACACACACTTCGAGCGGGTCTAAAGGCTCGCAGTTGATGCAAAATCGAGTGTTATCTTATCATGGAACCGCACTCAGTCCACCCGAATTTTTTAATCATGTTATCTAGGCGAATAAATTAAAGTATTTTCAAGTCATCACAGTGGCAAGTGCCACACGCTACTTTGAATGATTACATACGCCTAGACTTACAGCCCATTGAGAATAACTGCGAAAACTATCGATCCAGGTCGATAGCGATAATCGACTTAGACATGTTCGTTGTGCTATCAATCCATCGTACACACGTGTAGTATGGCTACGAGATACGCTTAGGAATAACAATAATAATAATAATAACAATGAGAAGGCTAGCAAATCGGTTAATCTTCTAGTTAAGTTATATATATTTAAATAGTTTCTAAAATTGCAACAGCAATAACTTAAATGCGATCAAATTTATTAAAATTACTTTTGGCTCAAAATAAAAACAATCTTTGGTATATATAGACGTATCGCCTGCTATGCTCAAGAATTGAAGAAGCCTCTATTCAAATAGATTTCTGCTTATCACAAAAGTACTGCCAGAGAACTTTCCTTCAAAGAGTTTCGAGTGCGCTCTTCAGCCGCTGATTGATCTCTTCGCAGTCAAAGGCAAAGAGAGATACTATGTTTGCCAGTTAATATTATTTTTAATTATCAATATTGTGGCGAAAAACTCGCGATTCATGCGTCCGGTCGCTAATTGGTTTATCGCCATTTCGATTACTGCCACAACTATTTGAGTGGATTCACAGATAGTTTTGAGACAGTTTGACGCTTCGCAAATTGTATAAAACCCGCTCAGACCGTCGAGTCAGACATCAGTTGATCGTTCAACATGAAGGTGTTTATTGTTTTGGCTTTGGCTTTCGCCGCTGTCGCTGCCGGTCCCATCGACCAGGCCCAGCAGGTCCACCCCAAGGATCTGCCCGAGTCTGTCAAGATCGAGGGTCGCATCACCAACGGCTACCCCACCTACGAGGGTAAGGCTCCCTACACTGTTGGCCTGAGCTTCAACGGCTGGTGGTGCGGTGGTTCGATCATCGCCCACGACTGGGTGCTGACTGCTGCTCACTGCACCAACGGCGCTAGCTCTGTGACCATCTACTACGGTGCCACCTGGCGCACCAACGCCCAGTTCACCCACTCTGTTGGCAGCGGCAACTTCATCCAGAACCACAACTGGCCCAACAACAATGGCAATGATATCGCCCTGATCCGCACTCCCCACGTCGACTTCTGGTCTCTGGTCAACAAGGTTGAGCTGCCCAGCTTCAACGACCGTTACAACATGTACGATGGCTGGTGGGCAGTCGCTTGCGGCTGGGGACTCACCTCCGACGGTGGCTCTCAACCCGACTGGATGCAGTGCGTTGACCTGCAGATCATCAGCAACTCTCAGTGCTCCCAGACCTACGGTAACCAGCCCGATGGCATCCTGTGCGTCTCCACCCCCGGCGGCAAGTCCACCTGCAGCGGCGACTCTGGCGGCCCACTGGTGCTCCACGACGGTGGCCGATTGGTCGGTGTTACTTCCTGGGTGTCCGGTGCCGGTTGCACCGCTGGTCTTCCCTCTGGCTTCACCCGTGTCACCAACCAGTTGGACTGGATCCGTGACAACTCTGGTGTTGCTTACTATTAAACAGTTCTTTATAAGAATTTCTAATTCGAAATATATATAAAATGAACATAAACAGATCTGATTTTGATATTGCAGCTGAGAACAGAAGCTCAAGAGAGCTCGACAAATTGAGTTTGCTTTTAAAATGCTTTATTTATGATTGCTCCATTTAGTAAGAGATGCCAGTGTTGTCACGGATCCAGTCCAGGTAGCCAGTGACACGAGTGAAACCGGCAGGCTGGCCAGCAGTGCAGCCATCCCAGTGGCCGAAGGAAGTGATGCCCACAATGCGGTTGCCGTCGTGTGTGACCAGAGGGCCGCCAGAGTCGCCATTGCAGGTGGACTTGCCGCCAGAGGTGTTGATGCAGATGGTGTTGTCAATGACGTAACCACCACCGAAGACATTGCGGCACTCATCGTTGCTGATGATCTGCACATCGACGCAGTTGAGGTAGTCGTGCATGCCACTGTTGTCCGAGATACGTCCCCAGCCGGAGGCAACTGCCCATGAGCCGCTGTAGCTGTTGTAGCGATCGTTGTAGCTGGGCAGCTCAACCTTGTTGACCAGAGACCAGAAGTCGACATGGGGAGTGCGGATCAGAGCGATGTCGTTGTTCAGTTGATCGTTGTAGTTGGGGTGACGGATCTGATCGTTGCCGCTGACCCAGTGGGTGTACTGAGCCTGGTGACGGAAGCTGGCGCCGTAGTAGATGGTCACACCGGAACCATCGTTGATGCAATGACCTGCAGTCAGTACCCAGGTGTTTCCAATGATGGAGCCACCGCACCACCAGCCGCCGTCGAAGCTCAGGCCAACAATGTAGGGCACCTTGCCCTCGTAGGCTGGGTAGCCGTTGGTGATGCGACCCTCAATGCTGCCTTTGACGGGCATGTCCATCACACGCAGGGGCTTGTTGGTGGGCACAGCGGTGGCTGCGGCCACAGCCAAGGCCAGGAATACGAACAGTTTCATTTTCGATGCTAAACTCATAAGTCTCAGCTGGCTTTCATGGTTTTTATAGCGGTTTTGCACATCGAATTGCACTGTAATCACAGCTCATAAATTTCTGGTTCTTCTTTTAAAGCCCAGAGTGGCCGATAAGCGAACTTGCGAGATATTTCAGGGTTCGTAAATGCTTTATCAACATAATAAACAGGTTATGAAAAATATGAGGACTTCTGAAAGTTCTTTTATTTAACCGGATGCTAATAAATCATTCTTTTTTACTCACTAATTATGAAAGAGGAACTGAGTGAAGTAAATTTATAACTAACTTATACGTGACTTTATTGTGCCAATTGAATTATCGATTGCTTATTTCAGTTATTTATGTAATTATTTTTAAAAATATAATATAAAGAGCAGTAATTATTTGTAGTAATTATTAATTATATATAATATATAAAATATGTATAGTTAAGCTTTGCTTTATTTCTGTTTGCTCAGACAGTCTTCTTCTTTGTACTTAAGATAGCGGCAGAGAGAGAGAGAAGACCAGCATTGCTCCCACGGCCATTGCAGTTCGATGCAGACATTGTTGTTGTTGTTCGTCGTCGAAAAGAGCGCCATTATTGTGTCTCATAGCTACCGGCATGTAGATGAAAGAGAGACAGACATACTATACTTTCTCTACTGAATAATTTGAGTACAGAAGGACAAGATGGCGTCCTATGCCTACAGCCACAACAGCGATCGGTGCACAACTTAAAATAGTGAGAGCGAATGAGAGCGCAAACAGCCGCTCACTTGCTAAATAATTTGAGCGCACAAAGCCAAGATGGCGTCTCATTGCTCTTGACAACAACAATAACAGCGAAAATTGCTCTCTCTCTCTGGCTAAATAATTTGAGCGCAGAAAGCCAATATGGCGTCCTATTCCTGTTGACAACAACAACGATAGCAGGAAAGAGTTTGAGAGTGAAAACAGCCTTTCGCTCTCACCTTTGCACCGAGAGAAAAAGTAAAACTTCTATATATCACGCACTCGCAGGGAACGTAAACTGTACCTTCTTATCAATGTTCTGGAAGTTTACAACTATTGAGTGGACTTTCAAGTGGAATTTTGAGATTTTTTTTACTTTGTAGTACGTTTCTTATCAAAACTAACGAGTCGAACAGGTGCGCGAGAATTAATTGGATTACAGGGCAAACATTCGTCAACTTTTCAACATACTTACCGAATTCATTCAGAAAAAGTTATAAAAATAAAAACTTGAGCTTTTTTGTTTGCAAATAATGGTTTTTTTTATTTATCGTTGGTACTCCATTTAGTAGGAGATTCCAGTGTTGTCACGGATCCAGTCTAGGTAGCCAGTGACACGAGTGAAACCGGCAGGAAAGCCAGCAGTGCAGCCGGCCCCATGAACGTAGGAAGCGATGCCCACAATTTTGTTGCCGTCGTGTGTGACCAGAGGGCCGCCAGAGTCGCCACTGCAGGTGGACTTGCCGCCGGAGGTGTTGATGCAGATGGTGTTGTCGATGACGTAACCACCACCGAAGACATTGCGGCACTCATCGTTGCTGATGATCTGCACATCGACGCAGTTGAGGTATTCGTGTACGCCGCTGTTTTCCGAGATGCGTCCCCAGCCGGAGGCAACAGCCCACCATCCATTGTAGCTATTGTAGCGATCGTTGTAGCTGGGCAGCTCAACCTTGTTGACCAGAGACCAGAAGTCGACGTGGGGAGTGCGGATCAGGGCGATGTCGTTGTTCAGTTGATCGTTGTAGTTGGGGTGACGGATCTGATCGTTGCCGCTGACCCAGTGGGTGTACTGAGCCTGGTGACGGAAGCTGGCGCCGTAGTAGATGGTCACACCGGAACCATCGTTAATGCAATGAGCTGCAGTCAGTACCCAGGTGTTTCCAATGATGGAACCACCACACCACCAGCCGCCGTTGAAGCTCAGGCCAACAATGTAGGGCACCTTGCCCTCGTAGGCTGGGTAACCGTTGGTGATGCGACCCTCAATGCTGCCTTTGACGGGCATGTCCATTACGCGCACGGGCTTGTTGGTGGGCAGAGCGTTGGCTGCGGCCACAGCCAATGTCAGGAATACGAACAGTTTCATTTTCGATGCGAAACTCATAGGTCTTTGCTGGCTTCCACAGTTTTTATAGCGGTTTTGCACATCGAATTGCACTGCAATCGCAGCTCATAAATTTCTTGTTCTTCTTTTGAAGCCCAGAGTAGCCGATAAGCAAACTTGCGAGATATTTCAATGTTCATAAATGGGTAATTATCCTACTTTATCATCATAATAAAAAGTTTCTTTCATTTAGCCGGATGCAAATAAATCATTATTCTACTAAGAATTATGAAAGAGGAACTGAGTGAAGTGAATTTATAACTTATACGTGACTTTATTGTTGTTTACTTCAGTTATTTATTTATTAAGTATTGAAAATTCGAGGTCTGTCCGAAAAGTATCCGACCTGCAATTATTTCTCGGTGCCAGCATTAGTCTTGAAATTTCCCAAACTGTAGATTTTGGTAGATTTAAAATCAGGTCGGATACTTTTCGAACAGACCTGGTATAACATATAACACTTTCTGAGAGCAGTAATTTATCAACTTCATATTGAATATATTCATTGTTAAGCCTTGCTCTATTTGTGTTTGCTCTCACAGTCTTTCACTTTGTACTTAAGATAGCGAGAGAAAGACGGTGAAGACCAGCAGACTCGGGCAGGGAGCCTAAACTGTACATTCTTATCAATGTTCTGGAAGTTTACAACTAATGAGTGGATTTTCAAGGGGATTTTTTAAGATCTCAATCTGTCAAACGCCGTCTTACAAGAAAATTTGTAAGTCACTGAGACGTCAGCGATATTAGGCACCTCAGGATTACTCTACCGTCGGGGTTCTGCGGGCATAAATCCACGATTCTCCACCGACTCTTAATCTCCCCTAGCTATTCAAGGCTCCACGGGCTGAGCTCTACGTTTCGCTCCCGACACCCACACCGACACTCTTAAGGCCGAGGTCGATCAAGTCGCAAGAGAGCGAGCTGCAGCCTTCGAATCGTCCATGAAGTCTGTCAACTCGTACTCACACCGACGAAAGCTCGTGGTCAGCCCGATAGCACGGCAAGGCTCAGCTCGTGCTGATCGCTCTCTCCGGATCTAGCATCTCTTAGTCTTTCTTATCTATTCTTAACTAATATACGACGGATAGCGCTGGCATCCTGCTGTTGTGGCGGCCTAATATCGCAACAGCCTCATCAGCAGCAAAAAAGCTGACAAACGGAATGGTGTGGCAACTCTTACGCGATAGATCGATAAGGTTCAGCTGGCAATTCATCGTAAAGATAGAAAGAATAAGCCTTTCTCTGTTGATGGACAATTCTACTCGGCCACAAGTGTATCACATATAATATATAAACTTATTGCATCTTTTTAATCCCAGTATCTCAATAAAGTTAAATGGCAACTAAACATCGCCATACTGTCTACCGCTATCTAGCGGCTATTGTGACCGGGCTAAAAAAAGCCCGCGTCACACGTGTATTAACTGATTACAGGGCAAACATTCGTAAACTTTCCTACATACTTCTCGAATTCAATCAGAAAAGATTAAAAACAAAAACTTGTGTTTCTTTGTCTGCAAAAAATTGTTTTTTTTTTATTTATGGTTGGTACTCCATTTAGTAGGAGATTCCAGTGTTGTCACGGATCCAGTCCAGGTAGCCAGTGACACGAGTGAAACCGGCAGGCTGGCCAGCGGTACAGCCGTCCCAGTGGCCGAAGGAAGTGATTCCCACAATTTTGTTGCCGTCGTGTGTGACCAGAGGGCCGCCAGAATCGCCATAGCAGGTAGACTTGCTGCCAGAGGTGCTGATGCAGATGGTGTTGTCGATGACGAAGCCACCGAAGACATTGCGGCACTCATCGTTGCTGATAATCTGCACATCGACGCAGTTGAGGTAGTCGGGCATGCCACTGTTGTCCGATGTAAGTCCCCAGCCGGAGGCAACAGCCCACCAGCCGCTATAGCTGTTGTAGCGATCGTTGTAGCTGGGCAGCTCAACCTTGTTGACCAGAGACCAGAAGTCGACGTGGGGAGTGCGGATCAGGGCGATGTCGTTGTTCAGTTGATCGTTGTAGTTGGGGTGACGGATCTGATCGTTGCCGCTGACCCAGTGGGTGTACTGAGCCTGGTGACGGAAGCTGGCGCCGTAGTGGATGGTCACACCGGAACCATCGTTAATGCAATGAGCTGCAGTCAGTACCCAGGTGTTTCCAATGATGGAGCCACCACACCACCAGCCGCCGTCGAAGCTCAGGCCAACAATGTAGGGCACCTTGCCCTCGTAGGCTGGGTAACCGTTGGTGATGCGACCCTCAATGCTGCCTTTGACGGGCATGTCCATTACGCGCACGGGCTTGTTGGTGGGCAGAGCGGTGGCTGCGGCCACAACCAATGTCAGGAATACGAACAGTTTCATTTTCGATGCTAAACTCATAGGTCTTTGCTGGCTTTCACAGTTTTTATAGCGGTTTTGCACATCGAATTGCACTGCAATCGCAGCTCATAAATTTCTTGTTCTTCTTTTGAAGCCCAGAGTAGCCGATAAGCAAACTTGCGAGATATTTCAATGTTCATAAATGGGTAATTATCCTACTTTATCAACATAATAAACCAAAAAATATGGCAAACATTGAGGACTGCTGAAGGTTTTTTTTTAACCGGATGCAAATAAATCATTCGTCTACTTAGAATTATAAAAGAGGAACTGAATGAAGTGAATTTATACTTAATTTATACGTTACTTTTACTTCATATTTTTATTTATTTAGTGGTGTATAAAGAAAAAAAGAGCGAGAGTAATATAAAGAGCATTCTGCGAGTAGTAGTTATGAATTATATATATTATGTGTTCATTTTTATACCATTTACCCATTGAAAATGGGTAAAAAACGGTATATTAACTTTGTGCAAATGTATGTAACAGGCAGAAGGAGGCGTGGCAGATCATACAAAGTATATATATTCTTGATCAGCATCAATAGCCGAGTCGATTTGGTCATGTCCGTCTGTCTGTCCGTCTGTCAGTCCGTCCGTCTGTCCGTCTGTATGAACGCACAGATCTCAGCTATTAAAAAAGCTAGAGACACCAGACTTGGTGGGAGTGTGCGTGTATTGAATACGCAGATCGAGTTTATTTCAAACTTTATATGCCACGCCCACCGCCTCCGCAAATCGATAAATGCGTTTTTCGATTTTTTGCAAATAATTCAATAACGAAAAAAGATAAACGCACCAAATTTGGTAGGAGGGTGTCTTGCAATATTATGCAGAAGTTAGATCTTATACTTTTGGATGCCACGCCCACCGCCTCTAAAAAACACATTTTTATAGTTTAAAAGAACACTAGAAAAGCTAGAAGCACCAAATTTGGAATTAAGGTGCCTGGTAATATTACGCAGAATGTGGATTTTCAAATTTTGGATGCCACGCCCACCGCCTCCAAAAATCGATTTTGTAAATCGGTAAATTAAACTATAGGAAATGTTATGTTGTAATGTTACCAGAGATCTTAATACCAAATTTGGTGCTTTTAGCTTTTCTAGTGTCCTTATAATTCAAAAATTCGGTTTATAATTTTATATTTATCCAACTTCTGCATAATGTTGCAAGACACACCCTCCCTTGATGATTTTATCTCTTATTGTTATTGAATTGTTTGCAAAAAATCGAAAAACATATTTATCGATCTACGGAGGTGGTGGGCGTACAGTTTTAATTGTGTTTTGAATGCACGCACAATCCTACCAAGCCTGGTGTCTTTACCTTTTTTAATAGTTGAGATCTGTGTGTTCATACAGACGGACAGACGGACAAGCAGACATGGCCAAATCATTTGACTATTGATGCTGTAAGAATATATATAATTTGTATGGTCTGCCACGCCTCCTTCTGCCTGTTACCCATTTGCTAAATGTAAATATAAAAATACTTGAGCCTTTTTGTTTGAAAATAATTTTTTTTTATATTTATGTTTGGCACTCCCTTTAGTAGGAGATTCCAGTGTTGTCACGGATCCAGTCCAGGTAGCCAGTGACACGAGTGAAACCGGCAGGATAGCCAGCAGCGCAGCCGGCACCGTGGCCGAATGAAGTGATTCCCACAATTTTGTTGCCGTCGTGTGTGACCAGAGGGCCGCCAGAGTCACCGCCGCAGGTAGATTTGCCGCCAGAGGTGCTGATGCAGATGGTGTTGTCGATGACGTAACCACCACCGAAGACATTGCGGCACTCATCGTTGCTGATGATCTGCACATCGATGCAGTTGAGGTAGTTGTGCATGCCACTGTTATCGGCGGTAGCTCCCCAGCCGGAGGCAACAGCCCACCAGCCGTTGTAGCTGTTGTAGCGATCGTTGTAGCTGGGCAGCTCAACCTTGTTGACCAGAGACCAGAAGTCGACGTGGGGAGTGCGGATCAGGGCGATATCGTTGTTCAGCTGACTATTGTAGTCGTGGTGACGGATCTGATCGTTGCCGCTGACCCAGTGGGTGTACTGAGCCTCGTGGCGGAAGCTGGCGCCGTAGTAGATGGTCACACCGGAACCATCGTTGATGCAATGACCTGCAGTCAGCACCCAGGTGTTTCCAATGATGGAGCCACCGCACCACCAGCCGCCGTCGAAGCTCAGGCCGACAATGTATGGGATTTTACCCTCATAGGCTGGGTAACCGTTGGTGATGCGACCCTCAATGGGCTTTGGCATGTGCATCACCGGGACAGCCTTGTTCTGGCCTGTGGGCAGAGCGGTGGCTGCGGCCACAGCCAGTGTCAGGAATACGAACAGTTTCATTTTCGATGTGAAACTCATGAATTTTCGCATTTCTGCATTGTTTTTATAGATTCCTTGCAATTCGAAGGCTTATCGATGACCACTTGAAGTCTCTTCTTTGCAATCGCAGCTCATAAATTTTCTCGTAACTTTTTCGTTCGCTAAGCCTAGTCTGGCCGATAAGCAAAACTTTGGAGGTGGTCTACTGCAGAGAATATATTACTCAGATTCGTTACTAGTGGATTGTGCGCAGTAAGATAACACCTGTACACCCCGTAGAAAAACTATAAATATTCTTCTTCTCTGTGGGTCTTCTTCTTTTGTTTAGGGCCGGATGCGAATATCAGGGTCGAGCAGGTTTTGGCAGCATATCAAAATAGATGCAAATCTAGTGGTATCTTATCATGAGCATGTTCTACCTACCAATTTCGTATAAGTGTTATCTTGTTAAATAAATTAAAGCCTTTCCAAATTATCAGAACAAGTGCCACACGTTATTTTGAATGATAACGCCTCGATTTGCAGATTCATGTTTTCAAAATCGCGTCACTCAAACAGAAAATAAATAAATTTAGCATTCATGTTTGAAAAGTCTTATTGGACTTTATTTTTAGTATGTTGATTATTTGTTTGTACAATTTAAATATATGATCGCATCGAAAGCTAGTGATCAAAAGGAAGTCATAAATTTTGATAAGGACATGAGATGGCGAATTGCTTGAATTTGGTTTACGTTTTACTATTGTAGAAGATTCGCGAATGCTTCATTCATGTTTTTTTCTGGTCTTAAAGTAGAAACTATTTTTAGCTAGTTGAAAATTTTTGTTGCACAGCCGACTAAAAAGTACTCTATATGAATTCATCCCAAGTGTAAGATACACTTCGTTTTCTCTCTCACTCTCGTTTATATGATCTCGTGGGAAAGGGAATACTTCTTAGATGTGACACATTTTAAAATCAATCATTTTATTATGAAAACTACCAGACAATATAAAATTAAATTTGTCTGTACTTATTTAAACGTTCTTAATCAGTTTGTGCTAGTATATACTATATCAGTTCAGGTGCAATGCACTTTTAGTTATCTACAATATATTTAATTACTCGGCCACTTGAAGAAATTGGAGTATTAATATACTTGAGTTTTTATATATTATTTAACAGCTTAGCAACTGAATGAAAGTAGCATGTTTACTATACTCAAAGTATCTATGAAAACCATTGACAACTTTCGTATAAAGTGTTTTGAGTGTCTCTCAGAAGAAATACATTAATTAATTAAGCACATTTGTATTTAAGTTAATGTTGACTATCAACTAAACAGTTTTTTAATTAATAATACAAGATAAACAATCATTTGCATACTACAACATTGTGTGGTGTTATGAGTCTAAAGAGTTGTAGATTCTTATCGGGCTCACGACGTGTATATGTCATAAATTTGACTGGCGTATTCACTTTCGATACTAACTTTATTGCTTCAAACCTCTGAAAATATATTAAATGCACTTGTTCATTCTTAAGCTGATACTAAACACGATTGCCTATCAGATTTTATACTTTCTTTCGAAACAAGAATAATTTATGGCAGGATTGTGACTCCATTCACGTAGAGATAATGCCTGCAGAAGTTCCTGATTAAATTTGGTATAAAAGCAGCAGGGTGGGAATCGGGTAACAAGTTCTACCTGAAATATGAAGGTGTTCATAACCATTTTGGCTCTGGCTATTGCCTCCGCTGCGGCGGTCGAGGAGGTGGTCCACCCCAAGGACCTCTCCAAGGTCAGCAAGATCAGCAGCCGTATTACCAACGGCTACCCAGCCTACGAGGGCAAGGCCCCCTACACCGTCGGTCTGGGCTTCAGCGGCGGCTGGTGGTGCGGTGGTTCCATCATCTCCAACACCTGGGTGCTCACCGCCGAGCACTGCACAGGCAGCGCTGACTCCGTCACCGTCTACTTCGGAGCTACGTGGCGCACCAACGCCCAGTACACCCACTGGGTCAGCCGCAACGACTTCATCAACCACAACTCGGCCGATATCGCTCTGATCCGCATCCCCCACGTCGACTTCTGGAGCATGGTCAACAAGGTTGAGCTGCCCAGCTACAACGACCGCTACAACGACTACAACGGATGGTGGGCTGTTGCCTGCGGCTGGGGCGGCACCTACGACGGCAGCCCACTGCCCGACTGGCTGCAGTGCGTCGACTTGCAGGTCATGCACAACTCTGAGTGCGCCAACACCTACGGCACCGGCTTGATCCAGGACAACATCATCTGTGTGAGGACTCCCGATGGCAAGTCCACCTGCGGCGGTGACTCTGGTGGCCCACTGGTCTCCCACGACGGCAACAAACTTATCGGTGTCACCAACTGGGTGTCGGCTGCCGGTTGCCAGTCTGGTCATCCCTCTGGCTTCCAGCGTGTCACCTACCACTTGGACTGGATCCGTGACCACACCGGAATCGCCTACTACTAAACTCGACCAATAGTTATGAACTGAATAAAGCATATAAAACGAAAGGAATTTATTCCGTTTACAATTTCCTAATTAAGATCGGGGTCTCTGAAAATAGAGAATATATCCTATTACTTGCAGCTTCAGCAAGTTAAAACTGTTATCCTGAATTCGTATAGTAATAGTTTTGCCAAAAACCAATCCAATGTTACTCAAAATCTTATTGATCATGTAATCGACTCTGATTTTTCGATTTTCCCATTCCATTTTCGTTTCAAAAACTGCTTAATCCACCCATTAAAAATGGGAAAAATGTTAAATTGGCTTTGTGGATGCATGTAACAAGCAGAAGGAGTCCAGGCAGATAATTTAGATTATATATTCTTGATCAGCGGCAATAGCCAGTCGAATTGAGCATTTTGTTCGCCTGTGCGAACACACAAAACTTAGTTATTATCAATATTTCAAAAAGGAAATTTTTGGAAACAAGTTAAAGCCTGATCGGAGTATATATACAAAAGATATATGACCATACAACAGTTAAGCGGCGCGATGCATAGCGTTGTTGTTAACTTTATTTACAGAATATTTAATATTTTGAATAAAAATGTAATGCCCAAAGTGCGTGGATGCAAAACGTTGTCGACTTTTAACCTTCGTTCTTTTGCTTGAAGTTCTTAAAACAAAGTTCTTCTTCTTGTCTATAGTCTAGGGTCTAGAATACGCCCAAAAATACAACTTGTTGCTTTTCGTTTTATATGCTTTATTCAGTTCATAACCATTGGTCGAGTTTAGTAGTAGGCGATTCCGGTGTGGTCACGGATCCAGTCCAAGTGGTAGGTGACACGCTGGAAGCCAGAGGGATGACCAGACTGGCAACCGGCAGCCGACACCCAGTTGGTGACACCAATAAGTTTGTTGCCGTCGTGGGAGACCAGTGGGCCACCAGAGTCACCGCCGCAGGTGGACTTGCCATCGGGAGTCCTCACACAGATGATGTTGTCCTGGATCAAGCCGGTGCCGTAGGTGTTGGCGCACTCGCTGTTGTGCATGACCTGCAAGTCGACGCACTGCAGCCAGTCGGGCAGTGGGCTGCCGTCGTAGGTGCCGCCCCAGCCGCAGGCAACAGCCCACCATCCGTTGTAGTCGTTGTAGCGGTCGTTGTAGCTGGGCAGCTCAACCTTGTTGACCATGCTCCAGAAGTCGACGTGGGGGATGCGGATCAGAGCGATATCGGCCGAGTTGTGGTTGATGAAGTCGTTGCGGCTGACCCAGTGGGTGTACTGGGCGTTGGTGCGCCACGTAGCTCCGAAGTAGACGGTGACGGAGTCAGCGCTGCCTGTGCAGTGCTCGGCGGTGAGCACCCAGGTGTTGGAGATGATGGAACCACCGCACCACCAGCCGCCGCTGAAGCCCAGACCGACGGTGTAGGGGGCCTTGCCCTCGTAGGCTGGGTAGCCGTTGGTAATACGGCTGCTGATCTTGCTGACCTTGGAGAGATCCTTGGGGTGGACCACCTCCTCGACCGCCGCAGCGGAGGCAATAGCCAGAGCCAAAATAGTTATGAACACCTTCATGCTGTGTGAACAACTTGAGCGCTTTTGCGGTCTTATACGATATTTTATACCTGCGTTGGGTGGTAGGAGCTGTGTTTATGATTGTCCGATCTGACGCTGAAGAGGCACATAAATATTCTGTGAGGTCCATAAAACTTTCACAGATAATGGTGATTTAGGCAACCATTCAAGTGTTGTGTACCGTACTGTTTTGAAAACATCATTAACTGATCATTCCGAGTGTCACTTTTGATTACAGACTAAGAACTGATTAAATATCATGAGTGTGTTTTGAAGAACGTGTAATTGTAGTTATATTATATATTATTTTGAAAGCTTATTATTTTTAGTTTATATGCAATTTTATTTTAATTTCTAAGTAACCAAAATCAGCTATGAAAGAAGTCTGTGTGCATGGCAGGGTATATTTCAGTCAGTTGTATGTATCGCAGGTGTTGCCATATCTTTTAGCTGCAATCAGTGATTGATTTAGATGTATTTGCAGTATACACCGAGGGGGTCGTTTTTACTTGATATCATCGGCATTTCCTTTTTCTAAAAATGTCGCATGGAGTATTTACAATGTGAGGAATTTGATAGCGAGGGAAATAAAAGCTCATCAGGATCCAGTCTCGCCCACCAGTTCTGCTAGAAGAATGAAACTGTTCGTTACGATCTTGGCTTTGGCCGTTGCTGTCGCCTCTGCGGCTCCACCTGTGGCTCATGAGTCGACAGTTCACCCCAAGGACTTGCCCAAAACGAGCAGAGTGGAGGGAAGAATTACGAATGGTTTCCCAACCTATGAGGGCCATGCTCCCTGGACCGTTGGACTGAGTCTGGTGAAGAACGGTGGCTACACGTGGTGCGGTGGTTCCATCATTGGCAACACCTGGGTGATCACAGCCGAGCACTGCACCCGTGGCATTGACTATGTGACTGTCCACTTTGGCGCCACTCACCGCACCAATGCCCAGTTCACCCACTGGGTTGGTGCCCATGACGTTATCAATCATCCTTACGACGACATCGCTCTGATCCGCATTCCCTATGTGGACTTCTGGCACATGGTCAACAAGGTGGAGCTGCCCAGCTACAACGATCGCTACAATGACTACAACGGCTGGTGGTCGCTTGCCTGCGGCTGGGGAAAGATCTACGATGGCAGCGATCTGCCCGACTGGATGCAGTGCGTCGACTTGCAGGTCATGTCCAACTCCGAGTGCCAGCAGACTTATGGCGCGAGCACCGTCGGCGACAACATTCTCTGTGTGCGAACTCCCGAGGGAAAATCAACCTGCAGCGGTGATTCTGGCGGTCCTCTGGTCTCCCACGACGGCAAGAAACTGATCGGTGTCACCAACTGGGTGTCCTCGGCCGGCTGCCAGTCGGGTCATCCCTCTGGCTTCCAGCGTGTCACCTACCACTTGGACTGGATTCGCGACCTTACCGGCATTGCTTACTACTAAGCAGAGAAATGTGCATTTTGCTTCAATAATAAAAGAGAATAGAGAAAGTTTATCAAAATTAGTTTTGTTTTTTGTTTGGAAAATCATGTGTTCAATATTTATTCATATTCATTCAATATTATATATATAAGTGCATATTTTTATTATTAAACTCATTAAATTATTTATAGAGAAACTATCTATATCTTGGGCACCAAGGCATCATTATGAGATGACAGCTTTTGCAAGTGGTATGAAGATCAGTAAAAAATGTAGAGGGTGCTAGACTGCGGTTTCGACAGCTTGTTAAAGAAACACCTATAAGTTTGCTACATAATTTGCGTCTAAAGCCGAAAATTCAGATTCCCTGAGCGACCACTTTCCAAGAGCGAGAGAACCTGAGACTATGAGTTGTACTTTACTCAAAACTAGAAACGAAGAGTAGAATGATAATAGAAGGGTTCAGCGATATCGATAATAGACCAAGCACAGATAATAAAAGTAAAGCAAATTGGGAGAGCGAAAAACATCAACGGGGGGAATTGATATCAAAGTCTGGTCAAGTTAATTTATTGGTCCTTAGTTGCTTTCTTGCTGAAACTTGAAAGTCGTTGACGATTGCTTATCAATGTTTTTCGCTAAAGTTGTTGATAATATAAACTATTTATTAGCCATAGACACCTTTCCAATACTATTGCTTAAGCAAGCAAAACTGCTAATAATAGAAACCTGCCATCTTACACTTCTGATTCAAAGTCTGTAAAATTTGCACTCGGTTCACATGAATTGAATTTATTATTGATTTTAGTACTCGTTGTCACTGCCATTTCATTCACAAGTGTATCTAATCTTGGATCGGTCAAGTTGTACTCAACAATCTACACAGATTTACGATTCGGCTTGCCGGCTGTAAAGATAGCATAAATAATTTATTTCAATTTAGCGATAATTTGAATAGAGCTCTCCCTTCGAAACGTATAAATGCGCGCTATCCCTGAATGTTGTACAAGTTGTATCTGCAACATGAAGGTATTCATTACATTCCTGGCTCTGGCTGTAGCCGCCGCTTCGGCTGCCCCCTCCAACGGCATGATCCACCCCAAGGATCTGCCCAAGTCCGACAAGATCGAGGGTCGCATCACCAACGGCTACCCAGCCTACGAGGGCAAGGCTCCCTACACCGTTGGTCTGGGCTTCAGCGGCAACGGCGGCGGCTGGTGGTGCGGTGGTTCCATCATTGGCAACACCTGGGTGCTCACCGCCGAGCACTGCTCCGGCAGCGCCGAGTCTGTGACCGTCTACTTCGGTGCCACGTGGCGCACCAACGCCCAGTACACCCACTGGGTCAGCCGCAACGACTTCATCAACCACAACTCGGCCGATATCGCTCTGATCCGCATCCCCCACGTCGACTTCTGGAGCATGGTCAACAAGGTTGAGCTGCCCAGCTACAACGATCGCTACAACGACTATACTAACCAATGGGCTGTTGCCTGCGGCTGGGGCGGCACCTATCAAGGCAGCCCACTGCCCGACTGGCTGCAGTGCGTCGACCTGCAGATCATCAGCAACAGCGAGTGCGCTAACTACTACGGCACTGGCTTGATCCAGGACAAGATCATCTGCGTGCGCGTTACCGACGGCAAGTCCACCTGCCAGGGTGACTCTGGTGGCCCTCTGGTCTCCCACGACGGCAACCGTCTGGTCGGTGTCACCAACTTCGTTCCTGCTGCTGGTTGCGCGTCTGGTGGCCCATCTGGCTTTGCCCGTGTCACCTACCACTTGGACTGGATCCGTGACAACACTGGCATCTCCTACTAAGCGAAGCATTTAAAAAAATAAAAGAGTTTTATAAAAAATAAATTGCAGTCTTATTAATCTTGTCAAATCAATAGGCACTTTTGAAAATGATATTAAGGTCAAAACAAGTAATATTTATTTATTTTAATTAATTAATAATATTTATATCGAAGATTTAGATTGATTTGGTTTGCACCCCTGAATACATATAAACTGTGTTATATGCTTGCATGCTTGATATATCCAGCTATAATGGACTTTTCAGAGATTCGAAAGTTATATATTCCGTTTTAACTAGAACTACAGACACTAAATTTGGTAAAGAGAAGGTATTCCTTTTCAATTGCAACTACAGATACTCAATTGAGCTAGCAGCTTGGTTCACTCCCGTAAAATGCAGATGTAATCTTGAGGTTCATATCTTCAATTAAACTTTTTCAGTGAAAACAAGTGAAGAAAGCTACAGTCGAGTGCACTCGACAGTAAGATACCATTTACCTTTCGCTGTTAAAAACTAATTCTTAATATTAATTACTTTTATTCGGCGAATAACAACGCATCGCATATTTTCGAGGACAAATTCACATGCATTGACGCTAATGGCATATGCCGACTGCACACTGACTACACGACGACTGTGCGTGCGCAGTCGGCGTCGGCGTCGGCGTCGGGCCTCTACTGCTGTGAGCGAAACTTCTCGTGCCTATAACTTCTGTGTTTATTGTCCGATCGGATTTAAATTTATAGGGTTGGTAGATATTATTATTATCTACAATAATACCTAAAAAAAATTTCGGAAACTTTTCTACTTTTCCTATAATTTGATTTACCGATTTACAAAATCGATTTTTGGGGGCGGTAGGCGTGGCATCCAAAAGTTGAAATTCCGCATTCTCCGTAATGTTACCAGGCACCTTACTTCCAAATTTGGTACTTCTAGCTTTTCTAGTGTTCTTTTAAACTATAAAAATGTGTTTTTTAGAGGCGGTGGGCGTGGCATCCAAAAGTCTAAAATCCAACTTCTGCATAATGTTGCAAGACAACCCCCTACCAAATTTGGTGCGTTTATCTCTTTTCGTTATTGAATTATTTGGAAAAAATCGAAATACGCATTTATCAATTTGCGGAGGCGGTGGGCGTGGCACATCAAGTTTGAAATAAACTTCTTGTGTGTATTGAATACACGCACACTCCCACCAAGTCTGGTGCCTCTAGCTCTTTTAATAGCTGAGATATGTGTGTTCATACAGACGGACAGACGGACAGACAGACGGACATGACCAAATCGACTCGGCTATTGATGCTGATCAAGAATATATATACTTTGTATGGTCTGCCACGCCTCCTTCTGCCTGTTACATACATTTGCACAAAGTTAATATACCATTTTTTACCCATTTTCAATGGGTAAATGGTATAAAAACAAAAGATAGAAAAATAATATGTACGATATGAGTTCTTAATAATAATGATATAATAATATAATGAAAGTTATAATTTATTTCGGTAGAATACATAATAGTTACTTCAAAACGTACTTTCCTTAGCTCGAAGTAATGATGACGACAGAGAGTTCGCTCAATATCATTCTCATTTCAGCTTCTGGCTTCCTTATTTATTGCTTATTCAACATGTTTTTTACGAAAAAATAGAGAAGTTATAATAAAAAGAATTTTGCAATTAAAAATTAATTTTTAATACTAGAAAGTTATATTTAACAAATTCACAACATCGTGTTGCATTGCTCATTTTCTCTTAATTGTTGATCTCACACGCATTGACACATAGAGTCATGTTTTACACGTACATGCCTATCTCACACTTACAGACAAATGCCAGCATTAACGCCGACCTTCTGCTGCGTCTCTGCTGCTTTTGTATGGCAAACTACCTGGCCTACAACTTTTGTGAGCGTTGTGTGATTGCGCTGCAATTTGCAGCAACTATTAAATATATTGTCAGATATTGGGCCAACATTCTAGCTATTATACTAAGTTTATTAATTTTTGGAGACGATAAGCATGGCATTCGAAGTTTGGAATATAATTTATCTGTGAATGATATTCACAAATCATCGTACAAAATTTTGTGCTTCTAGCTCTTCTAATAGCTCAGTTCTATGTGTTCACATATAATAATGATGTTGGTCAAAATGATAAATAGTTCGCTCATTGTCATTCACATTTCATTCACAAGTGTATCTAATCTTAGGTCGGTCAAGTTGTACTCTACAATCTATACCGATTTACGACTTGTATTCGTCTTGTAGGTTGTAAAGATAACGTAAATAAATTATATTCAATTTAGCGATAATTTGAATAGAGCTGTCCCTTCGAAGCGTATAAAAACGGCTTGTTCGCCATACTGTTTCACAAGTTGTATCTGCAACATGAAGGTATTCATTACATTCCTGGCTCTGGCTGTAGCCGCCGCTTCGGCTGCCCCCTCCAACGGCATGATCCACCCCAAGGATCTGCCCAAGTCCGCCAAGATCGAGGGTCGCATCACCAACGGTTACCCCGCCTACGAGGGCAAGGCTCCCTACACCGTTGGTCTGGGCTTCAGCGGCAACGGCGGCGGCTGGTGGTGCGGTGGTTCCATCATTGGCAACACCTGGGTGCTCACCGCCGAGCACTGCTCCGGCAGCGCCGAGTCTGTGACCGTCTACTTCGGTGCCACGTGGCGCACCAACGCCCAGTACACCCACTGGGTCAGCCGCAACGACTTCATCAACCACAACTCGGCTGATATCGCTCTGATCCGCATCCCCCACGTCGACTTCTGGAGCATGGTCAACAAGGTTGAGCTGCCCAGCTACAACGATCGCTACAACGACTACACCAACCAATGGGCTGTTGCCTGCGGCTGGGGCGGCACCTACGACGGCAGCCCACTGCCCGACTGGCTGCAGTGCGTCGACCTGCAGATCATCAGCAACAGCGAGTGCGCCAACTACTACGGCACTGGCCTGATCCAGGACAAGATCATCTGCGTGCGCGTTACCGACGGCAAGTCCACCTGCCAGGGTGACTCTGGTGGCCCTCTGGTCTCCCACGACGGCAACCGTCTGGTCGGTGTCACCAACTTCGTTCCTGCTGCTGGTTGCCAGTCTGGTGGCCCATCTGGCTTCGCCCGTGTCACCTACCACTTGGACTGGATCCGTGACAACACTGGCATCTCCTACTAAATATAATTTTTAATAAAATAAAAGAGCTTTACAAAAAATGGGTTACAGTTTTATTTATATCGTCAAATCAATAGACACTCCTGAAAATTTTCTTAAGACCAAAGCAAGTATTCTTTAAAGGTAATATCTGCCTTTATTTTCATGCAGTTCGGTTTAGCGTTGTAGTTAAATACTTTTTATACAATTAACCCACTGTTAATGCGTAAAAAACCGTATACTATATCCGCGTGACAATCATACAAAGTAAATATGTTCTTAATCAGCATCAATAGCCGAGTCGATTTTGTCATGTCCGTCTGTCTGTCCGTCTATCCGCCTGTACGATCACACAGATTACAGCCACGTCCGCAAATCGAAAAAGGCGTTTGTCGTTTTATTGCAAATAACTCAATTGTGATTAGAGCTAAAAGCATCAATTTCGGTACGAGGTTTACTTGTAACATTTTGCGGAAGTTGGACTTTCAACATTTGGATGCCACACCCACCGCCCCTATAAAACGAGATTTTTAAATTATAAGAAAAGTAGAAAAGCTAGAATCACAACGAACACCACTACGATGGGCGTGGCATTCAAAGTTTGAAATACAGTTTATACCTATGTGTATGGTATTCACAAACCTTCAAATCAAATTTGGTGTTTGTAGGCCTTGAAATAGCTGAGTTCTGCATTTTCATACACACGTTCTATTCGTGGCAAAGAGTTTGCTTATTGCAGAGCTCGCAAATAACTGTCGACCGTTTTTCTTCTTGCGCTCTCGTTGCGAGCAAAACCGAAAAAGTTCATACTCTCTCGCTTTGAGCAAGAGGCGCTTTGAGCGCTTTTCATTAAGCTCTTTGTATGTCGCACTGTCAATGAGCAGTGCGTAAAGAGCGGAACAAGAAACGCACACACAATGATAGTCAGTAACAGACCGATTGACCGAAAAACTCAACGCAAACGGTCTTTACAAGAATTGGTACTCTTTTTGATTCAAGTCTCTTCCCATTTTACACAACAAATATTTTACAACTTCTTCTTGACAATGAGATACTGTCGACAGTTATTGGTAAGCACTGGCTCATTGTCATTCACATTTCATAATATCTTTCATAATCTTTAGTTGATAACGTTATACTCTATAATCTACGCATGTTTACGACTTGTATCCGTCTTGCAGGTTGTAAAGATAAAAATAAATTATATTAAATATTGCGATAATTTTAATTGAGCTTTTCCTTCAAAGCGTATAAAAGCGTGCAATCCCTGAATGTTGTACAAGTTGTATCTGCAACATGAAGGTATTCATTACGTTTCTGGCTCTGGCTGTAGCCGCCGCTTCGGCTGCCCCCTCCAACGGCATGATCCACCCCAAGGATCGGCCCAAGTCCGACAAGATCGAGGGTCGCATCACCAACGGCTACCCCGCCTACGAGGGCAAGGCTCCCTACACCGTCGGTCTGGGCTTCAGCGGCGGCTGGTGGTGCGGTGGTTCTATCATTGGCAACACCTGGGTGCTCACCGCCGAGCACTGCACAGGCAGCGCTGACTCCGTCACCGTCTACTTCGGAGCTACGTGGCGCACCAACGCCCAGTACACCCACTGGGTCAGCCGCAACGACTTCATCAACCACAACTCGGCCGATATCGCTCTGATCCGCATCCCCCACGTCGACTTCTGGAGCATGGTCAACAAGGTTGAGCTGCCCAGCTACAACGATCGCTACAACGACTACACCAACCAATGGGCTGTTGCCTGCGGCTGGGGCGGCACCTACGACGGCAGCCCACTGCCCGACTGGCTGCAGTGCGTCGACCTGCAGATCATCAGCAACAGCGAGTGCGCTAACTACTACGGCACTGGCCTGATCCAGGACAAGATCATCTGCGTGCGCGTTACCGACGGCAAGTCCACCTGCCAGGGTGACTCTGGTGGCCCTCTGGTCTCCCACGACGGCAACCGTCTGGTCGGTGTTACCAATTTTGGTCCTGCTGCTGGTTGCCAGTCTGGTGGCCCAGCTGGATTCGCTCGTGTTACCTACCACTTGGACTGGATCCGTGACAACACTGGCATCTCCTACTAAATATAATTTTTAAGTAAATAAAAGAGCTTTATAAAAAATTCGTACAAATGTATTATGTGGGGATGTTGTCATGGTCCGCTAGTTTTTTTTCGGTGGTTTTAGAGAAATTCACTTGGAAATTCTTTCCATTCCATTTATTAGTTGAGTTAAATTGAACTTACATTTATAGACATTGTTCTGTAAATATTATAAGTTTTAGACACTCAAAATAAATTATTTTGCGTGGTTTTTTTTTCGAAAAAAATATTTAAAATTTTAAAATTTATTGCAAATAAGAATTAAATTGTTTTTATTAATTCAACAAATTAGAATATGTGGTATACATTATATATTCTTATTCATTAGCTATAGCCGAATCGATTTGGATATGTCCTTATATCTGTCCATATTTTTGTATGGAAACGCATTACTCAGTTATTGGAAGAGCAAGAGATACCAAATTTATAGAAAAAGTCAGACACTGATGGTATGTCGTTAGGTCTATGTATTTCTCTGACTTCACGCCTAAGTAAGATTTAAATTGATTTGAACATCTATTGCTTATCAACAGTCTTACTTAGGTAGATTCTTTCTACATAGGGATTAATGATTGATTAATTTTATTAATGATTGTTTATTTTTTAATTGTTTTTCAGTGCTACCAATTCTGATAATTTTTCAGCTTATTAATGTTTTAATTAAACATAATATTAATTTCAAATTATCGAACGGAAGAGAATGCCTGGGAAGTGGGTCAAGATAATTTTTAATTAACGACAAAAAATTAAATCGGTTAATGAAAACATTATTTATAATTATAGTGTAGTAATGCTATCGGCAATATTAATCTAATCTTGAGTTGCGAACAATGCACTTCCTGCACAAATAATCTCTGATATTTTATAGCGGAAAAGAAGCTGTCGACAGATACCTACATGCCCAGTGATCGTGTGTTCGTGAGTGTGCAATAAAAGCCTTATCAGGCTTATCAGTGGCATAAATCATTGTTAAGCTTTACAGCTTTACCCGAAAAAAAAGGTATATAAGTTGAGACCAAGGCGAGAAAATATTGACAAGTTTTCGCATCTGGTCAGCATGAAGGTGTTTGTGGCTTTACTCGCCGTGTTGGCAACGGCAGCAGCTTTGGAGGATCCAGTCTACTGGAAGGATGTGCCCGTGGGTAAATCGATTGAGGGACGCATTACCAATGGATACCCCGCATACGAGGGCAAAGTTCCCTACATTGTCGGCTTGGAACTCGTCGGCGGTGGCAACTGGTGCGGTGGCTCGATCATTGGCAACACCTGGGTTATGACTGCCAAGCACTGTACCCAGGGAGCCAGCGGTGTGACCATTCACTACGGCGCCGTATGGCGTCTCCAGGGTCAGTTCACCCACTGGGTTAGCAGCGGCAACTTCATCGAACATGGATCGGCCGATATCACTCTGATTCGTACACCTCATGTGGACTTCTGGTCGTTGGTCGATCGCGTGCGTCTGCCAAGTCTCAATGACAACAACAACTATGAGGGTTACTGGGGTCTGGTTTCCGGCTGGGGCAGGACATCCGACGACTCTGGTGTGACCGACTATCTGAACTGTGTCGATGTGCAGATCGGTTCGAACTCCGTGTGCGAGAACCACTACTCGAACTTCAACGCGGAACTGATTTGCATTCCCACGCCCGAGCAGAAGGGCACCTGCGGCGGTGACTCCGGTGGTCCTCTGGTGCTGCACGACCAGAACATTCAGGTGGGCATTGTGTCCTTTGGCTCCTCTGCCGGCTGCCTGTCCGGCGCGCCCAAGGGTATGGTGCGTGTCACGAGCTACCTGTACTGGATTCGTGACGTCACTGGTATCTCTTACTAGACGCAGTGACAAATCTTGCAGCAAATAAAGATAATAGAAACAAATAATTGTGCTCTCGTTTAGAATTTATAAGTCGACAAGGATTGCTTGAGATTTCAGTAGTTTAACTGGTCAATTGGTTTCACTCAAGCCATTGAGACTAAAGAGACTATCTATCTTTAGTTTTTGTAGCATACTTTTCTGCATGCAACTTGATGAGAGAAAAGCCTTAGCTAGAGAAAGCTTTAGCTATGGTTTTCATAACAGAAGATTCTTATCAGATAACCTGATAGTACTGCGATTGTAATGCTAAAATGACTGCGCTTTTAAATTTGAACGAGAATAGAAATAACATTGTTTATAATCATTATTAATGTCTACAAATTTTTATTATGTTGATGTAAATATATATATATATATATAGTTTTCAGCTTTGCCGATTTTTGTTGTGAAAAAAGCTACTTTTTTTCCGTATTCTCCTGATTTGGCTCCGTGTGACTTTTGGCTATTCCCAAAACGCGTTTCAAGTCGATTGAAGAGATAAAAGAAAAATTAACGAGGGCGCTCATGGCTATACCGGAAAGGGACTATTTGGCCTGTTTCGAGGATTTGAAAAAACGTTGGCATAAGTGTATTTCATCGGGAAGAGATTACTTTGAAGGGGATTGATTTAGGAGAATAAATAAAGAATTTCGACATTACAAAAATATTCACCTTACTTTTTGCCCACAGTAGTATCCTACATTTTCTTGATTTGTTTGAGCTACTCTAATTCAATTAATATACATCGTATTCAAAAATCCTTTTGCACAAATATTTTACATATATGGTATGTAGCTTTAATGTTTTTTTTGAAATTAAAAATTTGAATTTTAAAAGAAAAATTATTTTTAAATAATTATAAGAAAAATTATTAATTTGAATTGAATGCCAGTTGATAAATGGAAAGCTCTTGGTTATGTTATTTTTCAATTTTGCATTTTATTAGAATTTTTTAAGAATTTCGTTGGAAGTGCATTTAGTAGGAAATTCCGGTCTTGGAGCTGATCCAGCTCAGGTAGCTGGTCACACGGGTGAAGCCAGCCGGGGCACCAGACTGGCAGCCGGCGCTGGAGACGAACGAGGTGACACCAATCAGGCGGCTGTTGCTGCTCAGGACCAATGGGCCGCCAGAGTCGCCACTGCAGGTGGAGCTCTTGTTGGGCGTGGCAATGCAGATGACATTGCTGGAGGCAACAGTCGAGCCGTAGGTGGCCTGGCAGGTGGCAACGGAGATAACATCGAAGGTCTGGTACTGCAAGTTGTTGGTCACACCGGAAGCAGAGTCAGAGATCTTGCCCCAGCCGGAGGCGATGGCCTTCTGGCCGGCGTAGGTCGAGTACGAGCTGGCAATGGCGGGCAGCTGCACCTTGTTGATGTAGGTGGTGAAGCTGACGCTGGAGGTCTTGATCAGCGAAATATCGTTGGCAAGAGTGGCCGAGTTGTAGCTGGCGTGCTGCTGGAAGCTAGAGCTACCAATGGTCAGCGTAAGCTTGGCGCTGGTACGCACAGTGGCGCCATAGAAGATGGTCACGGAGGAAGCACTGCAAATGGGACATTATGGGTGACTGATCGTAACAGGCATAGGCTGATTGTCTCTCTTCTTACCCGCTGGTGCAGTGAGCAGCCGTCAGTACCCACTGGTTGCCAATGATGGAGCCACCGCACCACCAGCTGCCGCTGGAGCTGGTGAAGCTAAGTCCCACCTGGTAGGGGAACTGGCCCTCGGAGGCGGTCAGTCCGTTGGTGATACGACCCTGGATGGAGGCCGTAGCGGGCAGATCACGAGGATGCACAGGGGCACCCTGTGGCACGACGCCAGCGGAGACGCAGGCCAAAGCCAGAGCAAGAACTACGAGCACTTTCATGTTGTTCGTCTTACGAATGTGTTTTCGTGATCTCCAAAGCGGCTTATATACTCGAACCCCCGGCAGCTTATCAGTTAACAAAATACTTTTGTGTTTTTCCCACTCCCAGTTGAATTGATGATAATTGTGGGTTTTTCGTGTTCGCCCTTTCCCACAACTAAAGCAAATCGAATAGGCCAAAAAAATATACACTAAATCTGTCATTGTGCTTGCGATTAAATCAATTTGTTTAGATAAGGCTAGTGCTCTTAGCCAAGCGTGCGACGCTTTTGTGATAAGAACAGGTTTCTATATAGAATGATAATATTGAAATGTTTTGAGAAGTTTCCATTGAGAGAATTTACAATGAGGTTATCGCAATATTTATTTGACAGTATATGTTTATATATATTTATGCATACATATATATTCTCGTTCAATACAAGTTCCGCATTTGATTTAGGTTAGGTCCACCCTAATGTCATGCTTACGTGCGAAATGACAATCGAAATCGATCAATGAAATGAATTTGAAACCACAAATGATTGTCTTATCTGCTCCGATATGCCATACTTAACGCTATTTCTATAATTCGTGTACTTGTGAAATGAATCGCAGAGCTTGATTAAAAGAGGTAAATAAATGGCAAGTTTTATATAATATTCGCACTCTGATAATTGATTTAATTAAAGCGATTGATGAAAACCCTCGAATCGATTCGGGACTTAAGTTGGCAAAGCAGTACAAATACGGGTGAAGTTATTAAATTGATTTGCAGCGCGAAATTCGAAATACTTTCTACATTCCTCAGTTATTGCGAAGAAAGTGTGCGCAAATAATTTGGTTCTGGTGTATATCAAACTGAAACTTTTGGTACTACTGCCAATACTATTTCAATTATGCATATAGACTTAATATTTTGATAGATCTGTTGAAAGGTAAAACTATCATAGTTAGGAGACAATTATTTGCAATCTGTGGCATTCCTTTGATGTGCCTCAATTTATTTCAAAATTAACCATAATAACTGTAAGGATAACTATTAGGATAACTATAGGCAGGGTAAGCATAGCCAGCAGGGTATGCAGCAGTACCATAGGGCATCATATAAACTTGTGGGTATGGTGCAGCAACAGCCATTGCGAGTAGAGCGAAGAAGAAGGCCAATCCCTGAAGTTTAAGATAGCATTACTAGTTTGAATATAGGGTTAAAAACTATAGGATACTAACAAGTCCGTTCATATTGGTGTGCTTTTTGTTCAAAGAATTTTCTCCGCAATGTCTTCGAGTGGTTATTTCAATTTAGTTTTAGATTTGCAATATATATACAGCTCTACGCGTGAAGAAATTAATTATGGGTATATATTTTCTTCAAATTGATTGTACAAGGTTATTTATCAGAACTATGAAATATTTCTAACAAGGAGCGTTCGTTTTTGACTTCAAATTTTCAACGCTCATTTGAAATACAACACATTTACTATTTTTTTATAATAAATTATTATTTATAATTTTATTAAGAGCCTTGAGATAAGGTCACTTGAGAAATGCGTCTTGGGCATTCTTCTTATAGGCTACATGCGCAGATGTAGTGCTACAATTAATAATACTTGTGTTTTAGATATTTCCATATCTTGTTTTGATAGTCATTTTATTTAATCTTAGTCGAACAGTTTTGATTTTATGTTTTCCCCTCTTTAAGAACTAAAATGGCCCATAAACAAAAATCCTAAGTTTTTCAGTTTATTCGTTCAAGCTTTTCAAAGCAAATATAAAGCCATTTTAAAATTTTTTTGAAAATCAAGTCCATATTCCATCATTGGGCGGTCCTAGTAATATCAAAAGAGAATATATTAGGCAAACGAAAATAATTTAAACAATTCATTTTGCAATTTTACCAAAAGCCCTATCGTCTAGTATGGAATCGCCTAAGGCCAAAGCAATGAGAGCAAATATGACCAGAAACTGAAATTTTAAAAAAGAATATTTTATATATTCATACGAATAGGGGATTTCAGTAGTTACGTGTCTATGCATTGCGGCTGAAATTAGTTCTTGCTTTCCACGGAGTTGACAAGTGTCTGTACTCGATTGAATTGAAGATCGGCAACATATAGAGCTCGAAGTGTGAGGATTAGAATTTATTTGGTTCGCTTCAAACCGATTGTATACACCTACTTAAATTAGTTTTGAAATGGTGCTTGTCTAATCGTTAAACTTCCATTTCAACTTCAGCTCTGAAGCTTATTCTTACATTCAATTCGATATCATTACATAATTAAACCATTGAAAAGGGATATAGTTATATGCTAAGTATAATCTCTTATCCAAGTTACTAAAAAAATCAATTTTTTTTGCTCATTTCAGGGTACTTGCTGCAGAAATTAAATTTATGGCCATAAAACAATCAGAAAACGATAAAATATACGTTCTCTGCGGGATCTGATCATCGGTTGATTCTCAATGTAAGCTGACTGATTAATACACTTACATATATATATAAAAGATATCAATTAATTCGTATAAAAAATGCGATTAGAGAACTTACTAGTCGTTTCATTATAGTCTATGCTTAGTTGTTACAATTTTCATGATTTTGTTTGAGCTAAAAGTATATTTTATGTGTTTCAAATGTATTTAAAATAGTTTGATAATAGTGAAATAGTAGCACCCACATTAATTCTATAGCTTTGTACAATTCAAACATCAATTTTATATTTACTTTGGTTACACATGACTTCAATGGCTAAGTTTTATACCCTCAGCGACTAAAAAAAACCCACTGGTAGCATTTGATAATCATTTAATGTTGTTCAATGGAATGAACTTATGTTGACGGGATTTTAACAGTCGTATGCAGGTATTGTGTAGGAAATGGGCTGGCGAAAGTATTGAGGTGCTGCGTCGGCAACGCCAATGCAAATTACCGAAAAGATCGCCAAAAGCTGCAAAAGCAGATGAAAATTAAATTCAAATAATATTTAATTTGTTCGCAAATAAGTTTTAGCTACTTACGAGTCGATGCATTTTGTTGGAAGTTTACTTTAAGGTCTTCTTGTTACTGTTCCCCATCTTGCTCCAGAACTTATATATATATATATAAATAACTTCGAAGCGTGAAAAAGTCAATTTTCTAGATCAAATTGATGTTTTGCATAATTTGATATGCGATTTTTACTAATAATGGTGATTTGTCCGGGCCGACATAATAGGACTATAGGCTCTCTAAAAAATTTGAATAGAATACTCTAGGCTAATTTGCAATGCGGACAGACAGATTAATATACTTTCAGGCTTGCTGTATAGTTTTTGAAGCCTATTTTCTTTGGTAGCAAAGATACTATATGAGTTGAGAGTATTTTCGGTTATTGCAGTTTATTTATCGTGAAAGATTTGCGTAGTTCCATGGCATTTAGTAGGCGACGCCAGAGTTCTCCTTGATCCAGTCCAGGTAGCTGGTGACACGGGTGAAGCCAGCCGGGGCACCGGACTCACAGCCAGCGCTGGAGACGAACGAGGTGACACCAATCAGTTTCTTGTCGCTAACCAGGACCAATGGGCCGCCAGAGTCGCCGTTGCAGGTGGAGGTCTTGTTGGGCGTGGCAATACAGATGACACGGCTGGTGGCGATCAGGGATCCGTAGGTGGACTGGCAGGTGGCAACGGAGACAACATCGAAGGTCTCGTACTGCAGAGTGCTGGCCACAGAGGTGGCAGCATCAGAGGTCTTGCCCCAGCCGGAGGCAATGGCCTTCTGGCCGGCGTAGGTCGAGTACGAGCTGGCAATGCTGGGCAGCTCAACCTTGTTGATGGCGGAGGTGAAGGTGACAGCGGGAGTCTTGATCAGCGAGATATCGTTGGCCAGACGGATCGAGTTGTAGTTGGCGTGCTGCACAAAGTTGGAGCTGGCCACGGTCTGGGTGAGCTTGGCGCTGGTGCGAACGGTGGCGCCGTAGTAGATGGTCACAGCGGAGGCACTGTGGAATGACTTCGGCATTAGCTGCTGAACAATGGGCAATGTGTGGCAATCATTTACTTACCCGCTGGTGCAGTGAGCAGCAGTCAGCACCCACTGGTTGTCGATGATGGAGCCACCGCACCACCAGCTGCCGCTGGAGCTGGCAAAGCTAAGTCCCACCTGGTAGGGGAACTGGCCCTCGGAGGCGGTCAGGCCGTTGGTGATGCGACCATCAATGGAGACGGAAGCGGGCAGGAAACGGGGCTGGATTGGGCCACCCTGTGGCATGACGCCAGCAGAGACGGAGGCAATGGCCAGAGCAAGAACTACGAGCACTTTCATGTTGATCGTTTGCCGGAAAACGAATGATAGTCCAGCAGTGGTCACAGCGATCTTTTATACATGGTCAAGCCTGTTGCTGCTGCTTATCAGCAGCCAAAACGCGTCCACTCTTATCAATGAAAGCTCTAGGCTCTCCACAGTTTGGGAGATCAATGTGACTTTAGTGGCGGACAACTTTTTGCCTCTGCGACAAAGGTGAAACGCGCGGGCCAAAAAAAAAAAAAAAAAAAAAACAAACAACAAATGCTCCATACAGACATATATTTGTGGCACTTGAGATTGTATCGAATCGTCGAGATTGTGCGCCAATTAAACGCACTCGAGAATCGAGAGTGGGCAGACGGCGGAACTTAAAACTTGAACTGATTGCTATTTATGACGGCAATCGATTGTGGGAATTTCAAGCGTCGTTAACCCAAATAATGACGCATCAAGAATCGAAGAGTCCTCAGTCCTAATCCTCAATCGCAAAGGTTAAAGCGTCTGTTTTGCAATTTGCGAAAAAAATGTCATATCTAGTTAGAAATTATGTGGAATTCTATTTGGTTCATTGCAGCTGATAATATAATAATAATGCTACATTATTATTGAAAGTCGCGTGGATTCGCTTACCACATGAACTTTAGCTACGTTGAGATATGATATTTTTGGACGTCAATTTTACGGTACTTGTTTTAGTGTTTTAGTGTTTTTTTTTTTTTTTTTTTTTTTTTTTTTTTGGGAAAAACACGCCGCCTGATAGGCTCGCTACTAAAATATATATATATAAAATTATATATATATTTTTTTGTATATATTCCTCGATCTCCTGTTCGAGTGAACTACGACGTAATGATAATTGGAAAAGTATTCGTGTTTATGATAATCGTACGATTATCTGAATGAAATTTATGTTCGAACTCAGGCGGACTCAAGTGCTGGATTTTCCGTGTGATTAGGCGTGGAGTTGCCACCTAAACGTACGTTGTCCCAAAATGTTGCCAACTCATTCGAAGTATAAATGCAGACGCCTGGGCGCCAGCGACGGTCAGTTGAATCTGGAAAATTGAAATCAAATCACTTTACGTGCTGGGCATGCAAACAAATCAACTGGGGCAAGGACGACACACACACGGACAGACGGACATGCGGACATGTCGAGACAGTTGGGCCAAGCTCGGCATTAGCACATAAAAACAATTCATTGCCGAAACATGTAGTTGCTGTTGTTGTTCTTGTTGTTGTGGAGACTCTGTCTGGGTCATAAATGCCGGCTGCGAGTGCGTGAGTTGCCTGAAATACTAACACTTGCCCTGCTCGATTGGCTTTAAGACTAGTTTGCGTATTTTATTTTGTTTTTTATTTTATTTATTTATTTGCAGCGTGTTTTTTTTTTTATTATTCAAAGACAAAGCAGCAACTGAATTTAGCTGAAATATTTGCCAGCAACTTTAACGCGCACCTTAAATTGTGCCGTGCAGCAATTTCTATATTACGTATACGTAATGCGCTTACACGCACGCACGCTTATTAGACGCATATCCTGCAGCAGCCCCAACAACAATGTACAAGTATCATGCTGCCTGCTGCCTCAGCTTGATATACTAGTATGTGTGAATGTCTCTCTCTATCTCTCTGAGAGTGTACTTACTCGAATACCCGCTGGCCGGCACTCGAAGTGTCCCCTAGCAGCAGCAGCAGCAGCAGCAGCAGCAGCAGCAGCAGCAGGCAGCGTGGCGAGCTCCTTTGACGACGACAAACAAGATTGCAGCAATAAAATTTCGACAAGTGAACAACAAATGATAAACGAAGCAGCACACGATAAAAAGCAAGGCAGCAGCAAGCTAGAGAGAGAGAGAGAGTCAGGAGAGAGTGAGAGGCAGCAGGTCAGGCAACCTAATGTGAGGCGCATCGATTACGCTCTTCGGACACACTGCGAGATGTTTTCGGCTGCTTTTTCATTACATTTATTTGCCAGACGGCGCTGGCACTCCACTATTGTTGCTGGCAAATAGAAAAGTTAGCACAGTTGCGTTAAATTGTCATGGCATGCCCAAGTCTGGTCAAGGCTGCTGCTCAGCTCGACCACAGCCTCGGGCTCGGAATTAATGACAACTGTCTGGCACAGCTGACCTGGCCTGTCCGGCATTTCTTGATGACTTATCACATTGCCACTTGAATAGCTAGTTCCACTTTCCGGCTATAATTCAAAATTGCAAGCAGCCATGCTATGCCCTGCTTGTCAGCGACAGGCAGGCAGGCACATTAATCATCCAGCACGTCGTACCACTAGTCGTATGAGTAATGCATTTATCAATGTGAAGCTGCTGCTGCTGCTGCTGCTGCTGCTGCTGCTGCAGTTGATGCCTTGTCAACTACTGTGTGCCTCAAGAAACCTTGTAAACAAACGCGCAAATGCATTTTTAAAACTTTTCAACAGCATTTTGTTGTGCTGGAGTTCAGGGAACTGCTCAAAGTTTTGCTCCCCGTTTTTGCCCTGCACATATTGAAAAAGTTTTATTGGTCCAGCTGCTCGGACATGCTGTGCATACCTGAGTGCCTTCATGCTCATTAGCTGGCATCGGCTTAGAGATGCCGTTAAGCTGCGACTGCAACTGCAACTGCAGCAGTTCCCAAAGTGATTGATGCTGCTGTGCCGCTGCCAGATTGCGTATACGCCCCGGCAGCCGGAATAACTGCCAATATTTTGACACAAATCCAGAGACAGAGACGGAGACAGAAGTGGCTGGCATTAACTTTTATGCGACAGGATCAAACTATGTATAGATATCGAATTTTGTATTGAACTTGGCAGCAATGTGGGAAACTGCTGACTCTTTGCATATGAAAAACGTAACGGAATGCTGCGCAAACAAATATAAATATAAATATCAATATATATATATATGTGTGTGTGTGCTTGGATTTCTGGCGCACAAACAAATCCCTTTCGATAGGTTTGGCTGCCGCTTTTTATTGTGCTCGAGAATGCGCCGCTGCCACTTCTTTTTCTCCCCCCATTTTGCTTTTTCTTTCGTTTTGTCTACTCGACAATTGGATTTGGCAGCGCCTTGGCATGTCTAGGCGAAATTGAAGGATTTACTCGCATCGATTGCCTGCGGGCCGAGGCGAGACAAATACGTGTCCCCATACAGCTCAGTCTATTGGCGCATGCAAAATGATTTGCGATTCTACGCCGGAAAACTCCAACTCCAATTCGAACTCAAATGCAAACTGAAACTGATACTGGGACTGGGACTGGGATGCGGCTCGAGTTAATATTAAATATTCACAAAGAAGCGGGCTTGAGCATGTTGTTATGCATGCGATGAATAAAATGAAATACAACTACTCATCAGATTTTATGCAGTGCTCTGGGCCTTTCCTTTTTTTTTTTGGGTAGAAAATGCTTTATGGCTTATGAGCATTTTGTTTGCCAATATTTTCTCTTGCTGTAATTTCAGTTTATTGTTTTCTATATATTTTTCAGCTTGAACGCACTAAAAGCTACTCGTCGAATGCCAGTCGAGCTACCTGCCCCGCCCCCGCCACTCGTCGAGGCATTTGTTTGCTTTATGTCTTTATTTTGTGCCCTGTCAGGAGAGCAGAGCCAGAGCGGGAGCAGACCCGAGAGCGAACATGTTTTATACAATATTTTTTGCCGTTGCTCCTCTGCTGACTGATGGCTGCCATTCGAGCGGGTAATGGTATTGCATATGGGCGTGGCAGTGGCCAGGGGCTGCGACTCTTTGCATGCTGCTGCTACTGTCGTCTCTTTGTTTGTTTGTCTTGGCAAGTGGCAACTTTTCAATACTTAAAACGAAATGTTTCAATTATTGCCAGATCAGAAAATGGCATGGAGTTTCTTATACTTATATATATAATGTAGCGTCTATATGGTCCTTCGTCTGCGCATCTAAGCCATTAACTTTTGCTGTCAATCAATTGTCACTCGCCGGGGCGGGAAAGCAACAAAAGCCAGAAAAACAAAAGAAACCGAGCATGACAAGACGAAAACAGAAATTAAGTGAGAAGCAGGCAAGATGTAGAAAAAGAATCTCAAAGCAGCAGAATTAGTTGGCAGTTACAGGGTAGTTTCGACTGCGAAAATGCGCTGTAAATAGGGCTATTTTATTTTTATTATTTTTATTATTTTTAATTTTTTATTTACAATCTATCTAACTAAAGATAATAAGTAAATGCTATGATGAAGGGAATAATAGAAAAATTTGTATATTTAGGGGATATTTACAAGGATATGTTAGCTACCAGTCCTTGGGTGGTCTAAAGGGAAGATCAAAGGGGTGTTGGAAGTAAATAATAAATAAAATAATAATTACTTTCTACAGTGAATTTAGCGTAGAGTAAAAATACTAGATTTAAAATTTGTATTACTTAGAAATACTATGACTTTTAAAGCCTTTAGTATTTTTAGCACAATTCTACGCTTTTCCGATTTTCAGCGTCGGGATATTACCACTCAATCAGCAGCAAATACAAAGCGAAAGGGTAGTTTGGACTGCGTAATGCGCTGTAAATAATGCTAAAGGTTTAAGTAAATAATAAAGTAATTATTGTATTTTCTACAGTGAATTTAGAGTACAGTAAAAATACTAGATTAAAAATTTGTATTAGAATTCTATGAGCCTTAAAGCATCTCGTATTTTTCCGACTTCCAGCGCCGTCAAGTCAGGGTATTACCACTCAATCAGCAGCAAATACAAAGCGAAAGCCGAAAGAATGAGAAAGAGAGGGAAAGAGACAGAGAGAGAGGGAGAGCGAGCAAATATGCTCGTATATAGAAGGCAAACCGAAGAATCAACAAAAGTCTTTGTCTTTGTGTGAAATGTTGGCAAAAAGCAGCGAACTTTGCCGTCAAGTCATTGTTGTGCTGGAAGTTGAAGTGCCTGCAGGAGAGGCAGGAGGCAGGAGGCAGGAGGCTAGAGAGCAGGATGCCTGCCTGCCCGTCTGCCTGCCTGCCTGCCAGACAAGTCGAGCCAAAGTGTTGTTTGGATTTCATTATACAATTATCTTGTTACCAGAAATAATGGTGTCGGGCCGGGCAACATGCCAAAAACATTCAATGAGCCTGATGCGAAGCTGCTGCCATCATGCCACATGTGGGTGTCAGTTAGCTACACATACACGCACACACACACGTGTAAACTTTCAGCCGGAAGCAGGAAGTCATTAGCTCTCGCCCAAAAAAAAAAGAAGAGGGCCAAAACCAAAAAGAAAACACACAGTGCGCTGCGCAGAATAATGCGATAAATAAATGAAAATGTTTGAGTTAAATGAATTAAGTGTGTGATACTCCAAGCACATGTGTGTGAGTGTGTGTGAGTGTTTAAGGGTGTGTGTGTGCCGAGGACTTTGTTAGAAACACTTTCTGTGTCGGCTGTCAGCGCAAGTGACAGCACGTTAAATATACATACAACTTGAGGGTAAGTGCTCGGGGCTAAGTGTGTCTCCCCCAGCTCTCGCTCTCTCTACTCCACTAGCTCTATCTCCCTCTCTGTCTCGCACTATCTGCTTATCGCAATTGTGTGGTAGTTAATTACCCGAACATCACTCAAACTGTCACGGGCACAAAAAGTCAGCGCGTTTGACAAACTAACGCGACGCTAGTTTTGCGCAATCATCGCCGCGATTTATAAACGCAGCTCGATAAGCAGTGGTAGAAGAAGCAGCAGTAAAGAAGGAGTAAACAACAGAGTCAGACGATTGTCTAGTCAAATTTTGCCACTCATGCTGCACTCGTAGCATTATCACAATCAATAGCAATATTCCGACTCCATTGTACTACGCGCCACTGCAGCCAATTAGCAATTAGGGTTGCCAACTTATTTTACAAAAAAAAGCATATTTCGCTCTCATAAGAATATTAAACAGTATTTTTGGAAAATAAACAGTATTTTATTTATGCGTTAATTTACATATTTTATATGCATATTTTTTAGAGCTTTTCGCACAATTTATTAATTTACAAACATTTTTTAAAATATGGTATGCTTTTCAGCAATTAAAATTAAAATATATAAGCAGCTCAGTTTTTATTAAATTTATAGCATATTTTTATTATATCTATTTTCTTCTTCTCGCTTATGTTTTTGTTGAATCTTAAAGAGCTTAGCTTTTTTTTTTGGAGTGAATGGTAGAAAAAGTGATTTGTTTGCAATATATTCTGAAACAAAAATACTATTAAAAACACAATCGATAAACTTTATAACTATGATAATTACTTTAATTTAAGTTGACTAAGACAAAAAGAATGGTAAGGGTACAAATCAAATATAGAAGTATAACACAAAAATATGGACATTGTGGGAATGTAGAAAATCAAAAACGTTTTTTTAAAATCGCGATCGATCGATAGATTTGAAATATCAGCAATCCCAATATATCTTAAAACTCTGTCATTAATGAACTTTCTTAAGTAAAAAATATATACTTATAGTGTTAAGAATTTTTTTTTTGTATACTTTTTTTGCTCAACAGTAAAAAGGATATGGTATGGTTGGCAACCCTAGGGGGAGTGTGTGTACGTTTGCTGCAATTTGTGCTGAGCTGGCAACTTTCGTCTCTCCCTCTCGCTCCCTCTCTCTCTCTCACACATGATTTTTTGCCTGGCGCTTCAACTTAATTAATTATGTAGCCGACTAGTTGGCCATCCAAAAATCGTTAATTAACTTGATTGCTTTGAATCGACTGCGATTTGTTGGCCAACATTGCATTGGCTCTTCACGCACATAATTGATGAGCTGCCTCTTTGTTAATTGATTTTGCTGTGTCTGTATGTGTGTGTGTGTGAAGAACTTTATAACGCAACCAAATTGGTTTTATTAGCCTGTCTAAATAATTGATTGGTTACAGCAGCTGGCAAACATTTTGCTTGCCAGCTTTTTGGGTCAACAAGCTGACCCGAATCGAAGGTGAGCCACAAGATGTCACCAGAGATTCGAGCTGTACTCGAATTCGAATTCGAATTCGAAATTCGACATGCAAAATGAACTTGTTCAATGAAGCGAATCTGTTTGGGGCCAAAGGCTAAGGAGAGAGAAGAAGACAGAACGAAAATTGCAATTGCAACGGAATTTGTGACCAAACAAAGTGGAATTTAAATAAAAACTTTTGCAATAAACGCCCGAGAGAGAGGGGGAGATAGAGAGAGAGCGAGAGAGAGTGAGAGAGGGGCAGTGAGTGAGAGGGCCAAGAGAAAGAGGCAAGTGGAAGCGGCTGGGGGACAGTCATGTCAAGTTGCCCGTTTTGACATTTTAACTAACTTTTCACATACACAATCACAACCATACACACAGCAACACACACACACACACACACACACCACACCACACCCACACACACATGGCGAAAAAGCCGTGTAACTTTTTGGGTTATGCTGCGATATTTTGTCATATCTGAGCCACAAAATACGAGCGCAACTTTTTGCTTCTGTCATAAATTTGCGCAATGCAAACATTTATCAGCCTGGCCGAAACCGCACTCAGTTAGCCAGGAGTCTGCATTTTGATATTTAAAGTTGATATACACTGAGCGAAACGCGACACGAAGTGGCAAAAGTAGAGCGTTGGAACTTTAGTATCAACTGACTGGGTGAAAAGTTATGGTAGCTTGTATCTGTATCTGTATTTTTTTTATATTATAGCTAGCATACACTGAGAGAAATTTAGTAAGCAAATAAATGACAAGCAGGAAGTCAGCGATTTGGCAACTGCTGAATGTGCAGCAAATTTGAACTGGCAAAAATGCCTGCAAGAGTTTTTATGTTGCCATGCAATATTATTATACACTGAGAAAAATAAAATAATGTTTAGTAGAGTAAGCTCACTAAAAATCAGCAGGTCACTCAGCGAGTATGAACTTTATTAATAAAAATATATATATGTACGTGTATAATATAAATTATATATTTATACACTTAGAGAAATTAAGCGAGGTTTTTTATAACAAGTTTTTCGAGAGAAGTTGATATTATAGGCAGCTTTTTATAGCAACTATTTTAATAGCTATTTTATTTTTAAAGCTGTTTATTTTTATAGCTATTCTAATACACTGAGAGAAATTAAAAAGACAGATCTTAAAGAAATAATTAATATAAACTGAATTTGAAGAGTATTTTGCATTGCAACAGCTGCTAGCTTGGTTTTTTTTCTGAGAGCAACCGATTTCTCTCAGTGTAGTAGCAGCTGTGCCCTCAGCAGCAGCTGTGACTCTGCCTCGCACTGACTTTGCGTGTTTGTGTCGTCGGACGGCGCTGAGTAAACGCTTTCTATTCAAACCGCAGCAGCATATGTGAGTGCAGCCACGCCCACACTCAGACACACACACACACACTTCCTTGCGAATAGTTCGGAGCACTTCATTGTGTCGGACAGTGTTTTCTTTGCATATTCATGCGCATTTTTATGCACTTGAATTTGTGCATGAGATTGCGCAATTTGAATATTTATATCGTTCTTTTTATTATTATTATGATTTCCGTACACTTAAAGCGCCAGCTTCAGTGTGTGAGTGTGTGTGTGCCTGTGTGTTTAAATTTGCTGTGGCATTTTTCCAGCTCAATGGGAAAAGTTTCGTGAGGCGGGATAAAGAAAACAATCATAAAAGAGAGCAGGAGCAGCAGGAGGCGTGGAAGCTGGGCAGAAAGGAGGAGTGGAAGAAACTTTGCCCGTTATTTAAATGCGTTGTAATAATTTAAATGTTGACATATTGTCAGGCCGCGTGACACGCCCATTTTGGCACAGCAGCGCCCACTTTCACTTGCGGGCAACTTTTATTTTGCGCGTTCTTTTTGCTTTTCTTTTATTGCGTCGCTGCGTAAGTTTAATGAATTTTAATGAAAACTTATGGGCGGATGGGGGCGTTATATAGCGTACGATGTAGCAGCTGCTGCCACGCCTACTGCGCCTGCCATTTGTATGCTAAAACACTTGCAATTGTCGTTTAATGTCGATTTAAACTTTTGTTGAGTGTGTGAGGCAGTGTTAGAGTGGGATAGAGAGAGTGTGTGTGTTTTTTTTTCAGTGTATTTGTAAGCAGAAGACAGTGCAGCGCATTTCGTTTGAAGCTTTTTTATTTGATTATATTTGCATAGAGTTTGGAAGTTTCTGATACTTAGGCAGAGATGCCAGTGTTGGACTTGATCCAGTCCAAGTAGCTGGTCACACGGGTGAAAGCAGCTGGGTAGCCCTTCTCGCAACCGGCAGCGGCACCGAAAGAGGTCAGACCGATCTGCACCTTGCTGTCCTGGAGCACCAATGGGCCGCCGGAGTCACCGTTGCAGGTGGACTTGCCGCCGGTGGTGGCCACACAGATGTTGCTTGAGGTGACAATCGAGGTGCCGTAGGTGGCAGCGCAAACCGAGTTGGTGATCACATTGAGGTCGACGTACTGCAGGTTGCTGGCAACGCTGCTGGACGAGTCACTGGTGCGGCCCCAGCCGGAGGCGATGGCGGTCTGGCCGGCGTAGGTCGAGTACGAGCTGGAAATAGCGGGCAGAGCGGCGGGCTGGATCTTGCTGGAGTAGGAGACGGCGCTGATCTTGATCAGGGAGATGTCGTTCTTCAGGTTGCTGCTGTTCCAGCCGGAGTGGATGATGATGTTCGAGCTGGAGACGGTCTGGCTGACCTCGGGCGAGGTGCGCACGGTGGCGCCCAGGTAGACGGTCACGGACTGAATGCTAAGCGAGAGAGAGAGAGAGAGAGAGAGAGAGAGAGAGAGAGAGAGAGAGAGAGCGTTGAGTTTGCCATGAGCTGCTGGAAGTTGCTTCTACTTACCCATCGGTACAGTGAGCTGCGGTCAGTACCCACTGGCTGCCGATCAGAGAGCCACCGCACCAGGCGGAGGACAGAGCGCTGACCTTGAGCGAAAGTCCCACCTGGTAGGGGAACTGGCCAACGGCGGCGAGAGATCCACCAGTGATGCGACCCTCAATGCTGTCCTGCACAGGCATGACGCGGCTGCGGTGCACCAGCTCGCCTTCGGGGAAAGCCGAAGCGGCCACGGCCAGAGCGAGAATGATCAGGAACTTCATGTTGTTGATTAGTCGAGTAGTCAACTGTGCCTGCTCCCCGTTCGATTGGCCTTTTTATACCCAATTTCTTGCCAAGATTAGGCTGCATTTTTCAGCTCTAAGACTGTGGCCATGCCGCCAGATAAGATAGTCGCCGTCATGTTGGGCACGTTGGGTTAAACGGGTCGACGTCGTCGTCGTAGCACGCCAATGTCTTGGCCATAGTCTTATCTGATTTCGCTGCGAGATACTGGCGTTATTTTCGCGCACTTCGCCGCAAAATTGATTTATTTTCGAAATCCATTGATTATGTTCGTCACAATTATCGCAGCTGTAATACGTAGGGGTACCAAATTGAATTGAAAGTCTGCTACATTTAGCTTCCATCTTCTGATATCTTATCTCACTGGAGAAGTTGAGCTGGCGGTTCCGTTCGCTTGTAAGCTCCATGTAAAATCGCACAGATCAACTGAGATCGCGAGCTCAAATGCAATAACGTATACCCTTGCTGGGGGTATAATAATTTTGAGCAGATGTTTGCAAGATACATGTACAGTAGCATATATAAAGTCGATTTAGGCTTGTCCGTTTGTCCGTTAGGTCTGTTGCAACGCAAACTAGTCTCTTAGTTTTGAAGTTATCTGAATGAAATTTTGTGCGCACACTTCTTTTTTCAGCACGCTGTAAATAAGTTGGAACGAGCAAGATCAGACTGATATATCATATAGCTGCCATACAACTTTTTGACATATCTTTGTTATTTTTCATAATATCGCAACCAAACTTGTTATATCTTACTTTAATAGTGCTTTCAACATTCACGCTAAATTTTATCAAAGTCGGTCCACTATAACATATAGCTGCCATAGGAACAATCCGTCGATAATTGTTTTTTTGCATTAAACGCAAACTTGTTTCTTAGTTTTGAAGCTATGTGGATTAAACTTTGTAAACACACTTTTTTTTCTCTATAAAAAAAGTTGGAACGGCCAGTTCAGACTGATATATCATATGGCTGCCATACAACTTTTTGACATATCTTTGTTATTTTTCATTATATCTTAACCAAACTTGCCATGTATTATTTTGATAGTGCTCTCTATATTCACTCCAATTTTTATCCAAGTCGATGCACTATAACATATAGCTGGCATAGGAACAATCCGTTGATAAATGTCTTTTTGCATTAAACATAAATTATTTATTTATTATTATTATACTACTGTAAAAAAAAATATATGAAAATATGGTATTTATTATATATTAGGGTATGCAGCTCAAGGAAAAGTTTCCTTCTAGCTCTTTCTTGCCGGCAGACTATCGGCTGTCTGCTCTCAGGGTTTTTCCTGCTTTCCTTTATCGTACACAATCGCAGTCGATTGCGAATTATTATTGATATCTGTTTTTTTGTTATTTATAAACTAACCGCACAATATGTTTGGTCACTTTTATTTATCAACACACGCTGCGCGTGATTGCTTCGAGTGTGTAGAGAGAAAGGGGCATAAGTGGAGTGGCACAGCGGCACATGCTGCACAGAGTTGCGGTTAATCGACAATTGGAAATACTCAATTAAAGTCGATTAGCCGCAGCTCAGACGTTTTTTTTTTTTTTTTTGTTTTTTTTTTTTGTTTGCAAACGATCGCTGCAGTTGCGTATATTTGGCATATTTGCTATTCATGGCGATTGTTTATTTATTATTTATGGCCAGTGAGCCCATAAAAGCAGCCAGTGCCCCATGCTATTGCTACGCTCAGCTCAGACCAAAGTAAAACTCGGTTTTCTCTCAGTCTCTGGCTGCCTCTCGATTTCATTGTTAGTGTCGAATTAATTGGTTTTATTGTCCTGCCGGCTGCGGCTGTGCAGGACGTGCTGTGTCCAGCAGGGAGACGCCGACTGTCTGCTCTGTGGCTCTGTGGCTCTGTGGCCCTGTCTCGGGCCAATATTGTTAAGCAATTAATGGCCAACAATTAGGCGTTAATTGCATTTAGTTGACTGTTGACTGCCCGCTTGCCTCCTTCTCTGCCCACGCCACGCCCATAATCCAGTGCAAATAGGCTGTGATGCGAGTGTAGACTGTCGGCACGCCCAGCTCGCAGCCCATGGCGCTACCGAATGTGGTTACTCCGATTAAATAGTTGACATTCTCCTCGCCGCTGTAGTAGACCAACGGTCCGCCGGAATCGCCTGGGCATGCGCCACGCCCCTGCCGCCCATCGCTACAGATATGCCGTCGTGGGCTAACCAAACCTGGCAGATAGGCGCAAATGCAGCGCTGCTGCTCGAGCACCTGCACGCGCACAAAGTGCAACAAATTTGCCTGCACATCGCGCGTGGCATTCATGCCATCGCCCAGTGAGCCCCACCCGGCGGTGGTCACGAATTCGCCCTCGAGCCGCGACTGCTGCAGTAGCAGTGGGTGTGCCAATGCTATGGGCTGCACACGCGCACTGGGCGTGGCGGCGTGGGGAAGCCGTAGCAGCGCCAAATCGTTGTAGCCGCCGAATCCCAAGTATTGCGGATACACGTAAAAATGCTCGCGCGGCACACGCAACACCTGAGCGGAGGCAGCTGCATCTGCGTATTGCGTGGCGCCCAGATAAACGCTGGCCTGCAGCGCATCCGTCAGGCAATGTGCTGCCGTCAGCACAAAGTGCAGATTAATCAATGAGCCGCCACACTGACGCAGTGCATCCGCAGGCAGTTGCAGCAGCAGCGCCGCGAGGTAGGGAAACATGCCGGGCTCGGCGACTTCGCCATGCGCAATGCGTGTGCTGACGGAGGAGTCCAGTTGCTGTTGCTCCTGCTGCTGCTGGTAGCGCTCGCACTGGCGCTGCCAAAGCTCGTAGCCAAGCTGCCAGCGCAGCGCCTGTTGCTCCTCCAGATCCGGTTGCGCCTGCTCCTTGAGCTGCTCCTGTTGGTAGTCATCTTCCACGCTGCTCCACGCTGGCGCCCGCCGCGTAAGCAGCAGCAGCAGGCAGAGGCAGAGGCTGAGCTTGTTCATCTCCGAGCTGTCGACTGAGTGGGCTCTTCAGTGGCAGTAGTTGGTTGTTTTTATACACATAGAGGCCTGGGCACGTGTCGAGCGCCATGTTAATTGAATTTGAGGCTGAGACTGCGGGACCGTGGCAGCTGTTTGCCATTCAATTTTGCTGCTGCTCAGTTTCGTGTAATTGCCGCACGTTTTGGCGATTATGTTGCTTTGCTTAGGCCTTCGCCGAGGGTATGGCACCCTTGGCCCCTGGCACAGAAGCTGCCTGCTTGCAGTTTGCTTAATTACAAACGTTCTCAAACTCAATGAGCCAAGCTTCAATTGCATCGCTCTACGAGCAGAGAGAGAGGGAGAGGGAGAGGGAGTGGAAGTACTCCCTGCCTGCTGCTCCTTCTAATCGCTCTTTAATTTTTATTAGATTTACCATACTTAATTGCTGGCAGCTTACGCACAACCTTCACATATACAAATATATATGCGCTGCATTGTATTATTCCGTGTTTTTATTTGCTCAATGATATTGGTGCAGTTATCAATGGGCCTCAAGTGCGGCTGTTGGCCACGTTTTGAATTCCAGGAAGCACTAGGTAAATACGCATCAACGCTAACAGTCCGTGTGAAGTTATCGGACACAACTTGAACGCCAAGCAGTGCACTGGGCTGAATCAGACGTGGTCGACAGTGAAGCTTCAATGGAACTAAAAAAAGTGTGCCAAGTTCATGTGATTTATTTATGAATAAGATGTTGTAGTGTACTTTATAGCTATACAAAAAATATAAATATAAAATATAAATATACTTATGTTATTCGATTTTATACCTACTTTTCAATTCTAAAAAAGACATAAATTTTTTTTTTATTTTTTATTAATTTGTAATAAAAAAAAAATGAATAGCTTTGAAAAGAGTCGAAATACTTCAATTTAATTATTTTAAAACATATATTTATTTATATCAGACTTAAATGTTGATTATTATTTGTAAAAATTAATATGTAAAAAATATGTAATATGTAATGTAATATGTAAAAATTTATATGTAAAATTTAGCATATTTTTTAATTTATATAATAATGTTTACCACTAACTATTTTTTATATTTTTTAGTTTCAAAAAACGTTATACCGTTGACGACTTGAAATATGTATAAATTTCAGGAATATTTACAGTTTTAAAAATTCATTTTACTTTTTTGCTTGTTCTGATTATGACTATCTTTAGTTCCTAATTTAAGAAAATTATATTTTCGTAAACTATTCTAAAATTCTAAAAATCTAAAATTCAAAACTTTAATAACTTACTTTCAGCCGATTTGCAATTGGTGTGGTATTTTGGTTTTTTTTTTTTAATCTTGTCAGTCTTTCAATTTTGTAAGTTTAGTTTTGGCTTTTATAATTGTGAATTTTTTAAATTATTGTAACTTTTTCAATTTTGTATATTTAGTTTCAACTAATATAATTAAGAACTTTTTAAATTATTGTAAATCTCTCATTTTATAAATTTATTTTTTCAAGTTTTTAAAATTTTGTTAATCTTTCAATTGTATAAATTTAGTTTCAGTTTTTTTTTAAATTTCTCGTCACTTTTTTTTTTTTTTTTGTAAATAATGCCATAACTTTTTCTTCTCTAAAGACACGCTATATATAATACATATACGAGTATCTCTTGACTTGCTCCCCTTTAAAGTCTCTTACTCTTCCTGCACTTGAAATTTATTGAACTACTTTGATTGAAGTAGGTTTTCCCTTTCGATTGAATATCATTTGTTTGCCTGCATAATTCGCTTTCAGTTGTTGTCGTTGTTGTTGTTGTTGCTATTGTGCTGAACCTACTGCCAGCTTAGCTTTTTCTTTGCTTCGTCTCTCTTCCTCTCTCTCTTTCTTGGCTCTGTTTTTATGTTTATGCGGAAATCTGCAGAAATTGTGTCAATATCAATAAAATTAGATTAGTATCGACGGCAGCCCAAACAAGCGAAGCGAGTTCGGCAGGCAACAAATAACCCCCGCCCGCTCTCTCTCACCCTCCAACATACACTCAAACACACACAGCAGCCCCTTTCCCACACACACACTTACATGTGGCTGAAGCTTCCGCTCGGCTCTTGTTGTTGTTGCTGTACGCATCCGGCTTGCGGGCTAAGCCACCGAACCACCCACAGTCTGGGAAATTGTCTGTGTGTGACAAATGCTTAAATGCCCCGAAATTGTTGTAATTTCCCGGCGAAGCAGCAAAATATGTAGCCAAGAAAAAAGAAAGTTTCACTCAGTTAAAAACATGCGCCACACTTAATCTCAGTTAATTTTCTTAATGGAAAAGTTTTCACGGCTTGCCCCACAATGTTGCCACATCAATTTTTTTTTTTTTTGCGCCACTTCTTTTCGGTCCTTCTACGCGTTCTACGCACTTGTCGTCCGCTCTGGTGTAGGCTCGCAAAGGGATGCCGAGGCAAATGGGAAAATTGCTTTTTCCCAAACGTTGTAGGAATTTGTTGCCAGCAAGGCAGGAGGGTATAGAAGTGTTTTCCCTGCCCTACAGATAATTTTCATAATGCGAAAATTAGAAAAGTTTTGCACGCCCACCCAGGAAAGTTTCTTGCAATTGGTTTTAAATTTTTATTGCCAGTCGAGAAAATTTTAAAGCTGTTTTCCTATTGATTTCCCATTCACAACATTTACGTGCCATTATCGCATCGCTTACAAAAGCCCAGCGATAGCAGCGACTACAATTACAGCTACAGCTACAGCTACAGCTACAGCTACAGCTACAGCTACAGCTATACAACTACTACGATAGCTATTGTTTTTCCGGCTCTACGTTTTTCCCGGCGCTGCTGCTGCTTCCATTTCCTTCCATCTCCTGCCCCGCACAATGACGTAATCTCTTATATAAACAGAGTCGCGCTCCAACACTTTTCACACTGCTGCTGTCCAGGCACTGCTCTGCCTCTGCCTCTGCCCCTCCCCATCCACTACTTGCCCCACTCTTTCACTGCTGGCAAACGAATCACGTGACGAATGATTGAGTGCACTTCTGTGTGCGCTTTTTCACTTAAAAATGTGCGATTTCAATCACTAAAAGCAAAAGGTAAAGCACATCGGCAAATCGAATCAGCCACGGCTGAGTGATGTTCCTCTCTGTTGCCACTCTGCCCCACTTTAACCGCAAGGTGACTGCGCCAGAAAACATGCAAAAAGGAAGTCGGCAATAAATGTTAAAACAAAGTTATGTGCAAAATGTCCGGAACACGTGACAGCGGAAAACTCTAAAAAAAAAAAAAAAAAAAAAAAAAAAAACGAACGGGGCGAAAAAATGAAAATTTCTACATCAGTATTTACTACACATGTATGGGTGTGCGTGGGTGGGTTGCTAGCCCGACGCTAAGCATTCCGTGCATCAAAACGCGACGCCACTTAACAAATCCCGAGTTGTCGTTGCGTGCCACGTGACTGGAATACTCGAGACGTCGGCAGAAACAATAGCTTTGCTTTGCTTTGGCCAGCTGGAATTCGCTGTGGTCCCTGTCCGGCTGTCCTGCTGTCCAGCTGTCCATCCGTCCGGCCGGAGTCGCTGCCCGCTGCTCGCCGCTGTCGGAGGTGCCGGGAAAACGCTTTCACGCACGCTCGAGTTGAAGCGACGCCGACGCGTTCGCTCCCCCTGGCGACCTGCCGCGCTTAATTTCCGCTTGTAATGGACGCACGATAAATCTTGGCCAGCGTTTCCGTTTGCCAAGTGCGAACTCAAACCTCAAACCCGCAAACCCGCGAGCATCTTCAGCTGCACGCAATGGAAATACATCTTTTGTTTGAGCTTCTTGTTGCTTACACCTGAGGAGCGATGGTTGCCGGGGGAAGCTTTCAATTTGGCGCAGCGCGAAGTTGAAGTTGAAGTCGTTGCCGGAGCTGCAGCTGTAGTGGGTGGCATATTAAGCAGGCTCTAGCCTGGATAGAGCGAGGGGAGTAGTGGACTGGAGTTGTGTGTTGGCGAAATTAGCAGCATAATTAGAGAGTTTAAAGGCCTGCGTTTTAGTTAAAAGTCAGAGAAAGCAGATTTATTTTGCAGTAGATACTGGGATAGAGAGAGCCTATGACTCCCCAGAGAGAAAGGAATGATAGCTTACTCTCTAGGGAGTCAAAAGGTGAGAATGGAGCTAGAAAGTGGCAGAATAAAAAATAAATATATTTAAATAAAATAAATAAAGATGAAAAGAGGAAGAGTAAGAGATATCGGAGTACATAAATCGAGTTTGAAGAAGTTAGAGAATAATACAAAAACATATAGAGAAATTAAAAAATATATAACGACTCAGAGGATATAAAAATGGATGGTGATAGATATCTTATGATATAGAAAAAAAGTAAGACTAAAATGATATTATTAAATATGAGAAAAAGGACAAATATATTAAATGGTTGAAAGTGTTAAAGTGGGATATAAAGAGAAAGATAGAGATAGATTTGGAAGGGCAAAGAAAAAGAAAGACAGATATTTAAACTGGTTTTAAGTGAGAAAGAAAAAGAGAGAAAAAGATAGATTTAAAAAAGGCAAATAAAAAGATATAAAGAGAAAGCCAGAATAAAAGATGATACAAATAAATATGGGAAGATAAATATACATATCAAAAATGATTGAGAGATAAATAAAGACGAAGAGATAGGTGTAGAAAGATTTCAAAAGGCAAAGAAAGAGAGATATATTTATAGTAAAATGAAGGAGAGACAGATGGAGACGGAGAGATAGATTAAGAAAGACATAGAAGAACAAAATATGATAGAGATACAGGAAACAAAATATCAGATGATATTAAAAAAGAGAAGAACTAAAGGGATAAAGGGAGATAAAAAAGATTTTTTTTTTTTTTTTATTTCTGTTTAATTTACAATCTATCTATCTGATAATAAGTAAATTATATAAGGGGGGTATTTACAGTAAGTTTTACATATATGGGGAAATAAAAAAGAAATGGAAGGAAAGATATACAATATATGAAATAGCTGAGAGGAAGATGAAGACGGAGAGCAAGTTATAGACGTTTTTCGAAAGGCATTGAGCAATGAGTTACAGAAAACAATAGACATAGAAAGAAGGAGTTTTTCTATGGAATGAAATGACGAAAAAGATAGAGAAAATAAACAATAAAAGAAAGGCTTAGTTAAAAATAAGGATAGAAATGAGGTATAGAAAATAAAGATGAAAATAGAGAGATAAAAAAGGAAAATTATGAACAGGAACTAGGAGAATGGCAGTAGCAGAGGGCGGAAGACAAGGAATGAAGCGGAAGACCTCACTTGCTACCTTATTTGCGCTCAACTACTTGCTCTACTTCAGGTAACATCTTCAGTGACACTTTAGCTTGCTTGGCTTAACTTCTCCTTACTGCCAGCTCATCTCTATGCCACATATGCCCCACCATTTGCCATGGCTTTGGATTCACTGCTGCTTCCGGCCATTATTTAAAATCGCAAATCCCTTTAACTTGCAACCGCAGCGTGCCAATTGGCGGTGCCATTTTTATTGCCGTCTCGTTGGCCGCAGGACGACGGCGAGTTGTGCCCAACTATTGCCAAATCCTCGACTGATGTCCCGTGTGTGTGTATGTGTGTGTGTGTGGGTGTGTCCCCTCGCATTGGCCCTACCCCGTCGCATGCGTGTCGCTAAAGCCGGCGATAAGGTGCGCACATTTTAGCTCGGCCCCCGAACTACACCCTCTGCCGCCTACCCCTTTGACTTAACTGCCGCGTACGTGCCTTTCTTTGGGGCTGCGATAAATTGCTATTGGTTTGCTCTGGGTGGAGGGGGGTCCAAAGGTAAAGCTGCTAATTTATTAGCCCGAGCAGCAAACAAAACGCCAGAAAAACATAAATAAGCGCGCGTTGGAGGGGGCAGTGTAGGGAAGAGATAGGAAGACTGCTCTACGTTGAGCTGCAATTCGAATTACCTTGAACTTGCGATTTGGCATGCCTGGAATTGAGCAAATCTGGCAGCGCTTCAGTGAGGTAGACAAATCTGCCTTACTTTTTCTCTAGATTTTCTTTTGCATTTTTTTTTTTTTTGGTAGAAGAGAGAATAAGTTGCAGGTGAAGAGTTATACAGATTTCTCCATGCTGAGCTGCAAGTTATGATTTGACAAACTTGGAATTGAGCTAATCTGGCAACGCTTTAGTGAGCTAGCCATCTCCCTCTCCCTGCCTTACTTTTTCTCTGAATTTTTCTTTCTTTTTTTTGGTAGAAAATAGAGAATCTGTTGGAGGTGGAGAGTAACAAAGATTTCTCCGAGCTGAGCTGCAAGTTTTGATTTGACAAGCCTGGAATTGAGCTAATCCGGCAACTCTTCAATAAGCTAGCTCTGCAATCTGGCAACTCTTTAACAAGCTAGCTCTCTCTGCCATATATGTCTGCCTCTCTATGTCTCGGGCTCTCTCTCTTGGGAATATGGAAAGAAAATGAAGAGTTATAAAGATTTATCCACACTGAGCTGCGATTTGGCGTGCCTCAAATTGAGTAGATCTGGCAACTCTTTAAAAAACTAGCTCTCTAATCTGGTAACTCTTTACCAAGCTATTTTTTCATCTCTCTCTCTCCTTTGGGAACATGAAAAGAAGGTAAAGATGAAGAGCTATGAAGACCTTCGAGTTGCAATTGGGTATACCTCGAATTGAGCAGATCTGGTAACTCTTTAATAAGCTAACTCTCTAATCTGGTAACTCTACAATAAGCTAGCTATATTTTTCCATCTCTATCTCTCTCTCTCCCTTTTGGGAACATAAAAAGAAGGTGAAGATGAAGAGCTATAAATACTTTTCTACGCTGCCTGCAAGTTGCAATTGGGTATACCTGGACTTGAGCAGATCTGGCAACTCTTTAATAAGCTAGTTCTGGCCTAGCATATATATTTCCCTCTCTTTTTCTCTCTCTCTTTATTCATCTCACTGTTTGTATTTGTGGTTATAGGATAAGAATATGGATTAGGTAGAGAGAATTCTCCTGGCGAATTGCCTGCAAGTTCCAAAAGGGCATACCTGGAATTAAGAAAATCTGGCAATACTTTAACGTGCAGCCGCCTCTCTTTCTCTGCATTTCCTTCTCTGTCTCACTCTACAATTTTCCCTGTGTTCTTCTCTCTTTCTCCCCATCTCTCTGTGGCTTTCTCTGGCAATTTGGCTTTAATGTGCGGCTCAGAGTTGTGTGAAAGCAGCGTATAAATTTCAATGGTCAAAAAGCTCGCTAAGCTGCACCTTTGTATTGGCTCTCTGCGTATGTGTGTGTGTATCTGTGTCTGTTTGTGTGTCTGTATGCTTAGTTGAGTGTGTGTGTGTGTGTGTGTGTGTGTGTGGTGTGCCAACAATGGGACAACGAGCGACGCATATTCAATAATGTGTGCTCGCTTTCAACTCTTTTGCTTTGACTATGCAAAATCAGCAGCACAAGAGAGTGAGAGGGAAAAAGAGAGAGAAAACAAGGAGTGAGTGTGAGCGAGCGAGAGGCAGATATTTGTAGAGATGGCAACATATTTTACAATGTTGCCAAAGCCGTGGACTAAAGTTCTTCGCTGTGAACAATAGAAAAACGAATTAAACAAAAAGCCAGTCACATGTGCGGCTGCATGTGTGTGTGTGTGTGTGTACCAACAACAATAACTAGAAACGAGTAGCAACAACAACAACAACAAGTAACAATGAGCCACGCCATGAGCAGCTGCAACAATGGCGAGTGGCAGAAATAAAAGGCTTTGTGCGCGTGTGTGTGTGACTATGCTGAAGTATGTTTATATGCGTGTTTTTGTGTGTGTGTGTGTGTGTGGGTGTGTGTGATGGCTGCTAAGGAGGCAGCGACTGTTGCTTTAACTGGCTTTTGTTTGCTGCGTGTTGTTCTTGTTGTTGTTGCATTAGCAACTGTAGTGCATTAATGCCGCATGCGGCGAGCGAGTGTGTGTGTGTGTGCCATGTATAAATGTAGTTCACTTTTCTTGCGCTCATTTCAAAGCTCAAAGTTGAGCTTAAGTTTTGACCTCATCTTCAATCAGAGCAGAGAGTGGATCCCCGCTAAAGCGAACTTTATAATTAACCTTTTATAAACAATTTATATAATATATATATATATATATCTATGTATATATCTATGGTAATAAAATTAGAGAAGACTTTCCAACAGTGTGTAGAACGTGGCTAGAATTAATTGCATCTATCAGATTTCTATGGATAGTTCTATTTTCATATATCTAAAGAATTCTGTGGAAATTTCTGATTCTAAACAATTTATATCTATAAAAGATATACCCAAAGGGAGTGTGAGTATTACGTTACTCTGGAGCTTTAGATTTTTATGGTGATCTTTGCGATTAGAAACTTGGTATCTTTTAAAGAATATATATATACTTTTTATTTTTTTTTTTTTTAAATTTTTATATATATAATAAATCATCCAGCTCAGAATAAAACTTGGCTAAAGTAATTATAAATTGAAATTTCGAATAAATCTTGTATATTTTTGATTTCTGTGGAGATTTCTGGAGCTAAACAATTTTAATCTTTATAAGAAATATGAAAAGATTTTTGAATAGAGCGTAGACTGTCGCTAGTGATAAATTTTATAGTGGTGCTTTTTTAAAAGATAATTATAAATTCGAAGAAAACTCCCCATACATTGGGTATACTGTACAGAGCGAGCCTCATAATGAATAATGTATAAATCAGATTTCTCAAGATATTTATAAATTTATATGTATCCACTTAAAATTTTCGGTCATGGGTACAATCGAGATATCCAAGTAGATGCGTAGAATAACTCTACTTAGTCAATGCCCGTATTGTCGCGTATCCAATCGCGATGGTAGCTAACCTTCTGGAAACCGGCAACACTTCCGACGGTGAACGAGCTCACGCCCACAAGCTTTTCTTCGTCTACGGTGACCAGCGGTCCGCCAGAGTCACCGCTGCCAATGGACTTACCATTCCAAGTGCTGACACACAGAATGTTGGTCGACTCATGCCCCAAGCCATCGAAGCACTCCTCGTCCGAGAGAATCTGCATTTTGGCATATTGTAGAATTTCGGGGGATTCTTTACCCTCGCCCGTCGATCCCCAGCCGCTGGCAAGTACCCAAGCACCCTGATAGCTCTCATCGCGATCGGCCAGGTCGACCTTATTGATGGCTTCGGAGAATTCGACATACGGTGTTCGTATCAGTGCAATGTCATTCTCCAGATTATCATTGTCATAGTCGGGATGATCGATGATGCTGGAGGCGCCCACTTTATGCAAAATCTGACTTTCTCCATTCCAGATCGAACCGTAGTAGATCTCCACCGATTTCGCGCCCCTGGTGCAGTGTGCCGCCGTCAGAATCCACTTGTGATCGATAATCGAACCACCGCAGCTAAATTTACCTTCTGGTTTGGTTAAGACCAGGCCAACGATATAGGGGAAATCCAACTCCTCTGCCGATTGCCCTTGCTCAATGCGACTGTGGATGATGTTACCCCAACGCGGAGCGAACAACGAGCCTGCAAGAAGCTCAGTTAGTAAAAGTGGTAAGACTGCCATGACTGCCGAACTGCTATAGCCCCCAGAGTCGGTCGTGTATATATACACCAGATGCGACGGCGATTTTTCAATTAGCTTGCGCTAATTGTGCCAGATAAGCAGCGAGCCAGCTGCACAATTGATGGCAACCAATTAGATTTTATCGAAGTAGGTTGAAGCAGTTTATAACCCATTGATTTATACAGACTGCTAGAGAAATTACTTAAAGAAATGTTGTGTAATATAATAGCTGAACTATGGCAGGAGATATAATCATTATAAATTAAACAACTCTACAGAAAAAAAACAATTTTTCTATATGTATTTGAAATCGCCAGTTTTTCCCCAGCTCAATCTAGTGCTAGGAAAAGTATGGCCAGCATTGGCTGCCACAGCTAATGCTTTCTTCTGTGCAAATGATTCTCCTTTGGCCACTGTGCGACAGTCGTCGCAAATGTATTGTTGTTGTTACCTTTTACTGTTGTGTTTCCCGAGCTCTCATCGTTGATCGAACTGCGGCCGAAGTGTTTGCTTAAGTTTCAAGTGGCAAAAGTTAATGGAAAATTGTGAAAATGCGGGCAACTGCTGCTGCCATCTCACTTGAATGCTGTTGAATTCTGGTCAACAGCATCATGCAATTTGGGTTAGGCAAACAAACAAAGTCAACAGGCAAACATTGCGGCATAATCAGCATGCATTTCGGCGCGTTTCGGTCTTCGGTCTGTGTTGGCGCATTGCATTTGGCTCCGGGCGCATTCGATGGGCAAACTCTGCCAATTGGCCAGAGAAAAAACATATTTGGCTGCAGTTTTGGAGTCCGCATAGGCTTGGGCAGCTGCAACTGCTGCTGGGTCAATGTTGATTATACCATTTAGGCATTGAGAATGAGTAGAAATGGTTGATTGGTTTTGTGTAAATGTATTTTAATACTTAGAAGCAGGCACGGCAGTTTATAGTAAGTTTATTTCTGATCTGTAGCAATTGCAAAAATTTGTTTGTTTGTCCGTTGTTTGTCCGTTTGTCTGTGTGAACACATAGATCTCTGCTATTTTTAGAGCTAGAGACACAAAATTTGGCATGAAGACTACTGCTTTAAATGCGCAAATAAAATTAGTTTAACATTTTAATTGCCATATTTACAGCCAATGTTTATCAATATTTTTAATTTTAAACTTAAGTATAAGGCGCATTTTCCGAGTGACAGCTTTCTTATTTGTGTTATACGTAGTTCACTTTATTGTGGATATTTACTGTAAATTTTAACTTGATTGAGCAATAAAGTTGGTTATAAATTAAGGTAAAAGCTCTTGCGCAAGCATTTTTCATATTGCGTATTAAATAATTTGTTTTTATTTTATTTCGAAATAAGTTTTAATGGCTGAGCAGCCGAATGGTATTTCATAGTCGAGTGTGTTTTACTTGCTTTACATGCTGATGGCGAGACTGCGATTCGAGCAATGAGTCAATGAGCCAAATGGCCGAAATGCCTGTTATTGTTATTGCCGTCGCAGTCTGTGCAAATTGATGAGGTGCGCCAAATTGCAGAGGCTGCAGCAGTGTCTGCCTATTGCAGTTCGCGTTGCAGTCTGTAATTGAGCCTTCAAACTACCAAAACTGCCAGTTTGACCAGATTGCCCATCGACTTTAAGCTGTGCAACGTCTTAAAGGCAAGCGCAAAGATTAGCATTTTCCGCCATTTTCTTTGGCCTTCGCTCAGCGCGCTTTTGACAGTCCGACATTTCCCCAGACGATATTTGCATGAAAACTGTTACTGCCACTTAAGCATATCCTTGCCAAAAAAAACTTCCTTTACATGCAGCGAGCCAGAGATAGAGACCGGAAGAGGTATACGAGGGGAAAACTCACTTGGCAGTTTCCTTTTATTGTTTCATTTTTTCGTCTCCTTTTTTTTGTAGTATTTTTGCAGCTACTTTGTCGTTCGCATTGTTGTAGTTTTAATGACAGCCAGGAGAGAGAGAGAGAGAGAGGGAAATGGGAAAGGGTATGGCAGGAAGCGCGCTCAAAATTGTCGCCTTAATGTCAGCGAAGGCGTCGCAACGCCTCGAAGTATGCAGAAAGTTTTGCTTTTTAAGCGCGACACCGGACGCGACAGGTCTGCGGTTTTTCGGCTGAATTTCAGGCTTTACCAAATTACAGCCAAACTGTTGTGACAGTTTTTTTTTTGGTTTTTTTTTTTTTTTTTTTTTTTTTTGGTAGAATTTGTGGAAACTGTTGAAGCTTGCGCTGGCTTTGGTTGGGGCACATGTCAAAGCAGTTTCTCGGAGCATTTTTGAGGCTTGATTGAGGGCCTGCCCGCGGCACTTACTTCCATTTAAATAAAAGTTATAAAACTTGTCGCTCTCTGTCTGACACTCTGTCCGTCTTTATGTTTGTTTCACTGTTTGTCTCTCTGTCTGCTCGCACTGTCAGTCTTGCTGTCTGTCTATATGTCTGCCTCTCTGTCTGTCTTTCTGCTTGTGCCTCTGTTTTTACCAGTGTCTCCCTCTCTCTCTCTGCCTCTCAGTCTGCTCTCAATGTTTGTCTCTCGGTCTGTCCTACTGCTTGTTTCTCTGTCTGCCCGTCATTTACCTCGCAGTCATAAAACACTCAACGCGTATACGCCGCGTGTTACGACCGAAAACAGCAAAAACTTTCAAGACGAAATCCGAAACGAAACCCAAACTCCAACCACGGGCAAACATTTTTAATTAGCCTAATGAAAAAGTTCAAATGTGAAAAAATTTGTGCAATTTTCAGAAAACGACGACATAACAAAAGCAGAAGACAAAGCGGAGAGCTTGAGAGGAGCGTAGAGCCGGAGACAACGTTGTCTGCTGACAAATGAGGGAAACGCAGCGCAAATAAGCGAGCAATAATTTCTGCCATTGTTCCGTTGCAGCGGCGAAAGTTGCGGAAATGGGGAAATGAAAAATGAGAAGTGACTGAGAGAAGGAGTGAAGCGAGGAGAGCGAGGAGAGAGTGAAGACAACTGATGCGCCAGCCCAAACAAAGGCAATGCGAAAGGAGAAGAGCAAATATGAAGGACTTCGCGTCGCTGCAGCTGGGAGAATGTCTTCCCATCTTGCTGTCTTCTCACTACCCTCGTTTCTCTCCCACTCTACTCCACTTTGATTTGTGCTGCTTTGTCCACGCTGCTGCGGCCGATCGGCCCTGAACGCAAATAGCGCTCATTAAGCAAATGGCGACGAATGCAGGGAAATGTTCAATTAAAAAACTTTTGACGTGCAGCGACAGACAGACAGACAGACAGGAGGACAGACAGGAGGACAGACAGACATATACTTAAACAGGGTGTATATATAAACCACTTAAGAATTACGTACCTCCCCACGGCAAGTGGAAGTCAGCTCGTAATTGATTTTCGACATTTGTGCCCACGATTTTCATGTTTGTTTTCCCTGCTGCTGCTGTTGTTGCTGTTTCCCGGCCACTTTGGCTTATTAAATATTTAATGGCGAATTGTCAGAAACATGCCAAAGTGAAAGCTCAGTGCGCATTCACCCCTCCCTTCGCCCCACACAATTGACAAATAAAGCGAATTGACAGCGCCAACTTTTGGCCAAGTTCTTTTGCCTGTGCATATTATTAGGCTGCTCAGTCCAGCCTGCCAATTCTCCAATTATTTAAATGCGTCGCTGCCTCTCTACTCCCATCTATACTTTTTTTTCTTCTATTTTGATTACGCACGCATTCGTGTGAAACGAGCCCGATAATTGCAACAAAGCCGAACTTTTGCTGCCCGACATGAAAGCAAACCGTAAAGAGCAGAAAAGTAGACAACACTTTGACACCGAACAAGCAAACACACAAAAAAAAAAAGAAAGGAAAAGCGAACACAAAGCAGAAAGTAGCAAGAAAATAACACAAAAGTCGCCGTTGGCCAAAAGTTTCTAGGAAAAAGATTTGCCGCAACTTTCGAGTCGAATCGGGAGTCGGGAAATAAAAAGAGAGACAGAGCGTCTGCAATTAAAAAAGGGAATACTTGGCTGACTCGGACTTTGATTTCGCATGGCACTGTTGCTTCTTCGCACTCCCCAACCGCTGCCGTGCTTTTCGATTAAAAGTTCAGCAAATTAAAATCGTATAATGACGGTGATTAGACCGACAACAGACTGCAAATTGCCCAATCGTCAATTGTAAGCCGGCCAAAATACTATGGCAGGCGGGGATTAAATATATGCAGACCTTTTTTTTTGCTATTTATCATTTACAATAAATTTAATTAAACTTATTTTCTAACTTAAAATTGCACTTAGCTTATATGACCTTTTTTTACTGCAATAAATTTGTTTTCATTTAGTAAATTTAACATAGTTTGAAGCTCTTCACAAAATATTGATTTTCTGCCGTTTCATACTCTTAAAAAACTTAACTTGTAGTTACTAAAAATAAATAAAAGAAAAATAACGCTGACTATATTATAACTGTCTGATCCCATAAACAGACCCCTGAAAAGCTTCATGAGTATAGTAAATATATTTTTGCAGTATAGTAGCACTGCACAGCTGTGTTGTCCTGAATGTAGCTGAATATAAATATAAATCTGAAATTGTGTCGCGGCACTCAAAAGGCCAAACACATAATTAACGTGCGAAAATTTATTTCACTGGCAGCTGCGGAGCACACACAGTGAAATTTGCATAATGAGAAATTGATTATTATGATTTCAATTTCTGCGGGGCAAAAAAAAAAAATAAATAAATACAAGACAGAGAAGAAATAATATATTCACCATTTATAGTAAAACATTTCGTGTATATAAATTAAATAACTTTATTTACTCGATTACTCGTTACGGTAGTGAATTATTTACACAGAGAGAAGTACTCGTCGTATTTAGGTTTGCGCATTGTGTTTACCTCGGCTTAAAATTTATGCCATTTATCGCTTAGTACATTTATTTACGCTTAACAATCGAAGCAGCAACAACATTTAACATGTACATATATTCATATATATATTATAGTATTCGTTTTCGTCACATACATATACAATACATACATAGCTATAAAGAGTTTTGTTTTTTTTTTGTTCTTTTTTGCGAATTTATTTAATGCAAAGTTGAATTGAAAGTTGAAGTTTCTGCGACCTTCCATTTAATATTATTTTAATTATTATTATTAATAATTATTTTATGGGCAAAAAACGAATTAAACTAGAATTATTTTCACCATTTATCAGCTAGGCGTTTCATTTGCAGTTGTTGTGTGAGTGTGTGTGTGCGTGTTAAGTGTGTGTGCGTGCGTGTGTGTTTTCTTTTTTATAGAGTATCACATTTCTGGTATAGAGAATATGCAAGCAAAACTATTTTGCCGCCTTCTGCTCAACTTAAATGCAATTTTGTGCTAGAATTTATAGTATAGGCTCGTTCGGAACTACTGCGTCTCCGTCTCCAGGTTCTTGGCTCGCAAATACTTGAGCAGCATCTGCAGCGAGTCGTACGTATCGAAATCGTCCAGATTACGTCGCGAGGAGGACATGTTGGTGGGTCGCGGCATGGCCAGCGGCACGGGCAGCAGCTCGGGCATCACGGAGTGGTGGGTTATCAGCGCCTTCAGGCTGGAGAACTCCTTGCGAAAGCCCTGCAAGCAATGTAGTGTGTTCTAATTAAAGATAGTGCTTTTTTGCTTCTTAGAAATTTTTTTTCAAGGCGAGGAAAATGTTGCTTTAATTTTTTTATATTCCATAAATTGAAAAGAATTTTTTCTGGCTTGTTGTTTTTTTTTTTTAATTTAAGAGGCGTTTATCTTTTACTTTATCTATCTCAGACTCTATCACGAATTGGGGAGAATTCCTCTTCCTCTTGATTGAGATATAATTTTTATTCAATTTTCCCGAAAATATTTCTTTAGTTTTCTATACTTTTCAAGATCTAAGAAAATTTTTTGTAGTCTCCAGATTCCTCTCTCCCAGGGTGCAGACTACTCTTTTCCAAATCAAAGAGAGTTTCTCGGAGTTTTCAAAAAGTTAAGAAAAATCTCTCTTCCTCTTGATTTAGATTTATATTTTTTTCAATGTTTGTGTACCTCTCTTCTCCAAAATATTTCTTAAGTTTTTTATACTTTTAAAGATCTAAGAAAATTCGTTTTAGTTTATAGATTTCTCTCTTCCAGGGTGCAGACTATTCTTCTCCAAATCAAAGAGAGTTTTCAAAAAGTCATGGAAAATCTCTCTTCGCCTTGATTTAGATATAATTTTTGTTCAGTACTTATATACTTCTCTTCCCCAGGATATTTCTTAAGTTTTCTATACTTTTGAAGATCTAAGAAAATCACTTTAAATCACCAGATTCTTTCTCCCAAGGTGCAGGCTGCTCTTCTTCAAATCAATAAGAGTTCCTCTGAGTGTTTCTCTTTCCCACAAGGAGAATTTCTTTTCCTCTTGATTTTGATATAATTTTATTTCAATAAACGTGTAGCTCCCCAAATTATTTATTTCCTCGCAATTTTTCTCTCCCTCCCACCTACCTTGATCTTGTAGCCGCGCGGCGAGCGCAATATGATATAGTTGGCGATATTGGGCCCAGGTGGCGAGGGCACGCGCAGCGTGAGCGCATAGCAGCCCGGCTTGGAGCTGCTCTTGCGCACGAGAAACGCGCCGGGACTCTTGTTCTGCAGCACCTCGACGGCGATGTCGCGCGAGATGCCCGCCTGATACCAGCAGGCATCTTTGAGCTCCGCATCGGCCTCCTCCTCATCGACTGTCAGGCTGTGTGTGTTGGCCAAGCTGCTGCTGCGTTGATTCGCAGCCAAAGTGGCAGCAGCAGCAGCCGCAGCATTGTTCACGCGCAGGCGATTCGCAAAGATCTTCGGACTGGAGTTGGCTGCGGGAGCAGAGAACGAGAGAATATATTGTAGGTAGTGGTTCCTTCCGAGTCTTGGCATGTGTGCTTTGACCACTTACCGCTGCTGGTTTCGCGCAGGTAGCGCTTCTTCAGATTGAACTCGCTGTTGTCGTTCAGATTGACGTTGTCGAGCATGGGAATCGCTGTCAGGGATTGCCGGCACGAGTCCCCGAACTTGCTGTCAATGTACGAGTCCTCGTTGATGTAACCATTCGAGTAGATCGGCTGCTGGCCGCGCTCCAGCTCGCACTTGAGCGCAGCGCTGGCGGCATTGGCGACCAGTGGGCGTGACTCCTCGTTGTGGCGCAGCAGGCCCATGGTCAGGCGCTTGACCTGCGGGCGAGAGCAGAGAGCGAGAGCTTTAAAAAAAGGCGGCACGGCTTAAAGGATCAGGCGCGTTCAAGTGGCAACAAAATTAACTACAATTTAAACACCTTGTAAGCGTAGTCGGGCTAACGGGGAGGGGTGGTGCGACTGGGCGTGCAGCCACAGACGAGCGAAAAAGAATTTATTACCGAAAACCGCAACTAGACAAAAAGCTCGACAAAACGCGCAGTCGGGAGAAAAAAGTTGTGCCGCCTGCACTTAAACAGGAAGCGGATGCTTGGACTCGACGGAGAGAAAGTGGCAAGAGAGCAGGGGGGGCGACTGGGCACAGGCCATAAAAGGCGCATAAATTGGCGGCACAGACTCGTGCACAGAGTCTCGCATTGCAGCCGGCGGACGCTAAAAATGTTGCAAGGCGCGGCGGATGCGGAAGTGGCGTGCTAAGCGGAAATGTGCCGCAGGACTAACAGCAGCAGCAGCAGCACGAGAGAGAGAAAAAAGCTACTTGTGTGTCTGTGTGAGTATAAAGGAAACTGCGAACAGGCGGCGATAATTCAGCTGCACTTGTGCATGTTGAGATCGTGTTCGCTGCTGCCCTTGCAGCACAGCTTCCACTTCGCCCGCTGCCGCTTACCGCGGCTCTTCTTAGCCATTTTTTGTTACTATTTCCTTTACTTTTTGGGGTCAGTGGCTTGGCAAAGTCTGTCTGTCTGGCTGCGAGGCTGAAACTAGACTACAGTTGAGTTGCCTAGTCTGACTGTCTGCATGTGTGTGTGTGTGTGTTTGGCATAATTTAAGGCGACATTGACAATGAGACGCTGGCAGCGGCAGAGCAGCATGCAGAGAAGGCAGCAGAGGGAAAAGCAGGCTGTAGGGCAGGGTAGACAGCGGTAAAGGCAAAGAGGCAGCAGCGGGGAAGGCAGTGTAGCAGGCAGACTGGTAGTCAGATGAGGTAGAAGGTAGGTAGAAGGGAAGGAGGTTAGGCAGCAGCACAGCAGCACAACGCTTTCATTTGGCGGTTTCGCTTTACCTGGCGCGGGCTGACAGCAATTGTTTGCTCATTGCTGCATAATTTAACAGGCGCGCGCTGCATACTTTTAGGCTGCTTAAGCAAACATTGTTTGCATATTTCACGGCGCATTGCACAGTGATTTGCGGGAGAGCAAGAGAAATGGAGCGATAGACTGCTGCAAATGCTGTACAATGTGTGAGAATAATGGACAGCAAAATATTTCTGCATAAATGTTTGGCTAAAATTATGCAGCAGGAAATTCTAAAAGAAAAAAAAATACGCTTAATAAAAATTGCCTAAATTCCTAAGTTGCTCGAAATTCACTTTGTTGTTCTAGCTAATCGAAGTGCTGAGTCTCTGCCAGACAAAGCCGCTTAGTGACAATATATTTGCTATGCTCCTATTGATACAATTGAGGCTAGGGTTGCCAATCATACTGCTTAAAAAATGTATTACACTGTTTTTGACTGCATTACACTTTTTACTGTTGAAAAAAAAGTATACAAAAAACTGTTTTCAACGTAAAAAAAAGAATTCTTAACACTAAAAGTATGTATATATTTTTACTAAAGACAGTGTTGTAAGCTACTCATAAGAATTCATAAATATTACTAAAGTTGTAGCTTTTCCACTCTCTGTTCCCGCAACTCGGCAATTCTTGTACGAGTTATTTCAATGGCGAGAAAAAAAATGAGGGGACTATAAATTTAATAAAAAATGAGCTCCTTATATATTTAAATATTATCTTCAACATTGGAAAAGCATATGATATTTTTAAAAGTTGTTGTAAATTAATAAATTGTGCGTAAAGCTCTAAAAAATATGTATTAAAATTAATCAATAAATGACATAATATTTATTTTTCTAAAATACTGTTGAACATTTTTATCAGATCGAAATATAACTTTTTCTTATTAAAAAAGTTGGCAACCCTAATTTAGTAAATATGTATTTAAATAAAGAAATAAATTACATAATATTTATTTTCCTAAAATACTGTTGAAAATTTTTATCAGATCGATGTATACTTTTTTCTTATTAAAAAAATTGGCAACCTTAATTAAGGCTGAGCCTGCTTCTGCGATATTTCTCATATAGTAAATAACATCCCTCTCTCTCTCTCTCTCTCTCTCTCTCTCTCTTTTGCAGTGAAAACAAAGAGGCTTTGCCATACCTCAAGTGAGTTGAGTTCATATTTAAGGCAAATAAAATTTATTTTTTTTTTATTTTCATGCTGCAAATTGAATTAGGTTTACATACGTCTACGACATCGACTGCGACTTGTTGTCATTTCCTTTTACACACACACATAAACAAAATGTGTGACAAACTAATTGCCCCTGTTGGCTTAATGAACTGGCAGCTCGGCAGCTCGGCAGCACATTGCCATCAGCTGTTGGCCCCTCGACAGGCACGTGCATGCACAGGCAGGCAGGGCCCAAATGAAATTCTCAATGCTCTCTCGGCGGCCGAGCGGCATTTTCCAGTCGGGCATTTATGCAAATTTAATAAACTACTCGAGCGGCAGCTGCGGCTGCTGGTAGAAGTCAGCAGCGCTTAAATCAGTCAACAGATTGGGCACTTTTTCGGTAGGGTAGGCGGATGGGGGCGTGGCCTGGTGTGGCCCGGCTGGCTGGCTGTGTGTGTGTGGTTCCGCAAAATATTATTTATGGCATTTGGAGCTGAAAATATTATTTGGGCCCGGCCAACATGATACACGATATGCGAGTAGGCGTGACGCTGGGCGGCCACATGTGGCCAGGGTTGTCAGAGTTGCCAGTGCTGCTGGCAGCACTGCTGTTGGCTGCTGCTGCTGTCACTCAATGCCAGCGGCGGGGGCCTTGCAGGAAGCATGCAGGACGTGCAGTACGAGCAGCACGTGCTGTAGGAGTCTGTGCTCGGGCTGGGATTCTGGTTTGGGCTCGTCCTCCCTCTCTCCTTCTCTTTCTCTCTGCAGTTGCTAAACAAACAGTTAGCGGCAGCGAGTCAACAGCATCGATGCATCAACGCCAGACGGACAGACAGACAGGCGGACAAACAGACAGACAGCGCGTCATTTCCGGCAGACTCGACAGCAAGTGTGCGACTGTGTGTGTGTGTGTGTGTTTGAGTGAGTTTGTGTGTCTTGCTATGCGGGTGAAGTGCATAATGCGCCATCGCATTTGTCTTTGGCTCCAGCTACGGCCCGAGTCGCATGTGCTGCCTCGCCTGCTGCTACTGCTGCTGCTTTATTTTGCTTATCTGAAATTGAATCAGGCAGCCAAGCAGACGACACACAGTGCCGACCCCGTCGGGCGCAATTAGGGTGCCTACCCTGCCACGCCTCGGGTGCCCCGCCCTCGGTCGACCAAAAATTAATTTGCTTATCGCGCTGCAGTCGCGCCCAAAATGATGTTATTGACAGGCAGCCGGAAATAAGAAAGAACTGAAAATACAAAAATAAAAAAAAAAAAACTATGCAAAGGCGAAGGCAGGGGCGCGCCACGTGGCGTATGCGTGTTATGTTCATAGCGAAATTGATTTATTGACAAAACAGAAACAGAAGCAGCAGCAGCAGCAGAAGTGGCAGAAGCGTCAGCTCCATGCAGCAGAAAAAATGTGTGCATGAAAAATGCCCGAGCAAAGCGATTGCGAACCCTTTTCGACATATGCTCGTATTTTGCTTTCCATACCCTTACATTCATTGCAGATGGTTAATAAGGGTATGTTAGCTTTGTGAAAATGTATGAAAAAGGCAGCAGTTGGAGTAGCAAGCTATGCAAATTATATATAAAGTTGGTCAGCAATAATATACGAGTCGATTTGACTGTCTTTGTCTGTCCGTTAGCTTGTCCGTTTGATAAAAATGAGCATAGCTCAGTTAATACAAGAGCTCAAGACACCAAAATTGGCATTGGGATTATTGCATACCGCACGCAGCCCATGCTTATTTCAAATTTTGAGTGACACGCCCAACGCCTCCAAAAATAAATATTTTTGATTTTGAACTTTAAATTTAAAGTTAAATTTTAAAAGAAGAGAAGTAGGAAAAGAAGTGTAAGTATTTCATGATGTTTGTGATCCTTAAATTGGCTGAATGGTACTGAATAGTCGGATATATTCGCCTTCAACCCTCTTCACTTGTTTATCTGCCTTCTTCGCTCGCTGTTGCTGCTTTGCTTTTGTTTCTGCTTTTCGGGCATGTCCTTGCTGACGCGTTTTGCATTTACATTGCCCTTTGGCATGGCAAAAGCCTCGAAAATATTTATGGCTTGCCATTAGGGGCAACTGATTGGTTTTCGCTTTCGACGAGCATTTCAATTTCGAGCCGATTTTCGATTGCTGCGACAGCGCTTGCCCTTGGCGCGAGCGTGTGTGTATGTGCTGTCGCCTTGGCTGCACTTTTGCTCCATTTAAGGGCCATTAGCTCAAAAACGTAATCATCATAATGCGCAGCACCCCAACTCCCTAGCAATCCGGTCATAAATAAGACAAACACATTACGCATACGCCGTGTGCAGCCGAAGAGAAGCACCAGCCAACAGAGGGAGAGGGAGAGGGAGAGAGAGAGAGTTTCGCGCAGACTTTCTCATATGAATAAACTCGCACGTACTTATCGCATAGACCATGCTCGACTGCGCACAGCTGGCGACGCCATAGCACTATGGCTATATCTATATAGTATATATGTATGTTCCTCTCTCTCTCTCTTTGTCTGTCTGTCTGTATGAATATTTAAGGCGTGGAATTTATGAAAACAACGTGCCTCAGCTCAAAGACTCGGCCAGGAAGCAAAGGCCAAAGTTGTGTGCAATGCAAAGTTTTGCTCGTTTGCCCACGTGACACGAAAAAGATGACAAAAAACATTTGATAAACATTGCACATGTGAAACAGTTCGACAGGCCACGCCTCCAACATGCTACGTGTTATGACAATGGCCAAAAAATAGCTGGGCGAATCATAACAAAGGCGAGTTTATCTTCCACAAACTTTGAATACTCCAAGGGAAAGCAGAGCAGGGGGTAAGGCAACTCAAGTCGTGTCTTTAAACTGAGCTCGACTAATTGACATAGTTTTGTTTACGAGCGCGTCGAGGCGTAAAGTTCACCTTTGTCTCTCACTTGACTGAGCTGCTGCTTTGTCTGTGGCATAACTTTAAACTGTGCTCGAATATTATATATACGTATGCGAGAGAGTTCAACTGTGACCTGTCAACTTGCATCTTTCAGCAGTTCTTGTACCTGGCCAAATGCCAGCAAATGGCCTGTAAAAGCATCTGAGTTACTTCTGGCTTTGCTTCCAGTTTTCTTAGCTGGAAAAACTTTATCGAGTGGCGGAAACAAAGCAAGCAAGGTTAAGGCAAGCTTAGGCAAAAGCTTTTCATATCCTTGGGGACCGCACCCCAGCGACACACACATTTCTGGTCTGCCAATAATTCATAGAACACGTCAAATGCAGCAGAATAAACAAGCAGAGAAGCAAAGCAAGCAGAAAAACAAAGGGCCAAAATTCATAAATTTTGAAATATTTGCGAAAAATTGTCGATGACAAAAAAAAAAAATGGCAATAAATGGCCGCAGTTGCTGGCGTTTGCCGCACCCTTATCAAAGTCAAGACGCCGCAAACACATCAAATATGCAATGATTGTGGGCAGCAGGGGGAAGTGTTTTCCCTTTAGCCTGCGCCAGTCAAACTTTGATCTGTTTGAGAAGTGAAAATCAGATAAGTTTGCGGTAGCGATAGCTAGTAAAATGCATGACTGCTGAGTACCCTGCACTGTTATGAATTTACGCTATATTTTCATTATTTTTAGCAATTTCAGCCGGAGCATGTTTTGGAATAGTTTTTTATACTTTTTTCAATTTGCGCAATTGATTTAATGCCAAAAAATAAGAATTTAATTTTTTGAAAAATTTTGCAAATTTTGAAAGGGGGTAGCATGCAAAAATGGTCAAAAATTTGAAATTTCGAAATAACTGAAAACTTGCTGAAATTCAGTTGCAAAACTAATAAAGACTCAAAATAATGAAAAAATTGACACGCCAAGCGAAAATTGCTTGATTTTTAGCAAAGTTATGAGCGTTTTAAAACCCAAAAATATGCAAGGAATATGAGATAAACTAGGTTTAGTATATAGGTCAAATCAGCCTTAGTCTTAGCCTTGATGTTTTTTAAGTAAATTTGAATCACAAAATGTAATGAAATCGATGTTAATTTGTTGTTTATATTAGTTTTGAAAATAGATGTATTTTTTTTTTTCGAAAGCTGGTTAAATACATAACTGCTGAGTACCCTGCACTGTTATAAATATATGCTATACTATCGTTTTTTTTTTTAGCAATTTCAGCCGGAGCATGTTTTGGAATGAATTAATATACCTTTTTCGATTTGAGCAATGAATGATTTAATGCCAAAAAATAGATATTTAATTTTTTGAAAAAAAATATGCAAAAATGGCCAAAAATTTGATATTTTCAAATAACTGAAAACTTGCTGAAATTCAATAGCAAAAACAACGAAGACTCGAAATAATGAATGCGAAAATTCCCTGATTTTTAACAAAGATATGAAAGTTTGTTATTGTTATTATTTGTTATTATTTTTGTTTCTATAAATTTTTAGGAATTGAAAATATTTTTAGCAATAAGTTAGGTAAAATTTTATTTTTGATAAATTCAGAAATTTTGATATTATCAAAAAATATGCAAAATTCCAAAATAATAAATTTTATACGCCAAATTAGTAAGAAACTCGAACCATGGGGCAATTTAAATGCCACGGAAAATTCGTCAAATTTTCGATTAAGCTAGCATTATTTAAGTCGTAAACATTTACATAAACTGTGTATACCCTTCCAGCAATATAACTGCGAAAATAGATTGAACTGCTTGAAGGCAAAATAAAAAGAAAAAACTCTCACTCACCAGCGGCGGCTTGTCCGTCAAGCGTTTGCAATTGTTCAGCTCTGTGGGGGAATTGTCCTCATCGGAGCTGGGCGTTTGGGCCACCTTCTCGTTGTCATTGCAGCTGTGGGCGGGCAGCAGCAGAGATTAGACACGGATATGATAAGTAGTGTGTGTAGAGTGTATCCATGTGTGTGTGTATGTGTGTGGAATGAGCATGATTGAAGCTGGGAGGGATTGAAGCCAAGCGCGACATGCGAACTTACTTGAGATTCGCCTGCGTGAAGAGCTGCAGTGGACGCCGCCGTCCGAGTGTGACGGGCGACGAGGGCGTGGCATGGGCGGCAAGTGCAGCACGACCACGCGTCGTAGTAGATCGAGCTGCTATAGTTGTAGTATTATTTCTTGATCCATGATGCTGCGACTGGCGACTGTTGTTGCTGCTGCTGCTGCTGCTGCTGCAGGAGGAGGAGCGAAAGCGTGCACCCGTTATGACCGCAGCGAGATTGGCCGCAATGCGATTGTCGAAACGATTGAAATACGAATTCGAATTGGAGTTCACATTCGCATTGGAGTTGGAGTTGGAGTTGGAGTTGTTCAGGCTGTCGGCCGTTGGCGATGAGTTGTTGCTGCTGCTGGCGCTGCCATTGCTGTTGCCGTGGCTTGTTGCTGCTGTCGCTATTGTCGTATCTGTGGCTGTTGCTGTCGTCGTCGTCGTCGTCGTCATCGCCTCACAGCTCTTCGCGTAATCCAAATTATTGTTGGTTATCATTGTGGCGGCTTCGTCTCGCTTTTGGGCATTAACTTTTGCAGTGTTTTTGAATTATGTGCGCATATAAAAACGCTGCGGGCGGCTTTTGTCGCACTGCGTGTGATCCCCGCCAGGACGACAGCACGAGCAGGCGAGGCTACAGCCAAAGCACATCCACCCGCACGAGCAAACAGCAGGAGCGATGGGTGGGCGGCTATGGCCTTTATTAAATTCGAGCAGGCCGAGGGGGGGGGGGGGCAACAGCACGTTGGGGGTAGCCGAGACCAGCACTAACCGCAGGGGTCGCTACGCGCTACTTCAGCAAACTGCAGCGGGAAGAGGGCAGCGGGCAGGGGGCAGGGGGCAGGAGCATGGGGACAACGACGCAGATTTAAACACAGAATTAATTCAAGCGGAAATTGGCAAAAGCAAAAAGAAAGAAAAAGCAAAAGCAACAACAAAAACAGCGAAAACAACGCAACAAAATCGAAAGCGTGAAGCATAAACAAAAATGGACGGGGAAGGAGTACGGACAGCGGGAAAGGCGCAGAGCCAGGAGGAAGTTGCATAAAACGCAAAATAGAAAGCGAAAATGAAAACGCATATGAAAATTTTTTGGGGGGGAGGGCAGCCACAAAAATGCACATAAATAGCAGAGGGGAAAGGGCAGGAGCGGGGGCAGAAGCGGGGCCAGCAGCCAGCCGGTGGTGTTTTCGGCCAGGGGTCGCAGTCGCAGTCGCAGTCGTGACGTCATATTGTAAAGCGCATAAATAGCAGGATTTGCGGGATGTTCATGACGATGATGATGATGTTGATGATGGTTGTTGTTGTAGTTGTTTGGGTTTTTGTTGTTAATATGATTTTGTGGGTGGTTGTTAAGCACGACAACAACAGCACAACAATGTGTTTTTGTTGTTGTTGTTGTTGTTGTAATTTTGTAGTTTTCGTTTTTCGTTTTGTTGTTCGCCAATTTTACAGTTGAACATTTTTTGCCAATTAGTTGCCAATTTCGTTGCCGTTCGTTGTTGTTGTTGTTGATGCCAATTTCAGTTCGATTGTGATTTCGATTTCGATTTGGGTGTTTGTGTGTTTGTAGTCCCAAAGTATCATGTAAATAGTAGGAAAAAATAAACATAGATATGTGATATGTTGTTTATGTAAGGCAAGTATAGATACGATATTGATACGATAAATATCGATAAAATTGTAAACGTCAATCTATATATATTTTAAATATATATATAGGGGTGATATTTATGTAAAGAAATCGTTGCGCAAATATATCGTATATGTAATATGTACTATTTATATGTAAGTACATAAATAGTAGCGGAAGTATACCGTTTATATAATATATACTACTTATATGTAAGCATATAAATCGTAGCGCAAATATATCGTTTAAATAATATATATACTATTTATATCAATGCACATATATCGTATCAAAAATATATTGCCAAAACCTTTAATTTTTATATAAGGTTTTTATATAGTATATGTATGTACATAAATAGCATCTAAAATATATCTTTAAAATTAAAATATATATATTTACACACAAATCGCATTTAGAAAGTATCCATAATATTTGTAATAGATATATATATATATATATAATATTTAAATGTGTATAGGTACATAAATCGTATAAAGAATATATTTTATAAAGCCTTTATAATATATAAGATTTAAATATATTTAACTAAATCGCTTCAAAAATATATCGATAATATTTATAGCTTTTATATAATATATATGTATATACATACGCAAAATAATTGTATGATATATATGCAATATAATTATTATTGTAGTTAATATAGTGTGATTTATAAAAATTAAATAACTACCATATGATATTTTTGGTATATATACGATATATAAACGAAATATTTGCGATAGATATATACCGATTTATGTAAGTTATATACACGATATAAATGCAATACGATGTACATTTCTCAAAATGGAGCGAACTTTTGTCTCTTCTGCTTTTTTGCATTTTGCCCTCTGCCCTGCGACTTTTGATTATTTAATTCGATTCAAAGCGACTGCAACAACAACAACAAGAATTTTGTATAGTTTTTGCCACTGCTGTTGTTGGTTTTTTCTGGGCCAACTTTGGTTAACGAAAGTGAAATGCAAATGGCAAATTGCAAATTGCAAATGAATTCTCGCTGCGCTCAGTTCGGGGTTTTTGCACTGGGATTTGCTATACTCACGTTGCTTCGGCGCTGGCAACCAAACTTTTCATCGAGTTGTCAGTGGGAACAGTGGGCAAACAGTTGACTTGAGCTGCAAGTAGATAAGAGAGAGAGAGAGAAGGAGAGTGTGAGAGTGTGAGAGGCAGTGACAAAAGAGAGTGGCTAAAAGAGAATTAAATTAAAAGTGACTTTAAAACGTGGCTATAAATGGCCGCAGGTTCAGTGTGCATGTAAGTATGCATGTGTGTGTGAGTGTGTGTGTGTGTGTGTGTGTGTGTGTGTGTCAATCATTAGACGGCCATAGTCAACACCTCATTAGGCGACTAATCAAGCGTGTGCTGGGCAAGAAATAACAACCAGTTCAGCGCAGTGTGGACGCGGCTCGTGCAGAGATTAAAGCAGGCGGGAGGAGCAGAGGCAGGAGCAGCTGGAACACCGCAGACACAACAGCGGAAGACCAAAGCAAATCATCAACACCAACACCAGCGGCAGTGCCCGTGCCCGTGCCCCTGAACATGGTCTAAGATCAGACGAAGAAGCTCAGTCCAGGCATAAACAGAGTGCAGTCGTGCGTTAGGCAAACGGAGTAAACAGGGGCAGAGCGAGAGAGAGAGAGAGAAGAGAAGAGTGTGCGGGAGCGAGAGGTGTAGCTGGAAGCCGGCAAATAAAACGCACAGATTAAAGGATGCCCGGGTGAAATGTCTTCTTAATTACTTCGCAATGAACAGAGCGAAAGCAGCAGGCAGGCAGAGCGAGCAAGAGAGGGAGACAGGGAGAGAGAGAGTGTAAGAGAGAGTAAGAAGGAGTAACTGAAGCTGGACGGGGAGTTGTGTGAGCAGGGGCAACTCTGACTGCAGTAATTGAGAAGTCGACGGGCTGGGATTCGGGATTCGGGATTGGAATTGGAATGAGCATTGCGAATGGGGCTGTGAGTTGTACCACAGCAGCGGCGAGCTGTGCATGTTGGCATAGCGCACTTTAAGCGGAAGTAATTTAATTAATTACAAATGAAACGGAAACACGGCTGCCTGCCTGCCTGCGTGTGTGTGTGCGTCTGCCATGTCAAATTTAAGCATAATTTAGTCAAGCTGCGGCATTGCTCTGGTTCGCTGTTTTGGGTCTCGGGCCCGGGACACACTTGAGTGTGCGCTAAGCGCTTTTCGAAAAATGCGTCCCGGCAGCGCAATTAAAATTTTTCTATGCCCGCAACGCAAACTATTAGGACAGTGTAGTCTATACACACACACACACACACACACACAGAGCCGCATTAAGCACAGCTCATTTGCATTGCGGTTTTAATTGCCAGGCAGCGCCAGAGATACACAGACCGAAAGCATGGTGGAGCGAAGTGAGCCTGCCGGCCAGGCTTACAAGGATAATGAAAACAATTTAACGACTCTCTCGACGATTCAACGGGCGGGGGGAAGGGGCACTTCGTCTGACCAAAAATTCTGGTTGTGCCTCGTCGAGCGCTTGAACAAATAGAAACCTTTTTCCATTTTACCATTACCATTTACCATTGCGCTTTTCCACACACACACACAATGCTCATAGCTTTCCTTCACTCCTCCCTCTCTCTCTCTCTCTCTTGCTCTCTCTTTTTCTTCTTCAATTTTTTGCCCAGTTTTGCGTGTCTGCGCAAAATATTTGCAGATATTTTTGACATTTTAATGAAAATATTTTGCGTAACATTTCGAAAAGGCAAAGGCTGATGAATTCCGCTGCTCGAGCTCGACATCCTTTCGCTGGCTTAATATTGTTTTAACGAAGTGGATTTGCCACAACCAGAGAGAGAGAGAGAGAGGGAGAGAGAGAGAGAGGGAGAGAGAGAGAGAGGGAGAGAGGGGGCAGTAGGAGTGGCCACAACAGGAGTCGCAGCCACTCTCGCATCGAGAGGGATTTTTTAAGCTGCTCTGATGGCCAGTAATTAAATGCTTGACATGCCGGCCAAGGGGTATGAGTCGAGCACTGCTCTACAGTTCCTTCCCCTCGCTTCTCCTCTTCTGCATGGGCTGAAGTGGATTAGCGCGAAAGCGGATTGCAGCTTGAGGGGGGACTACTGGCGGGAATTTGAGGTAAATTAACGCTGATGTTGGCATTATAATTATGGCATGTAGTTAAGGCGATTCCTGAGTCCAGAGCCGGAGCTTCTGTACGTGACAGGTTGATAGCTTGGACGAGCGCGTAAAGTGAAAAATCAAAGTGCTTGCAATTAAATTTAACTGTTTATAAGCTGAAGCAGAAGAAAGGGTTGCCAGAGCGCGCAGTTGTTCTTGGTCTAAACAATTAAGATTTTAATTAGAATTTTAGTGTGATTTCAGCATATTTTAAATGTAGCACTTTAATTACAGAAAATATCAAAAGGGTTAAAAGTTGGGGTTGCTCGAGATTTTAATACAAATTTTGGTATAAATTTCAAACGGCAATCGAACAGAGGGTTGTTTGAGGAGTTGAATCCTATACGCAATTTAAAAAATATGCGGATGCTTTAATTCAAATTTTTCTATAATTTTGGGTCTTTAATATTATTAGAATATAACAAAGAAATTTAATATAGACAATTATTATTCTTATACTTCAATATTATAAAAATATAACAAAAAATTTGAATATTATTTATTATTACTTTTATACTTCTATATTATTAGTACATAATAAGAAATTGAATATAAAAATTGTATATATTATTTTCATTATATCTACAAAATTACTTCAATGAAATTATATTATTATAAAGAGACAGCAGTCGAAATCTTGAAAAAGCTTTTCTGCAACTGAAAACAGTTCTCAGAATTTAATGAATATTTTCAGATATATTCTGAGCTGTTTATTGAGGTTTAATTTGAAGCCAGCACCTAACTTCATATATATTTAGATATTTAGAGGCATAAATTTAATGGTTGGCTTTTGAATTTGGATATGTAAGAATTTGCTAGCTAAAAATGTAATTTTAGTTATTGAATTTTAGATAATAATTATTATGTAATTACTATATAATTATAATTATAATTATTGAATTTATTTGCATGGACTTTGGGCTGTACGGCATGAAGCGAATTGAAGGGAATCGCTCATATTTCTCTTTTTTTATACCTTCTACCGCTCTCACTTTGTCTACCAAAAAAGCGGCGTTATCTTGACATTATTTTCCCATATTAAATATTTAAAATGCTCATTTGGCTAAGTGAGTGAGCGAGGGCTGCTCACAACATTGCGCTGTAATAAAATCAACTGCCTAAACAGAAACATTAACGAAAACATTTGCCTGCATAAAGTAAACAGACATTTCTGCTGTTGTTCCTCTTGTTGTTGTTTCTGCGGCTGTTGGTGCTGCTGCAGATGAAGTAAACAAGAGCAGGGGGAGGGGAGGAAGAAGGAAGCAGGAAGCAGCACGCGAAATTAAAACAAATCAAAATCATATGAGCATTTTCAAGTGATTGCCGCGAAACTTGCTGTGCGCGCTGCCAGGCCTCTCGGCGGGCAAACATAAACAAGCAATTTAACAGGCACGCCCACACACAAGCAGACAGGCACACACACACACACACGCACAGCACTCACACATGGCAGGCAGCGATAAAAAGGCAGATGCTTGAAGAGGCGTCAGGCAGTTGGCAAACAAACGAAGCGTTCAAGCGCAAAAAGCCAAAGCCAAAGCAAAGCAGGCAAAAACCGAGCGAAAACGAGGCGAAAGCAAAAGAAAAGCGGCCAGGCCAAAACAACCAAAACGTTTTATGTGCCAGTGCACACACACGCACACTCACACTCATATGCGGGTGTGTGCGCCACAGTCACCGCAGATTTCTCACACATGCTTTAAAGCGTGCCGCAACTTTTTTTGTTAATGAAATTTTAATCAAGCTGCAAAAAGAGTTGAGCATACTTTCCGCATACTACTGAAAAGTTTGCCCGGCGACACGGCATTTTTCTTAGTGCTATTCCCCTCTCTCTTCTCTCCCTCTCTCTTTTTTTTTTTGCTACTTAGCCCAAGCTGAGCTCAAATAACCGGCGGCTTCATTAGCAGCTGGCGAGCACAACGCGGCGTATGCGTGATAATTTATTTACAATGCGATTCGTTTATGCCGGGCATTAATCATGAGCGCGAGCACGTAGCAAAGAAGTAGAAGGGAAAGGAAGGGTGTAAAAGGGGCATCTGCATTTATTAACAATTTATGTCATAAATAAAATTGAAAAGCATTCATAATGTCAATGAGGCTGAGACGTGAGTGCATGTTGATGATGCTGGCAGTTACATAAATTACAAAGGCAGAGAAGTGGCGAAAGAGAGAGAGTAAGAGAGAGATAGAGTATGAGATAGAGTAAGAAAGAGAGCGGAGTATGTGAGGCAGTAGAGAGTAGAGCGCTCGCCACATAAATCGCTCTGCGCCCAAAATTAGGCAACAAATTTACATGCAAAACGAACACGACACGCAGGTAAATCACCAAGCACAACAACAACAACAACAACAACAAAAACAACAACAAGCACAACGGCACCCCAAATGACAAACATTAAAAAGAATGAAAATGAAAAGCACGCCAGCAAAATGTTCAAGGAGCTGCCCGAAAAACACTTTTGCTTTCCCGCCAGCGCGAGTATTTAGCATATTTTGCCCCCTTTGCTCAGTGCTCTGAAACTTGTTGTTATGTTTTTTTCCCCCTAGGTTCTTGTTGTAGTTACGCCTTTTGCCTTTGCTTTGTGAATAATGTGCACTTGGCACGGCAAACAATTATTTCGCTTACGAAACGGCCGAATGGCATGCGATTTTTAGGCCATTTTGCTGGCTGCAGTTCGAGTTCCATGCTTCCGTATTGCTGGCAAACGATAAGCTCCAACACTTTTTTTTTTTTTTTGCAGCCTAAAACGAGGGTTGTGCTGTTGCTGCTTCGGCTGCCACACCCCTGTGCTTTGCCAGTTCATTATGCGAATTTTTTGAAAATTGTTTAGCTACAGGCCAAAGGCAAAAAAAAATAAGGGAAATGCCAGCACGTCGCCCCGACTCATGCCGCGCTGCCTTGGCAGACACTCCCCCAAACAAAAAAAAAAAAAAAAGGTGTCGAAAAAATTGCCAGCTCTTGTTTCAAATGTTTCCAAAATGCGCATTTGTCAGCGTCGAAAATTAAAAAAACAAAGGAATTTTTAATTAGTTTTCATGCTGTAAACAAAACAATTATGCCAAAAATATGAAAAGTTTCGGTGGATGAAGCACAGAGCTGAACTGAACTGAACTGAACTTTGGGCTGATTTTAGTCTGCAGTGAAGCTGCGAGTTTTAAAAGCTTTCGGCACACTTAAAGCTGTGTGCGACAAATAGAAACCGGAAAAATTTTATTTTCTCTGCAAACTTATTGATTAAAAGTTGCGCCATTTTATGGGCCTCTCCCCTCGCCCCCATAAAATTTGTCAGAGCAGTGTGCCCGAGTTGCTATAGATTTCCGGGCCTGAACAAATTTAAAACGACGGGGGCACAAAGTGAAACTATTTTATATGCGACGACAGCAACAAAATAATGTTACTACCTGGAGAGACAGGGCAAGACAGGGACAGAGGGAGAGAGCGGGCAAGACAGACAGCCAGACGGCCAGACGGCCAACAGGCAGTCTGTTAGGGCGTCCAGTGTCTGGCATTGCCCCCAAGCAATAAATGTTCAAATCAATTGAAGCGTTTTACCAATGCCTCACACCTCCTGCGGCTATCAAGGTGGCTGTGAGGGGGTGTGAGCAGGCAGACTTGGGCCAAGGCAAAGGCCACATATAAATCGAAATGCACGAATAAGTAGATTCCTGGGCAGCTTAAGGCAGCGATTTGCTATGCGCAAAAACCGAAATCGATAAGGGATGTGCCTGCCCCATGTCTCTTCTTTCTCTCTCTCTCTCTCTCTCTTCTACACTGTCAACTAATTTTGAATGTCGAACAGCAGATCGAAGCATAGCAAGTTGCTCATACGCAGCATGGACAGAGCAGGCCGCAAGACGACGTCGGCTTGTCCCACATTCGAAACTAGGAATCGACAGGCAATAAAACGCAATTCGGTCATAAAAATAGTCGAACGTCGAACGTCCAGGCACAAGGAGCAGCAGGCAAGCAGGCCAGGCCCAGGCCCAGGCCCAGGCCCAGGCGCAGGCCGAGGCCGACAAACGGCAACTGCCCTCGGGGCTACGTTGTCGTTCTGCCTTCTGCCCCTGCTTGCCCACTCCCGTCTGCCGTCTGGCATGGCAAATTGCGAATTTTGCATATTGCCAGTAGCCGTCGTCCCACTGCAGCTGTTTTGCCTGCGTCCCCCCCTTTGCCATTAGTCATTTGGGCCCGGGCAGGCCTGGACGCTTTGGCGTGTCGCCACTTTGCAGGATGAATGACCCCAGAGCACAGCACAGAAAAGAGTGGGAAAGAGTGAGAGAGAGAGAGTTCTGGGAGGGGAGTTGTTAGCCAGCGAGACGATTGTCCGCAACGGAAATTGCACACACGTCGCAGCTGGCCGGCAATTTTGCTAGAAGAAACTTGGCGCGGTTTTCCTTATGGCCAACAAATCATAAGAGGGCAGCATAGCGCCAGAAAGGAAGTGAGCAGCTATTACCTGGGACTTTAAACCACTTGCGCTTAAAGCGTATACCCTCACCATTCCCTACTGCCACGCCCACTTCCACTCCGTCAGTTTTCGAGCTTAAATTAAATATTATTGTTAATGCCTCGCTGCATTAACAAATTGTGCGCTCGCCTGAGCTCATTGGCGCGTAATATATATACGCGGTGAATATATATATAAATAAATATATGTATATTTAAAAAAATATAATCTTTTGCAAAATATGCAAATATATATATATATGAAATGATATATTCGCATTTAACGTTATGCGATTGCACGTTTAATTGATTTCTGCTCGCGCGTGTGCATCAAAGATTCATGCAAATGAATGCCGCGCCGACTGACTGACACCTCCTGATGGTCGTCGATGAATTAACATGAATTATTAACGCAAATTGCAGCGCAATTGTTGCATAATTTAAGCGGCTTTCTCAGCCAATGTGGGATTTTTCAAAAATATGCAATTTTAAAATTTCAATTGAATTTTGAGTAAGTTTTTTAAACATTAAAAAAATACGCAGTTAGCATGATGAATATTCGCTTTGCTTAATTTAATTTGGCAGTACTTTTAAGGATTTTAAAAATGTAAATTTATTTTTTATTCATTCATTTATTTGTGTATTTATTTTTTAATTTTTGTAGATTTTTTTTAATTTTCTGATATTTCGTGATTATTTTAAACTCTTTTGTGAAGCTTTTAGTTTGATTTTACAGGCAGCTTGAGTAGTTGCCTGCAACGCACGTAATTTAAGCAGATTACTGAGAATATTTGTTTTAATTTTGTAGCTTGTTTTAAGAGTTTTTGCAAATTTTTAAGAAGTTTTTTGCAAGCAGCTTATGCGAGTGCCTCAATGGGGTAATCGTCGCTTCAACGCGCAGCTGCAACAACAACAACGACAGCAAGCGCAACTTGTTAACAAATTCAGTTGGCTGCCTCTCATACTCATACTCATACTCATACTCATACTGCTGCTCCCTCTGGCACTCACTCGCTCTTGCTCTCGCTTGCACGCCCACCATTTCGCATGTAGGTCAAACTGGCAGAACAAAAAGCGTTGCATACCTTCAGGCTGTCAATTTATTTCTCGCGCTTGGCACAATTCGCCTGCCTGCCTGTCCGCCCGTACGCCCGCCCGCCTGCCTGCCCGGTTTTTGTTTATGTTGATTCGCTGTTGGCTCTGCTCGCTTCTGTTGGCTCCGGCTCCAGTCACGGCCTGGCACACTGTCTGATTCCGCTGCGTCCTTGAAATTTATGCGTTCAACGCAGGCGAGAGAGCAGGCAGCAGCAGCACCAGCAGGCAGCCGCTCGCTGCGCGCAGCTGGGACATGTTGAGGTTGCCATGCCACATGGCGTGTAAAGCGCTCATTATGATGCTAACCACACACAGAGACACACACACACGCACACACACATTCGCACAACAAGATAAATGGCCATGCAAAACTAGAACTACTTACACTTGCCTACAAGAGAAACTCTGCTCTGCTCGGCCCTGCTCTGCTCTGCTGCTCCGCCTGGAACTGGGCCAATGCGAAGCTTATTGTTGTCTGCTCGCCTGCCTGCACAACAAATTGGGCATGGCACTGATAGTCGGCCACAGATCGGACCGTCTAGATAGCAACCAAAGAACAAAGCCCAAATCCCTCCTCGCTCGCTCTCGCTCTCCCAGCAGCTCTTTATGTCTTGCTCAAAAATTTGTTGCATATTCCGGAGTTGTTTTCGTTGCGCCTTTGCCTTTGCCGCTTATCGATTCGGCCATAACCATTATGAAAATGCCCGCTTATCTGCATGCTGTCAATCGGCTCAAGAGCCATAGCCAGAGCCACAAGCCACAGGCTCAACACGAGCATCATTAACGCAGGGCGAGCGGGCAACCAGCTGAAATGTTGCGCATACGCCGCGTTGCACGTTGGTCTTTTGCCAGCGCAACTCGTTTCATTTTGTTTGCTCATTTATGCTTTCATCTTGGTTAAGTGTATATTTGGTTTAAATTTATATATATTTGTAGAAATATTTTATATATATGGTTGAGTATTTATATATGTATACTTTTAGAATTAAACTATTTTTATTATGATTAAATATTATTTTATATTATTATTAAATTATTTTATTATTGTTATTATATTTATTCTTATTACTATTATTATTATAATTATTTTCAATATTATTGTGGAAATATGGTATAACAAATTATGGTATAATATTACTATTTTACTTTTATTACATAGAAATTTTTTTTTTATTATGATTAAATATTTATATTATTATTAGTTTTATCACTGTTATTATATTTATTTTTATTACTATTATTATTATTATTTTATTATTGTTATTATTAGTGATAGGATTATTATTATTTTCATTATTATTTTTTTTACTATTATTGCCATTATTATTATTGTTATGCCTCTCATTATATTTATTAAAATTACTGTTATTATTATTCTTAAGAGTATGTTATAAAAATAAAAAATAACTCCCTCCTTCTTTTCATAAGTTTATAATTTTTCGCTGCGTTCTCTATCTATCTATATATCTATGCCACATATCGTACCTCCTTCGTGTGAAAGCCAGATTATTGTGCTCGTAAATTTTTATGCGCTTCAAGTTGCGTGGGAATGACACGATTTTTATGCGAATTTAATAGCCTTGCGCAGCAACGACGATGCAGAAAATTATTATAGCTGCGAGCACGCCACAGCGACAGCGACGTGCACAGACACGTTTCTATCCATTTGCCCGGATACATTTGGCAGCTGCAGTTTGCGCGTGGCGGCGAGGCCATTAAAACCAAATTTAATATAGAAAAGAACTTGCCGCAGCGAGTGGTAAAAAACTGCGGACGCCCGCACTGACATCATCCATCAATCACGCATGACAAGCGGTCCACTGGGAGGCGGTTGCCAGCGTGGGCGTGGCAACCACGAAAATTTATCAAGCGACAAGGCAGACAGCAGAGCCGAACAGACCCAAGCGGGCAGGTAAAAGAAGAAGTAATCTAATCCAATTACTCAACAATGGCAAACAAGCTGCGAGGCGGCAAAGGGGAGCAGGGGCAGGGAGCATGTCCTGCTGCTTGCGTGCTGGGCGCTAATGGACGACAACGAGCCGGCAGCAAAAAGAGGAAGAGCAAGGCGAAGAAGAAGAAGCAATAGAAGCATATCCCATGTCTGCGTAAAAGTTAAATAACCAAAGGCAATCGCAAAGTATCAATAACGCGCGCAGTAGGTGGGGCGATTGAGCTGCTGCTTAAGCCTCCGGCACATATTCACATTGTGTGTGTGTGTGTGTGTGTGTGTCCCTTTAGCAAACTAGCAGCCCGAGCAAATGCGTTTGATCATTAACTGACGGCGACTGCAAATCCCGTTGACAGTCTCCACGAAATTGAAATTCATTGAATTTTTGCGGGTTGTGCGTCCATTTTGGGTGCCCGCATATTTGAGCTGGAAGCGCACACTGGGCACACTGGGAGCACAGGGAGCGGACAGCCCTCGAGCACATTGTATTGACGAAATTATCATTTTTGTTGCTTCAATAAAATGACAAAGCAAACTAATATCGAGGAGGGTGGAGGAGAGAGAGAGAGGCAGAGAGAGAAAAGACTTGGGTATCATTTTTCCTTTTGCTCGGTAAGCTTAGGCTTTGCCACGAAATTGGCAGCTTTTGTTATGCAAGGGGAGAGAAGCGGGTGGGGTAACTCTTTTGCTGATTGAATGTACTGGGCAAGTGAAGGGTGGTGCTGCTGTGGTGGCATATTTAAGCTAACTATCGGTAGTATATATCTCTTTGCAGCTGGATTTAACTATATCCCTTGCAGTATCGCTCACCCTACTTCTATTTCGATATAGATTGCAGTTTTTCTCTATCTCACTCTCTATCCCTCTCTCTATCTCTCTCTCTGTATATCTCTCTATCTATCTGTATTCTTCTAGTTTTTTTGTTTTTATTTTTTCCACCGTTTTTTTAATTCTACCTGTCACTGTTTTCTTTCTGCCTTTACTTCTTTGACTCTCACGTTATCCCTCTCAGTATCTGTCTCTTCTTGTCTTTATATTTCTATCTCTCTCTAGCGTTTCCCGTTTCTATCTTATCCATACTTTCGCTCATTCTATCTATCATTGTCTTTTATGTTCTGTCTTTCTCCATGTGACTCTCACTATAGCCCTTTAGGTACCTCTGTACTCCTCTTTTTCTATTATTATATTTTATATTATCTATTTTCTCTCGCTTTCCCTCTCTCCTGCTCTTTTATTTTCTCCATCTGTCTCTCTTTAATCTCTCTCTATCCCCTTTTCCTTGCTTTCTCTTTCACATGCTATTTTTTTTTTTCTTTCTATCATCCTTTTTTATTTTCTCTGACACTTAATTTTATTCTCAGTTTTTATCATTTTTTACTCTCACACTAGAGGGATCTCTCTCGCTCGCTCTCTATTACTCTCACTATACCCCATTCTCTCTCTCTTGTTTTCAATTACTTTTTCTCTCTCTTTCTCTCTGTTTCTCTTTCTCTCTCTCTCTCGCTCTCAATGACTCTCCTCTCTCTCTCGTTTTTGCTGTTTATATTTTTCTCTGTTTTTTTTTCTGACTCTCTTTGCCTTTCCTTTGGTTTTCTCTCCCATATTCTCGCTGAAAACCACTCCATCTTTTACTATCCCCTTCTCTTTTTTTTCACCTAATTTTCACTCATCTCTTCTCTCTATATTTCTCTCCCCTTCACTAACTTCACCTTTCGCTCTTTTCTCATTTTTTATCTTTTATCTCACATTATATCTTCCCCTACCTTTTATGACCCTTCCACGCCTTTTCACTATCTATTCCTCTCTCATGCTCGCTGACTCTCTTTTTCTCTCTCAGTATCTCTTTCTCTCTCTCTTTCGCTCTCTCTTTTTTTTTCTATCCGACTGCAACTTCCTCCTCTTCATCTCTCTCTCTTTCTACAGCCACCGCAGCTACTTTCACTCCTTCAGCTCATCCATCAAATTGTAATTATGTCAAGCTCCTCTCGCACTCCCCTCTCCTCTCTCTCCCTACTCTCCCTACTCCCTGCCAACAAATTCAAATATTTGGCTATTGACACTTTGGCACACAAATCGTTTATGCAAATATATGCCAAGGCCCCACTGGCCACTCTACCCCCTTAGCTCCCGCAGGAGTACGAACGATTTCATTAGAAGCCAAACCGACACGCCTTATCTCTGTGGCGGCACACACACACACACACACACACACACACACAGTGGCCGCTTTGGCTGTTCGCACTAATTTCAATATCAAAACCGCCTCAGGATGCTGCATTAATATTCACTTTGCTCGGGTTTTTGTGGGCGTGGCAGTGTTGATAAACAGCGTCAACGTTTTGCCAGCAAAAGAGGCGACAAATTGAACACAGGCAGGCGGGCAGGCAGGCAGGCAGGCAGGCGGCAGCTCGGACAGCTCAAGGCAAATCCTCACGCTTACAGGCAAACGCACGCACAACACAAACACGCACACACACACACACACACACACACACCCTCATACACACATACTATACATAGCACTGCTGAGGCCACACGCAACTAGCCAAAGGGTCAATTTGGTGTGCGCATCAAAAGCACAAGCTGCCAGCAGAGTTGACCTGCGACCCAACCACCTCCTCCTCCCCTCTGCTACCAATAGTTTCGTCAAGTTAATAAACAGTTCCAGCAAGCAGTTGACCTTATTTATAAACGCATTAAAAACGCTTCACTTGAGCAAATATTTAAAGCCAGGCGAGGCAAGAACTTGCTTAGAACTTGGCCCAGAGACTTAAGGGAATTAGCCAAAAAGTTGTGGGTAAAAGCGAGAAATACCTTGAGTTGGCATTAGACATGGCATAAGCCAGCGTAGAGCGCAGCTGGAACTTGGCAGAGCACAAGTCAAAGTCAATGTTTGGCCAAGCTCGAGTTGTGCGTTCTGCCAGCAAATGTTGAAAAATGTCAGCTGCAGCTCGAGTAGTGTGTGTGTGTGTGTGTGTGTGTGTGTGCATGTAACCACATGCAGCGGCTCTGTTGCACTTGTCAACAGGCGAAGCACTGCCCCCGCTGCGAGACAGACCCAAGGCTGAACTTTGACTCTCTCACTCCCGGCGGGCTGCAGTTGAAGTTGGCGTCGAGCGTTAAACTGGCGACTGCGGCGATTTGTAAGCTTCATGTTTAATGCGCTCGCCCCGGTTATTTATGCAAATTACGCGCAACTGCAACCAGTTGCAAGCAGCAGCGGCAGCGGCAGCTGGCAGCACTTTTACAGCTTTTCATGTTTTATAATTAAGTTCGTAATTTAAAAGTGTCGAGCGAACTGTGGCAACTTTTTGCCAGCTACGCCTCACTGCGTCGCCTTGTGGCTTACAGCGTTTTGGCCAGGGGCAAAGTTTGCGCTTTGTTGCGCAGCAGCGGAGAGTGGTAGAGCGGGGGAGAGCGGGGATTGTTAACAACTACTTTGACATTTGTGCAGGGCGGCAAGAGTATTTGTGTTGGCATTACTTGAGTGCAAGCACGCGCGGCGAGGCGTGTGAATGCAGCAGGTGAGGAAGGGGGAGAAAAAGAGAAGGGAGAGCGAGAGAAAGCAGTGGAGAGAATGTAGCCAACTGCAGGCTGCCCAAAGTTAGCCCACAGATTAATGTGCTTGCATTAGAGTGCATTATGAAGCGCTTTGCACTGCGGCCACACACACAGCACACATACAAACATGCACACAGGCATTTTCACACTCACTCATACAGCACCAGTGTCAGTTGTAGCTAGGGTTGCCAACTTTATTTACAAGAAAAAAAATATATTCTGATAAGAATTTTAATTTTTAATTTTTTTTCGTTAATTTAAATACATATTTTTTGAAGCTTTTGCCACAATTTATTTAATTTTTACAAGAAAAAAAGTATTCTTCGGACTGATAGGAATATTAAACATTTTATTCGTTAATTTCAATACATATTTGTTGAAGCTTTTCCCACAATTTATTAATTCACAATAATTTTTAAAAATAGCATATGCTTCTCTACAATTAAAATTAAAATAAAAATTTATAAGGAGCTCATTTCTTTTTAAATTTATTATTTCTCGCACTTATTGCTTTTTTTCGTCACTTTTTATTCATTACTGAAAAAGCTCGTTCAATAAATGCAGAGTTGGCAGCTACAGCGACTAGAAACTACAATTTTAGTAATATTTATGATTTCTTCTGAATCGCTTACGATAAAATAGCTACATTTTTGGACAGTTTTAATTTCTAGAAATGTATCTTTTAATATTTTTCATTTTTTTTTTCTCTCTGTTTATTTGTAAGGCATACGAGGTTAGCCGTCTACCTCGTCATATCCTTCGTATCTATTAATGATTATTTAATTTGTTACCTCTGAATAACTTCTTTTTAAAATAGCGAAAATAGCAATATCGATAGATTCGGAATATCAGCAATCCTACTATAACTTAAAGCACTGTCATTAATGAACTTTCTTAAGTAAAAATTATTACATACTTATAGTTTTAAGAGTTCTCACGCTGAAAACAGTATTTTGTATACTTTTTTTTGTTCAACAGAAAAAAGTATAATGCAGTCAAAAATAGTATAATGCAGTAGAATACTGTATGGTTGGCAACCCTAGTTGTAACAAAAGTACATGCGGGCGAAGGAAAAAAACTGTAGCATACTTTGCAGCGCACGCCTCTTGCATGTCAGCAGCAGCAGCAGCAACAACAACAGCAGCGCTGCAAAAAATGCAACTTAAATTTCGCAGTTACATACGCCGAGGCAGCTGAGGCAGCAGAGGCAGCAGAGGCAACTCTACATAGTTGGCAGCACTGCGAGTGCATGAACGAATACAAAACGAGTTGTTTGAGCTCGTCCTCTCGAGTGAGTTGACTTTTTGGCAGTTGCCAGTTGCCAGTTGCCAGTTGCAGCACAACAGGCAATTTATTTGTTTTATGCAGAAATGCCAGTCGATAGAGGAAGTAGGGGAAAGGGGAAAGAAGCTGCAGGCGCTTTGATTTGATGCTCGGACTTGGACTGAGACTTAGACTCGCACTGAGACTGAGACTCGGACTGAGAGTGAGACTAAGCCAGAGACTGAGACTGTTTGTAATAGCCTTGAGGTCTGCATTAATTACGACGACCATAAAAAGCGTCTCGTGCGAATGGTTAAGCTGGCAGCAGTAGCAGTAGATGTAGGCGTGGCAGCTTGGGGCGCGTCGGCGTTTTAGCCCTTTTTCACTTTGTACTGCAATTTTGCATTTTATGACTTCACGACTGCTCGCTCCGTGTGCTGCTCTGTCTCTCTGTCTGCTGCTCTATCTTTCTCTCTGTCTCTTCTGCCATTCTCTCTCTCTCTCTCTCTTTCTTTATTTTTCACTCTCTGTCTCTCTCTCTGGCTGCCTTTGTGCATTGTTTTCATAGCAATCAAGCAAATTTAGTGCTTGGCTTCAGCCTCTCAATGTTTTGCACTGTTTTGTTTTCGCTCTCGTTCTGCTGTTTGTTTTCTCTTCTGTGCTGCTGCTTCTCTTCTTTTCAGTCTCGTTACCGCTTTTTGTCTGTGCTCTGCTGCTTTAAAGCGCGCAGGCAGCAAATGACAAACTCATGTTGAAGGCTCATTTGTTTTATGGCAACGCTTAGGCAGACATATGCGTACCCGCAAACTCCCTTTTCTGCTGCTGCTTTCTGCTCATCCCAAACAGTTGTCTTCCTGGCCCAGTTATTTGACACGCTTTCACACACACACGCACACTTGGAGTGTAAGAAAAAAAGGGCCAGACAACTTCTTTAGCTCGCCGCATTCATTACATTGTCTGGCACACAGCCGCACACACACACTCGCACACTACAGCTATTTATCAGCGCAGCCACACAGTCAAACATAATTGCGCTGCTGCTGCTGCAGAAGTACAAGTACAAGCAAAAGCATTGCCTACTTTTCAGCGCGCGCACTGCTCGCAAGAAAAAACAAAAGCATTGCCTACTTTTCAGGGCGCGCACTGCTCGCCTATAACAAGCGCAAAATATTCAAAGTGTCCCGCCGTATCAACTTTATTATGCGCGCCAAAAAGTTGCAAAATTAACAGACGCCACAGTTATCCTTGCCTCACACTTCCCCCCCTACTCCGCTTCCCCTCTGCCCCGCCGCTGCCCGCAAACCGCGCACATTTCACGAGCAAAAGTTGAAACTCGCCGCCTGAAATTGTTTCAATGTGCGCTGTGTGTATGAGTGTGCGTGTGTGTGTGTGTGTGTGTGTGTGTGTGTGTGTGTGTGCCTGTCTCTGTGTGCGCTTCACCTTGTTTATCTCGTTGTTCTGTTGTTCGCTTTGGCCCTGCGCCGCGTTGTAAGTGTCTTATTTTGGGCAACTTGCAGCAGGATTTTGTGTGCCTGCTACGTATTGTTTGTATGTGTGCGAGTGTGCCATGAGGCTGCGTATGTGTGTGTGTGTGCGTTACTAGGGAGGCTGTGTGTGTTTGCTGTGCGTGAGTTTCGTCTCGTCTTGTTCGTTGCGCTGTGGCGGCTGCTGCGCGCCTGGTGCGAAATATGCTCTGTGTGTGGGTGTAACACACACACACACACACGCGCAGGCAGCATGTGTATGTGTAAGTGTGTAAATGTTGCTAGCAACATGCAGCAGGCTCTGTGCTGCGCTCTTTGATGTGTGTTTGGTGGAAGTAGTAAAACAGAGAGAGAGAGAAAGAGAGAGAGAGGCAAAGATATGAAGTCGGCACTTTTAAGCCGCTTAGAGACTGAGTCAAAATTTTCATTAAAATGCCAGAGGTGAATCCAGCAGCAGCAACGGTGTAGCCAATCCTCGGTGTAGCCAGCCGAATGAGCAGTCGCTGCTTACACTCGAGCCAAAGGCAAAGGCAAACAAAGATCAAATCTTATCGGCAATCATTTTATGCCCACTTGAGAGACAGACTAAGAGTAAGAGAGAGAGAGTGAGGGAGAGAGAGAGACAGCACGCTGTTGAAATTTGTAGACGCTTGTCGCTGTCAGGGCAACATAATGAGCTCCAGTGGCGGCAGGTGGGCAGCCTTATCAGCCAAAGGATGCTTGGCCTAGAAGCCGACGACGACATCGTCATGGAAATTCTTCATTAACTCAACTCGAGCGCCGGCAGAAAAGAAGTTTATGTTATTAAGCGTAGCAAAAAGCAAAGCACAGACCTGGTTGCCAAGTAACAAGGGGAGAGTCTAACAGGCTCGGGAGACAAGAGACAGAGCAGGCCTGGGCCGATAGCAGGCAGCAGCTGTTAGCTGGATGTGTGTATGTTTCGCTTGACGACTGCGAGATAACGGTAAATGAATATGCAGCAATTTGCACGCCCACATAATGAGCAAGGCGGGCAGCAGAGACTGAAATAATAACAGCAGCAACAACAACAACAACGAGTCTAACAAAAGTCGATAAACATAAAGCAGGCAGACGAGCGAGCGCAGATAAGTATGCTACACTTTGTGCGCCTCGAGTGAGTGCGTGCCTGTGTGGGTGAGTTACTGCACACATGTACTGCGCTGCCTGTGAATAACTGCGCAAGCATGCATGTGTGTGTGTGTGTGTGTGCGTGTTTGTGCAGCAAAAGTAAATTAAAACGATTTTAATTACGCTTGCCAAGACGATGAATGAAAATGTCAACGTAGCAGCAGAGGCGCTGCTCAGCAGGTGGGCGTGGCAGCAGGCAGCAGGCAGCTGGCAGCGCTTAAAAGCGTTTCGCTGTAGCCAATGCCTTAGCGCTGTGAATTATTGCACGTGTGTGTGTGTGCGTGAAAAGGCAACTGAAGCCTGAAGCTTTTCATTTAGGCAGCAAAATTCGCTGCTTTTGGAGCTGTTGTTGTTGTCGCTGGCTACTCAACTCCTTGGCAAAGTCATTGCCAAGAGCAACAGCAAGCTTGGCGTAGCAGCATAAAAAAAAAGGTGTAGAGCATAGACTGCAGCGGGATTCAAGCTAAATAAACAGCCGCCATTTTCATGGCGTTCTTTTTGCTTTGTTTCTCGCTTTTTGCTCGCTATTTTTTTGTTTTTTTTTTTTTTTTTTTTGTGTGCGCTGCTTCCCCCAGTTTCCTTGCTTTTTGTACACCTTATTAACGGCTTCTATGGAAAGTTGCCCTTCGTGTTGGCAGGCGTGAAAATTTCTGCGTTTCACGAGCTAAAAAGCTGCAGCACACGGCTCCAACCGCATTGAGAAAAAAAGTGTCGTGCGCTGATTAACTTGACACCATTTGCCAGAGGCATGGAGAGCGCAAGGGAAAGGGTTGGGGCAGGGAATGAGTAGAGTGTAGAGTGTAGAGTGTAGAGGGCTGAGGGTTTCGCTGGTTTTTCATGCAGCTGACAGGCAACACCTGTCTTCGTTTTCTCATTCTCCGCTGCCGGCACCACCCACACGCTGCGGCTGCCAAACCGCGCTGACATTTCCTTGCCGCTCACCGCGGACGTTTGCCTTGACGACGGTTGTGTTAACCACCACTGTGGTTGCTTCCCGTTGCAGGCAAATATAATTCGAAAAACTTGCAAATGTTAGTTAAAGCGTTTAAAGCACGAGAATGTATAAAACATTTTAAGGGAGAATTTAATGCAGAAAGGCTGAAGGTATTAGTGAGTTGAAAAATAAATTTGTATATAGGTATAATATTTTAAATAGTTTTCATATTATGCATTCAACTAAAAATTTTGAGTTTATAAAACAAACAAACAAATAAATATAGCAGCTTTGAATTTTCAAAAATAAAGTAAACTAAGTTTGAAAGAATTCTTGAAGAAAACATTTAAAGTTTTATAGTTTTAGTATTTCAAATGGTTTTAAAATTATTCATTTTATTAAAAATTATGTAATTTAAAAAAACAAAAAATAATAATACAGCAACTCTGAATTTTAGGAAATAAAATAAACTAAGTTTTCAAGAACTCTTGAAGAAAACATTTGAAGCTCCAAAAATAGCATTTCAAAAAATATAGATATAATTTTAATTTATTTTAAAAACTTAAAATTATTCAAATCAAAAATATTTGAAACCTAAGCAAATTTTTTAATTTATTTTAAAAGCTTTAACTCATTCTATTGAAAATTTTTGCACAAGCAAAACAACAATGTTAATTAAATATGTTTGAATTAATTAAAAAACCTAAGCATATTTTTTATTTAATCCGTCTGCACTTCACAAATACAATGAAAATGTCACACGAACTCTCACTAAATTTAATTAAATTAAGCAAAAAGCCAACTAAATTAAACTAAGTTTATAATAGAAAAAAACTGCTTCAAAATTGTGTATGCAGCTCGCACTGTAATTGACTGACTCTACGACTTAGTACGCCATTCGTTTGGCCAACTTTCTTGCTGCGTGCCACGCCTCTTTCATGCCAGCTGCATATAAAACAAGGCAAGCTGTAACAGTTTACTCAAAACATGTTGACAGCTTAACAAGGACTCGCCGAGGCGCAAACTTTAACCAACAACTGTAACAGTCTCTCACGCTCTCTCCGGCTGTGCCGCAGCAAAGTTTTACGCGTTGCTGCAACGCGTTTCGCCGCGTTTCAATATGCGGCAAGTGCAGCGCTAAATGTCAACCAAAGTGTCAGTCAAGGTGGCGACGGATGAGCTGCAGAGGAAACAATGGAGGAGACTGAGGGGATTGAGCTAAGGCGTGTATGCTTAGCGAGATGATAGTGGAAGGGTATTCGGCAGCTGGGAGAATGCCTTTTTTAAAAGTGTCGATAGATGAGTTGAGAAATATAAGGAGAAGGTGAAGGAAAGAAAGAGGAAGTTGCTTCAACTGTGGAGAGATGATAGTGGAAGGGTATTCGGTAGTTGGGAAAATGCCTTTCAAAGTGGTGATAAATGAAATGAGAAATATAAGAAGGCGCAGAGAAGTGGCTTCAATTGCAGAGAGATGATAGTGGAAGGGTATTCGGCAGCAGGAGAACGGTATGACAATCGAAGGGTATTCGGCAGCTAGGAGAATGCCTTTCAAACTGTTGATAAAAAAGATGAGAAATATTAGGAGAAGGTGAAGGGAAGAAATTGGCAGTTGCGCCAGCTATGGCTATGGCGAAGATAGTGGAAGGGTATTCTGCTGCTAGAGAATGGTATGATAGGGGAAGGGTATTCGGCAGCTGGTAGAATCTTGTTCAAAGTGGCGAAATATAAGATGGGAAACATTAGAAGGAATAGAGTAGAATCCTGCAGTTGCTACAACTGCGGAAAGTTGATAGTGGAAGGGTATTCCGCCGCTGGGAAGAAACCAATGGATGAGCACTAGAAGAAGTTGCAGTAAGAGGAGAAAATGGCTTAAGTAATGACTACAACAGAAAGAGAGTTGTTTGCATAGAGAGATAAAAGTGTAAGGGTATTTGCTAGCTGGAACAGTATTTTAAAAATTGGCAGCAGAATGAGAAGTAGGAAAAATTTGAAACAGGCAGTAATTATAATTAGAGCTGAGCTAACGCGTTTTTGCTTAACGATAGAATGCTGGAAGGGTATTTGCCAGCTGAGCCAATGCCTTTACTTGCAGTCCGCACAAAGTCAAGGTCAGTGAACCACAATTGAGTGTAATGAAAATAGCAGCCACAATCCGCTTGATGTCTCGACCCTCTTTTCGTCATTTCGACCAGAAAATATTAAAAAAATCGCGCGCCATGAAAATTGATGGGCAACTGGCAAACAAATTGCACTGTAAATTTACCTGGTACAAACTGCAGGTGTTTTTTTATTCTCGGCTTTGTTATTTTTTTTTTTTTTGGCTCTTTATTGTGTTCCGATTCGGCAATTCTCACAAGTGTTCAGTGTCGGTGTTCGGTCGGAGTTAACGAAAAACGCGCGAAACTTTTCGCATAAAATTCAATTACAATAAATTTCAACACTTGGCGTTGGTTTTATGAGCTGCTTTGCCGCTTTGCCGCCTTGATTTGCCACACTTTCTTATCGCTGTTATCAGCTGGGCGAGCGACCATAAAATTAGCCCGCTCGGACGCATTAAAAGTTAAACATGGCAAGTGTTTGCTTTATGGTCAACGAAATGTTGCCGACACGCACTAGTGGTAGATACACGTACTGTCCGATGCACGTACTCGCAGATACTTTTGCTACACTCTCGACTGTCTGCCGCTGGCGCCCGTTGCCGTTGAAAGCGCGCAAGGAACTGCTGCACGGCGAGCCTGTGTGCTGGCATTTTAGACTCCTGGCGAAACTTGGCAAACTTGGCAGAGAGCTGAGCGCATGCGCTGGATGTGCCTGGCGCACTTCCAGGCAGCACTTCGGGGCATGCAACTGGTGGTTTGGCAGCTGGAAGCAGGCACAGATCCCTTGGGCAGCCATATGTGACGCAGCAGCAGCGACTTGGGCTTTGCGTTGCCGTGACAACTTGATTTCTTTGTAATTTGGCCAACGCACAAGCCCGACAAAGACCGAGAGAGAGCGAGGGGTTTTCATTTCAAATTGCTTTAAGTTTAATGAAATTGTTTTGCTGGATTCGCAGCTGCCGTGGGCAACCTTTGAACTCGTACAACTTGCTGCCATTCGATGCGATTTGATTTGATGCTCTGGCAGCTTGGCGTGGGCAACGTTTATCTAATTATGCGACAGTTTATGGCTGGGGTCTCGGGTTGAGCGCGCTAACTGAATGACATTACAGCAAATCCGCTTAGTGACACAGCAGCAGCAGCCATAGATACGGCTACAGTTGGAGTAACAGCTACAGATACAGCTACAGATACAGCTAGAGTTTCAGATACATGCGCATTGTTTATGCAAGCGCATTAAGCCGAGTCTCAGCTCGCCTCTGATTGCTATGCAGATGCGGGCAGCTACTGCAGTCGCTGCACACCCTCGTCACACCCACAGGCATGCCGAGAGCCTGCTGCAGCCTGTTGCGGTTGCTGCCGGGATTTGCGAGGATATGCGAGGGCAGACTGCTCAGTGCATTAATGGATGGCAGTAGACCGCAAGCCGAAGTGTTTGTTTGTCGGGTTTGTCTTCGAGCAGCTGCCTGCTAAGACTACTGGCTTGCCACGCCCACGTGCTGCTCATTACGCCCCACTGACAGGTAGCCGTTTATCTGATATCGAATAAGCGCGTATCTCTCTGCGTATCTCCCTCAACGCTGACGTATCTCATGGCTGCACGTACGTGCGCTAATAAAAATCTCAGACTGTGATTTGCTTGTTTCCCATGGCTTTTCATTTTTTTTTTTTCTTTTCTTTTTCCGCGGCGCTTTTCGCTTGCAATTTCCATCGGCGCGTTGACGACTCGTCGCATGCAATTTTCCTTTTTATTTGCCAAGCATTTTATTGTTTATTTAACGCATTGTTTAGCAGCAGATATTTGCGCCGCAGTTGCCATAGCTCGCGCTGCGATTTAATGGCTGTAAATTGAAATACGTTTGCGCTGCACGAAAAACAAAATACAGGGAGAGAGACAAAATGAGAGAGGGAAAAATAGAAGAAAAATGCGCGCTGGCAGCACACGTGAAACGACTATTTTGATGAAAAATCGCGCTGAAGTTGACATTCAATTTTTATGCTCTTATAAAAATGTCGCGCTGTTTGTAAAATACATAGAAAAGCAGAGAGCAGGTTTTAAAGGAGTGGCAGAATAGGTACCGGCACAGTTGCAAAGATATAAATATAGATATACGAGGTCTGTCCGAAAAGTATCCGACTTGATTTTAAATCTTGGTATACCTAAATCTACAGTTTGGGAAATTTTAAGACTAACGCCGAGAAATCGCAGGACAGTACTCGTAGATATACTTAGCTTTAAATAAAGTAGGCTAAGGGTTTGGCTGAGAAATAGTTGCAAAATAAGGAAGGTATAGATTAAGATATGCTTAGATACATATTTATAATTCAAGAGACCTACCAGATAAAGAATACAAATATATCGTAATACAGATTAAGCCACAGTCTTCTATCTCTAACTCTCACTCTGCTTATCTTAAACTGTATTTACTATATGCACTTTGAAATCTTCTGCTTTTTTTATGCTGAAAAACAGTTGGAAAATAAGGAAGTTACTATTACAAGTGTAGATGAAGATATGCTTAGAAACATAGTTTAGGTTCAAGAGACCTGTCAAATGCGACCTACCAGATAACTGTTAAAATAAATATAGAGTAATACAGATTAAGTTACTCTCTTCAGACTGCAAATTAGCTTACTAACTATCTCTAGTCTACACTCTGCTTATCCTAAGCATTATGCTGTATTTAGTGTGCTCTTTGGAATCTTCTGCTTTCTATAATATATGTTAAATAACTTTATGCTATATGCGAGAAAAATGACAGAATAAAAATTACACAGTAATAAAGGTAACAGAGAAGGCCTAATACTGCATACGAGTCTATCATTTATTTGTTTTTAACTTTATCATACTGAGCCATAACTATTTCAATCTACAGTCCCTAAGAAATTTTTTATCTATCCAAACTATATGCTCAATTTTAGGCAGATACATTTTCATTTAGTTCAAGATACTCATCAAGGGAATTTGCCAGCTTCCGTCTGACTCTCCTGCTACTCTCTCCATTTCACTATTTTGCTACTGTATGCTGGCACTATTTTATATCTTCAAGATACTCTCCCTCTCTCTTTCTCTCTCTCTCTCTCTCTCTCTCTCTATACAAATTCCTGCATATCAGGTCCAACTTTAACCTGATGCTATCTTTGCGAGCAGCGCAAACGAAATTCCGTCTTTTGCAGTTGCAAAGCGGAAATTTGATTTGTTTCTGATAAATGTTATTTATTTTACTTAGTCGAACAGTTCCCAGTCCCTGCTCTTGCTGCCTGGCTTTCCCGCTGGCTTTTACTTTGTTGTAAAATCCAATTGCCAAATTGATTCAACTTTTTGCCTTTTCGCACGCTACTCCTCCGCAGCTCCCTCCCGCCCTGGCATTGCGCTGAGCCGCAGATAATTGAATGATTTGAATTTTTATATTGAATTTCCCAGCCTTACACGGTGCTCCGCCCACACGCGGCTTTTCATATTTTCTTTTTCGCCATTTTTTCTCTATTTTCTTTTGTGTGGCGTTTTTCTTTTTTTTTTTCTTCTTTTCTATTAAAATGGAAATTGTTGGCGAATTGGAAAATTGCTTATCAATTGGCAGAGGCATATGCTTCAAGGATCAAACGAAGTTCAATATAGGGGCGTGAGAATCGACGAGGCTAGAGGCAGTCCACACCCTCCCCCCAAAGCTGTATGTGCTGCAATTAAGCATTAAATTAAGTTTTTCGCCTGCCAACTTAATTGAGTCGTGTGTTCCCATCTGCCCGGCAAGCTGTCGGTTCTCTGGGCTATATAATTTATATATATATATATGGATGTATTTTTTCTGGGATCTGCTGCGTCCACTGAAGCGTGCAGCCACTGGAAATGCATAGCAAATTTTCGGGGCGCAGCGTCAAGTTTTTTTTTTGTTCTTTTAATTGTTTGTGCCCGGAGGGGAATTATAGACAATTGCCCGCATAGCGAACGCTGTTGATGTTAGAGCCAGGGAGTATCGAGGGAGAGAGCCTCTTAGTTTGATCAAGCCAAGTCGCTCAGACATTCAGTCTGGAGTGCAAGGTGGCACTGAGTGTTTTGTTCAGGCCACAAAACCATTTCGTTTATTGCTTCGTGGCAGCCAACTGTAACACACACAGCACTAAAGCAAACTCAAGAGGGAGAGAGTTATTGTGTGTGTGCGTTTCATAGTTCGCTTTGTTTCGCAATCGAATTTCAATTCAAACGCAATACAAACACGCTCTGCGGGTGCCACTTGAGAGGCAGCCATAACCCGACCCAACTCCGACGCCGTCTCCTTCTGTAATTACCCGGAATTCACGCGACCGAGCAGAGTGTCGAGCGGGCGTTTGCCTGTGACGCCCGCCCGCTGGCATCAGGTATCCTGTGGCACTACATACATACCATACCATATATGTGTCACAAGGGTCTCCGGTCTCTGCGCAGGCGCGCAGCTTGACGTCCAGTTGCAGCTCAAGTCAGCTCAAGTCAATGCCAGACACACTGACGCATGCCACATGCTGATTTTTCCAATTCCCCAACCGTTTCTAATGCAAAACGTGTGTTGACTTTGAGTCAAGCTGGAGCAGTACCAGCCGTGAGAGGTGTAGACTTTTGGGCAATGTCAGGAGCAGAGTCCGGAGCGGTGACCTGCACACGCTGTCGCATGTGTCTGGCAGCTGCTGCTGCTGCTGGTTCAAAATTAATAACAAAATTCACTGCTCTCGAGTCGCTGACAGTAATTGAAGTGTGACACACACTCATAATGTGATTACGACGGGGCGAGACTCATTTCGAATGCGCCGAATGTGACGCCTGATGTGGCAGCTTACAAAATACTCGGATATATGAAGAACATTGGCATTATAGCGGCATAATGTGGTGTCAATTAGTTGTCAGAGCTGTTGATGCCGGGCGAGCGTGAGAATAACAAGGGATTGAGTTTTGTAAGCAAATAAGATATCGATAATAATAATAATAATAATAATAATAATAATAATAATAATAATAATTTACAATAATATGGGAAAGAAAAATCATTTTAGATATATACAGACATATATACAGATTTAATTGCATACTTTATATTAAATTTTATAATATATTTTCTAAAATAATTTTCGTTAGCTTTAATCGGGAATATAAATGTGATATCTTTCGATTAGCCTTTGTATCAGTCTGCTAAAAAAATACTTGAGAATTAATTTGTATAATTCAAGAAGCTCCCTCCAAAACAGCTACTAATTAATTCTTTTATCAAAAATTTTAAGTTAACGTCTTATATTTAACTTAGCTAAAACCGAGAAACATAAACGATATCTATCGATAAGCCCTCTAGAAATGTTACAGTTTTAGTTTGCTAAGAAAATACTTGAGAATTTTTTACGATAATTCAAGCAAGTTCCTCCAAACAGCTTTCAATTGTATAATTCCTTCACAAGTGCTATATTTACTTTAACTAAAATCAATCTAAATATTCGATACCTATCGATAAGCCCTCTAAAAAGTTACAGTTTCAATCTTCTAAAAATATACTTCAAAGTTATCTACGATAATTCAATCAGGTCCCTCCAAACAGCTCCCAAATTTATACTTCCTTCACAATTGTTATATTTTAATGTTTACTTTACCTAAAATCAATCTAATTATACGATACCTATCGATAAGCCCTCTAAACATATAATAACTTAACTCAACTACATGAGTTACTCCAACCAAACTGCAAAATAATATAGGATAGTTAAAGAAACCTTTGAAAGAAAACTCCTATAAGTAGTCTACTATCACAACTTCTATTTTGCTTCGACTAAAATCGAAAATAATGAGCAATATTTATCGAAAAACTCCCAGGACACTTGCAAACTCACATTTTTTTTCGCAATAATATCACAACTTCCGCCTGGCGATGTGCGAAGACCTTTCACTTGCTGTCAGCTTGTTAAATTCTCGTATTACCTGTCACACCTACACAGACACTTACACACACATACAAACATACGCTCTGCAATGTCTCAAAGCCAATCGAGTTCAATTGCTGCACGCAAACGGAGCTCATATCAATAATTTGGAAGTGCGGTGCACATAAAAGTCAAGAACTTAATTTCCAGCTGCCATCATTTTGAGAACAATATCAGTTTTACGAGAGTGTGAGCGAGACAGGTAGAGCATGAGAGAGAGAGAGAGAGCGAGAGCAATGGGAAGTAAAACCGAGTAGGAAGAAGTTGACTACCAGGAAAAACTTTCGATATCCGTGGTCATATCCGGCGCACACAAACACAGCTCACACTCAGCTCAACTCACACACAGACGCACACACACGGCTGCTGTGGCGGCTGCTTTTGTTGACTTTTGTGTAAAGTCGCAGCTTAAAACAAACAAAATGCGAATGAAAATGTATTTTATGCATGTTGATGCTGTTGTACTTAAGTGCGACATTGTTTTAGCACTGACAACAGAGATAGAGAAAAAGAGAGAGAGAAACTAGAAATATTAGCTACGGCATAGCGAAGGTTTTATACTCTTGCAGATACTCTTGTAATATATTTATATATTGCTCTGTCCGTATTTTCACATTTTTCGATCGATTATTCCTATGATAACTCTATGTAATCATAAACAAATTTTTTAAAATTTGCAAATAACTTATAGAAAACTAAAACAATGAGAAATGACAAATTTTGTTAAGATAATTTGAAAAATAACAAAAATGGGCCGATAGTTTCTATGACAGCTATACGATATAGGGGTGCGATCGGGCTCATTCCAACTTATTTAAAGCATGCAGCAAAAATAAAAATATGTACCAAGTTTCAGCAAGCTAGCTTCAAAACTGAGAGACTAGTGTGCATTTCAACAGGCTTAACGGACAAACGGACAAGAGTAAAGATGTTTTCTGCGCTATGTTGCAAACATCTGACCAAAATTATGATACCCTCTCTGCAAGTGTGTAAATATATATAGAAAGAGATAGAGAGACACAGTTACACCTGCACACACACACACACACACACACATACGCGCAGACACTGCGACTTGTCTGCGCTTATCGGGCCAAACTGTAAGATCTTTTTGTGGTTGGGTTTGTTCTCAGTTTGTGCTGCTTGTTGTTTGCTTATTTGCTTTGCGTGTTGCTTTTGTTTTCCTCGAGCTGCTGTCGCTGCTGCCGCTGCCGCTGCTGCTGCGTTTACCTATGCACAAGTCGAGCAAATAAAGTCGTTAAGTGCAGTAGGAAGCCGCCTGCTGTCGGGCAGATGCTGCAGTTCTCCGGCTTGTATGATGCTGCTGATAACATCTCGCTCGCCTGCAACAGTTGCCACTGCTGTTGTCATAGCAACAGTTGCTGCTGTTGCTGCTGCTGCTGCATTTTATTTATTTTGCTATACAAATGACAAGTCTGCTTTATGCTGCCAATCCTGTGACACGATAAACAAGCTAGCGAACTGCTCCCCCCACACAACCTCGAGAGAGCTTTGGGCTAATGCCGCTGCCTGCGAGTGCCTCTCCCGCACTTTCTTTCTCTGCTCCTTGTGGCAGCTCTTTTTCCTGTCGCTGTTTTGCACATTTATCCTGTTAGTGACACCTTCTTTGTCGCCATGTCTGCCGTCTGTCGTCTGTCGTGTGTCGTCTGGCCTCGCCTGCATGTCACTCTTCATTCAAAGTACCCCCAGCTGCTCCCCATGCTCAGCTCCATGCTCTGTCATATGAAATTCAAAGCAACAACAACTGCATGCATGTCTATTGCCTGCTCGGTGTGAAAAACGTGGAAATTGATTTTCTATTTTCCTGGCGCTTTCCCCCTCTACTCTCATTTCTTTTTTTCTGCTGCTGCTGCTGCTTCTTGTCAGTGGCAGCTACACGTGATTGAGTCTTATCTTTAGTTTTGTCACTTCAACTGCTGGCAGCTACTTTAAATGTCAGCACACACACACACACACACACACACACACACAGACACACGCTCTCCTGCTGCTGCTCCCTCTGCCTCCGCCCCTGCACGTGCTTGTGCTGTCTGCAAATTTTTTGATTTTCTAGGGGAAAACGCGTTCCCCTAACTCAAAGGCTTAAGCGACGCGTGTGTTGCATGCGAGAAGTGCGGATTGTGGATTGAAAAGGGATCGGGCGGGTATATGTGTGGGGAGAGACAGCGCGATGCTGCTGCCCCGTGTGTGGCTGTCCCCGACCCCCTCCCCGCCCGTTGCCTGCGTTAAGTGCAACACATGTTGGCACTTTGTTGGGATTTCGACGCACATGCGGCGATTTTAGCGTAGGAAGTGATAAACTCGTTTAAATACCTACGAAATTGATGGGATTTGTTACTACACATAGGAGCAAATATTTTTCGTTTGATTTTAAGATTTACAAATTATTTTTAAAGCACACCTGTGATTTGAAAACTCATCACCTTATAGGAAATTAGGCCATTTTCATCGGAAATGGCTTATGATTTGAGCTTTTAATTGATTTGGCATTGAAATTAATGCCTACAATTTTTTTTTATTTTTTTGAGTATTTCCCTTTTTAAGACCTAACAATTTTTCATAAGTTTAAAAAACGATTTTTCTCCTCTAAAATGCTAATAAAACTTCTTAAAAATAAAAATATATATGTATAATAATAATTAATAATTTTTAATTATAATTAATAATTTTTTACTTAAACACTCACTTATAGATCACTTAAACCTAGCTGAGCCTTTGTCCGTATGGCCTTATAACGTGACCTTCAATGCGCATAACTTTGTCAAAAATCAAGCGATTTTCATTTGGAATGTCTTTTTATGCATGATTTTAACTCAAAATTAATCTGGCATTCAAAATTGATTTACTTTTCTATTTTTCAAAAATTTCAAATTTTTGCACATTTATCAAAATTTGAAAAATTTTACAAAAAAATTTGAACCTCTTTTTTTGTTCAAAACTAATAAAGCTGCTAAAGTTTGGTATAAAAATCGATGCCAAAACTTTTTCCGGCTTAAATTGTTGAAAATAGCGTAGATATAGCTTATTTTGTAGTGCGCAGTATACTCATACCACACATACATTTAAGGCCATTTAACACTCGATTGCACTTGCCTGCGGCCTCTCATATTTATTTCACCCTGGGCCAAATCCACTCTGACAGTTGACTTCGCCCCGCAGGCAGCGCAAATCAAACAATTTGCCTTGTCGCACACCTGTAAATGAATTTTTTACTGTCCGCCTACGAGAGAAGAAAAAAAAACTGAAATCACTTTCAAACAATTTGAGCAAAAATATTTGTCTACGCGTCGACAGCGTCTAAATTTCCCCCGCCGCCAGCTCGATGTTGTCAAAAGCACCGCAAAGTTTGTTTAAGGCGCTGAGATGGCGTTTCACACTCCTCCTCCTCCGCGTACTCCTCCCGGCGAGGGAACTCGGCAGGAAAAACTTCGCCTCCCTAACGCAATTTTTATGCATGCACAAGGAGGAGGACAATTTCAACATGGGACACATTAGCGACGAGAGGGGAGGGAGGGCAGAGGGAGAGAGAAGGACTAACGACCCGCGGCCTGGCCAGCACATTACGCTTTAAATTTATGTGATTAATAAATTTCCATAATTTTTGGAGCATCGTGAAGCGAAAAAAATTTTTTTCACTCTCTTTATGTGCCTGGCAGGCAAATAAAGCACAGCTCGACGCGGACCGGAACTAGGCGCAGCGGGCAGAGGAAATGGCATTACGCGTACAGCCCCCCTTAGACCGCCTCCCACTCTCTCCCAAAGCAGGAATTGTCAAAACTGAATCGGCGTGCACGCTGTCAGCGGTATTTCCGCTTCGCAGGGGGAAGCTGAGATTGGCAAAGATGGAAATTAAAGATTGTCGGACGGAATGAAATGTAATGAATGCGCCAATTCTGATGACCTTGCACAGGGTCTACGGTTAGGGTATATAAATTAGTGGCTGTAAGATAAGAGAGAAGTACCAGAGAAGTGTATGCAGATGGGCTTAGCTTGATAGAGTATCGTTGAGTTGGAAATTGAAAATGCTTACAGTGGGGTATAGAGTAAATTTGGAAAATGTACACACTTTTTTAAGCTTATAATTAGATATATGATAAATTAGGAAGATCTGCGCAATTTTACAGGATTAAAGCTAGATATATAGTGTATAAGGGAATCTAGGAATAGATAGGTTAAGCTGACTATCGCATCGGTTTCTGTAATGATATAGAATTAAGAGTAAGTAAAGCTTGCTTATTAACGTATCATTTCAGTATTACTTTATGGTTCAGCAGAACTAAGAGAGATAGTCAAATTTGGTATTAAATACTTTCGTATCTTTACTATACGTTTAAATAATATTTGTCACTGGATCTATATGTTTTCTAACTATATGCTGCACTAGAGTTAATATCTATAAACTTTAATAAATAATTTTTTAGCATTCTTAAAGTTAAAGCTATAAACACAATTAAAAGATTAAGGTATATTTATTTTTAAAAAATTGTAAAACCGAATTTCTGTAAAAATACAAATTATTCTAAAAAATCGAAGCTTGAAATAAGTTCTAAAAATACTAAAAAGTCTGAGCATGAACTGGGTTCTATTAATATGCAGAATATTCTGAAAAATTTAAGCCTTTACTAAGTTCTATAAATAGGCAGAATAGACTAAAAAATCTAAGCTTCAACTAAGACAAACATATAGCCAGCATTTTACGGATACTCTAACCCAGCTGCGATTTTTAAATGATTTTCCCTCCGCTAATTTCCCGCATTTTTCTTTGCGTTCTCGTATTAAAATAAATTTGCACGCTCTGCGTGGAGCTTAAGCTGGCAGCGAGCGTAGGAAATTAATAAAAATTAGTTTGCAGACCATAAAAAATTAGGCCAGCTTAAGCGAAGAGCTGCAAACGGGCAGGGGCAGGGGCAGGAGGGCTGACAGGCCAACGGGGAGCACTCAGCCAAATTTATGACAGTTTGCGCACATCGCATAAATCCTGGCAATTGTGTGCGATTTTTAATGCTAGTTAAATCGACTGAAAATGACAGTTTAATGATTGACATGCGCCAGAGTTGCCGCTGCTGCTGCTGCTGCTGCCGCTGCCTCTGCTGCTGCGGTTACGACTGAGCGGACACAGCGCGCGCAGCAGAGCATTGGCAGGCGAGGCGAGACGGAACGGAGCCAGCGCCGGGACTCTGCGTGGGCTAAGCCCACACAGCATTCGGACGGAAGTAGGCAAAGGCAGGGAAGGGGTCAGAGCGGGTTTCATGAAGCGCGCAAACGCTTCAAATGAATGTCAACTGTCTGCTCGAATGACGAATACACTCGTTAAAGGGCATACGCCGGAATGAGTGCGGGTTTGTGGAGCGGAACGACGGCGACGACGGCAGGGGGTTAGTCGGGTAGTCGGGTAGTTGGCCGGCACGCCCACTTGTCAGTGGCATGCAACATCAATGTCAATGTTTATGACAGGCGCAGAGGATTAGCGGGCTACCCGGTTCGCAACCGTTTTAGCCCGCATCACAGCAGGCGGAGGAGAGAGCGTGGTCGGCGCAGGCATGCACATTATGCAAAATGCGCACAAGTGGTGTGTGTGTGTGTGAGTGTGTGTGAGGAGTGCCTGTGCTCCCCTCTCCTCACTCTCACTCGCTTATCAATCAGCGCGCATATTGAGAATGACGAAAAGTGCATAATGCACTGGGCTCTGGGCTCAGCCTCTGCTCGGCTGACCGCACACACTAGCGACCTGACCCCACCCGCTGCTCGGACCACACTAGACGCAGGGAGCTGCAGCAGGCAATCATTGCTACTGCTGGGGCTACTGCTGGAGCTGCTGCGGCTGCGGCTGATCTCATTGTTGATAAGTGCAGCGGAATTCCAACGATGACCGACAACGGCCTGCAGTCTTGGTGTTCGCTTCAATTGTTGTCAGTTCAACTGTCTCGCTGTCTGTCTGTAGGTCTGCGCAATTGTCTGTCTCTCTGTCTGTCTTTCTGTCTGTCTGATTGAGCGTCTGTGTGTGTGTCTCTCTGAGTGTGTCTTTGTACTGCTGTCTGCCTGTAGCTCTGTTAGTAAGCCTCGTTCTCTCTCTCTGTAGAACTGTCTCGCTGTCTGTTGGTCTGTTTGTCTGCTTGTCTCTCTACTTGTCTGTCTGTCTGCCTATCTATATTCTCTCTATTTTTCACTTTCTTTCACTCTACTCTCAGAGTGTCTCTCTGTATTTCTACCAGCCTGTAAGTCTGTTTATAAGTCACTTTCGCTCTCTGTCGGTCTGTTTAACTGTCTGTTGGTTTGTCTGCCTTTGTGTGTCTATCTGTCTGATTGATTGTCTGTCTGTCTTTGTCTCTTTCTCTGAGTGTATCTCTGTATTTCTGTCTCTCTGTAAGTCTGTTAGTAAGTTTCTTCATGTCTCTGTAGGTCTATTTTTCTGTCTGTCTGTCTGTATGTCTGTTTGCCTGTCTATCGCTCACTCTCACTCTCCCTCTCTCTATCTCTATCACTTTCTCGTTTTCTCTCTAAGCCTCACACTCTTCGTCTTCCTTTTTGTGTGCCTCTGTATCTTTTGTCTGTCTCTGTATGTCCATGTGTCTTATTTGTATGTCTGTCTGTCCTCGTCTCTCTCTATCTCTCTGTCTCTCTCTCTCTCTCTCTCTCTCTCTCTCTCTCTCTGAGTGTATCTCTGTATTTCTGTCTCCCTGTAGGTCTGTTAGTAAGTCTCTTTCTGTCTGTCTGTCAGTCTGTATGTCTGTCTGTCTGTCATTCTGTCTGTCTGGTTGTCCGTATGTCTCTCTGCCTGTATGTTGCTCTTTTCCTCTCACTCTTCGGTTGCCTCGTTGTGAGTCTCTCTGTCTGTATGACTTTCTCTCTCTCTCTCTCAACCTCTGTCCATAGTCCTCTCTCCCTGCCTGTTGCTTTGACTGCTTATCGTTCTTTCTGTGCGACTTTCTCTCTCTCTCTCTTCCTCTGTCTATAGGTCCGTCTCTCTGGCTGCTGCTCTGACTGCTTGTTCTTCTATCTGTCTGCCTGCCTGTCTGTCTACTGTATATCTGTCTGTCCTCTCTCTGTATATCTCTGCCTTTCACTCTTCTTCTCTCCGTGTGTCTCTCTGTCTGCTAATAAGTCTATTTGTATGTCTGTCTCTATATATTTCTCTCTTTGCCTGTAGATCTGTCACTCTGTCTGTCGCACTGTCCATCCGCCTGCTTGTCTCTCTGCCTGTTGCGCTGTCTGTCCGTCTGCCTATCTCTCTGAGTGTCGTTCATATGCTTGTCTCTCGTTCACTGCATGTGCTCTATTGCTCTGATTAACTCACTGTTCGTCTATCCATCTCTCAGTCTCTCACTCGCTGATAGTCTGTCTTGCTGTCTCTCTGTTCTGTCTGTCTGTCTGTCCATCCCCCAACGTTCTGTCCAAGGCATGAAAACGACAAAAACGCACTTGAGACAAATTGTGAATTATTATTTTGAGCATCTTTTTCAAGTGCGCTCAGCACAAATTTGTTTGCCTCAATTGAAGCCGAAGCTCTGGCATGAGTGCCTTTGGGGGGTGCCCATTTGATTAGTTACGCTCCTCCCTCTCCCCCGCTCTCTCGTTGGGCGTAGGCGTCTCTTTGATTCTAAACTCTAGATGATGATTAATTACGCGCAGTTCAAGTGATTGCCCCCATCTCCCTCGTGCTGCTGGCAAGGGCAACGTAGGTCGTCAGATCTTGCTGACGACAGCTTATCAGCTATCAACTATTTGTATTATAATGCGAGTGCTCAGCTTGCCATATATATACCCTTACCCCAAAATCCACTCTTGTAACTGGAGCGAAATAAGCTTAGTTAATTGGATTTTTGGCCATGGCAACGCGGCGCATCTAATCTTTGATGGCAGCGAAAAGCGTGAGATACGCATCGACAAGGTATCATTTGCTTTGCGGCGAGTGCAGCTTATGCTGCTATGGCAACTCTGCAACAAGGTTGCCCCACGCAGGCAGGGGAATCAGCGGCAGCGGCAATCATTGGAGTGGAAAACAAGCAGATACACGTGAGCAGCCGCATGCCGCGAAGACCCCAGAGGTTGAGGTACTCCCTGTCTACCTCTGCTACTGCTACCTCTCTGCCTCCCCCTACTGAGTGCATGAGCAAATTGCAGGACAGCACTCAACACAAATTATAATAACTGTAATTACCAGTCGAAGGACAACACATTGAGCGAGGGGTAGGAGCAGGGTTTGAGGGGGTATATGGCGCAACTTACGTGTTTACAATACCAAATTCGTGAGCAACCCCTTGGCCGTGGCATCGACTTGGCTGCGGGCAATGTCTATAGTTAGTTGCATGCCGCTTGTTGCAACTAGTCGCGCGACGCAGTTGATAAATGAGGCCACGTGCCTTATCAGCCTGCGTAAACAAGCAACAGAGAGACACACACACACGCACACACACACACATACTTGCATAGACCACGCTCAGATCACGTCGAGTGCTGGGTAACTCCCACTCCCCCCCTCTCTCTCTCTCTCTCTTTTGATACTATGTAGTAGCCTGTGATTATGCAGCCCGGCAAAATAGATGCGAGTTGAACACGAAAACCAATTTGTAAACGACAAATGCACGCAGCAAGAGAGGGGAAGACTGACTAGAGCATGGGGGGAAGGGATTTAGCGGGCAGGAGGAAGTACTCTAGCGTGGAGTACTGTAGCGAATGGCAGCGCAGGGACACGCTTATTTGACTGCCATTAAATGCGGCATGCAAACGGAATTATATTTTAAATAAGTGCAGGCAAAGCTTATGGCGAGTCGACGAGCAGATACTGCTTAAAAGTTCAATTAAAATATATTTAAAAACTTTAATGAATTATTTTCAAATTAACATATGTTTTAAAAATTTTAACGAATTCTTTTCATATTTCTCTTCTTAATATTTCTGCAGTCTTAATCCTTTATAGAACTATAGAGCATATTTGCGCTTGGCTTAGCTGAAAAATTTAAAAAGCGTAAAAAATACATTTTTAGCATTTATAATTTTTAAGAGATTTTATAGAAATGTTATCATTATTATTCTAACTCTACTCATCAATCTGCTTTTAATATTAAATACATTTACAGTGTATTGCTAAAATATTCAAAGAACTAATTTCATAATTACATCGTATGTACCTTTTTAATTTTTTTTTTAATTTATTCTACAATTTAAAAATAAATTCTTTTACAATTTACTATATTTATCTGTCTGTCGCTAATGTATTTATATTATTTTTTACATCTTATATAGCTTTATATAATTTTTCAATTTATTCTAAAAAATTAAAAGAATTTTTTTAATATTATTTCTTACTTTATTTTTCAGTCTTTCACTAAGGTATCTCACTTTTAAACTGTTAAATTATATTATATTTATATTATATTTATCTCATTATCAGACAGACAACTTTATGGCATATATTTACCTTTTTAATGTATTTCTAAAATTACAAAAACAATTCCTTTTTATATTGCTCTTTAACCTTACTATTAACTCTTTCTGACAGTCTGACACTAATATATCTCTTCTTTTTTACCTTTACAGGGTATTGGCAGCAATAACAATAAATACGGATTGCAAGTAAGTGAAAATACATGAGACAAGAGAAAGTTCCGAACCTGCCCCTGCCACTGGCCTTGCCCCTGATCGGCTCGCCCTAAGCCGCAGGCATCCCCAAGGACCTGGGCAACATGTCGTCGTCGTCGTCGTCGTCGTCGTCGGCTCAGCTGTCAAGCAGCTCCTTCTCCTCCCAGTTTGCCTGTTGTTACCTTTACACAATGCGGCCCGCTATCGAGGGCTTTCATCAATTTTCGTTTCTTTTTTCATATTTTGGCAATCAGACAAAAGCCTGGCCAAGTTGCGGGGCACGAGCGAGCGTGTCCTGGCAGCGTTTTGAATTAATTTAATGCCCAAAGATGGGCGCAGATGACGATGGTTAGGTCGCTGTGACGTCACGGCCAACTGCAAGAGAAAACATCATAATTCAAAAATTTCATTCGAAAACATGACGTTTTCATTTCGGCACGCGCTCGACGACCCTCCCCCGGGGCGAGGGTTGCTCGAAGCAAAAGTTTTCGGGTTTCAGTTTTCAGTTTTCGGTGTGAAAGTCGCTGCTGGCAGCGCTTCGTCCCGCCCCCTCATAATAATAATAATAATTCCATTTCGCTTTTAAGTGCTGAGAAATTATGTTGATGTTTAGTTTAATTTGCAGTTTGCAGCTGAGTCGGGGCCAAAATGCTGTTGTGCTGTCATGCCAAGGATAACAATGAGAAGCGTCGAATTGTTATTGCTTGTGCGGGTGTGTGTGTGTGTGTGTGGGTGTGCGTGTGTGTGGCCAAGCGCAAAATTGCACAATAATGCAGAATGGAGAGCGAACGAGCGAGGGTTGCCTATGCAAGTCAGAGAGGAAGAGAGAGAGAGCTGGAGAGAGAGACAGAGCCAATGTCAAGTTCGGCGGTTTTCTAATGGACTTGATTGATGACTCATTTGAGTGGCATGCAGCATAGTGTATGTGTGTGTGTGTGTGGCATATGTTTGCCCTGACGGGATTCCTATCTACCCAATGACAGTTTGCTAATGGCAAAGTTTAGTATTGGCAGCGCAGGCAGCTCAGCTTAAGCCAAAAAAAAGAAAAACTTTTCAGTCGCAGTTTTCCCCGGGGAATTCGGCTTTAAACATAAGCTTTAAATGCAAAGCCATTAAAGTGAAATGTCAGAGCGAGAGAGAAAGAGAGAGAGGGAATAAATGAATAAAAATCAATTTAATAATTCAAGCTAAATACCTTTCAATTAATGGGGGGCAACATCTAGAGCCGACCGCACTAGCTCGCACAGCAGGACATCGCCCAGGACATGGCCTGAAGGCAGCTAAGCCAATGGAGCGGAAGTCGTTGATGCTGCCAGCGTCTCTGCCAGCGCGAGCTGCTAAACTGCCGGCCATCAAAACCAATAAATTTTACGATGTGGGAAATTATGAAAAACGTAATTGAAGCGCACCAAAGAAACCGAAAAGGAAAATGCCGCGCCGCACAAAATATCAAGAAAAACGTTTTAGCGTACCTGTGCGGATATAGAAAGAAGGCAGGGCTCTGCGGGCAGGCTCTAAATTGTGGGCGTTGGTCGCTAATAGCATTCCTAATTGGTCAAGAAGCGGAGCCTTTGATAGTTATAAGCAGAAGGACACACACAGCTTCGGGGAAGAGAGAAAAATAGAGGCAGCAGCAAGGATAATTGATATTGAAAGTTATTATAGCACAGATTATAGCGATATATATAGCTTGTGCAAGTAGAAAGAACTTTAATATATAATAAAATAATAAAATAAAAATAAAAAATAATATTGGTAGAAAAAGAAAAATATTTTTACTATAGCATACTTAAAATTTACAATAATTTCGTTTAAATATAGTTGAAAATACTTAATCAAAAAGACAGATTTAGCTTAGAGAGAGATAAAGAAATGCAGACAGGGAGATAGAGTACTTAGCAAATCGGATATAGAAAATTATATAGGTAGATGCAACTATTCTCTTTATATTTAACAATAAAAATCTTCCTAATATATCATTTTTATGGCTAAACCATTTTTTTTAGCTGAAGAGAGAATTTATAGCAAATAAATATTTATCTATATTATTTAGGAAATATGTGTAATAGTTATATACTCATATAGCATTACCAAAAAACAACTGTTGCTCTACCTTATGTGTAGGCCACCTTTAAAGTGTAGGCCACTTTACATGGCAAAAACGCAGCTACTTCAAGAATTCGGACATTTTTCCCGCTGACTTTTCCAATCAATTGGCATTGTCCTGCAGCTCCGTCGCACTACCCAGAGTTCAGTTCCATTTTTTTTGCGCCTTTTATGCCACAAATCTTGATATAGCTTTGCCCAGTTCGAAAGTTTAGCAGGAAAATCGGCAAATAATAAGCAAAACGTCGCGCTTGATTTATGGCAATTGACGCCCTTTGAAGTAGGTGCTGGGCGGAGTCAGGGAAGGGAAGGGAGAGAGCCACAGTCATAGCACAGTCCCTGTGTGTGTGTGTGTGTGTGTGTGTGTAAATGCGCCTTTAATGGCGCTTTGTCATCATCAACATTTGTCCTTATGCCGAGTGCGTAGCCAGCGCGCTAGGGATATGATTTATGTGCTCGCCTTGGCACCCACGCGAAGCCACTGCCAATGTGTGTAGTTGTGTGTCTGTGTGTGTGTGTGTGAGACCACATGGAAAGCCGCAGCTAACTTTTGGCTTTCTGGCATTTCGCCTCGAGCTTTTTTCAAGCCACTTTCCGGCTGAGTTTTTCTGCCTAATGACAATTTTTCATGTCGTTTGCCGCGCCGACGCCGTCGCTTTTGTGTTTGTCCAACTTCCTTGATGCCCCGATAATAGTCCTAATCATAATTTATAGACAGTTTTCTCTAGTGACTAAAACCCGAAGTAGGTAGTAGTATATGAAAATTGAACTACAAATAGAACGAGCAATTGAATTTTCTAGCTAATAAGCCGCTTGAAGCCGCAGTTGCCTGCACTTTTCCATTTCCATCTGCATTTCCATTGTCTTGTGGCACAGCTCGTAAATCATATTTCTCTTGACATTTCTCGACTCGGTTTCAATTGAAAAATGCTCAACTCGCATTGTTTACATAAGTCAATTTGATGAAGTCCCATTGACAATGGAATTGCGAGCCATCAATCAGGCTGCAATGCGAAAATCAATGCTGGAGAGGGACAAGAAAAGACGCAAAACTTGAGAATGCAATTGAAATCGAATGACAATTATGGCGGCAGCTAGTGCAGATGCAAAGACACACAGATACAGCGACTCGACAGCCATAGATACATAGATACGTTGACGTCAATAAAGTAATTGAGACTGGCGCCGAGCTAAGCAAACAGATGGAAAAGTGGAAAAGTGCTCGAAGGGTTGCCAAATGCGCTGTTTAGATGCGGGCTGCAGTTATGCAAATAGCGCCCGACAGCAGCTAAAGATACAGATACCAGATACGAGATACCAGATACGAGATACGTGAAACAAAAGGACTGCTGGCAGAGTGAATAAGCGAATGAGTGGATGAGTGAATGAGTGACTGCTTGACTGCCTGCCTGGCTGAGTGCCTGAGGGTTGGCTAAATATTTACATAAGCAGCAGCTCACATTTTTAAAAAGGGTTAAAATGATGCGTTGAATTACCAAAATAAACACAAATACGAAAATACTTTTAGGCGAGCGGCGCAACACGCAGGGGTTAATTGGTGCGCTTTGTAGCTCAAAGATGCGCGTACTACCAACAAAATGACTGACAACTTGCACTCGCTCTGCTTATGACAGCTGTCGGCCGACTAAAAGTCTTGTTGTGTTGCCATCAAAATTGTAACGAAGGCAAAGACAGAGGCAGAGAGAGAGAGGGAAAGGCAGACTTGGAGTTTGGCAAGGGGGGGAGCAACAGTTCATTAAACATCGATTGCAGTTTATGAAATGAAATACTCTGTATTTTCTTTCAATTTGCGCGCTGCATTGTTGGCCAAGACAAGGACTCGCAGAGGGTAGGGTAAATGGGTACGACTGCCTGCTGACAGCAGCGTTTAAATTGGGCATTGTGCAGGTAGCAAAGGCCGCTCGCATCTGCCTCATACGAATTGACTTTGATTTTGCTCAGTTCGCACTCGCTCTCCCTCTCTCTCTCTCTCTCTCTCTGCCTCTACATGTTGCGGTTGATAGACTACACGACGTGTCCTTTGGCCAGAAAAAAACTCATTATTTCTCGTTTTGTTCCCAATTGCAACATCATTAACTGCCCGCTGCACTATAATGCCGTCCGTCTCGCTGTCTTCTCTCTCTCTCTCTCTCTTGGCCTTGTTGCCTTTTGCCAAAAATGCATTTGTCGCTGAAGCGTAACGCCGTCCTGCGTCTGCGTGTCTAGGCTCTCACATTGTGCGCCTGCAGACACTCAGGCACTGCTCTTTGTTCCGCTGCTCTCCCTCTCCCTACATCATATTTTTTCCATTTTCCCAATTTTTGGCATTGTTTCGCATTTTTTCTATGCAGCCTTGAAAGAGCAAAAGGTACGCCGTGTATTGCTTTCCACTTGAAAATCGCATTAGGCTTCGCGCCTTTGTTTGGCCGCATCTTCATACCTTTCAGCTTGATGCGATTTGCGAGAAAGAAGAAGAAGAGGAGCGGAGTAGAGAGAGGGCAGAGTAGGTGGAGCCGGCTTACACTTACTTAGGCTACAGTTGCGAAGAACTGGATCAGTTGAGGCGTGTCCATAAGGATCTTATGTGGAACACAAAAAACCCGGTAGCTTGCAGTCAAAACGTAGAGCACATAATCTGTCGCCGACAAAGAGAGAGGGTATTATAATTTTGTGACGAAATGTGTGCAGGGTATTAGCAGTGACATCTTCGACGACGCAAAATATGATGTACACTTGAGGGTCTTAAGGGCTTTGGTGTGCTCTTTGTTAGCTGCTTTCTACAGCCCGAAGACAAGTCAATAGAAGCTTGAGCTGTGCGGCAGGGAGTACTTTCGATGTTGAGATCGTATAGGGAATTGAACTGTCTGCTACAATAGGAGTCCTTAAGAGGTCTTATAAAGATATTTTCTTTTGTATCTATAAGATACATTTGTATCTATAATATACTTTTGTATCTATAAAATCTGCTATCCATAAGAGTCTTCTGTACTGAACTGTTACTAAGAGTATCTAAATATTGCTATATTTTAACTTAAAGATACTTTTCTATCCAAAGATACTTTTGTATCTATAAGATACTTTTGTACCTATAAGATACATTTGTATCTATAAGATACTTTTGGATCTCTTAATCTCCTATCAATAAAATACTTCCGTACTAAACTGTCTGCCACAATAGTAGTCAGTCCTTAAGAGACCCTAGAAGTTATTAAAATAAATTTACTCAGGTATTATTACGTAATATATAATTTTTTAATTTTAGTTTCTAAGCCAAAAAAATATGATAATATCTATTAAATTAGGAAAAAACTATAAATATAAATAAATTAATAAACAATAAAAATAAAAGTCTTAAGGTCCTAGGATTCCTTTCTTTTACCTACTGTTTCCACATACTAAAGACCTTCAAGTCGTAGCTTAATTTAGTTTGTTTAGACAAAAGTTGTGTCAGCGTATACAATATTCGATAGCCTGTTGATTGCCTCATATCTCCTCAAACGGGATGCAAATGCAGCTTGACAGAGTCCATTTACTCGAGTTCCACTTTAACGAACAGGCAAACAAAATTTGAAGTCGCTTTGAAAACTAAATCCAAAGTTGCGCTCTCTCTTTCCCTGCAGCTTTGATCCGTATGCTAGGCATATGCTCTAATGTCGTTGTCGGATAACTCAATTCTGGCTGATTACCCTTATGGGCCACACATCAAACACAGGACACTGAGGGACACAAGGATACAGGAAGAGAGAGAGAGAGAGAGGGAGAGGAACTCACGCGGTTGTTTGCTTGTTCGAATTCATTTTTATGTCTAAATTTCATTAATTTCAAACAAACACGACGAGCAGTGCGTACGCGTAGCGACCATAGGGCGCCCATATCGAAAATTACTTCCTCTCAGCGTCTAGGAAAAAATATCAAATTTCCTTAAGGATGAGGCAGAGGCAGGAACATATATATATATTTATTTAAATGCAGGCAGCACACAAGGCAGCTGGTCGCGCCCTGCCATTAATTCCAGCGCGGCTTCGGCGGAAAACGGCCGTCGGTTAAAGGATAACGAGCCTGTTGTCGGGACGCGAGGGTCTGCAGAGTCTGTCCGTCTATCTGTCTGCCTGTCCGCATGCACATGTCTTCATACTGATTATAGGCAGCAGACACACTCACGTAGCAGACGCCGTTGCACCTTCGAGAGCGAAGTCTGCTCTCATATCACACATATTTTGTATGTTAAAGCGGCAAGTGTGACATTGTCACTAGGCCGTGACACCTTGCACTTGCTGGTTGGAGGCGTGTGTCCTGGCAGATATGTGTTTTTTGAAAAATTGTCACACATTTGTCGCAGACATGGGAGCCTTTCTGGCGGCTCTCGGGTATCTGTCTGCCTCTCGACTTCGACATATGATTTGTGCGCTTGTGCTTGTAGTTCATTTATCTTGGAGGCTTAGCTAAGGCAGGACATGCCCGTAAATGGGTCACTGAGACAGCGTATGTTCGCATTTTGTAGCCACTGTAGCCTAATGAGCACACAAAGCACACAGTGTGAACTATCAGGCTACGGCTCAAGGAGCTAGGGAAGACAAGGCTCGCAGCCTCTTTGACATTTGTAGATATACTATATATAATTCTCACATAGATTTATCTTGCGATTTGGCATGGGACTATCGCAAAAACGAAATTCGTCACGTCACCGACGAGTAGGAAAATCCCTGGAGTTTTGGCAGCTGCTCGCACACTTCGGTAGCACCTTCTCTGCAGACCCTCGTCGACGGTGCCTATCAGCGCAGCGCTATCGACAGATTTTCCAGTTGCGATAACCCATCGCACTTCCGTTCAGCTCGAGCAGCAGCAACAACAACGACAACAACAAAGGGCAACCGCAAACGCCACTGCCTGTAGTTCTCCTGAGTTTTTCACGCTTGGAGTTTTCGTTTTCATTTTCGTTTCGTTACTGGTTTTCCATTTAATGAGCATGAAAATAAAATACAACACTCGCCACTCGATCGCATCTAGTAATATAATAAAAAAGGAAAACAAACCCCTCGCACGCCAATTACGATTTATTTGTCTTTTTCAAGTACGAACGTAAATAAACGTCGAATCGCAGAACCAAAGCCAGAACGCTGCTCGGAGGTAGACCCGATGCCAGTTTCACAGTCAGACCGCAGCAAAACCGACTGCATTAGCAGCGAATGCAGCGATCTGTGCGTGGTTCCACCTTATCAAGCACTTCGCGCTTTGTGGTTCGATATCGCGTCTCGCGTAGGCATTTTGTCACGTTTTTTGTGGCCTGTAGCCTGTAGCTGGTACGCTGTAGGGTATGCTCTGTAAAAAAATTCCGCTGAATTAAAAGAGTAACTAATGCCTGTTTTTAACTAAAAGATACTTTTGTATCTGCAAGATACATTTGTATCTATAAGATATTTTTGTATCTATAAGATACTTTTGTATCTATAAATTATTTTTGGATCTATCTTCCTTCTATTCATAACACTCAAGATATTTTTGCAAAAAGTATCTATAAATCATAATAACATATCAACAGGATATAAATGCATTATTTTTTGCACAATATATTATCTTGCATCTGGAATATATTTTTCTGCACCTAACAAATATTTGTATGTATCTGCAAGTTGCCTACGTGTAGCTACAACTTACTTTTATATTTTTGAGATACTTTTTTATCTGCAAAATAAAAATGCATTACCTTTCGTGTATCTACAAGAAATAAAGTAGACACTCAGGTTTAAGATATAGAATATTATCACGTATTTTATCACTAGATTTACGCTGAGTTCCATCGATTGCAGGGTATCTGACAGTCGCATGCTCTCGCTCTTGTTGCGTTTTTTATTGTGGATGATTTTCCCACTTTTCCAGCGATTAAATGTATCATGCATGGCATTAACAAAGAACCCCAGACCAAACCCAAACGCAAAGCCAGGCCAAAGTGAACCAAACTCATTTGCAGTGCACTCGGCGTCTGCCTTGAATTAAATGCGAGAGAGCGGGAGAATCGTGCACATCTAATTTCCATCCATGTGCCGGCGATAGTTAGTTCTGGTTTTTTCTATTTTCTCTCTATTTTTTTTTTTTTTCGAGAAGTAGTAATTGCCCTGCAGGAAATTAGTTATTCAACGCGGGCCGCGCTTAATTTATGCGTCATATAATTGTTTGTGCTGCTGGAAAATCGTCTGCACTTCGACTCCAATCGAAAGTTCCTCGTAATGTGGGCGAGCCAGAGAGCAGGAGGAGGAGGAGCCGAGACTACAAACTAGGGGAATACAAAAACTGCTGGAAAATGTAACGAAACGTGTGAGAAATTCAAAATGCAACGGGAAAACGGGCAAACGGAGCCGATGCGAACCAGACCGACCCGCAAGTCGCCACGCAAAGCTCCAAGAAATAAGGCGGGACCCCACACACAATACACACACAAAAAAAAAAAGAAAACAAACACCAACTTGATGGGAAAATGTCCAAAAAATATGCTGTTGATAAATTACTTATCGATAAGGCAAGACAAGTTAATGCCCGCCCGAGCTGCAGATAAGTGCAACTAAAAGAAGCGCATTCAGAGCGCCGTCGAAATTGTGTTTATTTTATTATTTAGCTCAAGTGGAAATGCATAAAACTATGTAAAATTATTCAAAATATATGCACGCCCCTTTCGAAATGATTTATGGTGCAGAGCGGTCAACAGACATGGCAACAGAACCGAAACGGAGCCAAAACAAAAATCCAAACCCAAACCCAAAACCGAGAAGAAAGATTGGGATACATAAACGAAGCGATGCACAGCAATTAAAAATCTGTTGAACTTGCCGCTGGCACTAAAACTAAAATACCCAAATGAAAATCCAATTCAATGTCGCTGAGGGGCAACCCCAACCCTACACATCATGTACGAGTACATACAAACATCATAAAACCATGCGGTTTCATTGCCCCAAAAGGCTTTCACAGCACAGCACAGCGCTGCGCACAATTCTAGTACAACTTTAATGGTTTCACACATAATTCTTCTGGTATTTATTGCGCTTGAATGCAAACGAAATAAAGAATTTCCCGTGGACCACAGACCACGCTAAGAAATCATTTATAAAGCATAATTGTGCGATGCACTTGGACAGCAGTAGAAGATACCAAAGCCAAACAAAGACACCGCGGGCAATTCTCTCAATGAAAAGCGAGTATAGTTTTTTGTTCGATTCGAATTCTGGTATATTTGGTATACCCCTTTGGGGGTCTCGTTTTATGCATTTGTTGCTAGAGCTTGGCACTTAACTACATCTTTAACACTTGCCCCGGATGCCCCGTTGAGCTGCCCGCCTCGATGGGAAACTAACTAATTTCCCAGCTCGGCGACACTTTTTCTTCTCGAGTTACAAACGCCTTGAACTAACGCGTATTTATGTGTGTGTGTTTGTCGATTTTAAAAGCCAAATAAATAACATTTATTTTGGGCCATAAATTAAGCAAACCGAGTTGAGTACGTGGAGAACTTGAAGAGTGCTCATCGAGCATTTATTGCCTGATGATGTAGCCATTAGTTGGCCGCTTGACGGGGGTGTAGCTGAAACTGAAACGCAAGCCTATGCCTATGCAGTCAAGAGAGAGAGAGAGAGAGAGAAAAACGTTGCCCGTAAGTGCAAATGGCCATTAAAAACAATTTAGGGTAGCAAAATCCCAGCCCAAAAGCGTTTAGAAATATTGCAAATTACTGCAAATAATTGACGAGCATTAAGAGCACTCGAGGGGGTTGTGGGGGCGAGGGGAAAGTACAGCTGCACACAAAAAGTGAATTGCAATTCATGCAATTGTCTGGGCCAAAACAATTTGACAAATCAACGTGAAAGCTTTCAGCATAATGAAATTGATTTGGGCCACACATGAGCTACAAAGAGAGTTGCTTTCTACTGCTGTAGGGTTGTCGTGATTTATGAACGGCATTTCGAGTAGTGTCATGCCATATGTATTGCCAGGCGCTGCACCCAAATTCAATTTCGCAACATTTGCCAGCATAGCAAAAGACCCTGCCGCCCAGCGAGCTCTGGTGGTGGTGGTGTTGGCTCAGCCCCGTGCGAGGGTCGCCCGATACAAATTTGAACATTTGTTAAGGCGACTTATTAATGTCATAATCTAATTATAAGCAGAGGTTTAACGCTGCGATTTCAAAAGCATATTTCGCTAAATGCGAGTTTAGCTCTGATTAAATTCGCTTTGTTATGAGGGCGCGGTTGAGGGCCATAAAAAATATATATCATAGGGGGTGCAAAATATGGGCAATAATATTACAGTCAAAAACATACCCCGATTTGGTATTTTTTTGTCAGTGCCGCAGCTGGAAGCAACAAAGTAATAGATTAATAATAAGCTCAAGCAGGTTAAGCTCGGCTTATGCAGCATGCAACCTGCTCGTAGCGGTACTTTGGTAACAGCTGTTGCAAATGGTACTAAGAACAAGGGGAGAAAGGGAGAGATACCATATCCAACCATATAGTCTAGACTACAGTCTAAATAGGAGTTTGCTTTTGTCAAATGAAAGCGAAGCTTCGTTAAAACTACTATTTACATTTTATTTTCCAAAATGTATAATTATTTAATAATGTTTTATTATTTTTACTTGTTTGTTTTTCTAAAAAAAATTTAAATATGGCAATATATTACCAATAATATATATATCACTTTAATAAATACTGCCTATAGTCTAGACTACGGTCTAAATAAGAGTTTGCCTTTATCAACTGAGATCAGAGCTTCCTTAAAGAATAAAAAATAATTCAATAATCTAATTAATAAATTTTTAATTTATGATTCCTTAAAAAAGTCTGTTTAGTGAATATCTCGCAGTATTTTAACTTAAGTCTCTGTTATTTTGATTAACTATGGTAAATCATTCATGTAAGAATGATACATCAAATTCTAGGTAACTTTTATCATATAAAATAATAGAAAAAAAATTCTATAAGGAAACTAATACAAAGTTCTTAGTACTTTCAATTTTATTGTTGCTTTTCCGTAATATTTCTAATAATAATTATTTATATATGGAAAGGAATCGGCTTAAAAATAATATGAAAATTAATCAGATACTGTAAACTTAATCCTAACTTTTCTGTAAATTCTTACATTACTTTAATAGTGAAAAAAATACTTCAAAAATAACATAATATATGTTGTAAATGCCTTTACAAAATTTCGTACTCTTAAAAATCAATTCCTTCGATTGCTTAAAATTATTATTAAAATTATTCAAAAACAGTAAACTTAATTCTAGCTTTTCTGTAAATTCTTAGATTACTTTAATAATGAAAAAAAGACTTTAAAAGTTACATAAAATATTTTGTACATGCTTCTATAATTTTGTACTCTTAAAAATCAAATCCCTCGTTTGCTTAAACATTTTAAGCCCTACAAATTTAATCAGAAATACTCTCTCCCTTCTCGTGCAATGCCTCAGTCAGTCTCCGACTTGACAGCTTGAAGAGCTCCAGCTCAAACCTCTGCTCAAATCCAAATTGTGCACACTTTTCCGAGCAAACTGTTTCAATTAAGTGCATCCTGCTGCAGAGCAGCGGAGGCCACGACCACGACTAGTAGCAGTAGCAGCAGCAGCAGCAGCAGCAGCAGAATCCCACAGCCAATCCCAAAGCGTAGACCAAGCTGAACCGCAACATTTACACCATGCAAAGTGCTGTTGCCATACTCTGCTCCAGCTCCTGCTCCTCTGCTGCCTCTCGTCCATTTCGTTGAGCTAATTAAGCAACAAAAGGCACTCGCAGTCGCAACTCAAGCCACAGCGCAGCCCGAGCTGCTCCTGGTACTCCTTGCCGCCTCGAACTCAATTAAAAATGCGGCGAGTTCTCGTAAACAAGCCACAAAAACCTGAATGCGACGCCCAAAACTCATAATTTCCGGAGGTGCTAATAAGTTGCAGAATAATTTTCAATGAAAACGACGCTGCAGACGCTTGCAACGCAATGGGGCAGCGGCAGGGACAGTTGCAAGCAAAAGTCTGAGCAGTCTGAGTCTCAAAAGTTGCCGCCGCAAAGTAGAAAAAATTGACTTCAATTAAAGTGGCATGGAGTTGGGCGTATAAACAGCGAAATAAAAAGCACAAAACGAGTAGCAAAAGGATAATGATAATTACGGACACATGCAGCAGGGGGGCGGGGCAGCAGCCATGCTGAAGTTGGCAGCACCCTCGCAGCTGAATGAGATTGCAAAGTTTTTGTGTTTATTTTGCGCTCGGGGAAAACTAAAAAAAGGCCAGCAGAAGAGGCAGAATGATGCTGCATGTGGGTGGCACGCCGATTTTTCGGGCCACGTTAAGCAAATAGGCAAGAGCTGGAGCTGGAGCTGAGGCTGCAACTGAGGCTGCAACTGAAATGAAAATGTGCAGCAGAGGCAAATGAAGAAGTGAAATGTAGAGCACACACTGCGACAGCGGGCGAGCAGAAAGATAAAGTGCCAGACTGATAGAGTGAGAGGGGCAGAGAGAGAGAGTGGGTGGGGGAGAGAGTGAGACATGTAAACAGACGTCAATAGTCAGCGTGGAAGTCAGTGGCTGGTCAAATGAATGAAACGTGAACGCGAGCCGCTCGACAACTTGCCAGCCAACCCTCGCCCACCGCCCACACGCCCACGCGCCTGAACCACCCTGCAGTACGGTCAGCAGTTCGCCAGCAGTCAGAATCAGAGCTGGAACTGCAACTGGAACTGGAGTCGCAGAACTTGACTATAGTTCGTTTTTGCAGTGTAGTGAAATTTTTCTCATTTCGCTTTTTTTTTTTGAGTTTTTTTTTTCTCTTCACTCTTCACTCACTTTGACTCTCTGTGTGTGTGTGTGCGTATCTGTGTTTGAGTTGGTTAGTATTTTCTTTAGTTCTAGCTGTGTGCCTGTGTGTGTGTGTGTATCTGTGTGCTCGCAGCGCCTGAGCTAGCGGTAAATGCTGCCGCCCTGACATGAAATTTGTATCTCTGCCGCCGTCGCTGCCGCCGTCGCTGCCGCCGCCCTTGCCAGTCTCTGCTCTCGCGCTGCTGTTGTGTTATTATTGCTGCCGACTGTTGCTTTGCCCCCGCTGCCTGCCGCTCTCCGCTGCTTCAGTCGCTGCCGCTGCCGCTGCTCGCTCTACGCTCTACGCTCTCGCTCTCTCTCCGCTCTCGCCGTTGTAGTGTGCTCATTTTCCGTTGTATTTCTTCGACTGCATTCAGTTGTGGCCCATCATTCCCTCTGCGCACGTCGCGCTGATCGCTAGCAGACGCTCCCGTTAGCCGCCAACCGAATACCGTTAACCGTTAACAGCGCGTTTATTGAACCACTCGAGCCAAAAACGCAATAAGTTTCGCGGGTGCTGCAAAAAGTTTTGCATTCAGTGTGAAAAGCAAGAACAACAAGAGCAAAAACTACAAAAAAAAAAAAAAAAAAAAAAAATACTAGAACAAGAAGCAGAAAGTGCTTTATTGCAACTGCGCGCGAAAATGGGTCGTCTGTTCCAATACAATCGCTTTGGCGCCACGGAGAGCGCGAACAAGCGCAAAAAGGATACGTCGAAAAGCGCACACGATAAGGCCAAAATGGTGAGTACGGAAAACAAGATTAAACTGGGAAATTAACGGGAATTCTAAATGAGTTTAAGTTGGAGTAGAAGATTATGAAGGGGATTTGAAGAGCGATTATCGGTTGGGAGAAATGCTATACTAGAGAAAAGAAATGTAGGATAAAATAGGAAACGGAAAAGGGAATATTATTTATAAGAAAATAAGACTATATCTTTTAGTTTTCTCATAAATAATATTCAGTTGAGATTAAATATGGAAATTCGGATATATAATAAAAAGGAAATGATTCAATTTGTTATAAAAGGCAAATAAGATCGAATAAAATGCTTAATATGAGGGGAATTAGTTAAAACTATAGGAGATCGAACAAAATGCCTAATATGAGGGAATTAATAAAAATTATATACGAGTAAATGAAATTATGACGTTGATGATAGAGATATCTTAAGAATAATATATTTCTTAAAGCATGCAATTTTCTTTGAAATTCTCTAATAAACTATTAACAAGATCTTAAAGTACTCTAGTACTTAAAGTAAGAGAAATGCACGTATGCACCATAAAAGTTAAAGCAATTTATAAAACTGAAAAGCAGTTAATCATTTTGATTAAAAACTACGTGTTATATAATAAAATAAAAAACTGTAAAGTCGAAAAAAAATATCTTGAAAGATTTATAAATTTTATAATCAAAAAATATAATCGAAAAAAAAGAAAATTCCGCAACAGCCCTAAATCTGCTGAAACAATAAATGAATAGCTATAAAACTGAAACTGCGATCTTAAAAGAGTCAAGAATTAAGATTGAAATCCCTAAAAAGAAAATTGCTAACAATAAAAAAAATCTCTTGAAACTTTTCTTTAAATAAAACAAAAGTTATGAAACTGAAACTGTGATCTTAAAAAAGAATCAAGAATTACTTTTGAAATCCCTAAAAAAAATTCAAGTCAAGGATTATAATCGAAGACTATTCAAACTGTCGAACTCCTAGAAATATGAAACCCCAATGAAATACCTTTTGGCATCGTATTACTAAGCTACCTCACAGTAGTGCCGCCTTCCATAGCATATAGAATATTTTAACGCTAACAATGATCTATCTAATTTTGTATAAAACCGCATTTCGTATGCGCAGAACTCAGCGTAAACTATCAAAACTGTCGAACCGCCTGCGTCCGACTACCTATCCGCACCTCTTTGTAGAGCTGACAATTACCACGGCCTTTTTACTCCCCTGCCCCTGCTGCTACACTCACACTCACTCCATTCATATGCAAAGTTCTGGATCCCCACGAGCTGCAGCCGCCGCCGCCGCCGCCGCCGCAGCACTCGACGTTAATCCCCCACAAATCCCACGTGAAAAACACAACGCACGCATCCACAAACTTCACATGACACCCTGCAATCAGCTGGCAGTGGACAGAGGGGAGTGGCCAGTGGGGGGCGTTGCAACGAAAATTCAAAACACGAACGACAACAATTAAAATGATTTAGTGCGAGAGATACGCGAGCGGCAGCTCGAAGCGAGCATAATAAAGTCGCCTGTCGGCGTAAATCAGGCGCACACTAAATCAAATATATACACACACACGCACACACACACACACATGGGTATAATCAAATAAATATGATTTGCATAAAAACTAAATCAAACTGAAAAGCCCTGTAAAACAAAGCCGAGATTTGTGACAAACTCGTATAAATCAAAGCGCATAGGGAAAGAGAGAGAGAGAGAGAGAGGGAGGCCGAGACAGAGATATGGCGAGAACAAGGCAAACATATGTTCAACTGGGGCCCCATAAAGATAATGATTGATTGAGCTAACATATGTTATTGGTTGTTTGATCGGCGCGATAAGCGCCTAACTAGGCGCTGTCTATATAGTCGGGACAGTCGGGCGACGATGCCAAAAGGCAGATTAGTCAAATGGCTTAATTAGGCGTACCCCTCCCTCCCATTCCTGCTACCTGAATTTCCACAGATAAAGCAGCTCTAATCTGTGACTGTGACTGCGACTGCGACTGTGACTGCATACAAATATTTATAGAAGCAGACAATAGAAGAGCAGGTTTGAAATTTCAGACTTACTTGACAGTTTGCGTTTTGGCTTCTGCCTTTTGCATCGTTTATCTCTGTTCTCTGGTCTCGCTACAGTTTCTCATCTTTCTCATTTCTCACATTTTTCCACATTGTCATTTTTCACAAGAATCGACAGCAATTCCTCTGTCTTTTTGTCTCCATATATTTCTGTTTTGATCTATGAAAATATTATTGTTTCGTAGGTGTACGGAATCCCAAAAGGATTGCCAGGGTGCAGCTACTTCTATTCTTCGGCTGCTGCTGGGTGTGTCTTGTTTGTGCTCGTTTACTGGCAGCACTCGCTGCTACTCTCTGCTACTTCAAGTTCAAAGGAAAAAGACAGCGACTCTTTCCGCACTTTGTTCTTAGCGCTTTCAGCATAGACGGACGACGACTATTACGAAAGTCCCCCCTTAGTTCTAGGGCTAATGCGCTGGCTAGCCAATCCCATTCCATTGCCCCATCCGGCATAAATCGTTCGTCGCCTGTGACTAGACTAGACATTTCCACACGTCGCATCCGTTATCAGTCTCAAAGTGCCCGAAATATTTTCAACTTGCGGCATTTATTGGCAAGAGCAGGGCGGGCAGACGGACAGAGACGAGAGACAGACGCACAGATAGTAGAATGAACAGTTGGACAGACAGACGAACAGACAGAGAGATAAACGAAGAGACGGACAGGCAGAGTTGAGAGTAAAAGGCATAGATTAACACAGACGGACAAGCAGTTGGACAGACAGTGAGACAAACTAAAAGACAGAGCAATGGACAGACAGTCGAATAGAGAGACAGAGCGACAGACAGTTGAACAGACGAACAGACAAATCGAGCAGACGGACAAATCCAGCCAGTCGAACAGACTAAAATAAAAAGCTATAGATAGTCAGTCATATTGATGGACAGATGTAAAAATAAACAGAGAGACAGAGCGATAGACAGACAAACAAACGGACAGACAGTCGCGGAAACGAGCAGAAAATCGGACAGACAAGCAACAAGTTAGACAGACAGACAGACAGACTGAGCGACAGATCGATAGAAATTATAACTGACTGAGACTGGGCAGACAGTCAAACAGACTGGCAGACAGACAGAGAGCGATAGACAGTCGGATAGACAGACGGACAGACAGACAGGCAGACAGTTGTGTTTACAGTCACTGACAAACGTTTTCAATTAGTCTGTTCGGGTTTCATTTGAAGCGCATAAGGCGACGCGCATAGCAGGTCAAAACGATAAGGCAGCGGCGAACTGCAGACAAAGTGCACAGCACACACACACGCACACACACACACACACTGAAACACACGCTAACTCGCTCCGCTCTGCCCGCTGGCACATCAAACAAAACTAATAAAGTTGTCACTGCACTGCGCGACCATATGTCGCGCCGCGTCCAACAATATTGCCAGATTAAAATCTAAAACAATTAAACAGAAGATAAACAATGCTTTCTGCTTTTCCATTTTCAGCAGAGAAAACTCTGTGCTGCTTTTCCAATTGCAAGAAAATTGCATTTTGCCAGAGCAAAGCGAGAGGCAAGAAGACAAAGAAGTTCGAGTTGGCGTTGGCGTCGGCAGTCTGTGGCGTCGCTTCAACACCCTTTCTAAGTGGCTGCCACGCACACTAATGCACATATTTATGCATGCACATAAGTACCTATATATATATATATGTTTGTTTGTTTGTGTGTGTGTCTGGCGCTCATAATTCTCGCTGAGCTCTTTCTAAATTTAAATCAGCGATTAGCAGCAATGAGCGAGGCATTTAAATTCTCTGGTATTTTAATGCCCTCCACACACACACGCACACACTTTCAAGGGCAATGATTGATGCAAGTACATGTGCAGACACATGTATTTGTATCTGTGTGTGTGTGTGTGTGTTGGGCTGATTTTGATTTCTAAGTAGTCGCAATTAATTGCGCCGCTTTTGAGTGCATTTAATTTTGAGAGCAGCAAAGTGCCTTCATCTCCGCCTCTACGCCTCCTTCCAACTTGAAGATTTATGGGCGAAATGCAACTGCAACTGCAACTGCACGCGGGCCACTTGCAACTTGTGGCAGGCAGCGCGCTCCGGCGACTGCCAGCAAATTGATGAGCATAATTAAATGCCCGGCAATGGCGACGGCGACGGCGACGGCGACGGCAACTGCGGCGCGCATTGCATGCATTGTTGTAATTTATGCTCCATATTGCTCCACCAAGCAATCGCCTGCGAGTCGCAGTGCCCGCCCCTACATCTAGCCACTGCCTGTGCCTGTGTGCCTCTGCCGCCCCCCTCGTCGCTTTTGAGTAAACAACAATTTCACTTATTTTCATGCCGTCTGCTCGTCTGCATTGTTATTTTTACGCTCGACTCAATATAAATTTTCGCTTGGGTTTTTTCCTGCTGCTGTTGCTGCCGCTGCTGCTGCCACATGCCGCACGCCAAGCGAAATGTAATGCAAATATGCAAAAAAAGCTTTCAACGGGATTCCGACAACAACAGCCCCCGACTAATCAACGTGGCCATGGCTATGGCTTTAGTCAAGCCAGCAACAATAACAACAACAACTGGCAACAACCAACAACAACTGGCGACGACAACGTGCAACATCATCGTTATCAACAGCTCGTCGCTGAGCTGTTTGAGTTTCATATGGCTTCCAAAGGGATTTATGTGCATTAGAAAGAGTGTTAGACAGTTGGAGAAAGAGGGGGGGTAGGGAGCTAGAGAGAGTAGGGGTAGCGAGAGCTAGAAGCCTACAGTACGTACTCAATAATCCGCACAATTAGCGGCCAGGCCAAGCCCGAATTACACATCAAAAACGTAATACTTTTAATTAATAAAAAATCTTGAAAATTCTTAACTTTTATAATAAAAATAATAATATAAATCATAAAAATAATATAAAAAAAATAGAATACATTTTAAGCGCAGAATTTTAAAAAACAAACCGCACTTAGGCTTATCTCTCTATACGTTGTTATAAAATTGGCAAAAAAAACGTTTTTTCCCGTAAGCCTTTACGTAAAATTCGCTCTTTTTGTCCAAAAAAAAAAAAGTGAAAATATCAAAAATCAGTATTTTAATGGCTGTAGAATTAAAAACTAAGAAAGTAACAAGAAAATTGTTTTGAGTGTGGAAATTAAATGAAACTTTTTGGAAAATATCAAAATCAATATTTTATAGGCTGTAGATACAAAAGTTTATTACTCGATGTAAAAAGCCCATGAAAAAACCAGTTTGTGCGTATTGTAAGAACAATAAAATGGAAAAAAATCAGATATTCGCATTAGTTAAACCCTACTGTACGCAGTAGCCTCCTTCTATGCCTGCTGCCGCTACTCCACAATTTCCAATAACAACTCTACCATGCACTCCATAAAACTCAATTTAGGATCTCTATCTCTCACCTCCAGCTCAAGTTCATTGCACTGGGCATCTGCATATCTGCAGGCCAAAAAACAAAGACTCATCTCTTCAGATTCCCACATAAAAAAAAAAAAAACAAAATAATAAAATTCAACATATATCTATAAATGTATCTCTATCTTTGACTGCTACCCACATGTGTGGAGACGCTCATAAAAAACAATTAAAAAATTTCCAACGATTTTAATTTGCATTTAATAAACTCATCAAAAAGTTTTTCAAATTCCCATCCAAATGGTGGGGGAACAGCTCAATTCGTAGAGCGTTTGATATGACCCCATTTTTTACACCTATAAAAAGCATAGAAGGCCATAGCAAACGTGTTAAAAAACAACGACTAGACCCGGCCCGGCATATCTATCGTTAAATGCCACATGCCACATGCCACAGCTGTGGCTCCGGCTGTGGCTCTGGCTGTGGCTGTGTGCACCTCTGGTGTCTAAACAAAGGATTTTCCAGCGAATGCCCGGCTAATTGCAACAAAAGATACGCCATATCGCAGCCAACCCGACCGAGAAACTATAAACTATAAAGATTTTACATTTTACCTCGACGTAAAACGAAATTAGTGGAAAAAAATGTTTTCCAAACATTTTACGATATTTTTTCGGGGCCCAAGCTCCTACAGTAAGTAGTAGGTCCCTTCCCCTAGCTTTCCCCCCCACTACTTTGCTCTCTACTCTACTCATGCTCCGAAAAAGTGAGTTCATAAATTTTCAAATGCGCCGCGGGGCAGACAGACGCGTGTTCCAAAATGTCATAAAGTAGTCCCCGTTTCGTGTAGTTTTGGACGTCTTGAAAGCCCCAGCACGTGTGTGTGTGTGTGTGTGGATTATGTCGAACTTTTCGGTGTGGCATAAAACTGTCAAATTAGCTGGCAGCCAACAGCCAAGAAACGTCTCTCAAATATTCAAATAGACCCACTAATTTACAGCTGTATCGCAACATTGTTCAAATGCCGCAAATAGATATAGCCATATATACATATGTATATGTATGGTTGAGAGTGGCAAAAATGGATTTTTGAATGGGAAGTTAGCGTTAGACCCGTTAGCAGGTTTCTATTGTAGCAGAACCAATAGAAATGAGTTAATTTCGTAGAAAGGAAATTACTATATAGAGTATATTTCATTTTGATTGTTTTATAATCTGATCAATAGCTGAGATAAGGGTATAAGCATAATACTAGTAGAATAAACGATATCTCTCAGCTGCAATCTCAACCCTTAAGCATTGTAGGCAGTCTATAAATGATTTTTTTTTATACATATGATTTTATCTAGCTCCTAAAACAGGTATAGCTATAATAGTTTTGAATAGAAAGCGAAAAACCGTAGCCCTTGTCAACGAACTTTTCGAATTTATATCATTTACCATCAATTTGATTGCTTTATAAACCGATCAATAGCTGAGCAAGGGGTAAAACTATATAGAGTATCTTTTCGTTACAGACTCATAGCAATGCTGGCAACCCTTAAGCTACATTGGCAACCCATAACCGCATTTAACTTCAATCCATAGCAGATACCCCTTATAGCCTACATATGCTCCTACTACCTAGCTCAGTGTTGCCCTGCTCTACTACTCCTACTCCGCCACGTCTGAGGTTTTTGCGGTTTCCTGTGATAACCGCATAGAATTTTTAAGTAATAGCTACTGATTGGCCTTGCGTGTGGGTCCTCGCCCTGAGGGTGGTTTTTCCCCGTCGAGCCACTTCAGCAGCTGTTTGATTTTCCAGCATGAAATTCGTGCATATGCCGTGCGGCTCAAGTGGGGGCTATATAAACTATAGTTCTCTCTCTCTCTCCCTCTAACTCTCTTGAACAAAAGGTTGCATTTTCGAACATTTCAATAAATTCATCAGCATTGAAAAAGGCGCAACTCACGCCACTTCAACTAATTTTCTTTAACGTGTAACTCTACGGAGCTCTTGTACCCCCTACCCCTCTCTCTAGATATCTCTCGTAAATGCACAATAAATGGAAAAGTAACAACTGTTTTTCCAATGATGCCCCGTGGGCAGCTCAAAAAAAAAAAAAAAGCCAACAATAGCGAGTCTTCTACACCTTTTGCTCTACGCTCTAGGCCATTGCCAGCTGTCGCCTACCTGAGCTCGTTTTTATTGTAACAGACAATTTGATTACGAAAATATGCTAACACCTCGCTGGCCAAACAAAGCCACCTCTGGCTCATCATCAATTAGAGTTACCTTTCCGCGGGCGAGGATCAGGCAAACGTTAAGACGATCGCGTCGGATCGCAGCGGATCGCAGGGGATCGCAGTCAACCCCCATCATTATGGCACAAGAAGAAGAAGTAGAAGGCAGGCATAGCTGCACTGAAGTAGGGTCCACATTTTGGCCACTACTTTGACGGGGAATCTTAGCCCTGCTCTCTATTATCATAATTGCTGTTGTAGCTGTTGCTGCTCTTGCATAAATTAAAAACTCATGTGCTTTGTTGTGTGTGCTCTTAACGTGTTTTTTTTTTCGGCCATTAAACGCCTGCTTTCCGTGCATTTTCCCCTTTGTTGTGTGTTTGATTTAAGCCGAGTTAGACGCTTCTTACACGCCGCTTTCAACGGTTTTCCGATAGCCATTGAAATTGATGTGCCTGCTGCGTGATCGCCGCGATCAAAGCCGTGCGCTTGTTGGCCCTGAATTGATGGCCAGTTGATAATTTGGTAATTTCTCTCACATAAACAAAGCTTCCGACGTGTGTTGCTTTACTGCAAACTCAAGCAAATTGAAGGCGGAAGGGAAGTGCAGGCAGGCAGCAGGCGGGCACTTCCTACTCGACTGAAAGCGGAAGCTGATCGAACTTCATTGTGATTATGCTTATGGCTGACTGGCAATCTCGATGTATGTCCCTGTGTGCTATTCAATCGCATTCAATCAAATTCAATTTGGCTTAACGACGAGGACTACCTGGAGGGAGGGCAGGGCGACTCGCTGAGCAGCTCGACTGAATGCTCATTATTTTGCCATTTTATTATACTCCACTGCCAATCGAGTGCCAGCTTAAGTGTATGTGTATGTGTGTGTGCGTAAGTGTGTGCGTATGTGCGTGCTGAAGTGTCATTTGTATTGTGCACAGCTTTCCCTCTCTCTGTCTCTCTCTCTCTCGGTCCATTCTCGAGTGCATTGCACACTCGAACGCACTTTTCGAGTGAATTTATCGAATACTTTTGCCTAGGTGAACGATTCGCATTGTGTGTGCCAAGTGCCAAAAAGGGGTGTGTCAACAGTGACGAGAGAAGAATGAAGAGCAGCAGCAGAAGTGGAAAGCAGCAGCAGCAGCAGCAGAACATGCGTTTCACAGTGAAGCTGACAGCAATTGGGAAGAAAACTGCTAGATTTAAGCGTGAAAATAAGTTGCAAAAATTGCTGAAAAATTGAGAAAATTAATTTTATTCAATTTATTTCATGTTAAACCAAAAAACAAATTTATAAATATTATTTATATTATTATAATAATATTTTAAAATGAATTCTTAAATTTCACTCTTTAAATTCCTCAAGAAAATTCAAATTTTAAAGGAAAACGAAACTGACTAAAAAGAAAACAAAAACTAAAGTTAAATCTTTCAAATCTATATTTCAAATTCCTCCTGAAATACAATTTTTAAGTCTTAAAATCTAGTTTTTGAAATATTGGAAATATTGAGCTTAAGAAAATTGTACACAAATAAGCAAAAATCTGATGTAGCTATGATTATATTGAACGAAAAAAATATATTAATTTTTCTATTTTTTATTAAATCAATATAGACAAAAAAGAAACTGTATCTTGTAAGAATTATTTTTTTATTATATATAATTTTTTAAGCTATTATAGACTGCAAAGAAATTGAATTTTATAAGTATTTCAACATAATAACTTTTATCAGCAAAAGATTTGTCAAAATTACTGCAATTAACTTGAAAGAAATTATTGAAAACTGTAAAAAATTATTTTTAATATTGTGAAAAAAATAGTGCTGACTCTAGCAACTAAAATGCTGAAGTGACAGCACTCTGCTGCTCAAAACTCAGAGCTCCTACGACTCCAATGAACATCTGACACGATAAGCGTGAGCTTCAAAGGGTTAACAGCGCGCGCAGGAAGGAAGGCAATCCCAGGGCTATGCCAGCTTCCATGCATATTTTAAGGGCAAATGAAAAGCAAATATCAGAAATGAAAGCGTGCAAATTACAGGACAATGGGCAGGGCGCAGAACAAAGCGCATTACAAGCATATCACAACAATGCGTAGTTGACCCAAAGGCATTAGCAGCGAGCTGGGGTCAGGGCACAAAGCAGAGCCGAGTGTGAAGTAACTCGTAGAAGGGGACCTTTCGGCTGAAATTGTATACTTTCAGGTAGAATGGTCAGTTAGAATAGAAGGGAAAACCACGCTTTGTTTATGCTGCTCGGCCAAAACTAATCACACAATCTGCTTTCTTTTTCTGCTCCGCTCACAGTTACGCAATGCCATCAAGTGCCCCTCGTATGCGGACATCTACGGCGAGTACAAAGCGCAGACAAATGCCGGCAAGAATCTCGACTTGGCCTTCAGCAAGTGCCAACAATGGAGCAACAAGCTGAAGGCGCAACAACCAGCTGCAGCTGCCACGGCAACAGCTGTAGATGCTGCCACAGTGCAGCCGAGTCGCACGCACAAAGTCTACGACAGCATGAAGAACTTTCTGCAGCGCAAACTCTTCGCGCAAACCTCGCAGCGCGAGCGTCTGCAGTGCGAAGAGCAAGAGGAGCCCACCAGCGACTACGATGAGGTGAGCAGCAAGAACTCCACTGATCTTGGAACATGTTTTAATAAAGTAATTTATTTTTTTTTTTGGCCTTTCCCCAGCAGGACCTTCTCGACTCCTCGTACCAAGCAGACGCGGAGGAAGATGAAGCGGAAGGTGATGATGATGAAGTCGAGCGCTTGGCCAACTGCAGCTGCAGCTCGGCCACGCCCAAGCGTGCACAGAAGTCGCCGCAGAAGTCGCTGCTGTCGCTCAACTGCTGGCAGAGCAGTCAGCACAGCGACTCCAGCGAGGAGGCTTCAGCCTCGCCCAGCTCCGAGCAGGAAGACTCCGATGCCGGCATCTCCGACTGCTGCCAGCTGCTGAACGAGAGCAGCAGCCGCAGCAGCAGCAGCAACAGTTCGAAGCGGCGCAGCACGCCCAAGAAACGCGTTGCCACGCCGCGCTACAATCGCAACTCGGACGACGACGACGACGACGAGGAGGATGAGGAGCCGGAGCTGCTGCAGTGCGCCTGGTATCAGCCGCGCATAACGCTCAAAGCAGCGCAGCAGCATCTGCAGCAAGCAACAGCGGGCAGCTTTCTGCTGCGTCGCAGCAGCGCGCCGCGCAGCTATGAGCTCTGCCTGCGGCTCGACCACAAGGTCAAGTGCTACGCGGTGCAGTGCAGCAGGCGCAGCGAGATGTACAGCCTGAAGGGCGCGAAGAAGCAGTTCAGCACACTCAAAGCGCTCATTACGCATCACTCCGTGATGGCGGAGCAGTTGCCGCTGACGCTGGACATGCCCAGGGAGCGGGAACTGGTCAAGTCGGCGGCGGTGCGCTATGCCGATGACTTCGAGCCGCTCGAGTCGCTGCAGCTGCTGGGCATACTCAAGAGTCTGCAGGCCAAGAACTACGAGGCCTAAGCAGCAAAAGGGGGGGAAGTTAATTCTGTGGAGTTTATCGAACTGCAAACTGGAACGATAGGTGAAAATAGTTATAGATATATATTTACATGGGTATAGTGGGAGGTTTTGTTCACTTGTGATATAGTTTAGGCCACGTAAGCTACGGCTTTTATTTTAGTACCTAAAAAAAAAAAAATAATCTTAATGTATTCGATTGTCGTCTTTTTTCTATTGTATTGTCATCTTGTGTGTTATCAAATAAATCGTATAAATCTCGAACAAAGCAGCGCTGCAACCCTCGGCAATTTATTTCATTTCAATTATATGCACGCCCCTGCGTTAAACGATGTTTCCTGCCCCTTGCTTCACTCTGCCACTGCGCAATTTGCCAGTCCCCCTGGGTGTGTTGCTCTGTGTGTGTGTGTGTGTGTTTTTGTATGGCCAGCATCCTGGAGGGTTCACCTGGCTGCTTGCAGGGGCTTCACTCGCATGTGATTAGCGCTTCAAGTGGCTCTCATTAATTTTTCACGTGCGGTTCGCAGCGCACACTTCGCGCAATGCGCCCGGCAACATGTTGCTAACGGTGCTGGCAACACGCCTATAATACTATGACTTTAAACTTAAATAACTCGCTGTAGAGTCTGGCGATTTTCAAGCGGTAAGAGATTTTGAAACACATGGTTTCTCTGCTATTTTCAGCTTGAATTTTAGCTTTTCGAAATTACTGCAAATATATATCTTTTTAACTATTTCATATGTTCTTTCTTTCTCTCTAACAATAGTCATTACATTCATAAAAACCAAACAATTTTCAATTGAACATTTTTTTTTATTTATTAATTTATTTTTATACAATTTTCTAAATTAAATTAATATATTTTTTAAAATTTTTTTAATGCAGTTTCTAAAGCTTCATAGATACCATATTATATTTCAGTTATAGCGCAATATTTGCTTTAATTGTAGCATACTTTTAGCTGCAAGCGAAATGCATAACATGCCCGCGCACAAAAGTATGCTGCACAATTTTAAAATAATCGCAATGCACACTAAAATATCGCTGCAGCCTGAAAGTATGCAATGGAAAGAGTGCTACTGGCATGCAGGCGCACTTGCAGCAAATAAACGCAACGTATGCCTGTGTGTGTGTGCAGTTTCTCTTGCCCTAACTACGAAACCGTCTCTACCAAGCCATAACCAACTGTAAATTACAATGTTTCGCGTAATACATAAATCAATTTTAAATACAAATACACGACAAAGGGCGCTCATTACAATAACGAGCTGGAAATGCAAAAAAAAACAAAAAAAAAAAACGAAGATATATAAATGTTTGCAATTGCAGTTGCAGATAATTGAAATCGCTGACAACGCAATTAATTATGGTACATCATTAATAAAGGCATCAAGCTGACGAAATTGCAATAATTATTATAATTTATTTCGCCCAACAAATGGAGCAGGCGTTGTAACACGACCTTTTGTATGTCCGGCAATCGCAGTAATCCGTACATTTTATTTCTTAAATATATTAATAGGATTTTTTTTTAACAGATTTCATACAGATTTCGTAAATTTTAGTGCACTCGCTTATTCTTGGTAAAATTATGGCATTGCGGTGCCTTTTATTTATATTATTTATTTTTTATCTATGGGTGAGTGAACAACACTATAAGGCGCGCATAATGCTAAGCTTTTTTGCTACAGTGCCAAGTAATCGCTGACAGAGAAGCTGTGCTGAAACAGGATGGCAGCATTGTCTATAAGGCCTACGATCGCCAGGGCAAACCCTGGGAAATTCATCGTGTCAAGCTGCAGGAACCCGAGACGACGGAAGTTGAGGTCTTCGACGGGCCCTGGACCAGTCCCAGTGCTTTATCCGCCGGTCCACTATCCACTATAGCAGACGTCGCACTGCATGTGTTGCTCGTTCACGTATTACTATAAGCCTTGGACCCCTTACACAACCCCCCCCCCCCCCCCGTGCTCTGTCTCGCTTCCACCCGATCTGTTCGGCACTTTGGTCAACTGTTGATTAATGTAATTTCCATGCATATATGTTGACGTAATTGAGATGAATACAAAACGGAAAATAAACGAGTGAAGCGACCAAACACGACGACCACAAACTCGCACTAATGAAGCGCTTTCAGCTTTTAGCTTCAGCAAAGAAAAACAAGTGCAATTTTCCCTCGACTCGCATAATTTTTGCAACCATATTTGTTTAGCTTTTCTGGCTGCCAGGATTATGCTGAGAGTGGGGTGTGGCTGGTCTCAGTCTCACATTCTGTTCTGCGTTTCGTTTTCATTTTCATTTGTTTATCACACACTCATTACGAGTGCGAAGCAGAAGCACACGTAATTGCTGCGCCGCGCAGGCGAGCCGCAATTGGGATAAGGCTTTCAATATAATTAAAAATTCGCATTATGTTAATGCATTTGCCTGAGCTTGCAGCTGCGACTTAGTCAGCTGCCTAAATGCTCATTAATTACTGATAAGCAGCAGTTTGCCTTTAAAGCATATTACATATTACTATATACCTTGTCCAACTGGAACGGACTGCAATTTCTATAATACCTTTTCGCTATGTAGTAAAACAGTTCTTGCAGTCGTGAGGCTTTATTTATATTTTGTTTATATTTTATTTATATTTTGCTCTCACTAACTTGCTACTTTTCCACTTCTATTTATTATATCGATTTTGCTCTAGCTATAAACCTAATATTTTACTCTATGTTAGAATTAAATTCATAGTTACAATCATACAAATTAATAAATTATATAAATATATCTTTACATCATCTCTTAGTCATTATCTGCCACTCACTTTATTTTTTTTATCAATCTCTCTCAAAGCTCTCTGACTTTGTCTTTCATTCTCTTTATCTGATTTTTGTCTCTTTACCTATCTCAGCAGAGGCAGGAAAAGAGAGGTAGATATTTCTATATTATATTATATTTTATATTATATTTCAATAACTCTTTTATTATATTTATATCTCAATCGTTTTATTTCTATTGCGCTCTCTCAAATATATCTTACTCTATCTATTTTTCTCTCTTCTTTTCGCTACCTCAAGAGAGCGAGTGAGACAGGAAGAACTAGGTAGAGATTTTTCTATACCTCTCTCTCCTCAATATATTTATAAATTATTTTATTGCTATTGCGCTATCTCCCTCTCTTTTTAATTACTTCGCTCGATCTCTGTCTGTCTATATTTCCTTTACTCTACCCCTCTATCTTTTTCTCTATACCTCTCTGTCGCTCTTTATCTATTAATTTCTTTCTATCCAAATACCTATCTTTATAATTGTATCTGTCAATCTTTATCTATCTCACCATATATTTCCTTCTTCCTCTATATGTCCCTCTCTCTCTCTCTCTATCTACCTTTTTCTTTTCATACATCTTGCAATCTATCCGTCTATCTCCATCCTTCACACACGCACACACTACTTCTGCCACGCTCCACACAGTTGTAAAATCAATAAACATGTCCATTGAGCCGGAGTCAGCGCCAGCAAGCAAGTGGGCGTGGCGGGGCAGCAGGCAACAGGCAGCACATGCATTCGCATGAGGCTTGCGATGCTGTTCGCTCGGGATTATCTGCTGTTTATACGCGATTTATTTGCCCGACAGGGTGAAAGGCTGCAGTGCAACTTCGCGCGCTGTGGACAAATTCGCGTGTTGCCATGACGCCCGCCATTGGCTTTGTGCTGCATGTGTATATGTCTGTGTGTGTGTGTGTATTGTAGGTGTGCATTGCAAGCATGCATAAATGTTGTGCCTTTTAATTAGTCACACAATCACAGACACACACACACACAGACTCAGGCGCATCAAACAGATTCTCGCACGCATCCGCTCGATTATCTGCGGTGCATAATTAGACGCGGAAGCCGCCAAGCTGCCGCTTAATGCGCTTAAAGCTGCAACAGAACGAGGCACATACAGCGAAATGTTGCAAGTGCAGCAGCAGTAGCAACAAAATTCAATCAGCGAGTGCTTCGACCCCCAGAGAACAAGCGTAATGCAATCGGAACGTGAGCGGGAAAGAACAGAGCGGAAAGAGGAGAGAAGGGAGAGAGAGAGAGAGGAAGAGTGGAGGCATGAAGAATGAGAATGGACCGCAAATGATGTGCCACTCGAGTGTCCAACGAGGCGTCAAGCGACGAGAGCGCACTTGGCTTCGCACCACGCTCCGACTGCGCTGACGACGGCGACGAGTATGATGTAAGATGCGCCATAAAGATGCCGCCGCAAGTGGCAAGCGGCAAGTGGCAAGTGGCAAGAAAATTGTGTCAGCAGTTGGCAGCAGCTGCCAACTTATTAAGCTCATTTCGCAGCAAGTGCACGCAGCGAAATGGAGATGGACAGTGTAACAGACTGACAGTCAGATTGACTGACTGACTGACCAACTGACTGGTAAACTTATTGTTAGACTGGCAGATAAATGGGCACAATTAACTCATTGACTGACTGACCGAGTGACTGGTAAACTTACCGGTAGACTGTCGGGTAAAAAAAAATACAAGTAAATTGAATTACTGATTGACTGACTGACCGACTGGCAAACTATTGCCCAGGCTAACTGGTAGGCTGTCAGACTGACTGTCTTTTGAAATATATAAAACTGAATAGGCTGACTGACAGACTTAATAATAGACTATTCGACTGTCTGAATGACTGACTGCTCTTCTCATAGCCTAGCAGACTGCTAAACTGACTGACATACTGCCACTTCAACTCAGTGGACTGCCAGACCTCACTTACTGAGGAACACATGACGTATCCTTTGAATCCTGTCTGGATAACAGATTAATTGACTGACTGTTTAACTATCTGATTGTCTGACTGAGTCTTTAATAACGTCAAAGACTGCTATACTGACTGAAATGTTGTCAGACTGTCTGAGTGTCTCCCGGACTATCTGATTGACTGGCTGGATAACAGACTGACTGACAGAAAAGCCAACTATTAGAGTGGCTGCATGAAAGACTGCCAGACAAACTGTCAGATAGATTGCCAGACAAACTAAGTAAATGACAGGGTGCCAGACCAACTAACAAGCTGCCTGACTGACTGACACTCAGATGACTGACAGACTAATTGTCTGACTGGCAAACCATCTGACCGTCTTACTCATTATCTGACCAGAGCCAGACAAACTGACAGATATATTACCAGACTGACAGACTGATAGAGTCAGAAACTGACTCCTGACAGATTGACTGTCTGAATGACAAACTGTCAGACAGACTGCCAGACAAACTGTCTGACTGGTAGACTGCAGACTGTCAGACTGTCAGACATACTGCCAGGTTATAAAACTTACTGATTGACTAGTTAACTTCCTGCCGGACTGACCGACCAACCCACTGTCTGCCTGCCTATCTGACTGACTGCTGCCACATCTCCCTCATCACTTGGCCACGCTGCGTCTGAAAGTATGCAACATTCCCAAGGCGTAGCCAGAGCAAAGTGCACTCAATTGTTTTCCAACATTTTACAATAAATCCGAGCAGAAAGCTCGAGGCAAGAGCTCGACGAATCAGTTGGCATTTAGCCAGAGTGCATGCAGAGAGCTTACTCCTCTCAGCTACACTTACCCCTCCGCCATGCAGTCTCAGTCTCTCAGCTGAGCTCCCAAGTGGGTCAGCAGTGCGGAAGAAACGCACAGGCAAGCAACAATTGAAGGTGGATGCCGAATGCTGGATGAATGTGCAGTCAAAACGGAATTGATAAGAGTCAGAATTGAATGCTGCGGGCAGCTGATGAGAAGAACGCAGAGAGTGAGAGAAGAGCGAGCTTAATTTATATTTTCCTGCTGCAGCGAATAATAAAGTAGTTAGCTGCGAGGCGGAAGGAGAAGCACAGACTTCCGGTGGCATTAAATAAAATATAATAAATAAAATTTAATATAATATAAAATATAATATAAATATAATTTTAATGCCATAGTCTTCAAATTTATATTTTATATGTTATTATTATTTTTGGTTTGCTGGTTAAACAGTCAGCTTACTGGATTATACAAGCCACTAGATAAAAAAGTAGGTTTGCCATTGATTATATAGTATCTATTATTTATATTATATTTTATATTTTATTTATAGTTTTTACTCTATCTGAAATCTATTCTATATTTATTGTTTTATTTATTTTTATATGATTATAACAATAAAATTAAATTGAAGATTATATAAGTATATAAGTATATAGGGCGTGTAGCCAGTGCCACTGAGATCTTCAGGCTGATCTACCTTATATATTTTATAATCCTTTTTTGTCAATCAATTTACGCGATTATAGAACTACTCCTAACTTGAGTTCAGCTCCTTCTTTTCTCAATAGATTACGTACATTATAAAATCTATTATATATTTCATAATCTCATGAATTGTATTCTTAATGTTAAGTCTACTTTTTATACAATCTATTTGCTATTTTATAGTATTATGAAATTTATTTTAAATTTTATAAGCTCAGGTTAGTTATTTAATTATTCATCTCAGCCTACAGAGCAGAGCCCGCTTCCCTAATTTATATAATACTTTATTCCATAATCCTGTTAATATGGCCAGCTCATTCGATTATACAACTCACTCGACTGAACTGTACTCACTTCTGCCCCTGCTTAAATTTCAAATTAATTAAAATTTGCCCTCGTCTCAGTTTTCGGTAAACTCCGCTTATCACTTCCTTTCACACACACTCAAAAATCCACTCTCTGCATATTAATTTTTCGTTTCCTGGGAAATAAATCCAAAATGAGCAGCACACACGAACAAAGGGAATTGGGATGAGAGAGAGAAAGATAGTGAGAGCATGAGGTCGTTTTGCCTCAAAACTTTTAGCTTTTAATGTCGTTAATTAATCGATATCCCAGCTCAAGCCCTGGCCAAACCTCAGAGCCAGACAAGCAATTAGAAAAACGGCGAGGCAAAAGCCAAGGGCTCCATTCGCTCCCTGCTGCTGCAGCAGCAGCACAATGGCAAACACAAGACTGTCCGCCCAAGGGAGGCACAGCCAACAATAGCAATAACAATAACAAATACAACAATAGTATCTGACACACACATGGCAGGCAGGCGGTCCCCCGTCCCAACACTCCCTCCCTGTAGCTGCTGCTGCTGCTGCTCATATGATTTACCGACTCAAAGGCCTTTGGCGAAAGTTAAGAAATGAAATTTCAAGAAAATTGCACAAACAAAAGCACGTCGGGGAAAATATTGTAAAACTCTGGGCTATAAAGTAAATACACGATACAGATCGGCAGACTGAGAAGAAGAAGAGAAAGAGAAAAGTCGTTATCTTAATTACTTTTATGGCTTCGATTTGGGCGGAACTACGAAAAGCACAAGCTGCGAGTGAAAATCTTTAAGCTAAACTTTAAATCAGCAGTCGGGGAGGGGGGTGGTGGGTTTTCGGTAGAAAGGGGATCAACCCACTTACTCGCAGCTATCTGATGCTGCCTCATTAACGCGACGAGCCATAGAAAAGCTCTGCATATTTTCACAGTTCATTATGACACATGCCAGTTTTTCATCAGGCGCTGGAAGGCGTGTGTACCCAGTCTCATGTGTTTGCACACACGCCAGTTAATGAACTGCTCGGGCTCAGCAACGCAGAGCATCGCATTGAGTATGCCCCCCCGAGAACTCGACGCTCCGCTGCCGGGGCGATTCGGGTTACTGGGGCCCGGCCTTGAGCCTGCTCATAGAAAATTTAATGAGCTACGCCTACGTACGCTCACATACGCATACAAACAGCCAAGTTGACGCGCTTTCCCCCTGCTAATTCTGTGCTTTAAACTGGCACTTAATTAACATTGCGTATACGACAAGTAAGCCAGCACCAAAACAGAATCAATTTCCCTGGCGAGTGCGGAAGCAGGCAAAAGCCGGATATGAAAGACGAGTGCCTGTGGCGAATAGCTACAACAACAAAACAGCACAAACAGCTAAGGAAAGCTATAGGCGAGCGCACTCGACTGTTAGATACCATGCAGTCACTTTGAGTGCTATGAACTTATTGTATATTTCAATTAATTCTGTTTAATGAATGCAATTATTTAATTTCTTGAATTAAATTTAAATTTATAGCGCAGTTTAGTATTATAAATGTATATAAATATGCTGTAAAAATCTGCTTAATATGTGTATTTCAAAGCGAAAATATATATTTTCAAGTACTGTGTTCGTGGCATCCAATTTTTCAAATTAACATGAAATTTTTCTGTAATCTAGGAATATTCATACAAAATTTGGTGTTTCTAGCTCTAATAATAGCTGAGATCTGCGCATAAACACAGATAGATAGCTGAACTTGGCTAAGAGAATGCAGCTATAGTAACTTTTGATATTATATTAGGTATATATATCTCTGATCTACGAAAATTGCTTTTAACAGCTATATACATTTACACAAAACCAATATACCCTGCCTAAGACCCATTTCTAATGTGTGTATGAACAACTGCAGGGCTTTTTCGTTTGTTGAAATGATTTCGGCGTTTGGCTTGGCCGCAAATATTTTCGGTTATAAATTGCGAAGAAGCCAACATCAATAAACTGTTGACAAAAACTGGCAGGCAGCAGCCAAATGCGCTGTCAAGGTGGCGTCACAGGCGGGAGGCGGGGCTGGGCAGGCACTTCGTTTATTGAAGTAGAAGCGAAACTTTCAGACGCCGTCGTCGTCGACGCTTGTTAATATTGAGACGCGCATTATTTATGGCAAACTTTTAGCAACACTTTGGATTGATGGGCGTGGCAGCAGTCGAGAGCGAGAGAGAGAGGCGGAAGAGGCTGACGGAGTCTGGGTACTTTGGCTGCGGAACTTTTAACGAGTTGTCGACTCACTTCAGGCCGCACTACATCACTGGCAGTGCAAATGTTTGCACCTCGCCAAAGCGCTGCAATTTTGTCGCTTAGTTTTACAACGAATGCCAGGCGAAAAGTTGCAAGCTGCTTAGCTCGTTGCAAGCAGCACGAAGTTGCCTGCAACCTGACAATCATACGCAACGTTGCGCCGACAAGTAGCTTTAACTGGCTGCAGCTTTAAACAATTTCAGTCGAGCTCGCCACAACAATCAGCACGGTTCGCTCTTTGGTCTTCTAAACAAGCACACACCACAAGCATTTCATTATTAGAACACAAAAATGCTGAAAATTTCATTAAATGGCCAAGCAAACGCACCCCGAAAAGCAGGAGGGAACTAATGATGTTTGCTCTGTTGACCCTGTTGATATGTGAATGCTCTAGCAGAGTGGCAATTGCAGCATGTCTGCTGTTGAAAATGACCAAAGAAATAATCAAGCAAAATATGCACAAAAATTCCCAGAAATATCTATACTACTGTGGGCAAAAAGTAAGGTGAATTTTCAATTTAAAATTGAGCAGAGAAGTGCCATCATATTTAAGATTTGAGAAAACGTTGGCATAAGTGTATTTTATTGGGAGGGGATTACTTTGAAGGGGATGAAATTGATTTAGGAGAATAAATAAAGAATTTTGAATTTACAAAAATATTCACCTTACTTTTTGCCCACAGTAGTATATACTACTATAGCTCAGATAAAGCAGATGAAAAACTCGCAACTAACTACAAAGCATACGCACAGTCGACTATACCTGCCCCAACATGTTGCAACATAAAAATCCGAGTTACATTTTGGCTTGTGCATGACAACAAATATGCATAAAGTTGCAGCTAGTTTGACCAACAAGTGGCAACCGCAGCCAGGCAACAACTACAACAATTACAAGAGCAAGCGGAACCCCATGCAAATTCATAAAAACGTTTAAAAACACGCAAAAAGTGAGACAGCAGCAACCCCAACTGACCAGCAGAAATTCCCAGACAGAGCAGCAGCAATAGAAAGAGCAGGAGCAGGGCAAAGGAGCTAAGGCAGGGGGACTACGCTCATAATGAGGGTTGAAGCGACTCGCCAGTTAGACAGAACTCGCACTTATTTGCGGTCGTGCAGCTGGTCAGCAGCAGCAGCAGCAGCAGCAGCAAACATTGCAATTTCATTTAATAACAAAATATTTGGAGAAGGCACAGGGGAAGGGACTGCTCACTGGCAAGACTCAACGGCAGAGATAGCAATAGGGAAGCAGGGAAGTCGGCAAATTATTACGTCTTTATGCAGAAATTATTTATGATTGCATTGTCTAGACTTGGTGGCGCGAGCACAATGCACCGGAATTCCGCGACGCCAGGGCAAACCTTACAATGTTTTGCGTATAATTTATGTCTGTCTGATTACCCATACGCCACGTGTGCGCCGAGTCGACTGAAGACTGTTAAATGCCGCTTAGCGTGCAAACTTTTCAACTTTTCTCTGGATTAATTTGCTTAAGCACTTTGTTCATTTCTGTTTTATCTGAAAGTTTTTCAAACGGAAACTGGGTCGCATTTTTATGAAGCCCCGCCGGAGATAAGAGAGCGCGCAAAGTTTTTAGGCTCAAGCAGCAGCATAAGCACATGAGAGAAAAATATATTGCTGAAAATATACGTATCTTATCTATATATTTGTTTGCCAACAGAAGTTTTTACTGCACATTTTGGAAACATAAATAATATTTTTATAGCACTCAGCGCTGCTCTCTCTAAGGCAAACAAATCAAATTGAAAGCTGCAGATGGCGCTCTCATTGGTCTGCACAGCTGCTAGGCCTTGACCAGCGGGGACGTGTGTGCAAGCGAGACAAGCATTAAGGCTTTAACTGTTAAGCTTATAGTGCCAAGAAACGGTGCTGTAGTGTAAACTGTAATCCAATTGGAAGCTCTGCACATTATTATTGCATGCTTGCGTGTTCTGTTAAGTGCCTTGAACTGTGAAAGCGTGGGTGCAAATGAGACAGCAGCATTGTTTATCTGTTAACTTAACATTGTGTATGTTGGATCCTTAGCCGCAGATCCTGTTAAGCTATAACCTGCGGCAGCGGGTGTGCAAATGAGACAGCAGCATTGTTTAACCTGTTAAGTTAACATTCTGTACGTTGGATCGTTGGAGAGCAACAAAGTCAATTGGGAGCCGCAGATCCTGTTAAGCCATTACCTGCGGCAGCGCAAGTGCAAATGAGACAGCAGCAGTGCTCTGTTATATTAATAGTGCATAGAAATGGCGTCGCTGCACAACAAAATGAAGAGTGAGCGTTGGTCTGATCGTAGGAGAGAGCGGGAGCACATGCTTGTATGCAACAGCAGTTCATTGGGCGAGCTTACCGCGCAGTGATAAGAGCGAGTGAGAACTGCCAATTGGCGTGACCGGCTTTAAGCGTTATCATATAAAGCTGCCGCAAATACAACTTAAAGCGCAGGATGAGCTGGCAGCAGAAAAAAAAAGGCAGGCGAATAAAAACGCAGGCCTGTAAATTGCATTGGCAGAATTTAATTAACGTCGCATTGAATTTTAATCAAGTTCATTCAACGGCGACAGCGACAACGACAACGTGACATTATTTGCATGCGAAATTAACCTGCGACAGGCGACAGGCGATAGGTGGCCCTGCCACCTCGCGGTCGACAGGTGGGGCGCCCTTTGACAAACATGACACGACACGAACTACATGTTTGTATGGGAAAAGGAGAAGAATGATTTTTTGTAGTGCAGTGTATGCCCCCGATTTCGTTGTACGACAAGAATCTGCACTTTTTCAATATGTTGTTCGGTTCGTTTCATTATGTCAATAGCGAGATTGCAAATTGTGGGGGGGCAGTGCGGGAAATCGATAGGGTATCCAATCGAATGGGCTGGGAATACAGAGCACGGCTGGGCACACGGCCCTTTAAAACCCGATTAGCTGTCGAAATCAGTAGCCGAAACATCTGAAAATTGCATTCTGGGGGCCAACAACAATTCAATTGCAATGTGCAAACAGAATGCTACGCCTGGACGTAGTTTGGCAACAATTACGGCAAAATATGCAAACAAATTTGTAACAATGCAACAGAGACTGTCTGGTTGCCACCGACAACGTGCAACATGGCTCCTGTTGCTGTGCCTCACTGCCTTGTAATTCTGTTGATTATTACATGCCGACTCCCCTCTCTACTCTACTCTCTCTCTCTCTCTCTCTCTCTCTCTCTGCTCGTTCGACTCGCTTTTAATTGAAATATGATTTTGCGACTAACAATGATTGAAAGAGCAGCTGTGCCACATGCCCCTCGTCGTTGTGGCAGCCAGTGGCATTCGATCTCTGATTTCGGCAATATGCAAAGTGCATGCACAACACGTCCGGCTCGATGTCCTGCGGCTGCTGTCTGCCTGGGGCAAAGCACCCAGAAGTGAGAAGTGAGCAGCGAGCAGCGAGCAGCGAGCACCGAGAAGCTTGCTAAATCCAAAATCCAAAAACCCCCCGCCCAGCCAGAGCAGAGTCCAAACTTTATTCATATGCCGAGCACATAAAACTGCACAAAACTGTCATGTTTCAGTCGACTGCGAATGGAGGCGAAAAGTCACAAAGTTTTTGGCATTCAACACAATGTGCAATATGCAAAATGGTCGAGGCGTCACAGCAACAGCAACAGCAACAACAACAACGAAATATGCAAATTCTGCGCATAGACAAAACTAAGAAGCGACAGGCAATAATTCCAGCAGCTGCAGCACCCTTTGCTCTTGCCCCCGCCTTCCCCGGGAAAAACACTTGAAATTGAAATGAAGTGCACATGGATTTCATTTCCTGTCCTGGCCGAACGGGCGAGCCAAAAGTTCAGGCCGGGCTAAATGCATGAATAATACGCAAGTTTCGGCCCAAAACTGCTTTCGCCAAATTCAATTAAGTGGTAAAACCTAATTTCAGTCGAGTCTGGACTAACCGAATGCAGATTATGCTGTGGCAAACGAAGCTTGGGAAAGCCAGAAAAGTCGAGAGAAAAAACTCTTGGAAAAATCCTGAGATTTAATGTGAAATTCAACTGAAATCAAAGTTGAGTCAACTTGATTCCGCTTAGTTCAGCTTGATTCAACTTATTCAACTTGATTCCACTGTTTCCACTTAGTTCAGCTTGTTTCAACTTCATTCAACTGATTTAATAACTGCAATTGAGTCCATATTTTTGATTAAGACTTAATTTTTGCTTGTAGAAAACTCGAATTTTAGAAAATCTTAGATAATTCTGCTTATACACTTGCTAAAGCTATAATGACTTTGACCAAAGCAAAGCACATAAGAACTTTCATATATATTTTTTCCTACAGCTTAGTTATACTTACCTTGTCCGCCTGTCTGTCCGTATGCCTGTATAAACGCACAGAACTCAGCTATTAGCAGCGCTAGCGACACTAAATTTGGCATGAAGATTCGTTATATATTTTTCTACAGCTGAGTTAAACTTACCTTGTCCGCCTGTCTGTCCGTATGCTTGTAAAAGCGCACAGAACTCAGCTATTAGCAGCGCTAGCGACACTAAATTTGGCATGCAGATTCGTTTATAGTACATGCATATATATTTTTCGACAGCTGAGTTAAACCAGCCTTGTCCGCCTGTCTGTCCGTTTGCATGTATAAACGCACAGAACTCAGCTATTAGCAGCGCTAGCGACAGCAAATTTGGCATGCAGATTTGGGTATGGTATAGGTAGATTAAGCTTATGTCAAATTTAAAGTGTCACGCCTAGCGCCGCTGAAAATCAATATTTTTGTTTTTGAGCAAAGTTTAATAGCTTGAATATTGTTATTTGGCAAAGAAGAAGCTGGTTGTAAACATTCTCACTCTTGAGTGCTCTCGACTGTAGCTTTCTTTGTTTGTTTCGACACAACTTGCTACTTATGTGCACAACTCTTAGAAGAAAATTTTTTAAATTCTGCTAAAATCAACAGAGTCAATTTTGTTCAATAGATTTAACTCGATTGATGCATCTAAATTTAACTGAAATACATTGATTCCAGTTGATGCAACTGAAATCAAATTTCCAAGCCCAAAACCAACTTAATATTGGTCTCACCTTTTAGCTGCAATCATTTAGTGCCATCTCACGGGCATGACTCGTCCATTTGGTATGTTTTGCATCACGATTGCTGCATGCTGTTGCTGCAGTCGCAACGACTTTACATCTGCCTGCGTCTTCTATGCCGAGAATGTGGTCCAGTTAAACGCTTGACATATGACCATCATCATTTAGTACGCATCTCGCAGGCTTTTAAAATCGCTCTCGCAAGCATTTCAAATCAAGCGTCGTCCTGCTTCTCCTCCCTTCCTCCCTCTCCATCTTTCTTCATTCCGATTACTGTGCAGAGTGCAGCCCGCCAGCCCATCGAGTGGGCGTGTCAGTGGCACATTGCAGCACATACTACGCAGCCCATTGCCATTTCCATTACCATTACCATCTCCAGCTCCATTCCCATTCCCATTCGGTCGGATGTGCAGTGCAATTTCTGTGGTCGATCAGCCTGCAGGCAGTGCACTTTTCGGGCCACGACTAATTTTATGGCTGGCAGAACTTTGTAAGCGTCTGTTTTAATGGTCGATCCGTCGAGTGATTCCTCTTGACTCATAATTGCCCGCATAGTGCAGTCCAGCCGACTGCTCCACTGCCCGCAGCCGGCCTCCTGCAACGTCTTGTCCATTATGACAATTGTAGAGCGCTGAGCGCAGAGGAAGCCAAAGCCAAAGCCAAAGCGCACAGCGTTCAGCGTCCGAAACAAAGACATTCAAAAGTTGGCAGTAAACGCGAGAACAATTAAATGACAATCCGTTTAATGGCCAGACAGAGAGAGAGAGAGAGAGAGAGAGAGGAGGAAGCGACAGAGACAGAGAGAGAGCAAGAGCGAGAGCTGGAGCTGGAGACGGACACAGACGTCTTAATGGCCAAATTATTGTCACTTTGAAGTTGGCGCCATTAAATTAGCCCGCAACTCGCGTTTTATGGCTACTGCGAAAATTCGCCTGTGGATTTCTCGTCTTCTGTTTTATTTGCACGTAATTTGCGAGTATTTTTGGCTGGAACATTGCACAACAATTTCGCAATTTGAAATTTTGCGGCGCGGCGCCAGTTCCCAAAGGGAAACCGCGAAGAGCGTGAGAGCGAGTGAGATAGCCAGCTGCGCTTAAATACTTCGGTTGCGGCTGTGGCTGGACTTTATAGCTGAAATCCAATAGGATTACAGCACAACTCTCTTACATTTGATCGCATTGTAAGCCAAAGCGGCGCTCTCTTTAAATGTTAATAACATTGTGCTATAAAAAAATCCAATAGGATTACATCACATATTCATACACATGTGTACGCGGCGCTCTCTTTTAATGTTAATAACAGTGTGCTATCGATATTTGAATGTTAATTAACAGTGCGTATGCTAGAGAAATGAAAAGAGCTGCGCCTTATTTTTTCTATTGCTGCCCTTTTAGGCTTAAGCGATGCACACACATACATACAAAAAATATACATACACATGCGTTTAACTCCCACATTTGATCGCCCTGCAGTGCACTATAATTTAACGTGCTTTACCTACCGCTCCCTTTGTATGTTAATAACATAGTGTTATTGATATTTGGAATATTGCTTAACAGTGTCTCTGTTAGTCTGTTGATCCTGTCAACATATACCCATACACACACGCACAGAAAGCGCACACTGTAAAGGGCAAGCGCGTAAAATATGAAAACAAATAAATATTGCTGTCGGACGGGCCGGTGTAGTTGTTAATTAAAGTCTACCCGATACACCGCAGCTGTCGTGCACAGTGTATTTGCATAGCAATTTGACATTAATTGATAAATCGATTTATGACGCCCTCTAGCGTTGACTTTGTGCGCTTTACGCTCACCTCGCCTCGTTGCGCTCGGTTAATTTCGAGCTTAAAGTCGCAGCGTACAGCGCGTATTTAAGAGTGTATTTAACGGCGATTTTAGTTAACAAACTGTTGGGAGCTGTTCGTAAGCACGCACTAATTGAATTTCGATGCGAAAATTTCAATTAGCCATTTTAATTTTATTTAACAGCATAGTTGGTTAGTTGCTTTTTTTGTGCACGCTACGCATAACGAAGTTTAGGTCGAGTAATTCACTCTAATTAAGTCGGCTAATAAATCAAAGGAACGGACGAGAAAAAATTGCTATTAAAATATGAATCGCTGCATAATAAATAGTTTTTTTTAAAGCACTGTAAATCCCAATTGAAAAGACACATTCCAATTAAAAACTTACATCCCTATTAAAAACACATTTCACCACGAAAACTAAATTCAATTGGAGTATCCGGTAATTAGTTGAATTGCTGGATATTCTGTTTGAAAAAGTACATTCCAACTGAAAACTTTTATTCCAATTCAAAATGATATGCGTACTAAAAATACTTATTCCAATTGAAAGTTTATCTAACTAACTGAATATCCAATTGAAAATTAATATTTCTATTCTTATTCCAACTAAAAGTATAATCCATTTGGAAATTTAGGAATTGTAAAATTTCTTATTGAAAATATAGAACCTAATTGTGAACAATGGTTCCAATTAAAAACTCCCTGTTCTAAATAAAAGTGTATCTTCCAATTGAAAACTAGCATAACAAACTGAACCATGTTCCAATTGTATTACCTACCAATTTGATCGAATAAAACAACATTACGATTTCTCCACAGAGAATCCCCGCTCACACCTCTATTAAATGATATCATATGCTCGATATGACACAGTTTACCCACACATTAGCATAAAAGTCGAGTAACCCAGAAGGAAAACAGAATGCGGGTCGAATGTTGCAGATACAATGTTTCCTCTGGCGCTGAGACATGCCCAACAATCCTTTGGGGCGAAAGATACACTTGTCGTACGCACACAGCAAACACACGAGCACACACACATATGTATGTACATGTATGGTATCTGTGTGCACACATGAGGGTAGAGCGTTTTTAATTTGCGTATTTTAGTCACGTTCAGGTAAATCTCAATTGAATCGAATGTGACACCGGATGTGAAAATTGTGCACATTTTCCAGGCGTTTAACAGAGCAGCGACAGAGAGAGAGTAGAAGAGGGAGGCAGAAAGCAGCCAGAGCCAAGCATGTTGTTGTAGTTGTCATCGACGCGCTGCTGTTGGCTTGTAATTGTTGTTGTCGCTGTTGCTGCTGTGACTGTTGCTGTTGCTACTGTTGCTGCTGTTGCTATTGTTGTTGCTGCTGCTGCTGCTGCTGCTGCCGGCAAGCAAAGCACGAGACACAAACAAAGATCGCATCACTGAACATGCAGCAAATGTTCAGCAGGCATAGGAAAACACGTACTCGCATGTAGCTAACACAGCAGGCACACACACATACACACACATACACACAGAGAGAGAAACCCCGCAGCCGTATTGAGGACGAATGACTGTTGGCCGTGCCAGCTCCAGGCAGAAATCATCGTCATGGACAGCAGCGGCAACGGTGTAAACAAAACGTTTAGAGAGTGCAGAACACAATCCCCTTACCCACTCAGCTCCCCGGCCTGCCACTTGCCACTGATGACGGCTACTTTGTGCCACAGCAGAGAGAGAGAGAAAGGGAGAGTGCTGCTTCGTAATGTGCCATACCTGTTTCCTTGCGTCAGGGTCTGCGTTTTTATGAAAGGTCCAGAGAAGCCGCATACAAAAGCAGTTAGCAGCCGGCAGAGTGCAAAGGGCAAAGGCATTGGAAATAGGAAAAATAGAAAATGCAAGAGAGAGAGGGAGAGACAGAGAGAGCAGAATACTGTAGCTTGTTGTGCAATGTTGTTGACCCAAGGCGAGGTGGCAAATGTCCTGGCGGAAGAGTTGCTCTTTGATCCGCAAGCGTGCGCAAATATTGACAGAGCACATTAAGGCAGAACAAAGAAGTAAGGAGAGGGGAGTGGAGGAAGAGCGGCTACAGCCTCAAGTGTGAAATAGCTGAAAACGTTTTTGGGTAACAAATTGATATCTCAGTTCAACCGCGCTCGTTCATCAGCTTTGGTAATTACATTTTTATTTATTGAATTTTGCCAGGCAGCTGCAGCAGCAGCAGCAGCAGCAGCAACAGCAGCAACTTGCAATTTTGTCGGTGCGCCCGAAATTGTTTAGCGACAAATTGTCGCGGGCGCTGACGTGCCCGGGCTCATGTTGTCGTCGACTGTCGGCCAGACTGGCAGACTGTCAGTCAGCCAGACTGTCACTGGATGCTGCGAAATATTCCGCAAAGTCAACAGCGACAGCAGCAACAGCAACAGCGACAGCAGCAACAGCAACAACCACGGTGAAATGAGGTCAACCATGAAAATTGCAGGCTGGCAGCAATTTCTCATTTTGAGTTTAGCAGCAGGCAGCCCCAAAGCCCCAAAAACAAAGCAGAATTGAAACCAAAAAAAAAGCAGATATATATATAAATACGTATATATATATACATGTGTGTACATATGTGTGCCTGTGAAACTGGGCGAAAAGGTAACATGCAGCGACAAGGAAGAATTTCGCCGGTTGCTGCGGTCGATCAGTTGCTGCTGTTACTGTTGCTGCTGTTGCTGCTGCCGCTGGTGTCATGTCGTCCATCAGCGTAACAATTTTTATTGCCTCTGCGACCGCAACATTGTTGTCGATAAAATTTTAATTCGCATTGCCGATTTTGCGGGCGACTTTGTGCACTGCGGGCGACTCGAAATTGCCGAAAGATTAATTATTTCAATTAACTTTGATATTAAATGGGGCTTAGTGTATATATTTATTTAAGCCGTTTCAGATTATCTATTCATTTTTAATCATTTGCCAACTATTTATACCATATTAACTTTGTAACCATGCAAGGTATATAAATTCTTGAGCAGCAACAATAGCCGAGTCGATTTGGCATGTCCGTCTGTCTGTCCGTCTGTATATGCACACAGATCTCAGCTATTTAAAAAGCTAGAGACACCAGACTTGGTGGGAGTGTGCGTGTATTCAATACACATAGGAAGTGTATTTCAAACTTTATGTGCCGCGCCCATCGCCATCGCAAATCGATGAATGCGTTTTTCAATTTATTGCAATTAACTCAAAAACAATAAAAGATAAAAGCATCAAATTTGGTAGGAAAGTTCCTTGCAACATTATGCAGAAGTTGGATTTTCAACTTTTGGATGCCACGCCCACCGCCTCAGTAAAACGAAATTTTTGAATTACAAGAACACTAGCAAAGCGAGAAACACTAAATTTGGTAGTAAGATCCCTGGTAACATTACGCAGAATGTAGATTTTCAAATTTTGGATGCCACGCCCACCGACTCCAGAAATCGATTTTGTAAATCGATAAATGAAATTATAGGAAAATTAGAAAAGTTACATTTTTCTTAAATACCATTGTAGCTGTTAATTATATTGTCCAACCCTGTGCACGCACACATGCACTCCACTTCTCCTGTGGCTACTCCAACTGTAGCGCACTCGAAATTCCGCCTGGCCGTCGCCCTTCGCATATTTTTGCATGTTTCCCTTTCGGACAGCTCTTCCGCCAAATTGATTTATAGCGTTCGAACATGTTGCAGCATGCCCAAAAAAAAAACAAAAATAAAAATATGTATATATAAAATAAAAAGCCAAAGATTTTCGGAGCACGTCGCCCAATTATAAATGCAACTAATTGCGCGGCCGCGCATGTTGCACGAAAGCGTTGCGGATGCTTAATAATAGGGGCAGGCACCGCGAATGCTGTGCTAAATTGTCAACATTAGCTGTGGCAGCAACAGCAACAACAACTGCTGCAACAACAACTGCAACAACAAGTCTTTAGCTGCCGCTGACTGCCATTCACAGTTTCTATGGGGCACATTTATCATGGGGCATGCCTCGCTTGTTGCCGCATAGTCGCCTTGGCTACCGTTTTTCGACTGCTGCACGCTTTTGACCTGTGCGCCGGCGCGCGTGCCACAACAACAACAACAACAAACAGACAGACAGACAATAGCAACACGAATTGTGGCAGTGGCAGGGGCAGTGGCAGGGGCTGGGGCTGGGGCTGAGGCGAACTTGCAGCCTGATCTTTGATCTTATCGACCAAAAGTGTTAACCGAAATTGAAGACGACAACTGGCTGGGCTGCCCCTTGGCCCGCCCCCGCCTCTGCTCCATTTTTGATTAATTGAAATTTCACTTTTCGCTGCGCATTCGTTGGCCCATTAATTTATGCCCCGCTGCAAAAGTGTGACACGCCCCAAACATGTTGCAAGTGCCACTTAGGGGCAGCATTTGTTGTCGCTTTTTAAAGTGCACGCGCAACGCCCCTTTGGGCTTTTTTTTCGTTTGTGCATCGAGAATCTGCTGCACACACACCCCACTCCACTCACAGCCGGTGCCTGTGGCAAGTGGCATGTGTCATGCTGCATGGGGGCAGGCAACTCTAGCGGGCAATAAGTCAACGCGGCGTGTTTGTTGGCCCAAAACCAATTTGAGCATTTTGAGTTGCAGCTGCCAAAGATTTCCGGCGTCAGCCACAGGCGGCTGCGACTTCATTAGCCAAAAATGCGTGGCATCATTAATTTTGGCAATTAGTTGCAGTAAGCATGGGAGTCAAAAGACGCTGCAAGCTGTAAGAAACAAAACTGTAAGAGGTGAACGACAGGAAGTGGAGCGCAAAGGAGAATCTTCTTATAGGGAGCAAAAATAAATCGCGAAATCTACTAATATATATATATATATATATATATTTAGAATTTCCATTTCCAAGAATTTTTTTAAAAAAATCAAAGCATTTTATATTTTATTTTTCTACATTATTATTCTACAATAATTCATTCTTGTTTATCAGTTTTCGATAATTACTGAAAAAATACTTGGCTTCAAATGTTTTTTTTTTTTATTTCCTAATACTACTGTGGGCAAAAAGTAAGGTGAATATTTTTGTAAACTCGAAATTCTTTATTTATTTTCCTTAATCAATTTCATCCCCTTCAAAGTTATCCCCTCCCGATAAAATACACTTATGACAACGTTTTTTCAAATCCTCGAAACAGGCCAAATAGTCCCTTTCCGGTATAGCCATGAGCGCTCCGTCGATTCCGCTATTATCTCTTCAATCGACTCGAAACGCGTACCCCGGAGTGGTCTCTTGAGTTTTGGGCATAGCCAAAAGTCACACGGAGCCAGGTATTCTCCTGGTGGTTGCGGAACGATATGCGTCGCATTCTTGGCGAAATGGCGAAATGGTCACGAAGAACGAGTGCAGTGTGCGACGTTTTCGGTAGCAAACGAGATTTGACTTTTCGTAGGCCCAAATGGTCTTTCAAAATGGTTTTCACAGATCCAGCTGATATTCCGATCATATCAGTGAGGTCTCTAAGAGTCAACCGACGATTTTTGAGCACTAATTCCTTCACTTCATTGACGTGTTGGTCATCTGTTGACGTCGCTGGTCGTCCGGAGCGCCCAAGTCATCAACACGTTTCCGACCCTCTTTAAAGTCTTTGTAACACTTATAAACATTTTTCTGGGACACGGTAGAATCACCAAAGGCCATCCCCAAACTTCAACATTTCCGCAGTTGAAATTTCATTCCGCAAACAAAATATGATGGCACTTCTCTGCTCAATTAAATCAGCCATTGTAAAAATCGCCAAATGCACTCTTGATCGTTTGGTAAACAAAAGCGTAAATATAGTACTCATACTGATATTGACATGAAATTCCCCCCAAATGTCATCAAGAATCTTACCAACTCGAGAAAAAAGAACTAGTTCGCTATCTTAAGCCCGCGAATTTTAAATTGAAAATTCACCTTACTTTTTGCCCACAGTAGTATGTATTATTTATATATAAATATTTACCACCTACATATAAATTATAACTACACGCCTTACATTAACATGAAATTCCCGCCAAATATCATGAACAGTCCTGTCAACTCGAGAAAAAAAAGAACTAGTTTGCCATCTCAAGCCCGCGAATTTTAAATTGAAAATTCACCTTACTTTTTGCCCACAGTAGTATGTATTATTTATATATAAATATTTACCACCTACATATAAATTATAATTACACGCCTTACATTAACATGAAATTCCCGCCAAATGCAATCAACAGTCCTACCAACTCGAGAAAAAAAGAACTAGTTCGCCATCTCAAGCCCGCGAATTTTAAATTTAAAATTCACCTTACTTTTTGCCCACAGTAGTATGTATTATTTATATATAAATATTTACATATAAATTATAATAACACGCCTTATGAATATTAATATATTATTAATTTAATATAATATGTAATATAATAATAATTAATATTAATAATTAATATTAATATTAACATTGATAATAAAACTCTATTTATATCCAGCAAAATCCCTACTTAACTGTCAGTCAACGCGCAGTCTAAACGTACGCATAATCCCAAGTAGCAGCAGCAGCAAATCCAATTTGTCATATCTATGGCAACTAACTGTAAATAGCAATTTGATATAAACATGAGCTCAGCCTGAGCCTGAGCTCTGAGCTCTGAGCTCTGAGTTGCAGCTGCAAGTGCGACTTTTGACTTCAACTGTCCGCTGAGATTTGCTGCAAGTGCGCCGCGAGCGAGCAGAAGTCAAAACTGTGCTTAACTTTTCTCCGCCAGCAGCAGCAAAACAATCGCAGACGCAGATTATTTGCCACTGCCCCTCTCTGCGGGCACGCCCCCTACGCCCACTGCTAATGTTGCTGCTAGTTGGCAACATTTGCGGCATGTGGCGCACTGGCAACATTCGTGCGCTGCGATGTTGCTGCCACGCAACGTGCCTCGCTGTTGGCTGCTGCTGGCGTCGACGCGGCGACAAAAAAGACGCTGCCAACTGATGCGGCGCTCAGCAGCATGCTGCACGTGGCCGACGTGGCAACGAGAGCAGTTACTGCAGAGCAAGAGACACAGAGAGAGAGAGAAAGGGAGAGATAGAGAGAGAGCAGTAGCAGCAGTAGCAACTGCCAGCGGCAGCAGCAGCAACGTGTGGCACGCAAAACCGCGTGGCAGCAACAACAGTCGCTCGCTTGCCGCACTCGTATGTGGCAAGTTCGGCTTCTGTCTGCACTTCGTGAAGATGTTGCTGCCGCTTTCGTCTGCTGCTGCTGCTGCTGCTGCTCGATAATGTTGCTGCTGGGAAATCGAAATTGCATTGGGGCTAAGTGGGATGCCTGTTGGCGCGCTGCGACTCTGCTGCTCCCCCGACGCCCCGCACTGCGCGCCGTGGCAAGCAGGCGCTTATCAGTCAACGCTTTGGCGTCTTGTCATAAATTATACGCAATGTTGCAGCACACACATGCGAGCGGATTTACACCCACACACACACACACACACACACACACACACACACACACACACACACCCGCCTGCAACTAGCAAGTCACGCCGTCTGCGCTCGCTCGACATGTTACGCTTGCCTGCGCGCGGGCAGTGCGGTAAAGGGGTGTGAGGAGGGGGGTGTTGGGGCAAGGGAATCGCAATCGCAACTAAACTAAAACCGCCTTGCATTTCCTGCCCTGCCTCCGCCGCCCCCGCAAATCGTTTGGAAATGCAGCCACGCACGCAAAAAATGAGCTCGTTTGAAATCCAAACATTTTAGCAGCCTGCCGCTAACTCCGCCGACTTGCCACAACTTCCCCCCCTCACTCCCCTCCACTCACCGTGCTGCTGCCTGCTCTGCGATTTATTCATTGGTGCGTGTTGCCAAATGCCAAACATTTTTAGATGCGACTGCGAGCGATGCTTGTAAATACTTTCGAGTTGCGCCAAAGTGGAAAAAGATTTGCTGTCGCAGCTGTTTTAGCTGCTGCTGCTGCTGCCACTGCTGTTGCAGCAACTGTTGTTGTTGTTGCCACTGCTGCTGCTGCTATTTGGTATTTACGAGAGAATTTGCTGTGCGCTGCTTTGACTTGGTCTCCAGCATCGGCTTGAGGGTAGCTGCTTGGCTGAAAGAGGGAAGTGCCGGTGGGAAGACACTTGGGCGGTCCGATTGAGCGTGTTGCACAAACATTTTTAATGCACTTTTCATTAATTTGTGGCAAATTTAGCATCGAGTTTTATGTTGCATCTAAAATTAAGCAAAATCGAACTTAAGTTGCATATGCCAGCTTAAAGAAAAAAAATATTATACACAAATATATAAATAAAACTGAACGAATGGCCAAAAAAAAAATACTGAATAATGTTGGATTAAAGTTTGATATAGTCGAATGTCAGCTAGACTAATTATAATTATATAATATATCATAATATATATAATATTTTAATAATTTAAGATACGTACAACTAAATGCTATTGATTATTGATTATTATGATAAAGGAAATATTTAATTAAGTTAGCTAGATTAAACATGTTTGATATAGTGCTTATTTGGAAAACAAAATCAGTACGTATAAATTTTCAAAATTAGAGTCGGTTGAAATATATAAGAATTTAAATTATGAATTATATGATTATTAAATTAAGACTGAATTTATACACTTAAGTTCATTACAGATTATGGACTCATACTATATGTACATAGATATTTAAACGAAAAAGAATATAGATTTTTTTAAACATTTTAAAATTTTTGAATTTACTCACATATCTTATAAATAATAATTTTTTTCAGCCGAAACTCTATAGGAAAATGTTATAAAAAAGCAGAAACCATTGCTGTACAGATACAATAAATATGAATTTAAATATTTATAGCTATACAAATTTATGAATATTATTATTATTATTATTATTATTATTATTATTATTATTATTATTATTATTATTATTATTATTATTATTATTTTTATTATTATTATTATTATTATTATTATTATTATTATTATTATTATTATTATTATTATTCTAGTTATTATACTTATTACTATTATTATTATTAGTTATTAGTTATTATAGGTCTAGTAGTTATTATTCCATTTTTTATTATTAGTATTATTATTATTATTGGTATAGTTAATATAGTTACTTAATATTATTATTATTATTGTTATTATTTTTACTATCAGTATTATAACTATTTTTTTTTTATTATTACCAACACTATTATAAATAGTAATATATATCAAATTTAACAATTTATCAATAGTAGTTCAGATACAACAAAAATTGATTAATATAATTACCATCATCGGATTTATCCATCTGAACATTTTGGCTACATCTTAACACACCCGGCAACAACTTTATAATGCACAAAGTTTAATAGCCCAACGATAACTGGCTTTAGTAATCGCTTTGCTAATCCCCCACCAACTCCATCAATTAATAAAAACGCAAATAAACATTTGAAGAGCAGCAGAAATTATCAATTAGATGCGCTTCGCTTTGGCTCTGCGAGTGCCACTAAAACTTTATGAAACTCTATGCGGCGTTATCGTAAAACGACTTGTTATCATAAAAGATAAGCAAGCGTGCCCCAAAGCGTTGTGTATCGCGTGGGCCGACAGCAAGCGGGCAGAGCCACCGTGTGGATGCTGGAAGCGGCTGACTAAAACCTGACTGCCTGCTGCCTGCCTGCCTATGTGTCCCCCTCTATGGGATCCTCAGCACACAACAGGCATGAGAACACACACACACACGCACGTACACAATACAAGCGCACGCATACAACAGAGAACAGACACACACACACACACAAGCAGCAGCAAGCGAGCGAGCGCTCGCTTACGTTCCACAAACAATGTCCATGTGAATGGAAGGAAACTGGTTGTCGGCTGCACAGTGAGCAAGCTATGATTTGCATTGTGTCAAATTATTTGTGGGCTGCAAGTGGAAGATAGAGTTAAGTATCTTTATTGTGATATATATTTATATATATTAATTAAATTTCATTTCTTGATATTCGATGAAAGGAATAATTATGAAAATAAAAAAAAATTAATTAAATGTAATAAAATGCATTTAAAAAATTCAAATTTTTTTATTAGCTGATATAAAAGCTGAACAAAATATTATATAGATTTGCAGCAACTATTTTAAAACTATAGTTATTTTTAAAGGCAAATTCTTAGTAAGAAGGAACGCTGCAAAACATATAAAAATGTTTATAAAATATTTACAAAAACAATTTCAAAGATAAATATCACTAAATATAACGATACCGGCATGTAGCGCTGTGCATAATGCAGTCAAATTCAAAAATTAAAAAAAGGGAAAGGGGAAAGGGGAATAATCGCCAACCTATTTCCTATAATATTTACTTATTATCATACAGATTGCAAATTAAACATATATATAAAAAAAAACATAAATATTTATTGTTATTTGTCGTTAAGTAAATAAAAAACATGACAAAACATATACATAAAATATATTGAATTCTTAGAAAGTACTAAAAAGTACTAAAAATATTATAAAAACTAATTTACTGCTATAAAGCATAGTTCAAATTCATAAAAAACTATTTGTAGAGACTTTTTTAAAGCTAAATATTGAGTGAGTGAGAAATACTCAATGTCGCCTTCAGTGTAGGTACACTCTCTGCTGAGCCAAGTGTCGCGCCTACCGACAGCATTGCGCAACCACTGTGCGACGTCGGCGTCAGCTGCCAGTCAGCCAGCCAGCCAACCAGCCTGCCTGCCTGCCTGAGACCGGGACTGCCTGGCCTATTGAAATTTATGTGGCCGTTTTTAGTCGTTTACGCTTAGCCAGCGGAAGCGAACGTCGCCGTCGTCGGATTCGGATTTGGATTCGGAATCGAATGAGAAACGAAATCGCAATTGAAATCGAACACCAAATCGACGTCGTCGTCTCCGTCGCGTCTTTGTCTCCGGCAAGTGAATTGAGTTGAATTATTTCGCAATATACTACGAATATACATAGATATATATATATATCTATATACCCAGTGCAGTGAGTGCGTTCGTCAAATATTTCCAGCTCACTTTCAAGTTGTTACTCTCGTGTGACTAATTAACCAAGATTTCCACGCGGAAAACCTGTTGCGCGCAGCCCGTGCTGGCCCTGGCCGGATATAACCAGAGTTGAGGTTTGTATAATTCAGCGATTTCGTGTAATTATCCCAAACGAGATCATCTAATCGCGTGTGTGTGTGTGTGTGTGCACCGCTGCTGGCCATTTAAATTAATCAACATGACAAGCTATGCAAATTATGTAAAGGAAGTGGGAAAACGGGGGGAAAAGCCTAAGCTGTAATGTTACACTTGCAAGAAGAAGAAGCAGCAGCAGCAGGCGCAGGCAGAACAGAACGAGTTTCTTTGGCTTGGCAAAGCGTGAGAAAATTCACAGCGCATTAATTAGCAAAAAGGCAACAAAAAGCCAGCGAAAAGGCAAAAATCATTTGAAGCTAATCGACAATGCGGGCCACAGTTCCAATAGCCTCTTGGGTTCAGCAACAGCTCCGGCACCGAGTACGGGCATGCGACGACTCCCGACTACCGACTCCCAGGTGCCTTCTGCTGGGGAAAGAGTAGCAAAAAAAAAAAAAAAACTAATTGCTTGAAAATTAAAAACGTGTCAGCTGACACGCTACTCTGGCGACCGTGCTGCAGCTGCAATTGATTGCAACAGCAACAGCAACAGCAGCCACTCGTGTGGTGCCTCCATGAGGCATCTACCTCTTACCTCTTCGAATTGGCTAAAAACTGTGCAAGCAAAGTGTAAACCAAGGCAAATAATACTGCATGCAATGCAGCTCATTTTGTTGTCTCAAAAAAGTCAAAGAAAATTTGAAAAAAATGTCTATAATCAATTTATCAGTATTTGCGCTCGTGTGAGGTCTTTAAGTTGCTCAAAAAATGTGCCAAAAAAAGCTAAAAAAAAAAATGCAAAAATAGTTAATTGATAGCACTTAAGCTGTCATTAATTATGGAAAAGTTTGCTTGAAGTTTTACGCAAATAATGCACAGAAAGTGTAATTAATATTTAATCAATTTGCCAGTCGAACTCAAGAAATTCCTTTTTAAGTTGGCTAAACAATTTTCAGGTATTGGAAAAACCAGCATAAATAAATGCATTGATTGCAGATAAATTTTATCTAATAATTATTACTAATTTTACCTAAAACTTAAATTTTTTTTAATATTAATTAGGCAAAATTAAAGCGTGAACAGCCACCGTGAAATTTTTCTTCAAACTACCTTAGAAAATTAATAAATAATCTGAAAACTAATTTATATGCACTTAGCACTAACTGCATTAATTTTAATACATGTTCGGAATTTAAAAAGTTTACAATTATTGGAAAAACAAGCATAAATAAATTCTCTGATTGCAGTTAAATTTTATCTACTATTTATTACAAATTTTACCTAAAATTTAAACATATTTTTCTAATATTATCATAGTAGATTGAAACTATGCAATTTCTCTTCAAACTACCAAAAAAAATTAACAAAATATCTGAAAATTAATCTTTAATATTAAATGCATTAGCTGCATTAATTTTATTACATATTTAACATTTTTTTTAAATTTTATTGTTTTTTTTTTTTGTTGGCACGAAAACGTTAAAAAAAAGGTTAAGTAAATCTCGGCAATCAATTTACCAGTCCAAATGAAGCTTACACTCAAGTCTACTCAAAACAATTTCAGTTTACGGGGCACAGCATGAGCAGCGACCCCACTGTATGCCCCTCTGCCCCTCTGCTGGCAGACTCATTAGGGCTTTAATTTACAAGTTGAGCGAGAGATTTAAGCACTACGATTTATATGCGTCGAGGCAAGAGGCAATAATCAACGGCAACAACATTCCGCATGTGTCCACCTACGCAGGCCGAGAAACAAAGCCGAGATTTGTTGCACGGGTAGAGCAGCAGGGAGGGGGGGAGGTAGGGCAAGGGATAGGCTCGGCAGAGGCTCGGCAGAGGGCGAGTTTGAGGTGAAACAAAGGCAAACATGCCAGAGCAACGACGACGACGACGACGACGAAGATTTGTGCAAACGAACCGACATTAATGTTTGCGACATGAAAGCGATACAAGCTGGCTGAGGGGAAGAGGATGAGGAGAAGGGAGAGGTAGAGCCAGAGCTCGGTGGCCCTCAACGGGCACCAAAAACTGCAGCAAAATGATTGAACACACCTTGGGCCCGGGCACGGGCTCTGCTCTGCTTGATGGCCGCTGCTTGCCTTGGCTTGTCACTTGGTCAACTGATTGCACGTAATGCTGACCTCAGTCAAGAGTTGCCACAGCAACGAGCAACAGCTGCTCCACACGCCTGGCCGGCAACAACGTGCAACCTGCAGCCTGCAACCTGCAACAGTCGCCAATTATACATAGAACGCACGTGCATGTGATTTGAAAGAGCAAAACCGTTCTAATTTCTCAGCTGTCAGTGGCAAGAGGCAATTCCGGCCAGCCAGCAACGGGCCAACTCGTTAGCTCTGCAGCAGCAGCAACAGCAGCAGCTTTGCCTGTTGCAATTATGTAGCGCGTTTACAAAAGAAGGTCGTCATCGTTGTTGTTGTTGTTGCTGTTGCTGTTGCCGTAGCTCATGTCTTCATTTTGGGCTTTTTGCGCACAGAGCAACAGCCACAACTACGGCAACAACTACACATGTTGCTGGTGTGCACGAGCAACTGCTGCTGCAGCAGCAACAGCAGCAGCAACGCTTTTTGTTTGTTTGCATTGCCAACACTTTTGGCCTTTGGCGTTGACGCTAACCCCACCGCGCCTGGCCATTTGGCCCCGCTCTGCCTGCCTTTATTAAGCGACGACCAAAGGCACTTGCAGCAGCAACAAAAGCAGCAACAACAACACCAACAGCAGCAACAACTACAACAAAGCGTGGCCTGCAATCGCAGTGAGCGCGCGTTTTTAATAGTTTTTTGCTGCGCGCAAACAAGTTTCTTCAACTCGAGGGGCACCACAACTTACACCCCACCCCTCCCCCACCGCCTCTCTCCTCCCTCCCTCTGCTCCGCCTGCTGCCGATTTTTTCTCTAATTTGCACCGCTTTAATTTTGCCTTTTTATTTGCAACACTTGTCGTTTAAATGCAGCAGCCGAGCAAAGTGTTGCCAATAAATTAAACGCAGGTAGGACGAAGAAAAAAGCCAGGGAAATTCGTAGGCATTGAGTTGCAACGACTACGGCATACGCTACGAAAGTGGCACAATTCATTTTTGTAGGTGTTTACAGTATATAAAAAATATAAATCAAATAAAAACTATAATAATTATATATATACTTAAAAAAAAAACCAAGCGACAAATGTTTATAAAAATTTGTTTTAAGAAATAATTTATCTAAAAAAATAATTTAATTCCACTTTTAAAGATTTTACTATAACTAAAGCATTTATTTTGCCTATTAAAATAAATATTTTAATAATAAAATACATAAAATTTACTTCATAAATAAAGCAAGACATAAAAATTAATAAAAATCTATATATATAAAAGAAAGTCGTGTTAGTTACACCGCTAATAACTCAAGAACGCCTGGAGCAATTTGGCAAAATCTTTTTTTAAATTGTTCGTTGAAGTTCAAGGATGGTTTTTTCTGGTTTTAATTGGACTTATTGCTGGATAAACCCAAGAAATAGCCATTTTCTTTTTCCCATACAAATTTTCCCGCCCACTTCAAGTAGCCTTTCACGAGCACGTCAAAGTAAAACACACCTAAACACATTATTTGTAATACATAAACAGTCTACTTTTGCTCACCTAGCAGCAAGGTAGTTTTATTTATTTCAAAATTTTAAAATCGCTCGGTTAGTCGCTTCTTTTGTATTAGTTACGGTGTTGTTGGCCACTTTTTATGACTTCAAGACATATCACATTTTTTGAAAAACATTAATATAGTCTACTTTTGTTTGGTGGCAGACTATTTTTTTTAAAAAATTTTAAAATGACTTGAAATCGTACAAAGCAGTTCACAACATCGAAACTAATACAAAAGAAGAAATCAATATTAAAACTATTTCCATTAAAAAAATATTTAACAAGTGGATTGAAGTGAAGTGAATTTTATTTAATAATGCCGCTACCAAGACGATCGAATCTTTCCCGGCAAAGCCGTAATGGAAAAAGAATACAAAATACAGCAAATGAAAGGACTGAAGAAGAACAAGAAAATGAACGAGAACGGTCCCGCAATAGTATGGCTCGACTTCGTGCTTCTCAATCACGAGAGCAAAGAGAAGCAGCCCGCGAAACAGCTCGGTTGGCAATGCAGAATCGTCGAGCGAACAACAGAAGGCAACAAAGCGATAATTTGCGACGCAGAACAAGATATTTAGCTGATTTGAATCGAGCGGCGTTTCGATACGATTGCAGCAATGATTACAGCTTGCATCCAAGCGTTTGCATTGGGCAAATGGACGTTGTTTGCGAGTATTGTGGGGCATTAAAGTTTCCCGGAGAAGCGCCTGGATTATGCTGCGTTAATGGAAAAGTGAAATTGCCGGTATTGTCTCATCAAAAGACGAACTTATCAACAATGTTTTTCCAAATATTATTTCGAACTACAAAAATAATGAATGGTTGAGTGAGCGTGCAATTTTAGCGGCTAAGAATAAAGATGTAGATGACCTGAACTACATAATTCAAAATAAGATCATTGGAAGAATGCATTCATTCAAATCTATCGACTGCGTCACAAATGAAGATGAAGCCACCAATTATCCAATTGAATTTTTAAACTCTTTGGACGTGCCTGGCTTACCACCGCACAATTTACGCCTAAAGGTTGGCTCCGTCGTAATCATGCTTCGAAACATAAACCAACCAAAACTGTGCAACGGTACGCGTTTGGTGGTTAGTAAATTGATGAACAATGTAATTTCCGCTACTATAATGATAGGAAAATTCAAAGGTGAGGAGGTTCTCATTCCGAGGATCCCGATGATCCCAACCGATATGCCGTTTGAATTTAAACGACTGCAATTTCCGATACGTCTGGCATTTGCCATGACAATCAACAAATCACAAGGCCAATCCTTACAAGTTTGTGGTTTAAATCTAGAACATTCATGTTTTTCCCATGGTCAATTATACGTGGCATGTTCACGGGTCGGAAGACCATCTGCGTTGTTTGTTTTTGCACCTGAAAATAAAACAAAAAATGTCGTGTACCACAAGGTGCTTAAGTGAAGAGCCACCTATGTACTGAAATACAAAAAAAACTGCTTATTTATTGCCATTAAGGCGGAACAAAGTTAACCGGGTCAGCTAGCGACACGAGGAAGGATTGGGAGAGGGACTGGGAGAGGGATTGGGAGAGGGATTGGGAGAAGGATTGGGAGAGTGACAGGGAGAGCGACTAAGAGATGGATTGGAAGAGGGACTGGGAGAGGGACTGGGAGAGCGATTGGGAGAACGACTGGGAGAAAGATAGCCATCTGGTGGCAAAACGGAGTTTGCCGGGATTTCTAGTTTAGAATAAATATCAATGAGAAATATTATAAAATATAAATTCTATGAAAAACATAAAAACCCGTCATCTAATATTTTTGGGGATAATATTTTTTAGATGTATTTTATCATAATATTGCGAAAACTTATATATTATATTAAACTATAACCATAGCATTTATTGCGCCTACAAAAACAAATATAAAATAGAAAAATTACTTAAAAACTAAAGCAAGCAAGTAAGAAATAATAAAAAAATGTATAATAAATATTAATGAAAATATTAATTCTATGAAAAAATAAAAACCCCTCAACAAGTATTTTTGTGGATAATATTTTTAAATGTATTCTTTAATAATATTACAAAAACCCAAATAAATACTTAATTTCTATTTCATTCCTCCGTAAAAAGCAACAATTTGACTTGTCCAATTTAATTAAATATACTATATGATAAGTAGTAAAACTAAAGAATTTCCTTACCGTTAGTTGGCGTTTACGACACTTACAAGTTGCCTGAAAGCAGTGAAACGCAAAGCATCAAGAAAATGTTGGGAAATTATCTATGTGCTAGGCCGGGCTACAGTTCTCGCATATGGTAGTTCTCGCCCAACTTCTCGAGTTCGCCCTCACCTCTCAGCGAGTTCTCAGCCTGCGCTTCGTTTCGTGGCCTGGCACAATCGCAACAAATGGCATTTTTATTGATATTTCGCTCGGTTTGCCTGGCAGCTTCATGTTGAAATATGTGCGCCACCTGTTGATTCTGTTTGGCGATTGCCACGGCAGGCTGGGGCCACGGAACTAGACTGACTCCGATTCCGACAACGACAGCGGCTCGGGCTCAGGCCTGGGAAGGAGACTCGTGATTTGCAGCACAAATTAAAAGCGAGGGCGATGCATATAAATAGCAATTTGGACAGACGAATTAAGGCAAATGACTCGCGGTGCTGCAGTGCGCGGTATTGCGGGTAGGTGCGGGTAGGTGCAGGCTGGCGGCACCAAAGTTGTAAACTTGTCGTGGCAGCGCACAGCGAAATGAGTCGAAGTTATGTCAACGGCGTGACTGGATAGTTGTTGTTATACCCAGCAGTCATCGAAAATAGCGAAGAAAGGGTATATATAGTTTGTGGAGATGTGGAAACAAAAGAGGTAGCAAAGACAGAATTTATTAATTATATTTATTCGTAATTTGCGTCAAAATTTTACCATGTCCAACTGTTTGTTCTCACAAATCTCTGCTATGACTCGAGGTATACCTTTCAAATTTGACATAATTATTTATGTATATCATACGCAACTCAAGTTTATTTCAAACTTTCAGCGACTTTACAAATCCAACTTGTTGGTGTATTATACAAAGTTTTAAAAATACAGTTTTTTTTTTATACTCATAGGTAAATTATTTTTATTTTATTTAAATCGGGAACTAATAACTTTATCAAACTTGTTGGATTGTTGTAGAAAGTTTTAAAAATACCGTTTTTAGTTTTTGCATACTCATAGTTAAGCATTATATACAGTTATTCTGTTCATTTTATTTAAATCCTGGAATAATTACTTAAGTTATTTAAGAAATCATTTTTCGTGATTTTTTAAATACAGTTTTTAATTTTTTGTCTTTTTGATTTTGAGTTTTAGATTATAAACAAATGGTATTTATATAAATACTAGAATTATTAAACAAATAATAGTTAATATATACTTTTTCTAATAATTGGTTTTCAACTTTTCGCTTCTAGGCTTTTGGCTTTAGATTTATAGCTTTGAGTCTTGTAGTTTTATCTTTTGAGTGAAGGGTATTTATATAATTAAAATACTAAAGTTACTCAATAAATAATTTCTAATATACCAAATATATTGTTTTTATAATTATTAGTTTTTAGCTTTTCTATTTAAGACTTCTGAGTTTCAATTTTGTGCTTTGAGTGCAGGGTATTTAACAGTCTAGCCTGCTAGACTGTAGTTTTTTTTACTTGTTGCTCTTGTCGCTGTTGTGGGCAGGCCAGAGCAGGTCAGGTATGCAGACACATGTGAAGGAGACTCGGGCACTGCAATGGAAAAGGTTAAAGCCGCTCTCAAGTTGTTTACCATAGTTGCTCGTATGAGCGAAGATACTGTGCACATATTTGACTTGAATGCCGCTTCGACGGCCGTAAAGTTATAGTCGCTTATCGGGGCAATTAAGCTGTAAATGTAACTTTTCTTTGACGATGCAAGCGGATAACTCAATTGAGTTTTTACCCACAGCACATGATGGCTTTATCAGCTGCGCTCGAGGCAATTAATGGCCCCATAAGATAAGCTATCCGATTTCATGAAAAGCAGTTGGAGAAATTGTTGTTTCCCTACGGACGAACCTCTCTATCAATCTCTATACCCCAGTTGCATTCTAGAGTTTCATGCTGACAGGTAGAAGAAGAAGCGCAGCAGAAGGAGGCAGAGAGAGAGAGAGAGCGAGAGATAAGTGAAACGCTGATAAGCAGCAAATTTGACAGGCATAAAGCAACTGCTCGACAGGTAGAGCAGAGACCTGAGAGCTGAGCTGAAAGCAGAGCAGTGGCAAGGGGGAAACTGCGAACTGGAACCAGTTCCAGTAGGTTTTTATTGTGTTTTGCGCATGTCGCTTAATTAAAAGACAATCAAAGGCCGCACTGGACGAGGACAAAGCAATGCAGATGAGTCCCACGGAATCCCACACAGACTCCGACTCCGACTCGGACTCAGGCGCAGCATGGAGCTGCAATAAACCTGCTGCAATGGCCGCAATCGACATGTTTATGAGCTTTGGACATAAATATTTACACGATGGCTTAAGATAAGAGTAGGGGGTTTCCAAGCCGGGGGCAGCTGTAATAGCAGGCTGGCGAGCTTAATGAAATGCTAACGATATTCATTGGAAAAATCAAAAGCGTAACGAGGCCCCAGCCGAGAGCCGTGAAAGAGTTAACAATTCACAGCGAGAAAAGTTCTTGGCCAACAACAAAGGAAAATTATGCAAATGCTGGAAAATTGCTTGGACCAAATCAATTCCGTTGCAGCCCAGCGCCCAGAGCCAGGCCAGGCAGCCGGCGCTTATAATAATAATTGAAACATTGGCCTGGCCGGCGGCGACTACTTGGCATTTAAGTTGGCAGTCAGGTGTAAGCCATTCAGCTGGAAATGCTGCTGCGTTTTCGGCCCTATTTAATTTTGGGCCAACTGCAGAAATTCCGCAATGAAGCGAGCGCTCGCTGGAATTACGACCACACAGTGGCAACAACTTTACTCCCCCCTTGCAGCTTATTTATGCACATGCAACTGCAGGTCTTCATCATCAAAATAATGTAATTATCCAAATTGTTTTCTTTGAAATTTGTTTACATCATTTTTTAGCGAGCTGCAATATGCTAAAGCGCTGCCACAGCACCAGCCTCAGTGCTTCAGCAGTACTGGAAGAGGGGTAGGCGGGAGGGGAGTTGGCGTGGCAGCAGTTGATATAGGGACAGCAGCAGCAATTGCAGAGACCCGCAAGCAAGCGGCTGCTCGCTCTGGCTCTGCCTCTGCCTCTGCCTTTGCTTCTCCCTCTCTGTGCCACCAACTCCTCTACCTCTACCTCTGCCTCAGCCCTCGCTGCTACTGCAATTTTATTATGCATACAACGGGCACAGCATCCGCATTTGCATCCGTATCCACATGCAGCTCCTGCTGCCGCTACTCCTCTGGATGCTCCCCCTACTGCTTCTCCTGGCGCTCACCCTGCTGCTCCTCCTGCTACTCCTCCTGCTGCTCCTCCTGCTGCTCCCTCTGTAGCAGCCCCTGCTGCTCCTCTTGCTGCTTCCCTTGCTGCTCCTCCTGCTGCCGCTCCTCCTTCTGCTCCTGCTGCTCTCCCTGCTGTTCCTCTCCATGCTCCTGCTGCTGCTCCTGTTCGCACTCATCTTCTTCTTCATCATCATCATCGAGCGACATAATCTGCATTACGGCTCGCGCGCGCCAAGCGCCGCTAAACTGTTTTAACTCTTTTCGCTGCTTCCGCTCAGCTCCCACTCTCTCTGTCTCTATCTCTCCCTCTATCTCTCTTTCAGTCTCACTCTGCAAACGTTACTATAAGTACGCATAAGTATATAGAAGCATTATCCAAGCCAGTGCGCATTTTAATTGCATTCCACACACACTAGCACACTCACACACACACTCACACACACACTCACACACACACACTCTCACACACGTGCATACTCCAGCAATATCTCAACACAGTTTCGGCTTCAATTTTCATAATGAAATATTTTTGCGAACCTAATTTGAGGCGAATGCGCAGCGTTCTGATAAATGAGGGCGCGCGAAATGCAGAAAAGTGCTAGAGAAAATGCTTTAAAAAATGCTAGAGAACAGCTGAAAAAATGCTAGAAAAATAATAGAAAAATTCTAGAGAAATGTTAGAAAAATTCTAGAGAAATGCTAGAAAAATGCTTTAAAAAATGCTAGAGAACAAGTAAAGAAATGAATAAAGCTAGAGAAATGCTTGAAAAAATTCTAAATGTCAGAAAAATGCTGGAGAAATGCTAAAGATATGTTAAAGAAATGCCAAAGAAATGCTAAATATATTATAGATAATGCTAATAATATTATAGAGAAAAGCTAGAAAGAAACTAGATTTATGCTAGAAAAACACTAGAGATTAACGAAATGATGAAAAAATATTAGGGACTAATGCTTGAAAAGTGCTTAAAAAATGCTAGCAAAATGCTAGAGAAATGACATAAAAATGCCAGAAAAATTCTTTAAAAACTGCTAGAAAAATGCTAGAAAAACGCTTGAGATATGCTAGAAAAATGTTTTTAAAAATGCTAGGAGAACGCAAAGAAATTCCAGAAAAATGCTAGAAAAACGCAAAGAAATGCTAGAAAAATACTTTAAAAAATCTCAGAAAAATTCTAAAGAAGTCCTAGAGAAATGCTAGAAAGATGCTAAAGGAATGCTGGAAAAATTCTAGGGAAAGTGCTAAATTAATTCTAGAGAAATGGGAAAAGCTAAAAAATTATAGATAAAAGCTAGAAATTGTTTTTTTTTTTTAATTCTAGAATAAACTTTAAGAATATGCTAGTGAAATGCTAGAAAAATGGTAGAAAACTGCTAGGGAATTGCCACAAAAATGCTAGAAAAATTGTAGATAAACTCCAGCAACATTTACCACTTAGCTGCGCGCACATTATCGGATTGGAACTGCTGCCCCTTCTGTCTCTCCGTGTTGTACTTACAAATTGAGCTGGAAAAAAAAACACACTTAACTCTTAACAGGCAGAGTTAGAGAGCGCTTTTCCAAGGCAATCGGAAAACGGTCGACAAGTGGAAAAGCCACACTTGAGCTCAGGCGTCAAGTGCAGTAGGCAGAAGCAGAGATGTCGATCACTTGGCGGTCTAATTGCTTTGAATTTTGACAGGGCACAGCTGGCAGTTGGAGTGAGGAAAAAAATAGAGAAGAGTGAGGAAGACAGAGAAAGAGATAGATAGAGATATATAGAGAGGGAGAAAGAGATAGAGAGGAAGCTAGAGATAGCCAGAGCACTGGCTGATACTCGACAGAAGAAAGAAGCATGCTTAGAACTGCCTGCCACTTAGCAGGGAAAAAGCATACCGAACTGTGCGAGAGAGATAGAGACAGCTGTAGAAAGAGCTAGAGCTGCAGCTGCCACTGCCACTGTTTAAGTAAGCGCCACGGCGCCTGCTTCTACCATTGTGGGAATCACATCGCAGTTCAGGAAATGCTGCGGCCACTAAATTGTGTGCTGTCAGCGCGGAGCTCCATGTCAACAACAATAATAATCGTAATAACCAGCAGAGCACCGTGTAGCCGCTCTGCATGTGTGTGTGAATAATACACACAATCACAACCACACACACACACCACACACACACACACACAGCCGAGAACATATTTAACTATTAAGAGCGAAGCTGCGGCTGAAGCGCTGTCACAAGGCTATGCAACGCGGTGGGGCAATCAAGGCGCTGCAAGGCGAGAGCTGAGCGGTCGGCAGCAACTCAGGAACTCGGCAACTCTGGTCGGCAAACTCTGAGCCAACGATTTACTTTGAGAATCGTCGTGTGGGGCGTCCCCATCTGCAGTTGTAATGGTCTACGCTGCGCTGTTGTTGTTGTTGTTGCTGTTGCTGTTGTTGGCGGATGAACTGGATATTGCCGCTAAGAATAGAGCGAGTGAACGAACAAAGAGACGGACAGACAAAGAAACGGGCAGGCAGAAGGATGCACTGGAAGTATGAGAAAAAAAGAGAGAGAGAAAGAGACTGATGAACAGAGCAGCGCACAAACAGAAAGATGAACAGACAAAGGCGTAGACTGAGAGATTGGGCAAGAGACAGACGGACAATGCAACGGACAGACAGAGAGACAGATCTGTAGAGAGACGGAAAGAGAGAAGAGCAGACAGAGAGGCAGATCGGTAGAGAGAGGGAAAGACAGTAGAACAGTTAGAGAGGCAGATCGATAGGGAAACGGACAGAGAGACGGACAGCCAAAAGAATAGAGAGAGAGAGAGAGCAAGAGAGAGTGAGAGGAAGAGACTAGCAGACAGATCAAAGTACAAGTAAAGCTATGAACAGACATAGGTATATGAGCAAGAGCGGACAAAGCAACGGACACACATACCTAGTGGTAGTGCCACAGAGAGACAGGTAGAAGAAGGAGAGGGAAACTAACGGACAAACAGAGAGACAGACCGACAGAGGGACATACTGAGAGATTGGGCGTGCGAGAGCCAGAGAGCGTCTGAGAGACAGACAAAGCAATGGACAGACAGAGAGGCAGACCAAAAGACAGACGGGCAGACAGACAGGGGGGATTAAGAGAGAAAGAAAATATGAATGTAAAAAGCAATGGACGGACATGCACAGTCTATGCTGAGAGATTGATAAACGAGACACAGACGGACAACAGATAGAAGGACAAATATATGACCAGAGAAACTGCCAGACAAACGGTCAGAGAATTGGACAGACAAACGGACAGGCAAACGGACAGAGAAAAGTACATATAAATGGACAGAGAAACGTACAGATAAACGGACAGAGAAGCGGAGAGAAAAACGGACACAGAGACGAACAGAGAGAAGGATACTGAAACGGATAGAAAAACACATAGAGAAACGGACAGATAAATGGACATAGAAACAGACAGATAGAAGAACTGAGAGACGGACAGAGAGACGGACACAGAGACGCATACAGAGACGGACACAGAGACGGACACAGAGACGGACACAGAGACGGACACAGAGACGGACACAGAGACGGACAGAGAAACAAATAGAGAAGCGGACAGATAAACGGACAGAGAAACGAACACAGAAACGAACAGAGAGACGGACACAGAGACGGGCACAGAGACGGACACAGAGACGGACAGAGAAACACATAGAGAAACGGACAGAGAAATAGACAGAGAGACGAACACAGAAACGAACACAGAAACGAACAGAGAGACGGACACAGAGACGGACACAGAGACGGACAAAGAGACGGACAGAGAGACGGACACAGAGTCGGACAGAGACGGAAACAGAGACGGACAGAGAAACAAATAGAGAAACGGACAGATAAACGGACAGATAAACGGACAGAGAAATAGACAGAGAGACGAACAGAGAAACGAACAGAGAGACGGACACAGAGAGGGAGACAGAGACGGACACAGAGACGAACACAGAGACGGACACAGAGCAGACACAGAGACGGACACACAGACGGACAAAGAGACGGACACAGAGACGGACACAGAGATGAACAGACAGACAGACGAATAAGGAGCCAGGCAGAGAGACACAATGATAGACAAAGAGACAGACCAACAGATAAACCATGAAAGAGACGGACATATACTCGTACAAAAAGAGAAAGAAAGATCGACAGACAGCCAATGCTGCCGGACAGCAGTATGGAATGCGGAGCAAGGTTGCCAGATTGTCAATGGCCCGCGGCCTTGATAGCCCCCTAGAATTTAGTGCCCATAGAGCTCGCTATCGCCATACTCCATGCACTCCCCACTTTGTATGTTATGAGCTGCATATGAGCTGCGGGCCACAGCAAAGGCCGCTCAACACTTTTTCACTTAGCATTGCAGTAAAGTGCGCTCTCCCCCGCTCTCCATACCCCCTCTCTCTCACTCACTCTCTCTCTCCCTGCCATCCATCAGCCTTGGCCCGAACACTGGCTACTCGCTCGGGGCTGAATCACCCAAAATTGCCCAACTTGATTAGCAATTCCAATTAGAAGTTTTCTCATCTCTGGACAGGCAGAACATGCAGCATGCGGCATGCCCCGCTAAGGCAGCAACAAGAACAATTTCCAGCCGTGGCCGCACTTCATCATCGGCTTCATTACAATCATGATCATCTGGCATACACAATAAAAATAAACAGATCATAAATAATATATGAATTCAATTCATATCCGAAAGGATTTGCGGTTAAGATGCCGACGCCGACGCCACGCACAAATATGGGCAGAAACAAGTTCCAGCGAGCTGAGCACAGGGAGAATCGAGGAATCGAGGCATCGAGAATGGAGAATGGAGAATGGAGACTGGAGATCGCGTAGATCGCGCTGCAAAAGAAAACAAGAAAAACACGTACACGCTGCTCCCTCTCTCTCTCTGTCGCTCTCTCGCACTCTTTCTCACTTTTTCACCATTTCCCGCTGCCGGTTGTGAAATTCGCCAGAGCAGCGCATGTTTCATGGCCAAGTTAACAGGCGCACAGCAAGCTGCAGCTGCAGCTGTAGCCAGGCCGCAGCTAGAGTCGCAGCTAGAGCCGCAGCGCGATCTACTAGCCAAGCCGAGAGACCATCATTAACTCAATGTCGTCGTCGTTGTTGTTGTTGTTGTTGTTGCTCTGGCTGTTGGCCGTGGTTGCATGCAGCATGCTGCATGCAACACAAATTCAAGTTCAACGCCAGGCAACGAGTTATTGTTTCTAGACAAGATTCTTTCCACTTATTACACAAGTCATCAGCGGCCGCAACGTCATCGTCAGCAGCGGCCTACAGCATCATCATCATCTTCATCATCATCATCATCAACATCATCATCAGCTCGGCTTCATTATCAGCGTCTTTCCTTGTCGCTGTCATCTTTTGACATCACTCGCAGCTCCGCTGAGATTCAGAGTTGCATTGATCTTCGTAACGGTCAAATGGAGACAGGCAGACAGACAGACAGACAGACGGACAGACAAACGGACAGACAGACTGATAGCTGGACAGCCGGGCGGGCGTTGCTGCATCATTAGCCAGCGTTTCGGCTACTGTATCCTGCTGCCAACTGCGGCAACACCGGAAGACGCAGTTTAACCCAGCAGCTTCATCTGCCTCTCCCTCTGCCTCTTGGCCCTTGCGGCCGCTTCTTTGATGCCACTAATTATTAATTAATGCAGTGCAACAAACGGGCAGTTTAGCTGCCTACTTGGTAGCAGTTTTTCCTACTTTATATTATAATAAATTTATAATTAAATTTTCCAATCAAAATCGTTGAATGCAAAATAATAGAGCGGAAAATCCCACAGCAGTAAAAAGTTGAAATTGGGGAAAATCCAAATGCGTGATTTTCATTTTACGACTACAATTTGCAAGTTGTGCTTGAGTGTGTGTGTGTGTGTGTGTGTGTGTGCTTGTCACACGCTGACAGCAAAAGTAACTTAAGCGAGATCCCCGTAAAGCAGCGCTACTCGTGTGACAGACTGAAACTGCATTTCTCCATGCCTGTCTCCGAGGTGCTTATCGATGATATCCCAATGCCAAAGGAGACGACGCTTCTTCGCCTTTCGCAACTTTGCCACAGTTTGCAGATTGAAGCAGCAACTTGTAGCAAATGTTGGCTGTGCCATGTCGAAGCGCGCATACCCTTGCATGAATTTAAAAAAGATTCCAATGCGAAAAAATAATTACATTTTCAAAAGTTCAGGAAAATTGTATGAGGAATTAGGTTGATTAATAAAAGTGGCTTGGAAGGGAGAAGGCAATAATTTATAAATAATAATAATTAAATCATAAATTAGAAATAAAAATTAATAACGAATTCAGTAAAATAAAATTTGTAAAAATTCACGAAAATTGAATGTAAGAAATGTGCATGGTAACTATAATTTATAGTGATCTGATTTCATTAAAATTATACATTTTATTGAAATAATTGTTTTACAAAGCTTTTGATAAGTTTAGTTACAAAAAATCGCTGTTTCACAAAGCTGACATAATTTTAGATTCATGAAAATATTCAAATTTTCATAGTTATTTATTTAAGTAATTTGATTTTTATTCAATTTTGATATTTAATATGGGTATAGATATATATAGATAAGTTATGAGGAGTTTTTTTAATATTAATAACAAGAAACTATTCCATGAATATTTATAGTTATGTATTGAAGTCATTTGATTTTTATTAAATTTTGTTAGCAAGTAGAAAAATAGGGTAGGGACAACTTATGGTGAGTTTTCATTATTATTTTGAAAAAAAAAAAAAAAAAAAAACTTAAAAATGAACAAAAAATGTAAAAATTATATGAAAATATAAAAAAGATAAAAAAAATTTGCTTGAAAAAGAAAAAAAAAAATAAATATAGTGTAGATTATATAGTAGCTAAGAGATACGACTTTATAGAGTAAGCGGAGCTTCCTTTAATGCCTTTCAAAGTCTCTTATACCCTCTGTTAGGGCATTAGAAAAGTAAAAGCTTGCAGCGTATATTTCATTTTCAGCTGCAATGAGGCAAAAGTTTTTCAATCTTCCCGCTGCGACGCGACGCATCTCACCTGAAACTCCCCCCCCCCTCTCCGCTACATCTCCCCCTCTGGCAAACTGTGTCATCAGACGTCGTTTTGGCGCATAACTTTTATTGAACTGTCGCAGGCGTGAGTGCAGCTGAGCAGGTGAGCGGGCTTAGGGGGCAAAGGTGACAAGTGGCAAGTCAAAAGCCGCAGACATTTGTATAAATTATTACAGTCGCATGCGTCGACGGCGCGCTGCCCCCCCGCCGGGCCGGGAGAGTATTTGGCTTTTTGCCACCCGACGCCGGAGCGATATGCATTTATGATTGCGGGCGACATTTGCATGGGAGCGAAGTCTTTGTGTGGTGCAGCTTCCACTTGCCCCCGACCTGTTGCAATCGAAGTGCAACAGCTGCGGGGCGTGAAGTTGAGTTTCTTTCACCAATTTGAGCATGTCGCGCTGGCAGCTCTTGGCTTTGGCATTTGCACGACACAATCATTAAATAGCCATGGCCAAGTGCTGACAACAACAACAACAACAAATTACAAGCGCACATTGTCAACGTTGCACTTTAGGCGACATAAATTTCATGTACATTGCCAGCGAGCGACACAGTGCAGCAAAAACGCGCTCCAGCCATGAGGTGTCAATGTACAATTGCGGCAACAACAACAACAATAACAACAACAGCAGCAAGAGGCAGCAGCTGCAGCAGCAGGCGAAACAAAGACGCGATTGTTGTTGTTGTTGTTGTTGCTGCAGTTTTTGCTGCTGCTCTGCGCATGCCAAAAGCGGACACGACGCCAACATGCCGCCTGTTCCCTAGCCTCTGCCCATGCCCTGCCCCCTTGCTGTTTGCTGCTGCTGCTGCTGCCTGCATTCACGTCTTGGCCGCACTGCTGTGGTTTCTCATAGCGCTCGCTCGATGTTCTATTGACACACGCGACGTATGAGTAACGTCTCGGAATGTTGCCGCCGTCATTGTCATTGTCGTCGTGCGTTGTGGTCGTCGCTGCATTCCGCAATTACGCAACATTAGCACAACAAATCGAGCGCGCCAACACACACACACACAGGCACAAAGGCAGGCATTTAATTAGTGGTGCATGAGCTGGCGCTGGAGTTGGAGCCAAGACAAACTGCAAACATGTCAAACGAAATTGTTGGCATAATTCATAATTGAATTGCAGTCGTGCGGCTTGTCTTGCGTGATGGCAACATAAATTCTTCGAGCAGACAATGAGATTGACAGGCAACACGGTCTTGAGTGTGGGTAGCTTGAAATTTAATAGTTGCTAAGCTGATTCCATATTGCAGAGATATGATAGGTTCACAAATTTACCTTAGGGATTTGCCTAGCCAATCAAACACGCAGCTAATCCTCAGGCGCTAAAGCAACAACAACATATGGTGGGAATATTTTACTCTCACTGATATTGTCCAATCAAATCTCTCTCAATGCAACGATCGTTGTTGCTGTGGCAATGAACGAGACGCCATCTGTACTCTATTGCACTCAAGAGAATACTATGTTCACCCTTGTCGCACTTATTGTAGTTTACATTGTGTCCTGCTAAATACTATAAATGCAGCAAATTAGCAAAGACACAAAGCTAGATCTAAAGCTGCAGCCAGTTTTATAGCAAACAAACCCATACTATACTCATTCTTGTCGCACTCACTGCACGCTCACTTGAGTCCTGGCAAAAAAATCATGCAAATTAGCGAAGATACTAACCAGAATGTTTGGGGTCTCAGATCAATTGAAATCAAATCAATAGTATGTCCATCCTTGTCGCTCTCCTTGTGGGCTCTATTGTGTTCTGCTAAAATTATAAATGCAGCATATTAACGAAGGCACAAAGCTAGATCTAAAGCTGCAGCCAGTTTTATAGCAATCAAACCCATACTATACTCATTCTTGTCGCACTCACTGCACACTCAATTGAGTCCTTTAAAAAAAGCATGCAAATTAGCGAAGACACTAACCAGATCAATTGCAATCAAACCAATAGTATGTCCATCCTCGTCACACCCACTGCCAAAATAAACTAAACAAATCAGCAACGACACTAAACAGCAACAATAACACAGAATTCTAGAGCTTAAGCCTCTCTTCCTACCAAAGTGACCAATTAAAAGCGCGCACGCAACAAAAACAAAATGCATGCGTGCATAGGCCAATTAAATCAGATTAAAATGCAGATTATTTTTAATTTTAAATGGTAAATCAAATTAAATACAAAATGTTATCAAATTATTGCGTTGAAAATAACTAAAAACTGGCCAAATGAACAAGCCGCCTCTTATGTCGTCGTTTCTGCTGTTGTTGTTGTTGTTAGGTTGTCCCATTGTTGGGCATGTTTTCGGTGTATCGCGCCCAGTGCGGTTCACGTTTTAAGTCGCGGGCCGTTGCTGTTGAGGCCAGGGCGCGCCCACTTACATGCCACATGTCGACTCAGTCGGCACATGAAATTGGGCTGCGGATTGTCGCGTCAAAGGCAATCCCGACAATCCACCGAACCCATAGGCAATGCCCGGCTGGCTGAACCGTTAGTTATCGCGCAGAGCGCAGCGAGCAGTTGCTTTAAGCCTGGGAGCCCTCTGTGTGTGTATGTATTTTATTACCAAGCAGCGGCCACCCAAGCGGCATGGGAATCCGACTACAAAGTTCACAAAGACTGTTGACATTTCGTTCGCTGCGCGCTGCTCGTTGCATGCAACAACTGATTGATATAAGCGCTTTAAGAGCGTTTCGCGTTGAGTGCAGCATGTGCCCAACTGGCGATTGAATTTCACAGTCAACGAAAATATGAACTCCAGAGGGGAGCTGGCGCAGCACCAGCACCAGCCAGATGAGCACTTTCATATGGCAATCAGAGCCGGGACAGCGACAACAGCACAGCGTCTTCAGACGGCAGACCATCCAAAATATTTCCAAGCGATTTAACAATGAGTTTCGTAACAAAATCTCTATGAAAATAGATATAAAAGTGCCCACAAAAGACAAACAGAGTGGAAGAAAGATGGCAGCGCGAGTGGCGGCGGGGAGAGGGGCACACAAACTGGCAACGGGTATGGCGTCGTTATAGAGTTAGCTTGACAGCAGCTTTGCCGTAATATCAATTTCAATAAACTAACAAGCAAATGTGCGAATGTGCTGCGTGACTGTGTGTGTGTGTGTCAGAGTGTGTGTGTTCCTGTGTTTGTGTCGCAGGCAATAAGAACTCATAGCATAGGGCACTTGGAGATGAGGCAGTCATATGTACAGGCGGGCAAATCGTTTTCCTGCTCCGACAGACAAACAGATAAAGGTAAATTCCAATGAGAAGCTGAACGAACTGCTGAAGCGACAACAGCACCATAAAAGTGGCAGCAGCAGTTGATATTAAAGCAGTTAATAAGCTACTATAAACAAACTATATATAGTTGCTATAAATAAAAATTAGTTAAAGGCATTAAATAAAATTAATAATAAATAAAGGTTGATTTCAATGAGACGCTGAAAGAAATGCTGCAGCTATAAACGAGTAATGAAATAAAATAAAACATAAATAGTTGTTAAAAATAAAAAAAAAAAAATAAAGAAAGAAATGCTGCAGCTATAAACGAATAATGTAATAAAAAAATATATATATAGTTGCTAAAAATATAAATACATAAAGAAAGAAATGCTGCAGCTATAAACGAGTAATAAAATAAAAAAATATAAATAGTTGCTAAAATATAAATAAATAAAAAAAGAAATGTTACAGCTTTAAGCGAGTAATGAAATAAATGAAAATATAAAAAGTTACTAAAAATATAAATTACTAAATAAAGAAATGCTGCAGCTTCAAACGAGTAATAAAATAAAAAAATATAAATAGTTGCTAAAATATAAATAAATATAAATTAGTAATAAAACATAAATAAATTTAAAGCCATTAAAAGTGCCAGCAGCAGCCGCAGCAGTTGCTATTAAAGCAACTACAAATAGTTTTTATAAATAAAAATAAATTAAATTTAATTTGAAAAAAAACTTTTTAAATACAAATTAATAAAAATAAATAAATGAAAAAGTAAAGAACTACAGAAGTTATAATCGCGCTATAAAATCTGCGACAGTAAAAAAAACTTGCAGAAAATAACTATAAATAGTTACTAAAAACATAAAAAAATGTAAACAGCTCTAAAATAATGTTTGAAGCTGGAACTAAGCAATAAAAGTGACAGTTGCAGCAGCTGTAATAGCAGAAAATATTAAAGTAATGGAAAAATACTAAAATAGTACAAAATACCTCATAAATAGTTGAACAAATTGTATATAAACTCAAATTGAACTTGAAAATCGCACAACAAACTGCAATCGATGCGGAGAATTCGACTTAGAGTTGAAGTTCCCAAAACGGAATTGTCTGTCTACCTTGTTGCAATTTGTATTATGTATTGCCAGAGACTTGGCAAAGTTGTGCGCTCGTTTTTAGGCACTGCAAAGATAAAAACTTTTGGTCGAGCTGCAGCAAAACAACGGTAAAAATAAAAGTTTTGCACCGAAATTTATCGAAGCAAAGTTGAACTTGATTTGAGCGTGGACGAGAGAGAGAGAGGGGGGAGAGGGAGCTAGAAAAGTGCAGCAAATAATGTAGAAATATGTGGAAAGAAAGTTTGGCAAACTCGCACAAAAGACGCACAAAAGCGTGCTACGAAATTTGTCACTATTTCTAGCTGCAGTTGTTGTTGCTGTTGTTGTTGTTGTAGTTGTTGCCTTTGCTGTTTATTATCGTCAGCAAAAACATTTTGATGCATTCCTGTAATACAAGCTGCATTAACTTGTTGGGCGTGGCCGGAGTAAAGCCAGCGCATTACTATAATGCCGGATGAGCCAGTCGAGTTGTTGTTGTCAGTTGTTGTTGTAGTTGTAGTTATTGTTGTGTCTGCCGAGTTTTACATGAAGTGCCAAATGTCAGCACATTTGTGTCTCATTCTCGTTGTCTCGTTTGTTAAATTAATGCACAGCCAACATGGCGTATGCATGTTAAATGCAGAGCAGCAGCCGGAGGAGCAGCCGGAGCGACAGCTGAAGCTGCATTTGCATAGCTTAAGCTCAACTTGGCTTAGAAATGCTTAGCTGGAAAACCTCAACTGCAGCAGCTTTTCAGACTCGGCACATTCGCTTTTATATGCAGTTGATTGTCGGCAGCTTTGGCAGCTTATGCGCATACCCTGCAGCTGGGCAGTGCGGCGGGGTAGCTAGGGTTGCCAACAAAAAAATATATTTCGATCTGATAAGAATTTTAAATAGTTTTTTTAGGAAAATAAACAGTATTTCATTTATTCATTAATTTAAATACATATTTTTTTGAGCTTTTCGCACAGTTTATTAATTTACAATCGGTTTAAAAAATATCATATGCTTCTCCACAGTTAAAAACTAAATTAAAATATATAAGGAGCTCATTTTTTTTTAAATTTATAGTTGCCTTATTTCTTTCTTCTTGCCATTTTAAAGTCATCACTAAAAAAACTCGTAGAAAAGCTAAAATTTTAGTAATATTTATGAATTCTTACAACACTGTAATTAATAAACTTTCTTAATAAAAATATATTTACTACATACCTATAGTGCTAAGAATTCTTACGTTGAAAATAGTATTTTATAATATATATATTTTTTTTTTTGTTGAATAGTTAATATAATATATATATATATTTTTTGTTGAATAGTTCAAAGTCAACAACAGTATAGTACTGTTTTAAATAGTTTAGTTGGCAACCCTACGTATACCCTACAGCCAAAGTTTTTATTATTTCTCAATCTTGGTTTATTTTTAGACTATATAAAGTCTGCACTTTGCCTCTACCAACAGCTCTCTGCTCTTCACAGAGTATCTTGCCCTCGGTCATGGACCTTGGGCTGCCTCTTTCAAGCAGCGTTCGCCTGCTTTAGAATGTTGCAATGCCTTTGTTATCAGCTCTGACAGGCTTTTGTGCCTTGGCATTGTTGCGCCGCCTCAACAGCCTCTGTCTGTGCGCATCTGCCTGTGCTCAGAATCTAGGTGAATGGCACAAAGCACAAGTGCTGCCGCAGGCTATGCTTCCCTCTTTATGGTACAAAGAAAAAAAAAGGCAGCCAGCCAGACCTTAACCCAATTTGCCAACAGCTTCGCTTTCAATTTGGCCAAAAAGCACAAAGAAACGCTTTTAATATGCTCGCAAATCTCGCCACAATCTGCAGCTAATAGGCAAAGGCTTAAAATTGCATTAAAAACTTGGCAGCAACTACACACACTCAAACACACACACACACACGCATTTCTGCCTCAAATTCAATAAGTCTGAACTTGGGCAAAAGTTTGCAAAGTTTCTGCGAAAAGACCGCAGAGAGCAGAAATATGTTTACGCTGTGCGTTGACCACTGTGCGGTGCGGAAAAAGGGCTTACAACTTTTTTAACAAGCTACCACTCCAGTTAACCCTCTCTCTCTCTCTCCCTCTCTTCTGACAGATGCTGTAAGCAGTGCGCGCCCTTTGGCCATGCAGGACATACGCCTACGCCTCGAGCCGCAGCACAGCAGCGTTGCGTACACTGCCTGCTCGCCCTCAGCTGGATCCTCGCCCGTGGCAGCGACCACAATAGCGGAGACAACGCTCATTGAGGCAGCGGCGGCCCAAACAACAACAAACTCGGCCAACAATTCGCCCAACTCGCAGCGGCCTCCATTGCTGCGCGAGCTGAGCTTCAGGTTAGTTCCCCTTTAATTCTGCACCTCAATTCTCCGCCGTTAGTCTTCTCTCAAGGTACTCCTCCAGTCTCCCCTCAAGACTTCTCAAGCCTGCCTTACAATTTTAGCCCTCAATCAATCCTACACCTCAAAACCCCTCAATAACCCTCAATACTTTACTCTTTCCCTCTACCCTTCTGCACAACTCTCCTCATCTACCATGCTCCTCTACCCAGCTCCTATATCCTTCTCCTCTTCCTCTTCCCTCCTGCTCTACCCTCCTCCTTTGATTCTCTAACCACCTCCTCTACCCACCTCCACTACCATCCTCCTATACTCTCTTCCTCTAATTCTCTTTCCTACCCTACATTACTCCTTTACCCCCTTCGTTCCATGGTACCTCCTCCAACCACCTCCTCTTCCCTCCTCCTCCACCTCTTCCCTGCTCCTCTAATCCTCCTCCTCTACCCTCCTCCTGTGATCACCTCCTCTAACCGCCATAACTGCCCACCCCCTCTACCCTGCTCCTCCACCCTTCTCCTCTTCCCTCCATTCTCCTCCTCTTCCCTCCGCCTCTTTCCTCCTCCTCTTATCCACCACCTCAATCCTCCTCTTCTCCCTCCTTCTCCACTCATCTCCTTCTCTACCCTCTTCCTCTACCCTCCTCCCCAACTCTCCTCCTCTACCCTCCTCATTTACCCTCCCTCACTACTCTCTACCTCAAAACTCCTCTTGTACCCTACTCTTTTACCTTTCTTCTCTACCCTCCTCCTCTTCCCTCCGCCTCTTTTGTTGTTCTCCTATCCTCCTCTGTCCTTCATCTCTACTCTGCCACTCTACACACCTCCTCAACCCTCCCCCTTAACCCTCCTCCTTTAATCCTTCTCCTATACCCTCCTCCTTTGACCACCTCCTCCAATTACTTCCTCTAGCATCCTCTTACTTTTTAACCCTCCTTCTCTACTCTTTTCTTCTACCCTCCTCCTCAACCCTCCTCCTCCTTCTTCTTCTCCTCCTTCCCTCCTCCTCTTCTGTCCTTCTCCTCTACCGTCCTCCTCCACTCTTCTTCCGCCTCCAAACTTACTAATAATACATGTGCTTCCCTTTTGCTTGCAGTGATCCCACGACAGGGAATTCCAGCACAGCGCAGCAGCAGCAACAGCAGCAGCAGCAGCAGCACTTCTACCATCATCATCATCATCACCATCCGCATCCGTCGCAGCCGAGAGCCACGCCGCGACATCACGTGGAGCAGCTGCAGCTGCTGCACAGCCACCACGTGCCACATAGCCATGCGCCGGAGCAGCAGCAGCTGCCGCGTTCGCCCAGCTCCGAGGAGGATAACTCGCCCACCGAAATGAATAATTGTCGTCGTTTGGTCGACAAACCTCCGCTGGTGAGTTCCCGTTTCCCCCATCCCATTCCGCCCGCTCATCCTGCCGTATCTGCTTGCTCTTCCTGTCATTCAACAATCATTTGGCCATCATCCGGCAATCGATGAGCGCTGCGCTTTTGCATTGAGACGAAAGCCGGCTGAAAGTGTACAAATTGCATACTTTCGGGCGCACTTCAAAAGAAAGTTGCAAGAAATATCATTAATATTGCCAACTTGGCAAATTCCCACAAGAGTTGCAAGTTGCGAGTTGCGCTGCATCCCCCTCTTTGCCTTGCCACCGATTGGCAACTATTTATAAGAGTCAATAGCATAAGCAAAAAGCTGATAACTCTGGCCATAATTGGAAGCAGCAAGAATTGGCGATTGATAGAATTGAAGTGCTTATTGAAGAGCATGAAAAAGTGAGAGAGAAATAAATTTTGTATTGTATTTAATTTTATACTGGGACTTACCGCTTCGCGAGACTTTCTCAATAACTTATTTAAGCTAAAAATTTCAACGATTTCAAGATTTAAAAGTACGTATAAACAAGTGAAGAAAGCTACAGTTGAGTGCAATCGACAGTAAGATACCATTTACCTTCCCTAAAATTAATTAAGAATCAATAACAGCGCATCGCATATTTTTGAAGTCAAATACACATGCATTCACATGCCGACTGTGTGTGGCCTTTGCTGCGGTATGTGAAACTTCTCGCTCCTATATTTTCTGTGCTTATTGTCTGATCGGATTTAAATTTATAGGGTTGGTCAATATTATTAGTATCTACAATAATACCTAAAAAAACTTCCGTAACTTTTCTACTTTTCATATAATTCGATTTATTGATTTACAAAATCGATTTCTGGGGACGGTAGGCGTGGCATCCAAAATTTAAAAATTTGCATTCTGTGTTATGTTACCAGGGACCTTATTACCAAATTCGGTGCTTCTAGCTTTTCTAGTGTTCTTATAATTTAAAAAAATCGTTTTACAGGGGCAGTGGGCGTGGCATCCAAAAGTCTAAAATCCAACTTCTGCATAATTTTGTAAGACACCCTCTTACCAAGTTTGATGCTTTTATCTCTTATTGTTATTGAATTATTTGCAAAAAATCGAAAAACGCATTTATCGATTTGCTGAGGCGGTGGGCGTGACAAATCAAGTTTGAAATAAACTTCTTGTGTGTATTGAATACACGTTTAAAGCGCATATAAAAATGTAGAGCAAGAAATACATTTTATATAGTATAAATAACTATTTAAAAACTTTAAAATAAGCAGAATGCTTGAAAAAATTAAATTTAATAGCATAACAATAGCTTCTTCCCTAATTCTTTACTATCATTATTCCTTTCACACTCAAAATTCCAACAGATTAAAGCCCCAAAGTAAGCCCCAAAAAGAGGCCAAGGAATTGCCCTCACTCGAATTCAAATGGAATTTAGCAAGCACTTGCAAAGGCTGGCAAAAGCACACTCAAAAAAACAACAACAAAAAACAAAAACAACAGAGAAAAAACTATTTGCCACTGAACAAGACCGAAAAGCGTTCATTAAATTAATTTGCAAAAATGCAAATTTGCAGCTAACGGCACTTTGGCACGCGCCGCCAGCAATTGCACTGGCAAAGGCAACAGCAGCAGTAGCAGCGGCAGCGGCAACAACAATTACTCTGGCAGTGGGAAGTGCAATGCGCCATTTTGTAGTGCATTCTCTCGCACACACACACACACACAGCGCTGCACAATGGCAGGCAAGTGAGCGGGTGTGCGAGCGAGATAAAGCGAGCGACCGGACGGCAGAGTGGGCGACTGCGACTGGGAGAGACATCAGGCAAATGGCAGCCAAATGCCGTTAACTTAGTGACTTTATGACACATAAATCGCAGCAACAATGCCGCTGCCATCACGTGTCCTGTTTTCTCTTAACTCACACACACACACACAGACTTATACACGTGTGTAGGCCTGACAACTGCAGTTGCAGCCGTTGGCAACGGGCAAAACTTTGCCGGCAACTGAGGAGACAGAGAGACAGAGCGACAGACAAAAGCTGCAGATAGCTGAAAAAGCAGCAAAAAGAAGCAAATCAAATGGCGGTAGAGAAAATGCCAGAGCTGGCACAACTGACGTGCGAGTATGCACTGTAAAATACCCTGTAAAAAAAGAAAAAGAACGACTACATGCTGGCCTAGCCTACTATACTATATATGGTAGTATAAGCTAGCTGCTCTTTTTTTTTTTTGACTACTTTGAGCATACCCGCTTGCTGCACTTTGCCATTTACAGGGTATGCGTCGTAGTACTTTACAAATGCTTTCAGCTTAGACACGCCCATGCCCAACTGTCCCATTGTTAGGCGCATTGTGCCTACCTTTGGCCGTCTTCCTGCACTTATTGTCTGCTCTGTCTCTGCCTGCATTCGCCATGCCTCTGCTTTATCCGCATTCTCTCTATATTTACGCCTATTCGAGCAGTTGTACGAGTGCGAGTAGCTGCCAGAGATTTGTCGAGCATCGCCTGTCGAGTGCCACTTGGGAGGCGCTTTGTCTTCGGCTCCAGCTCGAGCTCGAGCTTGAGCATTCTGCATATTGCGTACGCCTTTTCCAATGTCATTAGCATAATGGGGGCATTAGGTTGGCAGTCCGACCCCTACACCACTCCCCTCCCCCAACTAACTTCTTTATCTCGTCTGCCTGCCACTGATTGCATACTTAACGTTAACTGACGCAACTGCTGAGCGCCAATTCAATTAGCTGCAATTGCCGAGAACATTTTCCTATAAATAAAAAGTTCTTCACTTCTAGTTCTCAAAGACTTGAAAGAAATAATTTATTCCATATTTATAATTTATTTATTTATGTGCTTGAAAAAAGGCATTAAATTCTAAAGCATTTTGGGCTGTGATTCATTAATATAATTGTAATATTATATATTGAAATACCTAAAATTGCAAGCCAAAATATTAATATTAAGTTCTCTCTATCGAAGTTCTTAAAGCCTTGAAAGGAATACTCCATTCCTTATAAATAATTTATTAATTTATGTGCATGTAAAAGAGCATTAAATTCTAAAGCATTTTGGGCTGTGATTCATTAATATAATTGTAATATTATATATTGAAATACCTAAAATTGCAAGCCGAAATATTAATATAAAGTTCTCAAAGACTTGAAAGAAATACTCCATGCCTTATAAATAATTTATTAATTTGTGTGCTTGTAAAAGGGGCACTAAATTCTAAAGCATTTTGTGTTTCATTAATATAATTGTAATATTCTATATAGTGAAATACCTAAAATTGCAAGACAAAAGTATTCTCAGCCAGCTGGATTCCATTTCCGCCCATCAAGTATTCCTATTTATTTAGATTATTTAACTGGACTGAAAGCAATACTGAAGGCAGCTCCCCCTGCCCCGCTCAAAGTCAGGCAAAAGCAGCCACATCAAAAGCTCGTTTTGGCCACATTCCCTATGGCAACTACATAAAATCAACATAATTATAACAAATTAGGCAAATAACTTAAAGGCAGGGGGTAGGAGAGACAGAGGGCCGCATTCAACACTTGGTCTGCTAATTGGAAACGCTTTAAACGGGCTCGGGAGAGGCAGCAGGCGCCCAAAAAAGTTTGCTGCCTCGACTCGTTGCAAAGGAATTTACCGCAATACCAAGAAATCGGCAGGGGCAGGAGGCATGGAGGCAGCAGCCAGGAAATGAGTTGTGGTGGGGCAGGGAGAGAATACACAGGCACAGGCCGAGACTACTACATAGTTAACATTCTATTGGCAACCAAAAATGTTGCACATCGATGCGGGGCTAAAGTGTTTTCGATGTTTGCCTGGCTTTGTGGCAAGCAGCAGCGCCCGTAACAACAACAACAACTGCAATAACAGCAACAATTAAATGGCTTCACAACAGTTAAGGATAAACCAAATTGCGTCAGAAACTTTGGCCAGACACAGCCAGTGACCCCCCCCCCCCCTTGCCACGCCTCAGCACAATTGTAATGGCTTCCACAAATCTCTGTTGCAGGTCAAACGCCTCACCATGGGCATCGGACTGTTACGCGGCACCGAGGACAGTCGCCCGCTGGTGCATAACACCTGCTCCTCGTCCCTCAACTCCGGCGGCTCCTCGCAAACCATATCCGATGGCTATGTGAACGAAGCCATCTGCGAGCCAGACAAGTATGTCGCCAGCAAATTCGGCGATTCGTGCCGCCAATCGCTGACGGCACTAGAGACGGCCACCCAGCGGCTGCAGTCGGAGCTGCCCAGCAGCAAGAAGTATCTGCGGGAAACCTGCAGCGGTAAGTGCAGCGATGACAAAAGCAGCGCTGTCTGCCTCCCTCTAACTCTTACACTAATCGCATGCATTGGACATTTAAGCTAGCAAATTGCAGCAGCGTTGTCTTCCTTGCTCACTCTCTCTCATAATTAGAACTAATCAGATCTTCAATCAAGTCACGAGAGCGAGTGCTCTCAACCAATGAGAAGAAGGTGTGAATTTAAACAATTTGCTATTGCCATGGCACTGTCGCTCCCTGTCTCTCTTAATTGAAACGCATTGAATCCTTTAAAAATTAGCAATTTGCAGTAGTGCTTTTTCCCTCCAACCTCCCTCTCACACAATCAAAGCGTATTATATCTACAATCAATGGCGAGCGGCTGCAAAAGAGAGCACTTGACTGTGAGAGCACGCATTAAATATGGCGGCGCAGTCGTAATCCTATAAAGCTGGCGCTCTTATTCGAATTGCATTAGATCCTTCGCTCTCTCCTCCACACTCACTAAAGCAAACTGGATGAGAGCGCATTAAAGATGGCGGCTCAGTCATAGTTCAATAAAGCTGCAAATGAGCATAGCACTGATACTGAGCCAGGCGGCTCTCTTATTCTTCTCCCTCTCCCACTCACACTCACTAAAGCAAATGCAGGAAGCATCAATACTCTAAAAGAAAGTTACCGAGAGAGAGCGCATTAAAGATGGCTGCGCAGTCATTATCCAATCAGAAAATTTTGCAGCTGCTTATTGCATTCTCTCTCTTAGTTAAAATTAATGCATTAATTGCTCTACTTACTTACTCTTAGCTAACTCCAGTCCCAAGCTCTTTGCGGCGAACTCACCGCTGCGCCTGGACAACCTCAGCCTGGCGGAGCAGCAGGAGCTGAAGGGCGCTGCCTGGTACCAGGCGGGCATACCACGCGAGATCTCACTGGAAGTGCTCTCACGCCAGAGTCCCGGTGCATTTCTGGTGCGGCAGAGCAGCACCAAGCCGGGCTGCTTTGCGCTCTCTTTGCGCGTGCCACCGCCCTCGCCCCGCGTGGCGCACTACTTGATACTGCGCACGCCGCGCGGCTACAAGATTAAGGTAAGAGAGCGGCAAGTTAAGAGAACTGCCATTTGGTAAAGTAAGAGTAACACTTTCTCTCCTCACCTGCAGGGCTTCACCAAGGAGTTTAGCTCGCTGCGTGCACTGATCACGCATCATTCCGTAATGCCGGAGCTGCTGCCAGTGCCGCTGACGCTGCCGAGACCGGCGCACGTGCGTACCGCGCAAGCGCAGGCATACGGCAACAGCGGCGATTTCGAGATGTACGGATCGCTGAATGATTTTCGCAAAATGATGGCCGACTTGAATGTGTAATTAATTAAGTAATTATCTCGCGTCGATTAAATTAAGCCCACGGCGTGGACTCGGGCCGGGTTGCGTCTATCTGTCTGGCCAGGATAACAATCTGTTTAATTTGCTTAATTGGCTGTGCTGTCGCTCAACCCAAACCCGCAGCCAAGCCCAGACCTAAACCTAAGCCCAGACACAAACCTAATTCAAACATTTTCATGAAAATTGATAATGAAAAGGCTCACACACACACATACACGCTGAAAAAATGCAATATGCAATTGCAATTATTTTTGCAATTTTTTTCATAAATTTCGCGGCAGCTGCGTCTGCCCACAATGGTATTAAATGTTAATGTTTGCCTTGGGGCGTGGCGGGGCGTTGGGCTGCCGCCTTTTGTACAATGTTTTCGCAGCTGCCAGTGTTTAGTTAGTACGAAGAGAGAGAGAGAGAGAAGCAGGCTCAACTCCAACAAAAGTCTCTATTAAAAAATTAAAAAGCTAAAAAAAATATCACAATATGTTGTACAATTAAATGTGGTGTAATATTTAACAATTAAGTAGCTAGGCCTATAAAAATAACTTATGTTTACCGTGTACTGTTTGTAATTTGTGTAATAAATGCAAAACTATTTAAAGAAAATCGACAATTTAACATTGATTACATTTCAAATTTGCGCGCCAAGTTTAACAGCTGTTTGACCAGGGCTGCATTGCACCACACAGCGCAGCTGGTCACACTGCAGCAACGCTGTGCGCCGTGGCCACATTGAACAATCGATAGGCACTATCGATAGGCGTAACATTTGCGAAAAAAACAGAAATATGTTAAAACAAAAACAATGTAAAGCTTAACAGAATCAAAATAACCACCAAACGAGTAGGGCGTACGTCGGTATTGGTGCTCGCTCGTTCGTCTAATTTGTTTAAATAAAAACTTAAATACACAAGCAGCGAGACAGGTGCGCTCAGTGGTTCGCCGGCTGCTCGCAGAGAGAGTTGTCATTGCGGAAAAGTACAAGAAAAGAATCCAGCTAAAAAAAAAAAAAAACGTAGCGCGTGCGTTGAATCGCTGGCCCAGCATATTACAGCAGCAAAAACAACAACAAGAGAAAAAGTAAATGTACATAAGCACTAATAAGCATTTAGTTGGCATTAAATATTAACTGTGCGCTGCTGCGCCTGTGTTTGTCTGTGTGTGTGTGTGTGTGTGTGTTTGTTGAATAAATTAGGCAGTGTGTTAGTGTGCCGCGTCGGTGTACAATGTTTTATTGTGGCTTTCCTGTAGATGCCAGCAGTAGCGGCGTCAGTGGAAACTTGATTTTGCCTTTTTGCCACATGTATTTTTATCGTATTTGTGTACTTTATCGATTACGTCGGCGCGCACAGCATAAAATGAGAGGAGCACAGTGGCGGCAGCTGCAGGAATAAAAGATGAAAGCCCGAAACGGCCGAGAAGATGAGTGCGAAGCGGAACGCGTGTTTTTTTTTTGCCAGGGCAGCGCTGTCGGCGTCAGCAGCGTGACGGTGTGGTGGTGGTGTGACAACATAAAACAAATACATACAAGCATACATGCGTGCAGACGCAAACGTATGAGCGGCGAAAAAAATTTCACTAGAAATTTTGAAAGCGCTGCGCGGCGAAAAAAAAAACCGGATATGATACTCAAAAGCTAAGCTAAGCTTACAGCAAGCAAATGAAATAAAATGAAATGAAATTGCCCGACTGCAGCTGTGTGTGTGTGTGTGCGTGTGCGTGCGCGAGAGTAGCACTGCTTTCGTGTGTGTGCGTGTCGCGTGTCTGGCATGCAATTAGGCATTCAAACTCATGCATATGCATGTGTGTGTGTGTGCGTGTGCGTGCGTGCAGCTTTGTATGTGTATATGTATGTTAGTTTTTTCGTGCTGCAACGAGCAACCACCCGCCACCGGCACCTGATTGCCGCCTTATGCTCTCGCTGCTGCTGCTGTTGTTGTTGTTGTTTTTTTCGCATTTCGCTTTGCTACAGACGTTTTTGGACTCTGCCTGTGCCTCGCACGAGACTCGCCGCGAATGCGCGATTGAAGAAATGAATGAATGATGCCGCCAGACTGGCGCGCGCGTCTTAGCACCCGACCCACCCCCTGTCGCTTGCGCTCTCGCTCGCACTCTTTGCATGGAGGAAGTAGGCACGAGCTGTGAAGCTGGTGTGAAATGCGGAAGAAGAAGAAGGCGTCATTCATGAATGAGTTGCATTTGTGTGTGTGGGAGCGCGAGAGCATAAGCTCGCTCTCTCCTTACACACTCGCACCCTCTCTCGCGTATGAGAGCGTATGTAAAAACATGTGTGCACGAGTGTGTGTGTGTGTGTGTGTGTGTGTGTGTGTGTGTGTGCATGCAAAATCAATGGGATTCTTTTATGAGATGCTTGGGAAGGTCATTCCATGCGCTCGAAAAAACGCAGACAAAACGCGCGCGTTTTTTTTTTGTTTCGCTTTTTTTTTGCTGCACATTCTGAGGCGTAGATAAGAGCTTTGCACAGCTTCAGCTTCCAGCTGGCAGTAATTCAAAATTCTAAATTAAATGTCACATTTTTTTCGATTTCTCTAGCACAACAAATCGCGCCTTATCAACCAACTCACCGTCTCAGGCCAGCAACAACCCGGTCCAGCCCAATCGACTCCGTTCCATCCATCCGCCAGGCAAGACAACAGCAACAACAACAACAAAAGCAGTTAGACGGACATCAGCAGCAGCAGCAGCATCACCACAATGATCAACATGGACATCAGCGTAACGCCGAACTACTCGTACATCTTTGACTTCGAGAACGATTTCATACACCAGCGCACACGCAAATGGATGCTGGAGAATTGGACATGGGTGTTCTACTACTGCGGCATCTACATGCTGGTCATATTCGGTGGTCAGCACTTCATGCAGAATCGTCCGAGGTGAGTTCAACTCGTATACAGTGCTGGCCATGCAATTAGTGCAGTCTTCTGTCTGGCACACGTTTTCTATGCTTCTAGACAACACTTTCATTTTTTTTTTATTTTTATTTTTATTTTGGAGTTGTCTGTCATATATTTTAGAAAATGCAGCTTTAGCTTCGTCGTTCTTGTTTAATGCTTAATTTTTATCGTCTCATTATGTGAAACCAACCACATTTTTTATTAATAATTTATTTATATGACAACAAAAATAGGTTTTTATTTCGTTGGATAGTCATTATTTTTTGCGATGAATATTTTATAAAAGAAAAAGGTTCTTACATTTTTTTTTTTTTTTACCAAAAAAAATTGAATTTAATTAATAATGAGCAGATGTAAGAATCGATTTTTATTTCGTTGGATAATCTTTATATTTTGTGATGAATATTTTATACAAGAAAAAGGTGTTTACATTTTTTTTTTATTAATTACCAAAAAAAAATTGAATTAAATTTATAATGAGCAGATGTAAGAGTCCAGTGTAGGTCAGACATATTTTGCTGCGGTTCATTGTTTGATATAATAAATTGCAATTCAATATCGACAATCCATTAGCTCTCAATCTATTTTCAACACAGGCAGTTGCAGTATTAACTATTCTATATAGTATATAATTTTTTATCTGAGAACATGTGTTTTATTTGGCCGACATACTTGAATTTTGCGGAGATTGCATAATTTCAGACGGGTCGCTCGCTTTCCCTTTCTCTTTTTGCATCTTTTGTTGACTTGCAAAGTGCATTGTGACATTGGGCACATTGTCGAGCCGTCCGTCCATCCGGCTGTCTGTCCAAAACAAAAATACTCGACAGAAGACCTTGAACCCGGCAGCAGAGCTGACGTCTCAGTCTCTGCGTAGTAGAAAGTGAGGAATCCACTTTCATGCTTGAATAAAACATGGCTTAAATTATATATTAGTCTAATTAGTTGTTCCATTCAGAACTTGAGGTAGCTCAACTGAATAATTCATTCTAAAGCTTACGAATTGCGACTGGAAATAGCAATCAATGAAATGGAATTCCATTTGATTTCCCTAGAAGGTTTCTTTTCAAAATTTCTTGCAAACTATTCAAAAGTTTTCTGCATAAGTAATCAAAGTGAACAAATATAGCCTTATACTATATTCAGGAAACAAAAGAAAACTTTGCCAAAGCTTGCCGGAACAACACAAGCTTCCAGGAAGCACTATACGATATTTAGTATAGCTTCAACGATAGTTTTAAACGGAATCTCGTGCAGCTGTTCGTACACTCGTAGTTGCCGTAATTACAGAGTTACTCCCGGCCTATGATTACCATGCAAAGTGTTGGTCGTTGGTCGTTAATCCTCAGGTGCTGTTACTCCCTCGCTCATTAGACTTTCCAGCCTGGCCTAATGGCTGGCAAATGATAGGGGTAGGCAATCAGCAAAGGCAACAGGCAAGCAGATTCCAGCTTGATAGAGCCTGATCACGCCAAGGCTGTTGTCTATTTGGTGATCTGATGTTGATGTCGATGTGTCTTTGTCGTGTGTGTTTGCACAACTAGCCGAGAATTAAACCAGAATTGCATGTCGAATTACCACAAAATTGTTGCAATTCTTTTGTTGTCCGTGCAACCGAGTCGCAGCTGTCATCGAGGGGCAACTCCAGCGACAACTGACAGCGACTTTTATATAATTCGCTGTTTCTAATTGCCGCCGATCGTACTGGGTGCGCGTGACGCGGCATCTATGGGTTTGTCTGGGCTATATGCTATAGGATATATGGCCTGATAATGTGTTGAATGTGTGCCGAAAAAGCTACGTCGACCGGAAAGCATTAAAATATATGCTATATGCTAAAATTTATGAGAACGCCGAGTTACTGCAGATAATATTCAATATACATTGTTTTATGACTTTGTTCATACTTTAATGGATTGTTTCTATGCCAGCTATATGTTATAGTAAACCGATTTAGATGAAATTTGGAGGAAATGTTGGGCGCGTATGTAAAATAAGATTTACCGTCTTTGGTTATAATATCTTAAAAAATAACAAAAATTTGCCAATAAGTTCTATGGCAGCTATACGATATATCGATCCAAACTAGCTCGTTTCGACATATTTACAGCATGCAGAAGAAAGAAGCCTGCGTACCAAGTTTCATGAAATTAGTAACAAAACTGAGAGAGTAATGCGAGTTGCAACAGACAAACGGACAGACGGACAACTTAACTCATCTGTACCTTCAATCCATTGCAAATAACTGCTCAAAATAAAAATACCCTCTGCAAGCGTTTAAAAATCTCAAGAATCATACGAGAAATATACATGAAATATGCATATAGTTATTTCTAGAAATTTCATCGCATGTTTCGCTGGCAAACCATAAAATTCACTTCCTTATCGCGAATATTTGTTTCATAACATTGTTGTCGCTGCAACAGTCGACAGATATAGCGACTTATAGAGCTTTATACAATGTTGGCTGCCAGCAAATCAAATGTTTACACACTTTTGATCAAACTAATAGTATAGTATTTAAACGAGCCACACTTGAGATCAATTCAATGCTGGACAGATACTAGATAGGGCTTGTCTCTCTTTCTCTATAACTGTCGTCGTCTACTCGCGGCTTTTCCAAAAATGCCTAAGTAAACGACTTTAGTTGTTGTTTTACACTTTGAATGCCGTTTCAATATTTACACACATGAAACTGGACTTGGTACAGAAAGGTGTGAATTGGGCGTAACCCAACTGTAGGGAAGAGTACTAGAGGGAGGTAGTATCTCCAGCACGCGTGCGTCAGTGAGACCCTTCACAGTCGCCTTGTCTGCCTGAGATCACAGCGAGCATGTTGACGCTCTCTATCACATTGTTGTTTGACCTTAGACCTTGACCCGCAACAGCAGCAGGCAAATACCTGGCGGGCATTGATTTCCAGGCAACCCGTAGCACCCCAACCCCAGCCGGCATTTAATTAGGTGAATACTATATACTGGCGGCTCGCCGCTTATCGACAAACCATGTGCTCCACATGTGGAGGCAGCACGCTTATCAGTGGGAGCCCAACACGCCACAGCAACACTCGCCTGTAGTTGTAGTTGCTGGCCGGTGCGAGCGAAAATACGTATATACCATACATGTATGTACTTTCGTAATTGTGTATGATATCATTTGTTGCCATGATTCACACGAGGGCCTCACTATAATTCGATCGGTCGCTCTATATGCTACAGCTATTATAATATATTTCCATGTAAAATCGATCCCCGGTTTTTGTGTTCAGTGTATGTGCATCTATTTATGCTCACACTCGCTTCCACTTGGCGAGTCAATTCAAAGTCATTTTCCCCCACCACGCGCGCTGCCATGTGTGGCCCATAACAAATGTGCAGCACTGTGCCGGGCCGACACGCAGCACATGCCAGCGATGGGTGTGTCCTTCCGCCTCTGGCAAAAGGGCAAAGGGAATTGGCTAATACTTCGCACAGGACATTCAATTACATGCGTTACACTGGCCAACACACGAGAAGTAATTGGCTGTGTCAACCGCAGTCGTGGCGGCCCACTGGTAGCCACTGTACAGCGCACAGTGTGGCAAATGGTTGGGCAAACATAACAATGTAATTGCCATAAGAGGCGCAAGGTAAATCTCCATACGAGAGATGTGCAAATATTTTGTAGCTCGGTGTGTGTTTCGGCCTCGGCGCGTGTTGCGTGTGCTCGTCCGATACACACACACACACGCGTCAGTGTTGCCAACAGTTTGATGTAGGGAAAAGCAAAAAACGCTAAACTTTTTTTTCCTATAATAAATTAATTTTTAAGCATGATATATATTTAATAATTAATATTTAATTATATTAATTATGGAAAATTAAGAAATTTAAAAATTGCTTTGTTATTTTCTTTTAAAGTACTTTTTTGGCAATTTAAGATTACAAAATAACGAAATTTCAGTTAAACAAATCATTGGGAAATGCAAAAAAGCATAAAAACTTGAAAAAATAATAAAAAAAACAGATTTTTTACTATGTTAAATTTTTTCCTAAATTAAAAATAGCAAAATGCTAACTTAAACGGCCAAATTGCTGACTTGGCAACACTGTCGCACGCGCACACGCGTGTGTGGAGCTCAGAATGTGGCAGCATAACAGTTGCCTCAGCTGTGGAGTGGGCGGCAGAGCCAAACAGAGAAAAGCTGAAACACACACACACACATACAAACAAACGGACAAACAATAATACAGTGACTATTGGGCTATGGCGTGACACGGTGGAACGACATAAGTTTTAAGCCATAAAAGGCCGCGACTACGTCTAGAAGTTTGTCATAAAGTCGCAAGATTTATAAGCACATGCGAAAAACGTTTGGTGCCAGTCATAACAAATGCAAATTACAGAGATAGACCCTTTCAGGAACTTTATCATATTAACTAGATTACGATTTTTTTTTTTTTTTTTTTTTTTTAATTTGTTTTTAGCAGAAAGGCTGACTCAAATATTAGTCATACTATATTGAAAGCATTTTCTAAGTATACCAGATAACAGACCCTTTAGTATTCCAAGAAACTTTTATATATTTTTTTAACATGAGTACTACAATATAATCAAATTTTAGTTGGAAAAACTTAAAAAAAAAAAGAAGTCTAAGAACCACAACAGTCAATCTTCCTTATCATACTATATAATCTGTCAAGTGCATATTCCAGCAACTCCAGATAATAGACCTATCCGAGTTCACAGAATAATACACTATAGAAAATTGATTTATTTTGGTGACAAGCTGCATATAGAAGCCAGTGGCAACTGTTACGAAAGCCGTGTGTGTGTTTGCATGTGTTATAAAGGGTTACAATACAACGCTATAGCTTCGGGGGCCCCATGCTACCCCTCTCTCCCCTTGTCCTTGCTGTGCCTGCACACTCGACAAGGGAAAATGTCCTTTAACACGCGAGCAACTGAAGCGCTCTTTAAAATGTTGCTGGAGAGCTGAGGCCTATCTTGGCTCTTGGTAAGAGGAGAGCAGGAAGGGGCATGACGTGTCGGGTGGGCGTGTCCGTTGAGTAATTGCCACAAAGCACATGCAATTACAAGCGACAAGAGCAACAATAAGCATTAAACACGCGCTTTCATGCGTGTATTTTATTATTTTGTTAATATGCAACAATTGCGAACAGCAACAACAACAACAACAGTAACAACTACAACAAAATGTAGGCCTGCGCAGAGGCGTTGAAATATGTTGAAAAGTGAAACCTAAAAAAAGCGTCGCTTGACTTTGAAATTCGTTTGTCGCACAACAACCGTTAGCACCGCCGACAGCCGCTGCAGGAGCGAGCGAGATGGCACTACTGCTGCGCAGACGCTTTGATTGTGAGAGAGATCTAGCCTAAAGTATGTCAGTCAAATATTGACCACACACACACACGCACACGCACGCACACATTGACAGCAGCAGCATCAACAGAAGTCGGAAATGTAATTCTGTTTACACGCATTCCAAGCGCTCTCAGCCACGCACACACACACGCACGCGCGCGCTTGCACTCGCTCTCTCTCTCTCTCTCTCTCTCTCAGCTGTGCTCTGCTTTTACTTTCGATCTTGTTTTCGAATCGAATTCGAACAGCGTTGCGCCTGCGTCTGATAAGAACAGCGTCGGTCTAATTGGAATTCGAAAAGTCGCACACCTGCCAGCAACGTGAGGCACTTGAACTAATCTCGAAATCGTCTCGATGGCGCACTCGAATCGAGTCGAGATTTTGGCCATGGTTAATTAATCAATCGTTGAACTTGTTTCAAAAATTAACCAAGAGCTACCAAATTGGTCAGTAGGGCATGCATAATAATTAAAAGCAAATTTTGTGCAATAAAAAGGGAAAACACAATGCAGAAGATTGACAGGCAGTGAAACAGGGAAATCGCGAAACGCTGTTGCAAGCCAAAAGCAGCAAAAAAAAAAACGAGGAAGAGGAAGAGCGGCAAAAATGTTGGCCAAAATATTGCAAATTTGTGGCCCAGCAAAACGCAGTGCAAAGCATAAACACAATACAAGTTTGTATGTGTGTGTTAGTGTGCGCATAAATCAAGTCCAAAGAGAAACAATAATAATAATCAACTGGCCCGTAGCATTTGATTCCATTTGTTTACATTGGCTTGCATAATCGCCATTGCGAAAGCAGGTTTACTTTACTGCCAAAAGGAGAGCGAGCGACAACAAAGAGAGCCTGGAGAGAGCGACAGACTTGAAAGCTCTCGCGCGCACAGTGAGAGCTCTCTCTCTCTCTCTCTCTCTTAGCTCTGGCTGCTTATGCAATTTTCGCATATTCATAAAGTGAAATTGGAATTTTGGCTAACTTTAGCTTGTTCTCTCCCTCTCACTCTCACTTACTCTTTCTCTCTGCCTTTCCTTTCAAGAGAAAGTAGTATCGCATCTCAGAAGAGCTCTGTTCATCAGAGCTGCAGTCAGTAGCAGCTAGATTTGGAGTTTTATCTATAAATAGCTAAGACTGTTAAAAAATTTAATAGTACTATATAAAAAAATATATATAAATTTAATAGTGCTATATAAATAATCATGTATAAATTTAATAGTACTATTTACTATAGTAAATATGTAATTTGTTTTTAAATTAAAATTAGCAAATTTGGAATCAAATGATTTAAAATATAGTATTCTATTTTGAAATACACGTAATTTAAAAATTAAGTCTAAAATTTTTATATACCATATAATATGGTATATGCTAGTGGGAGTAATAAATTAAACAATATTTATAAATTAAAATCGATAGTAAAGGCATGAGTTGAGCTTAAGTTTAGATATTATTTTAAAACATAATGAGCCTAAATTGGGGCTAAGTTTTCAACATATTTAATATGAAATACAAATCGAAAAATTCGCTAGCAGTAATAATAAATTAAACAATATAAATTCAAATCTATAATAAAGGAAATTTAGATAGTATTTTAACTTTAGGTCAAACTTTTTAACAAATTAAATATTAAATTCAAATCACTAAAAATTCAAAACAAAATGCAAAGCTTTGGAAGTTTCAATCAACTCAAAAAATAGCTAAAATTTAAAAGCTAAACTGACACCATTGCAAAAATTTTGAAATTTCAATCAACTTAAAAAAAAACAGCTAAACTGACACCATTACTACATAAACATTTCCCGGCGCCAGCTTTAGTCTTAAAATTACCCAAACTGAAGATTTTGGTATACCAAGATTCAAAATCAAGTCAGATACTTTTCGGACAGAAGTTTAGATAACTTTAGGCCATTGCTTCCAACAAATTTAATATTAAATTGAAATCACAAAAAATTAAAAACAAAATGCAAAAATTTAGAAATTTCAATCAACTTAAAAAAAAGCTAAATTTAACAGCTTAACTAAATGCATCACTTATCGGGCAGATCGCTACACCCAAAGCGCCAGGCAGCAGCCCGGACACAAAGTAGGCGCCGGTCCGCTGCCGCGCGGCACTTGCCCCGGGGACGACCTGTGCCCTGGCAAAAATTGAGCTTCAAGGAACGCGCATGGACGTCGAACCGAAGTTCGCCGCCACACACTTACGCCCCTCTGCCTAGAAGCCAAGCCGCCAAGCTATTCGCAAGGCAATATTGGTTTTCCTTACTCATTTATGTTTTGGCACGAATTGGACGCAGGCTGTGTAGTTGCAGGTCTTACTGGACGCGCTAGAACCGTTTGCGAATTCGAGGGTTGCAGCGCATTAAAATTCCCAACAGCAGCGCGTCAGCTTGTGCTTACAGCAGGTCCAATTCGGGTTAATAAAACGTTCATTTGCGCGAGCTTAGTTTATACAGGGTGATATAGTATAAAGTATTATATAGTATATATATGTATATATATAATTGTCTTTGGGCAGATTTGAAGTATGGTATGCCCACAGCACACACGCAGCTTAATTGTTCACTTTGTAGCGTTTCCCCCTTTCGCTATTGTTCTCTCTTTTGATTTTTTTTTCTTATCCCTGAATCTGGCAATTTAGTAGAACGTTCTCAAATTGTTTTTGCTTAATAAACGTAAATTTTTATGATGCAATTAATTAGAGAATTGTGGACTTATATAGTATACGAGTATACGATTGCCCAATCTTTAGTAGTAGTAGTAGTAGTAAAACAATGCTTCAGATCGCTCGATAGTACTAGTAGTGGAAATCGGATTTGTTGCGGGCATTTAATGTGAAGTATTACTCACGGTGCCCAAACTTTGCACCGTTGTTGATAAACATATGGCTCAATCATAAATATTTCTTCGAACAGGTGTCCGACGCGTATAAATCTCAACAAACAGCTAGAAATTAGAAATGATATCAAATGGGTGCAAAGTACAATGTGATAAAAAATGAGAAAAAAGAAAAAAAAAAAACAACAGATTTTGTTCTAATACTTGACGTCCGCATGAAATACAAATAAATGTTCCGAGTTTTAAATCAAGTCGAAATTTAATCTCTACCTTTGGCTAGAAACCTCCTATAGCACATCAGTAAATCAGCCTGGAACACGCCACATTCCGTAGTCTCGTCTGCGTCTGCGTTGGTGTCGTCGTCGTCTCCGTCGTCATCGGTTTTTGCGATAAGCTCGAATCAAATTTTGTTTTTTTTTTTTTTTTTTTTGTTTTTTCGCCTCTCCGATATTTATATGCTCATTTATGACTAATTGTACACGGGCGTAAGATAAGGTTGCGCCGTCGGGGGGTTTGAATTGATTATTTACAATGGGAGAGACTCCAATACACACGAGAAGTTTACAAAAAGTTTACCCCGTATTTGTTGTTTTTACTGAATTTCGATTGCCATCGGGCCGATACGATTACGAATTTGTTTGGGAAAGTTGTTGAGAATAGTTTAGAATAATTTCCTTTTCGGATTTCTTGACTCATCGCAGCGATCGGGCACGCCCTTGAGTCATGGCGTCGTCAGGCGACCGGCGATCGCTTTGAAATGCCACATTAAAAACGGATTTCTAGAGTCGAGCAAACTCATTTCGAATGCAAAACATGCTTGAACGGGCAAAGGAATTACATTAAATGTGATAAAAATGATTGATTTCGGAACGGATTCCCGACACGTGTCTAATTTATATATGTATATAGCCTGATACTGTCTGCATTTGCGTAAGAGAAAACTGGTTTGCTTCTCCGCAAAAACTATGCTAAACTTCGCTGAACTATTAGCCGTCATTAGTTGGCAAATTATCGATCATTAAGTATTGATATTCGATTGTTCGTAATGATCGTGAACTGATCAAACCCATTCGACAAACTATGCGATCTCGCACCAGCCTTGTCCTTCTCAAGGGTATAGGGTGTAGGGTGTATAGACAGCACAGTTGAACGATCATTCGATCGGTACTCAAGTGTACGATCGCAACGGGTGATCGCACAGTGAATCTGATAACTGAATGCGAGACGAGCTGCGACTTGTTTGCCACAAATGCGATTATATTTGCTTTTCTATATAGTATTTCCCAAATAAATGCACTTTTATCCAAAGTCGCAACGAAACTCTCTCAACACTCTCAATGAAATTCCCGATTGATGACCTTTGTGTTGGCAGTACTTGATCTTTGCTGCTTAGTAGAATCTCCGCTCCGAAACGAAACAAAACGAAACTGAAACCAGCTTCAAAGTTTGTTGATCTTTGTTTTGTGCAATGCAAATTTACCTTTTAATGATCGGTTAGAGCAAAAAACAAAGCGACACAACTCGAGATAGATGTAAATTGAAACGAACGAAAAAAAAAACCCACCCGGTACTTAACTAGATAAATTATATGGTGTAGAACCGGAATTAACAATAGTGTATTAAATTCTGCTCGCTCCTTACAATTTAAAATGGAATTGCCTCGTAAAGTGCTTGACGTGTTATGCCGCCCATTGAAAATGCATAAAAACGGTATATTAGCTTTATGGAAATGTATATAACTAGAGGCGTTGAGGACCATACAAATTAATTATATTTTAATAAGCAGTTTATCTTTATTTATCCGTGTGAACTCACAGAACTCGGTTATTATTTAAGCTGGAGACATTAAATTTGGCAAATAGCTTTCTCTAAAAATTGAGTTTCACGCCCTCAAAAATTTTTATTTTAGCGTAATCTTTGTAGGTTTGTCCGCCTGTACTCGCAAACTCACAGAACTCAGCTATTATATGAGCTAGAGACACCAAATTTGGCATGAAGCTTTCTCTCTCACAGAACTCGGTTATTATATAAGCTGGAGACATTAAATTTGGCAAATAGCTTTCTCAAAAAAATTGAGTGTCACGCCTTAAAAAAATTTTGTTTTAGCGTAATCTTTGTAGGTTTGTTCGCCTGTTTTCGCAGAACTCAGCTATTATATGAGCTAGAGACAACAAATTTGGCATGAAGCTTTCTGCACAGCATACTACTGTGAGCAAAAAGTAAGGTGAATTTTCAATTTAAAATTCGCGTGCTTAAGATGGCGAACTAGTTCTTTTTTTCTCGAGTTGGCAGGACTGTTAGATAAAAGAAAAATCGACGAGGGCGCTCATGGCTATACCGGAAAGGGACTATTTGGCCTGTTTCGAGGATTTAAAAAAAACGTTGGCATAAGTGTATTTTATCGGGAGGGGATTACTTTGAAGGGGATGAAATTTATTTAGGGGAATAAATAAAGAATTTGGACTTTACAAAAATATTCACCTTACTTTTTGCCCACCGTAGTATATTAAAATTTAAGCTCTTATTAGTAAGTTACAGTGAATGAAAGGTATTCAACAGTCGAACTCTCTCGACTGTAGCTTTTTTTTTTACCTGTTCGAGATTTTTAAATATATGTATCGAGCGAAATTAATTAGTAATTTTTCCGTTCTCCCTCCTTCCTGTAGATTTCAACTGCGCGGCCCGCTCATCATCTGGAACACAATGCTGGCCATGTTCAGTATAATGGGCGCCGCTCGCACCGCGCCGGAGCTGCTGCACGTGCTGCGTCACTACGGGCTCTTCCACTCGGTCTGTGTGCCCAGGTGAGTCAAGGTCGCACTTAACCCGATCTCGCACAAATTACTAATCCGCTTCCTCTCTCTCTCTCTCTCTCTCGTCTGCAGCTACATTGAGCAGGATCGCGTGTGCGGCTTCTGGACCTGGCTGTTCGTGCTGAGCAAGCTGCCCGAGCTGGGCGACACGATATTCATAGTGCTGCGCAAGCAGCCGCTGATCTTCCTGCACTGGTATCACCACATCACGGTGCTGATCTACTCGTGGTTCAGCTACACGGAATACACCAGCTCGGCGCGCTGGTTCATCGTGATGAACTACTGCGTGCACTCGGTGATGTACAGCTACTATGCACTGAAGGCGGCACGCTTCAATCCGCCGCGTTTCATCTCGATGATCATAACGTCACTGCAGCTGACGCAGATGATCATTGGGTGTGCGATCAATGTGTGGGCCAACGGATTCCTGAAGACGCACGGCACACAGTCGTGCAACATATCGCAGCGCAACATCAATCTGTCCATTGCGATGTACTTCAGCTACTTTGTGCTGTTCGCGCGCTTCTTCTACAAGGCCTACCTCTCGCCCGGTGGCCACAAGAGTCGTCGCATGGCCGCCTCGCTGGCGGCGCAGAATACTGCCAAACTCTCCAGTAGTCCCATTGCCGAGGAGGAGCATCAGCAGCATTCCAGCAAGTACATTGGCGGCGTCGATCAGGCTGCTTATCTGCGCAAGGCCAAGGCGCAGTAGACGCCCCCCCCCCCCAGCACGCACACACGCCCACTCCCACACATACACACAGAAATACACACGCGCCCGCGCCCTGATCCTCCTGCTAAGGACAGCATTGGTGTAAAAGTTGTTTTTTAATTTTAACAGGCGGCACGCAGCACACCAAAACACACACACACACACACCAACACACATACAGTCACACGCACATGCGAGGGGCGTTTGAAGATTTAATTATAAGCATAGAGTTGTACCAGACGTCTGGCTTAAAGACACACACACACACACGGACACAGTCACACCCACAAACACACACACACACACACATCTACCGTAAACTTATATATATGTATGTGTATATATACGAGTTTATATAATGTCATGTATATACTATATAACGATTGTCATTTGTCGCGACGAGTTTTGTAAAAAGTTAGCCAAGGCCTGCGCTTGTATGGGGCGAAAACGGCGTGTGTGTGTGTGTGCAGAGCGCTAGCTGAATGTGTATGTGTGTCGCGAGCCCTCAGTTATACCGCTACTACTACTACTACTTCTACTACTACTACTACTACTACTATACGCATAGTATCTATAGGAACAGCAGCAGATACACGTATTACGTTCTCTACTAACTACACATAGTTCTTTCTCTTTCGTTTTGTCAATTGTAATTTAATGGAAATTAAGCAGAGGAAAAAGCATTCTCAAATCGCGTTCAGTTACCGACCTATATATATATATATATATATATATATATATTGGAATATATATATGCAATTATAACTATAATTAATTTGGGACTAGCTTAGACCTGAGTTGTAATCTAAGTCTCGATACGATATATTTATATATATATGTGGATATATGCTAGTCCCACGACTTGTTGTTCACGCTGAGATGGAGATAAAGCGCAAATTGTTATTGTAAAGTAATAAATTGTATACAATATTTAATTTTGTAACCGTGCAGGGGCGTGCATTTAGTTGATTCGAGTTTGAACGTTTCTACACAGACAGACAGGCGGGAGAGTAAAATCAAGATTCAAGAAAAACAACACAAAAAGAAGACAAAATTGGAAAAAAAAAACAAAAAACAAAAGAAAATAAATCTTTAAATTATATATATTTATATGTCTAAGCGAACGAGTGGAGCAGCCGCATGAGAAGCGCAGAGAGCAGTCCTACTTGAAAAGTTAATTTAGCGAAGAAGCGAGAGAGAGACAAGTATATATACATACAATGAGAGAGAGAGAAAGAAAGCTGAAGCGAGAGGAAGACTCCCTCGAGCCGGTCGATATGTAATTAATTGCAAAAAAGTAAGCGAACAAATTGAATGTTTTGTCGGGCAGAAGATGGAAAAACAAACAAATGAAAAGCTAAGAAAAACCAACGGATAAATAAAACGTAACAAAAGGAAAAGGAATAAATTGTGCAAATTGTGTTTTCATTTCGAATTTTATAACTCCTATTAGAAGTTACTATAAACAGTAACAGAAATGTATAAAAATTGAAAAAACTAATTTCGAAATTTCGCGAAAATTTCAGACTGCAGCAAGAAACGGGTAAGTTCGAAAATTTGAAAATTTTTTAGTTGAATTTAAAATAAAATTCTATAATCTTTGATTTTAAGAAACAACTATAATATTTGGTTTTACCAAACTTCGAGCCTCAACTCAAAACGATTCCTCTTAGAGTAATAGATATATAAAAATAATAGATAATATTAAAGTTGAACAAATAATTTTAAATTATATTTTCTTTGCCAATTTTAGCTTCGAAAATTATTAAAATAAAATGAAAATTCTGTTCCGCATATTCGATCCGTACGGACAACATTTTAAATTTCCATAATCACTAGGAAATAAAGATAGGAAAAATTCCTGATAACTCGATCCTATCGATCTAGATAAAATTAATATTTTAAAATTCAATATTCTTTGCCTTTGCCAATTTTTGTCTTAGAAATTAATAAAAATAAAATTAAAATTAAGTTCAGGATAATTCGATCTATACAGTTAATTAGACAATATTTTAAACTTCCACAATCACTAGGAAATAAAAATTGGAAAAATTCCAGATAACTCGAACTATCGATCTAGATAAAATTAATATATATATTTCTTGCCTTTGCCCATTTTCGTCTTTGAAAATTCTAAAAATAAAATTAAAATTAAGTTCCGGGTAGTTCGGTCTATATATATATAATTAGACAATATTTTAAACTTCCATAACCAGTGCTTTTACCTAAAAATCCTAGGAAATATAGATATGAAAATTCCTGGTAACTCGAACTATCGACCTAGAAAAAAATTAGAGTAGCATGCATTTAATATTTTAAAATTCTATAGACCCTGCTATAAACTCACACCGATTCTTCTTACATATAGACATAATTTCGCTTTATTTCTTGATCTCAAGTCAATTCAATGCGGGCTTACATCAGAGATGGGGAGAAAAAACATTCATTTGTTTTCTTCTTGGCTTTTTTCCAAAATGTTTCACTACACATCGATGTACGTATACTATATATTATTATTATTATTATTAGTATTTTTTTTAAGTCGCATAAGTTATGCATTTTTTTTTTTTATTTGTTTTGCTCAAGAAAGTCGAGGCGATAGGAAAATATTTGAAGACTATCGCTGCAATTCGTAATACTAGACTAGAAAAAGTTGCTAAAATACAAACGCAAATTGTTGCGTATATTATAATTAATAATATATGTGTATAATGCATTCATCTGTTGAAGACCCTAGACCTAGACCTAGACATTGTTACACAGTTATAAATACGATAGATTACAAAAACCGGCTAAGCTCTAGAATAGTACACATATGTATCGTATATATGTCCGTGTGGCCTCTGGGAAAGCGGGAAATTTGTGTGTGTGTGTGTGTGTATTGATGACATATGGGTATATAGTATAAGGTACTAAATTAGTTCAAGTTCAACTCAGTTTTTTGGCTTCAACAAAATACAGTCCCCATGTTTGCATAACTTCGTGCGAATTTTTAATATCATTCGAGGCGTTTCCTTAGCTCCTCTCGATTTGTATGTATGTGTGTGAGTGTGACTGTGTATGTGTGTGTGTGTATGTTGATATAAATATATTGTGATTGAATTACAATATAGAATTTGAGTCAACAGAAACGTATAAAATTAGAAATCAAATGCGGTTAGAGTTTGCTTTTGTTGGGGATGCTTGGTTTTATAAAATAACAATTTGCGCTCATAGTATGGGGGGGGGGGGGGGTGTTGCATCTAGCAATTGGTTGTTTGTCTTCTTCATGTTGTTGTTGTTGTTATGCTTAACTCGCTCGTTCTCCTCGTGTTTTAGCTGCTTGTTTGATTGAACAGCCTCCCGATTAGTGCTTCTCTTTGCGCCTGCTGCTCACAGTGCTCCAGCCAGCCTCGCCTTGGTGTTGTTGTTGGTGCCTGGCCTGCTGCTGCTGCTGCGGCTGAGGATGTTGTCTGGGCGGTGGAGCGCCCATGGCAGCGGACGCAGCAGCATCATCTCACTTTTTACCGGGAGGCGCTATTGGTTGGCCGCGCTCCTTGCCACGTAATTTTATGCCAAGCACACGCTCCATCTTGCCCAGTATCAAATTGTTTGGAATGCCGCGTCCGGCCTCGTAGTCGGTGACCACCTGCTGTTTCTCGCAGATTTTCTGGCGCCAAAAAAAAAAAAAAACAAAAACAAATAAGTTAAAAAAAAATTAAATATAAATAAATAAATGCCATACCGTGGCCAGGTCCTTCTGGCTGAGACCCTTGCCCTGGCGCCCCTGCTGAATGAGTTTGCCCACGTCGAGCGGAATCTTGTCATGTCGCAGTTCCTCAGTCTCACGATCGAGCTTGGCAGTGTTCTTGGTGGTCACATGCTGCTTGTTGGTGCCAGCACCATCTACAGACGCAAGTGTATAGATGTAGAAATGCATTACTGCGAGTGCGAGTGCGACTGTGTCTATGTTTGTGTTGGTGTAAGAGAGACAGCAAGCAAACAGGCAGGCAGGCTGGCAGGCAATTCGCCGTTTTTTTAGGTCAGCCGCAGCCAATATGGCTGCCCGCTGAATGACTAAAGCGAGCAGGGAGGGAGGGCAGCGCCTGCAAGTTCACGTTGTGAAATTAACACATGCATGGCACACACACACACATATGCAGTATGCGATTAAACAACAATAAATGCCACGCAATACGCGCAGCATTGATTGCAACTGTGCCTCCTTGCGTGCGGCAGAGGCCTGCCTGCCTGCCTGCAGCGTGTCTCGCAAATATATATTTATGTGTATGTAGCGCACTTACATTTCTGCTGTGTATCGACGGCAACCCCTTGGCGGCGTGCCTGATTAACAGCTGATTCGGTCTTCAGTTGGCTCGACTTCGGGGCCTTTTTTCTCAAAACGGTTACCGTATCCCAGTCCGACATCTTATTTTTGTGCGGCGAAAATATGAAATAAACATCGAATGTGAACGATTGCTGTCGGCGTGCTTTGTGTCGCCATCGAGCTACTTACATTGGCTGCTTTGTTAGTGCTTTACTTAATTTGAATATATGACTATTTTGTAATTAAAACTACGAATTCCAGAACTATCTATATGAATATCTGAACGGTGTGACTTAGAGTTGGTAGGCTATCGATGGCGGTGGCGATATCGATTGGCTCACTGTCAAATTCGATTGTTTCGCGTAGCGAGTTCTTAGCAGTTATATGCCGTTTAAAGCTGTAATAATACAATATATGCTCGTATTTGAATAAACAAACATTATTTATTTAATTAAAATTTAAACAATTGTGTTAAACTGCTGCAAGTGCAATCAGCACACAAACCGCATAATAGTTATCGTTATGCGTGTGGAACTAGCTCGATAACAATCGCAGTAAGTTGGCTGCGCGCACACTTGCACTCGCGTGAAGTTGGCTGCGCGCAATTTGCAACTCGCACAAAGTTGGCTGCGCTCCAAAGTGCGCACACACTTAAAGCTGACTGCAGCAAGCTGGGATTTTGCAGCTTACTCGACGACGGTCACACCAGCGAGAGTAGTCGCTTGAAAATTTCAATAAGGTCGGTCGCTGTCGCTACGTTGTGCGGGTGGTACAATTTTGTGTGTGTGTATGTGTATAATTGGAAAAATGCAAAGATAAAGATTACTCCAAAGCTGCAGTTTCAAGCACAATATTAAATGAAACTTGGTATCTGTACGACGTTGAAAACACAGCGAAATATGTGAGAAGCGCAGCAAAGCGAAGGCGAAGACGTAACGGGCAGACAAAGTGCATTTTTTAGGGCGTGTTTTGTAGCCAGTCTCAGACCCCTGCGACTCCAGCAACTCCCTTCTCTCTCCCCACCCCCCCAAAACCTGCGCAAAGCTGGCACTCAACAAATGAAAAAGGCTAAACAAAAAGAAATTTAATTCTCTTTGTTGTTGTTGTTGCTGCTGCTGCTTGTTGGTGTTGGTGTTGCGTGCAGAATTTCGCAACATCCTTGAATTTTGTCTACTCCCAAATTGCAAAGTGGAGTAGCAAAACGGAACGGAGTGTGGAGCGGGGAGCAAAAAAAGAGCGTATCTCGCGATAAAGAAAGAAAAGAGACGGCGACGACGACGACGCACGAAAGAAAATGTGTAGAGCAGCGAATTAAAATAAAGCAAAACGCGAAAAGTACAAAGAAAAAAAGTGCATACAATTATTTATCGCAGGAAAATAAATCAACAACAACAAAAAAATTAAAAAAAAGCAAAGCAAGAGCGAGAGAGCAAGCGAGTGAGAGCGAGTAGCCAGTGCATAGCTTGTTGTTGTTGTTGCTGCTGCAGCCGGGGTGCATGTGATTGTGGTATGGGGGCTCAGCAGGGCAAGGAGCGCGGCTCGCACTCGAGCGGCGGCGGTGGCGGCGGCGGCGGCGGTGGACATGGCGGCACAGTCAGCTGCATCGGTGTCTCCAGCAGCAGTCCGATTGCATCCGGTTCGCCGCACTGCATCAGCGGTAGCGCCGGCGGCGGCAGCTCCAGTGGCGGCGGCCTCAGTGCGGGCTCCACGCTGCGCAGTTCACGCATGAAATCACATCAGTCTGCGGGTCATGGCAGCAGCGGCATCAGCATCGGTTCCAGCGGCTCCAGTGCGCTGTCATCGCATCGCGGCGGCTCCAGTGTCTCCCACAAGGATAATCGCTGCAATCCCACTGTCGGCCTAAACATATTCACCGAACACAATGGTGAGTACACACTTGCAGTCTAAGTGCGTGTGCGTGTGTGTGTGTGTGTGTGTGTGTACATAGGCCACCCGCAACATACAAATGCACTTACAGTGTGTATACACCCACACAAACATACGCACGCACACAGCATACATGTACATAAAGTTCACCATGCGCTCTCTCTTTCCTACTACACACACACATTGCGCTCTCTCGCGCTCTCTTCCTGCATCTGTCGGCCTCCCTTGCTCTCACTGCCTGCACGCTGTGGGCGGCCGCTCTCCAATTGAGCCAATTTGTTTTTTCATTGCTTCCGATTATCATAGCAGCGGCTGTAGTTGTTGCTGTTGCCGGCATAGTGTGCTCTACTTGTTGTTGTAGTTGTAGCATTGTTTACAACAACAATGGCACAAGGAGACACGCGGCAGCATAAGAAGCAGCAGAGGAAACAAACTGAATTTGTTGTTGTTGCTGTTGTTGTTGTTGCGGCTCGCGCTGCCGACGGGGCGGTTTCGGCTGTTGCTGCCGCTGCTGCTGCTCCTTTTAATACAACGCGTACACTACGCTGCACCCCGCCCAGTGCCACCCGCCCCCGCGCACGCACCATACTGCCGCTTGACAGTGGTTGAAATTGCGCCTGTGACCTATGTACGGGCCAGCGGCAACAGCAACAACAACAACAACAGCGGCAGCAGCAGCCACCCTCCCTCCCCTCTCCGCGCCCTTCGCCCTCACAGCATACAGTGCCGACAGGCATTTCCTGCTTATTTCACGCACGCATTTTATTTTCCATCCTTTTCCGCATTTCTACTCTCTCCTATTTCTCTTCTTTTTATTTACTTTTTTTTTCTACACAGCATTTTCCTTTATTCATTATTTGTTTGCCTTGGCAAGTTGCAACATTTGATTTCCCCTCACGGCTCTATTTTCCCTGTCACTTTTCTAATAGCTTTTTTGTGTCCGATTTTGCCGGGTTTCCCCGCTGCACGGCCTACCGCAATCGTTGGGGTTTGGGGTTGCAAAGCGAGGGCAGCACACCACACCCTGTGCGTATGATTTATTTCGATTTATTGGGTGCATCAGCTAAGCTCAGCTCAGCTTGTTGTCGGCATTACCTAATGGCATATTAGCTAATGTTCTTTATGGAACTACAACATTTAGCTCTCTCATACTTCATTCGTCAGCTTATGCGATAGTTGGACTACTATCGTTGCAGCTACAACTTTGTTTATCTATTCTAATTGCCAGCTGTTTCAATTGGAAGAGTTTGTCTTATTAGACAGCATCTAAAACATCGCTTGTTATTTGTAATCTGTCAACTTTTGCGATAGTTTTTTGACTAGCGATAGTAAAGCAAGGTATGCTAAGTTGTTTCCCTGCACTTACTGACAGCTATTTTGATTTGTAAGACTTTTATATAAGAGATAATTTTTATCATCGCTACTCATTAATAAAATCCCCAATTATGCGATAGTTATTTTCTATAGCCCTGAAAGTCTTGTAAATTTGTTTTCTCCAGTCTTCTTGATTGGAGTATTTATACTTCCAACAAAATCTCCTAATGTAAATTTTCCCCTTCATCAGTGCTCAACATATGTGATAGTTATGCTACTATCGATACTTTTCCAAATTTAATTAGTATTTAATTCAATTTGGAACACATTTATGCTTAGAAAGCTGCTTAAATATCGCAGCACATTCGACAACTAATGCGATATTTATCTACTTATCGATAGTGCTGTAGCTTTAACTGAGTGTCTAATTACTAATTGAGATTTAAAGAAAAAACCGAAGTGTGTTTCTGGTAGTAAAGAATCTTGTACATAATATTTCATTCAAAATTCGATAGTAAGGCTACTATCGATACTTCTGAAACTCTCAGTTAGTTGGGTTTCCAATTCGAATTACTACGTAATCGAATAGGAACGCATTTCTTAGAAAGATTCTTGTACATCGCAGCTTATTTAAATATGGCCAACTGTTGCGATATTTATCCACCTATCGATATTCTGCTATGAATAAACAAATAGCTATATCATTAATTCGTAAAGGCTCCGAAGCTTTTATTAAGTATCCTTTCAGTCCTACATAGGGTTTAAAGATTAATTAAAAAACTTTTTTCCTTAAACATAATATTTTATTTAAACTTTGCCGACTTTTGCGCTAGTTATGCTACTATCGATATTTCTGCAGCTATCGTTTGGTTTGTTTGCCTGGGAATAATCTTGAACTTGGACGGTTTTTTTTTGTATATTGAAACTTATTAAAATTTGGTTAATCGTTGCGATATTTATGCAGCTTTCGATAGTTCTACCACTATCGCCGAGTTTCTCTCTGAATCCAATTGCATTTAATCCAATTGGAACACTTGTCTTATTGTACGCATTCGCCACACTCGATTTTTTTTCGAGCTTATCAAATTCAATTTTTGTTGTTGTTGTTGTTGCTGCTGTCGCTCTTGCACTGCAATTTGTTTGCAATTATTGTTATTTATATTTAGCTTTCAATTGTTTGCATTTATGGGTATTACGAGCTCTACAATCGCTTGCGATAAGCCCACTGAGTATAGTACCCACACACACACAGAGAGACGTGAATAATCTGTGAGTATGTGACCGCGTTGAGTCACAGATTGCAATGCACTTTTAGCAGGGTATGCAGTTCGCAGCTCAATTCTATATAAATGAACTATACGTATTCTATCCGTAATTCAATTGCGATAAATTAAAGAGACCGAGAGAGAGAGAGAGAGAGGGAAGGATGAGCTGTGCCTTTGTTGCCATACGTTTTAGATTACCTTATCGCATTTGCGGTAACTATTTGCTTTGTTTTTGCCTATATGGGAATATTTTCAGCCTCTGTCTGGCGGAACGTGATCAGCATACCCGCCTGCGGAGCTTAAAGTTCATCAGCAAACGTAACACAAAACAGAAACAGCAACAAAAACTGAAACTAAAACTACTTTTCTTATTGTTTTTCGTGCAAAATTTCCCACACGAAATTATTCAAGCAAATTGCAATCGAATACTCGAGGCCCAAAAGATGCAATTGTCTATGTTTTTTGTGTCATGTTGTTGCAATTACAAAATTACATTATGTGTGTGTGTGTGTGTCTGGGGGTACAGATTACATGCCACCGCAGTCACCGGTCGCCGCCAGCAGGGCGATCTCAGGCCCAGACCGAGTGGCAATCGCGAATTGAACTCAAACCAAAATCACACACACAAACCGAATGCTGCGACAGGCAAACAACTAACACGACAATTGGCGACACAGCACAGTGGAGCAAGTATTGTGTGTGTTGCGGGGAATCCTCGAGGTTGCAATGGAAAGAGAGTTAGATGAGCAGAAATTATCGAATTAAAATTCCACAAATTTTTTGACATTATTACATGATGGCAATCAATAATAATTCCGGATACTCTATTGTCATATATACCATATACAAACCATTTTCATAATATACGAGGTCTGTTCGAAAAGTATCCGACCTGCAATTATTTCTGGGCGCCAGCGTAAGTATTAAAATTTCCCAAATGGTAGATTTTGATATACCAAGATTTAAAATCACGTCGGATACTTTTTGGAAAGAGCTCGCATTAGCAAATTTTCGGAAAACATTAGCAAAAATTAACAAATTTGATTGTATGCAAATATCAAAATTGTAGTGACTCTAAAGAGAACATTTCAGCATTTATTAGAAAAGCGTTGACCAAAAGGTTTTTTTTTTTTAATTTTAGAGACTATTTTTTAATATTTGTTATATATCATTAGAGCTTACTATAACGCTCCCTAGGAATGTTCATGCCTAACTATTTTTGCTATTATTAAATTTTTCTAAACATATCAACCCTGAACCACTGTAACCCCTATGCCACCTACGCTGCGTTCCACTGTGCAAGCATTAGAGTTTGCAGTTGTAGGCGTTGCCTTTGGCATAGCGAAATTTGACTATAGTCAAAGTCGTTAGACGACACTATGTAATTAGATAGCTAGCAGGGTGGAAGGGGTAGGGTAGGGGGTAGGCAGGAAGGGAGGTCGAACGCTGCTGGGGAATGCTGCTGGCCTGACTGCAAACTGTAGACTGTAGACTGCAGACTGTGTAGACGCTGCTGACTGCTTCAGTGGAGCTGCCAATTGCGAAAAGTCCGCACTCATGTGACAAGTGACAAGTGGGGCGGGGGCAGGGCAGGGGCAGGGCAGGATAGGGACGGGAAATGGAAGTGGGAACGTCTCGAAATAGACTCAAGTGAGCTGGAACTCCTTGTCTGTGCGTGTGGAGTGTGTTTGTCCAACGCGCTCGCACTTTCTCCTTCTCTTTCTCTAGCGCTCTCGCTCCCTCTCTCCCTCTCTCTCTCTCTCTCTCTCTCTCTCTCTCTCTCTGTTGCTGGACGGAGCTCGTTGTAATCTGAGTAGCCTCGACTAGAAGCGGAAGGACAGAGTGGCATGGGTGGGAGCGACGGAAGGCGTCAATGGCCGCTGGACGAAACGGACGGGCGGTGAGGGGAGGGCAGGGTAGGGGAGTGTAGATGTTTGCTAAAACATGCAACACGCGGCAAATTATGCGACGGGGCAAATGAACTTTTCACATGGCTAATGGACGCCACACGCACACACGACTCTCCCTGTCTTTGTGTGTGTACACACGGCAAACAGGTGATGTGTACGTGTGTGTGTGTGTGTGTGGAGTGTGTTTACTTTACAGCTTTCCTTCCCACTCGCTTGTGATTATGTAAATATATAAATATTATTACTTCAATCATTTTTATGCGCTTCAACATAATTGTTGCTGCGCGTGAGAAGCGCGAGGAAGAGAGAGAGGAGGGAGCCAGAGCCAGCGCGAGCGAGTTGAAGGCGTTGTCTCCACGCTGTAGTTTCTCTCAGTGCCTGCATGCATTTTCTATTATTAGCCTGCTGCTCTCTGCGCTGCTTCCTCTTCGTCTTATAATTTCTTTGCTTCTCCTTGGAGTCGCCATGGCCTGCCATTTGCCAGCTCCCAAGTGCCACTCATCGTCGTCATTATTGTTGTTGTTGTTGTTGCTGCTGCAGTTGCAGTTGCAGTTGTTGTTTTGGTTTGTTTGCATGTCTTGCTATCGGGGCCAAAGGGCTGTTTTCGATCAAGCTCGTAAATCCTTTCGTGCCTTGCACTTTCATGTTTATATTTAGCCTGCCAATGTCATGTGTCTGTCGGAACGGGGAGGAGGGCGCTGTGGCACAGCTGTGACTAGTCAAACAACAGTAATACACGTACCAATTGGACTAACAACTCTAAAAGAGAGAGAGAGAAAAAAAGCAAATAATCAGAAAAATTTGTAATAGACTCGAGCACGATAAAGTATGAGAAATAATTCCACAAAGTGCTGCAAGAGCTTCTGGTTGTTGCGGGGACCCCAAGCCAAGATGAAACATATGTTGGCGACTTTGTATATGTGACTCACACACACACACACACACACACATATTTAACTTACCCCGTACTACTATTTGTGAAGCATGCATCACTCTGTGGCTTTTGCTCTCGCACTCTTTCTCCTACCCACTGAACTGAGAACTTTATTTATAAACTCCATTCCGTGTCGCATCCGTAAACATAAAACTGTCCGCACTGCTTAGCCAAAATATTCGAAATGGAGGCGTCAAACGCGACCCAAGCGAATGGGCAACTCATTTGAAAATGGAAAACAAACTATAAAGAAAAGTCTTGGAAAATAGCCGCAGGGTTCTTTATGTTTGAAATACTTCAGATATATATATATATAATATTTGCTCAATATAGAAAATATTAATATAATATATATTATATTTTATATTTTACTATATAATATTAGGCAATAACCTTGTGTAAGTTACAATACAGATAAATATAATATAAAATAATATATATAAACAGTAAAATATAAAATAAAATAATCTAAAATATAATATATATTTGTTCTAATTATAATAAATTAATTACTGCCAGTTTTATAAAAAACAAACAGTTTTATTGCTTCAGCTTTAAATTAAAAACTTAAAATTGTTATATAAATTACAATAAAATGCGTATAGCAATATAATATAAAATACCTAATATGATATATGCAATTATTAAAAACTCTGAGTAATTTTACTAAATAGAAAAACGTTTATAGTGTTGCAATTTTAATTCAAATCTTTAAAATATTCTATCAAATGCGTTTAGCAATATAAAACAACATACCTAAGAACAGTCTTGGACTTTAAAATATTATAAAAGTTAAAGGTACTTCAACTTTTGCTTAAAACCTACAATTTTGTATATGCTTTAACTGAAATTACTCCAAGTTTTGAGTAGTAATATTTTTATATAGCTAAGAGAACACTTTTCATATAGAACGTAGAAAATAAACGTTGAGAAAATTTAAAATATAGCAGAAAAGTTCTAAGTACTTTTAACTTTTGCTGAAAAAAACTGCAACATTTCTAAGCTCTGAGTAGAATGACTGTAAAATTTGCATGGTAATATCATTTCCGCTGCGAATCTGTCCGCCTGTATATATCAACTTGGCGACATTTGAGCAATTTCCCAACTTTGTCGTCGACATTTTCATGCATTCAAATTTATGTAATTTCTTGCCCATTTTCCAATTTTTTTCTTCAATTTTGCCTTTTTCTACAATTTGCATTCCCATCGGAGCGTTGCAGAGACGCCCACACAGAGAGTATGCGGAGCAGGGGCGAAGTAGGGGCTAGGGGAGAGGGGAAGGTATGCTGCGCCTCATTGAGACTGAAAACTGTTTGCATAAATTAGTCGAGGAGAAGACCGAAAAGAAAGCGCGGCGCAGCAGCCAATAGGAAAAACAAACATAATTTGTAAACAGCAGAAATTTAAGGTCGGCAGGGGGAGCGGTAGAGGAGGGGTGTAAGCCAGGAACTTACGTTTATTTGTGTTAGGGGAAAATGCGTCAACTAATTATAAGCGCATGAAATGCTTCCACAAAGGGAACAACACACAACGCTGTTGTGATTATGTTTGAGGTCATAAATTTTGACGCCAGTTGATTGATTGATACGGCCAACAACAGATATATATATATATATATATATTCATATTGCTGGGTATATATAGTGTGCATAGCTTTGGGCATATTTACAGTTTTTTGGAAGGAGGGGACCGTAATACTTTTATGTGCACTTTTATTTAGCCGCCCTGGGGCGAACCCCATCAAACAAATATGAATGAATATTACTGCAGGGAACTCTATCTCCCTTCCAATGCCCTGCCCGTTGCCTCGACTGCAATTGATGTGTTTATTAAGTTTAACCATTTATTTCTCCGGCCCCTCCGTCCGCGGCGTGCACCCTCAACGGGGTGTGCTCTGCGCTGTTAACGAGCCCCCAAGGTCGAACACATTAAGCATGTGCAAAAATCAACAGCAAACAAAAAGTATTTCGCTTTTTTTTTATATAATACTATATGCTCTGTATCTTATTTATATGGTGCACTTAGACACGTAGTTTCATATGAAACGCTGCACTGCGCGCAAAGCGCGAGTGCTTTGCGCGCTGTGAAAGTTTGTCCGAGTGAAAAGTGTTTATTGAGATGAATTTAATGAGTTTGAGTTATTAAATAAATTCAAAATATCAAGCCTTTAGGTCATTTTGTATTGCATGCAAGTTTTTCATTTGAAAATGTGTATTTTTAAATAATTTCAAATTATTCTATGCAAAGTTGTAGCTATTAAATAGATTTGAAGTGTCATGCTTCCTTTAAGCTACCAAATAAATTTAAAATTAAATTTATCTTGTCTCGCACCTTGCTTTGAACTGCTCTAAATGTTTTAAATTTAAAAAATTTTAAATTTATAACGAAATACTTATTGCAGTTATTTTTGCTGTTAAATAAATTCTAAATGTCATAGCTTTCGCTCAGTGTCTTTATTTCGTAATCTGTATATCTGCATTTATTTCAAATAAATTATAAAATATTCAAAGCAGTTTTTTCTTGTTGTTTAATAAATTTTAAATGTCTTGATTTTCTCTCAGTGTACGTTTAATCAAACTACTTATTCCAAAGTGCATATCAAGGTATATTTAAAATAAATTACAAAATATTCAAAGCCGTTTTTTTGCTGTTCAATAAATTCAAAATGTCATGGCTTTTTTCCCAGCAAACTACTTACTTTGAAATGCATATTAAAATGTATTTCAAACTAATTACAAATAAATCCGGGCAGTTTTTTGATTCTAACTAAAATCCATATGTCATGGCTTTCTCTCAGTGTACACTTAATCAAACTGTTTCGAAATGCATATACAAATTTATTTCAAACTAATTAGGAAATACTTCAGACAGTTTTATTTGCTGTTAAATTTATTCAAAGACCCAATGCCTTTCTCTCAGTGTACACTTAATCTTAGCTCGCGCAGAATAAGCATAAACAAACACAAATAAATACATATTCTGCAAAGCGTTTGAAATGCAACAGAATCGCTTTCACGACAGCCCGACCAGAACCAGGCGAACCTGTTCTTCCACCTCGGCTTCTGTGGAGGCAGCAGCTGGAGGTGGGCGAGAGGGAGAGCAGGAGAACTGCATTTTAAGGCGGCAGCAAATCCATCAATGAGGCAACCTGCCTGTGCCTCCGCCTCGAGCGAATGAGACTGTGGCACAAATCACGTTCGTAATTGTAACTGTAATGAGAATGGAGTTTTCTCGCCACAGCAGCACGTACATTTGACTGTGTGTGTGTGTGTGTGTGTGTGTGTGTGTGTGTGAGTGTGTGTTTATGCACCTGAATCCGGTGCAATTTACCTGCGGCTGCAGATACAGAGCGAGACAGAGACACCGCTCACATGTGGCACAGCGTCTCCCTGCCGGCTGCTGTGGTAGCTGCAGCGAGTGCCCCGAGCTGCGATTGAGTCTCAGCTGCGGCTGTGGCTTTAACTGGATATAGAATTCCGCTGATTATTCTCAATTGGCTACGCAGTAAGGCCAAGTCGGGCGAGATTCGCAATCAAGCCAAAGCGCTCAATCTACGAAATTGTGCCTAAAGGCCATACACAATCTGTGCATAAATCTCGGTAATTTCCGCAGCAGCAGGGGAAAGTTAAAGCTGACATTGATTTCGAACTTAAATATATTTATTTATATATTTTGCTTACTCTTCGTAAGATATACAACAGCTTGCAAAAAAAAAAAAAAACATTAAACTCCCTATATGTGCGATTGAAATGAAATCACAGTAAAAGTCACCGATTTCACTTGAATTTCTCTGCCTGCGCAGAAGACTTAAAAGATTCTTTGCAAAAAAAAAAAGAAAAAATTGAAACTTAATTGTTTGCCAAAACGAATCGAGGAAATTGGCAAGCGTATTGCAAAAACGCAAGAAAAAGCATAACAAATGCGACATGGAACCAGAGCTGAGCGCAAAACCTGTTCCCCAACTCGCTTGATTATGATGGAAGAGCATCGCTCGCTCTCTCACTCGCTCACTCACTCGCTCTCTCACTCGCTCTCTCACTCACTCACTTGCCCACTTGCTCTATCTGTATCTCTGTACGCTGGCTTCCTCGCCCGCTCTCGCTCTGGCAATCTGTGCAGCCAGCTGACCGGCGTCCGGTGTTCGCATTGGAGTTCCGACATGGTCAGTGAACCGTGTGCGCCGTGCTTCGTGTGGCAACATGAAATGAAAATTATCCCCAAAAAAGCAAAACAGCAAGACGACGCAAAAGAAACAGCACTAAAAGAGCAGCTAAAATAAAGAAAAGAAAAAAAAAAAAACTGCCAGAAAGCCGTCTGTCTCCCAAAGTATTTTTAAATAATTAATGTGAAATTTAATTCGTTTAATTGCCGCCTAATGGCCCACGGTCCGGCATAGCAGCGACTTGGAGTTGCTGCTGGAGTTATATTGTCGCCACTTTCGTTTTTATTTCATTGCATTTTATTTTCCATTTTTATTATACGCAGTCTGTATTCTGTATTATTATGATTCTGCCAGGCCATTCAGAATTTTTTGTCGTTGTCTGTCAATTTTTACGCCGTCTGGCAATGTTGAAACGACATGCACATCCGCAGTGTCTCGCTAAAGTCCGCCTGTCTGCCTGCCTGCCTGCCTGTCCGTCTGCCCGTCCACTCCTTATCCGTCCTGGCTATTGCACTTGTTTCCGAGAATCGCTGGCGCTGAATCACCAGAGAGCTACAGCTACCACAGTGGAGCCTGCACTATGAGGAATTTTATCTCGCTCTCTGTTTCGAAACTGATTCCCTTTGGGCCTCACTGTAGTGCTGCATTCCTGCAGATAGTTTTCTTTGTTTTTTGTTGTCGTTGTGGTTTTTCCTCTTTTCAATTTTCAGCTATTTACACTTGCCAGACACATCGCCTGGCATATTCTTGCGAAAAACATGCACAACTTTTCCTTCTGTGACTTTTTCTTATTCCGTAAACCACAATCTAGATACGAACCCCGAACCGTACCCAACCGTACAGAACCACTTTGAAGTCGACGTGCGGCCGCACCTTGTGGCTGGCACTGACAGCTCTGATAAGAAAACCCAAGAAAACTTTGTAGGGGGTGGGAGGCAAAACAGCTGTAACTTGTGAAAATGCGTTAGTTGGAGGAAAATATGAAATATTAATTTCACTTAAGTTGTAAGCAAATTTACAAGAAATGTGCAGGAATTTTCCCAAGAAAAGAGCAGAGTAGTGTTTAAGCCAAACTTTGGCATTTTAATTGGTTTAAAAACAAATATGGAATTAAGTTTTCAGCTTAAAAACTTAGGCGAAGTTTGTTTGAAATAGCGTTTATTATTTAATAAAGCGATTATTATTTAATAATACGTTTAAATAATAAAACCTACCGGCTTAACTATCGTTAGAAAATAGCGATTATTATTTAATAATATAGAAGAATAATATAGTCCAAAATTTTTAATAATAGTTTGCAAATAGCGAACATTTTTTAATAATATTTAAAAATAAAGTAGACCAAACTTTCAACTTTCTTTTAAAAATAGCGACTATTTGTTTTTATCATACGAAAAATTAAGTCTACATTTTTAACTTTCGTTTGAATATATCAATTTTAATTAATAATATTTAAACTTCATAAAGCCCACATTTTTATTCTTCTATTTAACAAATTTTACTTTTAGTTTGAAAAGTTTGAAAACTTTAGCGAACTTCAAAAAAAAATAATACTTATTGTTCTGTAATATTTAATAATAATAAAGCTTAAATTTCGAGCTCGTCTTCCCACAGCTGTAATCGGCTTTTCCATGTGCCTTGCACAAATTTCATTTATTACTTGATTAGGTTTCGACCGAAAATAACTCAATCAGCATCCATTTAAACATTTTTTTAAGAGAAAATTACTCGTTAGAAATAAACGAAAAAGTCGAAACTCAAGCGTAGAGATCAAAGTTTCACTCTGCGTGCAGTAAAGATACGCAGAGACTCAGATACTCAGACACATGTATTCACTTTACCCCAACCGACTGTAATTACAGACTGTCGCAAAGTGCCGCCATGAGATACGCACACACACACACACTCGCACACACACACTCTCACTCACACTGAAAACCCTACCAATCAATTTAATCTATGCACTCGCATCATATTTCGAAATGCCCGTATTTGAGTTATGCGTATTATTGCAAAGTGTACAATAAAATTTGATTATCTCTTTGGGGGATTGTCATGTGAAAAGCATCTGCCCCGCCCACTGTCTGTAACGCCCACTAGCTGGTAATTTTATAAGTGTGTATGTATGCTTTTCCTCACTTCAGAGATTTTTGGGCTAAAACACACGCAGCGAGCGCAAAGCGAAAGCTGTGCAAATCGTAAATAAAACAATATAATAATAATAATAATGAAAACCGGAACCAGACTGGTTCCACATCGACGCTTCTAACGCGCATTTATCCGGCTAATTGTTCTTAATGGCGAGCACCTCGAAAATGTGAAAATGAAAAATTGTGGAAATGACGTGGAAGCCATTTCAGCTCATTATACTCAGTGGCTTGAAGGAAAGGCAGTTGAGCACTTAATAACCATTTTTATAGAGTAGCTCTAAGTCAACTACAGGGTATTCCCGAGTCGCATATAACTGCTTCAACTTGCTTCTCTGCTTTGTATTCATTCTAAACCTGACTTACATAATGCCGCGGATAATTGCGATTTAATAATCGGCTTTATAACTACGCACTTGGCAGTGGCTCCCTCTCACTCTTCCCCTCCTCATCTCTCTCTCTCTTTTCCTGCCAATTATTATTCATTTTCGTAGCAAGTGCTTTCGGGCCATTTGTTTGCTCTGGCTTGTTTCGCCTTTCGGTTTCGTTTTTTCGGCTTTCAGCTTCAGTCGAGCGTGGCGAAAAGAAAAGCTTTTCGAAAACTCAAACCGCCGCGCTCTTCATTCAAAAAAGGCAACTTTTGATTTCTATTTATTGTGCGAATCGACTGACTGACTGGCTGACTGCTTGATTGATTGATTGACTGAACGAATGAATGAGTGTGGTATTGTGAAAAGACGAAATCAGCTCAAGGAGAAAGTTTAGCACATTTTACCATTCAAGAGTTTTGCACCTGTAAACGTTGAGTGGGTTGATTGAACTTGGCTTAGAGACACCGGGTACAGCTGCTGCTGCATATCTGTGTTGAAAAGCGAGATTATTTGATAGCGTGAAGGTTAATAAGATGCTCAACTGACTGCGAGTTATGCGCGGAGATATGTTAACACGATACCATGCGAGGGTCGCCATACAAATAGCTGGCTGGATGTACCGCACGCACGGTGCTCAGTCCACCACAATCAGCTGTTATCGCTCGGGGGATCCACAACAAAAGCGGCCACAAATTGTCTTTATCTCAAGCTCGTAAAGTGTGCATAAAATTATTTACAAACAAGCAAAGGGCGCGGGAGTCGCTGGAATTATACGATGCGCATATACCCTGCACAGAGCTTAAAAATTGTGTTTTTTACCGTTATTTTGGCTGATTTCGAGCGAAAATAATTTTAAAACAGATTTTTATGCTGATTTTGATTAGTTTTATTCGTTTACAGTTAAAACTGGAGTTTTAAAATTTTTCAAAAATTTTGAAATTTTTGATAGGGGGTAGCATGCAAAATATGGCAAAAAATTGAGATTTTTGAAAAACTAGAAAATGGTTAATATTTGAATGCACAATTAATTAAGAGACCAAAACATGAAAGAAATGCCATACCAAACGAAAAACGCATGATTTTTGACAAAGTTATGCGTTTTTAAAATTTTTCAAAAATGTTGAAAATGTTGATATGGAAAATATGGCAAAAAATTGAGATTTTTGAAAAACTAGAAAATGGTTAATATTTGAATGCACAATTAATTTAGAGACTAAACCCTGAAATAAATGCCATACCAAACGAAAAACGCATGATTTTTGACAAAGTTATGCGTATTTTAAATTTTTCAAAAATGTTGAAAATGTTAATAGGGGGTAGTATGGAAAATATGGCAAAAAATTGAGATTTTTGAAAAACTAGAAAATGGTTAATATTTGAATGCACAATTAATTTAGAGACTAAACCCTGAAATAAATGCCATACCAAACGAAAAACGCATGATTTTTGACAAAGTTATGCGTGTTTGAAGTCGAGATACGTGCATAATGCGACAGGTCGTATATACCCGCTTTAAGACATGACCTCAAAAAACTATCAAAACAATTCACAATACAAATCATAACAATTGAGTCAACGTTTTTCCGCAGCAGCAGCAGCAGCAGAAGAAAAGAACCCACGGATTTGTCAGTTTTCTTTTGGGGGCTATCATTTCCCATGGAATGAAAGAAAAACACTTCCATTGTTACAGACTCGCCGCTCTAATGCTCTTCCCATTGGACAATTCTCACAACTGTCGCATGAGATTTTCCCCATTTCGTTTTTCATTTCTCATATTTGCTGTTATCTACGGCATTTTATGGTCAAATCGCTTTTTATCGCCTCTCAAATTTATCATCTGAAAACTACGCCCACGCGATTTGCTGGGAATATGTGAATGTGATAGACAGACGGAGGGACGGACGGACGAACGGTGGGACAATCAGGTTGACAGACAACGACAACAAAGCGAATGCAAATGAATAAGCAATACGAAAAAAGAATGTTGAAAATACTGAAAAAATACTTGACAAATACCACGCACTCGTCGTTGCCTGCATAAACAATAAGCCATAAAACATCAACAAAACAGGCGACAGACAATGCGACTGAGAGTGGGAGAAAAACAAGAAAAATACCAACAGGCAACCGCATAGAACATAGGAATAGGAAATGCACAGTGGGGCGAGAGTTTGCAAAAATTCAACCGAGTCGAATCAAATGCATATTCAATTAAACACAATTTGTGCCACTGTGCACACTTTTGCACTGAGTCATGCGCTTCCCTCGCACTGTGCACTGTGCTTGACCAACGCGACGTATACTTGTTGTACCACACCACACCTCTCGCTCGCCCGCTCCGCCTCGTTCTGATTCATATTTGCATAGAAGGCTGCAAGCAGACAACAACAACAACAGCAACAATAAAAGCAGCCAATGCTGGCGGCCGTCTGCCAAGTCAACAATTAAAAACGAATTTCATTCACAAACAAAAAATGCGAGAGAACTTTGGACAGGCACGCGATGAGCACTGCTGCCGGCGAGTCGAGTGTGCACTTGTGTCTGTGCCTGCCTCCACGTCTAGCCTTGACCACCTGGATCGTAGCCAAAAGATAGCCAAATTGATGATAACATTATCTGAAGTGACTGAGAGATACAAGCGATAAGAGAAGATATGCCAGATATATACAAAATTGCAATTCACAAATGGCGAGCTATAATATATACTATTTTAGATACTTTTCACATAGAGAAGATACAGGAATATAGTATTTTCTTATGAAAAATAACAACTGAAAGCTACAAAAATTAAGTGCAAAGATAAAAGACACGACAGAGCTATGGAATATATTATATATATACTTTTAAAGTATTGCAACTGAAAGATAAGAAATAGCACTATGGAATATGGCGTTTTTTCTTATAAGGAATGGCAACTGAAAGATACAAAAATGAAGTATAGATAAGTAGAAAAACTATACAAGATATAAAGATACACGCTGATATATGGAATATATTATTTTTTCTATGAAAAATGGCAACTGTAAGACACGAAAAAAGCAGCTACATTAGATACATTTATAATGTTTAAAAAAAAATGTATAAATGATAAGAGAAAATATTTAAAATGTGATACTTTTTATAAAGGTGATTCTCTTTAAGGAAAAGATTTAAACCATATAAAAAAAAATAAAATGTAGAGAAATGAAATGAGAATAATTACAGAGAATAGAATACAGAAAGATTCAAAAGAAAGAAAAGATTTATAATAATATAGGATAGTTTTTATAGAGCGATAAGCAACTGCCAGCTAAAAAGAGAAGATAAATATTAGAAAAAATAAATTTATATAAAGAACATTCACTGCCAGCTACAATAGAGAAGATATATACCAAAAATAATACTTATTGTATTGTGAGAAAATTTCAAGTGAAATGTAAAAAGATGAAAGAGAATATATACTATATATAATATTCACTCCTGATAAAACACAGCAACTAAAAGATACAATTGATAAGAGAAGATATACTAGAAAAGATACTTATCAAATAGAGAAAAGCTGCACAATACAAAAGATAAGAAAAGATATACTAGATACGTTGCTTTTCAGATACTTGCAAACTGTTGTGCATGCAATCGATGGATTTGCCTTTGGGTCACTGTGAAGTGACCTTTTGCTGCATATGAATAGGCCATGTTTGCACACTCACACACACACACACACACAAACATTGAGAGGATGCCAAGGTCTCTACTGACGTGCGATTCAATGAGAGCATGAAAGTGTAATTAGGATCGTCGTTGTGGATAGAACGAGAACGAGAAAGCGAAAGAGACAGAGACAGAGAGAAGCTCTCTATTCAGGCAGCTACTGCCTTTTCAATGCCAAACAAGTTGGGCCCAGGCAAGGACACAGTTTCATAGTTGCATATTTATAAGTGAGCAGGCTAGACAGAGATGGCAACAGAGAGATAGAGAGAGAGAGCGAGAGACCAGCATGAATGCCAAACGGTGGCTGCGTCTCGCCGGCAATCGATAAAACCTTCTCTATATGCGAACGTACTTTCGTACTTTCTATGGGCGCCCAGTGTTGCCCAGTGTCCCTCGGCTATACCTCCTCTCCCCTCGCCACTCTTCACTGCCCCCTACAGCCGCTTCAGTTGCTGGTGCTCAATTAATTTGCTCGCAATGCTGCGTAGCCTGCGTATTACGTTATTGATTTATTTTCCGCCTCGTATTTATTGCACTCACTTACTTGCTTCTCGCTCAGCTTCTCAAGCGACATATGGCGTGTGTGGGGGGGGCGTGGCTATGCTTGACGCACGCCTGCAGCGGGCACTACACTCCCCTTGCTCCCGAACCACGACACGGACTCTAGCCTTGAGTGTGGAATCCTTACAAAAGTGGTAAAAATTGCCAACGGCGCACAAGGGTGGATTTTTTTTTTTTTTTTTTGCCAAGTGCAGGGACACCGTCGGAGAATTCTCCATGGCGCCCTCCTCTCCTGTGCTTAGCAATACTTTCCTTTGTTTTTGTACTTTGCATCTTCTTCTCTGCTTTATTTCATTTTCAGTTTCGCGTATTTCGCATTTTGCGTTGTGTTCTTCGCTCCCGTAGTTTTTCCCTCACATTTTGCGGTAGGCCCCGCGGCAGTACCCGCTGCGGGAGACATGCCCGCTTGCCCGTTTGCCCCTTTGCACCTTTCTGACATTATGTAAATTGTATGTACGAAATGGAATTCTTTTACATTCAAGTTATGTCCAAGTGTCAGTTACTTACCATGCGACGTCAAATTGAAAAATGAACTCGAGCCGGGTCGAGGGTTGAATATGAGAAAGCATTCCATGATTTGTTGCCCCGATAGCCATATGGTCCTTATACAGCACCAACAGCACCGTAATTGCGCAGCAGGAAAGTTAGCTTAGAGTTGTCCAAGCCAATTTGGTTGCCCTCGACAGAGTCCAGTTCTTTGTAGTGTATCTTTAGCTTGTTAGCAAGGGTTTTTTTTTAGGTATATTCTATGAGCATACTATAAGATAAGGCCGAGTTAATATAGCTGCTCTACAAAGTATTTAAAGTTATATATATATGTATATATATATATATTTAACATACTGATGACCAAGTTTCTTTAGATAGATTAAATGTATCTGTAATTATTTTGAATAGAGCTGTTCAAGCTAATTTCATTTCTCTCGAAAATTTCAAGTTCTTCAAAATGTATCTTTAGCTATTATATTTCTCTTAAAGACTGATAAGCAAAGTTTTATACTTCAATTAGATTATTATGCAGGAACTTTTAATTTAGAGCTGCGGATTAATTAAGTTTCTGACGACAGTTTCAAGGTCTGCCAAATGTGTCTTTAGTTTGTTTATATCTCAAGCTCTGGAATACAAAATTTCATTAGTATCTTTCGACCGTCTTTCGATTTTCGAAATCTATCTTTAGTTTGTGTATATATTTTAAGCTTTGAAATATAACATTTTATTAGTTCCAATTTAACTATGAATATTTTTGAATGAATATATTCAGTTTAACAATTTTAGGTTCTACTATTCTCTTAAACTGTGAGAGCTAAAGCTTCTTTAATTCAATTGAATTGTTATGCAGGAACTTCAAAGCTACGAATTAATCAAGTCTCAAGGCCTGCAAAATGTATCTTTAGCTTGTATATACCTCAAACTCTGAAGACTAAAGCTCTTTTTGGTTCCATTAGTAGCATTTAATTTTTTTCAAATATTTTTTTTATGATTTTTTTGTATTTTATAAAAAGCAGTAAATACCAAAGTTTCATTAGCTCAATGAGATGAGCACCAATGTACTTTCAATAGATATCCTCAAGTTTTCTCTGGACTGTTTCAAGGTCTTTGCATCTTTTATGCGAGTTAAATCAAGCCTGAAAGCCAAAGTTTCAGAAGTTACAGTAACTTTTAATAGAGCGCTTAAAGCGAATTTATTTTCTCTCGACACAATTTCAAGGTCTTTGCAGTGTATCTTTTGCCTTTATATATACAAACTAAAACACTAAGCAAAGTTTCATTAGCTAAATTAGCGCAGAAAGCATTGAAACTTGTGTAATTAATGCGAAAAAGTCCAGTTCAAACGAGTTGCGGCACCCGAAAGCAACCTGCACGGTGTTATTTTCTTCATATTTGTGCAACGGAAGCCAGAGAAATGACTAATTAAATGTAGACCGTAAAAGTTTTATCACCATTGACTGCGGGGGGAGAGAGAGGAGTGGAGAGGAGAGGCGAGGAGAGGAGAGGAGGTGTTGGTTGGCTGCTAACTGCTTGACTAACTGTCGCTGGGAATGTGAAATCCATACGACGAGGCGAGGGCGAAGCCAGCCAAAGGCGAGTGGCAGAGTGCTCAGACCCGAACCAGAATCCAAATCCAATGGAGGGCGTGACACGAAAAGCGCTTGCTAGGGAAAATGCAAGCAAAAAAGCAGAAGCAGAAGCAGGAGTAAAGAGTGAAGAGTAACTAAAACGAGACGTGCTCAAAAGCAAAAGATACAAGCGACAAGCCAAGGGCCAACAGCAAGCAGGCAAGCAGACAGAGCCGTAGGGAATGACTGACTGTATGAATGAGTGAATGAATGAATGAATGAACTGTGAAGCAGCTAATAATGAATGAATGCATGACAAGTTGAGTGAGTTATTGAATGAAATGCAACGCAGTGCAGTAGCTTTTTGCCACTCGCAACGAACTTAAATCACACATCGAAGCAGAAAGACTAACAAATAGCAGACACATCAAATTTAATGGACAAGACAAAGTAGAGATACAGATAGAGAAAGAGAAAAAGAGAGAGAGAGAGAAAAAAGACAAGAAAACGCATATTTTGATCGATCGTTGTTGTGGCTTTTATCTGGCTGCGAATTTTCCGCTGCAGTTTGCAGATTTTCCCCGCACTCCCACAGCTGATGAGAGATTAGTGGGTGGGCATTTTCCATTAGGCTGACACCCCTCCCCTCCCCCTCCGCTACTTTGCTGATTAGCTATGCGTCATTTAACAAAATCTCAGCGCAGTTTGCTCCAATTCCCGCTCGACGACTCTTCGAGTTTTATCCGACTTGAGAGTTCGTTGGCCCCGATTCTACGGCTGGCAACGTTTTGAATCGCATCTGATGAGGCGAGCGCAACAACAACAACAGCAAGCATATTTTGTCAAATGTCTAAGAGGGGGCGTGGCATGCATTCAGCAGCTGCTGTGTTGTTGTTCATGTTGTGTTGCCCCTAACGGTAGCGCTGTAAAAATTGCCTGGCATCCGTCAGATACTTTTCTTATTTTCTTACCCGCTCACTCGAGATTACAGCATTTAACATGACTTTGTTTTCATTCTTGTTGTCAGCTTGTTTTTCTGCGCTGTTGTTGTTGTTGGGGCTCTAATTGGCCTCTGGCTTTGGTTTTCAGTGTTTTTTTTTTTATGCGAAGCCGCTTTGAAGTCATTCAACTAACTGTAAATAGATTTCTTCATATATAACTATAAGTGTTTATAAACTCGCAGTACTCTCTGTGTATATCTGTATATATCTGAAGTAGTTTTTCTTTTGTTTTCTTTTTTATTTCGCTTGGGTACTGACCCATCATTATCATCCACAAGTCATTGTACAAAATAAAAAAGCATCTCAAACTAGAAAAATATATATATATACTTGAAACTCAACAACGATGATATTTTGATTCCTCGATACGCTCTTTCTCATTCTGTCTCTTTCTACAGGTACCAAGCACAGCTCTTTTCGCGGCCATCCCGGCAAATATCACAAGAATTTAGGTAACAACATTTAAACGTAGTGTCATTGCTAATAATTACAGTGTGAAAACCTATAGAAACTATATATAATGCATGATAATCAGGTTTAAGTGGAGAGCATTGAATACTATCTAATGCGAGAAGTTGAGAATGAAGAGAGAGAGAGAGAGAGTGAGAGAAAATGCGAAAGTATTGCATTAGAGATGCTCAGTTTGAGTTGATATATAATAGCTATATAAAATATATCAAAAATTTTGCTTACTCAGATTTAGAAAATATATATTTATATCATTAGCAAAATTTTTTGAAACTCCCATACTTTTCAAATAAATTTTTGAACTTGTTTGTGAATTTCCAATATGATCTCATATAGTTATATTTTGTAAATTAATTTATGGAAATACTGATCTATAAATTAAATCAAATCTTGCTCTTACTTGTAGCAGATGCTTAAATTAAATTGATATTTAGAGTCATTATATTTTTTTTAAAGTTCTTATACTTTTTTATTAGTTCTTGAATTTTTTTGGGATTTAAAAATTCTGAAATAATATTTTTAATATGTTCTGCTACGAAACTATAGAGTTTTTCACTTATATTGAACTCGTAGCAAGAGCTCTGATTGAGTTGATATAGAGTTTGTCTATGTATCCAACTCTATTAGGGTATATCTAAAGTTCTCATACGCTTTCGACTAATTAATTCTTGACCTTTTCTGCGAATTCAATTTAAAATTTCATATATTTTGCTTTATAGTTCATGGAAATTCTGAACAACAAATCAAATCAAAACTTACTCATGCACACGATCTGTGCGAAGTGCGTTTTCTGAGTCAACTCTAGAGATTTGACTGGATTTTGTATGACCATTACGATTGGGGCATATACATAAACAAATCAGACCCTCTTTCATTATAGCACTTCTGAGTCATCGAGTTGTGAGTTCGGGTAGTCTCGTAATTGAACATATGGTCGGATGTCGGACTGTCGCACGTCCTACTGCTCTCGCTCTCTCCCTCTCACTCTCTTTGCTCTTGGCGCAGGTTAATCTCTAATGCATTGACCAGACGTTGCCGAAGCCGCAATTCAAAGCGGAACACCATGATGAGAGAGAGAGAGACAGAGAGAGAGAGAGTGGGAGAGTGAGAGCGAGAGAGATATGAGAACCTATTGCTATTAATATTTCCTGCCTCGCGCGCATAAATTAACGATGTGTGCGATGGACGAACGAGACAGGCAATTGAAGCGGCTGGGGAACCCTTCTCAAATATTTCATTATTTGGCTTTTATGACTTTCGGAATCGCAGCGCACCCACATTCAAGACTAATTTTAAAGGTCTCCAGAGAGAGAGAGAGAGAGCGATAGGTAGATAGGGAGAGAGAGAGGGAGCAAGCTGCTCGCTTGAAATCAGAAAATGGGAAAATTGTCAATTGGTTGTACGGGAAAGGTGGGGATTACGGAGTGTCCGGTAAGTGCTTGCCCAGAATCTGGGTGCCAACAACGGAAGTGTCTGCTTAATGAAAAAACCGTTACACACACACACGGACGCACACACACACACACACAAACAGTCGTTTGCAATGTAAATTTTCTCAATTATTTGTGCTGGGAAAACAACGCAAGACTGACAAGCTCAAGTGGAAACACACTAGAGGGCTTCTTTTTTTAGTTTTTAGCTTTATTTTTTTATGTTATTTATGTTATTTTTTTGTTTTGTATTATATATAATGTATAGCGAAAAAACGGAGGGATTTATTTGACAACCCAATATCTTTTATTTAATTTTTGTATTATAATATATAATATTTAGTTTTTGTTTTTAAATATTTGTCTATTCTATTTTTTTTATTTGTTTTGTTTTTGTTTATTACTTTTTTCTATTGTTTTTTATTTATATATATATTTATTTATATATTTTTTTATTTATATATATTTTTTTTTAATTTTTTGTAACGTTTTTACATTTTTTGACATTGTTATTTTGTACTTTTCTTATATTATTTTTTATCAATATTATTTTTCATATATTTTTTCTTTAATATTTACTTATTACTTTTTTATATTGTTTTTAATTTATTTATTTTTTATTAATTGTATTGTTATTATTAATTTTTGTTAATTTTTTATAACATTTTTATAATAATGAATAAATAATATTATAATATATAATAATATATAATATAATATATATATAATATAATATAATATATAATATTATAAATAATATCATTGTTACTTTGTACTTTTCTTACATTATTTTTTATCAATATTATTTTTCCTTTATTTTTTTTTTACTATAATTTTGTATTTGCAAGCTGCACAGATTACAGTGCGAATAGCAACTAAAATGCGTTATATTATATAACTTGAAAGGAAGTGGTGGTTTACAAGGTGGGGTATATACCATACATAATACATAATCAGACTACTCTCGGAATGCGCAATGAGGTAACCTTCAAGACATTGCGAAACCCACGTCACAGCTGAAACGGGTAAAAGAACTAACTTGACTCTGCTGCTGTCGTGCATCCGACAGATACAGCGACAGCCAGAGAAACAGAGATACAGCTACAAAGCTATAGCTAGACACTGCGCGAGATCTGTTAGAACTTCCCACAATACTAGAAGCGAGCGCATCGTTTGTTCCTGCTGTAATGCCATGCCGTTTTATGCATAATTTAGTTTTTTCAATGAAAGAGAAAGAGTCACACAGGCCCCCGCTATACACTCCTCACTCCTCCCTACCTACAAATTGCCCGCATTCCTGTGTGCTGCGAGCGAGTCTCAAACGGGTTTACCTTGAGAGCTGTGCGCATTGTGTCGTGACCAGGCAGGCAGCTTCTCTTGGAACGTTCACTCAACCTGCGCTCCACACACACACACATACTTACACTCTCCCCCTGCCTTTACTCATGCTCTCATACTCCAATCTCTCTTCCTTGCCATTGCAGAGGCGCTGCTGCAGTCACGTCCATTGCCACACATTCCGGCCGGGAGCACAGCAGCCTCGCTGCTCGCCGATGCCGCCGAGCTGCAGAGTCAGGATTCAGCCGGTGGCAATGTGCTCGCCTCGCTTGGCGGCGGCATACACAGCTCGGCGACGTCGGTCTTTGAGTCGGCACATCGTTGGACCTCCAAGGAGAATCTGCTCGCGCCCGGCCCAGAGGAGGATGATCCACAATTGTTCGTTGCACTGTATGACTTTCAGGCCGGCGGCGAGAATCAGCTGAGCCTCAAGAAGGGCGAACAGGTGCGCATCTTGAGCTACAACAAGTCCGGCGAGTGGTGCGAGGCGCACTCCGATTCCGGCAATGTCGGCTGGGTGCCCTCGAACTATGTGACGCCACTGAACTCGCTGGAGAAGCACTCCTGGTACCATGGACCCATTTCGCGCAACGCCGCCGAGTATCTGCTCAGCTCGGGCATCAATGGCAGTTTTCTGGTGCGCGAGAGCGAGAGCTCGCCCGGCCAGCGGAGCATCAGTCTGAGGTGAGTGGAATTGGCTGGCATACACCAACTACTACTGTGAGCAAAAAGTAAGGTGAATTTTCAATTGAAAATTCTTGGCTATACCGGAAAAGGACTATTTGGCCTGTTTCGAGGATTTAAAAAAACGTTGGCATAAGTGTATCTTATCGGGAAGGGATTACTTTGAAGGGGATGAAATTGATTTAGGAGAAAAAAATAAAGAATTTTGACTTTACAAAAATATTCACCTTACTTTTTGCCCACAGTAGTACTAATACTCTATGTTATATTTTTATTGTAGATACGAGGGCCGCGTCTATCACTATCGCATTTCGGAGGATCCCGACGGCAAGGTCTTTGTCACGCAGGAGGCCAAGTTCAATACTCTGGCCGAGCTCGTGCATCATCATAGTGTGCCACACGAGGGTCATGGCCTGATCACACCGCTGCTGTATCCGGCGCCCAAGCAGAATAAGCCCACAGTCTTCCCGCTGAGTCCGGAGCCGGATGAGTGGGAGATTTGCCGCACGGACATCATGATGAAGCACAAGCTGGGCGGCGGGCAGTACGGTGAGGTGTACGAGGCGGTGTGGAAGCGCTACGGCAACACGGTGGCCGTCAAGACGCTCAAGGAGGACACCATGGCGCTGAAGGACTTCCTCGAGGAGGCGGCCATCATGAAGGAGATGAAGCATCCGAATCTCGTGCAGCTTATCGGTGGGGAAATTGTTGCATTGGATTATATTATCTCTCTGTAGTGCTTTGCTCTAAACTGTTTTTTTTTTTTTTTTTTTTTTTTTTTTATTTTGTAGGCGTTTGCACGCGCGAGCCGCCCTTCTACATCATCACGGAGTTCATGTCGCACGGCAATCTGCTCGACTTTCTGCGCTCCGCCGGCAGAGAGACGCTCGACGCCGTCGCGCTGCTGTACATGGCCACGCAGATAGCGTCGGGCATGAGTTATCTGGAGTCGCGCAACTATATCCATCGGGATCTGGCGGCGCGCAATTGCCTTGTGGGCGACAACAAGCTGGTCAAGGTGGCGGACTTTGGGCTGGCGCGTCTCATGCGCGATGATACGTATACGGCGCACGCGGGCGCCAAGTTCCCCATCAAGTGGACCGCCCCCGAGGGATTGGCGTACAACAAGTTCAGCACGAAGTCGGATGTTTGGGCCTTTGGCGTGCTGCTCTGGGAGATAGCGACGTATGGGATGTCGCCGTATCCGGGCATTGATCTCACCGATGTCTATCACAAGTTGGAGAAGGGCTATCGCATGGAGCGACCGCCCGGCTGTCCGCCGGAGGTGTACGATCTAATGCGGCAGTGCTGGCAATGGGATGCCGCGGATCGGCCCACATTCAAGAGCATACACCATGCGCTGGAGCACATGTTTCAGGTGGGTGACGGTGACATCGATTTCGACATCGAGGTCGAGGTGTGGGACGATGATGATGATGATGATGATGATGATGATGATGACAATGACGATCTCGACGATGATTACGATGGCGACAATGACGATAATGACGATGACAATGGCATTGAGCTTTGATCGCCGTCGCTGTACGCCGCGGAACCAGAGCACCGCCAGTGCACCCAATGTGATAGTCTCATCGCAATCGCAATCCATCGTAGTGATAGCAATAATGATCCACGTGCTGCACGTCTCTCCTTCTTCGCTCCGCAGGAATCGTCCATCACCGAAGCGGTCGAGAAACAGCTTAACGCCACGGCCAGCGCCGGATCAGCAGCGGCGGCGGCAGCGGCAGCCGGAGGAGTAGCGACTGCAACGGCAACACCACCAATGGCCACGGCCAGTGCCTCCTCATCGGCATCGGCATCGCTCAGTCTGACGCCACAAATGGTCAAGAAAGGCCTGCCCGCCACCAGCGATCCTCAGCAGCAGCAGCTGGCCAGCACACCCATGTCTGGTGAGTTGTAGTGCAGTACAGCTACTATTGCCACACTTGCTTATTGCTTTGCCATGCCTCCACACAGAAACCGGCTCCAGCTCCACAAAGCTCAGCACCTTCTCCAGCCAGGGCAAGGGCAATGTGCAGATGCGTCGCACCACCAACAAGCAGGGCAAACAGGCGCCCGCTCCGCCCAAGCGCACCAGGTGAGAGACAATTTAAAGGGCATACTACTTTGGGCAAAAAGTAAGGTGAATTTTCAATTTAAAATTCGCGGGCTTGCGATGGCGAACTAGTTCTTTTTTCTCGAGTTGGCTGGACTGTTGATGATATTTGGCGGGAATTTCATGTCAATGTCCGTATGAGTACTATATTTACGCTTTTGTTTACCAAACGATCACGAGTGCATTTGGCGATTTTTACAATGTCTGATTTAATTGAGCAGAGAAGTGCCATCATATTTTGTTTGCGGAATGAAATTGATTTAGGAGAATAAATAAATAATTTAGACTTTACAAAAATATTCACCTTACTTTTTGCCCACAGTAGTATATATATATATTCCTATACTAATTAAAAATCTCTGCACAGCCTGCTCTCCAGCAGTCGGGACTCCACATATCGCGAGGAGGACGCAACGCGCAACTTCATCGATGAGCTCAACACGAATGGTAGTAAAAGTCACTTCCACTTCAACTCCAACTCCAACAACATTTTTAGCCAGACCCTCAGTAGAAATTTCAAAACCCAAATTCCAACCCAGACACAAATACGTACACAACAACAACAACAACAACAGAAACAACAGTTGTTACAACAACCTGTACAACAACAACAACAAACGTATTCCATTAAGAAATCATCCTCCTGCAGTAGTTTCCTTTACGACATCCTATTTCGAGGTATTTGTCAATGGAGTAAGAATTCCTATTTTCAATTTATGTTTCGTTTTTTGGTTTGTGCTGCACACAGAAGAAGAAGAAGAACGCTTTTTTTCAAATTCTGTTTAGTTATATATATATGTATATATGTTTTACTATTGGTTTAATCAGCGCTTGAAGCAGAGGCATGCTTTGCTATGCTGCTGCTTTAGTTTTTTCTTTTTTTTTAAATTCATTTGTCTTGTCTTTGTAGTATTTTTTTTAAATTAATGTAGCTTTTATATATTGCCACATCGGGGCATTTGCTTGTAAGCACTGTATATTGCTTAAAAAAATTAAAGTTAGATCTTGTTCTAATTTTTCATTATGGTAGCCAATATTAAACCTCATACTCTGTATTAAAATTCTAAAAAAAAATTGTTTTTAAACCTCATACTCTATATTAGAATTCATAAAAAAAATTGTTTTAAGTTTATAAATGAGCTCTTATTATGAATCTTTTTTCTACATAAGAAACTATCTAAAATATTTTCTTAACACTGCAGTATCATAGTTGTATTGTACTTGTATTTTATGCTTTAAACTTGCTGCTGCCTCTGCGATTTATTCGCTGTAGTCTGAGAGATTTTTTAAAGCCTAATCTACTGTATTATAAATCGTTTAAGGACTATCTATAGCTTTTAAAAAGACAAAGAATTTGTAGATCTCGACGGTATATTCTGCCATTGTTTTAGCATGCGTAAAAATAATTAGACTGCTTTGAATTCTATACTTGCAAATCCAGTATTGATTATGCTATAAACTCTTTCAATATTTAGAAGACGAATTTATACATCACGCCATTATTTGCTCCTTTGCTGTACTAATTAAAAATCTTTTAATGATTTTGCTATAAACTGTATACAGATTATAAACCTTTTTTGCTAGAAATAGGGCTTAGACAAATTGTCCAATATAAAACTTGAATACCTATAAATTATATGAATATTGTTGCTCTAGATTAAAACTGAAAAAGAACAAATTTCTGCTTGACAAATTTAATATTATAGTGCCTATAAAATAAATGAATGTGTGTTAATTATATCACATCATAATATTAACAAAATTATGCTTTGACAAATTGGCTTAAATACCTATGTATTATATGCTTTTAACTCAATCTGAAATAGGCCCAATTTCTGTTTGATAAAGAACAGAAAATTTGTTAATATTTAATTATTTATTATATATTATTATTATTATTATTATAATTATTAATAATTTAATTAATTAATTAAATATTAAGAATTTAATTAATTTATTAAATATTAACAATTTAATTAATTAATTAAATATTAATAATGTAATTAAATAATGAAATATTAATAATTTAATTAATTAATGAAATATTAATTTTTTAATTAATTATATGGATATTTTTTCTCCAAACTCAAAATAAGTCAAATTTGATCCAGACAAAAAGCTTTGGCAAATTTTGTACAGCAATTTATATTAATAATTCATAGATATAATATTTATCTGAACCATCAAAATTGTAGTGATTTTTTTGGGTAAAATATCAAGTTTTTATTTACTTTATACTTATTAACTTTATACATTTATACACTAAATTCGATCCCTAAAGTAGATTATTATATTAATATATTATTATATGTATTTACTAGCTAAATGCCCCGACTACAACTTGCATTATTTATTTATTTATCTATTTATTTATACCTCATCTGTCTTATGTTTCTGGCTTCTACTTGGTGTTTGTTTTAGTTATAAATTCAGCTGTTTCCTTAGTTTATAATTTGTTTATGCCGTAATTGCTTTGGTTTACTCACTCGTAGCTTGATTGGTTTGTGTTGTGCCTTAATTTTAGTTCACTTTTCTTTTGGTGTTGACAAATATTGAGCCAAAATGGGTTTGTCGCCACGACCATGAGCTCAGCTCTCAGCTGCCTAAGCTAATCCATCGATCCACCACTCCCAGCACGACGAGCATGATGCGACCTACTGCGCTCTATTAGACTAATTCGATTTCCTTGCTCTGTTTGCAGGCCTCACGCGCGACATCAACAACTTGACGCATCGCTGTGACTCGGAAACGGATCCGACAGCTGATCCCGATACGGACGCCACCGGCGACAGCCTGGAGCAATGCTTGACGGCAACGCCGCCGAGCAAGATGCAACACTCGCTGCACAGCGGCATCGCCGGCCTGACGGGCGGCATTGGGCCACGCTCCTCGCAGCAGCACAGCTCGTTCAAGCGGCCTGTGATGGGCCATCGCGGCCTGGAGACGCGCCAGAGCAAGCGCTCCCAACAGCAGCAGCAGCAGCTTGGCAATGCCAATGGCAACGTGGTGACCAGCAATGGCAATGGTGTACTCGGTGCGCCGGTGCTGCCCTCGCATCCCATCACAGTGGGCGCACTGGAGGTGATGAATGTGAAGCATGTGGTCAATCGCTATGGCACGCTGCCCAAGGTGGCACGCATTGGTGCCTTTCTGGACAGCCTGGAGGACAGCAGCAGCGCTGGCAACGAGGCAGCAGCCGCCAATGGACATGCCACGCCGCCAGCACGTGCACCACCGCCCACGGTGCCACAGGCGGCCAAGGGTAACACGACGACGACGACGACGACGGCGGCGACGGCGCCGCAGCAGATGATCAGGAGCAACTCGTCGGGCGGCGTTACCATGCAGAACAATGCGGCCGCCAGTCTCAATAAGCTGCAGCGGCATCGCACCACCACCGAGGGCACCATGATGACGATGACCTTCTCCTCGTTCCGCGCCGCCGGCACGAGCAATTCGCCAAAACGCGGTGGCGCTGGCGGCGGCATCGGTGGCATGGCACAGCCTGCGCTGGCCAATCTGGAGTTTCCACCGCCACCGCTGGAGGAATTTGAGGCGCTGCCACCGCCACCACCGCCGCCGGCGCCGGAGAGCGCCGTGCAGGCCATACAGCAGCATCTGCATGCGCAGCACAGCAGCAGCAACGATGTGAGCAACACGGCGCCCAGCGTCGAGGAGGCGAGTTCGCGTTTTGGTGTATCGCTGCGCAAGCGTGAACCGTCCACGGATTCCTGCAGCTCGCTGGGCACGCCGCCCGAGCCGGCAGCAGTTGCAGTTGCAGTGCCTGCTGCCGCCGAGAAGTGTCTCAATCTGAAGGAGAAGCTCATCACCGAGATCAAGTCAGCCAATAAGCCGTCCGACTATGCGAATGGTGCGAGTGCAGTTACAGCAGCCATGCCCGTCGATCCGGTGGCACAGCTGGTCACCGAGCTGGCCGAGAGCATGAATCTGCCCAAGCAGCCCACGAAGCTGACCAATGGCAGTGCCAACAGCAACAGCAACAACAACAACTTCAAGGTGCAGCTGAAGAAGGTGGAGCCAAAGAAACTGAATGCGCCGCTGCCCAAGGCCGAGCAGCCCTCGCACATAATAACGGACTTCAAGGCGCATCTGCGCAAGGTGGACAAGGACAAGGAGCAGCTGCAGCCAGGCGCACAGCCCAACGCCAGCAACAGCAACAGCAACAGCAACAAGTTCAGCAGCGCCACAGCAGCAGCAGCTGCAAATCAAAAGACTGAAATCAAAATCGACGTGAGCAACAACTGCAACAACAGCAACAGCAACAACTCCACTACCAACTCCAACTGCAACACGAGCGTGTTGGACAACGTTGACAACGGCGACAACGAGGCCGGCAAGCGACGCAGCACAGGTAGTATTAATAGCTTAAAGAAACTCTGGGAGCAGCCCGCGGGCGGCAGCGCCGGCGACTATGCCAGCACCAGCGCCAGCGCCAGCGCCACGCCAGCTCAAGCCACATCCAATGGTGCGCAGCTGTCGCCCAAGTATGGCCTGAAGGCAACGCTGCCGGCGGCTGTGGCAACCAACAAATTATTTGGCAACAAGCCGCCACCGGCAGCACCGCCACCACCGCCGCCCATTAGCAAGCAGCAGCAGCCACAACAGCAGCAATTGTCCGCAGCAGCAGCAGCAGCAGCAGCAAAGACCACAGCAACTGCAATAAAAACATCTCTTTCAACGCAACTCTTCACAGATGTGGCCGAGGCGCAGCACAGCGAGCAGCAGCAGCATCAACAGGAGCAGCAGCAGCAGCCCGAGACGCAACCGGAGCTAATGACGCAATCGCTCTATGCCAGCGAGCAGCAGTACAACGCCAGCAACAGCAACAGCAACAGCAGCTCGCAGCTGAGCAACAACAAGCAACTGAGCAGCAACGCCAGCAACAATGGCCCCAGCAGCAAGCCCGCCGTGCCGCACAAGCCCACCAAGCTAACCATCTATGCCACGCCCATTGCCAAGATCGCCGGCATTGGTGTGGGCGCGGGGGATAATGTCAACTCCACGCAGATCAGCAGGGAGAGCATATTGGAGCTGGTCACGCTGCTCGAGGGATCACTCAAGCATCCGGTGAATACGATTTCCGCCTCACAGTGGCTCCAGCTCAGCGACAAGCTCAACATATTGCAGAACTCTTGTGTGGTCTTCGCCGAGAATGAGTCGATGCCGCCGCACTCGAAATTCCATTTCCGGGAATTGGTCACACGCGTGGAGACGCAGTCGCAGCATCTGCGCACCGCCGGCAGCAAGAATGTGCAGGACAATGAGCGACTCGTCGGCGAGGTGGGGCAATCGCTCAAGCAGATCTCGAATGCGCTGCACAGGTAAATGATAAGAACGGGGATGGACGCGCAGCGGAGCGGTGAGCGAGCGGACAACGGCGTCGGCATTTGGCTGGACGCCGAGGGCAACTTTATCAAGCGTAGGCAGCCGCCACATTGAAGTAGCAGCAGGAGAAGAACGACTACAACAAATAGTAGTAGTAGTAGTAGTAGAAGATGAACTTCTGCTAGGTAGAAGAAGAACCAGCACATCGCTCCCACCATCCCCCACTGATAGTGTGCACACGCCCAGGTGCACCCACACACACAGACACACACACAACGAACGAACAGTTGGAATCGAAACGGCAGTGGACAACGCAACGGACAACGCAACGGACAAAGCAGCGGATAACGCAACGGACAAAGCAAGGGACAACGCAACGGACAAAGCAAGGGACAACGCAAAGGACAATACAGGAGAGAAAGCAACGACTAATGCAGCGGACAATGCAGCGGACAATTCAACAGACAACACAAAGGACCACAAAAGAAAGAAAGTAACGCCTAATGCAACGGACAACGCAACGGACAAAGCAACGGACAACGCAACGGACAGAGCAACGGACAATGCCAGGGAAAACGCAGCGGACAACGCAACGAACAACGCAACGGACAGAGTAACGAACAATGCTGCGGACAATGCCAGGGAAAACGCAAGGAAAAACGCAACGGACAGAGTAACGGACAACGCTGCGGACAATGCCAGGGAAAACGCAGTGGACAAAGCAACGGACAACGCAACGGACAAAGCAACGGACAAAGCAACGGACAAAGCAACGGACAGAGCAACGGACATTTCAAGGGACATTTCAACAGACAAAGCAACGGACACCACTGCGGAAAATGCCAGGGAAAACGCAACGGACAGAGCAACGGACAAAATAAAGGAGTAAAAACAACTGCAACAACACAACAACAACAACCACAACTACAACTATAATAATAATTATTATTAACTAAAAACTATACATACAAACATATATATATACATATATATAGAGATATATAGAGCGATATCGTAGCATACCAGCCGAGTTAGTATCTATGTAGTAGCCGTAGCGATTATACATACATCTAGTCATATATTTCTGATGCATCCGCCAAGGCTTCAAACTGAGTTGCAAAGCAAAACGAAAAACGTTGAAAATAATTCCCACGAGCATCAAACTTTTCCTTTATCTACCATAGATTGCGGATATTTCGAACTCTACTCTACTCTTTCCTTTACGATATATATCGCAATTTAAGCTAGAGCTTCATTTTTACACACTCATACATAGTCACACTCACACACACACACACACACACACATACACACATTGAAAGACATACATATATGCGAGTGCATGGAATATATATTCATAGAATATCTCAATAAATAAGTAATTATACTGCACACACACACACCCACATACATATACATATATATACAAGATTATACATATATATATTTACGGATATACTAGTCGGTAAAGTGTTTTTAGTATACCTAACTACTTATACAACATATATATAGATATATATGATTAATATTATATATAACTGCATATACGATAGTACGATGCGATATATCGGAAACTCACTCTACAACGTTTAGACTTTTCTTCGTGTTTTTAGTACTCGTAAAATACCTACAATTTATGAAAAAAAAACAAAAAAAAAAAAACAACAAAAAATGCAAAAGAAATTTATATATGTATATCTATGATGATCTATGTGTACTACTTGACATGAATTACAAAACAGTAGCAATGCCCAAAGATATTATTATAAAGGACTACTCGAAAGATATGGTATATATGTATATGTTAGTTGCCAAGACTAAATCGACTTATTTTCTAGTTTACGTTGAGAATGCAAAACTTCGAAAATACAAATACAAATTGGTGGCAAACGCTTTTTAGACATACACACACACACACACACACTCACACATACATATACACACAACAAATTGTAATTATTATCTGATATTTTATGGATTTTAAAAACTACTTTTATACGTAAAAACAAAAAACAAAAAAAAACAAACACACTCACACGAAAAACCAAATAAATATTCATTTCAAATACGCAAAATGTGGAAAAAGCAATGGATCAACATTAGGGCGGGTCATGTGTAAACCTAGAGCTATCATCACTTTCACTTTCATCGTGACACGCGAGTGTCATCTCTATTCCAAAAAAACAAAACAAAAACACTATAGTATCTATTCGAAATAACGAACAAAAGACATCGGTGTGCATTCATGAAAAAGACATATAAATATATAAATACATATATATTTCTGTAACACTTCTATATAACATCTGTGCGTTCGAATGCGCTTAGAGCATATATTATTACAAAGAAACGGATCAAAAATACTTCAAGGAGAAATAAAAATAATATTTAAAACAGACACTGCGGCGTTTTGAAATTTTTTCCTTAAGCACAAATAAAATAATAAACAAAAATGAAATAATTTCAACATGAATAATTTTCAAATAATTGAGCCCTCATGCCCATTGTTATTTTGGCGCTCGCTACGGAAATTTCTTGCTATTCGCTGGGAAATTTATCGATGCTATCGATATGCAACCATTGTGATTCAGCGCTTGCGATAGTTTTGCAGCCCTGTAGCTGTAGCCAGTTGGCAGATGTCGCATTCAAATTTATACTTAATAAAACCCACTAGCAAGCATAATAATACGTAGTTTAACACACAATTTTAGAAGTGATGATTGTAGATGCAATGAAATGCAATGTTAATAATTGAACGATTGGCATTAACAGCGCTTGCACAACGAACGAATCACTCGCTGTTAAGAAATTGGTAATGTTAATGTCGCTGCTGTTATGTTAAATAACATTTCTGTTTTGGCATTCGTTCTTTTTTTTCATAAAGAAAAGAAGAAGAGAAAGAGGAAAAAAGACGAAATAATATATAATAATAGAATATTATTTATACTGTGATATATAGCCAAGCGTTTTGTTTTGTGTCGCTGCAAACGAAGTGATTGGGCCAACGACAGACAGACACAGCCCCCAAGCCAATTGCAATAGCAACAGCAACAGCAGCAGCAGCAGCAGCAAAAACAACAACAACAAAGCAGCAGTAGCAGCAGAAGTAGCAGCAGCAGAAAGAGGAGCAGCAGCAGCAGCAGAGCGACAGCAGCAGCGGAAATGCCACTGTTTGGTAAATCACAGAAGACGCCAGTCGAATTGGTCAAGTCGCTGAAGGAGGCGATCAACGCACTGGAGGCGGGCGATCGCAAGGTGGAGAAGGCCCAGGAGGATGTTAGCAAAAATCTCGTCTCGATCAAGAACATGCTGTACGGCAGCAGTGATGCGGAACCGCCAGCGGACTATGTGGTCGCTCAGCTGTCGCAGGAGCTCTACAATAGCAATCTGCTGCTGCTGCTGATACAGAATCTGCATCGCATCGATTTCGAGGGCAAGAAGCATGTGGCACTGATCTTCAATAATGTGCTGCGCCGCCAGATTGGCACACGATCGCCGACGGTCGAGTATATCTGCACCAAGCCGGAGATCCTTTTCACACTGATGGCCGGCTATGAGGATGCACATCCGGAGATTGCCCTCAATTCGGGTACAATGTTGCGTGAATGTGCCCGCTACGAGGCGCTGGCCAAGATCATGCTGCACTCGGAGGAGTTCTTCAAGTTCTTCCGTTACGTCGAAGTGTCCACCTTCGATATTGCCTCCGATGCCTTCTCCACGTTCAAGGAGCTGCTGACGCGCCACAAGCTACTGTGTGCAGAGTTCCTGGACGCCAACTATGAGAAGTTCTTCACGCAGCACTATCAGCGCCTGCTCAACTCCGAGAACTATGTGACACGGCGCCAGAGCCTCAAGCTGCTGGGCGAACTGCTGCTGGACAGGCACAATTTCACCGTGATGACGCGCTACATATCCGAGCCGGAGAACCTCAAGCTGATGATGAACATGCTGAAGGAGCGATCGCGCAACATACAATTCGAGGCGTTTCACGTCTTCAAGGTGTTCGTCGCGAACCCCAACAAGCCCAAGCCCATACTGGACATCCTGCTGCGCAATCAGACCAAATTGGTTGACTTCCTCACCAGCTTCCATACGGATCGGTCCGAGGACGAGCAGTTCAACGACGAGAAGGCCTATCTGATCAAGCAGATAAGGGAGCTCAAGCCGCTGCCCGAGGCTTAGTGGGCAGCAGCGAAGGCGGAGACAGTGCTGGCAACGTCGAAGGCGAGAGCGAGAGCGAGACCGAAAGCGAGAGCGAGAGCGAGAGCAAGAACGAGAGCAGCAGCGAGAGCGAGAGCAAAAATGAGTACGAAAACAAGAGGAAGACGAAGGATGAAGACGATGATGGCGGCACGGTGGATGATGATGATGATGATGATGATGATGGAGGAGCAGGGGTGGAGGGTTGAGCTGCGTGACATACACATACACATGTTTGGGGACGGCGGACGATGACGACAGCACTTGTGTGAGTAACTAAACAATAATTTAGACAAAGCAAACAGCAAAATGATATGATGATAACGATAACGATAACGATAAATAACGATAAAGCGAAATACATAAGTAGTAAACACAACAACAACAACAAGCACACATGCAGCAGCACACACACACATACAATACACACGCAGGCAACAGTTGATTTACTGCTGCTGCAGCTTCGTCTTGTTGTTGTTGTCGTTGTTGTTGCGCTTCGATCCTGCGTGTGTGTGTGTGTGTGTGTGTACACCTACTACTACTACTACTCTACCGACTGCTGCTACTACCATCGGCAACACCAACACCACCACCACTACAACTACTACTACCACTACAACTACTACTTTTCATAAATGGTTTTTCTTTTCCTTTTTTCTTTTCTTTTTGCCTATTTACACATAGTTGTTGTAATGAAATTTAGCGTTTCTGAAACGAAATCCCTGAGGACAATGAAGATAAATATGATAATAGCAGAGTTTTTGACTTACGATTTAGACATTAAAACATTTCAAATGTGCGCCGAAATTAACAATTACGGTAAATTTAATATATGTAATTAAATATGTATGCGAAACGATTGTAATTTCACACGCAGTTCATTCGAAAAACAAAAACAAAACAAAAAAAGAAACTACTACTGCAGCATAAATATAGTTACACACACACACACACATACATACATACATGCATATGTAATGATGTTTGAGCAGGCATGCAACACCAACACACGACAGACAGACACACACTCACACACACACACACAACTTCCAACAGCCACACGCATACATCCACCCACAACACACTCGCACACACACACACACATCCATACGTACATAGCAAAAAGGGAAGTAAAACAACAACATTACACAAGCAGCATAATAAATATATGATTATTATAATTTATATTATTCCCAAAATTAAAGATAACAGCCAAACAAAATCGTCATCATGTGTCATGCTGATTGGGAATCTGGCGGGTCGTGGTGGGGCGGGGGCAAGTGAAATTGTTTAAAAATGCTTAGCGCACTCCTGAGTCATGTGCAAGCCACAGGGCTGCACAAGTGCTTGCATGCGCTCGGCACAGCTGGTTCCGCTGTGAACTGCTGTGCTGCAATATGCAGCGTTATCGATGTTTTATCGATTGATGTTGCTACTAGTGCAAGCGTAGCGTGCAGCCCTGCCAGCTGACTTCGAATTTGTGCGCCGAACATGGCGGAGCTCAGTTATTTTTTTTTGTCTTAGAAAATGTTGAAGCGATTTCGCAGAGCAGCAGCGCCAACTATTAGCAGCAGCAGCAGTGGCGACGATGAGGAGGAGCAGACTGCAAAGCTGCTGCGACGGCGCCCGCCCGCCAAACAGAAATATGTGCGCGCACGCGCCGCAGACACAAGCAACTCGCTGATTTCGGACGCGAGCAGCGACGACTTGGAGAGCAGCAGCAGCAGCCAGCAGGAAAACAGGAGCCAGACGCAAGCAAACCTGCACAGGCAGCAGTCGCGCAAGCCGCTGCCGCTGACGCCCACAAACAAGTTCCAGCCGCTGTCCGTGTGCATCAGCAGCACGCAGAGAAGTGCGCCGCTGGCTGCAAGTGTGGACGACTACTTCCAATGCTGCACTGCCTCGACGCCGACGCCCAATGCCTGGAGCAGTCTGCGCCAGACGCTCTCAACGTTAAGACGTGCGCGTCGCAGTGCGCTGCAGCAGGACGACGTGCCGTGCACGCCGACGAGCGCAACGCTTGAGGCCAATCTGCGCACGCTTGTGGAACGGCAGCAGCTGCAGCCGAGGAGCAGCGCCGCACGCAAGACCACGCGCTGCGTGAAGGGCGGCCTGCTGCACGAGTACAAGCGCCTGATGCTGAAGCAGCGCATGGATCGCCGCAGCGTGGCGCACAATCAGCGCCTGGGCATAAGTCCGGGCCAGCGTGTGCAGGTGCTCAGCCTGCACGAATGCTTCGACGTGCACATGGCGCGCGTGCAGCAGCAGCAGCACATCTTCAATGTCATTGTACCACGCGTCATGGCCGGCAATATAAGGTTTGGCGCGCAGCTGGAACTCTACTTCGAGCTGCAGCCGGAGCGTGCGCTGCAGCTGCAGAACAAGGAGCTGGTGTTTATACAACCCAATGGCATCGTTTTATTGCAGCCAGGAGCAGCAGCAGCGACGCACACTTAGTAGTAGTAGTAGTAGTAGTAGTATTCGACTTGGACTTGTGTGTGTATAGTAAATAAATTAGTTAGTATATATATTATAAATGTATATATAGTATATTGACAGATACACGCGTAGCTAGCGTCGCTTTTTCTTTTCCAACTTCCTTATTTTGTGTAGACGTCGCGCAGCATTCGCATTGGCCGCCGCCGTCGCACCCGCACCCCCACCCGCTGGCACAGGCTCATCGATAAGGCCGCGAGCCTCGTCCTCGGACGCCTCCAGTGACGACGACTCGTTGCCGCTCAGCATAACGGCGGCTGTGATGCAGATGAACTGGAATATAGCGCCCACGAACAGACCATAGCGCACCAGAAAGCTGAAGAAGTCCTCCTCGGCGTATTTGTCCAGGCCAGCGGCAAGTCCAATATTTTCCGCCGACATTTTTCCGTGTTCTCGGTGTTTACACTTTTGTGTGTATATACAGCGCACAGGGTGAGTCCGGTTGCAGTCAGCTGTTACGTATCGATAAACGATTGCAAGCGGGGCAGGCAGCGCACTGCAGCACAGGGTGAGTGGTGTGCGAGCTGATCAGCTGTTTTCAATCGATTGCCCGTGGGAACAGCAAGAGGAAGAAGCAACACTTTTTTTCTAGTTGCGGTTCCGCCGACGACTTCTCGTTCACTTTTTGCATAATTCGTTTTTTTTTTTTGTTGAAGTATTCGCATAAATTTGGCTGGCGAACATGTCGTGCTTCCGTCTAGCAACCCGCCCGCTATCCAATTTGCCTGGACCAGGGCTGCGTCTGTTCCCCAAGGGCACAGGCACGGGCACTGGTACACAGGAGCGTCAGTTCTCCAAGCTTGGCCAAGGGCAGCCGAATGTGGTGAAGAAGAAATCCGCTGGCACATTCAAGCTGGCGCTGCTGGGCACCTGTATTGGCGCCGCCGCCGGTTCCACCTACACGTTCTACACCAACTTCACCGATAGCAGCGCGCACAAGGAGCACGAACGGACGCCGCCGAAAATAATCGATTCGCTGCCGGCCGGTTTGCGCATCACTAAGCGATACTTCAATCCCAAGGACACATCCGGCCTGGACATTGTGCTCTTTCAGTTCCAGACATGCCCCTTCTGCTGCAAGGTGCGCGCCTACCTCGACTTCATGGGCGTCTCCTACTCCGTGGTGGAGGTGGACGCCGTGCTGCGTCAGGACATACGCTGGTCGTCCATCAAGAAGGTGCCCATGGTGCTGATACGGCAGCAGAACGGCCAGTACGTGCAGATGGCCGACTCGAGTGCCATCATATCACTGGTGGCCACCACGCTGAACGACAAGCGTGTGGATGTCGGTGATCTGGCGAAATTCTATCCGCAGATCTCGTACTTCGATGACGAGGGCAAGAAGCGCCTGGACATACTCAACAAGTACTTTCTCATGTACCAGGATCGCACACCCAAGCACATGACCAAGGAGCTGGAGGAGTAAGTGTAGCATGCTACTCCACAGCATACTCAATACTCAATGCTGATCATTTGCAGAAACGAGCGCAAGTGGAGAACCTGGGCCGACAGCCATCTGGTGCATCTGATCTCGCCCAACTGCTATCAGACCCTGGGCGAGTCCCTGGAGACATTCGAGTGGTTCTCCCATGCCGGCGAGTGGGAGGTCTACTTCCCCCGCTGGGAACGCAATCTGATGGTCTATGGCGGCGCGACGGCCATGTGGGCCATAGCCAAGATATTGAAGCGACGACACGATCTCAGCGACGATGTCAGATCGCACATGTACGACGCACTGGACAAGTGGACGACGGAGCTGAAGAGGCGCAATACGAAATTCATGGGCGGCAAGCAGCCGGGCTTGTCGGACCTCTCGGTCTACGGTGTGCTCAGCAGCATGGAGGGATGCCAGACCTTCAAGGATTGCCTGCAGAACACAAGCATTGGTATGGTGCTGCCTTCAAGCCACATAATTGCAGTAAATAATCCTATAATTATTCTCGTTTGCTCCCCAGGAAAATGGTTTTACGATGTCAAGCAGCTCGTGCAGCAGAATCGCGGCGAGCTGCGTAGAGTGCGCATAGCGGGCGTTGCACCCATTGAAGAGAACAAATTGTAACCGAAAATTACGAGTTATTACGCCCAAAGATTGTTAAATATTAACCAGTAAAATAAATCTTGTCTTTTTATCAATTCAAAGTTTTGCAATCGTAACGAATATTGCGCTAGAACTTATCGATTTCTCTTATCGCACAGAACGCATCCCTAATTTTGTGTCACACCGCTAGACTGAAAATTGCAATTGAATATCGCGCTAGTACTTATCGATACGCTGCGCTGCAGCGTGAGTGTGGCATTTCACTGCCGCTATCGATATACTCGTATCGCACTGAAATCATTCCATGCCACACCGCTAGACGGAAAGTTGCAATCGAATATCGCGCTAGTACTTATCGATATGCTGCGTGAGCGTTACACATCACTGCCGCTATCGATATACTGGTATCGCACTGAAATCATCCCTAAATCGAACATCACTAGTGATGTCAAAAAAAATTCATTAATCGATTATTGAATCATATGATTAATTTTAGCCAATCCGATTTTTAATTGCAATTAATCGAAAAAAATGAAAATAATCGATTAATCATATGATTTTTTGCACTAAGTCTTGTAATTTAAATCTTTAATCCAAATGCCGGGATTACAGAAGAAAATTATAAATACATAACTCTTTTATTTATTTAGTATAGAACTCAAAAATAATAATTTACACAGACGCGGGGTGGTCAATCTGTTCCTCTTTTCGGTGGCAGTTGCTCCCGCCTTTGAAAACAGACGTTCTGCTGGTACTGAAGTACCTATGAGAAAACAATACCGACGAGCTATAATATAAAGCTTTGGTTATACTACACACATGTCATCCCAGGCATTGACGACGTTGCATTTTAGTTCAAGGACTGGAGCGTTCAGGAAAAAACTGAGCTCGTCCTGAACAAGTGATGGGTCATCGCCTACTTTGCGGCGTTTGTGCGCCAACGACTTTTGGTGTGCTCATGGATCAAACTCAATTTCACCAGTGGATGATGCATCACTTGCGCTTTCCAGACTCTCATTCCGTTGTGAAAGATCCGCTATTTCTTTCCGAATATTCTTCATGGTTATGGCCAAGGCCATTGGATCATGGAAATGATTTTTTTTTAAAACGCGGGTCCAGCAACGTTGATGCACCAATAAAAAAGAGCGCTCTATAGCTCCAAATCTACGTTCAAACTGTCCCAGTATAGTTGATTTCAGGTGGCTTGCTGTAGCCGACTTTCAATATTTGTTGGCGTCCGCAATGTGCGATTGCAAAAATATTTCCAAACTTTACTATAAGTTGTTGCCATTATAATTTGTTTGCCAATTTGTATTTTGCCGCAAAAAGTAGTGACGTGATTATTTTAGTAAGTAATCGATTATAGATTCAATTAATTGCAACTGTTTTTTCGATACAATTAAATCGTAAATTGAGTCCAAATAATCGATTATTGTGTATCATATGATTAATCGTGCCATCACTAAACATCACTAATTGTGTGAAACGCCGCTAGACGGAAAGTGCAAATCATTTTGGATTCGTTTCTTGTCTCGCGCAATAAATAAATTTACGCAAAAACATGAATATTCTTGGCGCTGAACATTTCCCGGAATACAAAGTTCCCGGCGCACAGCATGCGGATTTCTCGCCCTACGAGTCCAACGGCGGGTGCGTGTAAAAAACAAAAAAAAAAAAAAACGAAGCTAACATCAATAATTTGCATTCCAGATCCATTGTGGCCATCGCTGGTGATGACTTTGTGGTCATCGCCGCCGATACACGTCTGAGCAGTGGCTACAGCATTCATTCGCGCGACCAGAGCAAACTTTTCCAAATGTCGCCGCAAACGGTGCTCGGCTCCACGGGCTGCTGGTGCGATACGCTCTCGCTGACGGGACTGGTCAAGTTGCGCATGCAGATGTACGAACACACGCACATGAAGACCATGACCACCGATGCAGTCGCCCAGATGCTCTCCATTGTCATGTACAATCGACGCTTCTTCCCCTACTACGTGTCCAACATCTTGGCCGGTCTCGACAAGGACGGCAAGGGCGCCGTCTTCTCGTACGATCCCATTGGCCACTGTGAACGCGCCACCTATCGTGCGGGCGGCACTGCCGGCCCCCTACTGCAGCCAGTGCTGGATAATCAGATTGGCTACAAGAACCAGAACTTGTCCAGCGATCAGTTGCCGCCATTGACCATGGAGCGTGCCGTTGCCGTCGCATCGGACACATTCATCTCGGCCGCTGAGCGTGATATATACACCGGAGATTCGGTGCTGATAAACATCATTACCAAGGATGGCATCAAGGAGCAGACGTTGCAGTTGCGCAAGGATTAAAAAAAATAAAAAAGCAAGTGGTCAGGGGATAGAAAGAATATTGCATTCACACAAACACCTTGAAATTTGTTGTAACTCTATGAATAAAACTGATCTACAAGATACACAGCCCATTGTAAAAAGAAAATACTTGGCAATAAAATCGAATTTTAAAAGGGAATACCATTATTCATATTAAATGCAAGCACTTACCTGTCATGCCTAACCAACACTGACATCAGAGCTTTCGTTGAACACTAACAGCACTGTCAGCTCAACACTACCGCTATCAGCTGACATTTTGTTTTATATGTCTTTGCGCTCTTACCCAACACTATCAGCTGTTTGTTTGTTTGATTCAATGGAGACGCTGTTCCATCAAATGCGAAGCGTTTTCGGTGTCACAGTTTTGCTCTTGGCTTTTTGTAGTATATTGAAACTATTTGCAAATTCACAAATGCTGGCGTCCATTGTGAAACCGGGTATATTCCGGCACATTATGTGCCGCAACAATGTGTACCCGCGCAGCAACGTTACGCGGTTTCCAGTGCCGGACGAGCTGGTGTTCTGGACAGAAGCCTATGAGGACTACTGCCCGCCGGCCTACACAGCTGCGCATATCGGCGGCCAGAGCTGGGCGGACACACCGTTGCCCAGTGAGACGAATCAGCCACAGTGGAACCACAACGATGGCAGCGTCAATCGCGTCTCCTTCCATGGCGATTATCAGCTCAAGGACGGCCTGCCACAGAATCCAATTGGACGTACTGGCCTCACCGGACGTGGTCTGCTGGGCCGTTGGGGTCCCAACCATGCTGCCGATCCCATTGTGACACGCTGGAAACGCGACGCACAGGGGCAAATTGTATGCGATGCGAGCAGCGGCAAGTGAGTATTATGAGGATTGAGGATTATGAGCAGTTCCACTCACAACTCTTTGCATCGCAGGCACATCATTCAGATGGTGGCCATACAGCGCGCCGACAACAAACTGTGGGCCATACCCGGCGGCATGGTTGATCCTGGCGAGAATGTGAGCGTCACACTCAAGCGCGAATTCACCGAGGAGGCACTCAACTTCTCCGAGGATAAGGGCAACATGGTGGAGCAGTTCTTCAAGCAGGGCGGCGTGCATGTTTACAGCGGCTACGTGGATGACTTTCGCAATACGGACAACGCATGGATGGAGACGACAGCGCTCAATTTCCACGACGAGGATGGCACACAGGTGGGCCAGCTGCAGCTGGAGGCCGGCGATGATGCGACAAACGCACGCTGGACGGACGTGGATGCGAATCTCAGACTGCACGCAAATCATGCGGATATTGTCAAGGAAGTAGTTCTTAAGCGAAACGCGCACTGGTAACATGAGACTGAATAAAGCTCCTTAGGCGCGCCAAGTACTGTACTACTGTGGGCAACAAGTAAGGTGAATATTTTTGTAAAGTCAAAATTCTCTGAGTTTTGAGTTTTTGGAATAGCCAGAAGTCACACGGAGCCAAATCAGGAGTATACTGGTGGTTGCGGAACAATATGCGTCGAATTCTTGGCGAAATGGTCACGAAGAACGAGTGCAGTGTGCGACGTTTTCGGTACCAAACGAGATTTCACTTTTCGTAGGCCCAAACGGTCTTTCAAAATGGTTTCCACAGATCCTTCTGATATTCCGATCATATCAGTGAGGTCTCTAATAATCAACCGACGATTTTTGAACACTAATTCCTTCACATCATTGACGTGTTGGTCATCTTGGTCATTGTCGTCGATAGTCGTCCGGAGCGCTCCAAGTCATCAACACGTTCCCGACCCTCTTCGAAGTCTTTGTAACACTTATAAACATTTTTCTGGGACATGGTAGAATCACCAAAGGCCATCCACAAACTTTCTCAACGTTTCCGCAGCCCAAATTTCATTCCACAAACAAAATATGATGGCACTTCTCTGCTCAATTCAATCAACAGTCCAGCCAACTCGAGAAAAAAGAACTAGTTCGGCATCTTAAGTCCGCGAATTTTAAATTGAAAATTCACCTTACTTTTTGCTCACAGTAGTATTCATTTCTCGAATATTTATTTCAGACTCTTTGCTATTCATGCACGATTCACTGTTTTGGCGATAACAATAAGAAAAGGTTCACTTCACGGGGGAGGAAGTAGGCATTTCCCGTAAGTTGTAGCTTGAACTGCCTTGGTAGACTGCTGCTGCCTCCTTCCCTGAAGCAGCTAATTAATATAACCAAATGCTAATAATGTATGGGGGGTGCAAGTGGGTGTAGATGTGGCTGAGCTGCTTACAGCGTCTGCACAAAGTTGAAAACCTCGGGATTGGAGTTGACCACGTTGTGGAACTTGTCCGCGTAGTTCTCGCGTATCTCCTTGACAAAGGCCACAGCGCTGGCCTTGCAGTTCTCGTCGGGCACCTTGTTCTTGTACAGCGTGTCTAGTGTCACGGCCAGTATCTGCTCGAGATGATCGACAATGGCTTCGCGTGCCTGCACGTACAGCAGCTGGAATGCCTTCTGGATCATGTCGTTCTCGTCGGTGTCCTCGCGCAGCGGCAGATGCGACAGGAATACGGGCAGCACCTGCGCCAGCGGCACCATGCTGTGGTTCGTGATGATCAGACGTGCTACGGCACCGCAGATGTTGTCCAGCGCCGCAGGGTTCGTCTCGGAGGCAATGGCACCGGAAAGAGCTTGTAGTATCACCTGAAAGGATCTGCAAAGAGACACGACAGCGTTTAGCAACGAGTACAACACAACTCTCTCTCTCAACTCAAGCACTCACTGGAATGCTTTCTCCTCGGCGCACAGCACAAGCTCTCCCAGGCCGAAGAAACAGTTCTGACGCGCCTTGGGCTCGGGATCTGTCACACCGGCAACGAAGACGGGACAGATGGTATCGAAGTAGGTGACCACGCAGTTGCCCAGCGCACCGAAAGAATCGGCCAATGCGCCATACACAAAGGTGCGCTGCTCCGACAGATCATCCTTCTTGGCCTTGTTCTGCGCATGGATATATATTAACAGATTAATACCATTGCCACACTGCAGTGAAACAGTGAAATAACCTACAAGTTTGTTCAGGTAGAACTGATAGATGCGGCCAAAGTACATGGAGTATATCTCAGGGGTTAAGGCCTTGCCGAACTGCGGCAACAGATTGCCGGCATTCTCGATGAGCATCTCGTCGTATTCACTGTTCTCGGGTTCCTCCTCATCGCCACCGCCGCTGGGCTCATTGAATTGACATGCCACCTTGTTGTTCAGCACATCCTTGATGGCGCTGAAGATTTCATCGGCGGTCTCCTGCGAGGGCACAGCCAGTGCTTTCACTTCCGTGAAAACATCACCGAGCACATCAAGCAAATGAATGACCACGTCCTGCTCCTCCTCGTTGCGGATGATGTGTATGAACTTCTTTATCAGAATGGCACAGGCGCGCCTGACGCCATCCGCATCTCCCAGTTTATGCAGGGCGTTGACGAACGTGCAGAGCGCTTCGATGGCAGCTTTGCGTATGACTTCCTGTGGATGATCGATGACCTTGTAGACGTTCTCGAACGACGTCTGCAGGTAGGGAGAGAAGGCGCTTCCCGTGTTGATAGCGAAATCCTTGAGGGCCACAATGGCTTCTTCCTTTTCGTTCACATAATCATTCTCCACCTGATAACCTTCTTCATCGTCGTCATCCTCATCGTCTGTGTTATCCAAGTCGATGTCCTCGGCCGAAGGGTCATCCAGTAAATTTCCGGTGGCCGTACTGATGGGTATTATGTCATCAGTCGATATGACCGATTCAATAATACGATCTATGATCTTCGGATACACGGTTGACATGCTCTCGTTGACCACAATAGACAGCGAACCGATCAGATTATAGATGGAACCCTTGAAGTCCGGATCATTGGGTCCCTCCTCCAGCATCATGAGGCAGTATGCCATTGTATCGTTGGCGAACGGTATGAAGTTATCCTTGCCGATGACGCGTGTAATGGTGGCCAGCGCATCGATGGCCTCGATGCGCAGCTCCTTCACGTCATCCGGGCACTCTTTGACCAAGTAATTCTGCAGAATGGCAACCACTTTCGGGAAATATGGCATAAAGTGCTCCTTGGCGGCGGCAGCTGTTGACGAGATGGTCGAGAGTGCAAGCACTCTCAGATGCACCGTGTTCTGTGGGTCCATCGTATCGAAGAGACTACAGGAAGTATTGCGAGCTTAATCAAAATAGTTCCAACTTATTTACTTAAGCAACAACTGCTTACCGATCCATCAAGAGCGGCAGATGCGGTACAATGTTCTCTTCGAGATTCTGACAGTATGTCTCCAAGGCGTAGAACATGCGATCTGTGTGCTTCGGTTCTGGATTGCCCATCTGAAAGTTTGTTGTTCAACGAAGAGTATTGTGTCAATTAAGTATGATCTCTCAGAGAATTACTTCAAACTGTGCTTGGGTGAGCATGCGTCACAAGATTTACAAAGTATTGCAGTGATAATCAAAAAATTGCACTCTCTTGACATGCCCTTTCGGCATAGCGTCATAATTCCGCCGCAAAGATACCGCTCATTTTCAAAATGTTTTATGTCCACCATACTACTGTGGGCAAAAAGTAAGGTGAATATTTTTATATTTTATATTTTTTTTACAAAAGCTTAAATATAGTACTCATACTGACATTGACATGACATACCCGCCAAATGCCATCAACAGTCTTGCCAACTCGAGAAAAAAAGAACTAGTTGGCCAGCTTAAGCCCGCGAATTTTAAATTGAAAATTCACCTTACTTTTTGCTCGCAGTAGTATCTTTGCTGAAAACGACATATCTCCGCGCAAGAATATGTCTTTAAGAGCGTCAACACTACGCATGGAGTTCACACAAAGTGATGATAATTTTGCGTGGCGGAATTATGTCGCGCGGTCTTAAGTCGCTATTCCCCGTTAACGGACAATGAAGTAACCCCGAAAAACGTGCAAACCCCTAACTACAGTTCTAGCTAAAGTTGTCGGCACAAAAGACAAGAAACAGTAAGCGCCACAAGGCAAGTGCGAAATAAGTTTGCTGCAACTGGAGCACCCTGTATTTGCTGAGTACTGATTTGCGCTTGATCTGTAGCTGATAGAGGTACTGAATGGTATCTTTGCCAGGCACGCGCTTCGACTCGTTGCTGTTACTGTTGCCGTTGCTGTTTTGCTCAGCCTTTTGGACGCAGCACAACAAACGAAATAAAGCGTTATCAACTGGAGTATCGCCAAATCCCCGAAAGCGTTCTTACCTTGAGCTCGGCCACAAGCTGATGCAGAAATTCGAAGAGTACGGGCAGAATCTGTGGCGCAAACTTCGATATCTCCGGCTGCAAATACTCCGAGAACTGACCCAGGGCAAAGAAACTAGCGATGCGCACATTCGACGCACTGTCAGCGATTCCCGCCTTGATGATATTCAGCATCACCTCCAAATACTTGTTGCATATCGCCTCCGAGCAGCCCTCAGCAATGACGGCGATGCAAAGGAAGCCAGCACGTCGACGCAGCGGGTCGGGATTCTGCAGCGCCGGCTCGAGCAGCTGCAGCAGTGGGGGAATCAGTTTCTCGGGCGGCATATTGATGGCCAGCAGATCGAGCGTCTGCGTGGCAGCTGTCACGGGGCTGTCGCTGCCTTCGCCGACAAAGAAAACATCTGCTGTGGAAAGAAGACAAAGCTGTGATTGGATGTATTAAGCAAAGCAAAGACTACTGCTAACTGACCATCATCGAGTTCGGATTCGCTGCACATCATCTCGAAGATGACGGTCAGTATGGGCTCGAGCAGCTTCTGCTTGAGCACCAGCTTCTTCTTGATGCGCACAATGCGACCAATGAAGGTGACGACCTGAATCCGAATAGAGTCGTCGATCTGCTTGTTGTTCGCCGTCTCAAGGCAGAATTCCAGCAGGGTCTTCACACTGTTGTTCAGCAGTTTGGGCGCATACTCCGCGATATTGTCGATGACATCGAACACGATCGAGAACTCCTGATCGTCGCCTTTGTGCGCGAAAGCGTAGACCGTCTTCATGATCTGGGGCAGTGCCTTAACCACAGTCTGCTCGGCACTCGCGTGTCCATTGACAAATGGCATCATGTAGCTCATGCCCATGGTGATGTTGACTACAGTGGGCGAGGTCATGTTTCCCTTGGCCTCGGCAGACATGAGCACCGCAGCGAACATCTGCGAAATGGCGTCCATGTGGCTGACAAACTGATCGGGTGCCGTGTCCGTCAGTGTGGCGAATATAGATGAGCCCAGCTCGCTCTCCGTGGGATCCTCCGAGGTGCAGCGGCTATAGATGAAGTTCAGTAGTTCCGCCACCCACGAATCCTTCTTGGCCTCCTCGTGTCGCACCAGCGAACCAATAAGCTGAGCAATCGCATTCTTCACCGACTTCTCCTTCTCGGCAATCAATGCCTGCAGCATGCCAGTCTTGATACTGCAAAGCACAATAGAGTTTGTTTGTGTAATTAGTCATTGCACGCCATCATGTGCCTTATCTTATCTCTGTCTCTCACCTTTCCTTCTGGTCGGCCGGCACCGTCTGCCAGTGGCGCAGCTTCTGCAGCCGCTTGTTCAGCAGCACCGCGGCGAATTGCCGCACCTGCGGTTCGCGCTGCGAGACAACGAGCCGGCATAGCGCCGGCAGAGTCTCTGGATTTTCATATGCTTTGCCCAGCTCCGTTGTGGCCTAGCAACAGAAATGTATATATATAAATAATATGCGCCATAAGTGATGAGTGTTCATTCGCATATACATATAAATTAATTAATGGCCCGTGCATGTGTGCGTGCCAGCCAAAAACGTGCTTTTATTAACATGCACAATAAAGGCAGACATGCCTATACCCTGCATCATCGAGCAATAAAAACTCATTAAAACATTAATTCCCTACAAGGTTACGACATGCTTCAGTGGCATTCCTAAGCATAAGTCATACAACATAAAATATGCGCAATTAAAATTTTTTCTCTTTTTTAAGTGCTTTAATTGCTTGAAAGCGACTACACACATTGGAGTGTATCAGCTAGTCGACCATGTTCCGCTATCTATCACAATGTGCACATGCTGAAAGCTATGGCAGTTCAATACACACACACACATGCATGCCAATTCAAATGTGTGCGTGTAGTGAATTTATTGCAATTGTATAAAGTATAACACTCTTAGCACTCTTTCGCTATGGGCGTACATTATGTATGTATTAATTTACACGTCTTAAGGACAAAATGGAGGCAGAGTTCTGTGGTAGCGTCATTATTGCCATGCTAAAAAGGCGTCGCCAGTTTTCGCAAGCGCAGACACAGATGCCTATGCACAGGGCGCAATGCCGGTAACTTACATTGCGAATCCGTTCAGTGTCCGTGCACAGCAATTCAGCAATGATATTTTCCAGCAAGGCGTCCATTTTATTTGCCTTATTCAAATCACCAATGAGCCCACGCGCAGGAAAACCAAGGAACAAGAATTTAATATGCCGCCGCGAAACGAGCACAACCAACGACTTGGCCAATTTGCGAAAAAGTGTGCTGGACTAGTGTTGGCTAACGCACGAAACCACGTTGCGAAACTTTAGGGCTGCAAAAAAAAAAAACAAATCAATAAATTTATGAAGAACATTTTAAGCATTTTATTGGCATTGCATATTATTTCAAATAATATAATGTTAGCTATTTATTTAAAAAAAAAGTAGCTCAATTGATTTGCAAGTGCCGAAAATGTTTCAAAGTGTTTTCCAACACAATTGTTGTAGCAGTGTGACCAGCTGCGGCCACAGCATTGTCGTGACTCACGAGCACCATTTTGAACGCAGGCGTCGCGCGTTTTAATACTTATTGTAAAATTTATTGTTTTTGTGCTAATTGTTCAGTTTATAATTGTTGAAAATGGAGAAAAGCCCTCGAGGACGTAGCGGCAGCAGTCAGAAGGATCAAAACTCCTTGGGCATACTCAGCATGGACAATTTGAGAGGTAAGTGCAGGAAGGTATGAAGGTCTATGTGATTTCTTCATCTTAATTTTTCAATGGGAATTTCGACAGTCTTCGGGGATTTGTCCAATTTGTCCAGGAGCGAGAGCGCCAGCGGCAATAGAGCATCAAATGTGCACGAGCGGCTCAAGGTAATAATAAAATGCTAATTTGCAGTTGTTTAAGTGATATTAAAATGGAGCTCTTTAGGCGGGACGCCTCAAGGCCTTGGAGACGCTGGAGAAGCCCCGCGCTCGCTCGAGTTATGGCTCCAACTCAAAAAGCCGGGATTATCTTGTGCCCGCTCTTGACATGACGAAGCGTAAGAATGCCTGCTTCATGCATATTTAATTATTTTCCTAACAAGTGTACTGCTTTTGGTAGAATCCGGTCGCCTGAGTCCTGCGCCCAGCAGCTTCGCCGACGGCACAAATCTCTCCGACTTGGTCACCGAGGAGACCATCGATTTGAACTCCAGCGGTTCTGTGCTGATGGCAACGCCTGCTCCAAAGATTTTCTTTGAGCCGGGCGAGATCACAGGCCGCTCCACACTCTGCCGGAACGATGCACGCGCCGCGGCAGCGTCCAAGAACAACAGCCAAATCTCGGTGGCCGAAATACTGCGCTCCTCCTTCGTGGAGAAGGCACGCGTGCAGTTCGCCAAGCGGCTGGAGAACGCGCCGGCCAATGAGCCGCCCAGAAACAGCAGCGTGCTCAGCGACTCCTTCGGCTATTCGCGCAGTCTGCCGCGCACCGCGGATCTGAGCAACAATACGAGCCTGAACGGCGGCCTGGGCATCTCCTTTGGCTCGGCCACGGGTCAGGGCTTCGAGGAGAGCTTTGCGCCCGCCGAGCTGATGCAGTCGAAGCTCTTGAGTGGCGAAATCTCCTGGGCGCAGGAATTTGCTGCGGTGCCCACGGCAACGCTAAGCAAGCAGGCGCTGCAGAAAATTGCAGCGCCGCCGCAGACGCCCGAAATCGAGACCTCCAGGTCCAAGTAGGTTGCGGCATCAATTGATGCTCGTGTGGATTAATAGTGTCTTTACTCTTCCCGCAGTTCTGTCATTGCTGGCGATCCCAACTTCTCGCTGGGCAATTACTTTCAGCAACGCTCGGAGAACATCTCCTTCGTGGTAAGTAATGAGCATCCTGTACAGATGCAGGCCATACCGGAGACGCCACATGTCGAGAACAAAACGTATACAAAGGCCGAGAGCGCCGCCAAGTTGGAGCGCAATCTGATGAAGAAGATGCAGCAGGACAAGTACAACAAGGCGCGTCAAGTGGATGCCAAGAAGAAGCCGCCAACCAGCTCCGAGCTGCTCAGTCTGTCCGCCATAGATGAGGCACTGCGTGAGTAGTGGCGTAGTATATACCATATAGTAAATATATTAAAGCATTTTGTACTGTTCCCATGCAGGCAATCTGGACTTGAACTCGGACACCTCCGTCGGCGACGTGGTCAACAGGCTGCGCGCGCATGGCTTTGGTCCGGACAGCGACAACGATGAGAACAAGGAGAACGAGCCCGCGGATGAGACACTGTGCAAATCGAAATCCAAGTTCATGGACACCATGAGCTTCACGGACTCCGTGCTGAACTCGACGGACTTCAAGCAGCTGCAGGAGAGCAGCATCTCATCGAAGGCTGCGAAGCGTCAACCCTTGAGTCCGCTGGCGGACTTCAGCGTGCCCAATATACGCGTCACACTCAACGAGGATGATCACAATGCGGACGCGGACATCGATGAGTGGCCCTCGACGCCGGTGAAGTCGCCGGGGCGACGCATGCGCCACACCAAGTCGCCCAACACTCAGCGCACGGTCAGTCCGACGAGCAGCGATGGCCTGCAGCCGTTGCCCACCAGCGATGAGGATGAGGATGTCAATGCCGATGAGGACAAGACTCCGGTCAATAGGAAGCAGAGTCTCAAGCCCAACGCTGCAGCTACCATAGCTGCTGTGCGCAGCTCGCAGAATTCCTTCTGCTCGACACGCCTCGATGGCTGCGATGCGCTGCCCACGTCGACCGACTGCGACTTTGGCATCTCACCGAATCTGGCCAAAAGCATGAGCCACGCCTCGCCGCTGACATCGCCGCGTAGTCTGTCCTCGCCGCTGCTGGACAGCACAACGAGCTCGGAGCGCAGGCTGCTGCTTGCGGGCGCCTGTGGCGCCTCTGCACGCAGAGCCAATACCTCGCCGGCTGCGAGTGAGGCGAGCTCCACGAGCGGCTTCAATGCACAGCGTAAGGCCGGAAATGGCACACAGCTGAGCCTGGCGGCACGCAGCCTGTCGCGCTGCTCCAACTCCAGTGAGTTCAGCCATCGCGATGGCAAACTGCTGCCTCTGAAGGTGACCAACACGAGCCTCTGCTGGGGCAGCACCAAGCTGCGCACAGATGTGCGCAAGTCCATGCAGGTGAAGAACACCTCGGATAAGCGTCTCATGGTACGGCTGAGCATTCAGGGACCTGGCTTCCAGCTCGTCGGCGGCGACAGTCACACGCTCACGCTGCAGTCCATGGAATGTCGCACGATTAGCATTAACTTTTGCCCCACTGTCAGTGGTGTGGCCGTGGGTTCGCTGGCCTTCTACGCACCGCTGGGTGCACAGAATTGCCAGCAGGCGGGCATGGAGATACCGCTCTATGGCTACGGCGGCAATGCATCTGTGGCCATACAGGGACTGCTCAAGGGGCCGGTGGGCGCTAGTTTCCTGACCATGGGCAATGTCTGTGATCTGGCCACGGCGCCACTGAGCGCCAGCTTCAAGTTCTACAACAAGGGACCGCTGCCCGCCTTTGCGGGCATCACAGTGGACTCCACGGTGCTACTGAAGCCGCGCCTCAACGCCGTCTTCGAGGTGCGCCCCAGCAAGCTGATACTGCCGCCCCACAGCGAGGCGATGGTACGCATCACATTCCGTCCGAATCGCGAGGACATCAAGAACATACTGAAGAAGACGTCGCAGGTGCTGACCCTGGCCAACATGCGCATCTTCTGTGGGGATGAGCCCAACCGGCAGCGCATGCGCTCGCTGGTGCAGCGCATGACACAGCAGCAGCGCGAGCAGTTGACCTCATCGATGCTGGACAACATTTGGTCCACGTTTCCGGGTGAGCAGCCCATACGCAGTCTTGGCATGCTGAACGAGCCGCCGGATTTCGTACTGGATCTGATGACGGTGGTGCGCATCATCGATGTAGCTCTAACGCTGAACCGGGATTTTGATGAGTCCGCCGAGATCTCGCATCTGTGCCTGCCCGACGCCGAGGAGACCGTGCTCTTCCGCACAGTGTGCGCCGCCAATTCGCCCACGCCGAGCACAATGCTCGAGCCCGTGGACGAGCTGCAGGAGGCGGATACGACGTGTGCGCTGGCCGTGGAACGCAACTGGTCGGTCAGGCCGGAGGCCATCAGTTTCGACTTGTCCAGTGGCAGCAAAGCGCTGGCCGCGCAGAAGCTGCAGATCAGCAACAACTTCAGGTCGAGTCAGTACTTTGAGATTATCTGCAACATTCCGGACTTGCTGCAGTTTACGCCCCGGGAGTGTTGTGTTGCTCCTGACGGCGGACAGGCCGAGATCAGCGTGCAGGCCTTGCGCACGCCCTGGCGTGAGATGCACAACAAGGACTTTCAGATCATCATTGGCGTCCTGATGGAGAATGAACGCATCGATGTGCCCGTTACTTTTAAAGTTTAAGTTCGTATTTGTGTTTGTTTTAAGAATTGCACTGAATTGATTGAATTGTATGTTAGCTGTAAGTACGTGTTTTTAAGTTCATATTTTCGATTGTCAGTTTATAATAAAGTTGTGTTTTAAGTAAATGGTTGAAAAATGTTTAAAGTTGATTTTCGCGCGTTCAAACGCAACGGAAAATTGAATTCGCTTTGTAGGCAACGATTTCGCCGTCAATAAACTCAATCCCTGCAGCTGGTCACACTACAAATTGATTTGTGCTGCGAATTGTAATAATCAAAAATTATAAATGATAATTTAAAAAAAAAACGAAGCTGCTAAAATAGAACTAACTAACATATTACGGAAAATTTTGAGTAAAATAACTTTTTGCTCGTTTAAACGCAATGGAAAATTGATTTCGCATTGCAGGTAACGATTTCGCCTCGCGCGTACTTGAAAGCCGGCAATAAATTCAATCCCTGCAGCTGGTCACACTACAACTAATCAAAACAAATTGAACATTTTGCTGTGAGTTGTAATAATTCTTAATTATAAATAATAATTATGTAAAACAATGGTGCTAAAATAGAAAAATGAATAGGATGAGGCGAAAAATTGCAAGTAAATAACCATTTTCGCTGGCTCAAACGCAACGGAAAATTGAATTCGCTGTGCAGGCAACGATTTCGCCTCGGGCGTACTTAAAAGACGGTAGTGAATTTTATCCGTACAGTTGGTCACACTGCAAATAATCAAAATAAATTGAATTATGCTGCGAATTGTATAAATAAAAAAATTAATAATAAAAAGAAGCGAAGCTGTTATGATAGAAAAATAATAATATAACACGGTAAATTGAAAGCACAATAGCTTTTTTCGCTCGTTCAAACGCAACAGAAAATCGGATTCGCTGTCTCTGCAGGCAATGATTTCACCTCAGCCGGCAGCAAGTTCGCCCCTAACATAATTTAGCACATTTTCGAAGCCGCATCTGGTCACACTTGAATTAAGCAAAACAAAGTGTGCTGCAATTTGTAATTTAATATTTATGAATAGTGATGTCAAAAAAAATTCATTAATCGATTATTGAATCATATGATTAATTTTAGCCAATCCGATTTTTAATTGCAATTAATCGAAAAAAATGAAAATAATCGATAAATCATATGATTTTTTGCACTAAGTCTTGTAATTTAAATCTTTAATCCAAATGCCGGGATTACAGAAGAAAATTATAAATACATAACTCTTTTATTTATTTAGTATAGAACTCAAAAATAATAATTTACACAGACGCGGGGTGGTCAATCTGTTCCTCTTTTCGGTGGCAGTTGCTCCCGCCTTTGAAAACAGACGTTCTGCTGGTACTGAAGTACCTATGAGAAAACAATACCGACGAGCTATAATATAAAGCTTTGGTTATACTACACACATGTCATCCCAGGCATTGACGACGTTGCATTTTAGTTCAAGGACTGGAGCGGTCAGGAAAAAACTGAGCTCGTCCTGAACAAGTGATGGGTCATCGCCTACTTTGCGGCGTTTGTGCGCCAACGACTTTTGGTGTGCTCATGGATCAAACTCAATTTCACCAGTGGATGATGCATCACTTGCGCTTTCCAGACTCTCATTCCGTTGTGAAAGATCCGCTATTTCTTTCCGAATATTCTTCATGGTTATGGCCAAGGCCATTGGATCATGGAAATGATTTTTTTTTAAAACGCGGGTCCAGCAACGTTGATGCACCAATAAAAAAGAGCGCTCTATAGCTCCAAATCTACGTTCAAACTGTCCCAGTATAGTTGATTTCAGGTGGCTTGCTGTAGCCGACTTTCAATATTTGTTGGCGTCCGCAATGTGCAATTGCAAAAATATTTCCAAACTTTACTATAAGTTGTTGCCATTATAATTTGTTTGCCAATTTGTATTTTGCCGCAAAAAGTAGTGACGTGATTATTTTAGTAAGTAATCGATTATAGATTCAATTAATTGCAACTGTTTTTTCGATACAATTAAATCGTAAATTGAGTCCAAATAATCGATTATTGTGTATCATATGATTAATCGTGCCATCACTATTTATGAATAATAAATAAAGTAAGAAAGCTGCAAACAAGTAAAGCTAATATTATTATACAACAGAAATCAAAATGCCTTCCTACGAACTAGCGCTGGTGCTGCGCCAACTGCCGCGGGTACGTCTGAAACATCTGCTCTCAGTTATGTAAAGTAAATAACAAAAACAATGTGCGTTTCGCTGCAGCCGGAACTGATTTCCGTGATCAGACGTACAGCTGAATCCATACTGGACAAAGGCGGCATTATACGCAAACTGGAGAACCTCGGCACCCGCCCCCTGCCCCACAAGGTGAGCGAGCACGGCGTGGTGCACCGCGAGGGCACGCACTTCACCATCGCATTCGATTCGGCGCCCACGAAAATCGCAGATCTCAAGGAGGAGTTTGGCCGCGACATCGACATCATACGCCGGAACATCTTCAAGCTGGAGCAGCCCGAGAAATTCCAGTGCACGCTGCACGAGGAGATGCTGCCGCCAGCCTACCGCAAGGATGTGCAGCAGATCGTCGACATTGCCAACAGGAAACAGAAGAGCAAATACAATTACAACTCCGGACTGGATTACTATCCCTTCCAGAAGTAGAAGCGAGCGACAGAGAGAAATAAAATAATACCAAATGAGTCGAAAACTGTTTACGAAAGCATTTCATGCAGTTTCAATCTTATTTTCTAATTTAAAAAACTACGGAATGGATTACAAAAAAAATTGAGAGCTCCAAAATTAATTATTTTCCGATTTCCAATAATTTCAAATAATTTACTTTCGAGCTAAAATTTTTGGATTCAAAAAAAAAAAACAATTACAACTGTGAACTGTTTAAATATTCCATCCCAACATAGTAGCTTTAAATTAAAGTTATTCATAATTTATTATTAAGTATTTCTGCTAATCCAATGGCATATAAGTTTCGATCTTGCTTTCGAACTAAGTTCGAATGCTGCTAGAAAACAACAGTCCACGTACAATTACAACTCGGAAGTTGATTGTAATACTGTGGGCAAAAAGTAAGGTGAATTTTCAATTTTAAATTCGCAGGCTCAAAATGGCGAACTAGTTCTTTTTTTTCGAGTTGGTAGGAGTGTTGATGACATTTGACGGGAATTTCATGTCAATGTCAGTATGAGTACTATATTTACGCTTTTGTTTACCAAACGATCAAGAGTACATTTGGCGATTTTTACAATGTCTGATTTAATTGAGCAGAGAAGTGCCATCATATTTTGTTTGCGGAATGAAATTGATTTAGGAGAATAAATAAAGAATTTTGACTTTACAAAAATATTCACCTTACTTTTTGCCCACAGTAGTAGAAGCTCTAAAACAACCATTCTTTTTTCGAATTAAGTTTGAATTTCTTTGAGAAAAAAAGCATCAATAGGATTTTAGCTCGAAAATTATTATGCCTACCAGATGTAAAAGCTTAAATAATATCTAAGGATTTTTTAAATAATTCTGCAATTTCGAAATAATCTTTTTTCGAACCACTCGCAACTGTAGAAGAATCTTCGAAAAAAATTATTAAGATTTCTGCAAATCCGGAAGCACTTTTTCGTTCAAATTCTTGGTGCAAAAACTCCGGATTGAATGATAATCCCAATCAGCTGTAAAAGATTACGAAACCAAAACAGTTTTTGAGCATTTCTGCAAATTCGAAAGCATTAACTTTTCTTTCGAACTGAGTTCGAAATCTTCGCCGATATATGTATGTATATGTATGTGTATTTATTTTATCAGCGAAATGCACAATGTGTGTCTTTATTGGTTATATGGCATACTATTAGTGTTATCTGGCGCTGATAATGGCCGAGGCATAATCGAATCAGCAATGATAGTACGGACATATAAGCTATAGTCATAGTCGTAGTCGTAGTCCAAGAACTGTTTGTTGCGGCTGAAACGTGTGCACACTTGAAGAGGCTTTCGCAATGGCACCCCAAATACGTGAAATATCCGCGGAGCTGCAGGAGGCTGCCAGGCGGAACCTGAACGAAGTGCCCGAGCGCATTGAGGCCGATCTGGAGGCGCTGCGCACATGGATCGATCAGCAGCCGCATCTCAATCCGCGCCGCGACGATCAGTTGCTGGTGGGCTTCCTGCGCGGCTGCAAGTACAGCCTGGAGAAGACCAAGTCCAAGCTGGACAAGTACTACACGCTGCGCACCCGCTACCCCGAGCTCTTCAATGTGACTGACGTGAACGATGCCAAATTTCGTGAAATTCATCGATTGGGGTAAGTAATAAAAAACAAAAAAAAAAAAAACCTCTTACTCCCAAGGTCGCCTGCTAATCTCTGGCTCACCCCCCTCATAAATAGCCCTATACTGTTCTTGCCCAAGCTGTTCGAAGGCGCACGCCTGGGTATTTTTCGAATGGGCGTAACGCCGGCCGATAAGTACAGCATAACCGATGTAATGCGTGTCGGTCAGGCCATGCAGGATATTGCACTGCTGGAGGATGACGACGCCATCATCAATGGCATTGTGTTCATTATGGATATGAAGGGCGCCACTGCAGCGCATCTGTTCCAGATGACGCCGGGCATGGCCAAGAAGATGACGGCCTTCAACGAGGAGGCATTCCCCATGCGGCCGCGTGCACAACATTTTGTCAACACAATTCCGGGCTTCGAGACGGTGTTCAACATGGTGAAGCCCATGATGTCGAAGAAGCAACAGGAACGTTTATATGTGCATGGTAAAATGGACTCGCTGCTCGAGCATATTCCCCTGAAGTACTTGCCCAAGGAGTATGGAGGCGAGAATGGCTCTATTGAGGAAATTATTGAGCAGACGGGCAAAAAGTTCGATGAGTACAGCGAGTTTTTCAAGGATAATGCCAAGTATGGCACCGATGAGAAGCTGCGACCCGGTAAACCCATTGACTTCGATAACCTTTTCGGCACGGAGGGTTCGTTTAGGAAATTGGAGGTAGATTAGTAGTTGTTGTAATTGTTATTTTATTACGTTTTTTATAAATTTTCTATTGGGGTTGCGTGAACAAATTGCAGTTTCTTTTTAGCTGGCAAATGGTTAACCATTTTCAAAATTCAAATGCAGCGCCAAACAATGTTATCGTCTATCGTTAGACAACTCTGTCAGATGTCAAAGTCACATGGTTTGCGCTGTCAACGCGAGCCTGTTAATAGCAGTTGAGCGAATGTTAATGCTATTAGCGCTGTTAGCACCATTAACATCGCTGCTTGTCATTGCTCGTGCGTGCGCGTGTGTGTGTGTGTAAGTGACTTTGACGTATGGAGAAAAATGTATCACATAACTCTGTCGTAGTTGTGTTTTTTTTATTTAATTGGGACGTAAATTCGTTTAATTTGTGGCTTGTAACTGGTTAAAAGCAGTTGCGTATGCCCGTAGCTACGTCACACACAGCAACACACAATTCGCGAAGAGACCGACGTCACACTACGCAAACTACGATATCGATATACCCCAATTACATATACATATACATATTACATATGATATACATGTGCTATATGTACGCCTAACGCGCATCCCCATACCCATACCCCCACCCCCGTGTTAGGTGCGACCACGCGCGCGTAGAGTGTAGAGTGTGCAGAGCGTGTAGAGTATCTGCAGTGCAGGAGGCAACATGCATTCGCTTAATTGGACATCGCGTCTCATCTCGCGGGCGTTACGCAGCAGCTTCTCGACGCTGCTGGACACGGCGACGGGTGCGACGGCCAGCAAAGGTGCTGCTGCTGCTTCTTCGGCCTCCTCGAAGTCAGCCGCAAATCGATCTCGGCCCCGATTCGTGTCGGTGGTCTGTGGCTTTGCCAAGGACAATCTGCGACACAAGTACAAGCCGGGCAAATACGGCGAAGACTCGTGGTTCAAGGCCTCCACCGAGACGGCCGATGTGATGGGCGTGGCCGACGGCGTCGGCGGCTGGCGCAGCTACGGCATCGATCCCGGCGAGTTCTCATCCTTTCTGATGCGCACATGCGAACGCCTAGTGCGCTGCACCCACTTCAATCCGCAACGTCCAGTCAACCTGCTCGCCTACAGCTACTGCGAACTGATGGAGCAAAAGAAGCCCATCCTTGGCAGCAGCACAGCCTGCGTGCTGATACTCAATCGTGAGACGAGCACCGTGCACACAGCGAACATCGGCGACAGTGGTTTCATCGTGGTGCGCGAGGGTGAAATCGTCCACAAGTCCGAGGAGCAGCAGCACTACTTCAACACACCCTTTCAGCTCTCATTGCCGCCGCCCGGCCATGGGCCCAATGTGCTCAGCGACAGTCCCGAGTCGGCGGACACGATGAGCTTTCCCGTGCAGGAGGGCGATGTCATACTGATCGCCACCGACGGCGTCTTCGACAATGTGCCCGAGGACCTTATGCTGCAGGTGCTGCGCGACGTCGAGGGTGAACGTGATCCCGTCAAGCTGCAGATGACGGCCAATACGCTGGCGCTAATGGCGCGCACGCTCTCGCTGAACAGCGAATTCCTCTCGCCCTTTGCCCTCAGTGCACGTCGCAACAATATACAGGCGCGCGGCGGCAAGCCCGACGACATCACCGTGGTGCTCGCAACAGTTGCAATGTGAGAGAGCGAGAGCGAGAGAGCGAGCAAGCCGATCGTTAGTCCTTAGCCCGTATCCCTAGCATTGTAATTGTAATTAATTGTAGTTTAGACTTAGGAGTGAGTTTGTTCGCTAGTTTTGTCTATGTTTAAGCCGCATGTTGAGATTGAGCGAGACAGAGAGAGAGAGAGCGAGTAAGAGCGAGCGCGACTGCGACGCTTCAATTGTTAGATACACACACACACACACTCATAACCCATAACTTATACACACAGCTCTACCAATCGACGCATCCTGGTGAAGCGAGCCAATCGATACGAAGTCCAAAGCGAACGCAATGCCTTGAACTATATACTATATATATATATATACATATGATTTGTAGCATATAAGTAGAAACGCTTCGAAATCGAGAATTATCAGCCGAAATGATCGTCGTTGTCGTCAATGGCAACGGTGTTACGAGTTGTTCTAATCAACAATAACATTATTAATATTCAGAAAAACAAAAAAAATAAATAATACTTGCATACAGACAACTAACACCCCCTCCCCCACACACACACACACAGACACGTACAGACCCCAAAGAGCGTTAGGGAAGTTAATGCAAGCGCTATGCAATTATTCTATTGAACTGAGGATTTATCCAGGCGACTGTTAGTCAAATGTACTCACTGATATTGCGATTCAATAAACAATTATTCATTGAAACTACAAAAACAAACAGCTGCAAGTGTGTTTTATCTCATTCGGCAATATTTGCTTACACACACACACACATGTACATGTGCATGTCTGTATGCCTGCAGCGGGTACAAAGGTTATTTATAGAATATTTGGCGTTGATAAGGCTTTTTTGCAATATATGCATATATATTATATTTGCTTGGATAGCAGCTTGCAACGAAATGGCAAACAAGTGTTTTAATAGCGGAATAAAAAAAAAATTGCGTAAATTTTTAATGCAGTGCAAATAGCTTGAGAGCCAGCAAAGTAAATAATAAAAAAGCTGCGCAACATTTATAATGCAAACAATAATAATTAAAAAATATCTGCTCGTTTGCTGCTCGTATTTTATTTATTTATTTATTATTATATATTTTACAAGCGCATACGATAGTTTATTAATTATTGCGCAGTGCTTGGCTGCGATAGCGTGCACGCCGCACATCTCTAGCGCAACGCTGTCAGCTGTGGCGCACAGTGCGACGTTAGCCAACACTGCGTCCACTTGCACTGGGGCGAAGCACGCCAAAACAAAGGGCAAAAACGGACGAAAAATTCTGATAAAACGCAAATGTAGCCGCAAACAAATAAAAAATGAAGCTGTACAAATTGCACACGCATACCAGGAGCTTAAATAAGTCATACGGTAAGCGAGTGCACACTGCAATATATCTTATATCTTTAAATATCTGGCTGTGCAGATGCGGACCTGGTGCTGAATCCACAGGACCATCCCACAGCCAAGGTCGGCGATGTGGTGGAGATCTATGAGCCCGAGGATGAGAACGGCACGCATCTGCTGCTGCAGATCACGGAGCTGAACGAGCAGAGCAAACCCGCTCGCAACTCGATCAGCATTGAGTCGGGCATTGCGACTGCCTTCAAGATGCGCACCTACTGCAATGTCGTCATGGAGATCGTGAATCCCGCCGACGTTGCACTCGACTCTATAGAGATTACCTTTAAGGATCAGTACATGGGTCGCTCCGAGATGTGGCGGTTGAAGACCTATCTGGTATGTAGTGCGTAGGGTCAGTGCTGTGCGTTCAGCTTTTTTCCCGTCAGCAATAGCTAGGCAAATGTGCAATAGAGACCTCTCTCGCCGAACAAAACTAACACTCTACAAGACACTCATCCTACCCGTGCTCTTATATGGCGCAGAAGCATGGGTAATTTCACAAACGGATGCAGCCGCGCTTGGAGTGTTCGAGAGAAAAATTCTTCGCAAGATCTTCGATCCCGTTCGGATTGGGGACGACTTTCGCATACGGATGAACCACGAGCTGTACGAGTTGTACGACGACGTGGACGTGGTCCGGCGCATCACGATACAACGTCTGCGCTGGCTCGGCCACGTTGTGCGTATGGTTGAAGAAACTCCAGCTCAGAAGGTGTTCGTAGCGAGGGTCGACTACGGGCGACGACGAAGGGGACGACCAAATCTTCAATGGAAGGACCAAGTAGAGAAGGACCTTACTCTACTGGGTATTTCCAATTGGAGGAGGCGCGCGAAGAGCAGAGGCGCCTGTAGGGAGACGCTGAGGTCGGCCAAAACCCGAAATGGGTTGTAGTGCCATCTAATAATAATAATAGCTAGGCATATTTAGCAGCTAAATAGCTAAAAAATATAGCTATAAATACTTATGCTCTTTGCAGACAAACACCTGCGTGTACGTGAACAAGAAGATCGACTACAACGACATGCAGATACGCTGCCAGGTGTACGAGATGTGGTCGCAGGGCGAGCGCGTGGCCAGCGGCGTCATCACCGACGACACGAAGATTGTGTTCCGCAGCAGCACATCGATGGTGTACCTGTTCCTGCAGATGTCCTCGGAGATGTGGGACTTCGACATACACGGCGATCTGTACTTCGAGAAGGCCGTCAACGGTTTCCTCACCGAACTCTTCCAGAAGTGGAAGAAGATGGGCTGCAACCACGAGGTGACCATTGTGCTCTTCTCGCGCACCTTCTACGCGGCCAAGAGCCTGGACGAGTTCCCAGCGCACATGCGCGACTGCCTGCAGTTGGACTACAAGGGACGCTACTATGAGGACTTCTACCGCGTGGCCATACAGAACGAGCGCAACGACGACTGGTGTACGGTGCTGGCGCAGCTGCGCAAGCTCTTCACCTCGTACCAGGAGACGGTGTTGCGCTATCATGAGCGCCAGCACATGCGCATACCGCAGGCGACGAACTCGACAGCGACGCAGGGTAATTTCCTGGAGGTGCTCAACATCTCGCTGAACACGTTCGAGAAGCATTACCTCGATCGCACCTTCGATCGCACCGGACAGCTGTCGGTGGTGATAACTCCCGGCGTGGGCGTCTTCTCGGTGGATCGCGAGCTGACGAACATCACGAAGCAGCGCATCATCGACAACGGCGTGGGCAGCGATCTGGTCTGTGTGGGCGAGCAGCCACTGCATGCGGTACCGCTGCTCAAGTTCCACAACAAGGACACCACACTGACGTCGGCCGACGACTACTCGCTGCCGCACTGGATCAACCTGAGCTTCTACTCCACCAACAAGAAGATTGCCTACTCCAGCTTTATACCGCGCATCAAGCTGCCGCTGCTCGCCGCCGTGGACGAGGCCGATGTCGAGGAGAACGAGCGCAACTTCCTCAGCTGCAATCAGTCGGAGTATATACATAATTCCCTATTCGACTACGACGCCTACGACGAGCAAATCTTTCAGCCACTGCCGGCGCAGAGCACCTGGTAGTAGCAGCCATAGCCATAGCACTCGATTAGATCAATTAATGAAATTTACTTGCAGCTCGCTGCAGCGCGTGGTGCGCGCCAAGAAGACGTCGGTGCCGAGCTTTGAGACGTACGCGTACCGCAACAACGACTGGGAGAACCTGACGCCCACGAAGATACCCTCGTTGCGACGCAAGATGTCCGATCCGGACATACATCACGGCACCTCGGGCATGCTGGCCGCGCTCACGGATCACCAGCTGTCCGAGTCGCTAGCCTCGGAGAAGAATGCACGACGTGCCATAGTCAGCATAGCGCCCATTGTCTGTCCCGGACGTGCGCTGATCAATCCCTTCGATCCGTCGCATGTGACCATTAAGTTGACCTCGAATCGCCGCCGCTGGACACACATCTTTCCCAAGGGACCCACCGGTGTGCTCATACAGCAGCATCACTACCAGGCGGTGCCGGCGCGCGCAGCGCCAGTCCGACTGCAGATTGCCTCCAACAACAACAACAACAACGAGTGTGAGCCTGGCGAGCAGTACGATCAGGTGTCCACTCACTCGCTGATCAGTTTGGCCTCCAAGAGCTTTGTCCTGCCCGAGGAGAAGAGCGACTGTGAGTAGCTGTAGACTTAAGGATTACCTGATAGCCTCTAGCATACGCTGTTGCAGTCTTCAAGCGGCGCAACAACTCGCTGCTAACGGCCACGCCCGCCGCCAATGTGCCCAACCTGACGGCCACGCAGGCCAAGTCGTACCTCTGGGGTGCCACGGGGGAGCAGGAGTGGACGCCGGCCATAACGACGGGTATGTTTGCACAGCATTTCGCTAGACACTAATGGGTTTGCTCTGGGACTCGACGGTGGGTATGCTTAGTCGCGTCGTGGCGCTGCTGCCTGCAGCATGTGTTGGTATCTGCTGCTGCTGCTGGTGACAGCGACTGCCGCTTGGCCACTGGACCTGGCGCAGCTGCTGGATCGACTGGGACGTGTGCAGCGCGTGGACACGCTTAGTCTGCTGCACAGCACGGACGCCACTCAGGCGGGATTTCTGGATGAACTGCACGTGCAGCTGGCGCACAACGCCAGCAACTACTTCTGCCGGCTGCCCAAGCTGCTGGCCACGGAGCAAGCGACGCAGGCCTTCGCTGCGCACACCAATGAGGCGACACTCTTTGTGGTCTTCGCACGTGATGCACAGGATCGCATCATCGAAGTGCAGACGCGACGCGCACTGGGACGACGCTTCTGTCCCACGCTGTTCGTGCTGCAGCGCCTGGAGACGCGCCCGGCGCTGCAGTTGCTCTTCGAGCAGCTCTGGCTGCGCGGCTTTCGCTCCGCACTGGTGCTGGTGGCGCATCGACGACTCTACCACATGGATCCGTATCCCACGGTGCGTGTGCTGCGACTGCGACGCACACACTCGGAGCAGCTGCTCTTTCCGCAGCGCGATCGACGCGACTTCAAGGGCTACAAGCTGCGCGTGCCTGTGCAGCTGGATGTGCCGGCCACGTTCTGGTATCGTCGCAAGCATGCCGCAGCAGCCGATGCAGCCGTGCAGCTGGATGGCGCCGGTGGCACGCTGATACGCGAACTGATGCGGCATCTGAACGTATGCCTGGAGCTCTATCCACTGTACGTGAACGGTTCGAACAGCCTGAATATGCCGGCACTGCTGCAGCTGCTGGCAGAGCAACGCATCGAGCTGAGTCCACATCAGTACACCACGCTGCAGCGTTCCGCGCAGCTGGACTACTCCTATCCGTATCGCGTGGTGCCGCGCTGCTTCATGCTGCCGCTGGGCAACAAGATACCGCGTGCCTACTACATTCTGCTGCCACTGAGTCCACGGCTGTGGCTCTGCGTGACGCTGCTGTGCCTGCTGCTGCTGCTGGTGCATCGTTTGGCCTATCGCCTACAGCCCGCCATGCAGCGCGTGGGCTTGTGGTCACTGCTGGGCGTGCCCGGCTGTCGGCGCATCAGGCATAGCTTTATACGCAGCCTACGCTTGTTTGGCCTTAAGCTCGCACTCATGGCCTGCGTGCTCTTTGGCGTTTTCGTGATCGTGCAGCTGTACACCACCAAGTTGACTTCATTTCTGGCCGTAACGCTGACCTCACGACTGCAGATAACGCTGGAGGAGCTGTTCGAGCTGCCGTATCCCATATGCGTGCCGCGCACGGATGTACAGGCCATAGTCGATGCCTTCGGGCATGAAGTGCAGTTCCAGCGGCAGTTCTACTACTCCAACTACAGCGCCTTCTACAAGCAGCGCGTCGAGATGGACGCCGGCTACATTTATCCCATAAGCACCATACGCTGGAATTTCCTCAGCAAGCAGCAGCGTTTCCTGCGCTACAAACGCTTCTGGTTGTCCCCGCTGTGCTATGGCTCGTTTCCCTATCAGTTCCAGCTGCGCAGCGAGTCGCATCTCAAGCATCCGCTGCATCTGTTCGAGCTGCGCGTGCACGAGGCTGGACTGCATAATATGTGGCAGGGCTGCTGGTATCGTCGCGCCCATGAGATGGGCTATGTGCGGGACTTTGCCAACTATGAGCACTTGGAGCGCATGCATCAGGTGGTCGCATTGGATCTGACGCTGCTCTCATCGGTTTTCTATTTATATCTGCTGGGCGTGTGCGTCAGCCTGTGCGCGTTGCTCGGCGAGTTGTTGCTGGCGCGAAATACCCTGTAATTCTGTAGTAGCTGCTACTAACCGCACTCTTAGTTCTATAAGGCATTTAAGCATAGTTTGGATTCTACGTATATATTTATATATACATATTGATATATAATCTCTCTAATCTCTGTATTTTGGATATCTCTCATTCCTAACTCACATCGACGAAAATTTGCAACGATCAATTTGTGCTGCAATTTGAATTTGAATTCCAATAACCAAACATATCTATGGTATATGTATGTGTACATGTATTTGTATATGTATTCAAATCCCGCCACACCAATCAACAACAACGATCGACAAGAAACTTCCCCCCCCACTCAAATTGGATCAAAACGTAACTCTCTCAACAAATTCCAAAATTCACAATAACCACCACCACAACAACAACAACAACTCGTTTCGACGGTTCACACGGTGGGTTAACACGTTCAGATAACGGCAATGCGACGGGCAAGCCATTGCGGGCGATCGTCGAAAGCGATCATTGTAATTTCGGAGGCTCACCGCATGAGGCCACGGCAGAGGCAACGGTCGGCAGAGGAAAGATCATCATAGGTTTGGCAAAAAAAAAACAAGCTCTCACAATTTTGTATAAAGCAATGCATCCAACACACACACACACACGCACATATTCCTCTCACACACACACCAATGCACACACACACACACACACAAAAAGTAGATTGTAGTTGTAGCATTTGTAGTTAACTTTTTCGTATCTTCAAACTTGACAAAGCACTTTGTAGTGGCTCGTAATATACCTCTATGTTGTTCCTGTAAATTAAACACTGCTAGAAAGAAAATAGTTAGGGTCAGAGCGAGTACATAATACCGAATTAACTCGAACTAAGCTTCTCAAATCCTAAAGTGATAATCATTCCCCAGCTACGATAATTTCTTTAAATTTCTTTTTCTTAACAAAGCTGCAAAAATAATAGTATAATTTATTCCAATTCCTGTAAAAAAAAACGATTTTATACATAAATTATAAATTAACTCAAACTACGCTTTTTATATACCAAAGTGATGCTGACTTATAATACCACATTTTTCAAAATTTCTGGTATACAATAATTCGATTGACTGAACCGAACTAATCAAATCTGCTGGTATTATTTAAATTGAACATTGTGCTATGCAGAGAGTTAGGATTTCAGTTGGAAATACTGTAAAAAACATTTTAAAAATCGGCAAATTGTATAAATTTCAAATATTCTTCATTGAACTTCTTGAAAATCTTCCAATTTCTTGCAAAAAATTCTCAAATTTTAACTGCGATTTGCTTGCATATTATAAAATTAAATAATAATAATAATAGAATAAGAATTTTTTTGATTAAATCTGAGGGAAGATTAGTAAAATTTGAAATTTTGATGCTTTTAGTAGTTAGGATCACAGCACGAATATTTAATTTGATTCCGATTTAATCTTGATAAGCAGCTTTAAACTCTACCATAGCCTTTATAATTTGATTTATTTCATTCCCATGATATTCCAAATAGATATTCCAAATTTTAAAATTCTTCGATTAGATGCGAGGGAAAATTTTTAAAATTTGCATTTTAAATGCTTTAAGCATAGATTTAGTCTTGACAAGGAGCTTTAACTCCACTATAGTCTGTAAAGAACGACAATGGCTGTCGACTTCATGTATAAATTTACCATAATTTCAAGTCATTCGATTAGATCAGCTGGCATTATATCATATCATTTCTCGCGACAACATTGCGTAGCAAAAGCCTGTAATCATTAGCCTGCCCTGCGACCCCATCCCGCAAACTGCATGTAGTTAGACATCCTGTAGCTGTAGCTGTTCCTACACACCCCCCGCCCACATCTGGATAATGCGGTGGCTTGGGTATCCTGCGGTTCTATACTCACCAGCACGAGCGCATGTCTGCGGCATGAGAGACCTTTTATTTGACTTTCAATGTTCGCATGCTTTTTTCAGCCACGCCCACTGCATTGCACGCACTGCACGTCCCCCCCCCCCTCCGCCACACACACACACCCCCGCCTAATTACTGTTGACAACCCTAAAGCCCCAAACTCAAAGCTGACGTTACTTTCACTACACTTGGAGCTCCTGGTCTTATCTAGCTTAATATCGATTTGAAATTGTGCAAACTCAAACTATACTATAATACTTATAAATATAACTTATATACTTCTACTATATATATATATAGAGTATTTATATATCTCTTATATACATACCTTTGTATCTCGTATCTCGGCGTTGGCTTTCTCTATTTTGCGTACCTTCTTGACCTCTATCCATCCTACTTGTCCGCCTCTTACCACTGCCACCGCTTTCAGGCGTCGACTGGAAGTCGCTCTCGATCCCCGCCTGCCTGCCCATCACCACGGACTACTTCCCGGACAAGCGATCGCTGCACAATGACTACGTCATCTCGGACTATTCGCTGCTGCCGGACGACGTGAATCTGGACTATGCCAAGAGCCGTGCCGTCTACCGCAAGCCCCTGTCCACGGAGGAGGTCTGCAAGGAGATCGTCTCGCAGCGCTTGGCCCAGGGCTTTCAGCTGATCGTCGTCGAGGAGAAGCAACCGAACGGCGCCAACGGCTCCTGCTCGGCCAGCGTTAGCGGCAGCTGCGCAGCCAACAACGCTCAGTCCACGTCCGCTGTGCTGCCCGTGAAGCCGCCGTGCGAGACGAACAAGGAGTATCTGCTCTCCATTGGTCGCATCTTTCACAAGATTTCGCTGAGCGGTTCGGTCATCACTGTAACTGGCTACAGGCCCAGGTTTGTGCATTGCAAAAACCATTTACCCATTGAAAATAAATCATGTCCGTATGCTTGTCCGTTTGTCTGTTTGAACTCACAGAACTCGGCTATTTTAATAGCTAGAGATACCAAATTTGGTAAGAAGATACTTTTATAGCATACGTAGATCATGTTTATTTCAAATATTGAATGTCACGCTCAGCGCTTCCAAAAATCTATATTTTAGATTTTCGGCTTTAATATTAAGCAAAGTATAAAAGCTAAAGCAGTATAGCAAATTTCAGCTTGAGCTCTTTCTCACTCATACACTCTCTTCCCTCAGACATCCCTATCCACCCATCAATGTGGACTATCGCTATCGTTTCCATGCGCCGCAGCATGAGACCTATGAGATTTCAGGCGTAAATTTCACCACAGAGAAACTGGAGAACTTCAATTGGAATCACATGGACTTGTACATATGCACGCGTGGCGATGTCGACTATCCGCTGATGGAGGTAAGCAACCCCGACGTTAAATTGATATATAGATATAATATATCTCAATACCAATTCCATTTTATAGAGTCTAAAATACTGGCGCTTCCGCATGTATCTGGTGCTCCTACGCGAGAGCGTTGTCAACAAGATCGTGGGCTTTGGCTCGCCACGCTGTGATATATTCACGGATGCGGTGCTGGATAATACACGCGAGCAGATCGACGATTTCGTGCGACTCATCGAGAATGTCAGCAAATTGAAACAACAATTCGGCCGGAAAGCGCGCGTAAGCTGTTTATCGATTATCGTTGCAATTTAGTTTTGTTATCGTTTTTAACGTTCTGATCGTTTACGTTGACATTTGCCATTGCAGTTATGCGTTTGCGAGTGTTTGCCAACACTCTTAACGAACTGTTAAACAACAGCAGCGCTGTGTTAATTGAGATATGTTAAGTGTTAATGTAGTGCTTACAGCTTACCTTAATGTACAATTACAGGATAGCCCCACCACCCACAGTCTAACCAAGCGGCGACACAGTACGAGTATTATATCGAGGCCTCCTAACCAGGTTATCTATCCACTTTACCAATCTAACTACACGTGCATCAACGAGAAAAACTCTCCTCTTTTTCGTTTCAATTTACTTTCAATTGCTTTGCGAACTGCGCACGCTTTCAGTTTCAATTTCAATTTCACATGCATATGTAAAATGTATGAAGTACTTGGTTGTCTCTAATGTTCTCTCAATGTCTTCCGTCTCGTCCCGCCCCGCTCCGTCCCGCCCTGCCCACTCGTTCAACGCCAACGCTGTCTCTGTCTGTGTACTGCAGGGACTCACTAATTCGCCGTTTCGCGAGCGTGTCGGCAGCAATCGCCTGCCCGAAAAGAGACCCAGGTTTTTATATCGTTTCAAAGTTCACATACACATCAACATTTACACACACACACACACCCACACGATCTCTCTACCTCTCTCTCATGCACACACACACACAAAATGACTTGCATCTGTAAATGTTTCACTGCGCGCCTGCGAGCTGAGCTTTTTCTCTCTCTTTAACCCGCAAGCACAGTGAGAGCGAAACTCACCACACTTTGTCCTGCTGCAGCACAACTTGGTGATTGGGGGGGGAGTTTGTAGTTCCTCGCTATGTTGTTGTATTTGGTTTGTGCATCTGGTTTGTAGTGTATTATATTATATTGTATTGTATTATTTATAGTGTTTTTGTTTTTTTTACGTAATTTTTTTCACAATTTAATTTGGTATTTGGCTTTCAGCAGCATGACACACCCACACCTAGAATCACTGAAAAGTATCATAATATCTTAAACTCACCGCAGCAAAGGTTTGTGCCACCCCCCCGCGAGTCGGCAACGTTGTGCACTCAGAGCTGATCTCTCTTACTCTCTCTGTCTCTCTCTCTCTGCATTCCGTTTGCCGCACTCGCGTATCTATCATAATAGTTAATTTCCCCACCCTTTGCATCCTGTTCCCAAACCAAATTCCCCTATACACACACACACACACAGTATAACAAATTGGTTTGCTAAATTCGAGGAGAGAGCGCGCGCGCTGCACTGTAATTTCGCATAAATTCTGGCACACAAACACAAACACACACGCAGATACTCACCAGCCCACCCACTCACACACAAATACAACTACAGCCCACCTTTGGCAATGGTTATTGAGCACAGAGTGCACACTGTTTCCGCTTGCTAATCGAAATTCACCACACCTTCACAGCATCAATGTGCGCTCCAAGCTGGAGGTGAGCCGCATCGCGCGCATTCTGCCCGGCACGGATGCAGCGGCCGCAGCAACTGCTGCTGCTGTGGTCTCGCGAGACGATCAGGATGATGGGTAAGTCCACGCCAGTGTTGGCAAAAATTCAATGCTAGAAAAAGCTGAATGTAAACAAGTGAAGAAAGCTACAGTCGAGTGCACTCGACAGTAAGATACCATTTACCTTTGGCTGTATGGGAAACTTCTCGCGCCTATAACTTCTGTGTTTATTGTCCGATCGGATTTTAAAATTATAGGGTTGGTCGATATTATTATTATCTACAACAATACCTAAAACAAAAAACGCTGTAACTTTTCTACTTTTCCTATAATTTGATTTATCGATTTACAAAATCGATTTCTGAGGGCGGTGGGCGTGGCATACAAAATTTGAAAATTTGCATTCTGTGTAATATTACCAGGGACCTTAATACTAAGTTTGGTGCTTCTAGCTTTTCTAGTGTTCTTATAATTCAAACAAATCGTTTTATAGGGGCGGTGGGCGCGGTACATCAAGTTTGTAATAAACTTCTCATGTATATTGAAAACACGCACACTCCCAACAAGTACGGTGTCTCTAGCTTTTTTAATAGCTGAGATCTGTGTGTTCATACAGCCGGACAGACAGACGGACCTGACCAAATCGACTCAGCTTTTTATGCTGATCAATGCTCCTTCTGCAAGTTACATACATTTCCATAAAGTTATATACCATTTTTTTTTACCCATTTTCAATTGGTAAATGGTATAAAAAGCCAAAAATATTGTATATGGCAAGTTTTTGCCGCAGAAAAAGCTAAATTTCGTTGTTAACTTCATGTCTACCCTCCCAATAGCTTTCCCGTGGATGTAAGGTTCACTGCCAATGCGACACTCCTGGACATCTTCGAGGCAATGAAGCATCCGGTGACGGGCGTGGGTTTCTTTGCCCAGACACAGTCGCTGCCCTCGTGCACCTTCATCTCGTACGATGCGCTGATGTGGTTGAAGGCGCGCCTGAACAACAATCGGCATCCCTTGGATTTGCTGGAGGCCATGCGCAAGTGAGTTGGACCACATGCTAAATAACTTTTGTAGCTACTACCCTTGAATGTCCGCAGAGAGCGCATGATCTGTCACGCTTCCGGGGACTGGAATCAGCCGGTGGTGGCGGGTTTCTACTTCTACTACGTGGTGCAGCAGGACAAGAATGCCAAAGGTGGGTCCTAGATAGAAATGAGGTGATCTGGAATAATTTTAAAATGCCTTGCCTACTCGCACAGATTACGCTCCACCGCTGAATGATTATAGCGCCTTTGTCAACGAGTGGCTGGAGATTGAGTTTCAGGGCTGCAGCTTTCTCTGGCACGATGATCCCGGACCCACGCATGTGCCCAATTTTCTGCGAGAGACGACGGCACCGCAGTCCTGGACAAAGTACTGCAAGAACAGTGAGTGCGCACAGGGAACTAAACCTAATACAATGCCTAATTCAATTTGCACCTACTGCAGAGCGCGTGTACCGCCAGTCGCATCTGGAGATCGATGTGAACCAGAAGAGCGATCGCATGGAGTGGGGACATGTGAAGCATCACGCGGTCATGCAGCCGGGCTATGCCTTTGAGCTAGTTGTGGCTTGGGTCACCTCATCCGGGCCCATTGTATCCGATCTGGTGGGTCTAGCCTAAGTCGAAAATGTTCTAATTGTAATGATTGTATTCTCTTGCAGATCTCGGGCTGGATGCGCAAGGCGAATCACTGTGGCTATCAGCTGGTGTCTGTGCCAGCGGATCCCATGGCCGAGCCCTTTACAAAGAAATCGGATCCGCTGCGTGGTCCCATATTCATTCCACTGTGTGTGACCTTCTTGAAAGATGGCGCACCGCTCTTCGAGGGTATGGTATAGTATATATAGTATGGTATAGTTATACTAAAACTGCATCTGTTCGCAGAGTTCCCTGAGGATAGCCGCGCGGATCGCATGCTCTTCCTGCAGGAGGCCATTCTAGCAAGATTTGGTTTTCTGCCTTGCGTGCTGGAGGAAACCAATAAGGACGTAAGTTGGACTAACTGTATGCTCTCTTAACTACTCTAATACCCTACTCTTTGCTGCAGCTGCCCAAGGAGTACCAGTACGTGCACTGCACTGGCAATATGTTCGCGCTGATACGGTAGATATTATTATATATATATACCCTGCAAGTGTATAACAGAATATATACTGATCTATCATATTCTTCTCTCCTTCCCAGCTGCGCCAGCAACAACTACCAGGTGGAGTCGCCGAGTCGCCATGAGGCGAACGTAACGCGCTGCGTCTATGGCCATACGAACAACACCAATGTACCCAAGAAGGTGGGCTTCCTGTGGGCATGGAACCACATGATACCCAACAAGAAGTGGAAGTCGCTGACCATCAAGAACTCCGTGGACGGCGAACTCTTCCAGCTGAAGATGTTGAAGGATTTCCGCGAATTCTGCGCGAACAGTGACCAGCGCTTGGCCAACTTCTGGGCCAGTTGCCAGGAGCTGAAGCGGAAATCCCTCAAGTCTGAGTACAACAACAATAACAATAACGATAGCGATAGCAAGAATATGTAAGCTTAAAGCTAGACTCTAGTATTAGATACACTCTTCTCATTACAAATGAAGCGTTGAATTCCAACTCGTATATAATTGCATTTATTTATCGTCATAAACTCAACATAACTTGCGTATAAGTAGGGGGATTTTGTATTTGTTTGTTTTGTATTAACTCGGTTTAAATGCCGCTATTCCCACTGGATCTGGCCATGAGATGTTGCTCCGAGCAGTCGCTCAATAATGCTAACTTAACGGTTTTGCTTCTCCTTCTCCATCTTCTTCTTCTTCTTGTGACACCTTTGGTCGGGTATTTCTAGTTGTTGTTGGGATTGTTTGCTGTAGTTATTTGTTGTTTCTTGTTGTTGTTGTTGTTTGTTTGTTGTGTTAAATGCTTTGGTATGCGTCACCGCTCGAGCCGCCTACTCGTTCTTCAGATACTTGGTAAGCTCGGCCAGATCACGCTCCAGCCAGGCGGCATTCAGGCGAATCGTCTCCACGGCCTGCGAAACGGTACGCTCGCATCCGGGTATCAGATTGTTCTTGAAGAACTCCTCCACCTCGCGGGCTCGCTCCTCCGAGGCGAAGTTCTCGATCAGATACTTGATCAGGCGCGTCAGCAGGAATCCGCTCTGCAATAGAAACAGATGCAACAATCAGCAAAGCAGTTCTAATAGTCGAGCAATCTCTCGACGCTCAGATACCATGTACACATTTTGGACGTTAAAAATATTATATGAGAATAATACGTTCAAACAAACATACGGACAGACAGGACAAGCAAACAGGGGACAGGGAAACATGCAAACAAACGAGTATAAATAGACTTCTAGATAGACAGATGCATCGATGGACAGACAGGATATACTGAGCGATTGGTCGAGACAAATAGAAAGGCAGACCAGCAGAGAGAGGGACAGGCAGACGGATATACAGGCAAATAAATGTACAGCAGACAGATACACGGACTGACAAACAAACGGATAAAAAGATAGATACAGAGAGACACAGATAGATATACGGATAGATGGACAGACAAAGGGATATACTGGGCGAGAGACAGACGTAAAGAATAAAAGACAGATAGAAGGGCAGAGACAGCCAGTCAGAAAAATAGAAAGACGGACGGATAGATAGGCAGACATATAAATAGACAGATAGATAGACGGACAGACAAAAAATCGGAGAGTTAGAAAAACACAGATAGACAGAGGGATACACTGTCAGATTGGGCTAGGACATTAGGATACACTGTCAGATTAAGCTAGGACGTTGGAATACATTGTCAGATTGGGCTAGGACAATGGGATACACTGTCAGATTGGCCTAGGACAGTCGGGCAGAGAAACGGAAAGTTAGAAAGACAAACAGATGAACAGAAAGGACAGAAGAACACAGCCATTGCATAGTAATCCTTAGCTCACCTGATACTGTTCCAGCAGCAGCTTGTGGTTTTCCTTGAAGAACTCCCAGGCCATGTCGCGACCATGCGGATTGACGGCCACGGCGACAATGACGAACACCGAGTCCTGTGCACGTACCTCACCCTAGAAAAAAATTAGAGCCAATTAAAATAACCCTCATAGCGCTGGCAAATCCCCTTTCAAGCGCTACTCACCGACATGGCAAAGTCGATGACGCGACGCAGCAACTTGACATCGCCGATGCAGCCGAGCGCGCGCGAAATGCGATCCTGCTCCTCGTGCAGATCCGTGTTGCGGTACAGCGTGAGCATCTCGTCGAAGATGGCCTCGTTGCCATCCTGCAGCACCGCCTTGTAGCAGGCACTGCGCAGATCCGCAGGCAGCGGCTTGGTGCCATTGACATGGCTGCGGAAACGCTTGCGTGCCTCCTCAATGATCTCGGGCGAACGGAACGAGACAAGGCGCGACAGCACCAGGCTGCGCAGCAGTGTGTCCAAATGATTCTCATTCTCGCGCGGCTCCCAGCCCAGACGTGCCGCGACAGGTTCGTACAGAATGCGTCCAAACGCATTGAAGTCGTCCATGAGGTCCGTGTGCGAAATCAGCACATGCAGATTGGCCAGCGAATTGGTGATCGCTGTCCACACGGTGTAGTTGTTCTCATTGCAGTACGAGCCGACGAGCTTGAGCACTTCGACGGTTGAGGCCTGACCCGATTGCACCATGGCGAACATGTCGTCGATGAGGCCGAGCCTGTCCAGCGGCGGCAGCACATTGTTCTCCACCGCCGGCAGCAGTTTATCCAACATCGGCTGCGAGTAGCGTGTACGATAGTAGCCCACGGTGCCGGGATTGATCTTAATCCAGTCCGACTCGCTGACACCGTCGAGCACCACCTCCATGGAGGGTTTGTCGAGCAGAAACGTCTTGGCGATCTGCGTGGGATTCACTGCCGTCGACACCGATATCGGCACTGTCCAGATGCAATCTTTGTCCGCCTTGGAGCCATCGGCGGTGAACTTGCTCTGCGTGAGACGCAGCAGGCATTGCGTTTCGCTCTTCTGCTCCGACTCCACGCTGATGACGGGGAAACCCTTGAGCTTCGTCCAGCTGGACATGACGGCGCCCACATTCTTGGAGCTAACCTCCTGCAGCGCCTGCCACAGATCCTCGGTGCTGGTGTTGCCGTACTGATGCCGCGTCAGGTAGAGATTCATGCCCTTGCGGAAATCATCCTCGCCGATGTAGTCGTGCAGCATGCGTATCACCGACGCACCTTTGTTGTAGCTAATCTCATCGAAGATCTCATCGATCTCCGAGGGATGACCCACGGGCACTTCGATGGGATGCGAATTCTTCAGCGAGTCCAGCTCCAGTGCGCGTGTGTACATGTCCGTTACGAACTGCGTCCAGATGTCGTACTCGGGGAACAAATGATGCACGCACAGGAACTCCACAAACGAGGCGTAGCCCTCGTTGAGCCACAGATGTGTCCACCACTCCATGGTGACCAGATTGCCTGTCGAATCAGTAGTACATTAAAGGGGTATACTAGACAGGGAAACTCACCAAGCGATACTCACCGAACCACTGATGGGCGATCTCGTGGCCAACGGTGAGGGCAATCGATTGCTTGCGCATCAGCGACGTGTTCTTGGGATCGACCAGCACGAAAGTCTCGCGATAGGTGACCAGTCCCCAGTTCTCCATGGCCCCGGCCGAGAAGTCCGAAATGGCAATCAGATCCATCTTGGGCAACGGATACGCAATGTTGAAGTAGCTCTTGTAGTAGGGCAGCACCTTGGTGGCCACCTCCAGTGCAAATTGGCCCTGCTCCTTTTTGCCCACCGGCGTGAAGACGCGCACAATGACGCCATCCTCGGACTTGCCCTCCACATAGTCATACTCGCCCACAACGACGGCAACCAGATAGGTGGACATAATGGGTGTACGATCGAAACGCACACGTTTCAGATTCCCGGCCAGTGCGTCCTCCTTGAGCACCGGCATATTGGACAGTGCGACGCGATCCTTGGGCACGGTCAGTGTAATGTCGAACGTGGCCTTTATGGCCGGCTCATCCCAGCAGGGGAAACAGCGTCGTGCGTCGGTTGCCTCGAATTGCGTGACGCCAGCGTAACGCTCCACGCCCGAGGCCGTGAAGTATTTGCTGCGATAGAAACCCTTCATCTTGTCGTTCAGCTCGCCAGTGAACGTCATGTAGAGGACGCCGTCGACGCCTGCGGGTATCTCCTCGGTGAACTGCAGCACTGCTGTCTCATTCTCTTTGGAGTAGTTGATGCAGTTCGCCTTCAGTTTCTCACACTCGTAGTGGAACTCGGCGCTGTCGATGCTGATGTCCAGCGCGTTGAGGGTGATGCTCGTTGTCGGCTCGGTGACCTGCAATAATTGCGGGCAATTAGAAGAGTTCACACAGCACAGTGTAGGGGCACTAAGTCAACGAGCGTCTGTGCGTCTGTCCCCCTGTCAACTGTCTGGCTATTTCAGTGTTGCCACGAAACCCATATTGCATTTTATGAAATGCCAAAAAAAAATATAAAAAAAGGCTTAGCCCTTTTTAGGCCTTACTGCTAAAGCATATGGTTTGAAACAATTTCTATGTAAGTGATGCCATATTTTAAAGCTATAAAAAGCCAAAAAGCATTTTACAAAAAAGCTGAAACATTATGAATAAAGCAGTGTTAAAGAGAAATACTCATTGCCTTTTTTTGCAAAGGATATACTACATTTAAATGACTTAATAATCGTAATAATGCCTTACAAAATTATATTGAAATTAAAAAAAAAGCCATAAAATTATTGCAATTATGTGTAAAAACAAATATTGGTATGTGTATTTACTAGGCATTTTTTATAAAGCAAATGTTAAAAAATAATAATTTCAAGAAATTAAATTGTAAATTGGTGCTTTAAGAAGCTATAAAAAAGTAGGAAAAACTGCAATATTAATATAAAATAAACTGCAGAAGCCTTTGTTGTAAAATAACTTGTCACATTTCCTATGAATTATGCCTATAAAATTCTAAGATGCATACTCAAGCTATAATTTAAAGCAATAAAAAGTCATTGTTCTTCAAAAAAAGAAAGGCAAACATTTTATATAGTTTATTTTTCATTAAATTTTTAACCATTTTACGAAAAATTTAATAAAATTTCAGCCTATTTTACGAAAAATAAACTTTTAATGCCAGAATAAAGCCAGAAAACAATTTTTTCCCCTTCAACAGGACACTGTGGCAAAAAAAAGCTAGTTCTGGCAAAAAACAGCTTATCTGGCAACACTGGTCCGTCGTCTCCCTGTGCTGTCATTATCCGTTATGCACTGTGCCACGTTATCCGTTATACAACAAGAACAACAGCGACAACAACATTTAGCCATAAAAAAGCGAATTAAGGCGACAAAAAAGATCTCGCCATAAACAGTTATTTCAAGGTCGCAACGAATGTACCATACAGTGAGCGCCAGGTATTGTGGAACTGGTTTCAGACTGAACGTTCTAAAAGCGCAGACTGTGCGCTATAGCAGATGCCCCACTGTGCGCACTCCAGATTTCCGGCTTCGGACAACATTCGCCGAAAACTCGTTTTGGCCAAGTTAACCGTTTCTTTCGTGCAGCTTTCAAAGGGAATAACTCAAACACACACACACACACACATGCATACATACACGCATACTTGGCTAATTCGCTACACATATCGCGATAGGGCATGCGATAAGCGATCAGAAAGTTGAAGCACGACGAAAAACCCGTTGCCTTTTTGCTCTTTCTTTCGGCTGAACGTAAACACAATGTGTATGCACCGTTATGAGATCAACAGCGGCATAGGGGGTGTGTGCATGTGTATGTGCATGTGTGTGTGTGTCTCTCATAAATTTGCAATATGCGCCAGTCATGGCGGCTGTAAGTGCCACAACAAAGAAACCGAAAAAAACATTTCCTTGTTGGCAACGCTGCCGCCTGCATGCAAATTGCAGCATAAAGAGAAAATTACGCATACTAACGAACGCGTGCGTGTGAGTATGTGTGTGTGTGTGAAGGTACGTGTACATTTACATGCCATTAACAGAGCTCTGCTCCCGAATTTGCACACGTCACAAATGAACTGCAAACACACGCACACACACACACACACACACTTACACTTATGTATGTATGAACATGTATATTCATGCTGTGTTGTAGTTGTAGTTGTAGGTGAAAGCGAAAGTGGCGAGGCAAATGAACGGTACTCACGCTGATTTGCACGATTGTCTTGCCCGTAAAGCTGAACGCCGTTAGATCTGGCTGCAGCATAAGCTCATAGTGCTTGGGCACCACATTGCTGGGCAGCCGCTTGAATTCCTCCTTGCTGGCAGCCATCTTGCGTCCTCCTGCTCCTGCTCCTCCTCCTGCCTCGGCGTGCCGCGTACAGCAGTTGTGTATGAACCTGGCGTCGCCTGCCGCTCCACGCGCTTCCTTATCCTCACCAACGACGTCCGCCGAGGTATGCTCGAGTATGGCACGATAGCGACTGCAGAGATCGCCCAACAGTGGCGCGTCGCTGTTCTTGAGCGGAGCGCCCAGCGAGACCGTGGAGTAGTCGCGATAGAACTGCTTCTGCACCTTGACGAACTGCTTGGACGACACGAGCGTATTGAGGTGGCACGTCTCTGCACGTAGATGACGTACGAAATGCTTATCAACAGGCAGTACGGGGCGCTGGGGCAGGCGGCAGCGGGCGTTAGTAGTTAAAGTGTTGTTGGTCTTAGTGTTGGTTAATGCACGACGAAGGCACTGGCAGCGACGACCAAGCGACCTCAACCAGGCTGGCTCCAGATTGCAATTGGCCTGGGCTGGGGTTGGGCCTGGGTTGTTAGTAGTGGTAGTGGTACTGCTGGTAGTAACTGTAGCTGCTTGGCGGCGCTTGCGGGGGGTAACTGCAAGAGAACTAGCACAAGGGATTGTGTTTTATAACGCAGGCAGAGCGTATGTGTGTGTGTGTGTGTGTATTGAAGTACTTTTCAATGTGTTTATTTTGTTATTATACGATTAACGTTGGAGGGGGGGGGGGGGAGGCGTTGCGTGGCGCGGCAGCTTAGCAAGCGGGAGTGGCGGGGGTAAGAGACTAGCGCTCGCGCTCTTTCACTTTTTTTTCTCTCTCTCTCTCACCTTCGCACAAATGCTGCTCGAAATCTGAATTCGCTTTGGCCAAATCCAAATTGAGTTTGCCAAGTTCTGCAAGTATGACGTACGAAATGCACTTACAATGAATTTAGGCGAATAATTTTGGCTAAAATCGAGTAAGAATGCTGCTGGCGGCTTCTCTGCTGCTGGCGGAAAAAAACAACACGCTGCCAGTGTGACCCACTGGCGTTTTGCTACTACTGCTGCTGCTGCGGCTGCGGCGACTGCGACTGCTGCTGCTGCTGCTGGTACGTTTTGGCAATTGGGCCACAGGCACAGCTGATCCGCGCGTATGTGTGTTGTTGTTATGCAGCCAAATGATTGCAGCTGCGTTTGTTCTATGAAATTTGTGTGTGACAATTACCGTTTCGAAATTTCCAGGCCTGCTTTGCTGTACGGATTCCACCTTTTAACGCATTTTTGTACATTGTTATGAATTTAAAAAACGGAAACGAACGTAGGCAGCGCAATAAGTGAGCTCCCTTGCAGTTCAGCAGTTAACCAACACTGCAATTAGTAGCGTATGCACGTTCAAGCAGTGTGCTACTTTAACATTATTAACTTACTTTTTTTATTTTTATTAGTGCTAACAATTAGCTGTAAATGCAAGCAAACTGTTTGCAGTCTGCTAAGCTAAAAGCAGCTAAAATCGTATTATATATGTATCGTAACGTGTATGGGCTGCATAAGACGCAGGCAAGCAAAGTGCTTATTTATGCCTAAATTGCGCGCAATATTTTAAAATAAATAAAATGCAATCTATGTTTATTGCGCGCAACAAATAAAACAATAAATTAACTTGATTATTTCAGCATCAAAAGTGTGGTCTTTTTTTATTTCAAATATGAAAACAGTTTGGCAACGCCGTCGAACATATGCTCGCTTATGCATTTGAAAGTCTGGCAACACTCACTGCAAGCACATAATTGAACAACTCGACAGCAAACAGTTTCAGTACGTGATAAGTGATTCGGGTGTTTAGATCCCTGGGTCGGTTGATTGCCAACAGCCCACGGTGCACGTTCATAGCGTAAGAGTCCGTAGCGTAGCACATGCTGCTGCTTCCCGCCCGACTTCAACTTCAAACGTCGTGACGACTTGGAGGAGTCCTCCTGCAGCAACAACTGCAGAGTCTGCTCCACTGCGAGGGGCACTTGTAACATAACCAAAATCCGCGTGCATTCAACACTCTTCGAGTTGTGCAACCGTCCGCCGTTCGCACTGGCTCGCTGAAAAATATAAGCAATTTTAGCATAACAATAATAACAAAAAAAATATATATAAAAAATAGCAGCATGACTTTGAGCTCATCATTGCTATTGGCTGTGCTCTTGGCGCTAGCTGTCGCTCCACACACGCCGCCAACAGTGGCGTCTCCCATCGGCTGGGGTAAGTAGCAGTGGCCGACGTTGCAGCTCCACTTGTATCTTATACAATAAGCCAAGTGGTTAGCGGGTGCTCCGCTAAACTGGTGGCAACGCTGGCGCCCTTCCACCTGCCGACTGACCGTCGCTGTGCGCCTCACCCCTTCACCCCACCCCCCTGCGAGCAGTCAATTTGCAATCAGGCATTTCTATGCTCTGCCTCTGTCTCGCTCTCGCTTATGTAATCGCCCAGTGGGTTGACACTTGCTTAAAAAAAAAATAAAATTCTACTGCTCAAAACATATGTACAAACACACAAACATATGCAGGCTGCTCACAGATTGTTTGAATTTGCAGCTGTGTGTGTAAATATTTTTGGCCATGTTGTGCGTGCCTCTGTGTGCGTGTTTGTGTGTGTGCGTGCGTGTGCAGTGCCGTGTGCTGACTATCTGCTATCAGCTGATTATATACGATTTTTCATTATGCGTTCGCTTCAGTTTCGCATTGCTGCTATCAATGTCAATGGCGTTTATCAATTCGAATTCGGTAATTTTATAATACACAAACGCAATCCGTCTTTGATTTTTCCGCGCTCTCTCCCACTCTCTCTCTCTGTGTGTGTGTGTCGCTCACTCTCACTCTTTCTCTCTCTCTGTGTGTGTGTCGCCCGCTCTCTGCTTGCATATGGCCACATGTGCCGTTAGTTCAATTCGCTCGTGCACTTTCACCCCCCACTCCCGCAAGAGCGCGAAATATTGCTCTCTCTCTGCAAAATAGAAAAACCGGCACGGCGTGGAGAGCGAACCGCCATTAAGAGTTGCTCAATTGTCACGTATGCTACAAAATGTGCCGGCTCTGCCGTAAGTTGTTGCTGTTGCGGAATTGATTGTTTTTGCTGTCTTTTCGGTCTCGACTTTCAGCTGCAGCTACGGCAGCGGCGGCGTCAAGAAATGCCGCGAATTGGTCTCACTTTTCGCCACTTTAAGCAGAACTTTAAATGGCAATATGATACGTGTGTTGATAAACGAGGCGTGTGTTTACGTATGTGTGTGTGCTGTGAAACATACGAGGTCTGTCCGAAAAGTATTCGACCTGCAATTATTTCTCGTCTTAAAATTTACCAAACTTCTCGAACAGACCTCGTACTCTGCTTGCTGACGCACGTTGTTCCCATTGAAGTTTCCCTTTGGCATTTCCACGCTCGCATTTCTCGCCATTTACACTCCGAACCAATTATCGATAACAGATAAATGTGAGCGTAGCATGTGCATAAAATTCCCATTATCTGTTTAAGAGGGGGAGGGGAGAAAAACCCGGCTTAATTCATTCAGTAAGATCAATGCACCTGCACAGGTTTTTTTTTTTCTTTTTTATTTACCATCTATCTGTATGATAATAGGAAAATTTTATAGCAGCTGCACAGTTGACGTGAATATTTACTCTATATATGACAGATACTAGTCACTATGCTGAATATCTTGGCTTAAGTGGCACTAGCTCTGGCACAGATTCCTCTCCCTGTGCATGTCAAGTGCTCACACACGCACACACACATGTGTAGCAACAGCATGTGTTTCCGCTCTGATTTCAAAATGGAGTTTCGTTACTCTTCGAGAATTCTTTCTCACAATTTTTCCAGGAAGGTTTCGTAGAGTTTATCGCTTAATCTTTGGCTACCTAAGGTACTTAGAACCCCCAGCAACGTTTCTCCGCATCCTAAATAAACACACACCAAGAGGGTTCTAAAGGTTCTACTGTAAGAGTATCCTACTTATCGCGTATCAAGTTGAAATGCTTTTTATTTATTGTATACACAGATCGCACTTATCAAATCGCACACAATTAAAAAAAAACAAACAAACACGCCTCATTAAGATTATTTAAGGGGGCGCCAAAGTCAATGTCATTGATCAATAGAAGTCTGATGTAATCTATTTGATTCCTTGTCTCTAAACATAATAATAATAATAGAAAAATGTGAAGATCAAACAAAATGCAGATTGATAATGATCATATTAAAAAATAAAACAAAGATAAATAATTTGATAATTAATAAAAGCATAGTTTTGAAGGCCAATTCACCCATGGAACTAATTCAATCCTTAGAGTTCCTTGATATACTGCCTACAGTTCGATGAATCAGAACTGTTATAAACTAGTTAATGGCAAAGAACTCAAGGTGTGATTGTTAAGGCCTATGAGTCAGCGATCTAAAGCCAAATCACGTTAATTGCACTAATTGTCGATGATAATGAATCAAAGAGTTTCTTTATGCTGAACTTTCTAGTATTATTATTAATACTATTATTGCAAAACAAGGAATCCAGCTTATGGCAAAGGTAAATCAGCTAATAATACAAAGTCAATGCAATATTGTTGTTATTTTCTGCATCGATAAACCGTTGACCTCAAGCCAACCAGAAGAGTGAAGGCCGGAGCGAACGCGTTGGAAAGGCTCGCCAATTTATTGCTGCTGTTGGGTTTTTTTTTTTCCTACAATTTTTTTACAACAAACAATTAGCTGCGAAAAACAAAAGCCAAACAAGTCGAAACTAATATATTCCCATAACTATATGATTATGTATGCAGGTGTGTGTGTGTGCGCATGGTTTTTGCTGTTTGTTTTGGCTCGGCGATTCGACCACAGCTCTGACCCACAAACTTAGGGCATCGGACGGGGCCAATGGCCCGAAATGAAGAAATGATTGAGTACATAGCATAATGAGTTAATAGTTGTCGTGATAGATCGATAGATCATAGATAGTCTGGCGATCGTCACGTAGCTGGGAAGTGAAAGCCGTGCAGCATCGTGCAGGCCTTGGATCTATATGCGTTACGGAACTGCTGCTGCTGCCGGATCAACAGGTGTGCTGTTGTTCCGCCAGGTAGTACACACTCCACGCGCTCCACACACACTCCACAATTTCCGCAGCGGCGACAGAAATGTTCCCGTTTCTCCAACTGCGTTATAAGACAATTTTACTCAATCATGAAATGCTACCAAAAAAAAAAAAAAAAAAACAAAAAAATTAATCACAACAAAGATGCCATTAAGCGCCAAATTAACAAGTGGCCAAAATAAAGCGAGGAGGTGCAACCGGTTCGACAGGTTGTCGAAGGAGATCGACAGATCGAGAGATCTGCCAGAGTTGTTGTGGTTCCATTGCGTCGTAGTAGCCGCACATACTACGTTTCTCCTGCTGCGTTGTCGTAAGGTGTCTTGACCTACCTATGCCTAGTTCTGTTTGTTTTTCCCTCTTCGGGGATTTTCACACAGATTCCCGGGATCACACACGGCACCTTATCAGCGGCAGTCAGACTCGATTGTAATGTAAACAAATTGATTACATGATCTTTTTAGTGGATCGAAAGAAAGTTGTGCAACAGATTCTTCCTGGCGTCGTCGTTGATTACGTAGTATCTGTAGAGCACACTCGTAATCGAATTAAACGCGCAACGAACGAGTTCGCATTGAGTGCATTACAATCTAATTCACAAATTGTGAATATTAATTGAAATCCGAGACTTTTTGGCGATCTGCTAGAGAAGACGGGGAGGTTAAGGAACCTGTATAGCTGCGTTTGTATACGATTATTTTACGTTTTCGTGTCACGATTGCAACAACAAAAAGCATGTGGCTTTAATTCAATTGAACATATTGATTGAGCTTAATTTTCTGCACACATTTTTGGCGATTTTTCAATAGAAAGAACAGCGAGTGTGCCCCATTGCTCAAACCCGACGCGCAAGTTGTGTCATTTTCTGGAGCGTTAACGCAATTGAACGCACATTGATTGAGCTTAATTTTTGAAGTTTTGCTAGAGAAGACAGCGTTGCCGGTGTCTTTGGTTTGCTTCAAGCATTCGTGTCACGAGCGCAAAGATCTCCGTGCATCTGCACGAGCTTTTCTGCAATGACAGACTATACAGCGTATATATGTATATATATTCGTGGTCAGCATCAATAGCCGAGTCTAATCAGCCATATCCAGCTGTCCATACACACGGACAGACAGATCTCAGCTAGGGACACTAGATCTAGCATTTATTCGCGAAGCTTCCACACGTTCCTAGCGCTGTTTCTGCTGCTCCCTTATGATAACAATCCCGGTTGTTGTTAGGATTGCGAGCGTATCTTATCGATAGACGTGCTACTCATTCACTACTGAACTTAACTGTCGACTAATGCAGCGCTTGCAACTTTACAGACTTCGCCGTCACGCTGCAGAGCAAGATCCTGTTCTTGGACGGCAAATGGCAGACGATCGCCTCGGCGGCACACGAGTACGAGGAGCTGGCGGCATTAGCTTTCGATGAGTCCGAGGAGCTGATCTACTTCCACGATCGGAAGCATCAGAACGGCAGCATTTTCGCGTTGCGACGCGATGCAAGCGTTGGATCCGCTGCCTCGCTAATTGTGGAGCAGATGGTGAAGCGTACGGGCAATGATTCGGTGGCGGCGCTTACCTACGATGCGCACAATCGCAATCTCTTCTGGACGGACATTGTGCAGGGCAAGATCTACTTTGCCAGCATCGATACGCTGGCCACGGAGCCGCCCAAGGTGCTGGTCGATCTCAGTGCGGAGGGTGTGCGTCTCAGCGGCATCGCCGTGGACATTTGTCGCCGTCAATTGTACTGGACGAATGCGAAGAACAAGAACGCGTCCGTGGAGCGCATCGCACTGAATGGGACAGGTCGCCAGGCGATCATCACACATGACATTGATGATCCTCGTGGCATTGTGATCGATCAGCTGACGGATCGTCTCTTCTGGATCGACGACAAGGTGGGCCTCTCCTTTGCCGTCGAGAGCTCCAACTTGGATGGCAGCGATCGCCAGTTGGTCGTCAAGGCCAACAATCAGATGCCCATACAGTTGGCCGTCACCGCAGACACCATCTACTGGACCGAGGAGCTGGACAAGGCTGTCTGGAGTTATCCCAAGCCGAACTATGCAGCAGTATCATCGAATACTACTACCGGCGTCAATGAAACCTCTGCGAAGCCGACACCCACCAAGGTCGCCAGCTGGTCGGAGGATGTGCATGGCATTGTGGCGCGCACGGGTTTCTATCAGCATCTGCAGAAGGATGCGCATTGCGCCAACGTTGTGCGCAAGATCAAGGAGCGTCTGGCCAACAATACGAATCTGAAGATAACGCGTAGTCCCATCGATGAGCGCGTCAAGCGTCTGGAGGATGAGCATTGCCTGAACGGTGGCCGCTTTGTGAGCAGGAATAACTTCTGCATCTGCCAGACGGGATTCAAGGGTGCACGCTGCGAGATTCCCGAGTGCTACAATTACTGCATGCACGGCACGTGCGAGATCGATGATGGCTTTCCCAAGTGCTACTGCCAGACGGGTTTCTATGGCGATCGCTGCGAGTACTACAAATGCAATGGCCACTGCCTCAACAATGGACACTGTGCTCTGGATCAGGAGAGCGGCTCGCTGAGCTGTAAGTGCCTGGACATGTTTGTCGGCACACGCTGCGAGCACAATCTGACGGAGATCTGTGCGCGGGATTGTCAACTGCTTGTGGAGAAGCCCGACATGCTGGTGCCGGCGCACTGTCAGGACATGTGAGTAGCGCAGGAAAAATCTCTGGCTGTAATTCTCTCTCTAATGCTCCGCTCTCTCTCTCCCCCGGCAGTTGTGAGGCCATCAACAACAGCAACGGCACCGCCCTGGCGGAGTACCATGCGCCGGACTACTCGACGAAGTGCAGCGGCGAGGGCAGGCAGAGCATCTGGACGGGCAGCGTGATCATTGTGCTGGTTGTGGGCGTGGTAATTGCGCTCGCGCTGGTCGCCGTCATTGTGCATGGCCTGCGTCTCATCTACAAGCCGAAGCGTCCGCACATCAAGAAGACCTTTGTGGTGCGCAAGCAGGCGCGCCATAACTCCGCCAGCGATACACCGCTCACAAACCGTCCGCTAGCCACGGAGCAGTGCGAGATCACCATCGAGAACTGCTGCAACATGAACATCTGCGAAACTGTGAGCTGCCTCTCTCTCTCTATCTCTCTCTCGCACTTAAACTAATCTCATACCCATTGCAGCCTTGCTTCGATCCCAAGCTGGTGGAGCAGACATTCTCGGCGCGCGATCGCAAGGCCGCGTGCGTCAAGGAGGACAAGAAGATCCTCATACACAGCATGGACGATGATCTGTTATCCTAGGCCCAGAGAGAGAGAGAGATGCCAACACGTTGAATATCGTCCCAGTCGAGTACGGATCAAAGGCATTCGAGCTTGAGAAGCTGGTGTCCCCGGCTCGACTATCAGGTGCTCTACCAAAGCTCAAAGACCTAGCGGAATTCATACCACACACACACACACAGTCGCACACACACTCACACACAGACAGACATACTTAAGCGATGCAACCCGTGTACTTAGCAATCTTTTCATTAGTCTGGTCTCATTAATTTATATATATATATAAAGAATTAGCGCAGTTTCATCGAATGCTGAAGAACACAATACAAACGGAGGGTTTTTTCTATTATTTTTCATTCATTTACGTAGAATTTTAAGTTTTAGATTGAGTTCAGGCTGAAGATCATTTTTACACACACACACACAAGCAAAACTTTGTTTTAACGCATATAAGAGAAGTTTGAACACACACACACAGACAGGCAAGTAGCTGAGAGCAGTTCCAGCACACACACATACACGCACTCTCTCTCAACTGAGAGCACGAACTGCATATGCGTGTGTTTGCACTGAGAGCAGTGCCAACACACACACACACGCACTCACTCTCAACTGAGAGCACGCACTGCATATGCATGTGTGTGTGTGCGCTGTAGCTGTATAAGAGAAATGTGATGAAATCGGTTAAACTGTTGTAAATAGTTAACAAAAAAATAGAAAAAAGAACTGTAAAAGCAAACGGCAAGCGTTACTTGAATCAATCTATGCAAATAGTTCCTTATCTTGTATATTTTCTATATAGCATCCGATATATAGGGGTTTTTTTTTGGTCGCTGCGTCATGACACTTGCTACTGCCACTCCATCAACAACAACAACAACAACATGTTCGCACCAAAAATGCCTTTGTACTTACATAAGTTTTTTTTGTAAAAAAAAAATTGGCAAAAAGTAAGAAAAAAAAAACAAAAAGAAATGTAACAACTTTAGCAGTACAGTGAATAACTGCTAACCCAGGCGATCGGGAAGTTGTAAATAGGCGAGAGTTAGTTAGTTAACTATAGTACTTAAGACGCCGGTTGAATAATAAATAGAACGTACCTTGAAGTTTTCACAATAAATAGAAAATTGTTATTGCTGCACTCACTGCATTTGTTTTCTTTTTTTTTTTCTTTTATTTACCACTGCGATGACTCGTCCGTGGGGGTTTTTGCTGCAACAGGTTACGCAGCAGCAGGCAGCAGCTCAAGTTAAGAGCTGCCATGTGAAGCCAAATTGATTTAATTATTTTAATAGCGCAGCGCTACATTAAATTATATTATTAACACATTTTGTTTTCGAAAAACTCGAAACAGTTTTCAAAAGTATTAAACCCGAACTGATAGCAGAGTTGTGGTTATCGGCCACGCAATTGCGATAGTTGCGTGCTGCTCAACACTGCAACAGGTATCGATAACAGGCGTCGATGCCAGTATCGCTACAACACGAGTACTTTTGCCCGTATCCATTTTTCTTGACGTCGCATCAGTTTTTCGCAAAAGTTGAATTCTTTTTTTCCACCAATACAAAATACATTAAATACAATATTTGTTCGCGCAAACAGTGAGGATGGTACGTTTTCAACAACAACAACAACAGCAGCAGCGCAGCTGTATTTTTTTACGGCGACAGTAGGCTTTTGCTTTTTGCTGTCTGGCTGTACGCCTGCCGCAGTCTCAGCGTGTGCCCTGCGAAATTTGCGCATTTTCTTTTGCCTTTCATTTTCGTTGAACTGTGGCGTAAATGTGCACAGGCATATAGAAATTTATATATATATGTGTGTGTGTGTGAAACAAAAACAAACGTTGAGTGGAAAGTAAAACCTTGACTGCTGGACAGTGCAGCTGCCGTGTGTATCTATCTACACGCAGCAGCCGCAGTTGCCACCCTCCACCCCCCACCGTTGCACGTTGCCTACGTACTAACCCGGTGACCTTCGCTTTCCACTTGCAGGGCAGCAACGACAGAGCCTCCAGATCGCCGCGTTCGGATGACCAGCGGGAAATAAGCGAGATGCCCGTCACGAAGCGATCGCGCTCAGACTCGGGTAAGTGTCTCGTCCGGCTGGGGGAGAATTGTTAATATTATGCACATAAGCATAAGTATGTATGTATATGTATATGCCATCCCTCCAACCCGAATCAAGTATATATTTATATATGTATGTATGTAAGTTTATAAACAAAAAAAGCAGAAGAATATAAGAAAAACAAAACGTATGTAGGTTCAAGAATCGCAAGGCAACAACAAACAAAACAAACGAAACAAAAAAAAAAAAAAAAAAGGAAAATATATATATACAAATATATCATCAATATATTATTATATAGTTTATTGTTGTTTTTGTTCATATATATATTCTCTGTGAAAAAAAAGAAAAAAAAAAACATAAACATTGCATACACATCTCTCTCTCTCTCTCTCTCTCTCTCTATTTTCTACTACTTCTACTTCGTTGCATTTAAAGGGCCAGCACAGACGCTATTAAATAATCGGTTTTTCTTTTTGTTCTGCTTAAGTAATTGCAGACTTCATAATCGCACGATGATCTCAAGTGAGGTGAGGTGAGGTGAGAGTCAAACAATAACGAAAACGAATACGAAACCAAAACGAAAACGAAACAGTATCGAACAAGTCAATCCCGTCAGTCGAACCACACGCGATCTCCCCAAACAAATTGCGACTCGACTCCCACTCAAGTGCCCCTACGATAATATCAAACAATCGAAAAAAAAAAAACAATCGAAGATAAATCTATATTATTACTATAAGATCAGCACAAGTCGACGCATTGGCTTTTGGCTTAACACACACACAGACACACACACACATACAGACACACATTCTAAATGTGACTAGGGCTCAGTCAGTCAGCCTGAGTGTATGTATCAATCAATCAATCAATCAATCGATCAGTATCAGTGAATCCTCGCCGCATCAACACTGAACCGCAACGCAACGAAACTAATACAAAAAGCATATAACTATTCTCTCTCTCTCTCTCTCTCTCTTCTCTTTTTATATTTATTTTGTAAGCGTCTCTCTCTCTCTATCTCTCTCTCTGTTTCTGTTATATATTCCGCCCAAACGACTTAGTCGAGTATCGCACATCGATCAAGAGATGCCAACTCAGAGTTTGCTTTTAGCACTACTACTACTACTACTACTACCAGTACTGCTACTACTACTACTACTACTACAGCTACTGCTACTACTATTGCTGCTACTGCTATCGATAGCTTTTTGCCGATTACCGTGAAGGCTTCGTCGTCGTCTCGCCTACTCGTGCTGCGCCGAAAAAAACAAATCAGTAATTATATAGCTGCAGTTCAGCTCAGATCGGGCATGTTCTTGAAATTTCTTTACTTGAAGTCCGACTTGTCCGATCGCAACTAAAGCTATACCCATGCACTATTATAGCCAGGCCCAAATAGAGACAACCAACATCAAACAACATAAACAATGCAAATCCAAATCCAAATCTAAATCAAAAGCAATATACTAGAACTTTAGAAAACAAAATACAAGAAAAAAAAAAAAAAAAATGATAAACAAACACAACATGATTAAGGTACGGCGGAAAACTTAACCAACTTAAAAACATATTGTTGCTCTTATTATCGTTTCAGCGTCTTGTTTTCTTTTTATTTTTCTCTTTTTTATCACTGAGCAATGTAATGTGTGACCCTTCAAGTCAATATACTACCACGCCCCCCAACTCATGGAAACCGTATCGAAACGTATCGCACATAAGGTCGCTTATAATTTCTATTTTTATCGATAATACACACACACACACACATATGTATAGCCAGAACTGTGCACACCGCTGCCCCACTGCCACAGCCCAGAGATTGCGCAGGATCCCGTGTCTCTTTTATAGATAATATCATATATATATATGTATATAGTAGTATATCTTGCGTCTCTGGGAGCCAACGGTGTGCACAGTTCTCTCAAGTGATTTCTTCTTTGGTTTCGATTTGTGCGGCGACGATTTGCCGGCTGGATGTGTCGTCCGTTGGAAGAGCTTTATCAGATTAATCGAATTGATCGAATGCCCGCGTTATAACTGCATTTATCTCTAATCTACAAACACAAATACACACACACACAAGCACACAGCGAACACCTCAACACACGCACACAGTCGTACTGTGTAATATATATTATCTATGCATATAATTAGCTAGACTACATATATACGTATTTCAAGTCTAAAACAACAATTAATAGGATAATTTATGTTTTGATTTATGGGTGCTTTCTTTTTATTCTTGCATTTTCCAGCCTCTCTCTTAGCGAATGACAAATCAAAAGCCTTGCAGTCTCTGCTCAGACATATGTAAATATATTTACAAACAAAATTATGACCGTGATATCGATAAGACAAAAAAAAAAAAAAAAAAATGTCTACTACTGAGTGTAAGGTATCGATAGCTTTTAATTGTCATTGTGTTGTAGCCTCTCTCACTCGCTCGCTCGCTCTCTGTGACCGAATCATCTGCCAGTTGGCACTTGGCCCGCGCAAGCAGCTCCAGATCTTCTCCAGAAAACACCTACACCCACACCCACACACACACACTCAGACAGATACCATATGTAGTTCGCCGGCCAGCAAACTTTTCTGATTAATGATTTTTTTTTTTCTATTTTTTCCTTTTTGTCTTTATCTTTCTTGCAGGAGGCAAGGGATTTTTCGGGTTTTTGTCGCTCTAAATGCAAACTCTGCTCGGCAATTCTGTCTTCTGTCTCTCTCTCTATCTCTCTTTGCCGCGAGTTGCCTTTGCAGCCGACACAAAACTCATGAAAAAACAAAAAAAAATCCAAATCAAATCGTACTAAAAAGAAAAACAAAACCAAATTGCATTAACGATCGCCGAGGTGATCGGCTTAATGATGATGATGATGATGATCGTATCCACATCGTATGAGATGCACTAATCTCTCTTCCCAATTCTAGGCAAGTCTGCGGATTCGAAAATTCCCTACCTTTCGCAGCCACTGTATGATCTGAAACAGACGGGCGATGTGAAGTTCGGACCGGGCACACGTTCGGCTCTGCTGGGACTGCTGGGTGGAGCCCTGCCCAAGCTCACGTCCGAGCAGCATGAGCTTGTCAGCAAGGCCAAGAAATATGCCATGGAGCAGAGCATCAAGATGGTGCTCATGAAGCAGACACTTGCCCATCAGCAGCAACAGTTGGCCACGCAGCGTACTCAGGTGCAGCGACAGCAGGCCCTCGCACTCATGTGCAGGTAAGTTTGTATATCCCTTGTATATACTGTCATCATACCATTCACCCACTAGAACTGCTTTGTGGAAATTTGTCCTTGATCAACAGTTGCTTCGATTTTAGCTTGTCCGTCTGTCCGTTCACCTGCATAAACACGCAGATCTCGGCTATTATAAGAGCCAGTGTCACCAAATTAGGCATGTAGGGTCCTGTATTGCAAAAGCAGCTTTAGCTTTTTTGAAACTTTGTCTATCACGCTCACCGACTACAAAACTTAGGTTAGGTTAACTGCAAATCGCCAACCGAGCGGCACAGCAGAGCGTCAAGTTGCCTCTTAGTTGTTCTACTGTGGGCAAAAAGTAAGGTGAATATTTAATTTAAAATTCGCGGGCTTAAGATGGCCAACTAGTTCTTTTTTTCTCGAGTTGGCAGGACTGTTGAAGACATTTGGCGGGAATTTCATGTCAATGTCGGCTGCGGAAACGTTGAGGAAGTTTGGGGATGGCCTTTGGTGATTCTACCATGTCCCAGAAAAATGTTTATAAGTGTTACAAAGACTTCAAAGAGGGTCGGGAACGTGTTGATGACTTGGAGCGCTCCGGAGTCCGGACGACCATCGACGTCGGTTGACTATTAGAGACCTCACTGATATGATCGGAATATCAGAAGGATCTGTGAAAACCATTTTGAAAGACCGTTTGGGCCTACGAAAAGTCAAATCTCGTTTGGTACCGAAAACGTCGCACACTGCACTCGTTCTTCGTGACCATTTCGCCAACAATTCGAGGCATATCGTTCCGCAACCACCGTTTTCTCCTGATTTGGCTCCGTGTGACTTCTGGCTATTCCCAAAACTCAAGAGACCACTCCGGGGAACGCGTTTCGAGTTAATTGAAGAGATAAAAGAAAAATCGACGAGGGCGCTCATGGCTATACCGGAAAGGGACTATTTGGCCTGTTTCGACTATTTGGCCTGTTAAAATAAAGAATTTTGACTTTACAAAAATATTCACCTTACTTTTTGCCCACAGTAGTAAGTGTTCGAAGGTCTCTAAGTGTAGGACAAATTCATTAAAAGGTTCTATAGCTATAGTGGGTGAATGGTATTTAACAGTAGAGTTCGCTCTATTGTAATTTTGCAATGATGTAGAATTTTGAGTATCAAAAGTGAATCACGTTGGACGCCGACGTCAGTGCTCCGCGTTACAGGAGCTGGTGCTGGCCGCCAACGTTGCCTGTGCAGCTTAGCTGATAAGATCTGAGCAAAGAGAGGGAATGCTTTTCTTGCTCAGTTCTGCTTATAAGTATGTCTAACACTGTACTCGTTTCTTCTACAGGGTATACGTAGGCAGCATTTCGTTCGATCTAAAGGAGGACACGATTCGCGCCGCCTTCACGCCGTTTGGACCCATCAAGTCGATCAACATGTCGTGGGATCCGATTACACAGAAGCACAAGGGTTTCGCGTTCGTTGAGTTCGAGATACCGGAGGGTGCACAGCTTGCACTGGAGCAGATGAATGGCGCACTGATGGGCGGGCGCAACATCAAGGTGGGCAGGCCGAGCAACATGCCACAGGCGCAGCAGGTCATCGATGAGGTGCAGGAGGAGGCGAAGAGTTTCAATCGCATCTACGTTGCCTCCATACATCCGGACCTCTCCGAGGACGATATCAAGAGCGTGTTCGAGGCCTTCGGCCCGATTCTGTACTGCAAACTGGCCCAGGGCACATCGGTGCACACGCACAAGGGCTATGGGTTCATCGAGTATGCGAACAAGCAGGCCATGGACGAGGCCATTGCCAGCATGAATCTCTTCGATTTGGGTGGTCAATTGCTACGGTGAGTGAAGGGTGAAGTCAACCATCTATCGTCAATCCATTGCTAATCCTTGCCTGCATTCCACAGTGTTGGACGCTCCATAACGCCGCCGAATGTGCTGTCCTGCCCCGCAACGAATTCAACGATGCCAACCGCTGCAGCGGTCGCTGCTGCTGCAGCCACTGCCAAGATTCAGGCGCTCGATGCTGTGGCCAGCAATGCGGTGTTGGGCCTGGCGCAGAATACACCCGGCCTGGGCATTGCGGCCAAGGTTAGCGCCATGCCAGTCATCACGGCGGCGACCACAGCGGCAGCCTTGCATCCGGCACTGGCTGTGCCCACAGCTCCCGTTTCCGCGCTGCTGCCGCCAGGCATGTATCAGGCACCCGCGCTAGGCGGTCCCAGTCTGTTGGGTGTGCCCGCAGGTTTGCCCACACTGCAGAGTGTGGCGCCCACTCTGCCGCCGCCTGCACTGCTAGCAACACCTCCGGCTGTCACGCTTGCCGCAGCTCTGCCCGCAGCGGCTCCCCTAGCCGCCGTCGAGGCCAGCAATGGTGCACCCGTGGTGATGTCCGCTGCGGCCAACAATGCGGCGGCCACCGCGGCGAATCTGTCGGAGAACATCAAGAAGGCGCAGGAGAAGCAGCAGGAGGAGCTGCAGAAGAAGCTCATGGACGAGGGCGATGTACAGACGCTGCAGCAGCAGGAGAACATGTCCATCAAGGGCCAGAGCGCCCGCCAGCTGGTGATGCAGCGGCTGATGCGTCCACAGGACTCGCGCGTCATCATCTTGCGGAACATGGTTGGACCCGATGACGTCGACGAGACGCTGCAGGAGGAGATCCAGGAGGAGTGCAGCAAGTTCGGCACCGTCAGTCGTGTCATCATCTTCAACGAGAAGCAGACCGAGAACGAGGACGACGACGAGGCCGAGATCATTGTTAAGATATTCGTGGAGTTCTCGGCGGGCGTCGAGGCGGTGCGCGGCAAGGATGCGCTGCACGGACGCTTCTTTGGCGGTCGGCGCGTTGTGGCCGAGCTCTACGATCAGTCGCTCTTCGATCAGGGAGATCTTTCCGGTTAGGGAGGAGAGCGCGACAGAGGAGCATTTCGATGTTATCTTTAGGCTTACGCATTCTGACCTTGACAAGAGCCTTTTTTACTTAGAACTTAAACGAACAACTATTTATTTGACTTTGGCCAACTTGGAGCGAAGCAAAAGAGATTGTACATTTTTGGACAGAATCGGTTGATGAGCAAGCACACAGTATCTATTACCATATAACAAAACAAAAAGAACAACATGTAATGGGAAATCGAATTTTGTGAGTGATTTAGAGTTTTAGAGATCCCCCCAGAAGCAATTGCCGCCAGTTTTGTATGAATTAAGCGAGTGTGATGACACACTTGTGTTTTTGTCTCCATTCACAGCTAACAGATTGTAAATTTTATTCATTTCAGCGCTTAAAACTTACAATAAAAACTATAGTTTCCCATAAAGTGAGAGGTTTCTCATTTCACTTCAAAAATGGCGGGGTTAAGCTCTATTTCGATTAAACATATCGATATGTTGCGACGGTGTCTTATTGGGTATTTTTTTACAGCGCCAGTTGGCAGCATCAAAAATTTCCATGTTATGGCGCTGTTAACGCACAGCGCTCTGCAGTGGCGTCTAACAGACCCATATTTGTGTTAACAGCAGTGACAGAAGAAGCACATAAGAAAGAAAATAGAAAATATGATGCCAAAAAGTGAATAATACCGTGATTTTTGGGCAGAAAATCAGAAAATTGTGTTTCGCGTGGCGCACCTGGAGTAGAAACGCCTAGCGAACAGTGCTGCGCCAGCAATTGATTGCAGAGAAAACCAGCTGAAGGCAATTTGTGACAAAGGCACAACGCAGCAGCAGCAGCAGCAGCAGCGAGCAGCAGCAGCAACAATCATCGACGGCAGCGACGACTGGTCGCTGAGTCGCGACTCGCGAGCTGCTGAAAAAAAGGTACACATAAAACGAAATCAAAAACGGAAGCGCAGCGAGCAGGCAGCACAGTTCCTTTTGTTTATATTTGTTAATTTGGCTGAGCGAATTTAATTTGACGCTGGCAGGTGCACCAGCCGCTCGCACACAGCTGATGGCAGGCTGCTGCTGCTGTCAGTACTGAAGCGCCAACGCCAGCAGCGCGACAGCGACGAATTTCTCGCTGGCCTTGCCTTGATAAGCGCAGACTGGCTGTCGGACAGACAGAAACACACACACACACAAACAAACACACAGGCACACGCGCATACACGCACAGACAGACGGGCAGCCAGACAGCTACAGCAGCTCCCCCAATAACTACGCACCCATACAAGCGTGCTTTAGTTTATAGTTGCACAAACACACACACACACACACGCACACACACACACACATGTGTATGTCTCCAGCAAACGTTACATTTACTTCCGTTTGCTCTCGTGCATTTGCATTTGATTTGCCTTCGATCGATGACGCTGCAAACGGGTCCAGCATTGGGCCGCAGCGGCATCACACACACAGAGAGAGAGCGACGCAAAGACACTCACCCACACACACACACACACACACAAGCGCATAATTGTTTCGTTTCATTACGTAATAGCTGTGTGTGCGTGTGTGTGCATGTGTAAGTGTATGTCTCGCCCCTTAAAAAACAATAAGTTTATAACTATCACGTGTGGCATGACCTCAGCGATTTATTCCTAACAAAGACGACAAGATTAGATCAACGATTTGCTGCTGTTTACAATATTGTGCATTAATCGATTAGAACTCGAGCGATCAACGGCTGCTGAGCTTACGCGCATCCTGTGCGCGCAAGTACACAAAGCTGCGCTATCGATATCGATACCTAACACTGACATTTCCTAAGCCGTTCTAATCTTTGTTTTGGTATCGACGCGATGCAATTAGTGCTAATTTTACTCGATTACAAGTCTAACGAACATCGACTGAACTGACTGCGCATCCTGTGAAATCGATATTGCATATTAGTGCTATTTTTACTCGATTACAAGTCTAGCGATCATCGACTGAACTGACTGCACATCCTGTGAAAAGCTGCGTTATCGATATTGCATATTAGTGCTATTTTTACGCGATTTAAAATCTAGCGATCATCGAGTGAACTGACTGCACATCCTGTGAAAAGCTGCATTATCGATATCGCACGCAGCATTTTAAATGCACTCAATATTTGTCTTGTCAGGGCTTCGAAAGTAATGAAACAAAATACGATTTAATAAAATAAAGCAGTCGAGCGAGCTTTGCTGTGAGTTTGCATGTCTAAAAATGCCTTATCGATGCTATCGATACCTCGCGCAGTCCTTCGATGCGGCTGCATTGTTTTGGTATCGTTGCGCTGCAGCATCGTTGGCAACTCTCGCACCAAACAAAAAAAGAAAAGAAAAAAAGAAAGAGCGTAGCGAAAAAAGCTAATAATTGGAATTATGTAGTTGGCGGCGTATTTACTGTTTGATTAATCCAGATCATAAATTCCAGTTTTTGTCTCAAGACGACGAGCCACATCCGGTCAAGCGATATCGAGAGACAACATTGAGCCATACAAGTCGAGCAGAGGCGCGCAGACGACGCACACGATGAGCTGCAAGGTGCGGCTTATGGAGGACGGGTCGCTGGACGAGGAGCCGCTGACACTCAAGGAGATCGCCTATCAGAAGCTGTGCAACAACCTGGACATCATCAGCGGCAACAGGGAGAACGGCCAGCGCACTCTCAACGCCGGCATTGTGCTGACCAACGAGATCTGCGATGCATTTCTGGAGCACTATCAGCGCTTCCATTGGCCGCTCGACGACAAGGTCATCAATTTGTTCAGCGACACGCGTCGCACATCCCTGAAGATTGTTAATCTGCGCTACAGCACGCTGAGCAGCATGGGTGAGTGGACCTGATCCCGGCCAGAAACGCATTCAAGACTCTCTCTCTCCTCTTCCTATTGCAGGCCTGGAGACGCTGATGCGCCACAAATTGTTCGCGCTGTCCATGTGGTATTGCGACAAGATCACCGTGCAATCACATCATCTGCTGGCGCACTATGGCGACAGCCTGCGCTCACTGGAATTGGGCATCAGTTCGCATCTGCTGCAGAATGCGGAGCCCAATGAGAAGGAGCCCGTGGACTTTCAGCTGACCTGCCCGCATCTGCGCCGGCTGGTGCTCAACGGCGTTGTCATGCACCATCGACTGCAGTTCGCGCATCTGCAGGACCTGAGCCATCTGGATCTCACTTCCTGCGTGCTGGCCAACTTCAGTCTGGAGGCGCTGGTCATGCTGCCCAACCTGCACACGCTCATACTGTTCAATGTGTGGCCCATTGCGAATCAGCTGCATGCGATCTGCTGCCTGCGCCGGCTCAGCACACTGGACATTTCCATATCGAGTTCGGGCAATGGCCATGGCACCTATGATCTGCCCGATCAGACGCTCGAAATGCTCATGGACAACCTGCGCCATCTGACGCATCTGGATATATCGGGCACGAATTTAGCCGGCAATGGTGTGGCCACCAAGGAGTCCACCAATGCCACTACCAAGACAGAGCAGCAATTCGGGCCGACAGATATACCCGGATTGGCGTCACGCACGCAGCGACCGCTGCAGTTTCTCGGGCTGTACCATACGGCGCACTGGGCCTGCAAGCGACACGATATACCCGCACTGGAGGTGGCCGGCGATGCCAACGAGCAGCAGATACTGACGGCGGCGCGGTACTACCACGACAGGCCAGTGCTGTTGACAAGAGTGAGTGGCGGAGGAGCAGGAGCAGGAGCAGTCGCTCCCCTAATAGCAACTGTAACTAATTCGAATCTCTCGCTGCAGGTGCTCAACGATCTGTACCATCTGTTTCGCTTCGAGAACTGCAAGGACATTCACACAGCGCTGGATGTTGTGCTCTGTGCCATGGATAGACATCTGACCTTCAAGCACATGCAGATATCGGGCAGGTAAGCGCATTGGCCACTGACCACTAAGAAATCATCTAACATACTCTCCCCCCCACCCACCGCCAGCGCCACACTGTTCTACATAGTGAAGGGCCGCGATCGCTCCAAGATTGGCACACTGCTGCGCAATCACATCATACGCACGCTGCTCAACGGCATGGAGATGCATCTCACGGACGACACAATGCTGCGCAATGGTTATCTGACGCTCACACAGTTCCAAATGCCCGCCGATGTGGTAGGATATTGATATTGATAGATATACTCGGTATCTAATATAATTAATTTTGTTCTCTCGCAGCTGTTCGAGTACGAGCGCCTCATCAAGGTACTGATGCATGGCGTCTCCAAGACGGAGCAGGAGGGCTTCGTGCAGCGCATCGCCATCTATTTGCTGAACACGCTGGCCTGCCAGGTGGACGGCAGACAGAAGCTCTTCCTCGGCGAACTGGGTGTGGTTAGCGTAAGGATCGCAAATAGAGTTTAGTTATATTTCTAGAATAATAGAATAATTAATCTCGCTCTGCAGACGATGCTGATGCTGATCAAGGATCGCCTGACGCGCTCCGTGTTCGATGATGTCATGGAGGTGGCGTGGTCGACCATGTGGAACGTAACCGATGAGACTGCTATTAATTGTAAGAGATTCCTGGACGGACGCGGCATGGAGTATTTCCTTAAGTGTTTAAATGTGAGGCGCGAGCGTGTACTGCATCCTCTCTAGAACTGTAATAATTGATTTTGTATGCATTTCGACAGACCTTTCCCGATCGTGACGAGCTCTTGCGCAACATGATGGGTCTGCTGGGCAACGTGGCTGAGGTGAAATGGTTACGCCCCAAGCTCATGACGCAGGAGTTCATCGAGGTGTTTGCGCGCCTGCTCGACTCGGTGAGCGATGGCATCGAGGTGGGTCAGCGTGCTGGGAGACAAGCCAATGATGCTAATGCTAATCAACTGAGCTTCCAGGTCAGCTACAATGCGGCTGGAGTGCTGGCGCACATTGCCTCCGATGGCGCCGATGCGTGGACCATTAAAACGCCCACACGGCAGCATGTGCTCGAGCGCATGGTGGCCGCCATTCAGCGCTGGAACATCAAGAGCGAGCGCAACATTAACTATCGCAGCTTTGAGCCCATACTCAGTCTGGTGCGGTGCTACGAGACGCCCCAGTGCCAGCACTGGGCCGTCTGGGCGCTGGCCAATCTGACGCAGGTGAGCACACAAGAGCATATACTCCAGTTATAGGTATATATTAGGGTTGTCGATATAAAATATGAGCATGCCAAAATATCGTTGTTTTTAATTTAATATTATTTTTGGAGGAACATGATTTTTTGTAACATGATATTTAGTCTTATTTTTGTGTTAGGAAAATCTAATTTCTAAAAGCTTTTTTAATAGGTTTTCAGTTGGTATTGAAATAATTGAGTTCAGTTAAATTTTCCGAAATATCGAAATATAGAAACATTATTTTTATTTAGTCACATTTTTGTGTTAGAAAAATCTAATTTCTAAATGATTTTATAGTAGGTTTTCAGTTGGTTTTCAAATACTTGAATGTAGTTCAATCTTCAGAAATAGCGTCGTATCAATTAATGGGTTTAAAATTCTTAGCGTGGTTTAATTTCTATATACGATAGGAGTATGATATGAATGTTTTGTGTGCATTAAAAATATTAAATATATTGAATATATTTTAAATAAATTAAATATATATTTATATACTTTCGTAATAGTCATATATACAATATTTTAAAAATAATCTAAACAGATAGGGCATTTTTTGTGCGAATTAAAAATATCGACTTAATAGATATTTAAAAATTTTTCTACTTTTATTTCCAAATTAAAAAGAACATCGATGCAATATCTTAAAAATATTGGAAATATTTTATGTAGCAGAGAATGCATTTTGTGTATAAAAATATTTAAAAAAATTAAGAGTTTTAGGTCAGTTTTCAAATATTATTATCATATTTTTTTTTAGATAGAAAATATCGCAACAATGGATATTTTAAAAAACATATTCGAGATATTATAGTACTATCTACCATATTATTATATCTCGAGTATTAGTTTAGTAATGCAATATTCGATATATAAAATATTTTAAAGTCATAACACATAATTATAATTAAAAAAAAAAAAAATCTCACATCGATAGGATATTTTAAATAAAAACGACAACCCCATTATATATAGAAAATCGATCTCGATCTCTCGTACTTAAGCATTTAATTCTCTATTATATAAATAAATATTATAATCGCCTACTCCCTTCGGCAGGTCTATCCCGACAAGTACTGTCAGCTGGTGGAGCAGGAGAACGGCATACAGATACTGACCGAACTGATCGAGCACAAGAGCCCCTACACTGAGATTAAGCGCATCGCACGCATGGTCATCGATCAGTGCGATCTCGGCATGGAGCGCATGGTGGAGGGCTAAGAGCAACTGCAGCAACTGTAGCAACTGCAGCAGGAGCAGCAGCCGGAGCAGCAGCCGAAGCAGCGGACGCAGCGCAGATCCCAGCGAGAGTCTAGGATTAATGTTCGAGTTTGTTATAATGTTTATGTTTTTAAGGCAACAACAGCAAGTGTGTTTATCGTTCAGATTCTTCCTCGATTTTTATGTTTGCGTGAAAGGAACATTGTAGCTGCGACTAAAGAAAATAAGAGAAAAACAACAACAACAGCAAAAACATAAAGAGATGCAAATGAAAACGCGCGTTTGACAGCAGAAAAACAAAAAAAAAAAAAGAAAAAAAAAACAAATTAGGAAAAGAACGCTAAAAATATCTATTGTAATACTTACTAGATCATATATATATATACGATATATATATGTGTATACATATTCATACATATATCACGTGTTGTACGCATACAAGCGATTTTTTTTAAGACGAGATTAAGGCCCTGTCGGAACTGTAAATATTGTTAACGAAAAAAGAAAGAAAGAGAAGAGAAGAGAAGAGAAAGAGGAGTAAAAGGCAAACGAAGTAGCTGCAGATTAAATAGATCCTTAATTAAATAACTCTATGCAATTCAATGAAGTCTTTCACATATACCCCTATACATATATATACCTATACATATATATTGCATTGTACGATAGTATGTGTCTGCTCGTAGACTAAGCTCGATCCACTCCTTTTCCGTTGAGTTCCTTGCGTTTCCTTAGCTTTAGCATGTGCAAGCTTTTCTAGGCTAAGTAACTGTACAGTACACACATATACATACACATACACATACGCACATATATATTACATAGTTATGCGTATTTGTTGCTGCATACGTCACAGCTCACATCTGTGTCTTACTACCCCCACCCCTCGTGCCCTTGGGATCGACATTAGCTGCGCATATGTATGTATGTACCCCACACTCCTCGCCGTCAATAAAGCTATGTATGTATGTATGTATGCGTGTGCGTAAGCGTTTCAAAGCAAATTGCTGCAGTCGGCGCGCAGCATTCTTCATGGGGTTGCTCGCGTGTATGGTGAGACTGTTGTGGGGAGGGAGAGAGAGAGAGCGTCGTGGGGGTGGTGAATTGCATGCGGAATGCCAACGAGTTGAAAAGCGCTCGAAACGTGTGGCGCATGTGCAGTGATTGCGCTCCGCCTGCGCTCACCACCCACCGCGGTGGGCTAGCAACCCCTTCTGTGCGCGCTGCTCTCTCGCACTACACTCTCGCTCTCTCACTCACTGTTTTCCTCCCACACTGCGCTCTCTCGTTCAGTCTGTCATCTGCCCGCTCTGTGCTCTCGCTATGCTGCTCCCCCTCACCCCTTGCACTCTAACTCACTGTCTCTCTGCTTTCGCCCGCTCTCTCAGATTGACATTCGCGCTGTGGGCGACACTCTCCCGGCTCAGTTGCCATTTTGCCGCCCGGTCGAACGTTTGTTTGTTTGTTGTTGCGTGCGTGCGTGAAATAATATAACTGTAAAAGCACACAAGATGTAATTGCAGTTGTGTTTGCGACTCCTACAAGCAGCCTACGCGCAGAATTCCATAAGCAATTCGCAAGGGAAAGAAGCAATAACGACAAAACAAAAGTGCAAAACGGATTCGGCGCAAGCGAGAGCGAAGCTACATAGTAATGTAAGTCTGTGTGGGTGGGAGAGAGACGGGCAGTGCGTACCGCTAAGAAATAACATCAACATGAAAATGCATTCGCGCTGTTTTTTTGCCGGTTCTGCTTTGCCGCTTCCTTCCGCTCCACATAGATCAATAACCTTGTCGCAGGCAGAAACGAATCACCCTGTTTGCGTGTGTGTGTGTGTGTGTGTGTGTGAGTGAAGCACGTTGCCATCGCAACGAAAACAATAACAAACGCGTGCAATCTGCTTTCTCGGGCAAAAAAGATCTGTGTTCCGGGCATGAAATAGGCTAAGGTATTGAGTACCGATTTTAGTCTATGATTAAACGGAACTTCAGTTTCTCTGGCCCCCAGCAAAGTGTTGTAGCAAAGTATCGAGAAAATTGCAAACAAAGTAAACTCTGCAGGGCGAAGTATATAATAATAATATAACAGTAAATAAAAGCGGAAAATTTAAAGTGAAAAAAACCAGTAGTATTTTTTTTCATCTTTCCCCACTCTGCACGATTCGAACCGCACTACGAACAACAAAATGTTCTTGCTGCGCTGCGACTCAACGCGCTCGACCAAACCGATGGCAGAAACAAGGGCGGCATTTTGACACTTGAAGCAAGCGAGTTTTTGAATTAGGCGCGCACTGAAAGCTCACCGTTGAAAGCTCTGCACAGTGTGCAGCCGTTTGTTATAAATAATTCAAAAAATTAATTATTAACATTTTAACATAACTTAAATAAATTATTAGGAATTTATTTTTATGGAATTAAAATAGAAAAATAATTTAATTATTTATTTATTTTAATTATAAATAATACAAAAAATGTTTTATTTACATTTTTTAAGAAAATAAAATAGTTATTAGGAATTATTTTTTTTAATCATAAATAAGAATCAATAAATAAAATAATAAATAATACATATTTTATTTTCTTTAAAAAAAAAGTTAAAACATAATTTGTAGAAAGTAATTTAATTATAAGTAATTAATTTATTAAAGATTATAAATAAGAATATCCATTGTAATTATTTATGAGAAACTAATACAATAAATATCATTAATTAAATTATAAAAGTACAATTTTATTTTGTATTTTTCAGCAGATTGCTTAACTCAATTGCAAGATCATTGTTACAACTTCAGTGGGCAATCCTGGAGCGCCGAGAACGCAAGACGGCAGTAAGGCGACGATATGTGGCCCGGCTCCGAGCGAGGCAGCTCGCGGGCACTGGAGTTACCCACCAGTCAGCAGAATGCGGGCGGTAGTAGTCAACAGGAGACGCTGGCGGACATCGAGCACATATCGACGATCGCGGGATCGCTGGCCTCCATCGGTTCGCTGTCGCACACGCAGATGCGTTATGTAAGTTGCGGGAGAATAGCATATTTCTCAAAACAGATTTAATAGTAGAGATTAACTTGTTCCTTGTAGTGTACAAATGACGCCGGCTATGATACGGAGCATACCTCACTGAACTCGGATTTCGATGAGGCCGAGCTGCGCAGGGAGCTGCTGAGAGATGTAAGTAGAAGAATTAAATTTAATATGATAGATAAAGTGGTATATAGCGTGATAGATCACAGTTGATTTAGTTTTGTCCGTTTGTCTGTCCGCTTGCCTGTGTGAACTCCCATAATTCAGTTATTACAAAAGCTAAAGACACCAAATTTTGCGTGAAGATACTTGTCTAGCATATATTATCCTAGCGCCTCCGAAAATCTATGTTCTAGCTTCAAAAATAAGCAAAGCTTACTATTATTATTATCTAATATGAAGAATTAATTGGAAACGATTTAATAACGAATAAGTTGGTTTCTTTTTAAATAAATGGAAGATTATATATACTAACTAAAATACGTTTTCATATTTCTCCCCACAGAAATGGAAGCTTCTATTCGATATGGTAAGTAATACTCAACCCTTCTTCAGCTTAAATTCTTAAACTTATGAGAGACTCTTCCCACTCACAGTTTGATCCGGAGGGCTTTGGCGAGATATCCGTAAGCGAATTTCTGGTCGCACTGAGGTCACCGGAGTTTCTATCGCAAGTGCCTATGAACAAGCGGGAGCTGCTGCTGGAGCGCGCCAAGAAGGCCCAACTGCCTAATGGGCCGGGCTATGTGACGTTTCAGGACTTTGTGAACGTGGTAAGTGCATCTAATCGAATTCCCATGTGCCTCTTTCCGCTGCTTCACACACACGGTGCACGGACACAGCCTGAGCAGGATTTGAGTGCAAACACAGGTGTGTGGGGGGGGGGGGGGAGTGGCAGCTGCATGTGCACATGTCCATGTTGCCGGGCCCAAAGTGTAGGCTCGTGTTCAAACACAAAGCACAACGTTGAATCCTGGCCAGAGATCGAGGCCCCTGCTACGGCCACATTCTTCTTGTTGTGCCCTGTTTGTTTGCGCTGTGGCAAATGCAAAAAGTCCATGCGTCCATCCGTACACCCGTCCACTCGTCCACTTGTCCATTTACCCATTCGCACTCGCCAAATAAATGCACCTTGGGCCCGAAAGGACACGCTTCGCTGCCTTCAGGCTGGGCAGCCCGGCGGACTGTTTACCTGCGGAATGGCTGCCTCCCCGGACTGTTTTTAGTTCTCTCCTGTCGCTGCCGCTGCCACTGCTCTGTTTGTGCTCTGCCAGCGTCGCGTGGCCACTGGCAACTGGAGGGGGAGCAGTAGGAGAACTGTGGTGTCACTGTGCAAGGCCTGGGGAAGTACACGAATTAAGTTTGAAGTCCTCGGGCTTGCAGTTCATACAAGCTGGAGATAAACAGCAAAATGAAGGAACTGTCGGTTGTACTTACAAGTACAAACTGTTTTCTTGTAGGGAGTAGTGGTAGAGGGTATATATAATATATATATATATATTTCTGAACTATCAGCATTTCAGTTACACCTAAACCAATATCAGTTAGTTAAAGCTTACTTTCTTAAAAAGATTTCGACTGTTTCTCAGCAAGCTTTCCTATAACTATATCATTTTTATATAAAGATATATATTCAGGTACTGTCAGCTTGTCAGTTCGAAACTCACTTATTAATAGCTGAGCTTAATAGCTTTTGGCTAGTACAATTCAAACGATTCTTAATTATTTTAGTTATGATAAAACTAAATACAGTTTCATAGAACTGAACCTTCAGCTTATCAGTTCTTGAACTATATTAGTTAATTATAGTTTATGCTTTTCTAACACTAGCCTTTAAACTGCATTATATTTATATACAAATATATATTCTTGAACTGTTAGCTTGAGATTTGAAAGCTGATAATAGCTTAGGTTTTTTTTAGCTGATTCCGAGTATTCCAAAGCAAAACTGTTTCCTCTTGCATATCTAAGTTGTAGGTTCTACAATTTTACTGTATTGCAGTGTACTCTAGCCTTTTTTCAGCTGTTTCTTTAAATTATAACAGAAAAACTAAAAAACTAATCTTGCGATGATTTTGAAATTTGGGGGAAAAACGTTAAAATTGGTGGAATACTGAAATCTAAACTTTCCAGAATTTTGTCTAGATCTGCTACTCGATTCTATAATTGTAGAATACCCATATGTCAGCTCGACAGCTATACAAATTAGTTATAGATTTTGTATAAGGCTTAAGAGTATCCCATGGTCGGTCATTATAAGGCCTGCACTCAGTTTCTTTCTAGTTCTTTTGCTTGCTTTCAAATTGTTTGCTGTTGTCGTTGACAATCCTATTGCAATTTGATTGATTCTTCGTTTGCTAGACGAACATACACACACGGACACACGCACACACTTGCACATGCATAATGAATACAAAGTGTATTCTGCCTCGTCTTGCCTTTCGATTGTTTGCCAGAGAGTCCTCAAAGTCATGAATTAGCCAGGTCGGAGCAAAGTGTGTCTATTTACCCTCGTGACAGTTGAGATTCAAAGAGAGATAGAGACAGAGAACGAGAGCGAGAGGGAAGGATAGTCAGCTAACGAGTGCATTAGTCGGTGTGTGCATGTGCTTGTGTGCGTAACGGTAATTGTGAATGGCTCAATGAATGCGTCTGGCGCTTGGTCAACCTCACAATGACCGGGTTAGGACCCGATTAGCCCCCTTTGATGGGCTCGTAATGCCATCCTCTGTCGCATCATCCCTTTATGTGCCATGGTTCTATCTTTGGCATCGCCAGCGAGATAGCGATGAGATCCTCGCGCAGGTGTTGTAGCAGCAAAAACTGTTGCCAATCGCTTATCTCCATTCGATCTCATACTACACAACATTTTTCCACTTAATTATAAATTTCAATGAACGAAACGTGCGAGCTGAGGGGGAAGCAGAGGGAGCAGGAGGAGTACGAGCAGGCGTAGGCTGGCCCAGATGGGCCGACTAATGTGAATGCGACAAGTCCTTGTTTGGCGCGCTGCTTGAATTAAAGCAGGAATGCCGCCACGATGAGGAGGAGAAGCTGGAAAAAGTGGAGTATGAAGAGAAGCAGGAGGAGTAGAAGGAGAAGCAGAAGGAGGAGTGATATCAGCAAGGGGATGAGGAAGAATGAAGAGTAAGAAGCGCGACAGCAGCAGGAGGTGATTGAAGGGGAGCTGGAGCAGCAGACGGTGAAGGAAGGAAAGCAGCAGCAGCAGGAGGTGGACGAAAGGGAGCACATACAGCAACAGGAGATTGAAGAGCAGCCGTAGGAAGAGAAGCTACAGCAGCGGGAGATTGAGGAGGAATAGCAGGAGTAGGAGAAAGAGGTGCAGCAATAAGAGAAGTAGTAGGAGAAGCCATAGTCAAGCAGACGCAGAGGGTATAGAGAGAAGGTGCAGCAGGAGAAGGTTGCTGCTGGAAGGAGGAAAGAACAGTAGCAGCAGGAGGAGATTGCAGAGCAGTTGCAGCAGCCTGCGCAGGGGCAGCAAGACGACATGCATAATGCAAACGGCGTGGAGGCGATTCCTGCGCCGACATCGATACAATGGAGATTGCCCGATGATTGCTGAATTTTGAACAAAAGCTCGCACGTGACAAATCCTTTTATGGCAGCGCAGAGGCGCAGAGGGACGCACGCGACGATGACGATGGCGACGGCGACGATGGCGACAGCAACGAGGAAGACGGCGACGACGACGGCGCCGCCAGTGAAGAGGGAGCCCCAAACGTGTTGAGCGTTATGACAACTGCAGGCACGAGGCTGTCGATCGGTCGATCGCTCAGCTCAGCTCAGCGCAGTGAAGCATCTGGTCAAGCTGATTAAGAGGAGGAGGAGGAGGAAGCGCAAGCACAAGCACAGCAGGCGGCGCGGGCAGCAGCAGAGCAATGAAGCGTGGATACACTCTCTCCCGCTGCCGATCTACCTGCAGTTAGTCGGCAATCCAAGGGTAGTGATGGCTTTTAATTGCAGCCGGGCTGATCGCGCACAGCAGCAAAAAGCAAAAAGAAGCCTCTCTGTAGAATTCTTGCATTAATCAGAAAGTCAACGGAGCTGGAGCTGGAGCTGAGGATGAGGCTGCCAGGCGTTCGATCATAAACGAAAGCAATTGGCGGCCGCGTGCAGCACAAGCCGCAAGTCGCAAGTCGCCTGCCTTCCATTATCATAATCAGCGCAGCTGTGGCCAGCTCCAGGTGAACCTGTGCCGAGCACGCACCAAGAAATTCCTGCGGCTTGTCTTCGAATGGCGAATGGGGAATGTCTTGCGGCCAGGAATGCCAGCCAGACGAAGTCGAGCTGGAGCGCGCCAGCTGGCGACGTCTGCGCGATCGGCTCGAGCTTATTGAATAAACATTGCGATGCGATCGGGCGATCTCGGCGCACTTGCCCGCTCCCGCTTCAGCTCCCTGCCTGCTGGTGGCGTCTCGCTCGCTCGCTCGCTCTGCTGATGTGCTGCACTGATAGGCGGCGGAATCAGATCAGCTGAGGAGCTGCTGCAGTGCCTGGAGTCGGTAGCGTTGCATGCGAAGGTGCAAAATGCCTTGCGCCTCCGTTGCGGCCTCGGGGGACGCGAGTCATCATCGGAGCGCATGATGCCGTGGCTGACGCTCAGACAGTCCCGTTGTCCCGCCGTCCGATGCGGTATTAAATCAATGCCAATCCATAAATGGTTCCATAGTCGACGCGCAGTTTCAATTGGAATCTCTCGGCGATTTCATTATTCCACAATAATATCGCAAATCGCGCGGGGCAAACGTCTGGCAGAACGCCAGAAAGCACTGTGGACGGCTCTGTCTGCGAGCAACTGCAGCGACTGGAGACCAAGGACCAAGCTGCCCCGTTGACTGCGAGGTGTGAAGGCGCTCCTTCTTGGGTCGCCTGAGTTCACAGTTCTGCAGAAGCGAAGAGCTTGCGCCAGTTTGTTTAATGGTTCACTTAACATGCTCCTAATGGAGTCAATGTATATCTTTTCGCAAATCAGATCTCCAGATCTCTTTTATGCTATGGCAGCTATAGTCTCTCAAATTTCACTTCTTACGAAGAGTCTGTATTATTATAGAATACAGATCCTCATTTAATCATAGAGTTCTCTTATCCTACACCATCGATAGACATTATAATATTTTAGTGTCCTCCAGTTTTTTTTTGGTTGTCTTTGGTTTTTTAAATTTGAAATTATTCTAAAACGCTGATCTCAAATTTGTGGAAGAGTTCTTTGGATAATGATGTAAGCTATCATGTGTATCCTTTTAGGTCTCTCTTCAAATTCTTAGAAAATCTTCTAGAATTGTGTTTCGAGTTTTTTACATCTTAAATTTCATAAGCTTTTGCTTAAAGAAAGTGTCCTTAAAATATCTTTTTATCGTATACCGTGTCGACAGACCATGTAGTTCCCTAAAATCATCCTTGATAACTTTTAACGCTAACAAATGTTTTCGGTTTCTTAAAACTTTTCATACATATTCTCAAAAGAATCAGAGCTTGTAGCCTTTTAGAATCACAGCCGAACTCTTGCATTTCTACAAAGTTTCTGCAGAGATTTATCTTGTGAGAACCTCTAACTCTAACTTAAGCTTTCTGTTCCTCAAAGCTATCGAATTCTCGATACAAAATTACATTGTAGTCTCCGAGGCGCAGCCTTTAGGAACTTTTAACTCGACTCTAATCTCTTCAGTTTCTGAAAAGATTCACAAAGCATACATACTTCCATCGCAAGTAATCTTCCGATTTTGGCTGCAGTTTCCCAACTTAAATTTTCGACGCATTAAATGCAACTGGGATTGTACAGATTTCCCTGGTGTGCACAGTGTGCGGTGCTGTCGGTGCTGAGCACATTTGGTAGTTACCAAACAGCCAATCGATGCTAGTTTTTGGTATTCCGAAAGTCCGGTGCAGCCTTCGATAGAGATAACTTTTTGCCCAATGCCAAATGCACAAAAATTGCCGTATAGTTGGAGTAAAAATGCATGCTTTTTTGTGCTCCATCTCGGACCGGAGAACTCGACTGCTACGAATGCTTTGACTTGTGGCCCATGCCAAGGACGTGACAATGCCAAGATGACAGTTCGGGGAAGGGTGCGGGGGTTATGGTAGAGGCTGCTACTGTTGCTCCTGCTACTGCTGCTGCTGCTGCTGACGATGTTTGGTCAATGGTCAATTTGGCAGCAGTTTATTTTGATTGTTGTGCATCCGGGGCAAGGATAACGATGTGAACACGAAATGGCCCAGCACCCCCAACTGCAACTGTATACGTTCCCACACACACACACAGACGCACACACCATCACGTATTCGGCTCGGAGTTCTGTCTCCTCGATATTTTCGCCATAGTCACGAAATGTGCTGATAACGAGTCCTAACCCATTTATGGCTCTGGCATCGATGTCCCGGGGCAACCACGCACTCGTCTCCCCCCTCTTTCCCTCTCGTTCGCTCACTCTCTGTCATATCTTTCAAAATAATCGCTTATGCATTTTTCGGTTCACCATTTCCCTGGCTGCAGGTGTAAAACGAGCGCTTTATGCGGCTCACCGAAATTTATCTTTATCCATTTTGTTGGCCAACGGCAAATCCAATTGTTTTCCATTTTGCGGCAGATCCGCGTGAGTTTAGTAAGTTTTTCCAATGTTTGCTTTACGCTTCGTTAAGAGGATTTGGTCTAGAGAGTTTCAAAATCGAATTGCGGGGTTCGTTATTAAAAAGAATATTTAAATTGAAGCTACGCTGTGAAAAAGATTTGGCTAGTGCTGGTCATTGGTATGAGCTGGCAATACAACAAATAGGGGACGTAAGCGTACTAGAAAATAGCTTAGAATTTCGTTATTTTCGGGAATTTAACCCACAGACACCGCAGAAATCGATTTTTATGCCTATTTTGAGTAGTAGAATTGTTTTCAAGCAAAAAATTAAAATTTTAAATTTTTCAAAAAAATTGAAAATTTTGAAAGGGGGTAGCATGGAAAATTGGGCAAAAATTTGAATTTTTTAAATTATTGAAAAATAAAACAAATTTGAATGTAGTTTCAATAAATGACTAAAGCCATGAATAAAATGACATTCCGAATCAAAATCGCTTAATTTTTGACAAAGTTATGCGAGTTTGAAATCTGGATTGCACTAGGCTGAAGAACGAGCTCGACTCGATATTTTCGATTATTTAAGTCTGAGAATGGTTTTAATTACATTTTAAGAGTTTTTGAAATTTCTTAACTCTTTGTGGTATGCAGTTTTGATGCCAGAGTCAGAACAATAAGGCGAATTACATTTTATATCCTAATCACATGATTTGACAGAGTCGCGTGAGTTGGAAGTCAAGCTTTCGGCTTATATGATTTGAGGTACAGAGAAGGGTGAAATATCTACATAAATGCATAGATCAATACTGATATATCCGTACATATCAATATCTGTAACTACAACTATAACGATATCTATAACTATAACTATATCTTAATCTAAATTTATATCTATATCTATAACTATATCTATATATATATCTATATCTATATCTATATCTATATCTATATTTATATCTATAACTATATCTATATCTATATCTATATCTATATCTATATCTATATCTATATCTATATCTATATCTATATCTATATCTATATCTATATCTATATCTATATCTATATCTATATCAATATCAATATCTATGTCTATATCTATATCTGTACCTATATATCTATATATAATATATATAGATATAATACATTCAGGCTTCACCTTTGTAACTCAGTTTCAAGCTGAGTTTACACAATTTCCCAGTTGCCAAGGGGTTGCTTCGCTCCATGCCCCGTCGACCTTAGTCCGCAGTTGGCAGTTTATGGGCGAGGTTAAATCCATGCGGTCAGCGCCAGCTCGATTTCGGCCAAGAGCAGTGTCGAGCAGAGTCGGAGGCAGCGTCAGAGTTAGAGTCCGTGCCGCACTCATTAGGCTTGCGCATTGCCACAACTTAATTCGAAATAAAAATTAGTTGCCGCACGTTGGTGTTGGTGTTGTTGTTGTTGTAATGGTCGCAACTAATTACGCTGAATAAATTTAAATGGGCTGCGCACCTGACATTTATGACGGCACTAAAACACACTACCCCGTGGGCCCCTGCTTGCCGGTGTTTGCTTTGGCTTGTATTTTTTTTTTTTTTTGGCAGAGGTCAATGGAACCCAAGTACGAGTCGGAGTCAGAGTTGAAGTTGGCCCTACACTCGCTTCAAGCTCAAGTGCCTCGCATAATTGTGATGTGTGCGGAAGAGCCAAAAGTTGGCAGGGGCACAACTGGACACGGGGCGCGCATCATTAAGCCATGGCAGTGCCGTACATACTTTTTTGGTAATGAGAAACATCAAGTGCGCGGCCGACGAGGACACGCGTTCGACTGCTTTGCACCTTGTTGCAGCTGCTGCCGGCGCTGATTGTGCCGCGTGTGCAGTCGCCCGGAAACAGACGTAGCATAGTTTGGATTGTTGGTCCGTGGCAATCATATCCGATTACTGGCGGGGGCAACAATGCGTGCGCTAAGTGGAATAAAGTCCTACTGCAAATACATATGGGGTTTGGCTGGATATAGAGGCGTATATAGCGTTCTACTTTGGCCTGCCATTGCCATTGCCATTTCCATTTTGGCAATCTTTTGCCTCCGGCTGCCAAACAATGGCATTGAGCCTTTGTGCGCGCTGCGCTGTGCGTCTTGCGTGTCATTCCATTTCCGCTCGGCCTCAAATCGCAAATCAAACAACGCGAAGAAGGCAGCGGCAGCTGCTCCTTGGCATGCAAACGCACACACACACATGCATGTAGGGCGTATCCTGGCAGGCAATCTTAATCTATATAGCCCGGCGTCTATAGCTTTTGATTTGCAGCAAACAAACAAAGCCGACGTCGTCGTCTTCGTCGTTGCCGTCGCGTCAAAGGCGAAACGTCAAAGCCGCGCGAAAGCGACTCGAGAATTGAGCGCAATTGAAGTCTTGACAGCAGTGGAGTGTGCGTGTGTGCCTGTGTGTGTGTTACCAGTGCATTGTGTGTGCATTGTAGCTGTGCTTCAGCTCAGCACACAGGAAACTGCAGAAAGGTGCAAACGAACTTCCGCTCCAAATCAGTTTTCCATTTGTTGTTTAACTTCGGCTTTGGCTTCGACTTCAGCTGCCATCGCCGCCGCCGCCACGCGCGCTGCAGTTGTCGCAGGCGGCAAAGATTCAGTTTGAGGCAAGCGGGGGCGCGCCAGTTGCACCGTTGGGCTGATTGGTCTGCCCTGTTTGCTGGGCTAATCAATCATCATCATCATCAGCAGCATCATCAGCATCATCAGCATCATCATCGTCGTTGTCCAGGTCCTGGCTGAAAGCCTGATTACCTGCCCTCACACAGTTGAGGCCTGGCCTATAATTAGCAAAGCGCAGTAGCCGCTGGGAGTCGCCAGCGGCAGGACCTGCAGAGGCAAATGTGACTTTAATGAGTAAAAATGTGATAATTAGTAGACGCCGGAGAGAGCGAGTAGATAGAGAGTGAGGGGGAGAGGCAGACCGACAAAGCCAACGAAAAAACGCTGGCAATTGCCTGTTCCTTTGGTAATTACAGTGAAAACCATTTGGCCGGCAAATTGCGCGCTGGGCGGGCGCAGGAGCAGTAGCAGGAGCAGGAGCAACAGGAGTAGTAGCAGTAGCAGGAACAGAGACAGGAGCAACAGGAGTAGGAACAGTAGCAGGAACAGGGGCAGTAGCAGCGGGAGTAGGAGCAGGGGCAGGAGCAGAAGCAGTGCGAGAAGCAGTAGATTTAGCAGCAGCCAGAGCAACTGCCTCTAGCTCTCTCATAGCAGCAGAAGCAGGAATAACAGTCGGAAGGGGGAGCAACAGCAGCAGGTACAAGAACAGAGGGAGAAGCAAGAGCAACAGCGGAAACAAGAGCAGAACTAGGAGCAGAAAGATCAGTAGGAGCAGCAGCAGAAGCTGAAGTAGCAGTGACAGTAGGAAGAGCAGTAGCAGTAGGAACAAAAGGGGCAGCAGTAGAAGCAACTGCCTCTAGCTCTTAAACTGGGCAGGAGCATGAAGAGTATTACAAGTAGGAATAGCAGCAGCAGCAGCAAAAGTGGTAGGAGCAACTGGGCGGAAGCAGCATCAAAAGGAGCAAAAGCAGAAGTAGCAGCAAAAGGAGGAGCAGCAGTAGAAGGAGGAGCAGCAGCAGCAGCAGCATGGACCAGGAGGAGAGGATCAGCATGAGGACCAGAGGGGGAAGCAGCTACATAAGGACCAGGAGTAGCAGCAGCAGAAGTATGAGTTCCAGGAGAAGCAGCAGCAAGAGGTCTAGGAGGAGCAGCAGCACCAGATGGGGACCAAAGAGGAGCAGCAACAGCTCGAAGACCAGGAGAGGAAGCAGCTGCATAAGGACCAGGAGGGCAAGCAGCAGAAGTATGAGTACCAGGAGAAGCAGCAGCATGAGGACCAGGAGGAGCAGCAGCATGGAGCCTAGGAGGACCAGCAGTAGCACGAGGACCAGGAGTAGTAGCTGCAGCATGATGACCAGGAGGAGAAGCAGTAGAAGGAGGACCAGGAAGAGCAGCAGCAGCATGAGAACCAGGCGGAGCAGCAGCCTCTGTAGGAGCAACTGCCTCCAGCTCCGACACCGTACGGACACTTGACTCGCACTCAGCACCTGCGGACAATCACTCGACTGGGCAAACAATGCAAATTGGAAATGCTTGCTGCAAAAATATTGTTATTCAATTAGACGGTCAGCTGGACAGACAGTCGGACAGCCAGGCAGTCGGACAGACAGACAGCTGGACTTCAGAGCAGTCTTTGTGTATTCAATTTAGCGAGCAGCGAGCAGAGCAGAGCCTTGCACCATGTTGTTATTGCTCGCACTTTGCTGCCAGCTAAATAAATTGTTTTGCGAGTTGCTGGCCAAAGCCAGTTGCGGGGGCGTGTTAACATTTACGCCTATAGCCGATCTGCTCGGTCTATAAATATTATGCTCAACTGCGTGGAATGAAAATGTCAACAAGCCCAATGAGGGCGCACACACACACTCACACACACACACACACACACGCACAGAGAGTGCAGCAGCAGCACGAAGATGTCCTTTTTTGCGCATAGCCGCGGGCGGGCGGACGGCCGGACAGGCGGACGGACATACGTAATTCAAAGGAATTTTTTCCTAGGTGTTCCTACTCCATAAAGAGCAGCCGCCATCGCCTGCGAGCGCCTACATTGCAAACTCTCTCCCTCTCTCTCTCTCTCTCACATGAACATGTCCAGCGTTGTGTGTGCTGCTCGTGGTCAGTGTAGGGCAGGAGGTGGGGGGCAGCGTGTTAAATGTTTTGCGTCAATTTGTCGCTTTATGTTTGCGAGCTGAAAACGCACACACACACACACGCACACACATACACGCACAGTGTGCCTGGCCCTGTGAATGAAGCGCAAATGGAATGCACGCAGAAACTCGGCTGAAATGAAAGCGGATCGAGGGATCCGGCAATTTACCTGAATGACGTCATGCGGTGTGGCCGCCGGGTAATGTCATTATCAAACTCGGCCGCAAGGACGCTGGCACTGCCGAGTGCATGCGCACACCCGTCGTGCACGTCACAAAACAAATGATAAACAATTATTTGTTAGCCCAATGTACCGACGACTATTGGCCCTGTTTTGTTGCTGCTGCTGCTGCCGCAGCGTTTGATCTCTTGTTTGTTGCTGTGCCACCAGATTTATCGCTCGCTCGCCTCACAATGCATTTGGGTGTTCCGATTGTTTGGCTTAAACAATTTAATACGCAGAAAAACGACAAATCGGAAGTAAAAAAAAAAAAATATTCCTATTTGAATTTCGGTGCGGAAGTAGTAACAAAAGGGAAAGGATGAAAACGCAAGCCGCATGCAACCCTGGGGAGGCGCAAATTGCAGCGAGTGGGCAGCACTGGCACGTAGGCAAGAGCAAAGGCGAAAGCGAAGCAGCGCGCGGCGGGGCGGCGACAGGCGGTTGAAACTTGACACAAGTTATAAATTAAATGTTTCGTGTACACAAATAAATATCGCTTGTTAATTGTCGTATTAAGCACTATGTTAGTAGGCCGCGCACATCGATAAGTTAATTATTGCCGCCGGGGGACAACAACAACAACAAAAAGAAAAAAAAAGCGCGCCAAGCTAGAATTTCACTGCGTAAGTAGTAGTTTGCGTGGGCGAAGGGGGGTGTTAAGCGGAATACGCATAAATATTTTCATACGTGTTTATTTTTCTCTCGTTTGTCAATTAAATATTCAATGAGTGCTTTATCTAGTGAATTGATGCCGTTATAATTGTATTTGTACTATTTATGCAGTTATGCGTGTGTGTGTGTGTGTGTGAACATGAGTTTAGTGTGCTGCAGCGTTGCCACCTTGTCGCAGTGTGAGCGAGCTAAGGCGGCAGACAATTGGCAAGTTAATGGCCCCGCAGGCGATTCATCAATTAAAGCAAATTTGATAATTACGCATATTTGTGTTGGTCTCTGACTAACTTAAAGCGACACTTGCTAACTCCCACGGCCCCGAACAACGAGCGACGGTCAGCGGATGTAACTATTTTGTTCGCCTTCCCTTTTGCCATTTAGTTTGCCAGCTTAATTTGTGTGGACTGCGGTGGTTTCTTTCGTCTTTTTGTGTAGCATACCCAAGCAAGTGGCTGCAATGGGTATAATAAGCTGCGCTAAGCGTGTGAAAAAAGAGAGTAGTAGTAGTAGTGGTATGCGTATGCTTGTATTGGTAGCGCACGCAGTGATCGATTTAAGCTTGCTGTTATTAACATGCCCATTGCATGTTATTAACAGCTGCTTAACAGCTGTGTGCCACACACAAGGGGCATGCTATAGTCGTGCAGTCTCCATTTTAGGCATTTTTTGTTGCGTTTTGTAATCGTGAATTTTAATTGCGCGTAGGCTTCATTCGGATTTTCTTGCTGTCTGTCACAGTGGCAGTCGCAGTCGCAGTCTCAGTTTTAATTAAACACAATACACATTTTCCGCCTTTTGCAGATTTTCGTCGTGTTGGGCAGCAGTCCGTCAGCTCCGTCCGCTCTGTCCGCTCTGTTAGTTGCTGTTAGTTTTTATGAGCGCCTTAATTGCTGCTCCCCCTCCTACTCCTCCTGCCCCCTCTAACTACTGTTCGCATTCGCATCTTTTGTGAACATCTTAATTACATAATAAAAATTATTTAGTTTTGCAGTCCCGAGCCCAACTGGCCCACAGTTCATAGTCTTAGCCAAGCTCTGCGCGTTTCCATAATTTTATGGCTCGTTTAGTTTTGGGGTTAAAGATTTATGCTTGCAGATTTTTGCCTGCAGATAGAGATGTACACACTGGCCCAAAAAGAAAAAGGGGGGGGGGGGCATGTCCAATTGGAATGCGCGAAGACACACTTCGAAATACTTTCTATATCCTTGTTTACAGATTTTAATCTAAAAAATGAAATAAATATTTATTTCTTACCATTTTTATTACCAAGGGCAAAAGGAAAATTCCTTTTAAAAATTTAAATTAAATTCAAATTAAAATTCATTTTAAAATAAAATTATATTTAAAAAATTTAAATTCATTTTAAAATAAAATTAAATTCAATATTTTAAATTAATTTAAATCCTGACGGTCCATATAAAAATCTTAAGCTCTCAGACAGATCTCTGCATACAGTACTATACTGTAGCCTAGTTTTTCAATTTATTCGCCCCTTTTCAGATGAGCGGCAAGCGAACGCGCAGCTTCAAATGCGCCGTACACCAGCGGGACCGTGAAGTGTGCTCCGAGAACGATTTTCAGCTGGTGCTCAGTGAGCCGCCGCTCTTCAGAAAAATGGTGCACGCCGTGGCCGTCGAGGTGTTGCCGGAGGAGCGCGATCGCAAATACTATGCGGATCGTTACACCTGCTTTCCGCCGCCGCTCTTCATCATACTGATCACAATGCTAGAGGTGAGTGTAGTGTTGTGTATTTTTTTAGTATTACTGTAATTAAGTAAGCATTTATTTTCATGATCTTAAAATAATACGTTTGTAGAAGAGCGATCAATTTTAATGTAAACCGTTTTTGATATTTATTTGCACGATTTTTTGACCAAAAATTAATTTTTTCATGGATTTGAACTATTTTTTTTTACATACAGTAAATTTTTAATTATCCGGGCTGTTTTTGCCATTTGTTTGGTCGTTTTTTTTTAACAAGAATTAAAGTTTTTCATTGATTTAAACTATTTTTTTTACATAAAGTAATTTTTTGATAATCCGGAGAGCCAAAAAGAATTTCTTTTTCATCTGCCAGTTTGTTTAAAAAATGATAACATTTTAAATTTGAAAATCTAGCAGTTAGCTTTCATATATTTTTCTTATATAATTTGCAATTTTTAGTATAAGCTGAAAAACTGTTATTTTATAGCATTTTAATTGTAGTTACATTTTTTGTAAGTGCGAATTTTTAAATTGTAATTATAAATATTTATAGCTATATACGAGAATTATTGACAGGATTCCCAATTTAAAAAAAATTTAATTATATAAATTTGAATTAATAATATATAGATTTTTTTTATTTTTACCCTAATTATATTATTACTTATATTCTTATATTACTACTATATTTTGCTCCTTGCAGCTGGGCTTTTTTGTGTATCACACGCTGGCGGCGGGCGAGACGGCCGCCACGGGGCCGATACCCATCGACTCGATGTTCATCTATCGTCCCGATCGGCGTCATCAGATCTGGCGATTCGTGCTCTATATGGTGCTGCACGCCGGCTGGTTCCATCTGGGCTTCAACGTGGCCGTGCAGCTGCTCTTCGGCCTGCCGCTGGAGATGGTGCACGGCTCGACGCGCATCGCCAGCATTTATTTCTCTGGTGTGCTCGCCGGCTCCCTGGGCACCAGCATCTTCGATCCGGAGGTGTATCTTGTGGGCGCCAGTGGCGGTGTTTACGCACTGCTGGCGGCGCATCTGGCCAACGTGCTGCTCAATTACCATCAGATGCGCTACGGCGTCGTGCGCCTGGCGTTCATACTGATTTTCGGTAAGGATGCAGAGTGTCCACCCCTTTCTCTTTCATCATTTCATAATTGCCTTTGTCTTTGCTCAGCCTCCTTTGACTTTGGCTTTGCGATCTATGCGCGTTACGCTGGCGAGGATCTGCTGCCGGCACCCATGGGCGCCAGCTCGGCGGCCGTTTCGTATGTGGCGCATTTGGCCGGTGCCGTGGCGGGCCTGACCTTCGGGCTGCTCGTGCTCAAGAACTTCGAGCAGAAGCTGCACGAGCAGCTGCTCTGGTGGATCGCGCTGGGCACCTACACGGCGCTCGTCGTCTTCGCCGTTGCCTTCAATGTGCTCAACGGCGTGACGCTGTTCAACATGCGCGTGGAGAAGATCCGCGTCACCGAGACGTACTTCAATGACTTCAAGGTGTAGACGGGAGCGGAGAGAAGTTGACGATTATTATGGATTTATTTTGCTTGTTTTTTTTTTTTTCTTTTGATTCGTTGAAGTTTTTTGTTATTGAGTTTAGTTTAGTTTAGTTTATTGTTTCGCAACTTGGACAGTACTATATATATATATGTCTATAGTGTATTGTTTGTCGTCAGGTTTGTAAGTTCATTTACTGCGTACACACGATATATAGTATATATGTATGATGTGGTCAATGTATGATTATTATTATAATTATTATTATTATTGTAAGCTATAGACAATCGTCTGCTACATGTAATCGACGCAATTCTCTATTGATTGAGTAATTCTTCCGACTGATGCATTTAACAGAGTTCGCAACTGATTACAAATTGAAAGACTTTTTTTCCGTAGCGTTAAGCAAGTTTAAATAAAGGTGTACCCCATAAGAAGCTGTAAAAAAAAATATAATAAAAAGAAAAACAAAACACGCTTGAAACCGAAGTCAAAAATATTTTCGAAATTTTGAAAGCAGGCCTTATAAATAGCATATATTTGCAACTACCTCAAATCGGTAAAGAGTAGAGTATATTGAAATCGGTTTCAGGTGCAAGAATTTTCCCAGCCGCGCGCCCTTATGAAAAATCACTGCCAGCTTTGTGAGCGAGCACCAACAACAAATGAATATTTATATTTGTATTTTGTACATTTTGTACATAAGCACACGCAATGAATAAATGATAATGGTAATAATAAAATTTGATAATGGAAACTAGTGTAGTTTTTCACTCAGTGTAATGGCGCCGCTGTCTAATCAGATTAGGCATAATGAGCGCGTCTGGCGTTGCCACACGGCGCAAAAGCTTTGTAATATTTAATTTCGCGTGGGGTCACACTGGTCGCGAAATGTGAAATGTGCGGACTTAAATGTGATATTTGCAGTTAATTACTTAGTTGCAGTGCGAAAAAAGTGTGTGGAATGCCACAAAGGAAAAAGGGGTTAAATAAGCAGGTAAGTCCTCGCAGCGATTGAAACATATTTTTAGCTATTACGCGGCGCGATAAGAGATCTTAACATGTTGCCGGTGGCATTATCAGGGCATTTTCTCGCTTTGCGTGTCAAAAGACGAGGGAGGCGAGGGGGAACAGCGTGCGCTGACAGTGAAAAGCGACAAAAAATATGCTGTAGCATTTTCATGACAGTTCACGTGCACGCACCTGGGACAAGGCTGCCTCCTGCCTGCCTGCCTGCCTGCCTGCCTGTTAGCCTGCCTGTCAGCTCCCACATCCGTACAGTGGCTGTCAACAAAGCGTTGCACCTTGGCTTCGGCAAGTGGAACAGTTGCCGCTGCTTCAGTTGATACTGCTGTCGCTAGGGCGCTCTCTCTCACTCTCTCTTTCTGTCTGCTGCTGCTGCTGTTCACGCTCTCTCTCTTCCTCTAGCTGTTGTCTCTGTTGCTCACGCTCTCTTTGCTGTTCCCTCTTGTACCGCCACTGCTGTTGCTGCTGTTCCCTCTGCTGCCACTATTCCCTCTACTGCTCTCACTCACTCTGTTGCTACTGTGCGCTCTACTGTTCCCACTCCCACTGCTGCTGCTGCTGCTGTTCCCTCTACTGCTCCCACTCACACTGCTGTTCCCGATACCTTTGCTGCTACTGTTCCCACTCCCACTGCTGCTGCTGCTGTTGCTCCTGACGTCAACGTCTCACTCACGTTGCCTGCTCTCTGCCGCCGCTGCAGTTAACAAATCCCGGCGGACACGAATTTATGTTTGTTTGAGCATATTTCACCGTTAGTCATTCGTCAGGCGTTGTCACAAAAAGTGAACGCCAAGCAAATCCAATGGAGCAGGGCCAAAAACAATGCCACTCTCCCCTATAAGCAAATAAAGTGTTGGCCTACAGCTGGACGAGGGGTGGTAGGACACCCTCGCCTGGGTGTCAGCAGGCAGGGACTGCCTGGAAAAAGTGTTGCTTGGACAAAGGCTCCAATTGAGACTGATTAATGCTGGACGCGCTAATTCTCAGCTGTTTGCACTCGGCGCGTTGAGCTTTGAATTATAGTGATACCCTGTAATTAGGCAGGAATAGGCAAGAGGTTGCTGGTTTTTGTTGGATTGACTAATTTGTAATCGATGTAGGTAGGGGTTAGAGATTGTTTCCTCTTCGAAAAAAGGTCTTTTGGGCTCTCTGGAGTTGTCCAGGAACGAAAGGATATTATGATTAATTAAAATAAATATATTAGGTTGAAGGTTATACTATATATTTTGTGATATATTTTATATATTATAATATTTAAAGAATAATTGCTACAGTTTTACTTAACAAGCATTTTTTTTTTTTAAATATGCAACTTTATAATCAAAGCTTTAATTTCAGCTAATGGCATATATCCATCTGCTTAGCCTAGTTAAAGCAACTAATCCGATTTTAAATCTTGGTATACCAAAATCTACAGTTTAATATGATAAAATGCCAAAGCTTTACTTTGAATTTAACAAAAATACCGTAGTCTTTAGTTTTATACCTATTTTTAATATATTGAGAACATGATAATAGTAATAATAATATATTGCCAATATAACATAGAATAGAACATAATAGAACAAAATAATAGTAATAATAATATATTGCCAATAGTTTTGACTAGAATTTGAAAAGAATTACGTGATTCTTAAGGTTAGTATTAGCTCTCTATAATGAGAATATAATAATAATATTATGTATAATTTTTTTTTTTTTTATTTATTATTATTATATATTATATTGTTAAATATTATATTATTATATATTATATATTATATATAATTTATTATATTATTTCAATAGTTTTGACTAGAATTTAAAAAGAATTATTTGTATCTTTGGGCTCTACTGTAGAACGAATCTTTTTTTTTAAATCATTTTATGATTCCAGCATAAAGCTAATATTTTATTAAATTTCTACAAGCTTCTCTTCAGCTTTGGTGCAACTTTTGGTCTATGGCAGTGCAATTTTCCCGTTTGTTTGTAGCATTTTAATTGAGTTCCAGGCGAGTGCGGCTTAAGCCTGCGACGAGCTTATTGCGACTGCAGTAAATAAATCATATGAAGAGCGGAGCAAGACAGCAGGGAGAGAGAGAGAGGAGAGGGGGGGGGGGGGCAGCATGCACAGTGCTTGTCCTTCGCCAACATGTTTATAAAAAGTACAAGTTAATATTTATGTAATTCAGTCGATGCGAGCGAGCTACAACGAGCAGATCATTACATTGACATATTCATGCACACGCTGCCACAGCGACTGGGACTGCAGTCTCCGGCTGTCCCGACTGTCCCGGTTGTCCGGACTGTCCAGGAATTCCGCTGAAGAGGCGAACAATGAGGGGAGACAGCACTGAGCATGTAAACGGCAAACGTAGCGAGCGTCCCACGCGTCGCAGAAATCAACCTGACGCGGACTTTAAGCTGGCCTTTGTTTCTGGCCAAGCGCAGAACTGGCACTGGCACTCATCGCTCTCTCTCTCTCTCTCTCTCTCTTGGTCTCTCTGGCTTTATCTGCGACACAAGTCGGAACGGAGCTCGTCGTCCATGTCGAACGCTCATGCTTATCAAAGGTCTCTTGTACCTGTCATAAGGCCCACTGAAATATTGTGGTCCGAGAATGTGCTCGCAGTTAACTTTGCACTCTCAATGGCCAGAGTGGCAGGGGGCTGCCAGGCAGGTGAGCTGTGCCGTTGACCACTTGGGGCAGGATCTGTCCATTTATCTCACTCGAAGTCGCAGCCGGCGCCGGTTTTCAGCAGCGGAAAATATGGAAATTTTTGTTGCACCACAGTCTTTTTGTGGTGTGCTGCTAACCGCTTCATTAAATGCTTGCAGTGTGTGTGTGTGTGCCACGCCCTGTCTCTCTGCCCCTCTGCCTTCTCCCTGCTGCTGCCAACAGGTCCTTATGGCGTAATTAATTCCTGCGGCCTGAATATGCGGACGGAAGCAAAGAAAAAAAATGCGCTTAGAACGCAAGTGGCCAGACGCTTGACCTCGCTGCCAGGACAAAGCACTGGAGCTGCAGCTTCGAAGCTAAGCCAAGGCATTGTGCAAGTAGCCAGGGGGTGTGACTGACTGCGGAATACCTTGTATGAGACGCTAAAACTGTTCAAGGAATACGCTAAGAAATGCCTGGAGTTTTTTCGACAACTACTAACACTTCAGGCAATATATTGCAGAGAGTGACCGACTCCAAAATACCCGGCAGTTAAGCTTGAAATAGACTGAGCAGGCTTGGATTTGTAGAGATGGTCTAAAATTGGCTGGATAATCAACTTACTTTGCGCAGCTACTGCTCATTCTGCTATTTGTTTAGCATATACTGTTGACTGACTAGAGAATACCTGGTAACTAGAGTTGAGACAGCGTGAAATAGCTTAGGTCTTTAAATAAATTTACGAAGTGGCTTAAGTAGCGTCTAAACATGCTCAGTTACTGCACATTCTTCTACTTGTATGTCGTAGGATGTGACTGACTGAAGTATACCCGGTAGCTAGGGCTAACACAGAGTCTACAAGCCTGTAGCTGTAAACCTGTACAAAAATCAACTGAAGTAACACCTTCGCTTTTGCTAACCATAACTCCCTCGCAGGTATACCCCCCTGCCCTACCTCTACAGGGTATTTAGAAAAAAGGCTGCGGCTCTGCGACACAAAATGGGGAAATAATGGAGCTTGTAGTGTGGCCACAAATAGCGCAGATTTCGCAAGGATTTCATTTGCAGCGAGTCAGGGCAAGTGGGAGTGAGCGTGCCAGGGAGAAAGGGTATACGTGGAAGGGGGCAAGGATCGGCTGCTGACACGGCAAACAAATTAACGTGCCGCATAAACGCTGAGCTCGCCCGCCGGCACATTTTTTTCCCTCTCTCTCTGCGTTTTTTTTCGGGAGGCTTTCAAATCAAAGCCAAAGCCGCACGAGCTGCGGGCGGAGCTAAGCTGAGCCCGGGGCTAATCTAATGTGAATGTAACGTAAATGTAAATCTACCTGTGCCGTCATATTGAATTTCGTGCGGGGGCGAGGGCGGGGGGCGTGTCCGTGTCGCCGTGTCCTTTTAGGTTAATTGCCCTGGCCAGGGCAATCGACTGTCCAGCGCCATATATGAGGTCATTGGTGGCTTCATCAGCACTTGGCAGTTTAGGCAGCCGGAGAAGTAGAGAAGGAGTAGAAGTACTGCCTGGCACAAAGGAAGCTACAGCCGTGCGTGCTTTGCGGCAATTTAACTCGCTGCGTTTCCGTTTCTACAGACAACAATGGATTTTCGCGGGGGGAAGTAGTAGGGTATTGCGTTATCAGCTGTCGGAATATTTTCATAATTTCAACAAAATGTATTAAAATGGGTATATTCGCTTTGTGGGAATGTATGTAACGGGCAGAAGAAGGCGTGGCAGAACATTTAAAGTATATATATACTGGAGCATCAAGAGCGGAGTCGATATAGTCATGTCCGTCTATCTGTACGGACAAATGCCTGTCCGTTTGCCTGTTTATTCAACTCTTTGTCCGTCTATAGCTTTGTCCGCCTGTCTGTCTATAGCTCTGTCCGCCTGTCTGCCTGTCTGTCCGTCTATAGCTCTGTTCATCTATCCGTTCGTCTGTTTGTACGTCAGTTCGTTTCCCTTTTCATCTGTCCGTCTGTGTCCGTTTGTCTGTATAAACACACAAATCACAGCTATAGAAAGGACTAGAGGTACCAAGTTTGGCATGAAGCTTCATGTATGGCATACACAGAATACGTTTATTTCAAATTTTTTTGCGGCACGCCCAACGCCTTTAAAAATCGCAATTTTTTTTTCAGTATATGCGTGAAATATTTTTAATTTAATATAAAAATTTTATAATGTTGTAAAGGGTATTTTAAGGCAGTGTTCACACGTCTGTAGCTTTATTTTCACAGCGTTGTCAACGCCTTGCTGCGTGTCACCTGGGCATATGTTAGAGTTAGAGTTACTATAATGCCTTGCCCCAGTGACAGTACCCCTGCCTTGACTACAAGGTCGCACAACCTCTGACTTTGGTGTACAATTCAAAATTCTCCGATTTATGGATCGCTTTCTTCTCACTCTCACTGTGTGTGCGTATTTGTGTGTGTTACTGAACTATGGCTGAACCCCCCGAGGCCACGGAGCTGAGCTACAGCGTCTTCAGCGAGGAGTGCGAACTGAAGGCCATCCAGAGCTTGATCGACAAGGAGCTCTCGGAGCCGTACTCGCTGTATACGTACCGCTACTTCGTCTACAATTGGCCGCAGCTCTGCATCTTCGCACGGGATGGTGAGCGTTACGTGGGCGTCATTGTCTGCAAGCTGGAGACGAAGCTCTGCCTGCTGCAGGGCTACATTGCCATGTTGGTGGTGGATCCGAAGTACCGCCTCAGGAAGATCGGCACCACGCTGGTGGAGAAGGCCATCGAGGCGATGCTGGCCAAGCGCGCCGATGAGGTCGTCCTGGAGACGGAACTGACGAACAAGGCGGCACTGCGGCTGTACGATAGTCTCGGCTTCATGCGGGAGAAGCGTCTGGTGCGCTACTACATGAACGGTGTGGATGCACTGCGTCTCAAGCTGGTGCTGCCCTGGCGCCAGTGTCAAGAGTAGCTGAGAAATTCGCTGTGCATATCTCGATTTTTGAATTTCAATTCGATTTTATTGCAGTTTGTTAAATTTTATGCAAGAAAATACTGATCTCTCTCTCTTTCTCTTTCTCTTTCTCTCTCTCTCTCTCTCTTACTCGATCTGTCTCTTTCGCTCACGCTGCTGCTGTCAATTAGCGCCCCATGGAGCGGCTACTGCGGCGGGTCCTTCCTCAGCAGCCTTACTGCTGTCTCCCGCCTCCCGCCTGAGCTCAGGTAAAGCAAACAGATTGATAGCCAGCTAATTGAGTGCAAATGCTGGGCGACACACACACACACGCACACACACGTGTGTGTGTCTATGTTACCTCTGATTACCCTTGCTACTCGTGAAGGGATAATTGCCATTCAGGGTCATGTCAAATGACTTTGGGCTACGGCTATGGAGTTGTTATGCCCGAGTCCCGAGTTCTCCCGTCTTCTTAGTCCTTGCCCTGTGATAAGCCTCGCTAAGAGGTAGTCCCATTGTGGCTATAAGTGCACAAATCGCTCGATAGCAGCGGTTGCTATTTAAGATCTGGGAAAGGTTCGCCGATTAGCAGTGGAATGTTGACTTGGGTGTAGAGCACTTAGAATTCCAGTAGTTTCTCTCACAGGCAATTCGCTAGGGTTTAGAGTTATAGTATATATGTATTAGTTAGATATATACTACATTATGCTAGATATATATTATCTAGTATATATATATTATATATTTAGTATAAATATACTATTATTATTTCTATTTTATCGATATATATTTTAGTATATTTAAGATATATATTCCTTATCCATTTCTGGGCTTAAAGTTATAGTAGATATGTATTAGATAGATATATACTATATTACTGAGTATTATTATTAATAGTGTATATAATATATTTTTAGTATTATCTGGTATATATATAATATATTACTAGTATATTTATATCTACAATTTATATTCCTTATCCTCGTATTTTATCTTCGTATTTTCTAGCTGATGGGTTTCTTTTAGATTAGACAAATATCTATTGAGTATTCTTTCCCTATATCAAATCCCTCTTAAGCTATCAAATGTGCAAGCCATGTTAATTTCCCAATAATATTCGTTTTCACCTAGTTCTCGCTAAGATTTCATCTATGGATCTATATGTATTAGGTCATTCACTAAGTAATTTCGTTTTTTAGCTTTGATTATATATATAGATCCTAAATACATTTCTTAATGAATACGGAATGTGCTATAGCTGAGCTTAGTTCTTTCATTATACGCAATTCCCTCGAGTGTCACCATTATCTTCACCAGGTTTCAGCTGAGATTCTTGCCATTTAACGATTAGCTAAGACATCTATATCTAATCTATATTCCTTAATACACAATTGATCTCTCTTAAGCTATAATATTGGCCAGTTGAGCTCAGTTTCCACACCATACCCAAATTTCCTAGACTTCCTCTATCGGAAATGGGTTGGATTCGATTCTATAAATATTTTTTATACATAACTTCGATCTCTCGCTTCAGTTCTCTTATTCTTAAATGTTTTTAGCTTCTGGCTGACATTTTCTCTATCCATTTATAAAATATATAGTTGAGATTAGGTATATTTTCTAATATCTCTGATTTCTGAACTGTCTTTAGCTAGCAATTTTTCATCTTTTCGGACCCAAGTCCGCTTAGGTTACTGGTGAACCTCTTCAGTTTCTCGCAGAGATTTGCTCTTTAGACTAGACATATACCCTATGTATATTCCTAAACCCCAGCAGATCTCACTTTAGCTAGCCAATTGCCTAGCTGCGCTCGGTGCCCGCATTGTTCTCGACTCCGCGCAGCTTTCCGGGCAACTTGACCAGGTTCTCGCTGAGATTTCCTGAGATTTCCTCTATCTTTCAAAATTGAGTTTAATGATCGCACTGTTTGCCTGTCTGTCCGCTCTGTCCGTCTGTCCGTTCTGTCCGTCTGTGCTGCTGCCTGCTTGTTTGTTGGCATTAGAGCCGTAGCCGCCGTGCTGCAATAATATTGCGCACTCGAGCAGGCCCTTCAGCCCAACGGGTTGCCCTCGGACGAGCGTTGATCTTTGATACCCACTTGAGGCTGCTGGCTGGAGGCTTCCAGGCGGTTGCAGTTGCAGTTGCAGCTTCCTCAGTTTTGCGTGGCACTCGAGCGGCAGCTTCACCTTTGGACCAGTTGGCAGTCGAAGCTTTGCGACTTTTGGCAGCTGGCGGGAGTTGGAGCTGGAGCTGGAGCTGTAGCTGGAGCTCGGCCTGGAGCTGAGGCTGAAGCTGGGGCTGCCCGCTGACTGGACGCCAGGTGCCTGGTTGCAGGCTCGCGGCGGCGTTGATTGAGTTGCACCTGCCATTCGCAGAAACAAGCCGAACGGCTTCTGCCAGGGACAAGCACACACACACACACACACACACGCACACACAACTCTGACAATTGGGGCATGTGGCAGCTGGCAGGTGGCAGCTGCAGAGGAGGCAGCGGGCAGGCCGGGGCTACTTGATGAGCGACGCCCGATGGTCGCGTTATTTATGTGGATTTTTGGCTTGCCTCAAGTCGCCTGGCGTCTGTCTCACTCTCTCTCTCTCTCTCTCTCTCTCTCTCTCTCTCTCTCACTCTTTGTCTCTGTCGCTGCTGCGTTGACATTTGCCTGAATTTCAATTTGATGCGGCGGCAGCTTCTGTCTGCCAACGCCACACATAAATCTCAACTGTTTGCTTAGCTACAGTGGCTAAGAGGGGGCTGTGGCGGGGGGCAGGGGGGTCAGAGTTCGAGCGGGTCACAGTTGTAGCAAATTCAAATGCTGTTCGGGGGCATGCACTGACAGTGCGACAATGACAATGCCACAAATTCCACAAGCTCAACTCGACTTCATTACAAGCGTTGCTCGCTCTCGCTCCCTCTCGCTCTTACTATCGCTGTCTCTCTCTCTCGCTCTTATGTAACGCATCCTAGTGCGTTGCAAGCTCACAAATAATTAGCAGACGCAGTCAAGCGTCTCTGATTATGGATGCCATCGTAGTGCAACTGTCATGGAAATCATTTTTCGCTTCTTTGGCTATGCAGCATTCGGGATTATGGCTCAATATATTTAATTAACATACATGTTAGTGACATCATGTATATGTATGTGTATGTAATCATGTGCATCTGTATCTGTCAATTAGCTTACTGCCAGCGCAAATGTAATCGAAACTGAGGCATTTACGGTTTATTATTATTAACATTATTTTCACAGGATCATCACAGGCTTCCGACTCGGTCGTAGTACGATTTTGTCGCCTTAGCTTATCGTACATTATGCAATTGAGGGAGAAATCCATCCGATTATTCCAATGCTAACAGGTAATGCCTATAATGCTGCTTGTGGTCTCTCAACTTTGTCAATTGGGTAAGTTCTTAAAGTAAGTTTGAGTCTTAATCGATCATATATACACTTTTTGAGGTTAGGTTTGTCTAAGAAGTAATTTCTTCTAAAGAAAATGGAGATTCTTTAGTTTTAGACGAGATTTAAATTAGGATTGCCTGTCATCATAATTTTTTTAAATATACCTATACTCTCTGCATCGTTGATATATCTTTTTAATATATAACATATATATATTCTCTCTATATATATATTTTTTTATATCTCTCTTCTCTCTCTACGATGGCTTGAACTCACTTTCGCTTATATTACTACCTAGATACAGTACCTCTGTTTATGGTATTCTATTCTCCCCATATATATATGGGGATATCTAGCTTTACTAACAATCTTACTATCTTAGCTTTACTTACAATATCGTTTTTCTTGATTTATTTTGTCCCTTTAATTATCTTTTCTATGTAACTTTTCTATATTCTCATTCACCTTAGCATGTTTAATATATCTCTCTACCCAAATTTATGTTTTCTGGCCTAATGGCCATATATTTATTTTTCTATCTATTTCTATATCTTTTTTTTTATTTATATCTATCTGTGGCTTTACACTGGAAGGGATTATTTCGATTTTCCTTAGCTTACTGTATCTATCTCTCCATTTTTGTTATTTTTTCTATATACGGTACATATATCTTCTCGTACTGTAGACAGCACTATTTCAGTTTTATTTCTTTCCATACTTATTTTATCACTTTTTATACACTTGACATCTTTTTAAGCTATTTTTTTTTTCTATATGCGTATCGTCTCTAATATCTGTATATATTTTCTCTTAATATCGCTGCTCTATATATCTCCGATTTTTTAAGCAGGTTTTCTTTATCTGTCTCTCAATATCTTTTTATTTCTAAATTTTTATCTATTAGAACCTCTCCGTTTCCTCATTTTCTTTCCTCTACACTCTATTTTCGCCACATTTTCCACAGTTTTAAGTATCTTACAGATTTGTAAAATGCTTAAATTCATATCACATGATATCATATCCTTTATCATATCATAGGAAAGCATTTGCTTAGCTCATGGAGCCTGTCAGGTCTTTCATTCCATTCTCTTACGCCCAAGTCGTATATCCAAGCGGAAATGTAACAGTTTCCATTGTAATCGCACTTCGTGTAACACTGCTCCTACTCCAGTATACCCCCCTTTACTTGTTATTCCATAATTACACATATTTTATTACAATAATTGAGCTACTGCAGCGTGGACTGCGCTGCGCTCTCCCCCCACTCGCAGTATGGATTTTTCACTGCTTTTCCCAGGGAAAACACACTCGAGGCAATTCATTTATAATTTAGACATTTATTTTGTTCAAATTTGCTTTTATTGTTGTTTTTGTTGTTTTGTTTTCGTTTCTTGTTGTTGTTTTTCTTGCTATTTTCTTGTCTTGTTGTTGACATAAACATGTGTTCTTCATGCATGTAATGCACTCATAAATCTATTATATAAATAGTATAGTTTAGGGGGGGTTGGGCGTAGGGATGGGCGTGGTCACAACTATTTCTTTAGCTTAGCTTTAATATTTGTTTTTTTTTTTAGGGGGGGGGGGAGGGGTGATTTTTGGCTTACGCTTTGCTGAGTTTTACGCTAGATTAGTTTGCGGTTTTCCGTTTTCCGATTTTCCGACTTCTCGATTTCATTATATCTCGCATTAAGCTGTCGCTCGATTTTCGACTCGGATTTGGAAAAAACGTGTTGTTGGTATTTTTTTTTTTAACGATTACAATTGGTTTTTGATTATTATTTTCTTTGGCTTTTCGGTTTTAGTTTTTACTTTGCTTGGGATTAATAAATACGTGTGTGTGTGTGTGTGTCGATGTGTGTTGTTGTGTATATAATTTCGAACGCATTTAGTGGCTTTAATTTAATTAAATGTAATTATTGTTTGCTGTGGTTTTCGCTTGCTTTTTCTGACTAGTGCGCGACTTACTAATTACAATTACAATTACAATTACAATGTACAATTTGAAACAATTTGTTAGGCGCTAGTTACACATACACATATCATATATATCTATTAATATATAGGTCTAGAGCTTGCATAATTAAATAGTAGACTATGGGGCATTATCGCGAATCCTATCGATAGGCTCTAAATCGTATCCAATAAATAGCATAAAATTAAAACGAGAACGAGGGGTGAAAAAAATTAAATAAACAGAAAAACATTAAGATTATAAACATTTGTGGGGGGGCTGGGGGACGGGGCATCATAGCGAGTGGCGTTTAGTTATAGTTTCTTCTTCTCTTTGTTTTTTTTTTTTTTTTTTTTTTTTTTGCTGGGTTTGGGGGCAGGGTTAGGCGTTTTTTTTTTACACGCAAAATAAATTCAGTCTTTGGTTCTATCACAACATTTGTTTACACGTTTCGGCCCGTTGTTGTTGTTGCTGTTGTTGTTGTTGTTGTTACTGTGTTCTGCTCTCGCCGTGAAATGTTGGAAACGGAACGGAACCTAACGGAACGGAACGAAAACTTAAGCCGAACGAATTTCGAATTCAGTTTCGAACTAAAATCTTCGAGTGAACTTCACACTTCTACTACTTTTTTCTTCTCTGTCTCTAATTCTCTCCTGGATTTTGTCATATAGCACTCTGCTGCTACTACTCTTACTATATGCTGCTGTTGCTCTGCTGGCACACTGCTTAGGACACGCCCAAGTCGTGCAGCAAATGTTGTGTGATCACCTCGCCCTGCTCCTCCATCAGCTGCGCGGTCACTGTGTTGATCAGATTGAAGGCAATCGCGAAGACGGTGAAGGCGCAGTAGACGCCCAGTGCGAGCCACCAGATCAGCTGCTCGTACTCGCGATGCCCGAAGTTCTTGAGCACCAGAAAGCCAATGGTCAGGCCGGCCAGCGCGCCTGTCAGATGCGCTATGTAGGAGACCTGCGGGCCCTTGGCAAAGGCAGGTGTCGCAGCGCCATCAAAGTACTGCGTGTACAGCGCGTAGCCCAAATCGCAGGAGACTGCAGGTGGAAGAAACAGAAGAGAGAGAAGAATTTGATTAGTTGAGTGTTTTTTTTTGGGGATAGGAATGTCTTAGTCTTTTTACATACGCTTGCAATGCACAGAAATAAAGATTTGCTACCCTACAAGCTATAAAGTTAATTTTACTTTGTCCGTTTGTCCGTTTGTTTATTGCAACGTCAACTATGCGCTCAGTTTTGCAGCTATCTTCATGAAACTTGGCACATACACTACTTGCAACAACACGCTGTATATAAGTCAGCAGGCGTTAGCTCGCTGCGATATATCGTGTAGCTGTCACAGCAGCTATCGGCTGGTTTTTGTTGTTTTTCAAGCTAGCTTAACCAAATTTTCTACAACTGTTGTTAATAACATTCCAAGCATTCCCTACAAATTGTATAAAAATAGCTGCACTATAACATATAGCTGGCATAGGAACAATCGCTCTAAATATGATTTTTTTTTAGAAAAAGGCAAATATTTTTGCTTGTAGTTATAGCCAAGCATGTCATAACTAAGGCAACTGACGTTTTTAATAGCATATGCCAATTTCTATAAAATCGGACTACTATATGCTACAGCTACTATGGGAACTATCGATTTAAAATCAAGTTTTTAAAAGAATTTCAATATTGCATTGAATTTTGCATGCTAACTCGACCAATTTAAGACTGAAGAGCTCTATATAGTAACTATATACAATAATGCAAGCAAGAGTATGCAAACTTCGCTATGATTTATACTGGTTCCCTGCGACTACTCACCAAAAATGACCACAGAGCCCAGCTGCGTGGAGGCGGACTTCATGTGCGCATAGTTCAGCGTAATGTTGGCCAAATGCGCTGCTAGCAGCGCATAGACACCGCCACTGGCGCCGACGAGAAACACCTCAGAGTCGACGACGCTGGTGCCCAGGGAGCCGGCAAAGACGCCGGCCAAGTAGATGACACCGATGCGCGCCGTGCCGTGCATCACCTCGAGCGGCACACCGAAGAACAGCTGAATGATGATGTTGAAGCCCAGATGGAACCAGTTCGCGTGCAGGAACATGTAGCTGAAGAAGCGCCAGACCTGCAGACGGCGATCGGGTCGATAGACGAGCACCGAATCGCTGGGAATGGGCACCGGCAGGCCGAAGTTCTGGGCGGGCATCGTGTAGCGGTCGTAGGCGAAGATTGCAATCTGCAAAGGGGGGAGAACCAAAGGGCATTAGTTATGGGCGTTTGAGTTGGGTGGCAGTTGCAGTGGGGTTGACTTGGGTAGGGTAGGGTATCTTTGGGGTTGCTCTGATTTATGTTCAAGCGCTTTTGTTGTTGTTGTTTTTGCTGCACAGCACGCGACGCTGTTCCAAATAAGTGACAAACACAAACACAAACACAGACACACACACACACACACACACGCACACCTACATACACAAACTACACGCACGCTTTTGAGTCCTGCCAACTTTATTTTGGCATTTGGCTCGCTCGCTCGCTCTTCCTGTCGCGCTCTCTTTCTTTCCCTCTCTCTCTCTCTCTCTCTCTCTTTTGTCTGTGCTTCTTTTAGTTTTTATGTTATGCTTGTTGTTGTTGCAGCTTGTTTACAATCGATTTTGGGGGCGCCAGGCAGGCAGCCAGAGACGGAAAACTTCTTACGCCTGCCCGTCGTGCTGTCTGTGTGAGTGGCTGCCTGCCTGCCTGTCTGTGTCTGTGTGTGTGTGTGTGTGTGTGTGTGTGTGTGTGTGTGTATCTGTGTGCGTGTTGAAAGAATGCGCAAAAGAAAGCAGCAGTTTTATCGCTTTTACTTGGAACTTGAGAATTTGTAAAGTTCCTCAACGAATTTTATTGCATTTTGCGGTGCTTTGATTCAATAATAATCATAAATTATCAACTACAACAATTATGCAATAACAACAACAACAACAACAATAATAAAAGTGGAGTGAAGCAGCGGAAGCATTGGAAAAGTGCAGTACTTCATATTTTTAGGTACAGTGGTACGAATGATATTTGCACGCAGGGAATTTTAGTTGTTGCTACTAAAAAAAATGAAAAGGAGTGGGTAAACTCGGAAGTGTGTGGAATTGGAACTAGTGGAATTGGAACTAGTGGAACTGGAACTAGTGGAACTGGAACTAGTCAAACTGAAACTAAAGAAACTGGAACTAGTGAAACTGCAACTACTGGAGCTGGAACCAGTGGAACTGGCAGCAGTGGAACTGGAACCATTGGAACTACAGCTAGTGGAGCTAGAGCTAGTGGAGCTAAAGCTAGTGGAACTAGAGCTAGTGAAACTGGAGCCAGTGGCACTGGAAGCAGTGGAACTGGAACTAGTGTAACTGGATAATGGAATTGGAAGCAGTAAACTGGAAGCAGTGAACCTAGAAGCAGTGAAACTGGATGCAGTGGAACCGGAACCAGTGAAGCTGGAACCAGGAAAATTTGATCAGACGAAAAAAAAGCCTCCCCAAGCAAAGCCAACAGTTGGTAGGGAAACACTAGCTGAGACTGGAATGGAACTGGTACTGGAACTGGAACTGGAACCGTAACTGCTACTCACCTCAATGACGGAGATCAGCAGAATGAACCACGGCCAATGCTTGCGATGCTCGAACTTGAGCAACTGCAACTCATCGGCGTCCACTTGCTGCATGTTGCACACTGTCGTCGCTGGTGTCGCATTTGTTGTTGCTGCCGCCGCCGCTGCTGTCGACGCTGGCGCTGCTGATGCCGCTGCGCAGGCAGAGGTCGCCGCAGCTGAGGAGGAGGACTTGTGCAGCGTGTCGCGTTGCATGTAGATCTGTTCGCCTTGCCGCGTGCAGCAGGTGCTGCTTGCCGTGCTGCAGTCCGTGTCATAGGAGGAGCAGGCGGACGACATGGCGAACGACGAGGCGGAGATGTGGCAGGAGGCTGCGGCAGCCGCTGGAATGTCTATGATGGTTGCCGGCGTCGCAGTCGACGTCAGCGCCGGCTCCAGCTGCAGTTGTGTGTGCTGCGCTGTTGCTGTTGTTGTTGTGGCTGCCATTTTGATGCACTGCTCGAGAGTCTCTTCTGTGTTGTTTTCCGCTGAAAGCAAGAGCGAAAAGTTTATAATTAATTAACTGCAGCGAGCAATAAACAAAAAATCAATTAAGTGCATAAATTATTCATAAAACAAGCGCGTGAGCGCGAGAGAGAGAAAGAGAGAGTAACAAAACTTCGAGGCAGTTTGTTTACAAACGACTTGCACACACACACACACACAGACGCACTGCTCCTGTCTTGCTATCTCGTGTGTGCGCTTGTATGTGGGTCAGCAGTAACATCTCCCATAAAATTTGATGGTCGCTTCGCGCTCTCTTCGCAGTTGGCTCCCCCGCTCTCTTCAGCGCACGCTCTTAAGGGAGGGTTGCCCACTAAAATTAGCCGAAGGCGCACAAAGGCAAATAGCTGAAGGCGACGTCACTGCTTGACTGCCCCCACCCCCAGATGCTTGTGCTGCTAGCTAAGTCTGACGTGTCTGTCTGTCTGTGTGTGTGTGTGGAGGAGGGGTTGGGGGGGGGGGGGCACTAGGCTATTTTTATGTAATGTCTGCTTGTAATTCCCATTTAATGCGCTGAAGTTGTGCCAAGTCCAAGTCCGAGAGGCTGACATAACTAAATGGCTTTAAAAATTGCTGCTGCAACAACAAGGCCAACACTAATGGCCAAGCAATCAGCTAATAACCGAAATTATTGTAAAGAGTTTACAAATTATGTTAATCGCATTCGTTTCAATTACCCGCAACAACAACAACAACAAAGGCTAATGACATTTTTGCGCGCTTGAAAGCAAATCAATTGAATTCAAATCTCTCTTCGGCGCGCTCTCTTCGCCGCGCTCTCTTTGTGCTCGTAAGTCGCTCAACAATAGGCAAACGTTTCGAATTCAACGCCTTGCACAACACACACACACAGACAGACAGACGGCTGCAGACATAAGCATATTAAAAAGCTGCGCGACGCTCACTTCCTCCCACCCACACATAGACACGGCGACTGCGACTGCGACAGCGACTTGAAGCTACGCTCCGCTGCCGTCTTTGCAAGTGCTGCACGCACGCACATGCACACGCACACATACATACACATACACTCACTCCCGCTCTCTCTCCCTCTCTCATTCATATTTCGCTGTTGTTGTAATTATGTTTGGGCAGCGAGTTACGTGTGATTGTGTGTGTGGGAGCACGCAAAGCTCCAAGCGCACTTCTAACTGTTGTTGTGTGTGTTTGTGTGTTTTCTTGCTTGTTGTGCTTGGTTGCCTAGCAGCGACGCCGACTGCGACTGCGACGTCAGCTGTGCCGCATTTCAATATGGCACGAAATCGCTGCTAGCGTCTGATTAGTTAATTAATTTATTAAATTTTTTTTTTGCGCAAGCAACTGCACCAAATAAGCATGTGGCATGAAGCAGCGTGCAGACGTTGCATGTGCGCTGTCTTCTCTCTCGCTCTCGCTGGTCAATCGCATAGTTTCACATGACACACACACACACAACTGCAGCCTACCACCCCTAAGCAAGAGTTGCAACTGCGGCCGAGTTGAACAAACTCATTACGCGACATTTACGCCTGCCCCGTGCCCCCTGCTATGCTGCACCTGCACTCTGACGTTTCTCTTAAGCTCCTTTGCCCCTCTCTTCGGCTTGTCTGTGTCTGTCTGTGTGTGTGACAATTTCTATTGCAATTTGCCCAGCGGCTTCTCATTAAGGTCAAAGTTGTGTGTGTGTGTGTGGGGGGGGGGGGGGGAGATGTTTCGTTGCTTTTTGCTCTCTTACCTTTTCTTGTTTTTTTTTATTGCTCTGCCGAATTCGATTTAGTTTTTTGCTGCCGCTTTAATCCAAATGTGTTGCTGTCTCGCTTGCACTTTCAGTTCGTCTTGCAGTATTCTTGTTGTTGCTGTCGCTTTGCACTTTGTTTTCGCACTTGCTTGCTGCAGCTGTTGTTGTTGCTGTTGTCACAGTTGTTGTTGTTGTTGATAATAATTTTGAACTTTGTTTTAATGCTCATAAAATTCATTTTGAGCATAGAGCGAAATTATTTTGCTGCTTCACACACACACACAAACACGCACGTATTTCGAATTCCTGTTGTATATTACGCGTGTGTTCCGCCGAGTCTCGTGTCTGCTCAGTGTTTGCTTTATGCTTCATATATATGTATTTACTCGCTTCCCTCACGATGCTCTCGCATTCGCGTCTCGCACGCAACTGAAGCAGCTCCAAGCATGTGCAGTCTTTAAATAGTCAACCGCTCGCATGGGGGTGGGTTGCCGTCGAGCCGCCATCGAACCGACGTCGCAGGTGAGAGAGAGAGAGCGCGCACGAACCAACGAACATGTTGCGTGCTCACAGGCCATTCACGCTGCCTGCGAGTATAAGAAGTTAAAAAATTAATTTAAATAAATAAAAAAATATTTAAAAAAAATAATAATTTTTTTCTATAACACTGAAATACGATGCTCGCTGCTGAGTTCAAAAAAAATTGAGTTTAAATTTCAGTGAGTTCGAACGTGCGCTGCTGCGAACATGTTGTGTTTTCGTTTTGCGCGTATAAGAGAGCGCGCATCGAACACGCAACACGCTCAGAGCTGGACCTGAACTTCTAATACGTGCGAACTTCTTCGGCGGCGCATTCCATTGCCATTGCCCATTCATAATTTGTCGCGTTCAGTTGGCCGCAGCGCTGCCTCCCCCCCTTCCCCCTTGGCTTATGCGTAATGAGCGCTTAGCCGCTTAATCATCACGTTGCGCATTCGCACAGCCAGCAAGAGAGAGAGAGAGAGAGAGAGAGAGAGCGAGCTAGTGTGCGATAGAGACAGGCTATATGCATATTTATAGCGCTCTGATTCATCGATCGATCGCATTGACTAAACGCAACCACGGAGATTTCTTTGTGATGAAATCTGCGCACTGCTTGCCGCCTGCCTGCCGCGTTCTAGGTAAAGCCTGTAACGCTGACGGTTCCGATAAAGCAGGCAGTTGGAAAAAACCTTTTCAATCTTTATCGGAACATGATTAACATGCAAAGAAAAAAAAAATAGCAAATGAGTTGGCTTTAAGTCGCGTCTTTGTCGGGGCTTATCGCAGAAATTATCATATATAATTGATAAAATGTCAACAATATAAAATATATTATTGTATGGCATCAATAATATGCTTTACATGATAAAGCCACGATAAGTAATAAAATAAATGAATTAGAATTAATTGTGATTAATATCTAAATAAATAAATTATAATTAATTATGATTAATATCTAAATAAACATCTTAAATCTATAATGGTAACGATATTCTAATGTTACTATATGCAGCAAGCAGCAAAAACAGAGTTTACTTGCAATCAGTAATGTCTTTAGCTCGAGTCTTGTCGTATTAAATATTATAAAATTCATAAAACATTAGTTTGTTTGGTAATGGCATACCGGCTTTTCTTTATTGATTTTTGAAGTTTATTTCCTTTGCTTAGTTGGAGCTCCTCTGTGATGCTATTAATGGTCACATGAAGATCTCGAGCCACTAGTTCCATGATTTTATCCGTATCAAGGGTTGCCTTGGGTGTTTCGGTGCCAAAATTAACACTTCAGCGATCTGAATCGATAGTTTTGTAGTCTCTTAAAACAGAAATAATCTGTCTGCGAGATTCAGAAACAGTTTTTCCTTGTCAAAATAAAATAAAATTTCAAATATGCTCAATTTTTAGCGTTTCTAACCGATTGCAATTTTGAAGCGCGGAAACTCATGTATACAAACTATATTTAAACGGGTCTGCCTAGACCTATCAAAGGATAATTTTCACATGCGAAGCGCGAAATTTAAATGCAAATACCGTTATGTCATTACCAAACAACATACTATAACAATTATTATTTATTAGTATTTAGCTGTTAAATATGTTTCATTTTATTTTTATTTAGAAAAAAGCTATGGAAAGCGAGTACCAAATTTCTTGTGTCGTGAAATCTTTAAAAACATAAAACATATTGTTTTTTAAACAGTTTCTTAAACTCTTTGAAAACTTGTTTTTTTTTTTTTAATATTATAATTTTTTTAGAGTTCTCTTAATCTATAAATGTGTTTGAAAAATATAGAAAAATTTAAATGGGCACAGCATGAACTTCGAAAATTTCTTGTGGTGGCGAAAAATTCCTAAATACATATATCTCTATATATAAAATTCCCTACTCTTCCCTGCCGACATGCCCACCTTGCTTAACCCTGTAAGAACATATCCTAAACATTATCCTGGCAAATCTGCAGAGCGTGGTTTTAAATTTCACACCTTGAGAGAGAGATAGAGAGAGTGGAAGAGTAGGTACTGTGGGGGAGGGCGAGAGCCAGATAAAAATCGGTAGCTAAAATAAATATTTATACAAATTATTAGAAGAGGCAGCAGTACGGCGAGAGTTTGAGGCTTGCGTGATCCGGCGGCAGCCTAAGCCTGCGTTTCGCGGGAAAGGGCAACGAGATGTTGCACAAAAGGAGTAGCAGAGCGAGAGGCACACACTCAGAGAGAGTGAGGGAGCAGTCGAGCAGCAGCAGGATCAGACGTGGCTACGTGTTTTGCATGATAAGCCGGGAATTTACACAGATTTGATCGATAAGACAAACAGAGTTTCCCACTTACTCTCTCTCTCGCTCGCTCGCTCTCTCTGAAAGTGAAAATATATGTGTGTGTGTGTGTGTGTGTGTTTTCACGCTGAGATTTATGATGACTTTTTAACATGTGCATGCAACAGGTAAACCCGCACACGAATCTCGCCCGGCAGCGGGAGCTGTAGGCACAGTTTTGTCCCTGGTCACTGTGCCCGTGACCGTGACCGTGAGCGTGACTGGGCACGTCATCGGTTCGTAAATCCTTTTTTCCCACGTTCCCGCTCAGCGCTTGGGAGGCACGTCCAGCTTCACACACACCCGCACACCCGCACACACAGCCGCACACGCACAGTCAGAGCTAGTGTGGCAGTCACAGGTACTCATAATTGCAGAGCATTTTTCGGCGTGGGCGTGGGCGGCCACGGGGAATTCCTTGCAACATGTGCGTGCCACATGTGCGCGTCAGGAATTTCCGCACACTTGTTTCCCACAGGAAGCCAGAGACAGCGTTGCGTCCTTGTGCTCCTTGTTTCCTTCTGCCTTTTCGCTCGAATTCGCAACGCCGCGCGGTGCCGCGCCTCATCGCGACTTTTGTTGCACTTGTCCGCGACGCCAAAGTGCCGCTAAGCGAACCACTCATTTCCCAGCGAGCTGTGAGTGTGCTTGTGTGTGTGTCTGTGTCGAGTGTGAGTTGTGTTTTTCCCACGTAGAGTCGAAGCTGGCGAGGAACCTTCCCGGAATGACAGAGAGCGACGCGTAGAGCGCAAGAGATTCAAACTATATTTTAGATCCACTCCCCAATGGGCACCATTACTATATAGTGGGAATATATATACCAGAATCAGTAAGAATAAGTCAGAAGCGTGGCTTCAACTTTCGAGCCCAGAGAAAAACCTCTCCAAAATTGTATGGTTCCTTTTCTAGCATTCTAACTAATTTTTCTCTTACCCCCAAAATCCATTCCTGCTGCTCTTCCTCTAATTTACTGGAGCAGAAGTCCGGAAGAGAGCAACAGCAAGAATTAGCCTGAAGACTTGAGCACATAGAGAAATTCCCTGCAATCTCTAGAGTAACAACTCTGACATTCTGAAAAAAATAAGAGCTAATCATTTGTATAAGCAAAAAGTACCTAGAATAGAAGCCAGAAGTTCGTTAAAAAATGTCGGAAGAGAGACTAAAATTTTAAAAAGCAGAATCAGCAGATCCCCTAGAGATCAAGATCTATAGAAGATTCTGATAGCAGCATGAGCAAGTACTAGTCTGGCGTGCGAGCTCTTAAAATATCTGTAGTTGGTGCAAAATCTGGGCAGCACGCTATATTTTGGAACTAGCCATAGCTCCGCTACAACTGCACTTTTCCCCAGTATAAACCTAACCAGGCGGTAAGCTTAAAATGTGGACTTTGTTTTAAGAATAGAGTTTTAAAAGTATTAGGCAGAAGTTCCACTTGAGAACTAGAAGCGAACACACTAAGTTAAATTCTTTAAGAGAATTGGTAAAGCTATGTAGCTAAAGCTTTATTATACATGACATTTATTTTATATATTTAATAATATAAAAAAATTAGAGAAAAAATAACCAGTCTTCAATATAAAATCATATGTGTTACAGAAAAACCGCTAGGTTTTCCCTAACTCTGCCAGACTTATTTTGCTCTATCCTTATAGAAATATCTGTATAAATCTAGTTACATAAAAATAAATAAATATTTATGTATATATATAACAAATATTCTATTAATATTATATATAGAAAATTTATTTATATTTTTATATATAGCATAATTTTCAAAATTCTATAAAATAAAATAAAATAATATAATGTACAGGAAAACCTATTCCAAACTCTGACAGATTTACATTGCCCTATTCTTGTAAAAAAATCAGTATTACGAAATATCTGTATACAGAAAACCGTATATTTGTTTACATATTTATATATAGAGTAATTGAATAAATATACAATAAAAATAATATTAAGTACCGGAAAACATATAGTTATTTCTAAACTCTAGCAGAAGTCTAGGTCTTCTTATAGAAAAATCTGTATAGAAATTAGCTGTATAAAGAACCCCTATATTATATTTAGAATAATTTCAAAATAATATAATATACATTTATATTAGGAACAGAGAATCCTATAGCTCTTTCCTAGCACGGCCAAATTGATATAGCTTTATAGAAATGTCTGTATAAATTAAGAAGCGAACCCTAGCTATTTCTACTACCTCTGCTCATTCTTCGCCTTTCTCTCACACTAATCACATGCTCTCTTCCGCCTTCGACTCTCTTATCTCTCCACTGATCTCTTCCGCCTGTGCTCTGTACTAAAATAAAAAAAAAAAGAACCTTGTTGATTTTTGCGATTTCGCTGTCAATTTCCTTCGGCTAGCACAAAGGTTTGCCTGGGCCTGTGCCTGGGAAAACTCAAGGAAAAACGCTGTGAAAACGCTATGCAAACTCAGCAGCGCAGCGCTGTGTGCTCTTGGCCGGGTCCAGTTGGGATTAGGCAGCAACAATAACTTGGACAATTACTGCTTGAATGCCATGTTTATGTTCGATTAGAGTCGCAACTGAAGCGAGTGAAGCGACTGAACCCGGCTGGACCGACTGACCCGACTTTGCCCTCTCTCTCTCTCCAGGCTGCTGATTGACATTTTTACTATGCATATTGAGCGTCTCTCTCGCTCTCTCTCTCTAGCTATCTCTGTCGTTGCCTCCACCCGCTCGTAATAACAATAAATTTCCAATTTGTCTTTGGCATTGGCCATAATGACGCACACAAAGGACCTTAATCCAATAGATAAATTCGAGAACGAGTTTCTTGCCAGCTACTGCCTGTCTCTCTCTCTCTCGCTTCTCTTTCTCTCTCCCTCTTTAGCTGGCGCTTGTTGTGCTGCGGACAGTCTCATTACTTTGCCATTATTATTGGCCTCAGCGTTCTCAATCAATTTTTCAATTTGATTTCCATTGCGATTTACAATTGGCTGCCACGCCCAGTCGACAGAGAGCGTTGTCTGGGCCCCCACCGGGCCATGTCTGCTGTGGTTGCTCAAGCAGTTGCTGGGAAATTCGCATTTGCTTTTCTTTCCTTTGCTGCTTCCTCTGCCCGCTGCTTCCTCATTTTCTTCTCTCTCTCTCTTTTTCTCTCTTCGTCTTGCTTTTCGCATGTAAATTTACTTTTCGTATAATTTGTGCATCGAATTAGCCTCAACTGCACTTCGATTTGCCTTCGACTTAAAGCCTTGTCCTCCCCTTCCTTCTCTTTTTCTCTCCCTCTCTCTTTTTCTCCCTCTCTCTCTCTATTTTGCTGTCATTTTCATCCAGTCTGTGTGTTTAGCTTCGAGCATATTTTGATTGCAATTAACAAATTACTTCGAGCCGAATGCGAATCGAGGCTAAAACCGTAGCTGTTGCCAAAGCCAAATAATGCCAGTCCGGCGCTGGCTGTAATTATGATGTTTATTTTAGCTTTCGTCCTAATGAACTTTACGAGATTTTTGGTGGTACGCACGTTATCTAATTGCCTGCTTTGGAGTACTTTGGGGACTGCCCTCGCACGCGCTTGAGTAGCTTTTCCTCTGTGTGTGCTTAAGGGAAAAGTCTTTGGATTTCCTCACTGTTTGCTTGCAGATTTCTTCTTGCCTATTATTTTCCTCTTTGTGAACTCCGTTTATGGCTTTTTTGCTCCTTTTTGTTATCCCTTTGTGTCACTAATACCCTTTACTCTCTGCTAGTTCTTGGGAAACTCTCTCTCGCTCTCTCTATCCTTATCCTTCTCTCTTTCTCGCTTGTCTTATTGTTTTCTCACTCTCTCTTATTCTCTTTTCTTCTAGTTCTTTTCTCTCTTTACTTTTTTACACTTCCTCTTTATCGTTTTTCGCACTTTCTCTTTTTTTTTTAGATTTTCTTCTCTTAATTCTTTGCCGTTCTCTCGGTTTTTCTCTCTCTTTTCTTTTTCTGCACTTCCTCTTTATCCTTTTTCCACTTTCTTTTTCTTTGATTTCTCTAATTCTTCTGCCCTTCTCTGAATTCTTTCCCGTTTTCTTGGTTCTTCTCTCTTTTTACTTTTTCTACACTTTCTTTTTATCCTTTCTCGCCATTTCTTTTTCTTTAGATTCTCTAATTCTCTTCTGATCTTCTCTCAATTAATTCCCGTTCTCTCTGTGCCTCTTATTCTTCTCTCTCTCTCTCTCTCTTTACATTTTCTACACTTTCTCTTTATCCTCTTCCGCCCTTTCTTTATTTTTGGATGCTTTTATTCTCTTCTGCTTATCTCTCTTTTTGCTCTTCTTTCACTTCTTTGCTTCTTCTCTCTGCCTTCTCTGTGGCTGTTCTTTATCTTCCCCTTCTCTCTTTCCTTTCTTTCTCTTGACCTTCTCCTTTATTTTTGGCCTTCTTTCTCTGATGCTGAGGCAAAGAAACATCAGGCATAGAAACGGAAGAGAGAGAAGCTGAGCGCGTGCAGGAGAGACTAATGTTGAGGCTGAGGTTCAGGCTTTTCTTCCCGCTCCTACTTTCTCCCCTTTCCTTCGGCTCATACGTTCTACCCTACCCCTGTTCGCCTCGAGTTCTTCTCTCATCATCTTTTACTTTTCTCCTTCTCTCTTGCTTTATTTTTGAATTTCTCAATTTTTTTCTTCTCTCTCCCAACTTGCACTTTTCTCCATTTATTTTTTCTCTCTTCACCCGCACTCTCTACAAGCTCTAAAAACATATGCAATCGCGCTCAGCCCCTGGTCGAAACTTATGCTGCTGACCCACTCCCACTTCCTCTCTCTCTCTCTCTTTCTCTCTCCCTCGCTCTGCTGACCTCTCGTCACCTCGTTGCGCTAATCAGTTTAGGGGGCACTTGTCCACTTTGGGATGCTTTGGTTTTAATTACGCGGCAAAAGTTTGGACCGCAGTGCCAAAGCCACGCTCCGTGATGCTTCTCGGTCAGCAGCTGGTCAAGGGGCAGGACGAGGGGGAGGAGCAGCGGTAGCGGGCGCGGGAGTTGAAGTAGCTCTCCAACTGATTTTCAGTTGGTTAAAGTGCTGCCAACACATTAAAACTGCAATTCATCCGCTGCCGCAGTGGCCACACATGAGCGAGAGCGAGAAGGGGAGAGCAGCAGAGAGCGAGAGAGAAAGAGAGGGGCACTGCAGCTGAAGCTGGAGCCAGCAGCACAGCAGGAGAGCCTCGGCGCACTAATGAACATTTTATTACAAAAGTTCGCCATGTCTGAGGGGAGTTACCCGTGGCGCGGCCGAGGGTCGCTGCAAAAGTTTGCGAGCGCATTTTATTGCATTTCATTTTGCTGCAGCAGGCAGCAGGATGGGGACGGGGCTGCCAACGGAAGCTGTCTGGCCAATTTGAAATATTGTTGCGCCAAGTGTTTGCCATCCATAACTCAAGCTCGAGCTGAAGCGAGCCACAAGTCATTCGTTCGTTTTAGCCAGCTTTTGCGCTCTAAGCCAAAGCCAAAGCCGCTGCACTTGTGCGGATTGCCGTCGACCCTGAGGTCAGGGCAGCCCGTGGGCAACCCTTTGACGCAGGACCGACCACACACCTCCCCCTCCAGCATGTCTGGCGAGTGTCTGCTGACAGTTGTCGCGTAACTCGAGACGCTGCTCAGTGGGCAAATACCCTGCACTGCAGTGGGCCTAGGCCTATAGCGCTAGCTTCTTCTCTCTCAGTCTCTATATTTTTCTATTATCTCTCTCGCTCTCACTCTCTCTCTATATATTCTTTTTTCTGCCTCTCTATTTGCTTCTCAATTTCCTTTTATTATACTCTCCATATTTAATCTGCATATTTCCTTTTTCCTTTATTTTTTTCCTCTTTTTCCATCTCTCAATAGCTTTCTCTTTCCCTCTCTATCCTTCTCCCAGCTTAATAATTGTGTGACACGCTATCCCTTGCCTCGCTGACCCCTGACCCTGCTCTACCCTCTTATTTGCTAATGAAGTGCAGCTCAGTGTCCAAAGTCTTCGCTGGGCTATCAAAATTTTAATTACGGATTTACGCAAACATTGCTGCAAATTCACTTGAAATTCAAATAATTTAGCCCTGATAGGGGGAGGCCGGAGAGGGGTTTCAGCCCTACTGCATGAAATGGAGAGGAAAATTCTCGTATTTAATTTCATTTATTTGAAATTTTGCGGTGAGCTGGAAAAGGGTTTCTCCCGTTTTTTGCCCTGCACGTTTCAAGTTTCTAATTATCCAAATTTATTCTCTTTTTTTAGGATTCTTCTTCTTACTACTGTGTTGGCTGTTATCGCTATAATCTTTAATGTATTGCTATAATTCAAAGTTTTTTGGTTTTTGCTTTACGCTTTTTAGTTTTTGCAAGAAGTTATTCGATTTAACCTCAAACTGAAATCCTTGATTCGGCTCCCCCACTCATATTTATTGGAATTTTGAAGTTGAACTTTAATTTTAATTGTAGTATTTAATATTCAACTGTATCCTAGTGGAACTTTGGCTTTATTCTTGCAGCAGCTTTTTGTATAGTCGTCACATTTTCTGGAGGACCTTTTTAATTTTAATATAATCTATAATGTTCAGCTTTAATCTGTCACAAATTTAGTTTATATCTTGGACATTTGACTTCAATGGTAAATCAACGTTATTGCAATTTTTTTTTTATTTTTCTCAAATTTTTTGACTAAAAATCTGAGTAAAACTTCACTCACAGCTGCCATAAATTTCATTTTTTCGACTTATAATGTTGTTGATCATGATTATAGCTTTTAAAGTTTGGCTATAATTCATTTTATATATAATATTCAAAAAACTTTCAAAACTGTAGTTTTTTTTCTTGCTGAATGTTTTAAGCCTCACACTTTTCACTTTCTTTTAGGACTTTTCGCCTCAAGCTGCAGCTGCTATAAATCTTCTCATTTTGGATTTATTTTTTCTTTGGTAAGAATTTTTATAATCAACAGCCATAATCATTATAGGTAAACAGCTTATTTCTTGATATATCTTTCAAAGTTTTCCCCCTTAAACTTTTCACATTCTTCTGGGACTTTTCGTCTCAAACTGCAGCTGCTATAATTCTCCTCATTTTGTATATTTATCTATTTTTAAGGTAAGTTGTAATGTTAGTTAGAATTTTTATAATCAATACTGCTCAGCTATAATCATTATAAGCAGCTTATTGCTTGAAATATCACTCAAAGTTTTCCTCCCTTAAACTTGTCACTTTCCTCAAGGACTTTTCCACTCGCAGTCAAAAAGTCAGACTGAACTCGACTGCGTTGCGGGCAGCAGCTGCCATAAATCGCATATGCACCTGTTGAACTGTCGTGAAAAACCCGTAGCGCAGTGGAACCTGCTACCAGGCTGCCAGTTGCCAGTAGCCAGTAGCCAGTTCCCTACAGTCTGGTAGTGAGGGGGAAAAGGGAAGGCGAAGTAGGTGGGGCTGCCAATGATGGATTATGCTGTCAATCTCTGGTAAATTGCTCGGCTTAAGGCCTTCGGCCCGGGCTGGCACGTGCTTGCAGCGAGTCGAGCTGCAGCTACTTCTTCTTCTCGTAATGAAGCCTCGACAAGTCGTCACTCCACGCGGAGGCTGCAGCAGCGTTGTCGGCTTTCATTACAAGGAGCGAGCGGCTAATTGAAAGCTGCATTCAAAAAATTGACGGCGGCAGCTTGGGAATGGCAGGCAGGCAGCAAAGAGAGAGAGAGGGGAAGAGGAAGAGGCAAGGGGAAGCGTGGAGCTGCTCTGCCCTGCAGCCGGCTGTCAGTTATGTAAAAGGGGGAGTGAGTCGCAGCGGAATGCCGCCCGAAAATAACAGTCGAGGCAGCTGTCGATTATTGACACTGCGGTGCGCAGAATAAGGGACAGTGGGGGGAAGGCAGACAAAGGGGGGAGTAGGGCAACTGTCAGAAGCATCGATAAACTGCGCCGCCAGTTGCCGCTGCTGCGGCTGCGGCTCCGGCTGCTGCTGCTGGCCGGGGGCAATTACAACACGCGAGCGAACGCGCCGCACAACAGGTTGACGTCGACGTCGACTGCGCCGGAGACCGAAAAAACTAAAGCGAAACCGAAACTGATAATCGACTTTGGGGCCTCGATTCTGGATACGTTTTTGGGTTTTTGCAGGCATTCAAACTGTTGCTCTTTCTCTCTCACTCTCTCACACACGCTTTGCTACTCTCTTGCACTCATTTTATTATTATTATTTTTGTTTTTTGACTGCGGTCAATAATGAAGCCGAATCGGTGCCAGGCTCGAGCCTCGCTTGATAGCGCACGGCAGTCCCTGCAACCACACCGCCCCGCCCCGCCCCCTGCTGGGCAAGCCGCCCCTTGTCCCTTTTGCCTGGCAGCGCGATAATTGCCGGTAAAACGCCTCGCTTGGCCTTTTAAATGCTGCTCCGCGTTTTTGTTGCATTAAAATGGTATCATCAGCGAGGCAATACCCTGCACGTGGAGGGTAGTGCAGCTAAGGCAAAAAGTTGGTAACAGTTTAGTTGAGGAAAGCTTAGGAATTAGAATTACTGGAAATTGTAATGAAAATACTAGAAAAGATCATTAAATGGCAGTACCTAGTAAATGTATTAGGTATTAAAATAGTAGTAATACTACTAAAAAGTAATAATAATTGTGGTAAAAGCTATATCAAAAATGTGAATAGTTCTAGAGGTTAAACCCAAAATTTCGGGCATTCTGAGCACATGAAAACAACTTCAGTCTTCGCTATTTTCAGGAATATGGCCCGCAGATCATTACCAAATCGATTTTTATACTAATTGCGAGTAATTTAATCAGTTTCTGGCAAAAACAAATGATTTTAAATTTTTCAAAAATTTCGAAAAATTTGAAAGGGGGTGGTATGGAAAATATGCAAAAAAATGAAATTTTTAAAAAATTGGGAAATTAATAAAATTGGAATGCAGAATCATTAAAAATGAAAAACCAAGAACAAAATGACATTCCAAAAGAAAATCGCTTGATTTTTAACAGAGTTATGCGTGCTTGAATACTGGAAATTAGTTCATATGGACAGGGCTAAAAATGCTTTTTTTGTCGATATTTTCAGGAATATGACCCACAGACTATTACGAAATCGATTTTTATACTAATTGCAAGTAACTAAATCGATTTCTAGCATAAAATGATTATTTAAAATTTTTCAAAAATTTCGAAAATTTTGAAAGGGGGTAGCATGGAAAATATGCCAAAAAATGAAAATTTTGATAAATTGGGAAATTAATAAAATTAGAATGCAGAATCATTAAAAATGCAAAACCATGAACAAAATGACAATCCAAATTAAAATCGCTCGATTTTTTACAGAGTTATGAACATTCTAATACTAGCTTTCAGTGCATATGGACAACGACTTTTTTCTCGATATTTGCGACTGATATTCTAAAATTATTTTTAATGAAATATTATTATCAATATAGCTATAGCTATAAAATAGAAATTTCAAATTTGATTAATAGTTTTTGAAAAATATGAATTAAAATATCTAAATTCCATAACAGTTTAATTTTATTAGAAAACAATCAAAAGTTTTCAGAATTTTGGACAGCATTTTGAGCATAGAAAACCTAACAGTTTACAGTAAAAAGAGCAGCTAGAATTCGTCTTGTTTGCGCCACTGCCGCTGTTTTTCCCTAAATTGTGAACGCTTCTTCGACCCAATGAGGTTACGGGCTGGCGTTTTTGCTGCCACAAATTGCAGCTGGCGCACGGAAGCGAAGAGCTCAGCGCTCAGAGTGAAGAGTAAAGCATAAAGCGGAGTAAAGCACGCGCCGTCGCGACGATCCCGACTGCGATCCCGACTTGAAGTTGGTCGATCGAGCCATTGACCGTGCCGTCGTTCTGCTGCTCTGCATAGCAGTAGAAAGAGAGAGGTAGTCAGAGAGAGAGAGAAAGGTATATAGCGAGCTCTTAGCTCAATCAGACTGGCGGCTGCAATTGTTACACCTGCCTGCAATTGCAGGGCGTAGAGGGGCGTATGAGGAAGGGAGAGTGGAGGGAAGGGTAATTAGTAACAGGCCGCTGACTCAATCGCGTGCTGATAATTCCTTCACTTCCAAGTGAACGCGCCTAATGTGTAAAACCAACGAGAGAGAGAGAGATGGAGAGAGGGAGAGGAAACCCTTGCGAAGGGCTGCTTGGTTCGCCACCCTGGCTGATCTCTTTGGGCTGTCGATTTTGCGTAATAATTCCACAAATCGCTTTAAATGCATTTTCCATTTTCCGCAAAACACACACACACACAGGGAGGACGGGAGATAGGGCTAGGACTAAGGCCTGAGTCTGGGCCCGCAGGGACCTCACGCTGTGTCATTGTTTTTGGCTTGGCTGCTCGGCTCGACCTGCCGATTCTCTGGCTCACGCGCTGCGATTTGTCATGGTCGGAGCATGACACAGATTCTCGCCGGGCAGGGATCCCAGGGATTGCGATTGTACTGGTGATGGTGTTGGTCACGTTTATGAAAATGGAAATTAATTCGCATTAAATTTGGGTCTCTGTGTCGCTGGGTCTGTCTCCCTCAATTCTCGGTATCTGCGGAATTAGCGACGCTGGCAAAGGACACGTTCATGCATAATGCATGCCCCTGCATGTCCCTGCATGTCCGTCTCTCTCTGTGTGCAACGTGTCATCAACAAATGGAAATGAAAATGGAAGTGGAACTGGAAAACCGACTCTGGGTTACTCAACGATTCTCATTCATTGTGCGTCCTGCGGTGCAGCAATAAGACAACTCTGGGGTGACGCCTCGAGGCGTACGTGAAAATCAACGAGGCCAAACAATAAGCGAATTTCAGCTGCACATCGAAAGGAATATCAAATGCAACCAAGAATGTAGCCAGCAGCAGGAAAGGGTTTCTAAGATGCTGCAGTGTTAAAGATACACAAAATGATATGCGATTATATGCAAGATATGCAAGGAAATGGAAACCAAAACAAAATTTGAAGCTATCTTGAAAGAAATTCAGACAAGCGAAGAAACTCAGGAATCAATTGGAAACAGTTTCCAAAATTTTGCAGAAATAAAGATATTGAAATGATAGTGGATAGGGTAAAAGATAAGTTCAGATAGAAGCAGTAAGCAGTAGCATATCTTATTTTCTTTGAATTTGAGAATAAAAGATATATATTATATAGCAATATTTATATGATATCATATTTCTTAAAAGGAATATTTTTATAAAATTAATTTTGTGTTCTCTCAAAAATAAAATTAGATCGAGGAAGAATTCTATAGGCAGCTGAAAGGATTAACAAGTATTATACAGTATAGAAGAAGTAAATAATATTATTTATATAAGAGAATATAAAAAGTTATTTTTTCGCAATAGAAACTTCAGAATATCTTGAAAAATCCATAAAACTGAGTAAAAGGCGATAAATAAAGGATATAAAAATTATAAATGATTATTTGAAGAATAGAAAAGGCATATAGAAAATATATTTTGGGAACTCTTCACAAAAATTCAAAAAAATATAAAAAAACGAGAGAATTGATTTAGTAGCTAAAAGTAGTATGCAGTAAAACTCTGCCAATCGCATATGAAATTAAAGAAGAAAATAGCGAAAACTCTAAATTTTAAGTAGAAAAAACTATTTATATAAAAAGAAGCACTTTAAAAAGAAAATAATATAAAAAGCAGAGTCAAAAATATTCTGCAATGCAAGGACATATTCAAAATATAAATACAAAAAAAAAAAAAAAGAAAATATATAAAAAAAAATAAGGAAGTTAAAAGCGGAGTATCTTCTACATACCTAAAAACCTTCCCGATCTGCGCCACACATGCTAATATTGGACTCGGCATCTCTAATGAAGCATCTTGGGCTTAATTATAATTATTGGAACAAACATACATATATTATGATTGGTTTCGCGCTGTGGTTCCCGGAACTCGTGTGCGCGGCACGCTTCACGATCGCCACGCCAGATGGTCGGACGTAGCATTGTATGGTCAAGCGGGTCAGTCAAATTAAGCAAGCAGTGAGGGTCCACAGTCGGTCCTCCGCGAGGTTCTCAATCAAGGCAGCAGCAGTTGCTGCTCTCTCTTCGCTGCTCTCCCCTACTCTCTCTCTGCAGCCGTCATAACAGCGTCAAAACTAATTTTCATTTTCGATAAGAAAACAAGGAGCAGCAGCCGGAAGATTCCTTGTTGCGGGCTCAGCGCATCTGTTGCTGCTGCTGCGAGGGTCAAATTAAATGCACAAAATTATTGGAGAAACACTTTTCATTTCGGGAAAGTGAAAATGAAAATGCATGCCGGGGCCTCAGCCAACTGTTGTCGCGGCAGGCGAGCGATGCAAATCTGACAGCATCATCATTAGGCGCTCCTCCTCATCCTCATCCTCAACGTCATCCTCATCCTCGTGCTGCTACTGACTGACAACTGACGCGAGCGTGCGGTTCTCTCCTTCTTCCTCTGGCTCTCGGTCTGTTTCATAACAAATTGTGATAAGCACGCTCCTTGGGGCGTCCTTGGGCCGCACTTTCGCTGCGGCTTCACTTTCCCGAAAAGTGCCACGCGACAGCGTCAGCAACGGCAACAGCAACAGCTGCTCCTTCTCCTCGCCGAGCGTAGGGTCCTGCGGCTAGACCTGATCCCGGCCATATGCCAGCGGCGTCGCTGATGCAACATGTGATGGGTGACAAGTCGGAATCTGTTGCCTTCTGCGTCAACAATTTGCAATAAACATGATTGTTTATGAAAGGAAAAGGAAGAAGATGATAAAACGAGAATATATATGTATGTATAGTGCTACGTGCTAGTGGAAGTTACTACAGCAGCAGGCGATATTGATGGACATTCAAGCTAAGCGAGAGCAAGCAGCACGTAGGATGCTAGAAAATTATATAGATATAGTTGGATAATAAAATTGAGAGAAAACAAGCTAGAGACAGGATTTATAGTAGCAGATATAATAGTAACAAGCTATATGGATAGCTGTAGAGATTATCTATTTTTTCTCGAATTTTTTAAGACAAAATAGTACTTTTCTATACCTAATTGTAGGTAAGATTCTGACTAAAAAAAATCTATACTAAAATTAAATAAAGTATAATTTTTTTAAATTCATGCTTATATTCTTACTGAAAATACTGTATTGAAAATTAACATAACCTAATTAAATTCATTCTAAAATCTTCTAATATCTCCAATGTTTTTCCATATGCCATTAAAAAATTCCCTTCTCTTCTATACTTAACTCTAAGTTCTATCCTGACTTAAGAACACTTAATTCAAAATTAACATAAATAAAAATCATTCATTTCTTAAATCTTCTATCATCCTGGAGGGAAATTAAAACTTTTTCTATTTTCAATAAGAAGATTTCCTAACTAGTGTATAGTATTCTACACCTAATTCTATGTTCAATCCTGAATAAAAACAAAGCTTTCTCCAACATTTTTGAAACACTTTCTATCTAAAATATTTGATGACTTTCTTTAGAGATAATTCCATAAAAATTCGATATCTCAGTCTATAATCTGCTCTAGTATGAATACATTTTGATTATAGGCCAACTATTACGTGACTTTCTATCTATTTCCTATCTATTCTATACCTAATTCTACAGCCTACTTCGGTTAAGCTCGATGCTATCTATAAATTAACCTTCAACGATTTTTATTATTGATCGTGACAATTTTTTATAAAGACAGAAAGTCTTGAGGAAAATGTATAAATTCTATAGTAGAATTTACACCCAGTTTTAGTACAGCTGTGTATCAAAAGCTGTATAAGGAAACCCGCTATCAATTCTATATTGTTTATATCTACACAATGAACTGCCAATTATCCATGCATATTTACTACAAATTTGCAGGCCTCAAACCAAATTTGGGCATACATCAGTAGCCTGCTCTTTAGCTACCACCCTCTCCCTTCCCCTCCCATTCCGGCTGATTAGCTCGAATTAGCCATCAGTTAGCTATTTGCCGTATCCGGTGCACAGTTTAATTGGCATTTAATTCCACATGGTCATTGGTTGAAGCTGTTGCTGCTGCCGCTGCTGCTGCTGCTGCTGCTGATTATGGAAATGTTTGGAAATTGGGGAAATGCAATCCTCATGCGCATCAACAGTCAGCGCCAACAGTCGCCGGACAGCGGAACAAATTGCCGAAATTGGCGAATGCAAATTCAATTTTCGGCATTTTCGAGCAATTCATTCAAAATTAATTCAATTAGCGTGGCCAATGGCGCGGCACCGGGGATGGGCGTGGCGCCTCCCAGTTTGCTCTGCTTGGCCTTAAACTGTCTCTGGTTTTGCACTGAATATTTTAAAGCCTTGCCACCTCTCTCTCTCCCCTATCCCTCCTTGTCTCCCCTTTTCTGGCTGTGCTTCCCCTCGTAAAACATGTCGAGAGTTCATTAATTTTCCTGGCCGCCAACATAAGATGCAGTTGACGCAGTTTAATGAGTTGCTGCCGGGCAAATGGACAGTTCGGCCCTGTGTCCAAGCCAAGGGTTGACCCAGCTCTTGTACGAGTGTGTATGTGTGTGTGTACAGAGCAGGCCTATCTGGGCGGTCCTTGCCGTAAACTGCCAGATAAGCAAACACTTCACTTCGGACTTAACCGGCGCGTAAATCTGCAATTACATATTTTTGTACCCTGTAAACAAGCGTGCTGCAAGTGGGGTATATGCTCGAGGGTTAAAGAAGTAAAATGCATAATATAAAAAATTATAATTTCATTTTTTCGAAGTGCTCTAAAGCTTTTGACATATTACAGGGTATCTGCCTGTCAAGTTGTTTAAATAAATTAAACAAATTTCATGTTATGATTGAATTTCGATTGAAGTACTATTAAGCTTGTAAAAAAAATTGTGTAGTAGACGTAATACAAATATTACAGGGTATCTGTTGGTTGAGAATACTCTAATAGTTGTGTAAAAATAAAAAGCTAAATATGATGCATTTTGTTTAAAGTTCTTCAAAGCTATGTAGTAGAGGTACTCTAAATATTACAGGGTGTCTGTCTGACGAGCATACTGCAATAGTTGTGCATAAAAAATGGCTACTACTGTAATATTTCTGTTAATTTCATAGCTTTCTATATATATTTTTCCATTTACAGGGTATGCTGCAGTAGCGTATGCTCACCCCAGCTTCTCTCTTGCGCTCTCCAACGATTTCTCCCCTTGCGTTTAATGGTTCATAAGTGCAACATGCGATTTCTGTTTACCCTCGGACCGCATTCCCTCACTCTCTCTCTCTCACTCTCTTTCTCTCTCTCTCTCTATCTCTGTCGGCTCGCATTTAACACGCTCAATGCGAAAATCTTCGATTTAAGCTGAAAATCGGACAGTTTATACCGCAATATGGTCTAGAGTTAATGGACATCGCAACTGACAGAACTCGTTCTCACTTCATCTTGCGCCTGCTGATCTCACCTTACCTCTCCCTCCCTCTCGCTCTCTTTCTCTCGCTCCCTCACTGGGAGTATCTGCCGCGATCGCAACTAATAAACTCATTTACTTTGCTAACTTGTGTAAACACATGGGGACGTCCCTGCTCATCCTCCTACTCCTCCTGCTGCTGCTGATCCTCCTCAGTCGAGTACTGCCTACGGGGCGGTGCCGCCCTCACCTCCGCCCCAACTCATTAGGGAACACCTACCGCGGCGGCTCCGGGGCGGCCCTTAAGTTGGCCACGCGAAACACTCCTCGGCGACTAATTAATGCCGAAAAACAGAAAAAACTGCGAGGCAAACAAATGAAATGGACTTGTGGCGCGCTGCTAGCGAGTACGACTTCGAAATACCCTGCAATTATAAGTTTTATGCATTTTAAGTTTCAAATATGCTCAGATTTCAACACAACTATATATTCCGTTATTTCTATAAGCTTTTCTTTAGTTTTGATATGTAAATATACCCTGTAATTAACTGTTTCTTCTGCTATGAGCACCTCTTACTCGTTATACGCCTGCTGCAAACATATAGACTAAGCTTTAATACTCTTCATGCTTGCATATTTATTTATATTAACAAAGCCCCTCAGACATCAGCTCAAAATATACCCTGTAATAGAGTATATACTCTACTTAACGCGTTTTTTACAAGTTTTCGTGCGTTTGGTAACAAAACTAAAAAAATAACTAGACATATCCCTTTAATTAAAAGCTTTGCTTAAGGTTTATTTTGTAAATATACCCTGTAATCAGCTGTTGTAGCCTGTCAAGCACTCCCTGACTCATATTGAGTTTTCTGTAAATATCTCAAGCGAGTTTTAGAAGGCTTCTCTATTAAATATTTTTGCCATTAACAAATTTTTCTAGATTTATTTGGAAATATACCCTGTAATTTTGTATTTGCCCCCTTAAATCATTCGTAGTGCATTTACTTTCTATCGCAAACAAAAATCTAAAATATTTTGCGCTACTTATTAGCTTAGATTAAGGCTTTAGCTTTAAATATACCCTGTAATAAGTTGTTTAGCCCGTATTTTATATTTATTTTGCTAGTTATTCAAACGGACTTACCCTACATCACGTATAGCTGCAATGCCTGCAGTTGGCATAGCTATAGTTAAAGCTATAGCCAGCTGATCCGTAGCTGCTGAGCTGCATCCGAGCTCCTCCTGTGCCTGCTCCGCCGCCAAAAAGCTGAGGCAGTTTTAATTAATAAACGGCGACTGCAAAACCGCAGCAGCAGCAGCAAGGAAGGGCGTTGGGGGTGTGTCAGTGGCCAGTGGAATTGCGCCTGGTTTAGTCGGGGTTTTGGCTGTGGTCGCTGCTGTTGCTGCTGCCGCTAATCGCCGGGATTATTAATTAGCTCGCCGCGTCGCGACTCTGGAATGATAATTGCGGCTGTCGTTGAGCGTTCCGCACAGTTGTTGTTGTTGCTGCTATTGTTGTTGTAGTTCTTGCTGCTGTTGCTCCAGCTTCAAATCATTTGATTAGCCAATCAATAATGGGCGCTGTGCCGCCTTAACCCTTACCCTGCTCACGCGCTGCCTGCGCTGTCCAAACAGGCGGCGGCGAAATGATTTTGTTGTCTCGCCGCGGGCCACAAAGGTGCCAACAAGCGGAGAGGCAGTGCAGCAGCAGCAGCAGCAGCAGGAGGAGGCGGTACAGAGACGAGGGCGCATTATGGATTTGGCGATTTTTGTTTTTACTGAGCAGATCCGAGGGTCTTGCTCCTGCGGTGGCTGTGGCAAAAAACACATAACATTTATTTATGCTCGCAAAGGTTCTGCAGTTGCTGCTGCTTCTCCTTCTCCTCGGACTCGAAACCAGATCCAGATCACTTATTATTAATTTTAGTGGTTAAGAAAATGGGAGCGCGTCGAGTCGTCTGTCGACTGTCGTCTGTCGTCTGGCCGATGGCCCGTTCGCTGTCCGCAGGTTCTGCCGGCTGTCCGTGCGTCCACAGCGCCGCAGGCAAATGCTGCAGATGAGGCATGCAGATGGGCAAAAGGTTGCTGGCAATCCCAATGGGGCCAGGTAACGATCGTTGCTCTCTCTCTCTCTCTCTCTCTCTCTGCCTCTCTCTTTCTCTCACTCTCGCTCTCTTGGAGCAATTTTAATTAGTTTTGGTCGTCTCCTCCTGCGCGGAGTCAATTTGTGCAGCATATGCGCTACTTGGAATGTGCTCCACAACTGGGAGCGGACGGTGGGGCAACCTGTGGGTCAGTCAGCCTGCAATTCGCATTCGCGCACAACTCACTCATTTTCCCATTCAGTTTGGGGTAACGCCCACTTTTGGGTATGCTTCATTTTCGGCTCGACTCCAGTCTTTTAATAGTCCCGACATTCGCCATATACGCAAATCGATTAAAATCGCAGCAGCAGCGCAGCATCGCATCGGAGCAGCCGTCGAGCGGGACCGGGACCGGGACCGGGACACTGGGATCGGGACACATATTTAAATGCCAAGTGAAAAACTATAGCCAATTACTTTAAATTAGTGTAATTCCCATGGACGCGCTGCGTCCAGCTCGGACAACTCCGACTCCAACTCCAACTGCAGTGCTGACTTCGATTCTCTTCCAGTTTATCATTTTAGAATGCCCAGAGTACCCTATTCTTTTTCGGGCTCTATGCCGGCCCCCTAGAGGGGGGCTGGAGAGAGGTAGGGAGAGCCTACTCTTGCCCGCGGGTGTAATTTTAATTTGTATGCCGGAGCAGACGTGGCTGCATCCTTGGCTCAGCTGTTTAGAGACGCGTAATTGCTGCTGCGGCATGCGCCTAAGCCGTGCCACAAATATGTATGTGCCCCACGCCACACACAACATGCAGCATACAGCAGCCCGCTCGAAATACCTGCATTTAATAACTTTTTGACTGGTACCCTGTACATTGCAAATGGGGTGTATGAGACTGTCTGGATTCGGATGATTTAAAACTTTAATATATAGTTTCTTTTGCTGTTATTTGCCTTTACAGGGTATTTCAAATTCCAATACTTTCATACTTTAAACTTGTTAATAGTGTCTATGAGATAAGCTATACTATAATGCAGTATAGTATATATATTACCTTTCTTTATACTTGCATTTACAGGGTATCTATCACTGCGACTATTTCAAAAGTAGCTTTAATATAATATTATTATGTGCTCTCCTGTCTAATCAATTTAAGCTGCCTAACGTTCCAGGGTATTTTACAGAAATGACCAGAGCTTCTATTTTATTATATTTTTATTTTAATTATTCACATACCTATATTCTTTTCCAGGGTGTCTACTACGTAAAAAAACGCGTTTATATACTTTAATAAAATCCGTTTAAAAAAATTATATTGCTTTCCAGCGTATCTACTACGTCTAGCATTTACAAAGCGCCTATTTATATTTTAATTAGAACAACTTACAATAAATATATTTCTCTTCAGGGTATCTACTACGTCGAACTTGGCGCTATATATCCATTAAATTCTCTTATTGGCTTCAACTCGATTTAAAGCCAATTTAAATGGCTTTCAAATGCCAAATTATACATTTTACAGGGTATGTCGCACTTCTACCATTTAAATTCCTGACTGCTATATACTCTAATTGTTTTTACCTAAAGCCAACTTCTAATGAATTTCTAAATTATTGATTTTACAGGGTATCTCTACTTTCATCAATGCAATTTTGGGCTACATATAGCGCTCTAAGTACCTCCATTGGCTTGAATGCGAGCTTAACTGTACAACTGCTGCCATTTACAGGGTATTTAGCCATCGATCAGTGACTATACTTGCCAGCCTGCTAACTGGTTCAATTCCTTGGAGTCTCTTTCACTTTTCGGGCCCCGCCGCACTGTGGGAAAATATGTAGAAGCTGGCAATCAATGTCCAAAACTGCGCCGCCGGCCATGACAATCGCGCTCAATTTATGAGCATGCGCGGTTCTAGGGTGAGGCAAGGGGACAGCGGACAGCGGGGCAGTGGCACTGTGCTGCTCTGGGACTGTGCTGCAGTTGCAGTTGCAGTTTTTAGTTTTCTCATAGATCTGTGTGGCAATAATTGAATTCAATTTATGGCGCTCAGGTGGGCCGCACCAAGTGCCCCTGCCGCTGCCTTCTCCCTCCGTTGGAATTAGTATTTCTTTTTGGCTAACAAGCGCGCTTTGGCTAATTGCTGGCCCCCACTGCTGTCTTCCTCCTTAATCCTGCCAAGTGCCCGGCGACAACTTAATCCCAGGCAAATTTCAGAAACAAACCGTTGACATTGCCAGCGGGTTGACCCGCCGGTCAGTCGAGCGTGAGCTCGCTGCAGCTAACCCTTCTCCCCCCTTGCTGCTCCTCCTCCTGCCGCGAAAAGGTGTCTCAAATTAACGCTGGGAAAGAAACTAAGCGAACTGAGTGAACTTAACTAAGCAAACTAACTAACTAACTGGCCGCATGGCAAACAGAGCAGCCGCAGCTCCCGTTCCCATTACCATTCTGATTCCCACTCCGATTCCCATTCCGGACTTGGCCAACTAGCATGCCCAGGCCCGCTGCGGCGGGCCCAAAGCAATTAAAACGCGTTTTCGCAATTAAATGACTTTGCTGTTTTTCATTTCTCTGCGCAGTTTTCTCTCGTACTCTTTGCTTCTAAGTTTTGTTTTTTTTTTTTTCACTTGAACAAAAGTTGATGTCAAAAATTTGAATCCAAAAACGTTCATAGGGGGAGAGAGCAGAGGAATGACTTTTGGTAATTAGACTTCTTGGCGTGCTCGAGTTGCTGGCTTAAACGTAGTCGAGCCTCGCGTTGGGAAAATGTTTCCAATTAAGAACCAGAGTGAACTGGGGAAATGGCGTAAGGGTAAAGGGGGGCGTCAGCCTACCACTAGGCTTGCTGCTTGGAAAAATAAATACGAAACTGTAATAACTTTATAGAGTACTTCTTCCACTGTAGTACTTCTGCTATGCGTATTTTTTTTTGTACTCTTGCAAAGGGCATAATCATTTTCGCCAGCTGCTTGCAACGCACTGAAGAAAGCATCCACGGCGCTATAAAGTGCATATATATTTGTCCGTCTGTCCGTTTGTGCGTTTGTCTGTGTGTTTTCTCACTTAGTTTTGAAGCTATCTTGTTTAAACTTGGTAGACATAATTATTTTGACTGTAAACTGTATATAAGTCGAAAGGAGTGAGATCGTATCAATATATCGTATAGCTGTCATAGCACCTATCGGCTGATTTTGGTTATTTTTCAAGATATCTTAAACAAACTTGCCTCATTCTACTCTTATAGTGCTCTCAACATGCACTGCCAATTCCATCGAAATCGGGCAACTATAACATATAGCTGCCGTAGAAATAATCGATCGAAAAATGAGTTTTCACAGGAAAACTCTAATTTTTGGCATGCAACTATAGGAAAACTCGCCATAAACCTGCGCCTATGGACATTTTCAATAGTTTTCATATTCCATTACATCGTATAGTAATATATTATATTTAAAGAAGCCATCGGAGGGAAAAATAATGTTAAAATATAGTAGAAGATACGAACTGGAAGAGTGTCTAACCTTCGGTACGCCTAAGCTATAATTTCTATCGAGTTTTTTGCCTGCTTTCTGGAGCAGAGAGCTTTAGTACCGTCTCCAGTCCCGTCTTTGGTGGCTTTTGTCACATCGCGACTCTGACATGGTTCCAGCCAAGCGATGACGCTGCACATTGCGGGCTCATCTTTGTCATTATGATTGGTAGAACGCGCCGGGCCCAGGCATAGGCAGCAGCAGCGACAGCAGCAGCATTTACAGACATTAACATTAACTTGGAGTTAACTCTGCACGACGTTGTTATTGTTGCTGATGCAACTGCGAAGCGTAACGAACACGCTTATAACAACACCCGCTACAACAACAACAGCAACAACAACAATTGCTAAAACAACATCCACAGCGCATAATCATCATTAGCGCGCGCTGTGCACAGACTCAAGTTCCAGCCCAAACCCAAGCCCAGGAACAGACCCACTCCCAGTCGCAGTGCCCGATCGTCTGCCTCCTGCTATCCATATTGATAAACATGGAGCATACCACAGCGCTGAGTGCGGAACGAGCTGCTTCTCCATATAATCAGTTGGCGCACTCGCGCTTGTTACAGCTCCGTCTGCGATCTGCACGGGAGGCTGGTCACACCTCGGCGCATGCGCGCCACCTGGCGACGTGTCCGCTGCACAGCAGCGTGTTGCAGATAATTAGCTACCCGTACCGCTCTCTCTCTCTCTCCCTCTCCCTCCCCCCCCCTCTCTCTCTCTCTCTCTCTCTCTACTGCTCTGCAACAATTCTATCAATTCGAAATGTTGCAGAAAGCCACTATTAGGGGCACGCTTCAATGCCCCGTTCCAAGGAAAGCGCAGCGCGCGCGACCCTTCGCGTCGCCTCGACGCTTGTCCGCTTTAATCGGTTTCTGTTAAATGCACTGCAGCAAAATGTTGCAAGTTATTCGTAGTGCTAGATTGGAATCTGAGACGCTCCAAACTTCTATTCACATTTCTTTGCTGATAACTGAGAAGTTTTATATATGTTTTTCTCAAATATATGAGCATTATCGTCCTATTGTTCAAGAATGTATGACTCAGTATATCATAAAATATCCCAGACAACATATTCTATATCTCTAAGCTTCAAGATCTTAGATCTTAAAATCTTTGGCGGCCAATTCTACATTTTCAGAACTTCTATTCACTTTTTGATTAACCGTGATGCCTGCAGAAGTTCCATATATTGGCATTATCATCCTATTGTTCAAAAATATATATCACTGTATATATTATAAAATATCCAAGACAATATATCTCTAAAATGCTAGAGTTTTCAAGCTTTATAATATAATATTATAATCATATATTCTATTTCTGATGCTTTATTAATCTGAGATATGTTCTATCGACCGGATTCCTAACCTTCATCACCCTATCAATTTATTATTTAAGCAAAATGTATATCATTTTCAGCCTCTTACTCATTTTTCTTCCCTTATGAAAATATAATCTCTTCATGTTAATCGGATATATGAGCTTTATCATATATACTTATAATTTATTACATTTACATAGCCTCAACTCGTGTGATTTATACGATTTATAGTAGAAAATTCTATACTTTATTATTATATATATATACTAGATTTATAAATATCTTAAAAAACTATTATTATAATACTATTGTTCCAGAACATATAATTCCATGTATCCCTTCATTTCTGAGCCCACACAATCGCAATCTGATTTGCTGCCCCTATTCAACGTAATTCGTGTCACGTAACGGTACCTTTGCTCAACCTAACCTCAACTCGGGTAATGCTACCGTTCGGGGCAATTGTCATTCGTGGAAGTAAACAGAGATGTCAACTGTGCTGATGCTAACAACGGCTTAGAGTGATGCGCAAACACCGATAAAGGCCCTCTAATATGCCCAATGAAATGTGAGAGGGATAGGGAGAGAGAGTTGGCTGGAGAAAGAGAGAGAGAGAGAGGGGAAGATAACTGGCGAGATGATGCAAAACGGCGCTAAACTGGAGATTTACGATGGAAAGTGTGAGAATCTGAGAAGGCTGGCAGCAAATGACACAAGAACAGTTATGGCCCGGCTTGATGCCCCGGCGATAAGCCCCCCTACCCCTACCCAACCCTAGCCGGACTAGAGCAGCATAATCGAGCATGCCAACTCGCTCTAGCACATTGACACTGCTGGCCGCTGGGCCGTGAAATATGATCAAAATATTTGTGCTGGCCGCAATTATGAGACCAGAGAAGACCAGAGAGACAATAAGCAGCAGACAATGAGCGGGCAGGTTAGACCCTCAGTTGGGTTTTCAGTTACCTGAGAGAGAGAGGCAGAGAGAGCGAGCAAGTCGTATTTTTTATGACTCTATTTGGGAATTGATTTTATGGGCTATACGAGCAGGTCGGAAGTGCAGCGAAAACAACATAAAAACGAATTTCGATGGGGAGACTCGAGGGATTGCATTCTCCAAAAAGAAAAAAAAAAAAAAAAACAACCTGAGACAATTGCGAATCAAAGACAAATTGCAGACAGCACTAAAGAAGGACGCGGCAATTAATTATTTTGTCAGGACGCCGTTTTGCACCTGCCGAGTCCGAGCTCCAGTTCCAGGTTCCAGTTGCCGCGTGCGCCCCAAAGACGGCGTCAGTTTCAGCAACTTGCCAAGTGCCACGGGACAAGTGAGAAATTAAAAACTTTTTCTGCAGCTCCCAAGACAAAGAAAGCGCGAGTAAGCACAGAGAGAGAGAAGGGAGAGAGAGAAAGAAGGGAGAGAAAGAGAGGAAGAACGTGTCGCTGGCACTTTGTGCCCAACTTGCGACAGGTCAAAAATGAATCGCGCAATTAAACAGCGCCTCTGCCACGCCCCCCTCTCTCCCTCTCTCTCATTCCGGGAAACTTAATTTAGCGCAGCGCAAAAACAAACGAAAATCAAGCGCGAGAGCGCAATGTTGCAAGTGCCACGCCAGCTTTAAGCTTAAAGCCATGTCACGCCCATTGTTACGCCTCAAAGCGCCAGCATTTCGTGTCCGAATTGCTGCATAGTTTGTCGTGGTCAGGCTGCGCGCCTGCATCCAAATAGAATTCTGCGGTTGCCTTTGCGGTCGTGCCGTTGTTGCATGCCCCACAACCCAGTGCCACATAGTGCAGCAGACCACACTAAAGGGGCACCCCCCTTATGTTGCCTGTCTCTACCTGAAGGACGAGCCGTAGGCTGCTGCTATCTGTAGTGATAACTGCGCTAGTCGCATTCCTGCCACATGCGTCACACAAAGGCGCACACACACACACACGCACACTTTTATGGCCCATTGATAAGGCTGTAGTGCGGGATCGGTACTTCGAGCGTGGGCGCAGAGACCACCAGAGAAACTGTACAGCACTCCCTCAACTCGAATTGGGCGCGACTGAGGATCAGTGAGGATCACAGCGAACCTACCACAGCGCCAGGCACTGGAATTAAACAATTAATGTGTAATTATCACAGTTTGCCAGCGAATCGAGAGAGACAGAGAGAGAGAGAGAGAGAGCGGGGAAGAGCGATCGGGCAAGATCGTTGCAGCGCGGCAAAGCCGTCAAAACGCCCCTTTGAGTGTGCAGGCGCGGGCGTTGGCGTTGGCGTCGTCGGGGCGTACCCAAAAACGTTGCTCAACGGCGGCTCCCAACGATCCTTAGGCCCATACATCATCGAACTGATCGCAGCGCTGAGAGGCAGCAAAACAATTAGCTAAGGTTGCTTAGACTTGGCCAATTGGACGATCGAGCGATCGAGGCGCCGTCGCATCATTTTGTCAGTCAATTATGTTGTTAGAGCGGCCAAGGCGATCAAAGCGATCGCCGACAGTGCTGCGCAATTAGAGAGAGAGAGAGAGAGAGAGAGAGAGAAGGGGTCCTCCCTCAGCACAGCAGCTGCGCCACGTGCAACTGCAAATCGCTTTAATTATGCAAATCAGTTTAGCAGGCTCTCGCCAGGATTAGGCGCATTTCACGTCGCGCTGGCGCTGCAAATGTCCCGTAAGTAGCTTAGGCTAGGCACGAGAACTTTTTGCTTGATTGTTGTAGCAAAAGCCCCGTTGGGCCTCTGCTCGGGCGTGATTCCTTTATGCCGCTGCAGGATTATCCCGGGGCGGACAAAGGACAATTAACTGTTTCGTGCTCTAATTGTTCTCGGCTGGCGTGCTGGCGAATCCTTTGCGTGCCCAGTTTGCCCAGCAGCATGCAGCATGCATCGGTCCAATTTTCAGTTTGGCAATTACTTCGAGCCGCTTTAACCGCAAAATTGTCCCTGAGCCCGGCTTTTGTTGCTGCCTCCGTTGTTGTCCTTTGATCTGCACCGCACACCGAAATGATCTTCTGAGACAATAAATATTTAGTTGCGACGGAAGCTTAACTTGTAGCTGAAACAAAGCAGAGCCAGCGGGCGGGAGAGAGCGGAAGAAGCAGAAGGAAAAAGCGATCTACAGATTTGATGCAGTATTTAGAATGATCGGGCTAATGAGAGCGGGCGGCTTAGCGCTGAGGCGCCCTAATTATTTAAGAGGATCACCTCAAGTAGCTCAACTGATCGTAAACTATTTATGCTGATCTGCATAATTAAAGAAACTAGAAGAGCGTAGTGCAGCCAGACTTATCTACTAAAGCGTCTTAATTACTTAAGGGGATCTACACAAGTAGCTGATCGTGAGCAGCGAGTGGAAGAGAGCGAGAGCAAAGTAACTGAGAAAAAAAGATACTGACCGATGAGAGAGAGAGAGAGAGAGAGTGACAGAGAAAGAAAAAGATTAATAACTACAATTTAGGCTGCCCCAGCGAAGCATCTCTCAATTTTTCGCCTTTGCCTCCATAATCCGCTCATTTGCATACGAGATTTATGTAGACTCTTCTCATGGTCCATTCTTCACGCTCAGCTCAGTGGTCATTCATAGGCGATATTATTTTCCGAGACATGCCGGAGAACAATCAACTACAAATTTGTTGCTCAAACAGAAGTAGAATCGATTCCGATTCCGATTCCCAGGAGAAATTCCAGCGATTGACTTTTCTCACCGAACGCGGCGGCGAGCTCAATAAATTGTCGGAAAACTCGAATAAATGTCCAAATATTTACACAAATTGAGAGATCGATCCCCTAACTGTTCCATTGAGTTGTTGCGCTTCTGTTGTTATAGAAACTCGCCTCGGGTCAGGGTTATTCCCACAGAGCTTTGCGCGCGATCGGCTGCTTTCAAGAAGCAGCAGCAGCAACAGCAGAAGAAAACAAACCGATTTTCATTGTCTGGTGGAAAGCCCCCTCGGTCCGTCTGGCTGTCGGTCAGCTTAAAGCGTCAGCTATGACACCTGAAAGTGATCGCCAGCGCCCACACGTAGACCAAGTGGGAAGCGACACTTTTCCCAGCTCGAGTGGGATGTGCGTTGCGCTGCACTCGCCGGATTAGAGAGCGAGACACCGAGCAAGACACTTGCAGCAAGTGATCGTAATGACTTTTGATTTGCAGCAGACGTGGGAACGCCAACGACATTGACCTGCTCTGCGATCACTAGGTATGCTTCTTGTACACAAGCATTGTTTGCTTGGTGACACGACAATCCCCGGGACAAGTCGATCCAAGTGCATCCCATTCCGATTCGTGCGTCTTGAAAGCCGCAGCTGATTTGCATAAATTCCTGCTCTGCGATTCGGTTCAATCGTGCATTAAATTGTCGCCGTCGACCGCAGAGCCAGTTGGAGACGTGTCTCCACTCCGCCAAGTCTGCACTCGCTCCACACTGCAGGCGGCAACCGCAAGCGACAGGGCAACACTTTCGGCTCCTTCAAAGTCGTCAGCAACTTTGTTGTCACTCTGCTTCGATCTCCATCTGCGATCCTCTGCCGTCTCTCTCGATCTTTCTTTCTCTCTCTCTGTCTCTCTAGTATTTTGGAAACATTATGCTGGTTAATCCTTTAATCGCAATGCTGCAGTTTTCGGGCTTCATTTTCTGCTCATTCGTTCATCTTCTCTCTGCGTGCGGACAAAAGCGGACAAAAGATACAATTTGTGTGCGTGGGCCTCAGCCTCATAATAATCCCTAAGTGGACATAATCCTTTTGTTTGCCACTGTCCGGCATAATTCGAACGACCCAAAAGTATTTTCCAAAATTTTTGCCAAATTTTTTAATAACTCTTTTTCGGCTTTGTTCTTGTTTTCGGTATTTCGGGGTTACTCTTTGTTGTGCTCACTGCCCGGAAATCGTAAATAGAGTCGTGCGACTCGGAAAAGCATTAACTACCGACTACCGAATTTTCCGATTGTTCGATGGGCGGATATGGATATTTAATACCCTTTCTTTTTAGCTGTGCGTTTTGCCAATGTGCGTTAAACTCAACTCAACGGCGGCAGCTCTCAAGCGACTTATGTCCAGTCCGCTTAGCCCCTCGATGCTTATCGAGAAACGATCTGCAGATCGGCCAATTGTGCAAGTGAAGCAGCCCGAACTGCTATACTATATGGTATGGTATATAGGTATGGCAGCAGATTAAACCCTTCTCGTTGCAGGCCATATGCACGCGTGTTTATCACAGAAATCCTGTTAAGAATTTCGAAGAGCGCGCTTCACACATCTGTTGCGGCTCGCCCGACTGCCCGCCCGCTCTCTGTCTGGGCCTCTGCTGGTGGTCCCCTGTCCGCTGTACACATACACACACACACGCTTAATAACCGAATAAAAAATGATAACCCGAAAATAAGAAGACATCAAAGAGCAGAACGCAGACACAGCAGAGACGAGAAGACTTGCAGCCAAATTGAGAGAACACGAAAAAGTCACAGCAAAGCGCAGCTCCAATGTGCAACATGCTGCTGCTGCAGCAGAGCAGAGCGCTAGCTAACAAGCCGCAGCAGAAGTATGGGTTCAAAAACAAGTAAAGCAAGCTACAGTCTCAGGAGCACGACTGTTGGATACCTTTCAGGCAGTAAGAGATTTACATATTAAAACTAAATATTAAGAACTTCTTTCTATACTTTTTGTGGTTTCTCAAGCAGGCAGAAGCTGCTTGTAGCTGTATAACTTTTGTGTTTCTGATTCGATTGAATTAAAATTTTCAGCAAACGTAAACAATATACTTAGTTGCTTGTATGTTAAGTAGAAATGCAGTAACTTCCAAACTTTGCCTAATATTTAAGTTTAAAATACTAAAATGCGATTTATACAGGCAGTATGCATGGAACTGAAAATTTGCAATTATCTACATTTACTTATGATACACAGGTAGCTTCATAGCAAATTTGATGTATGTAGCTCTTTTAATAGCTGAGATCTGTGTGTTCGCAAACACAGACAGACGGAAATGTTCATATTAACTTGGCTTTTGCAGCTGATCAAACATCAAACCTCATGCTAACTATAACATACATTTTTACAAAACGCATATACCACCTCTGAGCATCTCCAATGGCTATGCAACAAAATTCAAGCCCGAACAAAGACGCATAATGATCGCCAAGATAGGGCCAGCAGTGTAGGCAGGAGTTGGGGGGGCAGGGACAGGGGGACCACCGCAGCCGTCTAATTTATTCACAGCGATCAGTGACCGCGCTCGGACCGAAGCTGCAAGCTAAACCCTTATTAATGAGCCCCCAATGAGCAGCGAGCTCCAAGTGTCGCACGCAACGCACCGATTAAGCCCAGTTAGCCAGTTAGCGTGTCTCCAGGAGGTGCCGGTACCAGCGAGCCTCTACCCGACTCTACCCGCGGGCGCGTTGCATTTTATCGCCTTAATGTGTGCCCGGTCCGCTGTCGTCTCTCTCTCTGCCTCTGTCCGTTTGTCCGTCGCTCGACTGGTCAGTTAGAGTCCCCCTCGTCTGGGCCAGATGCTGTTTCAATTAAGGTCTCGTTTCGGGCCTCGTAAAGTTCTCTGGCACTCGCGCCGGGTCTGTTATCGCTCTGCTCGGGCCGCTCGCTTGTCACTCGCCCCGATTTTGTTTTATAAATAAAGACATTAAAAGCGCCGTCATGTTTGGCCACGTTAGCTCGGATTTATGGCGGACCACCGTGGACATCGTGGCAGCGACAGCAACAGCAGCAGCAGCAGCAGCGTGGCGGCTTAACACTTTTTAATTTCACTTGTCTCCCGCTGCAATCAATCTTCGGGGTAGAACCCCGAAAGATTGTCAACCGGCGAGTTATGAGCCTGAGAAATGGCCCGCGATGCGCCGGACTCGTTGACCAAGTCGTAAACCATCATTAAGCCAGGCCCTTAGAGAGTGCAGTCGAGTCGAGTCGAGTCTTGTCTCGTTTCTGTCTGTGGCGCTACCAAGTCCAGTCCGGTCAAGTCTTGGCTGGAGGTTCCTCGGAATTCGCCGTCGTCAAGTGTTGACAACTACTTGTGGGGTCACCTGACTGACTGCCTGCTTGCTTGCCCGCCTGCTACACGCTCCCGTTTTTCGGGGGAATGCTCCAGATGGCTCAAGCTTTTAAACCGATTAGGCGCGAAATGCCACCCAACAACTGCAGCAGAGAAAACAAAAGAGAGCTGGCATACGAAATGAAAGCAGGGAATAGATAGAAGATAGCATATAGCATGGAAGGTATCATTTATATGCATATATTCTCAGTTCGTAATGCAGCTTAAAGTTGTAGAATTCCGACAGAAATTGCGGTGCAAGCTTAAGCTTTGCCTTGCAATGCATATAGCACAGGTATGCACTCTTCTATTAAATTTGATGTTACTACGTATAAAGAAAGTGAATATTTTTGAAGAATACGAAAGCAAAGAATAGATAGCAGATAGGTATGATATTTCTATATGCATAAATTCAATTTCTACTGCAGTTTAAAACATAGTAATTATGACAGAATAACCGTAATTTTAATTATATATAAATCTCTACTTCTTCCCGATCGCTCGCTCTAAAAATATACTAATAAATTTTTTTAAAAACTTTTTGTAGAAGCATTTTTATGTATATTATTTCTATGCATATATTCGGTTCTATCTTCAAGCGGTAAGTAAAAACTCCTGTCATAAGCTAAAGCTTTCTATTTAATTTTGTATAGTGCGAGTACTTATAATACCATATAACTCCCCTTTTAAAAATCTATCTCTAAAATATTCCAATAAACGGAAGAATATACCATATAGATGAGAATAGAAATTAGATATCATATCAAAAGTATACATATCTTCAGTTCCTAATGAAGCTTACAGCTAAGTCTATGTAAACATTTCTCGGAATATAGTATAGGTATATACTATAAAACTGTCTATCTCTTCCCATAATAGCTCACTTATAGCCCGTTCGTAAAGCGTTATAAAATTAATAAATACAGAGCAGAAAATAGAGAGAATACACGTATATCATATAATGAGAGTTGGAAAAAGCATATTGAATATAAAAACAGATATACAAGATATCATATCATTTACATACAATATGTCACAGATAGAACTCCATGTCATAGGCTAAAGCTTTCAGTTTCACTGAATACAAACTCAAACTCTGCCCCCTTCTCTAATATACCAATTAAGGTTTCAACAACGTTTCGCGCTCTTAGCCAGAATTCCCGAACGTGTCGTAATGCAGCTCCAGCTGTCTACCACCATATCTATGAGACGTGGGCAAATCCTACGATTTCGGTTTCAACTTCTTGCAACTCTTGCAGGTTTCGCTTCGAACGTTCAATGCTCAAACTCGCCAAACGACTGCCAAGTTGCTTTTTTTCATGAATGAATTTCAAATCCATTTGCCAGCGGGTAAGGGAGGCGTGAGAGGGGGAGGAGGCAGACCGTCCAACCTACTCGCGCATGCAAAACACGATTTACTATAAAGGCAAAAGTTGTAGACGACTAGAGGAGCTTGCATGGCGAAGCGGGGGGATGGAGCTGGGAGCAGGCAGCAGGGGGAACACGTCTGGTGTCGAGCCTCGATGCCGAGGCAGACATTTGTGCGGATCGCTTTCATTCATAAAAGGCGATGCCTGGCGTTGGCTTCAGCTTGGCGTTGGCTTTGGCACATGTTGAGGCCGGTCTTGGCCGGGGAATGAGTCATCGTGACTGGTTGGTTGCCTGCCTGCAGCGCACGGGCACGTGTTGCCAACGTCACCAGACCAGACAGCGACTGGTCTCCGTCGAGGTGTGTCAATTAGCGGGCAGAGCCAAGCCAAGAGCGAGAGGAGAGCGAGGGAGAGAGAGCGAGCGAGAGCTGCACCACAGCAGCCACAGTTGCATCGTCCTACTAATTGTGCCAGCAGACGCGAGTGACTCATCAGCTCCAACTGCAACTCCAACTCCAAGTGGCGTCGCCTTGCCAATTCATGAATGAACCACGCCAAGTCGTCAACTGCTTGTCGCCGGCTTCCTGCAGCACCCACACGTGGCCAACTCGAGTTGAGTCTGTTGCGCGGGTGTCCGCATCGACAACCACCACAACCACATCCACATCCACATCCATGCGCACATCCGCTGTGCTGCTTCTCTATGATCATTAAATGCGGAAGAAGGCGTTCGCCGTCGGATCATTTGTATGCCGCCCCCGTCGGGCTACGCTGGCCGGGATTGGGATTGGGCTTGACGGGCGGCTGGCCGAGGCAACGGCGGCGGCTCCCTTTGTGGCGCCCACCGCCGCGTGCCGCTTTGATTAATTATGCAACGCCCACACACACACACACACATACATATGTATCGTATGTTTACTTGCATGTTGGGCAATTGCAGCGTCTGGCCGTGGCCATTGGGAACAGGTAACCGAGTGTAAACCAATTGCTTGCTTGTCGTTGTCGTCATAATCGTCGCTCCCCCCCCTTACAGTGACGCCCCCCGTTCAGGCCACTACAGCGCTCTCGTTTCAATTGACCCAAATAGGACACCAAACTGGACATGGCAAGTTGATTTTCATGTTACATGCCATACCCCCTCCACAGCCCACAAAGTCCATACGGGCCATTACCTTGGCAACAAATACAATTTTTTTTTTGGTAATTGCCGCCAGTTTGTGGGCGTAGGGCGAGAGCGGGAGACCGGTAAAATCGACCAATGTGACGGCCGAGGGAATTCAGCAGCTGCGCAACGACAATAATGAAGCCTATATATTTAAATAACTCGAATGTTGAAGTCATTATTAGAGGAAGAGTTTTAAATTGTGTCTAAGTGTGTGTCTGATTTTGGGTTGTTAATGAAGATATATGTTGTATATGGTCTATACGTGCATTATCTACATTTTTAATGGAAAATTCCAAACTAAAACTAACAGTTTTAACCAGTAAATAGTATGGTATAGTTGACTTAATTATTATTCATATACCTCATTTAAATTTAAAGCTGAAACAGAGCCTGATATCAGCTAGTTAAATTTATATATACTATATACATTCTGTAAAACCTTATGCTACAACTATAATTAGGAAATTTTTTAAAATAAATTTGAAATTAGATTGAAGAGGTCAACAGAGCTGTTATTTTTATATAGTCTGTCTCGCAGAAGTATTTGTTTAAAAAAAAAAATTGATAACAGTCTAATAAATTCTGTTCATGAAGATATATGTTTTAAATAACCTTGGTCTTTGAATAGTTGATAATCATAATTATAATCGGATATTACAGCCTACAGTATTCGGCTGGAAAATGAGTTTGACATCATGCTATATTGTTCATACTGTTCATGAAGATATATGTTCTATATAGCCTAAGTATATACATATAAAAAGTCTTTGTTTAGTTTACGAAACATTATAATTAAAAACTAAAATTAGAAATTTGCATAAAAAATGTGCTCAACATTAGCCTGATAAATGCTGTTCAAGAAAATATATGTTGTGAATAGCCTTAGCCTAAGCCAAATAACAAGTCTTTGAATGTATATCGAAATAAAAACATAAACTGCAACTATAGACTCATTTCAGATATACTAAAATAATTGATTAATTTATTTAAGGCAATTTGAAACTAGAGAAAATAAGTCTGCAATCAGCTGTAGTCTGTCTGAAAATGTATATTAGTCTGTAAACTTTGACTTTCAAGTAATTGAACTCATTAGCAAAAATGCATAGCTAGTGGGAAAAACGCGTAATGTCAACTTGAGTAGTCTGTTAATGAAGACATATGCTGTCTATAGTATATTTATAACCTAAAACTCTGCATTGCCAGCCTTTCCCCCCACGAGTCATCTGAGAAAATTGAGTTTTCAAGCGAACTAAACAATCGTAATGAAGAAAACTTGCGCGAAGTACCAAAACCTACAGCACTCTCTCTTTCTCACTGTGCTTCAACCACACAAGGTCTTGGAAAACAAATTATCTCATTTGGCTGCTCGTTTATAGTCACCCATGCATATTGCACGGGCCGCAGTGCGAGACAAAAGCCAGGCCCAAACATCGTTAGAGGCCCCGGGGCAACATACCCCGCACCCAGCAACTATACATACACACACACAACTTTCAGGCCGGGCAAACTTTATCCTTTTCATAGCTAACTTTTGCCCTGATTTCTTGCGGTTTCAACTGCCGAATTCCCGACTATGCCCCACCTTCCCCCATATACCATCTCCTCCCTTTTCCCTTGTCTTATTTATTGCTGCAAGAAAATTGAATTGAAAGTTGCGCGCAATTTGAGCAACAATGCAACAAAGTTTTGGGCCAACTTGCCTGTCAATTAAGCCATTCCAGAGAGCCGAGCGAGCAGCGCAGTGTAGGGTAGGGTAGGGGTAAGGTCAACACGTCACATGTCAATCACGCTTAGCTGTCCTTGGGTCGGGTCGAAACTGCAGCCAGGCTCATCTGCATGCGACTCCGATTTCGGCCACGTGCGCAAACAGAAGCGCCAAAATGCAGCTGCCGGTCAGCGGACGCTGGACAGCGGCTAATTCCCGACTTGAAATGGCAACAAAGGCAAAGGTCAGATTTCTGCGCTGCGAGCAAGAAATCAGCATGAATGGACTGCATGTTTGAATATGATCGAGTCCAATTACGCAGCTGAGATCTCGATCTCAAGCTGGAACTGGCACTGGTCCCGGCCACACTCGATTGATCTTTCAATCACTGTCCAGTTGCAGCTGCCTGCCTGCCTGCCCGCCCGCCTGCCTACTGCGTGCGCCAATTTCGTGCGCGTGGGCGTGGCCGGGCCGGTCAATATTTGCTGCGAGTTCCAGGAATGCCCGAAATGCCTTATCGCCAGCTTTTTATCATGGTCGTTCGTCGCGGAATGAGCCGCGTCATCAGCGCAGATTGAAATAATTCGAGGCAGTGCGAGGAACTTGCCAAGTCATTCGATTCGGTCGGTGGCGGCGCTGTGATCTGTGCGGTTTCTCGACGATCGCCCCGATCGCGTGCGATAAGCAACGTCAATATTTGTGTTTCGCTTTGCGAGCACCACTACCAGCAGCAGCGGCAGTAGGGGCCGATTATTTGGTCCTTGTTAGCCTCGACCTCCGGCTCCGCGGCCTCTCAGATCTCTCGCGCTTGCCTTAGATCTCGGCGCGGACAGGCCGACAAGTGGCTGCCCAATTTGCGGGAGTGTAGGGATCGGCATTGCCAGCGACCTGGCTAATTGTTTGTTGTTTGCTACCTGTGACCTGCGCGTTGCCGTGCCGCGACCTGTGGGAATGGCACTGACCACATCGTAATTGGGCTAGAGTCTCGGCGAGATTGAATTATCACACGAGCGCGCAAGCCTTGTTTGCCATTGGGTTTGACGTGGCGGTGGGAAAACTGCGAAACAGCACCAGGAAAACCAACTATTGATTTAGCAGGTCAACGCAAAGGGCATCTACAGAGTGGAATATATATGTTAGTATACGTAGAATATATGCTTGTATATTCAGGATTTGTTAAAGACTCACGACTTCTTATAGTACCCCAACTTCCTTTCCGATTCGCTATTGGAGCTTGCCACATGCGGCAGGAAAATCAATCATTGATGTATCCGTTCAAGGCAAAGGCTATCTATAGAGTGGAATATATATATTAGTCTATATAATAAAATATATAAAAAATATTTTTAAAAAAATTACTAAGTACTCACGACTTGTGCTAGTATTTTTATTCCAACTTCCTTAGTTCCTTCATGTCTTTGTGGCTTGCAGTTGGAACTTGCCACATATTCTGCTGCTTTGCAACAAATTGGCAGCTTTGTTTCTTCCTTTGACAGCTCCTGCCATGTGCTGCAAGCAAAAAACTGCAATAAGTTGAATTTTTGAAAATCGAAAATATTTTTAATGCTTTAAAATGAACAGCATTTCGGCTGATAATGAAGTTGAGCAAATTCCTTGCAGGTAAATGCTAAATTAAATTAAATTCTATATTAAATTAGAATCTGTCCTAAAGCCAAAATGATGTGGACGAGGATGAGCTGGGGGAGGAGGAGCAGGAGCCGGAGCACGACACATCGGCCTATTCCGTAGAAACGGACTGTGCCGAGCAACAGAGCTTGCTGCAGCAGGTAACAAATAAGAAGCACAACCATGAGGCAAGTAGACTACGACTAAACTTAAACCTCATACACCTTATATATCAACTACTGCCTTTCCAGCTGCTCTGCAAGCAGTGGCTACAGCTCTACGCACAGAACTCCGAGCTGGCTATAGTGCAGCTGATCGAATTCATGCTAGAAGCCAGCGGCAGTCAATATCATCTGCCGGCAGATGCCAAGTTTCCGCTGAACTACACCAACATCATCATAGCGGCCACCACGCAATTTGGCAATGTAATCCAAAATCAAGTATCTTAAATCCTTATGCCTATAGTGTTTGTTCCTTACCTACCAGAAAAGCTCGTCTTATCCGCTGGTGATGAGAAGCTGCGACTACTTTAAGCGCGATGTCAGCAGCTTTGTACAGCTACTGCTGCGTCTGATGGGCAGCAATTCGCTGCTGCTGGACGCCTTCTTTCTGAAGAACCTCTCGGGATTTCTGCTCGTCTGCACGGACTCCAAGGTGCGTGCCTTTAGGCACACCAGCACTTGGATTGGTAAGTGAAGCAGCAGGCAGACTTGGCAGCAAAAACTTTCTTCCACTTCCGCTGCAGCGCTCAAGATGATGAGCTCGTTGAACGCACTGGTCACGCTGCAGCAGGAGCAGCTGAAGGAGATCTGGCTGAACATGTTCGGGGGCATCTTCATGCAGCGCATCGCCGATGTCGTCGAGGATATACGTCATCTCTGCATAGCCGAGTGTGGTCTCTGGCTGGAGAAGTATCCGGCGTGCATGCTGCTGCCGCGGCATGTGAAGCATCTGTTCAAAGCTCTGCAGGATCGCTGCAGCAAGGTCTGCCAGAGCAGCCAGCAGGCGCTGCTGAAGCTCAACGAGAATCCACAGCTGCGCGATGTGTGCCTGGAGCAGGGCTTGCAATATCGCATGACGCTCTTGGGATTGACCATGAGCAGTGAGAACGAGGTCAGCCAGTTGGCACTGGAGCTGCTGCTGGTGTTCTTCAAGGCAGATCAACAGATACTCGACTCTGCCATGCTGCAGGTTATCGAGCAGTTGCTATTTGCCGCCCATCGGGGCGTGGCACAGACTGCAGCGAAGCTGATTACATGCAAACAACATGAGGCCAGCACGGATAAGGCGCGTCTTCTCGTTCTGCTGCAGTTGTTCGTCGGCTGCGGGGAGCACGAACATGCTGCGTATCTGGTGGATGCATTCTATGGCCACAACGAGTGCATACTCGCCTGGTCCACCATGGTCGAGATGCTGCTGGAGCCGGACTCCTTGGATTCGCCGCAGACAACGGCACTCATTGAGATTCTAACACGCTCTGTGCAACAGGCGGTCACGGGGGAGATCCCACCCGGACGCTACACAGAGCATTTGGAGCGACAGCCGTTGCCCAAGGCCAGCAAGTTGGCCACAAGAGCGCTGCTGCGACAGTTGCCAACGCTTATCCAAAATTATTCCAGCCGGCCGGAGGATCTCACGAATCTGCTGGAATTGCCACAGTACATGAGCCTGCAGAAGCTGCAGTTCCAGGAGCTGCTCGAGCAGATTATGATCATCATGTACGAGCAGCATAATCTCGGCGCGTTGAAAATGGGCGCCATGACGCTGGAGCGTCTTTACGAGCTGAACGAGTCCGCCGCCTGCCAACGCAAGGAGCTGTTGAACAACGCAGTGACCAACTACATGATTGCCTACAATGCCTGGCAGAAGTCCAGCAAGGATAGCCTGAAGCGACTGCTGGACACGCTGTGTCTGGTCTCAGTGCTCTACGCGCACTTCGATCTCCACGACTGGCAGCTGGGCGACAATGTGCTGGGCATACTCAAGCAGCAGGAAGGCCTGCCCGAGGAGGCACTCAGTCTATATCTATCGATAATTTATATGTCCTTCAGCTGGGACTTGAAGCGCATTAAGGATTTGGCCAAGACTGAGCAGGATGTGGCCGCAGAGTGTCTGGCTTTGCGCAGTCGTCTGGAGGGTTACTTCGAGCTGACCTTCAACATGATGGAAGCGCAGTCTGAGGCGAGCATCACCTGCAAGGTGAGAGGCTCCTCATGAATGATACTCTTTTCCAGTTGATTCGCTCTGTTACTCCTCCACCAGGCCTTTGTCTACTGCTGCGATCTGTTCGTGCTCTTTGCGGGGAGCAGCAGCAGCGGCAGCGCCTCCCTGCAGACCTTGGAGTACAGAGCCAAGCTGCGGGAATACGAGCTGATCGAGACCTTTGTGTTGGCTTATATATTCTCTGGTACTGCTGCTGAATCCGCTGCAGACTTGCTGCAACCGGAGCAGTTCGCTGAGCTGCAGAGCAGGCGCCAAGTGCTGACCGGCTACTTGAAGCTGATCTTTCACAATGTAATGCCCATGATGCGCGCCTGCAGCGTCTTGCAGTACTACGAGAGTGTAAGTTGGTGGCAATTTGCTGCTGCTGCTGTTCCCTTCATTCACCATTCCATTGCAGCACTATGCTGCTTTTGGGGACCTCATGCGCGCCACCATGGAGCACAGTCTCTCGGCGAATCCCACCAACTTTGGCATGACAGTGATGCACACTTGCTTGCTGGTCTATAGGCGCATCAGGCGCACGCACCAGCAACTCGCACAGGCTGCGACGTCTGTGGAGTTTGCCAAGCTTGTACGACTGGCCAATCGTCTGGCGGAGCTGTTCAATGTCAAGCAGCTGGCGGTGCGTCCTGGTGTACTTATTCTACATCGTGCAGGTATACGATTTGCTGCAGAGCACTTGTCCGACGATCCACTGGCAGCGCCCAAGGAACTGCTGTATCTGGGCGTGCTGCAGCAGTTCGTGCCGCAACTGCTCGCCCAGGACATGCTGGATGTGGTCAGGTATCTGCTGCAGTACATCGAGCATGCGCCGCTGCCCTCCAGTCCCGTCGAAGAGTGGCAGCCGCTGTACTTGTACCGCAATGCACTGATGCATGCTTTGAGGCAGAGCTGCCGGCGTGAGTTTGAGTTTGCAGATGCCAGCAGAGGCTTTAAATACTCTTATCTTTGCAACTCTCTTGCAGGCGACGAGCTGAGCGATGTGGAGCAAGGGGCTTTTTAGAGGTGCTTCAACTATTGCAGTAGACTATGGAGTCTATGAAGCGCATATTACTATACCCATTGCTTTCCTTTTTGAGTTGCTTGCAGTGCAATGATGTTTAGGGAATATTTCTATGCTCCTAAACAGCTGACAAAATACGCTAAAAGAGACAAGGCATTTTAGCATCAATTATGAATTATTGTAATATTTTTAAAAGACTTTACCCTGCCTAAAGGCATACTACTTTAAGATGTCCATAGTCTTCGCTTGATTCGGAATACGTCTAAGATATAATGGGAATATATTTCTTTTTTTTTTATAGGCAACAAAGTAAGCTCTGTGAAGAAGCAAGCATATTAGAAGATAAAGAACTATTGCAATATTCTGTCAGTACTATAGAAATGCATATAGCTATACCCATAGTTGTGCTCTTCGGAATGCCTGCTTAATTTGGTCGCTCTCCATGATATTAGTGAACTAAGTATTTCTCTGCAAAGAACGAGGCTTTTAGAAATCAATGAAATAGCGCAGTATTTTCTATAGACTTTACCCTACCACCCAATCAATTCCCTGCAGTCGTCGCTTAATTATGTCGCCGTAAACGATATTACGGGCATATGTGGGATTGTGTTAGCAGCACGAGGCGCAGGGCAGGCAGGACAGGGCAGAGCTGGGATTGCCTGTGCAGCACAGAATGTCCTTTGTGCCAGTAGAGCTATTGCCATTGGCAGCTAAAAGCTCGTGTTCCGCTGCTGCTCATGCGCCTCCCCCTGTAGGTCTCTATTCAATGGCCTTGCATAATATCGAGTGTATCGGGTGCGCCCTCCTGCATTCAATCAAATGCCAGGCGGAGGCACAGGAGCAGTAGCAGCTGCTCTTGTTGCGGCTGGCAATGTATCGAATTTCCCTGTTCGATTTCCATTCAAAGAACCCCTCCTTCCTCTCCTTGTGTGCAGTGCGAGCTGCTCAACAATTTTCGATTTGAATGAACGAGACGCGGAGCTGACAAATTGACTCGCTGCTGCTTTGGAGGTGACCCCGCGCCAAAGGCCTTCCTTCAGCGGCTGTCAAAGGATGCAGACGGGCTAACACGGCCTTTGACACCCGGTCGAGGTCGTAGCGGAGCAGCTACCCCCACTTAAGCGGGTCACTCGCAAGGTGTGTGCATATGCGTGTGTGTGTGTGTGTAGAAATTTGGGAAATGTAATTCAAGTGGACGCAGGCGCACTTCTGTTTTCGGTTTTGGATATCCGTGTCGCATTCATTTCCTTGGCACATGCCAAGTGTCCGGCCAGGCTATCGGATTACGCGAAGACGTTCAAGTGTGTGCCCAGCTCCTGACCACTCCACGCCCTGCTCCTCTCTCTCTCTATTGCCATACTCTTGTCATAAAACTGTCATAAGATGCGGCTGCTCCAGTTGAGATTCTGTGCCACAGCTGTGCGAGTTGGAGCCATTACCATGCCAGATCGTTAGGAAGTCCATCAAGCACACGGTGGACTTGCGGCCCTGGCAACATCTGCGATCTAAATTGGCCCAGCTACAGAGATCAGATCTGGCGAGTGCAGCAGGTAGGGGCCATCAATTTCGCGTAACGGGCACGTCGAGCGGAGCAACCGCTAGACGCGCTGCCAGCGCGTCCTGCAGCAATTGCATTTCACGCTCGCGTCGCTCTGCCCCTGCCAGGAGCAACGGTAAGTGCTCGACTCGAGCACAGATGTGCTGATGCGATGCGAATCAGCAGCGACAACAACGCAACGCGACGCGACGGACGCTCGCTGCGGTTGCGGTTTAACGAGATGCGTTGCCGCCTCCGACGCACGCCTCCGCCTGCGGCTCGCCTCTGCCTCTGCCTCCGCCTGCTGGCGATGTCTGTGTGCGATAAACGCTCCTCGCTTCGCCGATTAGTTTCTTGTTTTTGGCCGGCATTCAAACGAAAGTGTAACAGCATTTCGGGCCCAGGCTCGACACGCGCATCTGTCGTCTGTTGTCCTGTTGCACCCCGTTCCTCCCGCCTGCGTCTCGCCCGAAATTTCGCAAGGGCGACACGTGGCACTTGATTCATATCAAATTTCTGGCCACAAATTGTATTACACACAATGCGCAACTATTTGGGAGTTCATATGTGGAAGGGCTGCCTGCTCTTTTTTGGCCTCTGCTGCTGCTGCTGCCAACTGTCAACCCGTTCGAGCATATTTATGGCCAGTTGCCGGCGGGCCTCCAGTTGGGGGAGCTGCTGCAACTGTTATTAACAGAAATTTATAGCGCTCCGTGTTTTTTTTTTCGGCGAAACGGGAAATTGGCATAGCAGCAGTTTTAAAACGCCGCTTTGCCAACTTCCCTAGTAATTTACTAACTTGCTGATATTTATGTGCAGGTTTTTGCGTTTTAATAGCATGTTAAATAAAATTTCTGCATAATGACATGCAAATTTTGAGAGATCACGATGACTGATCGTTTTTTAGTGCTTTTGTGGGAGCTTTCGCTATCGATAGCTTACGATAGTTAATATGGCGACCACTCTTCAGCTATGCATATTCTAAGTGATATTTCATGTGTAATCGATTAATGCTAATAGGTGCTTTAATTGCAGCTTGCGCGACCGTCGATAGTTAAGCTGCCGTTCATTATACTCCCACGCAATTGCTTTTCGGCACTTATAACTATCGATTATTGGCAATTAATACGCATTTTGGCGCCTGCACGATAGTTAACATGGCGTCCACTATACCCCCACGCAAGTGCTTGTCAGCAGTTATGACTATCGATGATTGGCAATTAATACTCATATTGGAGGCTCTACGATAGTTAATATGGCGTCCACCCCCACTCAATTGAGTGTGAACTATTGTAAATATCGATTAATGCTAATTAATACTCATATTGGAGCCTGCACGATAGTTAACATGGCGCTCACCGTAAACTCTCATCACTTGCGCATTGCAATTCGACTTATCACTATTTGCACGTCCGCTTTATGGTGATTGATCGCATTTAATATAAATTTTATTGAATATTTTCTCGCGTACGAGTATAATAAAATGCTTTACAATCCACAATGTCATGTGTACGTAACAAACGCACAAATACAGTGACGGTATTTGTATAAAATGCGCTTAATCTGCTGGCGCTCCATTGCAATTGTGCAATTTCGTTGCCTGTTGTTGTTGCTGTGCGTGCGCTGCGGGCGGTCTTGAAATTCTACATTTGTGTATGTATATGTATGTTTCAATTTGTTTACTGTACGACACACATTTATTGCATATGTGTGAGTGCCGTGCAATATGGCTTTGTAGCTGCACATACACACACGCAAACATGCATGCAAAATTGTGCCTGTTCCTCATGTGTGTGTGTGTGTGTGTGTGTGTGTGGACAGGTCTAGGCCTGTCGAGCCTTGTCTATTTATCTATTTATTATTTTTATTTTGATTAATTTATGAGTGCAATTGCTATAATTAACAGCATACATATCAATCAATCGTGCGCGCTTTGACACGCAGCGACATGTTGGCGCATGTTTGAGGCGCGTAGCTGCGTGTTAGAACACGCATCGCTCGATTCATCACGCTGAAGCGTTTTCCATTTGTCCTGACATCGTCCTGACGTCGCGGTGTTGTTCCTTGGCAAGCGGCGACTTCCCATTGATAAATGCACAAATTTGTAGATTGTCAATCAGGATCGTGATCCTCGGCCTGTCTGAGTGACGGCAAACAAAGCGGACGGACACACACACACATGCGCTGCAATCTGTTTGCCGCTCTGGCCAAGTTGTTATTGTTATTGTTGTTGTTGTTGTTGTTGGAGTGCGCTTCCTAATGTCCCTGCAAATAAGGCTCGCCGTGTGCAGCGGCTCCTGCGCCGGTAGTAGTTCCTGCCTCGCTGCCTGCCTGCCTGCTTGCTTGCGGGGTAAATCTCTGTGTGCTGTGTTTACAAATGTGTCGCGCCATCGCGTAACTCAATCCTTGCGCGCTGGCAGGATGCATTCGGCAGCCGTCGCCGCTTGGCAAACCAATAAATACCACTTAGATGCAGTCGAGGACTCGCAGCGACCCCGTGTGTCAACAAAGTCATGTGTCGGCATGTCGCCGTGTGCATATGTCGTGTCCTTTGACACAGACACGGCAGCAGCTGAGACTGCGCATGAGGCACGCATGCAGCGCATAAATTAACACGCAGCTCCATTCGCTGCGCCGAGCGACTGCACCTTTGCTCCCCATTAGCACGCGTCCACTTGGGACGCAAGCGCACTCCAGCAGGATATGCAGGCTGCACGGCGAGGACGCAGCTCAACTCAAGTGCAGCCGGGTTAAAATTAGTTAAGCCCTGTCAGCAAATCTGATTTAGTGCGCGTCCCAGCGGCAGATGCACAAAGACTGCTCTCCCTTCTCGCTCAGTCGCTCAAATTATAGCTATAGTGGCAATTTAATTAAGCAATTACAAGGGTTCCACGCTCAAGTGTTGATTTATTTACAGATGCGAAGATTTGGAAACAACTGGAAGACTGTCTATGATTGGAATTCTGCTAGAAGTAAGTGGAGAGAGTCAACTCTGCTCATCAATATAATATTATATTTTATTTGCTCACAGGTTCGCATGCTCCGTTGCAGCTCATTTGGCCGGGTCAAGCGGTCGACAGTTCAATTAAATGCGATATTTATATCAATGGACACGCATCACAAAGTGGACAATTAGTTTGGACACAAGTGGCCAGCACAACAGCTGCTGCGATGGCCGCAGATAAGGCGAGGGTGTCAGCCGGATAAATGGACAAATGGGCAACAGTTGCAACAGTTGCAGTTGCGAGCGGCAACACACAAACTGTACAGATATTAATTACAAGCCACGAGTGTGGCAACGAGTACCGGACATGTCAGCGCTGGGAAAAATGTATAAAATGCTCAAGTTATGCGGAGTCCGGCGTTGCCCCGAGTGACAAGTGTTTTCGGCACGATGACAGCTGACTTTCACTTGGCAGTGGGATATCCTCGCTGGCTGCTGCTTCGCATGCGTGCCTGAACAATTAATCATCTGTAGAGCGTCGTTTTGTGATTTTTAACGACTGCGCCTGCTGTCAACGCACCACATCGCATCGCATCCTTGCCCCCAGGGCCAACGGCCATGTCCCAGAGGCGTTGGATGCCTCATAAAATTGGGATGCGCCCTGATAAATGCGGCCCCTGGCAGCCCATCAAATAGATTTATTATTGAAAATATTTGTGCGCTCTTTGATGGTTATGGGCCTGCGCCCCTGGGCCACTGCTTTTTAACCTTACCTTCTTCAACCACTCGACTCGCTCGCTTGCTTGCTTGCTGCGCCTTGTTGTGACAGCAGCTACCAGAGCGGAGCCGGAGCCGGAGCTGAGAACAAATGTTGTGTTAAATTTATTTCATTACATTGGCATTTTATGATGACTTGGCGCGTTCTCTTTCATTTTCTTATATTGTTTATACATTTGAAAAGGCGTTCGATTTGAGGGCAATAAAAGTGCAAATGGTCCACGACACAGGAGCAGCAGCAGCAGCAGCGGCAGGGGCAGGGACAGAGACAGCATCAGCTGTCGCCTTTGAGGATGGGTCTTTGAACTTGTAGCAGCGACAGCAGCTGGATTCGACAGATACCCCAAGACATTGTGATGAATTCGAGCTTAAGCTCGCACTGCTCCGTGCGTCTTTAGTTATCATATATATGATGTATATATATATCCATATCTATATATAATTACTGACAGTTCGATTGCTCAATGGCACATGTGTGGAGGACAGTGCGAAGGTTATTTCAAATGCTTGCCCGCCCTTGAACTGAATTGGATTTTTGTATGCCCGCAGAGTAATACTTATATTTGTTCTCAATAACCTCGAACAGTAGCTAAAATTGTATCTCTTGTTGCAGGCACAGAAGCTGCTGCTGCCAGCAGTTTGGATTGATTGACTTCATGTATGCGGAGACAATCGCTTGTCGGCCGAATCCTGCCCACAACACTAATTAACCCTTGTACAGATGAGCTGAAGGAGTGTGTGTAGAGAGTGGCTGAGGAGTATGGGAGTGTGTGTACACACACACACACACGCACGCAACACCTTTACACATAATTAGAGGCCTGTTGACTTCGCCGACAATGAATGGATATGAATGGTAAACAGGCAGCAGCAGCAGCAACACGTTACCACGACCATGTCCAGCGTGTCATCCATTCATTAATCCACATCCAGAGATGCCAATGGCAGGGCGGGGCAAGGCGAGACAGCAGCACCACCACCACCAGCACCTGAGCCGCCAACCGTGTGTCCGTGCAACCGCCTTGGAGTGCAAACGGCGGCACAACAACAAAGCCGCAAGAGCCTATTAGCCACAATAAAGAGGCATCTTCTCGACTCGCCGTCGTCGTCTCGAGTCTCAATTCTATTATGCTGCTCTATGCAGATGAATGGGTTGCCAGCAATGGAATGGGTTCGCCCTGCTCGATGTGTTTGCTCGCCAGATGCCATTACAATGTAAATACAAGAAAAGTTCAATCGGCAACTTGATGCGGGTCCCAGGGCTAACGATGGAGCAGAGAGAGAGAGAGAGTGCAGAGGAGAGGAATTCTGAGCACACGTAGAAAGCCATTTCATTAGGCAGACACAGACGGTCGACCGTCGACGTCTCCATCAGAGTCCCCGACTGTTGAACAATTGATCAAATATCATAATTTATCAAATGACAATGCGACGGCGGCCTCTGTGAGGCAACGGCCCCGATCTATGTGGATGGGTGTCTGCCTGTCTGAGTGTCTGTGTGTGTGTGTCTGCCCGGTCGACTTGTTTGCTTGCCCCAATCCCCATACCACTTGATGCCGCACACAGCACAGCAGAGCAGAGCACACCACACCCAGGCATCCCTTGGTATCTCTGTGGTGTCTCTGTCACGGCGGTTTTCGAAAGCTACAACTTAATTTATTTGAACAATTTAGTCTGACACAACAGTGCCAGAATCCAAACAGACCCATTTGCCTTGTCTTGTTCTTATTTATACCGATGGCCCTGCCCAATGGAGCTATCAAAGCTATCTATTTAGCATAATTGCGCCCCGGCTGCAGGCCGATTGTTCTTCTGGTGGTCCAACCAACAGTGTACAGTGGAATCGAACGTCAACAAAAGCGCTTAGAAAATCGAGAAAAAAAAAAATCAACTTGCTTTGGTAGGCGTAATCCAGTTTGTACTAATTCTCTCTACCCGCATCATTATTTTTTTTAAGTACAATTTTTTTTTTATTTATTTTAATTTTAGAGCTCCACTTGGGGCGGGGACTCCACTGTCAATAGGAATTGAATTTGAAAAGTCGCATACAACTTGACAAAACTGTAACAATTTTTTTGGTAACGCAGTTGATATCACGGAAAACGCCCAAAATTCTGGTAAAAAGTTGGAAAATTGAGAAAATGAATAGGAATCAGCAGGAAGCGCCCAGCCCCAAGGTGGAAGCTGATAAATGTTGCTGCAACTGCAAGACGAAGCTGGATCCCTACCAGATATTCGAGGAGAACATTGAAGATATTGCAAAAAGTCTGGCCCAGATTATGGTTATTTGTGGCATCAACACGACCAAGTCGTGCAACACGAAATCGATAATACGGCGTGCGTTCGTCTACCACGAGGAGCTCAGGGTTCGCTGCTCAGCGGAGACGCCGAAGGGAGCGCATCTGCATCGGGACGACATGCTGCAGGCGCTGCGACTCAAGTGTGAAATGGAGAACGTGGAGGCGATGCTCACATATTCCATAATCAAGCGGGCCTTCAAGGCCTTCTTCCACAACAAGCCGGACAAGTCGATAAGCAATCCCCTGCTGGACGCCATGGCCATACATAGTCAGAAGGCCGCCTGGTTGCATGCCGCATACAAGACGGCAAGGATCTTCGACAACTACAGGGCGGCATTCTTCTGGGCCCACAAGGACTACGAGAAACAGATCAATCTAATCTATCGCAGACTCTATGAGCGCATGAGTGCCAGAGCAAATCCGCTAATGTCTCCCAGTTGTCCCTGCCACGGTTGCGTCAAGCGCGAAGTGCCCGGGTATCAGAAGCCCGCGGAGAAGTTACGCGAGAAGTTCACACTGGCGGATTGTGCCAATTTGCCGGAGGCGTGTATCTTGTGTGGCCTGCAGGTGCCCAAGATCGACGCCTCTGTGCGTGTGAAACGACCTCGCCCCATCATTAACCATGAGTTGAAGCTGCCGCGCTGCACCCGCTGTGACTCGCCGCTGCTCATCTGCGAGTGCAACATTGATCAGATGACGGGCGAGCAGTACGGTGAGTGCGGTCAGGACTCGTACAAGGTCAAGTGGTATCGCGTTGAGGATCAACAGCAAACGCAGCAGCAGCTGCAGCAGCAACACCAACAAGCGGAGCAACACGCGGATGACGAACCAAGTTCCTCGAACTACGAGGATGCACAGGAGCCCTCAATCGATTGGGAGAATCATCATTGCCCCATCGATTGTGTGCACGATAGCTTCAGTGCATCGTCGGATGTGTGTCATTCCACAGAGTTGAGCAGCACATCGACTAAGGAGAGCAAGTCCACCTTTACCACCTGCAGCGATAACGATAGTCAGGATATTGTTGAGAAACTGGAGAATTATCTGAACAAGCTCTGGGCCGAGGATGTCGCTGCGCAGCGGAATCCCAATACCTATGTGCCGCGCATTGTCTTCCCGCCGCATCCGCCATGTGAGCCTTGCCACTCCAAGGGATAATGCTACGAATTCTTACCAGTTTCTATGGTCATATGCCTGCCAATCATGATGTAATCATATATCCCGCTACTCTATATCTTAAGTCCTATTATAGATTTCCTCTTCTCAAAGCGCGTACTTTAATTGTCAAGGCAAGGCACACACACACACACACACACACACAAATAGTTGCCTCATAGCGCCAGCTCAGACATGGACGGTAGAGCAGACAATCCTGATGTATCGCCCACATGCGAATTCGAGCCGCAGCGCGTCAGATCGCAGATCGCGCTGTGACAATGGCCACTTAAATCCCCATTGCCAGTTGTAAACGCTGCTAAATTGCTGCCTCGGCTACTGTTGTCGCCGCTGCTGCTGCTGCTGCTGCTGCTCCCTGTCGCCTTGCCAGGTCTCGCCCCCGCTGGCGGAGATTCCACATAAATCGCTCGCATTATCTGCGCACTTGCATCGCGAGTGGCAGCACTGCTGCGAGTATGGCACGGGCTTCGATCTCGCTGTGCAGTCTGTGCGCCTTGTCGTCGTCGTCGCCTGCTTATCAATCTCGGCTCATCTGCACGCAGCCAGCAGGAGTAGTACTGCAGCACTGCAGCAGAAGAACATCTTCTGCGAAAAATAATTCCGCAACTTGTCACATTTTGTAAGGCCTCTGGCAATGGCCCGGCCTAGTCGAAGTCCTTGAGCGTCGCCTAGACTATTTTTGGCCTGGCTCGAAGCTTGTTGCTTGTTCGGTTGAAGCTGAAATTTGCATATGGATTTATTTTTATGGACTTCAGACGTTGCGAGAGCATCGACTGGGAATGGAATGGAACTCGTGAGATCATCTGTGAAAAGTGTGAAAATTATGAAAATGCTGCCTGGCTGCTTTTCATAATTGCTCACAAGTAAATCGCGTGCTAATCCCAACACTTCATTATCATAGTGTATATTCGAAATTGAGAAATATTTCCATCACAATTGCCAAAACGATTTTCAATTGTGATAGAAGCGTCGCCCACTCGACATCGACGTCGGCTAAAAGCTCTCGCAGTCGGACGAGCCATTGAAGCGTTCAAAAAGGGCCATCAAATTTGCGTCTAATGCGATCCAAGCTGCAAGTGCTCCACTTGCCGGCGATGCCTTCTAGAGATTTCGCTTTGATTGCGCTGCTCGTGGTGGATGCGCATGGAACTTAATGGTCTTTTTATAGCTGCACTTTTTCAACTTCAATTAATGAAGTGTCGAGTTGTTAACACCAACACACAAGAGGCAGCAGCATGCCCAACAGGAGTGAAGACGCAGCGCCCTGTGCCCTGCCCTCTGCGCCTTACGCGCGTCTATTTCCAAACATTTTCCACTGCGCTGCAGGCCCAGACGTGCTGGGAAAAGCCGAGCAGCAGCTCTTGCTTGGAAAATGTAAACAAACAAATTAAAACGAGTCGAAGAACGGCCGTCACAGCAGCCGCCAGTTCGGTCAGGCTCAGCGGCATGGAGTGGAGCGGAGTGGAGGGGTGACCTCCAGGTGAGAAATCGGTTGCTGGGAAGCAGCAACAGCAGCAGCAGCAGCAGAGCAAACACAAACAGAGACCCGGGAAAACAGCAGCAACCGCAGCAGAAGCTCTTTAATCTCTGCAGAAGTTTTTTTTTTAGGTTTATGGAAAGGCTGCAGATATCTCTAAATGGAATTGAGACATAAACGGGGGAATCAGCTGATGGAGTCGATGCCACCCGGTCGTGACTTTAATTGCCCGAAACGAGAGTGTGACGAACAGCTCAATCAATCCCGAGTTCCACTCTGACACTCGCTTAAGTCAAAAACTTATTGACAGATTAGTAAGATCTGGAATTGAATAGAAAGCTTTAGTACCACTTGATGAAGCTGCTAAGCAGTTTATTCCATTCGCGGACTGCTCCGATGTCAGGTTAATAGTTAACCTGACCGAAAATGACTGTGGGAAAACAGTTGGAGCGTCAAATGATAAACCTGTTTGTCAATTAAACAAAAATATTGTAATAGTTGATAACAGAATGGGCAAACAGAGCCGTTGCGGAGGCAGACTCGCAGCCCTGATGCCGTGATGAGAACTTCCCAGAACCAGAAAAAAAGAGAATGAGACTGGGATTGGGACTGGGGCTGGCACTGAGAATGAGAACGAGACCGAAACGAAGTCGGAGCACAACAAGAGCAGCAACCTGTCAACCCAAAGGCTGAGACCTGGCTACAATGTGCTTGACGCCCGTCGGTTTCATTATCGCCTTTGGCTTGGACTGCAACATCAGCGCCGGCCACTCACCACGCACCACTCGTCTGTCCAGCTTGCCCTGGCCTGGCTTTGCTTGGCTTATTGTTTAGTGAAGCATTTAACTTATAAATATTGTGTGTGGCAAGAAGAAAAGTGTTTTGTGTATGTGATACCGTTTTGAAATGTGCCAGCAACAGACAGCAGACAGTGTGGATTGTGGAGCAGCGGGATGGAGCAGCGACTCTGGAGCACTACAGACGCAATGCCGTGAAATATTTCCCATGACAATTCTGTTTGTTTTTCGTGCATTGTCTGCGCCGCCTGCCTTGGTCTTGGCACCTTACCGCATCGCATCGCGTCGCCCACTCGTTGTCCAGAGCGCTTTAGGTTCTCAGCCCTTGGCACTCTATTTGCTTTATCTATGCTCGATGTCCGCTGTCCGTCGTCCGTTGTCTGTCGTCTGTTGACGTCCCTGCGCTTAATTTCCCAGGCAACGACTTGTTGAAGCCCTCGCCGAGTCACAATGGATGATGCCAAGCCAAACCCAGCTGCGGCCTTCGTCCCGGCTCTTATGCCATTCGCATCTCGCTCTTCTGCAATTCGGCAGCCGTCCAGCACGAGTTGGTATCCCAAATATTCCGAGAACCAGTTGCCAATATACATTTGAACACAATTAAAAGTGTTGCACACATCGGAGCACACTCGACTAGCGAATACCCTGTAGTGCAGTTAAACTAAATGCTCTTATTTGGTAGTCTCTATTCATATTCTTATCGACATGAGTGCACCGAAATGCAATATAAATAACGATTTAAGTTTCTGTATACACTATGGAATAGGTCCAAGACCCACATGACAACTTTGAAGCAGACTCTCGTCGCGCAAGGGTATCGCTATTAGCTCGCAGCCCGTCGCGGCGGCGAGGTCAATGGAGTTCCGCCGAAATTCCGCGGAATAAAACTATTTAGTTTTGGCCAATTTGGAAGGAGCGATAATTATGATTGTGTTGTGTGGCCCGAGCCCAGCATCGTCATCAGCATCACTTGGTCAGGCTGTTCGGGCGGTCAGCGCGTTTGGGACACTGGTAGCGTTTCCACCAGCTCTCAAAGTCGTTGGACTTAAGCATCGTATGGCGCTGCTTGCGTAGTGTGCGACAGAGATCGCAATACTGAAGCGTGTTCTTCTGGAGCGCATACTTCGAGTGCCACCAGAAGAATTGCTCGTATTGCTTCGGCTGTAGCGAGAGCTCCAACAGGTGCCGGGCCAGCAGCTTGGGTGAGTCGAACTCACTGCTGCTTATGTAGGAGCCGGGTGGCACCAGGCCCGTCAGATTGGACCCGGACCCGATCACCACGGGCACCACATAGTTCTCCAGCGCCATATAGAACTGAGCAGGCACATAGTCCGGACAGCCGCTGGGCTCGAACATCAACATAAATCTGTACATGGTGCAACTGCTGTGAAGAAGGAAGCACTGATTACATAGACACGATGCTGCTTGGAGGGATCCTCGCATAGTTACTTTGATTGGCCGCATTTCGCGTAGGCTGCCAGCTCCAGGTGCTTGCGCAACTTCTCCAGGTATTTACTTTCTTGCAGAGTATTGTAGGTGACCTCGTATAACATATACATCACCGGATAGAGCTTGCCCGAAAGTGCCTCGCTCAGATTTTTCGCTTGCTTCTTTGGCATGTGCTTCATGAAGTTCTCGACGGGCTGCTCGAACCGCTGCACTCGCTCCAACTTGGAGGACAGCTTGGTGAAATAGTGGTCCGTCCAGACCAGGTCAGAGTCGTGGCGATAGGTCATGGAGTAATTGAACAGGGCATGCCCATGCGTAGGCAGCGGATTTTGGGCAAGATTTAGCGGCTGCTTTGCGGCAAATACAACTAGATAATTCAGTTTGCGTTTCACCTTCTCCAATCCTTTCAGGGAATACGGAAGATCTGCATTGACCACCACAGCCGTGATATTACCATCCGCATAATTGCGATTATCGGTGATGAGGCAACCGCATTGGGGCATGATCCAACCGCCCATGGGCTGCTCTTCGTTCCAGGCGAGAATAACGAATCGATTCGAGTTCTGGAACTTGGAGCTTCTCGGTTGCAGCAAGTGGCGCAGCAGGAAAATCAGCACGATGCACACGAAGCACTTGAGCAGAGCCAAGCACAGCTCTATGCTGAAGATGCGCGACTTCAGCAGGGGGCGTTGCGAGTTGCGGGGCGGCAGAAGCGAAAGCCTGTGCGAGTCACTGGAGTACCTAGAGTAGTCAGCCCTGCGCTCATCCACCTCCGCCATGGTGAGTTGGTTACGTGTTTGTGGATTAAGCCGATTGCTAAGAATTTTATCGGTCGACATCTTGGGAATTGAGTCTTTATGGTGCTACAGAGTCGAGAATTTGGATTGGTAGAACCAAAGGGCAAAGGCCAAGTACGATTGGAAGTGAATCGACACACTGGTAAATCAAATCAAAATCAAGTAGTACGCAACCATAACATATATGTATGTATTTCCCCTCAGACTGTTACAGCATTTCTCTAAACTGTCCAGGCTGGACGACTGTTGCGCTCGGGGCACTTGTACTTGTTCCACCAGCGCAGGAAGCTCTCGGGTTTGCGCTGCTTGCGCTTCAGTTGCAGATGATTGCAGAGCTCACAGTAGGGTTGCCGCACCTGATGCAACTTGTACTTGGCGTGCCACCAGAAGAACCGCTCGAACAGATGTGCATGGGAACCAACCTCGATGAGATGCTGAGCCAAGCGTTGCGGGAAGACGAACTCGTTGCCATTGATATAGGATCCAGGCGGAATAAGCTTACTGATGTCGTCGCCTCCCATCAGCACGGGCACCATGTGGTTGGTGAGCGCAGTGTAGACTTGTGGATGCACATAGCCCGGACAGGCGCTTGGCTCGAAGATCAGCAGAAACATGTACGTCATGCAGCTGTCGGAGGAGAAGGAACTGTAAATAAAACTCGATATCTACTACGATAGCTACTCATTGGGATCGCGACAATTGGGAATTGGCTCGACTTCCATATACTTCCGCAGCTCCTGCAGAAAGATGCGCTGTGGCCTGGTGTACTTGTTCAACTCGTATGCCATGTAGACCGTTATATTGTCCTTGAGCATAAATCTCTCGCGCAGATCGGAACGTCGTTGATCGGACATGTGTGCCATGAACTCTGCGTCTGGCTGCTCGAACTGCTCCACGCGATCATGCACTGTCTCGAGACCGGAGAAGTAATAATTCGCCAAGACCACATCCGAATCCATGCGGTAACTCATGGTGAAATTAAAGGGTATTTCGCTGTGTGTCCTTAAGGGATCCTGCACTTGGCTCAGTGGTTTGCTGGCGGCGAAGACCAGCAGAAAATGCGGCGTGCGCCTGATCTGCTGTAGTCCCTGCAGCGAATACGGACGATCCGCATTGATGATAACCGCATCGATGGTTTTATTCATGTACTTCCTCTTGCTGGTGATCATGCAGTCGCATTGGAAGCGGTCCCGCTCGAAACGCGATGAGCGAGGAGCGTTCCACAGCAGTATGGCCAATCCGCGCGATGGCTCTGCGCACTCCAGGGGCAGTCGGCGTGGTATGAAGTGCAGCATGATGAAGACAATCGAGAGCGAGAAGATCCACTTGAGTATGAAGATATTGCGGCTGTTGAACAGCGCTCGGGCACGCATGCGGGAGATGGGCGAGCGGCGCGGCGGCGGTAGACTGGAAAAGTCATAGGAAATGTCATCGTCGTTGTCGGAGTCGTGATAAGGGTTGTGCTTCTCCATCGTCGGAGCGTGTGGGGGAATTGGAAAATTCCTGCAAATTTGATATGCTCCATATACGTAGAGAGAGAGAGAGAGAGGAGAGAGATAGAAAGTGAGCAGGCAGGCAATGCCAACTGTGATGGATGATAACTGTGCGCCGAGCGCCAGTGAAGCGTTGAAGCAATCACTGGGAATGCGAATTCAAAGTTGCATTCGAGAAGTCCACACTGCACAATCAATCATCGATTGAATACATTAGGCGAAATTTGCAATTTGTTGTTTCGATTGAAAATCGAGAAATCCTTGAAATCAGCTTCGCATCGTTTCGTTGCTCTCGTTTAGCTGCTGCTACACCACTTGCTCCTCTTCCTACGCCTTTCCATTTTCCATTTGGCATTTGCGCTGCCATTTGGCACATCAACAACTTTCGCATTTCCGATTTGGCGTTGCGGCAGGAGGAACAAGGCAATCAATCATTTTGCCAAACCATCAGCAACATGACAATCCGCCAGAAATTTTGCGTAATTCTCACCGTAACCGACGAACGCGACAAGGCAACCCGGCACGTTGCCTTCCGGCTTCCCGTTCCTGCTTACCCATTCGGTTTCAATGACGGAGCGTGGCCAATCCATCGATGATATATCACTGCAATTTCGCATATTCATTTGGCAACTTTTGCTCATTTCGAATGCGACACGCAAACTCACCAAGGATGTCGCGCGCCCAGTTGCAGGAGGTGGAAGCAGAAGCGGACAGGCGGGCGGCAGATGCGGACAGGCGGGAGGCAGAAGCGGACAGTCGGGTGAACTGCCCCCCCACTTGGTCAGTTGAAAACGGACGCATGTAAACGTGCTGAGAAGTAAGAGCTGGGCGAAAGTTTTTGGTATTCCCGATTCTCGAAAGGATTGCGAGCACGTAGCAACAGTTGCCATGCAAATGAATGCGCTGTTTATGCGAGAAAGTGAAATTGGCCAGACTGCAAAATGGGCTCAGACGGCATAGTGCAGTCGGCAGAGAACACAACAAATTAGAAGCGGGGGAGCAGAGCAGGTTGAAGCTGAGAGCGAAGCACATAAATTTTAATTATTCCTGCGAATTCGAGACGAGAAAAGAGTGAGAGAGAGACAGAGAGATAGAGAGAGAAGGGTAGCAAGACGCGTCGAAAACAAAGCGTAGCAAAACAAAAGACGGCAATACGATTGCATTCGACGATTCTGGACCAGTCCAGTCCGCCGTGCGTTGCTCCAAGTCAAAGTCAGAGAATGGAATTGAAATTCCATTGTGAATTTTGGGGGCGTTGCCGCGTCGAAAAATGCAATAAATATGCATATGAGAGAGCGCAGACTTATGGCTACAGCCAGGAGATTTGAATAATTTGGTTCCCACAGTCGCACAGCTCGAGCCAAAGCTCTGCAGGCTGCTGCTCCAGTTGATGATGATGATGATCGTAACGATCATCGTGATGATGGCTCGCACAGACATACACAATTTTAATTAAAGTTATTAATAGGCCAGTGATTTACCTGTGCCAGACCGCAGACAGTCGGGGAGACGGAGAGCAGACTGACTCATTCTGTACTAGGTGTCCTTCGTATCAATTAAATGCTGCCACACACACACACAACGACAAGCATAGCCCGGCAACTGCTTAATTATCGATCCGACGGACCGCACAAAGGACTGGACGCCCTTCAGAGAGGCCGCTCTCAAATTGCTCCTGGTTGCGCTGTCTTCGGATTAAAACGCGTCTGGCGGGGCACGAATTAACATGTAATTATCGCAGCTTGCTCTCTACTCTCTCTCTCACCCTCTCTCTCTTTGTTGGCGGCAAATGAATACATGAAATGAAACGCAACGAATCGCCAGGGCGACACCCGAATCGAAAACAAACTTGTCTTGTCTTCTTGTTACCACAGGCAACGCCGCAGCAGCAGCAGCAGCAACAGCCGCAGGATGAGACTAGTCCCGGCGGGGTCGGGGCAGCTGCTGCCACTTCGTCGTGTTGCGGGGTGTGTCCGTCTCAGGTCCGTTTAGGTCGTCTTAGGCCCGCAGGCCAGGATCGCCCTTGCCTCGACCACCCGCGCTAGCGAGTGGCGCTAAAGTTGTCAGTCGCAGCGGCACCCTAATTAGGTGCTATCTACGCGCCCCGATTACGGGTAAACTGTGTGGTTATTGATGTGCCGACTTGATGTAGGAGTTGAGCTCGATGCAAGATCAGACACGCAATCGCTAACAGCGTGAGGAAGACGGAGTGAGAAAAGAGCGCTGTCGGCAAACTTTCACTGCACCGTAGAGCAGAATTAGGGAGTTAGAATGGCTAAAAGCAAATTAAAGACAAAGAGATGAGAGAGAGAAGACGAGAAGAGAGAGAAGAGGACAGAGAAGAGAGGAAGACAGAGAAGAGAGAGAAGAAGATAGATGAGAGTGAGAGATGAAGACAGAGAAGACAGAGATGAAGACAGATTTGAAAAAAGAGAAGAAGATAGAGAAAAGAGGGAAGAAGACAGATAAGAAGAAAGAGAAGAAGACAGATAAGGAGAAAGAGAAGAGAGAAAAGGCTGAGAAGAGAGAAAATAAGACATATAAGGTAAAGAAGACAAAGAAGGAAGAGCGGAAAACAGAAAAGAGAAGACGAACGGCTTAATTCTCAAACCTTTCTCTTTTAGCCAAGTTCTTGTTTCTTTACTCTCTCTTCTTGGCCTAAAGGAGCTCCTTTATTCCTCACCTCATCTTTCTTGCCTTTTCCTCTTTTTTCGATCTCCATCTTTCTCTCTCTCTCTCTAGCTGTGAGTCACCACTCATGAACTTTAGCGCCACGCTGAACTGATGACCCACAAACCTGCACTCATTCATCAGACAATCAAATCAGAGCAGAGCTCAGTGATAATCACCGACCGGCACCGAAAACCGCACAGCATTGTCCATTGTCCATTACAATGTACTGTGCTCTCTGCCTCTGCCCCTGCTGTCCTCGCGTTTGCGCTGTGCAATTGTCCGCCTCTGCGAGTTGTCCGTCATCCGCGTAAACAATTTGATGATGGCAATCAAGAAAAGTCGGCCCCGTTGGCCAATTGTCGCGATCGGCGGCCTCCCGTCGTGCAGAGGCTGCGATGATGACACATGCCACTGCCGAATCCCGGATGCAGGCACTTGCCGGCCGCTGATTGATGCGCAGGCGGCGGCGGCGGCGATGATGATGATGAAATGGAAAATTATGTAAACCGGGAATTCCGCTCGAAATTAAACAGAGAACGGAAAATTCTGTGCAATTATGTAGTGTGAGTATATTCTATAATTTATTTATTTTATTATCATAAATATTATTATGAGATAATATGAACATTATACCCATTAATAGATAATATTAATACTAGACCCAACTCAACTCAAGCTTATAAAGCGAATATTTCCCTCAAAGTTAAAGAGAAAACCAAAAAAAGTCTGAAAATTTTGGTTGAAAAAATAAAATACTGTACAATAATGAAGCTTGAGTATTTATAAAGACAATATATTAATATAACAAAAAAAAAGTAATCTAATCATTTATATTCCTTGATGTACTATATGCTGTATTATATTTATTTTAGTTTTTAATGCTCTTTCAAGGCGGAACTTTCGCTCAAAATTAAACGACAAACAGAAAATTCTCTACAATTATGAAGCTTGAGTACTATTTATATTTTATATTAAATTAAATAATATTAAATATATTTTATTTTTATTAAATATTTTATTAAAAATATTTCTATGCTGTTCCAAATTAAACCGAGCCTTTAAAGCAAAACTTTCTCTGGAAATTAAACAGAAAATTCTGTACAATTATGAGACTCTACTCTAGCTCTCCACGATACACTTACGCATACATATATTTTCTTTATATTATTATATTTCTACACCAGTATTTTGCCATTCTTCCCATTCCCAACTTGAACCATTTGCTTTCAGCTACTTTACACAGTTTTATTTTCCATTTTCCCATTTTCAGCTTCATATTTAATTCATTACTGGCAGTTGTTTCTTCTGCTCCTGCTACTGTTTCTACTGCTGCTGCTCCTACTCTTGTGCCTGCTGCTGCTCCTGCTGCCCGTTTCTATTTTCCTCCGTGTGCGTCCTTCGTTTTTTATGCCCCTCTTTGGGCTGCGCCTTCGTCTCGGTCTCCAGGGGGCGGCAATTCGCGCTACCGTGACGACGAGACATGGACAATTATGTAAATATGCGGAGGCGCCTGTTCCGGCACAGACAGGAGAGACAAGACGCGGGTCCCGGGGCGCGGCTCTCGGCTCTCGGTGGGGAGGGGAACAATGCGACAACCGCAATTATTGCCGTCCATTTGGCGAATGGATGCGTGACAAAACGCAGCAGACATTGTGAAAGACATCGAAGGGCCGACAAGGACAGTGTCGAGGTCAGAACAATGGGCAGTGGCGAGGTCAAAGGTCAGCCGCGTTAATGTTGTGCTAATTGCGATTGAAGCGCAGCTCACAGTAGTCCAAACACAGCGCAGCGGGCGGGCGGGCGGTGCAGAGCGACGACACGAGACAGCGGCGCTTCGCCTAATTGAAGTGTCCTTGAGCGCAAGATTTACGACAAGGAAGGTAGAACGCTGAGGCTGAAGCTGAAGCTGAAGGAGGTAGATACTACTATATGTGGCATGTGCAACGCGCCAGTCGCGCCTCATTGCCGGCGAAAGCGGCAGACCACCCGGTCGCAGTACGAGTAGTGATGCTGTCTGCTCCGACTGATACTACGGCTGCATCCCGACCCAGCTCCAATTTCGCTCTAAATACCCTGCAAATTTGTTGCATGCGCCTCGTAATTCGAGCCTGCGCACGCGTGTCCACAGAGGCGTAGAGAGAAAGCGAGAGAGAGAGAGAAAGACAGAGAGAGAGAGGGGAGAGTGTGTAACTTGTCGGGCCAACGGCTGTGATCTTTGCTCTTTTTGCCTTTTGCCCGATTAGCCAGCAGTTGCCCCCAGGTCAGTCCGGCCGGTCACGGCCAGGTGTGATATGTGTCGATCGATCGAATTTGGTAACTGGATCGTCCGAGTAGCAGAGCAAAGCGTATGCAAACTGGACCACCAATTGCTTAGGCAGCGGCTGCTGTCGTCAGCGAAGCGAGCGATACTCTGACAGACTGCAGGGTATGTTGACTACGCGAGGAGTTAAAAAAAAGTAGAGTTTTTAATTGTTTTTACATTTCAGTAATCCCAGAATGAAAATATATACAAAGTTTATATCCAAAAAATCGCAATATCGTAATTAACTGCAGAAGAACTAGAATAAGAGAGAAAGAACATGGAATTTTTACTTTGGTGAGTCTCTTTCTCTTGTTAATTGTACTATATAGCATTACGAAGCTTGTAGTTCTTTTATGTTATACATTTGAGCATATATCAAAAATACTAAAAAGCTATAAGATATAATAACTAAGGAGAAAATAATATCTCCCAAAAAAGTTCCGAGAGTTGCCTAAAAAAAACAAAATATTAATATGGGAGCATTTCTCTGACTATTTTTAGCTTTTCTTTAGTAAATAGAGGACAGTTTCTTTGATTTCTTTCTTTAAACGATTTACACAAAATCATAAATACATGTTTGAAAAATGGCTAATTTTATAAAAATTAGAATTTCGCATAGGGTATAAGGCTGTAGGCGAATAAGTAAATATGTACATATCATATAATATATAGAATCATTCCTCCCATGAGTTCTTACGCTGCTTTAAAGGGTACACATTTTTTCTTTGATGAGTCTTTATTTTTTTTCTTAAACATTTTTATTATTCTATATCATTAGCTTACCAGATCTAACACGTTACAATTTTGCAAAATGGATTATAATAATGCATATGAATATATACGAATTGTAAGAATAAGAAGAAAAACCATCAAGACAACTCAAGCGGGCATATAGCATGAGGAATTATGCTAGGTTTTAACAGGGCTTTATAAAAAAATTAAAATTTAAAATATAAGCAGACAAATACGAACTCTCTGTAGAGTTATAATGTAAGCTGCTGTAAGGAAAGAGCATGCGAAATTCGTGCTGTTCGACTAATGCATATTTTTTTCTGCGTGCCGCCTGTTTTGACCACCAAAGTTGATTGAAATTTTGGCAATGACCCCCGGCGAGCAGCACTAGCAGCAGCAGCAGCCCGAAGCTGTTGGGCAGCTGCTGCTGCTGTTGCCGACTGACTGTGGCAGCTGCGCCCACTGGCAAAATGCTTTTGGGGGGGGGGGGGGGGGGGGGGGGGCAAGTCGAGAACGGAGCCGACGGAGCGTTAAAACGCACACGTTGACAGCTTTTTGCCAGCGACGGCAGTTGTCGCTTGTCGCCTGGCGGTTTCTCTTTGGTTGTTGTTGTTGTTGTACTTGCTTAATGTGCGATGCTTATCTGCAGCAGGTAAAAAACAGAGAGAGAGAGAGAGGGAGACAAAGAGAGATAAATTGTAATTATTGCAGTGCAAAGGGGGGAGTAAAGCGCTTATCAGTTGCGCGCACAGCGAAACCATCGCGAACATTAGCGAAAAATTGCAAATGAGCGTCGAAATAAAAGTGCAGCCCACTCTCTACACTCTACACCCTGCCTCTGCCCCTGCCCTGCTCAACCCTTTGGCGAACGCCTACACTCGACTGCATAGAAGGGGAAGGCAGTTCAGCTGGCGCGACTGCGCATTGTTTGTTCGCTGGGAAAAACCCAGCAAAGACAAAGCGAAACAAATTGCTCAATGTTGTTGCCGTTGTTCTTGTTGCTGTTGCCGTTGTTGCTTTTCGCGCTTTAACACTTTTTTGTGTGTGCTGCCGCTGCCCTGAAAATTGATGATGTTGGCAATGACGCTGACGACGTCGACGAGGACGTTGAGTTATGGCCCGCGCGCAGCAGCGACAGCTGCCTCGACAGACAGACAGACAGACAGAGAGACAGTGAGGCAGTGAGAGAATGGGAGAGAGACAGAGAGAGAGTGACCACCCAGTATTGAGAGAAAATACATTTTAATTACCGCGCAAGTGATGAAAATCGCTGCTGACCGCTGTGCAGCTTCGCATCGAGCTCGCATTGGGCATTGGGCCTTTTTGGGCGGCATCCAACGGTGCGTATGAAATTGAAAATCAACCACACGAGCGACCACACAGGCGAGCGAGCGAGCGAGCGCCTGGGCGCCTGCCAGACCCCTGCCCCCCCACTCGCTCTCCCTCTCGCCGCGTTGACGTTGATGGAGCTGTCGATGATGCATTGCACCCAACTCATCACATCGTCTCGCTCTCTGTCTGTTTCGACTTTTTGGTAGTAGTTATTAACTGTTTCGTTGCTGCTGCTGCTGACTGCGGCTTTGATTGATGCCCCACGCCCATGTCGGCGTCATCATCGACCCGTACCAATAGCTCTGACTCTGACTCTGACTCTGGCGACCTTCGCCTTCGCCTTCACCTTTGGCTCGGTCATGGCTCGATAATTGAAATATGTTTCTGCGCGATCAGCAGATCAAAGCGACGAGTGAGCTGCAGTTCCAGTTTGATTAATTCGAATTGGTGTTGATGTGTTGCCTCTCACTCACTCTCTTTCTATATTGCTTTCTCTCTCGCTCTGCGCGTCTAATTAAAACGTTTAAGTGCATTAGCTCGAGCCTCCAGAAATGTACTATGAATTTGAAGAAGTCTTGGAACTTGGGCAAAAGTGCGCAAGTTTTGACAACGCAGTGGTGGAGCAAGCGAGTTAGAAAGAGTGTGTGAGAGAGAGAGAGAGAGGGAGTGAGGGGAGAGTCAACGAAATACGTGGAAAATAAAACATTAAAGCATTATAAATAAATTTTCCCACAGCGCCACACACCGAAATCAACGCAGCTCGGAAGTGTGAAGTTGTGAAGAGTTGTTGAACAGCTAATAAATACCCTGTAAACTCTGTAAAAGTAAACTTGCTTTAATGTGTGCAAGTAATTTATCTTACGCTACCGCTACTGATATTGCAGGGTATATTAATATTTAAAGTAAATGCTATAGGGTAAAATTATGAAAAGTCTCATAAATAGCAAAATTTTTCGATTTATGAAAATTTAACTGCTGCAGCGATTTCGATTGCGGGGTATGAAAATTGAAAATAAATGCTGTGTGCAAAAGTATCAAACTGCAGTTAATACCAAAATAAATATTTATACTATACATTGTAAATACTGAATAATATGCTGAATACTTTATTATACATTACTATACGCTGCAGCTACTTCGATTGCAGGGTATATTAAACTTGTAAATAAATTCTTTATGGAAAAATAGCATAAACATATAGCATCATACTTAATATATATACAAATATATACTGAATATATTAGGATATATTTTGTTAACAATTGCTACGCTTTATAGAAACCAACTACTTGCTGCAGCGACGTCAATTGCGGGGTATATTCATATTGCAAATAAATTCTTAAGGAAAAATATCATAAACATTATCGTAATACTTTATTTATATTTATAAATATATACGGAATAATTGTTTATCAATTGCTACGCTCTGCGGAAACCAACTACCCACTGCAGCGACATCGATTGCGGGGTATATTAAAATTAAAATTAAATTCTGAAAAAGTATTATAATGCATTTAATAAATTTCTCACTTCTACGCTTAGTGAAAACCAACTACCCACTGCAGCGACTTCGATTGCGGGGTATTACGAAAACGAGAAGCGCTCGAGAAACTTTTGTAGTACATGAAAATGTCATTCGCATAACATAACCAGAGACAACAACAACAACAACAAGAAGAAGCGACAACAACGGGAACAACAATAGCAAACAAACGTTGATGGTGACAACAACGAAACGACGCACAAAAGTTTCAATCTGAACCCCTCCCCCTCCCCCTCCCCCACCACTCCGGGCCACTGCGCGTCTCTTGCCGCACGGCCAGGTGGGCGGCCAAGTTGGTGGCACCTTTGCGGTTGTCTTTTGCTCGTAGTTGTTGTTGTTGCTGTTGTTGTTGCTGTTGTTGTTTGTTGGTGCGAGATAAGAGACAACAAAATGTTTGATGTACTCGAGCACAACTTGAGCGTTTCGTGGGGTCGTTTTGGCTCTTAATGTTGCAGCCGTTGCTTTAATTTGCCTGCGCCTGTTACGCACATTACGTATACGCCGCGCTGGCCACGCCGCTAATCGCTGGCACTTGTGATTAGCCCAGCGTAGCCGGATGAACTCTTAACCCGTGGCCCGGCCTTAAGTTAAGTTGAGTTTCACACGCTTTTTTTGTGCACTTGTAGTAGTTGGAGCTGCCGTTTCGGCTTACAAAACTTTCCAGCTGGAAATTATACAATTAAGCGCTACACACTTTTGCTTTCAGGTACATTAACAACAACAACAACACGCAGGCACTGTGGGACAAGCCCATGGGCCCTTGGGCAATCAAAAGAACTTTTAGCCGCCTCATCGAGGGCCTCGCAACGGAATTGTTTTCCCACGTAAATTAACACTTGACTTTGTTGCCATATTTGCACAAGATGACTTCATTTTCTTCGGTTTTTTTTTTTTAAATATTTTATTGCTGTTGACATGGTCTACACTACTGCGACCTGCCCCCTCCCCCCTCCCCCGGCTCTTTCTGCCCTCACTCCATGCTCCTCGCGCCGTCGACACGCCACACACAGTTGCTGCTGTCTCATTGTTGTGGGTGCCGCATTTTCGTTGTCATTGTTTCAAAAGTTGTGCCTGTGTGTGTAAGAGTGTTGGTGTGCGTGTATGTGTGTGTGGCAGTATTACCGCTACGATTTACAGTCGCTTGCATTGTCGATGACTCGACGTGTTTACTCGCAACTCGCAACTGCGAAAGAAACTTGCCAGGAATTCGTGAGTGGATCAACATAGCTATAAGTTTCGACATAAAGTACATATATAGAGTACCTGTACATATGCGTGTGTATGTGCAGCAGATTAAACATATTGATAGACATATGAATAAGCTGACTTTTCGTTTATATATTCCATACATATATGAATATTAAGTTGGTAAATCTTTTTATGCATTATATTAGGCATAATGTATGTGCATAAAACTCTTTTCTCAAGGATTTATGAAATCATTTTTTATACTCATTTATCATTCTTAAAGCATGTGGCTTAGACTCTCAACTATTTATTGATTATTTTTATAAGTTCCATACATTATTATAAATGTTTGGAGATAACTTCTTCTCTTAACTATTTAGTTATAATTTTTTTGATATACATTATTAATGTATGTGCATAATACTCTTTTTTTTAACGATTTTTTAAATATTTTTTTATATTCATATATCAAGCATTAAAGCATTTATTTATTGTTTTTTATGTTCCATATATTATTATAAATGTATAGGGATGAGACTCTTCTCTCAACTATTCAGTTATAATTTTTTTTATATGTTTTTTATTATTAGAATGAAGTTGCATAAAACTCTTCTCTCAATGATTTATTTATTTTTATCTTTTTTATATTCTATATAGTAATTTTAATACTCTTCTCTCAATAATCAATTTTTTTTTTTAAATTCCATATATTATTTATTGAAATAATTTTCTAGTATCTACTTTATATAGAGCCTCAGTTGCTTTGGCTATAAGCCTCAGAATTTACTTATCATTATACAAAAAATATATCTTCCTTATCGTTAGATTTATAGTCTAGCTATATACCTTTATCTCTGCTCTATGATCACAGTGGACTGATTTTTCATTCCTTTCACACACGGTCAATATAATTATAATTTTATGCTTATACTAGTAGTATATACTATAGCTTGAGCATAAATTTGTTCCTCCAACCATTATGTATTTTAACGTATAAAGCAATTGTAGTCAAGTCGGAGCAACCTTCCGCTTACTGCTTTGTGGTTCCACTGTAATAATAGGCCATCTCTCTCGCACACTCTGACGTCCCGCTTCGATGGCAATAACTAGCCATAAGTGTCTTCATGTACAATTCGATTTGTGCATCCAAAATCGCCCGTGTCACTTGTCCATTTATTGCTCGGTTCGTGTCAGCTGCAGTGACACGAGAGGGGAGGAGAGAAGTAGAAAATAGAAATGCGAGAAAAACTCTTTGCGTAACTGTACCCAATCAAGACGGAATAAAAGCACAAGGACAAGTTGCAATCGCTCGGTTGAGTCACTCGAGTCGGGCGTAGCGAACCAAATAAATTCAAACTTCTACGGGCAAAGGCAAAGGACTGCCACTTGAGTCTTAGACCCCGCCTCGACTTGCATGTGTGTGTGCGGGTTTGTGTGGGTGTGTGTCGAGCAGACTTTGTTCGATTTTATGCGCAAGAAACAATAAAATTGCATTCTCGGCAAGTTGAGCGCATGGAGCAAGGGAGCAGCAAGGGATTGTCCTGGATTGAGATATGATAGCAGTGGATGGCACTCGTCTTATTCCACTCATTCGCCAGCCATAAGCACAAGGATCAACTTTTCTGCTTGGCCCTCTCCCTCTCTCTCTCTCTCTCTATCTCTCTCTCTGCCTGCCTGCTCTGGCTTTGTTTGGCCTGCGAGCAATTGGATTTGAAAGGAGCTCGTGGAGCCTGCGCAGCCTGCAGAGATTTAGCAGCAAATTAGCTTCATTAATGGATAGTCGGGATTCCTCTTGGAGAGGAGGAATGGGCTCTGACTGTCTGACTTGTGCTCTAGGGTCACATTGTTATATGAAATTTCCTTCATTTTTCTGTGCATTATGCACATTTTCCGCATGCACTTTTTTTGTTGCTTTTTTTTGCGTTTGTTTTCTTCTGCTGCTGCTGGTGCTTCTTGTGCTCGCATTTCGCTCAATCAGCGCTGAAATTTATTATGCTCCATAATCATTTGTCATCTTTTCCATTCCATTCCATTTTGCCCCATTGCCGTTGCCATTTCCATTTGGCGCGCCCGCAGCGAGCGCATTAAAATTTTTCCCAACATTTTTCACGCATTCAGCAAAATGGCGACTGGAACCGGAAAACGCTCCATTGCGCCGCCAGGAAGGATACGCCAACTAGCAGAGACTGCGAGAGAGAGAGAGAGAGAGGGAGAGCGTGAGAGAGAGCCAGGCTGGACCCTGCATCAGAGACAGAGCATAGGTCATAAATTTCCGGAATATTGTTAAGAATATAACAATTACTCTACTCCTCTGGCGCACCCCTGCCCCACTGTCCCACTGGCCTTCGCCCTGTTCATCTCTTTTCTCTCTGCGGCCCTCTCATACATTATTTATTGTGCTGCGTTTTTATGGATGTCCAAAAGCTGCCAACGCAGCAAGGAATAAACGTCACGCCCTCTAGCGACGAGCATATGCATCGTCAGTAGTTATTAGCGAGGGATTTACAAATGGGGCAAGGGACTTGGCGCTCGGACAGCAGCTGTTGCGAAGTTTTTTATCTAGATAAAGGGCTGGATTTTTATGGCAATCCGTTTGTGCTACTATTCTGTTCGTATATCTGACATTTTTTAATTTTTTAAATAGTATTTTCGTTACTTAATTTATTTTTAATGCTTGGAATTTTTTTTTTTTCGAATAGTGCTCGCACAGCTTCTCTTCCTTATAATAAAAATAATAGCAAAAAAAAATGGTGATAATAATAATGGTCAAAGTTATAATTATAATAGTAATAACGATTATAATATAAATAATAATAATAGTAATAATAATAAAAATAATAGTTATAATAATATTAATAATAATAACAGTATTAATAACAATAATAATAATAATAATAATAATAATAATAATAAAAACAATAAAAAAAAGAAATTATAAAAAGGAATAAATAATTAAATAATAATAAAACTGAATAAACAATAATAAATAAATGAAAGACTGAGCTTCCATACGACAAAAATATATAAAACTTTTCTTGATTTATTTTATAAAAATTTGTTTATCCAATTACCCATTGCAAATCGAATTCTATTACGCATTCCTATTTTCCCTGCAGTTATATATCGCTGTATGCTTGCGTACTGCCACTCGTCACACTCCCCCAAGGGTTAGTTCAATAAATTTCAAGAAAACTCCACAACGATAACAAATTTCCACGCATCATTTTGGTGTGGTTCGCCTCGGTTCGGTTTGGTTCGGTTCTGGTGGGGCTGGTTCTTTGTATGCACGCCAGGCGCATTCCATAAGGAAATATCCATAATTCATGCATTCGCAAATAAAAAAGAGAGAATACAGCGGCGAGGAGGAAACCAATGAAAACATTAACAACAACAAATAAAATATGAGTGGTAGAATGTAAATCGCTTTCCATAATTCATCGAGTCGCCGGCTCCGGCTACGTCTCCGTCTCGGTCTCCGTCTACGTCTGCGTTGCCTTCTCTGCAATCTCGCTGCCGCGCTGACACTGCGACCTTCCAGCGAAGGGTCGTAAAACGGCGACGATTGGACAGTCCCAGTCCCAGTCGCAGTCCCAGTCCATCCGTAATGCTGACACTGAGGTGCGTGCCTATTCTCGCTCGCTCTCTCGATACTTCTTTATGGTCGCGTATCGTAAAACTAATGAAATTTCAATTCGAGTGACGCGCCAGCGACCACGCCCTGCCCCGTCCGGCAGGGGAGAAAAGAGAATTCCACGAAATATTCGCGCACTTGCAACCGCACACACACACGCAGCGCTCACACCCGCACACACACACACACACACACATAGTTGAATTTCATAAATTTCCCAACGCTTTTCTCACCAGTCGCAGGACTCGGGGCGCACGGTTGGGTAACGGAAGCAGGTCCGGTGCGGTCCAGGATAAACTGCTGAACGACAGGTGAATTTATGATGAAGTGAGACGTCAGCGTTCGTCCGTCTTTGTCCGCGTCTACGCAACTCGCGTGTAAATTATATTAAAAACAACACACAAGACAAGACAAAAAAAAAATCCCGGTGATAAAAACGAAAGTAATTCAAAATCTGCCTGCGTGGAGAAAGGTGAGAGCGCAGGGGTAAGTGGTAAGGGCACTAAATTGTTACCCACGCTCACGCCCCCGCACACTGGCATAGGCAACAGCGCACACACAGTTACAGATTTATATCTGTGAATTTATGATCCTGTTAGCGCCACTGCACTTGTTTATCTCAATCTCCATCGCCATCTCTATCGCTCACTGTATCGCCATCTCTATCGGTGTGTCGTGTGTAGCATGATGAGAGGAGAAACTTGTTTATGGGCCAGCAGCAGCAGCGAGAATAAGTAAATGTAATCTCTTCATTGTCCTACCTGATTCTCACCTGTGCTGTTGATTTGCTTTGATTTACTGACTGTTACCGACCTAACCTCACTTTATTTATGAAGTGGAAATTTGAAAATAAAATGCCTGATAATAAATTGTTTCGATATTTCGCTAACGAAATTCAGAGCTAAGATTACACACATAAGTAAATAAATCAGTTTTTCCATTTGTTAGATTAAATGTCGAGCAGAAGGTTTAGCTTTGCTGTAAAATATGTCCGAACGTATGTAACATACATATATTTTGTTAACTGAGTAAATATTAATAGCATCTGACAGCTTTTCTATTTGCCGTACTTCAAGTTTTTACTGATTTTTGTGCATTTTTGGGTATTGGATTGCGCTCTACTGTGATTTTTCACTTCAATTTGAGACTGTTTTAAAAAAAATATTATTTTAAATATGTTTCCATTTCAAAAAGTTCTGTTTTTGTAATTTTTTATATTATTTTCAGCGGGAAAAAATTTTTTTATATTATTTTCAATGGGAAACATTTTTTTCCCTTTGTACTCTACTCGCTTTTGAGCTTGCATGTTTGTTTTTCTGCAATTTCTGCGCTTTCATTATTTACCGCTTCTATTAGTTCTTTGCTATTAGACCTCTTCTATCTGTCTCTCTCACACATTGCATGCATTTAATTTGATTAGATTTATCAAATGCAATTTAATTAAATTTTCATTGAGACTTTCGCACATGCCAGTGACACTGTGCGCGTAATGTTCTCATTGCGTCCGCATCTTCCATTGGTGGACACGTGTCAACGGTAATTGACGCCATTTTGTTGCTTGCGCTCTCGCACGCAATGCCAATGCGACGCTTATGAGCCTTTTGCTTAATTCGTTTATGCATTTCGCTCAGTTAAGTTGCACTTTGACCTCCCCCCCTCCATGGCGAATTCGCCTCAGCCCGAGCGAATTGAAAAATTAGCCAAACGGAAATGGCAGCGACACGCGATTCGGTGATCAAGTGCATTTGCCGGACAAGTGAAAGGATATGCAGTAACCAGACACACACCCACACACACGCACACACAGATACTCGAGTATTTATTTACTCCCGCGTGTTTGCCCTTAACGCTGTAATTAAGGCAGGGCCCGGCCCGGTGTGCATCTGTTGCCACCCACTGCACGCCCACACACACACACACACACCCATCCACCCACCCACTCAACTGCTCTTTAAAGAGTGTTTGCACATTTTGTGGGCGTGACCCGACAGTGGGCACACAGCTGCAATTAGGCCTTGTTGGCATGCGGTTCGCTCCGCACGGAATGCGGGCTGCTCTCGTGGTTCCAGGCTCGAGCCGGAGTCGGTCCGAGCATCGAGGCGTTTACCTAGCGTTTGTTCTACTGCGGTTTGCTTCGCACAGTTTCGTTTCTGGAGACAATGGGAAGTGTGCCGTATTCTCCCATGAGAATGCTCACCGGAGCGGAGGATGAACCTATGTAATGTTATGTCTTCTAATAAGCCACAATTTTGGACTCGTCTTGCATGAAATTATCGCACAGTTGAGCTTCCAACGAGTGCGAAACTAATCGTATAGCAGAGAGAGAGAGATAGAGTAAGAGAGATATAATAAGAGAGATAGAGAGAGAGGGAGAGAGCCATTCAATATTCATATATTTAGAGCTTGATTTGAATGGAATTGTCGGGTAGTTCTATCGAGTATCGCTTAATGGAATCTATTCAGTCCGCAATAGTTGCAATTGCGCCATCGTGCTGGCTGCTAGATTGCTGGCCAGTGTTGTCAAGTTAGCAATTTAGTAGCTAGATCTATCTATCTGCAAGTTGTTGTTTGAAAGTTTAGATTAAAGTTGTTTTATTTATATTTATTTATAATTAAGCTAATTTATTTGCTTAAACTTAATTATACCTAATTATTAATTTGTTTTATTCATTTTAATTATAATTAATTACTTAATGCAATTTATTTTCTTTATTTGAATTTTAACTATAATTTTTTCATTATTTGTTATTGATTTATTTTGTTTATTAATTTTAATTATAATTAATTATCTGATGCAAATGTTTAAAGTTGTGCATTAGTTTTTAAAATTAATTTATACGTTTTAACTAACTTATTTTCTTTTTCTTAATGTTTGGAATTTATTTATTTTCAATTTAATTATAAATAATTATTTGCTGCAAGTTGTGTACTTTTTTGTTATTTATTTATGATTTATTTTTTTATTTTTTTTTTTATTTACAATCTATCTAACTAAAGATAATAAGTAAATTCTATGATGAAGGGAGTGACAGAATTTATAATTTATTGCTTTTTATAATTTATTATATTATTATTGTTTTCTTTATTTTCATATCTGTCTTAATGTATTCATAATTTCTAATTATTTTTTGTTTTTTCATTTTAAACATAATTGAATACTTGATGGCATTTATATAATATTTATAACAATATTGAATCACCATCCAGTATTTGACTAAATTTTTAAAGTAAATAAACAATTAAAACTTGAAGTTTTGCTCATTTTTCAATCTAATAAGAACTTTAGAGTTTTGTTTACTTGTTAAATATACTGTTGTACAAAAGTTTAAAAAGTAGATTCGAGAATAAATATATAGGTTATATATCTGTGAAAAATATCGACAATTTGTTCAGCAAATTTTCCAACAATTTTCGCCAATTTTGGCAATTTTCCTGCCATTTTTTTTCTTCCGACGTTCTGGCAGCACTGCTGCACTCCACGCTGCCTTTACAAGCTGTTTCGTCCATTTCTCACATCCTCTCACTCCCTCTCTCTCATTTTCTCTATTTCTCCCTCTCTCTCTCTCTCTGCCATGCACTCGGTGCAGTCAGGCGCTGTGAAGTGCGGTTAGCAGCGCTTTGTTGCCACCTCGACGCGGCGCACACACTTGCCTCGTATCGGCGCTTCGTATCTTTAACAAAATTGCCAAACCGCAGCTACAAACTGCAGCAGACGGCAGAGCGAGAGCGAGAGCGAGAGGGGGGCAGAGTGTGAGGCAGAGTGAGAGAAATGCGATACCTGATTAAGTTGAGGAAACCACAAAGTCAAAATTCGCCCAGGCCTGGGAGTAGTTTTCCCTGTGGCCAATTGTGAAATGGAAATGGGATTTTCAATTGTTTAAATATTTATTCAAGTCGCGCGCTAGCATTTGGAATTATTTTCGAATTATTTTCATACAATTTTCCGCACAATTAGCCGAGGCAATGCAAATCCCTGGGAAAGCTGCTGCTGCTGCTGCTGCTGTTGCACTGTCAGGCAGCACTTTGGGGATTTCCCAGAGACGCAAAAGCAGCGCTCGACTTTTCTCCGCTGCTTTCGGCAAGTGGATAAGTGCACGGGAAAACTAGCAGGCAGGCAGTGCAGCAAGTTTATAGGCGGGCGCAACTTGCAACTTGCCACATTCAAGAGAGCCTGAGATACATTTGTATCTCGGGCTTTAGTGGCTCGACAGTGCCTTACTGCCGCCGCCACTCGAAGATAAAAATCTATTTGAGCTGGCAGCGCGTGTGCGAGCCGAAACTTTTCGCCGAATTTTATATTTATCTGCCCCACATTGGGCATGTGGCAGGCGGGACGGGGCACGGGGAACGGCTCGGCTCTCTAGCCTCCAAATTGGCATAGGTTGCTTGCTTGCCTGCTGCACGCTGCTCGTCATCATCATAAAGAAACAAGACGACGGCAAAAGTTTTTCAATTTTTGTTACAACTTTTCCCACCTCCAACTGCCGTGGCTGCTCCCGTATTTCCTGCTGCTGCTGCTGCTACTGCTACTGCTACTGCTACTGCTACTGCTACTGCTACTGCTACTGCTCCTGCCTGGCTACCGCTGTCTGTCCCGGCCAAGTTGTGTAAACATTTGTAGTTTACTTTCAGTTGGCAGGCTCGTAAAATCTGTCCGTTTCGTTTCGGTTTTGTGCTTGAACTGTGACCATTTTGTATCTGGCTCGCAATTCAGACAGTTTGGGTCGACCCATCCCCACCCACGCCCCTCGCTTGTTTGCCAAAGTTGCGAGCAGTTCTGGCAGTGAGCCTCAATTGAATTAGAAAATTATCCTAAAAGTTATATGGGATTAAATGGGGAGTGGCTCTGCCTCGACGATTCGCACAAGGTAATAGAGTAGAAAATTGCGTTTTTATTTTGCAGCAAGATTAATGTGGAAATCGGCTGAAGATTTGTCCAACAGATTGCAGCAAAAAAAAAAAAAAAGGAAAATACAATAAAAAAAAAAAAAATACGGAGAGAACTTTCGTTTCCCATACCGGGAATTGAACCCGGGCCTTCCGGGTGAGAGCCGGATATCCTAACCACTAGACAATATGGGATGTGTTAGACGCAGCGCACAGTGCTGCCTATGAAACTGCTGCACAGTGGTATATAAATAGAGCATTAGGGCTGATATTGAGACAAACTCTGCCGCCGCTTGATTAAGCTTATTTGGCAGCAAATTTGGCTGGCCGCATAATTAATCTAGCTTGGAATTTGCGACGCTGCTAAAGTTCAGCACAGTGGATTTATGGCTGTAGCGCGGTCAAGTTGATATAACCCTTTTGGGGAATTAATTAAAAAGCGCTGCACAGTTGCCAAGCTGCAGTTTTCGACACTGGGCGAAAGCATATAATCATCAATTATTCGCACAATTACCGCAAACAAATAAATATTCTTAATTTATTGTGTGTTTTCGAATCGAGTTCGAGCCGCCCACAGGCAGACAGACACCAGAGCGAGAGCGCTACGAGAGAATATTAAAAATAAATTTCAACGAAAATAACAAACACACAAATTTCGAACGCAGACGCGGACAGACTTCGGAGACTTGGAGATTGAGATGGAGATGAATGTGCGTAAATTAATGTGCTCTCTCTCTCTCTCTCTTTCTCTCTCTCTCTGTCTGTCTCTCTTGGTCGTCTAGCTCCCTCGGCTATTTAGTGGCATGCGATAAATTTCATAGATGCATTTGGTAATTTCAATTTGTTGCAATAGACGCACATATAATTTGAGGTTTATTGGCCGTGCCATGGAGCGGGAATCTGTTTGGCTACTATTTTTGGCAGGCCTCGTGGGAAGCGACCCTCTCTCTAGACAATTGTCGCTGCCTATCAGATGAGCTGGCGCACATGGCCAGGGCCAGAGGAAATCGACTTTTGGGGGGCGGCTAAAGCTTTTTGAAGTGCGACGCGGGGCGGAAATGTAGCTCTATAAACTTGCATTTCTATTGTCGGGATTGTGACTAGCATGAACAAAATTGATAATCTCCAGGCGCTGCATATATTATATACCATATATATCTCTCTATATCTGTATCTTTAGCTGTAGCGTTTTGTAGTTGGTCTTGGCCCATTAATCAAATTCCGCTAGGTGCCACATCTTCGCAGCGACTGTCAAAATTCTTGCGACACTTTATCGGAGGGGGAAGCAGGGAATTTGGGTTGCTATTGTTCAGGAAGCTGCGGATTGCTGAGATTATTTGTGTGGTTAGCCACATTGGCGCCATCATCAATTTTCTGGGATTAGGCATGGCGGTTGGCCACAGCTCCATCATAATTAATAAACCGAACCGAAGCCAGGCAACGCCGCTGCGACTGCGACTGTGTCTGGGTCTAGGTCTGGCGCTGGCCCTGGGCCTTGGGCCCTATGCCTGTGCCTGTGCCTGGGCCTGTTCTATTGGTGTCATGTTTTATTTCAACATAAATTTTACGGTACATTCCCTGCTGCTGTTGTTGTTGTTGCTCTTGTTGCTGGCCTGTTCTCGGCTGCTGACACCACCGACACGATAAAGGGGGCGGTGGCAGGAGAAGGAGGAGGAGGAGGTTACATCTCTCTGCTACATGTACGAGCCATAAAACAACGTTATTTGTTTCGCCTGGCGATGTCATCAGTCGCTTCGGCCACGTCGTCATAGTGCTGCCCCCTCACTCCTCGCACTGCTTGCTCTGCTCTGCTCTTGTCTGTCTCTACAGACTACATAATCGGCGTTTAGAGCCATTTTCGCTGCTTGGGTGTCCGAATTTGTTGCGGGTCCCGCCCGGGGTCAGCTGGGACGGTGAGAAAATTGCGCTTACCGTTGCGCCGCGCCGCGCCGAGGTGCCAAGTGGCGGCCCAGGTTTATTGTAGTTGTCACCGACAAAAATTACCAGCGGCAGGGGGGGTTATTGGACTTATGTGTATTTGTGTGTGTGTGTGTGTGCGTTGCATTTCCTGAAAATTTTCAGCCGTTAAAAATCAGAAATGCTGCTTAACGTTTTCTTTTCTATGGCATTTCAAATTTGACGTCTCATTTATGTTCCTCTCCCCTTCCCTCCCTCCCGCTCACTGCTTACCCTAGCCGAAAAGGGGGTCAACTGCCCAGCGCATTGCAACTTGTTTCATTTACTTTCGGACTTCATTTCTTTTCATTAGCCGCTCTCCATCTACGGGGCCAGTTCGACTAAAGTCATAAAATGTAACTGGTTACCGCGTCTGGCCTGGTCTGGCCTGGCCTGGCCGCCAACTACGTCGCGTTAATGTTCTCATATCTCTCGTGTACTACGCGTTACTTACTTACTGAGTTGCCGCCCCCCTCTCCCTGCCTCTCCTGCTCCACGTGCGCATTCCTGCCACAATGTGTGCCACAGACAGAGAGAATCGCCGCCGCGTTTTATTAATGAAAAAATGCAAAAGTTTTTTTTTGGTTTTTGTTTTGGATTTTCTCTGTTTTTTTTTTTTGTGTGTCTTTTATTTTGTTCTACGTGCGTGTGGCCCACATTTGTGAGTGGGAAGGGCAGACTGGCAGAGGGTCACACGCAGCGAGCACTTGCAGAGCAACTTTAATAATTAAACTAGATAATTATCGTGTTTGCTCTAGTTTAAATTCAATTTGCGATTTCGTTGCGCGTTTGCGCAACTCTTGTAAACTGTGCGATATTTGCTTCTGAGCGCAGTTGGGGATCTACGCTGGCTGTCTCTTTCTAACGCATGTGAAGTGCGTAGCTTGTGATTTCATTTGAGAGAGCGCCAAGCTGTCTGCGCATTGAGTATTGAATGGGAGAGAGCCGAAATGTAACTGTAAGTCCTTGCTCTCTGACGCTTGCTGTCGCCCTCTAACGCAGGCAAAGCACAGGGCAGAGCGAAGCTTGTGACGCCGCCTGATTGGCTGTAGTTTGATTTGATTTCGATTGAGAGCGCGCAAATATGGCTGTAAGTCCTTGCTCTCTGGGTGCGGGTTGTCTATGACACTGGCTATGCTGCTCTAACGCAGGCAAAGCTCAGGGCAGAGCGAAGCTTGGACGCAGCTAGCTAGAGTCAAAGCTGTCGGCGCATTAAATATTGCATTGGAGAGAGCCGAAATGTAAGTCCTTGCTCTCTGAACGCGTGCTATCCCGCTCTAACGCAGGCAAAGCTCAGGGCCGAGCGCAGCTTAATTTTGATTTGCTTTCGATGGAGAGAGCGCACAAATGGCTGCGCATAGATTACGGCAATGTGATTGGCTATAATTTAATGAGAGATACCTAATTAAAAGAGAGAGTATTAGTAAGCCTGCATTAAACGTACGTTTTGTTGTTGTATTACTTTGCAACACTTACACACACTCAGAGAGCTAACGGATTTATTGTGTTGCCACAAACAACAGACATATGTATGTACTTATTTTTATGTACACGCTGTACGAGTACATAAAACATACAGAGATAATACTGCGTATGTGTGTGTATGTGTGTGTGTGAGCAGCCTTACTTAGTTGCCGCACATAAAACTGCACAAATCATAAAAATCTCACATATTCTCTGTGGGTAGCGCGCACAAACCTACCCCTACCCCCTTGCCCCCTCGAGTTATATACAAGCGTACACTCCCCCCCGCCAGCAGAGTGCAATGGAAGTCGAATGTTGAAAAAAAAAACCCCAACTATAAAGCGGCATTAAAACTCGAAAACAAAATTAAATCTCGACACCCACGAGAGTTTTTTGTTGTTGTTGTTGTTCCTCTTGTAGTTTGGCTTTGTTTCAGTCTTATTTCGATTATTTTGCGTGTGCTGCTGCTGCTTCTTCTGCTTGTTGTTGTTCGCGCTGTTGTCATGTCGCTCGTCGTTGGCAACACTGGCGCATGTTAATTATGCGACTACGACTATAGCTAGGTATGTACCATATGTAGCCGCTGCCAAGTGCCTGCTGCCCCGCCCCGTCGATCGTCGACCGTCAACTGTCAGATGTGGGCTGCGCGCGTCCAAGCCGCTAAGACCTTGACTCTTTGGAGATCTTGATACGATTTATACAATTTTTGATTCATGGCGTCTGTGTACGCGCGCGTCCTGCCCCCCCTAACGTCTCCGGCGCTTCTTTCTACGCTCATTTCGTAGGCAAGCCGTGTCGCCATATTTGTCGCGCCCGAGACCGAGCCCGAGCAGCGAGCAGAGCGAGAACCGGGCACAAGAATTCCAATTCAATCAGCAATTTGCATACATTTTTACAGGTCGCCCAAAGCAGCTGCTCGCATATATGGCGGGATTAGCCAGCAGCCCAAGCAGCAGCAGCAGCAGCAGCAGTTGAAATCCCCCCCTGCCGCGCTTATCTTTCCCCCTGCCCGAATAGCGTCCACTCAGTGTGGCCGTTATGGTCCGTTAGGCGAGGCAAGTGTCGGGGCTAATGGGACAGGCGATTGACAAACTAACTAAGTGACTAACTGATGGAAAGCCGAGAGAGAGAGAGAGAGAGGTGGAAGCGGGGCTACAGGGGGGGCGTTAGGGATGTCGTGGGCTAGCAGGCGTTGATTGACGGCCATCGATAGGCCAAATAGGGCCACCTTAAGACGTGTCTACATGTGTATCGAGCACACACACACACACACACACGCACACACTCGCTCACATCTAGCCCGTCTGTAAGACATGGCCAAGTTGGGGCCGCTGGGATTGCAGCAAACATTCGCAAATTGTTTCGTTTGATTTCGTTTCGCTTCTGTCGCGCGGGCCAACTAAAAATACATGACAGATCACACCGCCCGAGACATCGTACGATTTTGTGTATATAAAACAAGATAGCAAAGTCAAGTACAACATGATGAAGCTCGAATACCCTTGAAAACGGCGTGCATAACGCAGTGAATTAGCCTAATTGTATACTCTAATTTGTTGGGTTTTATAGAAAGTTATAATATTATATAAAAAAAAATATTGGGAAATATTTTTAGGGCTTTTTTTCTATAGCAAAAAATTCTAACCAAATGTTTAAGGCTTCTGAGAAGCTCAAATATGCCGCAGATACCAAGCAAGTTAAACTGAAATCCATTAAAAACTCAAAAATTTTATTTAAAAATATTTTAAAAAAAATACCCACTGAAATTTGAGAGTTTTGAACTAAAATATACTATAGAGTGAGTAGCTCAAATTTGCCGTAGATACTAGTACAAGAAAAGAGAAATAAGTTAAACATTTGAAAACATTATTTACAAATTTTAATAAAAATATATACAATTTGAAATTTGAGAATTATATGCTAAAAAAATGCTATAAGCACAAATATGCCATAGATACTAGTACAAGTAAAACAGAAATAAGTTAAAAATTTAAAAACATTATTTAGAAATATTTATAAAAATATTTACACACTGAAATTTGAGAGTTTTGGGCTAAAATATGCTATAGAGCTCAAATATGTCATAGATACTATACGAATAAAACAGAAATAAGTTAAAAATTAAAGAATTATATTTTAAAATATTTATAAAAATAAAAACACACTGAAGTTTGAGAGTTATGAGCTAAAATAAGCTATAGTTACTTTCAATAACTTTATTGTAGCAGTGTAAAAGTTTTTTCCCAATATATATTTTTCTTTGCTGGTCAAACTGACTGCTCGATCTCGAGTGCCCCACTCAGGCGTGCAGGGTGTATGGTACGCCCATTATAAATATATCACCAACTGGTGCTACGTCTATTTTGAGAACTCTCTCGCCTCAGTGGGCTGATCGCCGTCGTCTTGTCGCATCTTTTTGCTAAATTTAAATGCCCAAACATTCATAACGACATTCGGTTTGTTTTCACAGCAAAAATGCGCACACACCTCCGTACACACACACCACACACACGCATACACACGCACACACACAGCACACACTCTCAGTCCGATTGCGTTAGAACTTTTCGCTTTGGTTTTATTAATTTTCTTACATTAGTGCTTAATGCGTCGTCGCTATAATTAAAGTGCCCATAAAGCTGACAATATTTTAAGGCAATTCGCAAAGTGCGACAAATTAATGAATTTATGTGACAATTTCTCTGCGCTCCACTGCCACGCCTCCGCAGGGAGGGGGGGGGGGTGGGGGCAGCCACCTGTCTAGCAGCGCGTCGAACATTTTGTCGTTTAAATTGTTTCAAATGTCGCCAGGCGCCGCCGTCGTTCTTCAATGCGCCCCCCGCCCCCGTCCACGCCCCCAGAACGCCACGCGTGGGCGCAACAATATTTTCAATTTGCTTTTTCGGCACGAAAACCTAAAGAGCTGCCATATACCACATATACTTGGAGGCATATTTATGGTTGTGCTCGGAGACGAGAACAAAGATTTTCATGCACGTTTCTTGGAAGACAACAACAAAAAGAAAAACCTTAATAAATTGTTATTGTTGTTGTTGTTGTTGTCACTTATTTTTATACATTCGCACAGATTCGCAAAGTGTCCACACAGCGGCTGCATGATCTGCGGCGACAATCCTGAGCGAGTGCGTGGCGCGCGTGGCGCAGAGTGTACTCCAGACGTGTCTCGGGTCTCTCTCCATGCGATGCGATCGCACTCTGCCCACGTGGCCGCGCGAATTCCAGTCCCGCGCGATCCTGGGAAACTGCGTGGGCGTTGTGTGTGCCGACTGCCAGCCTGACTGCCTCTTTGGAACTAAATCCAATCGGGAACCGGCTTCAGCTGAGCTTGAACTCGTTCCTAGGCGCCAGCAGGTCGAGCGCTGAGCGAGAAAATTAATTGAGTTCAAATTTAGCCAGCGTTTTGCGCCTGTTGTTGCCATTGTTGCTCTTGTTGTTGTTGTTGTTGTTGTGGCTTTGCCTGTTGTTATTTCTGTTGCTGCTGGCCGCACGCGTTTCTGTAAACAAACAAAACATGAAGAGACTCGACAACAAACAAAACGCAAACTCAGCGCGTGGCAGCATCATCATCGATCGACCTGGTCGACGCGCTGCAACTTGCCCCAACTGGCAGCGCTTTGCTGCCCCCAGACTGTGAGGCGGGCCGCAGTGCAGCGTTCAAGTGCGTTCAATTTTCAATAAATCCATAAAATTTAGTTGCAACACTGCAACAACAACAGCAATGGCAGCAGTTGCTGCAGTGTGTCTTAACCGCAGCCAGGGTATGTTTGGCCTCTGCCACAGTCACCGCAGCAGCGGCAGCGGCAGCATCATTGGCAAATGCCCCGGTCATGCCCTGCGCCGACTCCTGCTCTCATTTGCTCGGTGGTCGCTTCGCTGGCGATGCGTCTGGCAGCGACTCCGAGCGACTGCATTTTTGTTTTGGTCTGCGCTGAGTAAACAATGCAACAGTAACAGCAACAGCAACAACACTAACAACAACAACAGGAACGCAGCTAAAGCGACTGCAGATGCCCGAGCATTAAGCACAGTGGAGTCAACTGCTAGACTAAATAACAAACTAATGAAGTTTCAAGTTTGTCAGCATGCTGCAAGCAAAAATAGCTAGATAGAAGTGGCAGAAAATACTACTAAGTTGCTAAAAGTTTCTAAAAAATTAATTAAAAAAAAAAAATAAGTAGAAATTATATAAAAAAAATATTTTTCGGCATGCCAAGTATATTGTAACTTTACTTTGAGGTCCATAATACATTAAATAATTTTTTTTTTAATTTTGTACCACTTTTGTTGGTATTTAAAATATTTACAAGTGAGTGTTTTGGAGGCGAATTTAAAAAAAAAAAAAAATGATGAGTAAGAATATTACGGATATCATTATTACATTGTTTAAGAAAGAAATAGTTTAAGAGGCAAATTCCAAAGAAACTATGAGTAAGAATATTACGTATATCATTATTATATACGAGGGCTGTCCGAAAAGTATCGACCTGATTTTAAATCTTGGCAAACTTAAATTTACAGCTTGGGAAATTTTAAGACTAACGCTGGCGCCGAGAAATAATAATATTGTAGGTTCCGACCTCGACCATTTCTGAAAGACCACGTATATTTTTCTTCAAGCTTTAACAAAATTATTAAAATAGCTATAGACACCTAAAAATTGTTAAATTAAAGCTGGTAGTACTTTCAAACAAAACGATTGCATGTCTAAGCAATGGCTATAAGAAATTTGTTAACAATGGTATGCATGGAAAACTGTATAAAAAACTCCAAAGAAAAATTTTAATGATAAACAAATTTGCTAATTTTTATTTGTAAAAAATTTTACAAAATTCTAAAGTAAAAATTTAGCTAAAAGTACAAATTTTGCAGATTTGTTAAAATAGCTATAGACATTTGGAAATTTCTCACTTAAAGCTGATAGAATATTCCAACAAAAAGGGCAGACAATTTTCAATACTCCCAGACCTAGTAACTGAAAGCCTGAAAAGGCAGTACTGCTTCTCAGCTGCAAGTCTATCAATGTGTATGTTTTATCAAAGCTCAATCGAGGAAAAGGCTCAATAAGAAGTAAAAATAAATTAGGGACTAAAGCAGTATCCATACAATGTGCCGATAGCTTGCTTTCAGCAATTTGTGCACTTGCTTAAGCCCCTTGCCCCACTGTGCTGTCAAGCGAGTGCAGACTGAGTGAAGAAAGTCTAGCTGTCTATGGGGGAGAGAGACTGAGAGCTGTTGCGAGTTGTGAATTTGTTGCTGATTCCACAAACGAAGCTGCATATTTCTGCAGTTGTTGTTGTTGCTGTTGTTGTTGTAGTGGTTGCAGTTGTTGCTGCTGCTGTGGTTCTTGTTGTTGATTTTGTGCTGTGGTTGCTGTAGTTGTTGTTGTTGCTGCTGCAAACGCATCTGTAACTCATCATTTTGGCTGAAATATTGCTCTTTTGCATACCTGCTGGCAGAGCAGAGCAGCACCAAGCTGAACCGAGCAGAACTTAATGCTGCTTTATCAGCGGACGCGCGATTTCAATCAACTTGGCGGGCAGTCGACGCCAGCGTTGGCAGCGTTGCTAGCGACGCCACCGCAGACATAATTTATAGGCACTTTTCGCATCGATTTTCATTTTCATTTTTCGCATTGATGTTTTTGTTATCTCGAGCAGCGCCTGGCTGCCTGCTCGGGATTTGCTGACTTGTTTTGAAGTCGAGTGCCATGGCCAAGCGGGGGAATGTGCTAGAAGAAGCAGATGAGCCTCTGGCAATGGGCATGGAAATGGCACTGGGACAGCAGACAGGCACAACATTCTTAGCTCGGGCGTAACAAATTGATGGCTGAATGGGCGAAAGTTAATTGGCCCAGTCCAAATAGACAGGCAGACAGCTAGACAGACAGACAGGGAGAGGGAGAGTGTGAGCTGTGCAGGTACTTGCCAAAATGTTTAATTAATGCAACGTGAAATAAACTCGCTGCGATCCCGCTTCGAGCACTTTGCGCATTAGATGCGCTCGCTGCGCTCTTTCAGAGCTCTCAGAGTCCGAGAGCAGGCCGCAAAACCACTTAATCTGCAGCGTGGCTAACAACGAGACAGCGCTGGCCAGGATTGCACTGGAGTTGGAGTGGCAGTAGGAGTAGCAGAGTGCGGGCGTGGTGCGATTCCTGCCTGCCTGCCTGCCCGCCTGCCTGCGCTGCTGTCAAACGTTGTGCAATTCTCGCCTTGGGCTGCCTGCCTCTGGGTGTGGACACGTTTGCTGTTACAGTTGTTCGTTGTTCGTGTTCGTGTTGTTGTTCCTGTTCTTGGTTACAGAATCGGATAGTGCACTGAAGCGACAAAGGGGTAGCTTAGCTAGCAGCAAGTGTTTGTCGCACATGGAAGCAGACTTGGCTGCAATTTACTCGATTTTATTCTAAATATGTTACCAGTCAAGCTAAGACTGTAAGGACTGTAAGCTAAAATGTATTTATTTTGTGGTTTATGGATTAGGACGGGAGAGGAAAAATTTAGCTGGCAGCAACTGTCGTTTTAGTTGAAAAATATGGGAATTCAAGGGAAAATTCTTAAACATTTCCACAATTTTTCTGGATTTCTAAATTTCTTATTTTTTATAAATGGTTCAAGCTAAAATTATTTTAAAATACCATCTCATTGTTAGAGTTTTTCTTGTTACATATAAAATAGGCTGTTAGTTTGATTCAAGTATAGATACAAGTAGTAGGTTTCGGTGGCAGATTTTTTATACTGTCTCCTGTTTTTTCTAGTATTATAAATAAAGAAAATTCAAGCTGAAACTGGTTGGTTACAAAATAATATAGAAGAGGATACTTCAAGTATAAGGTATGAAACCATTTTAAATTAATTTTTTGAGCTTATATATTCTATATATTTTATTGAATATTACGCATAAATTATATTTCAAATACAAAAAATGCAGGTACTCAATTTAAAGTATTTTAAAATATTTTTTGGGCTTAAGTATTTAATAACTCTTATTAAATATTACGCCAAAAATATATTTAAAGTACAAAAAAAACGGGGATTCAATTAAAATTATTTCAAATTAAATTTTTATTTAACTATATAAAAGCCAGAGATTCAATTGAAAGTATCTTAAATTAAATTCGCGGGCATAAATATTCTATATCTCTTATTGGAAATTCCGAATAAAATATACTTTAAGTAAAAAAAAATAAATTTTATTAAATTAACTTAACTTAAACTAATTATTTGGGGCTTAAGAATTCCATAATTCTTATTGAACATTCCCACATAAAAATTACTTTGTTACAAAATAAGAATGAAATTCAGAAGCTGCTAGTTTTAAATGATAAAAGAAGAAGGCATTTAATAAACGGTATTTCTAGCTACTTTCCTATAGAAAATACCAGCTGAAATTGCTTGTAAATTGGCTGAAGAGAGTACACCATAAGAATTATGCGAGGGAGAGTAGTGAAGCTTTCCTCTGATATTCTTCAATAGCTTTGCTATATAGCACTCAAGTTAAGAATCTGTTGAAGTCAACGCGGCATTATCCTGCCAGCAAAGCGTATTCAAAATGCCATTACTCGCTCCGGCAAGTTGCACTTGGCGTGGGTCGCAGTTGCTCTTGCTCTTGCTCTCGCTTTTGCTGTTGACGTTGTCTGACTTTCTGGTGGGTGCAGCAGCAGCAGCAGCAGCAGAGGAGCAGCGAAGCAGTCGCCAGAGCCAGAGCCGGGCCAACGAGTCAGTTTGTGGATTATCCTTTGTTACGCATCGACAAGCAGGCAGTCGGGAAACATGAACTGCTTCTTGTTGCCTGCTGCAGCTGCTGCTCCTCTGCTGCTCCTTTGCTGCTCTTGACTTCGTGTTGCTGTTGTTGTTGTTGTTTTAGTTGTTGCTGCTGCTCCACGCATTTTGCCGAAAATCGACGCTTAATTGCAAACAGTTCGCTGTTCGCTGTTCAAGTGAAGTCTGATTGCAGCGCTGCTGCTGCTGCTGCCGCTCACTCAACTGCTCCGCGCGCGTTAATTGGGCTGGCGAACATTTGCGCCCAGGCACTTTGATGCCTCGCCGATGATACTCCAGACACACACACACACTATACACACACGCACACACTACACACTCGCTGCAGCACCGAATTTGCATTTCAAGCAGGCCGCGATTTATGACCAGGCAACGCCAAGAGAGACGCCTGTGACGAATCCAATTATGAGGCGCGCCAGCTGCCAACTGCCCAATGAGGCATGCACTCCGGAGGCAGAAGCTGCAGCGGAGTTGCCGCTTTTTGGGGTGCCATGTGCCTGATCCGATAATGCGCCATCAAATGGCCATAAATAAAGCGCACAAAGCGGATTAAGCGTTTTGTTAACAGATTTATATTGAGCTGAATTATGGGGCCACTGCCAAGTTGAACCACAAAGTATTCACCCCCTACCTCTACCCCAATGCGAGCCGACTCTTTGGCAGCTCTAATGAGATCAATGAAATTAGCACACTGACCACAAGGCGTATAAGCGATAAGGCATAGCTGCAAACTGAGCGGAAATAATCACTGAATAGGGATAAGTACTAAAAGAAAAGAATACTAAATACTTTTAAATGTAGAGAAATTCTAGAAGAAAATTTTAAAAAAGGTGAAACTCTAGTTCAAATTATTTTATAATGCTGAATTCTGAAACTATGGTAAAAAAACGAATAGAGAACTGTGAAAAAATAATGACGGAATCTTTTATTAATTATTAAGTAATATTATCATTATTAATAATGGTTCAATGCTTGAAGAATCCTTAGATAAAGCTGAAATTGTAGTAGGCGAAGATCTGAGAACTAAGCAGATATGTTTTCTATATATAAATAAATACTAGAATAATTCAATTTGTATTGCTTAAAGCTAGTAAAAGGATTAAAAAGGCAATGAATTAATCCTGAATAAATTCCGGTAAAATTCTTTATATAATGCAGAAAGTGTAATTGCCAAAGATCTATAAATTCTTGAAGAATTCATTGTGTATTACTTAGAGCTGGGAAAATGATAAAAATGATGAATAAATTCTTTATATAATGCTGAAAGTGTAGTTGCCAAAAATCTGAGTACTATGCAGAAATTATGAATATAAACGCATAAATTCTAGAATAATTTTATATTTATTTATATTGCTGAGCGCTGGATAAAAATGCATTTAAAATGGTGTATAAATATTTAAAAAAAAATATTGACATTTATCAAAAATCTATTAAAAATCTACAGATTTTTTCGAGCTGTGATTTTTATGTTTTGGCCTGTAAAGTAATTCATGAACCACTTTCATTTTCTTTTATATATATTTTTGAAAAGTAAGGCATTTCTTTCTATACTAATTTTTAAAGAAAAAATTATTTTTGGTTCATTAAATTTATTTTTTTTAAATTTCAAAATTTTCCCTTTTTTTTGACTAAAAGTGTTAAAATAAGTAATGGAACCTGCTTGAAAATTAAGGTTAAATTAAAAAGCTAAGCACCACTGCTCTGAATATTAGAAAACCCGTACATTTTAAAACCCGTACAGTAATCGAAGATCTTACGAAAACTCGTATCAATCTCTGTAAATTGTCGTCTGTCACTTTGCAGTCAGAAATGAGTAGTTGCAACAGAGAGCTGGAGCGGCAGGCAGTGGCAAGCAGAGGGGCGGCAAAATTACAGCCACCGAAAATGTGCGGCAAGTGCAGCATGTGATAAAAAATAAGACTGAACTGAACTCAAAGTCGTCTGCCCGCGGGGCACACACACACGCACACTCGCAGTGAGCGCACAGCAAATTGGCGCTGCTGAAGAAGCCGCCACAGCCATACAGGATCATCCTCATTCCTTGGCCGACGTGAACGTGTCGATCGTCAGCAAAAAGAGCGCAAAACACAGTCGAAATTGACGAGTGGCAGCCGCGTGCTGAGCGCCCATTACCAAACCCGAACACAGAGCCAAACTCGAGTGATCGCCAGCCCAGCCCAGCCTGGCCCGGCCCGACCCGGCCCGAACCGTGGGCCGTGCCGAGGCGGGCAACGACTTTTTGGTGGCTGAGCGTCGAATTAAGCAAATTATGGTGCTCGACGACGATCGACTGGTGATCGACGACGACGATCGAGAGCAGTTTGCGGATCGGATCGCAGATCGTTGCTCCAAAAAGATCGTTGCGACTGGCCGACTGGTCGACTGGCAGTGCAATTTGCCTTAATGCCAAGGATTAAGATGGCTCCAGCGAGCCGGATGCCAAAACTGCCAACTGTTGACTCTTTTTTGTCCACTCGCATGTAAATTTTCGGTTGCACTCTTCCCCGATCGAGGCGATCGTGGCAATTGAAGCATATGAGTTTCAGCTAAGACTAGTGAAGAAAGGCATCCTCTGCCTTGCTCCACATAAAAAGGGAAAGTTTTTAAAACTGATGTGTGCAGATTATTCAGGATCAGCATTATAATTAGCATAAAGTTGAGCTTAATTCCCTGCTGCATTGCCGTAGGGCATCTGCCGGTCAGGTTGCCTGTCGCTCCGTAGGCCGCGCAGTGCCGTGCCTACTTGTTTTTGCAGCTGAAATATTTTTTGAATGCAGATTTTTCACTTAAAATTATTTCAATTACGCGAAGTGCGCGACTGCGAGCGATCGGGAGACCGAAAAGCGGGCCAGTCGCAGGATCGCGCTGAAGCTCTGCTCTGCTCTGAAAATGGTAGTTTGGCTTTGTGTAAAGGCATGTTTGAGGCAGTTTGAAGCGTGGTGATCATATAACACATATAAGATCTTGATTATTATGATTTTGTCTGTATAATCGCATTGATCTCAGCTGCTATATGTGCTAGGCACAACAAATTTGGCATGAATATACCTATAAAGCATACGTATATCAAGCTTATTTCCAATTTTGTAGGGCACGCTCGCCGCTCTAGAAAATCTATATTTTATATTTCAATCTTAAATATTAGCTACAGTTCTAAAGTTAAAATATTTTTAGTTTACATATAGCTAGCTTGCTTTGTTGTAGAGCTTTGCAGTAAATTTTAGTTCAGTAGAACCATAAACAAAAAAGTTATCGATAAATGTTCAGAAGAACTTCTTTTTTCTATGTTGCTTAAATTTTGGCATGTTTTTTCGCGATAGCCAAAAAATCCAATTTTCTTATAAGCTTATTCCTAGAATAATTTTGCAACAGACACACTGAGTGCATGGTATCTGCCAGTCGAGCTAAAGCACACCACGGCAGCATTCTTGACTTGTTTTTACGTCTGCTTTGTCGACTTTGGCAGCTGCTGCCGCCGTTTGCAATTGTCGTTGTCATCAGCGAATCGAGCTGCAACTCGAAGTCAGAGTCGAAGTCGAAGTGGAAGCGCGGCTGCAAGTAGATTAAATGCCACAACGCTTCGCCGTCTGCCGCGGCCGAGAACCGCAAACAGACAAACTTGGTCAATTATTTTCAACGGCGCACACAAATTATTGATGCAGTCGCAGTTGCCTCTGCCGGCGTCGCAGCGTCAGTGAAAGCGACGACGACAAGGAGGAGCAACTGCAGCAGCAGCAGCCGTAGCATCATCATCTGCCCCGATCGAGTCAACCACAGAGCACACTGAGCAGAGGCAGCTGGGAGCCGAGCCCATCAATCTGCCGGCGATGTCGAGACAATGGCCAGGACGCGCCACCGCAAAGGTCTTCATTAAATTAGTGAAATGAGCACGTAGCGTAGCAGAGCCAGCGGCTGGGCAAAGGGATGCAAGGCAAGTGGCCACTTGCAACTGCAACTGCAACTGCAGCTCCATTTAATGTCACAAATATTTGTTGTCAAATGTCGCCCGGTGCTCGTCGTGGCTGTCAGCAGCGCTCATCCAGCAGCTCATCGGGTCTGCAGCTCACCTGGTGATGACTTAACGAGGATTTAAGCGTCCGCTCTGCCCCATGCCGCCGGCTGCAAGCTCACAGGTTGCATATAAAAATCGCATTCAGCTTGCTAAATTGGCTCGACTTGCTGGTGGGTCGATTGGGGGATTGAACCATCAATGTCTCGTCAAAACGTTGGACTCCTTCTGTCAGCGGGGCAGGTGGTTCGGTGGGGTACAGTGGGCATTGTTGTTGCTGCCAATGCAGAAATCGAACGCCGCTGCGAAAGAGTTATTAAATTTCAGCGCGCAATACGGTCAGAAACGTTTACAATTTCGATATACCCTGTAGTTGGTTTGCGGCAGTGGGGTATAGGCAATTATATACAATTTTTTTTCGTGTGTTTTAAATACTTTTGTGTATTTTCTTTTAAGATTAGTCTCTCTGTGGCACTCTCTCTTTCTATTTTTAAAGGGCATCTACTGAAATGCTTTTAGCTGAGTCAGCAAACTCTTAGTCTAGTCTCACTATTTAGCTTTATTTAAGGGGTATCTACTTAGGTTATTTTTGCTGAAAAAGTAAACTCTACCTTTGTCGCGTTCGCGCTCTTTAATTATATTGTAGGGTATCTAGTAGTCATGTTAATGACTAAGTCAAATTTTAAGTAAAGACCTCTCTGCCCCTTTGGTGCTCTTCAAGTGGTATCTACTGGTCGTGCTCGTCTTCTTTTAGGCTTATTGGATTTGCCAACTGCGACACGAAACCGTAAACCAAAACAAAAGCTAACCTCTGCCTTCGCCCCTCCCTCTTCAGCCCCTTGTGCGCCCTCGTGCCTAATTAGGCCAATTCTCGATGAGGCAACAAACAAAATCGACCGGCTAATTTTTTGTTTGCTGTTTACTTTTCATTTGGCCAAATGTGAATTGCATTTGCTTTTTGCGCGCTTGTTGCTGTTGCTGCTGTTGCTTTTCACCTGGCCAAGCAATTGCAAATTCATAAATTTTGCATTCATAATTTGCGGCTCATAAAACGCCAAAACGCTGCGAATGAATCCACTGCGAAATCTGGTGATTTCTCGCCCACTCACAGCTAGAAATTGCCCAGTCATATGACTATGCAAATGCACTATATATACACGATATAGTTTATATCGGGTACTCATATCAATTGTGAATATTAAGCATGAATATGGCTTGTAGTTGTAGCTTATTCTGTTGCCAAGTTGAGTAATATAGCAGAAACTACGTGGTCTCTCCCCCCGCTGTGCGGTAGAAATTGCTCAGTCATATGGTTATGCATATTTACTATATATACATATTTGTAGAATTTAGAAATTTGTTTCAATGGAGAAAAATAATTTTCATGACTTGTAGATAGTTTATTCCGGGCTATTTTCCAGACAAGTTTTATATATTATATATATTTAGGTGTCTATCGTCTGATTTCTTCAGTACTCTATGCAGAACCATTCAAATATATGAATATATATAGTGCATATATTTAATTAATATTATTAATAATTAATTAAGTTTATAAATATTTAATATATTAACATATAACTTATAGCATTTTCGTAAATATTTATATGTATATATATATATATTTAGATATATCTATATTTTCAGCAAAATCAATGCCAAATCATAATTAGTTTCATATATGAACAATATATAAGTATATTTACCTATCATATAGCAGTACTATTCAAATATTTTAATATATATAATGCATATATTTAATTAATATAAATATTTTAATGTTATTAATGATTAATTAAATATATACATATTTTATATATTGACATATTACTTATAGCATTTTCGTATATATTTAGATATATTTATATTTTCAGCAAAATTAAATCAAATCAAATTAAACCAAATCATGATTAGTTTTAAATATTAAAAATATATAAATATATTAACCTATTATATAGCATCTTCATACTCACCAAAAATAATTCCAAATGAAAATAAACATATTGCTTGCTTGTAGATATAGTTTATTGAGGGGAATTATTAGCCTAGCTAAAACCGTTTTCAGATTTCAGTTGCGTATAGACCGTAGTTATGTAGCACTATATAGGTTTAGCTTTACATAATATATCTTAAGCGGCGCAGTTTTAAGTTCTCTCTGAATGGTGAGCCTCGCTCAACTTCCTCAACTTCGTCTTCCTCTTCCTTTTGGCATATACATAAGAAAATTGGTAGCATTTGAGTTCGTTTTGAGCGCACCTGAAGGGGGGAGCACAGGAGGTCCGCCCTAGCAGGCTCTTAGAGCTATAACTTTGAGCACATTGTCCTGGAATGCATTACAAGCTAATGACTAGTCTATGGTTCAGATATGATGAGAGTCGGCCTCTGCTCTCAGCGCTGTATGCCCAGATCGTGCAGCAGATGCTGCTTGATCACCTCGCCCTCCTGCTCGGCCAGCAGCTGAGCCGTCACAGTGTTGATCAGATTGAAGGCGCAGGCAAAGCCGCTAAAGATCGCCCACACGGCGAGCGCCAGCCAGCGCAGCAGACGCGGACGCTGGCTGCCGTCCAGCTGGCGGAGCAGAAAGAGACCCACGCTGAGGCCGGCCAGGGCGCCAGTCATGTGAGCTATATACGAGACGGATATAGTGGCTCCAGTCGCACCCGACTGATAGTCTGCGACCAGACCCAATGTCAGCCGGCGGCAGTACAGCGTGTAGCCCACATCGCAGCAGACTAGCAGAGGGAAAGCAGTAAAGGATTAGGTAAAGAAATGGGTGGGAGAATTAAGTGCAGCTTCTTACTACGATCCAAAGGCACACCTAGCTTAACTTACCAAAAATAATTACCGCCAGCAACTGCGCCACTCCATGCCGCATATGGCCAAAATTGAGCAGGACATTGGCCAGCTGCGCTGCCAGCAGAGCATAGACACCGCCACTCGCACCCACCAAATACACCGTGGAGTCGACGACGCTGGTGCCCAGCGAACCGGCGAGCACACCCGCCACATACACCACGGCGGTGCGTCCCGAGCCATGGAGCAGCTCCAGCGGCAGACCGTACAGCAGTTGGGTGAGCACATTGAAGCCCAGATGCAGCCAACTGGCGTGCAGCAGCGCATACGAGACAAAGCGCCAGAGCTGCAGTCGTCGATCCGGTCGATAAATGAGCTGCGAATCCTCCGGTGGCGTACAGCGCACGCACACAAACACAATTATCTGGGCGAGAGAGAGAGAGAGCGAGGGAGAGGGGGGAAACATTAGTGCAAAAAGTGAGCCAAGTCTAAAGCTAACCCCAACCCCAATCCGCACGGCTCTTTGTGGCAATAAAGCCATCAGAATGTTGGCCATTTCCACAGCCCCTCGACGGCGCCGTTCGGCTGACAGCGAAACGAAAAGAAAAACTGCAAAGAAACTTTATGCGCGGCGGGTCGAAGACTGCATACCCTAACCCAACTATTTGCATGTGATATGCTGCGATTGTTTCAGGGGAAAAGGAAGGGATTTTTTAATGCAATGTTTTTGATGTTCAGACATTTTATTGAAAGTGTTACTACGAATTTTCGTATACTTTGGCGAAATTTCGTATATTTTCTTGAGAAATTTAAAAATTTGGGTGTAAAAAAGGCATATATTGTTCGATTAGAAACTATTATAGCTATATATTATAGTATTCGGACTAGAATTAAATTGGAGATACAGTTGGGAGCTTAGAAAATAAAATTTGGTTACGATATCTTGAAAACTAACGAAAATCGAACGATTGGTTCTATAGCAGCTATGTAAAATATCGTTTTCTGTGATTGTTGCTATGTCAGTCATATGTAAATATTAATAAACAGACAGTCAGATGGAGAGGCAGACTGACAGGCATACGGACAGGCAAACGGACAGGCATACAGAGAGGCAGACCGTGAGGCTGACGGCATCCAGGCGAACAAACAGACGGAGAGACATACCGAGAAGCTAACGGACAGGCAGATGGACATGCAGACGGACAAGCAGTCGGACAGACATGCCGGAGGTTAACGGACAGACAGACGGACATGCAGACAGACAAGCAGGCGGACAGACATACCGATAGACTAACGGACAGGCAGACGGACATGCAAGCGGACAGACATACCGATAGGCTTACAAACAGGCAGACGGACATGACTAGATCAACTCAACTGCTCATGCTGATAAAAAATTTATAATACAATATATATTCTTATAGACTTCCCTTTATGGTAAAGACCTTAGCAAATTAAATATACCCTCTGCAAGCGTACACACAGTGAACTAAAGAGAAAAGCCAAAACAAAAGCACAAGCAGAAGGAAAGCAAAGCAAAGCAACCCTCCGGCTCGAAGTGGGACTGGCAGTGCGACTGGGACTGGGACGAGACTGGCAGCAGACAGTGGCGAGACGACGCCGTCGTCGCCGCCGTCGACGGCTGGCAAATTTCATGTGCCTCGCCACATACCAAACTCAAACTGGAACCGAGTTCCCGTGCCCAATCCCAATCCCAATCCCATTCCCGTTCGCTGTCCCGTTCCCATTTGCCAATGCCAATTCCGTGACCATTGCAATTGCGTTGCGACTACCACATCCCCCCTCTAGCCTCTGGCCTCTGGGGCTGGCGGCGTTCAGTCTGCGAGTGGCAGACACTAACCCGACGGCCGGACGGGTCGCAAAAGTGTTGGATTTTCGCACGCACTCGCTGCCCCCTCGCCAGGCTGCCCCCGTCATGTTTGGGGTCGACGGCGCGTCTCCTGTTTCGCGCAGTCTTGATGTATCCTTTACCCGGAAGCCAAATGCCATTTGCAAATGCCTCGTGGGCAGTTTACGTGTGTGTGTGTGTGTGTGTGTGTGCAGGGAGAAGGGAGAGGGCAGTGGGTAGAGGCTGAAATATGACCGGGAGGTGTGTGTGTGTGTGTGTGTTATTGCTCTGAGTGGGGACACCCACAAAGCGCTCCAGGCGAACCACCCTGTGCGCGTAAGATGCTGCAGCAGACGGTGAAAGAAAGAGACAGAAGGGGGGAAGCAGGCGGTAAGCACTTAAGCAACAGCTGCCAAGGGAGTAGTCCCCCTTTCTGCGAGATGCTGCAGATGCCGCCGGCTATAGCGAATGCCATAAAACGCTGGAGCTGGAGCACTGCGAAAGTTGATTGATGATTGGACGCGATTAATCGCAACACGAGAATGAGTTTAGAATGCTTTAACCTATGCCCATTAAAGTCAGGCAGACAGACGGGCGGGCGGACAGACAGAGAGTCGAGCAGACGGACAAACAAATGAAAATATGGATGGAATTACAAGTGGACGGACAGTTAGATGAAAAGACGGACAGAGAAACGAATAGGTAGAAAGGCAGGCAGACAGATAGAGAGTCGAGCAGACGGACAGACAGATGAAAATATGAATGCAACTACAGGTGAACAGACAGTGGGCTAAGAAGACGAGCAAACAGACAAATCGATAGAGGGACAGACAAGCAAATTGTACAGATGGATGGACAGACAGACTAACAGTCAAACATTTAATTGGACATACAGATGGACAGGGAGATCGATGAGAAGAACGACAGACAGACGAGCTGATAGAGAGGCAGACTAGCAGACAGGCAAACGCATATGGACAGACATGGGAGACACATAGGTGGACGGACAGATTGACGAAAATATGGACAGACAAACAAATTGCAGGAGCGACAGACAGACAAACGGGTAGACAGACAACCAAATGTACAGTACAGAAAGACATAAGGCTAAATGGACAGACAGGTGAAATTGTGGACAGAAAAAACAAGTGTACGGACAGATGAAGGAAAATGCGTACAGACAGACGAACTGATAGAGAGACAGACAAACGGACGAAGGAGCACAGAGACGAACAGATAGGGAGACAAGCAAACAAACAGACAGGCAGACAAACTGATAAACTAAAATTGAGACAGAGAAATATGAGGAGAATGACAGACAGATAGACATACAAAAATAGAAGCAGACAGACGGATTACAGAAATACAAACGGACACGTGAACAGACTGACGGACGGTCAGAAATAGTTGCAGACAGACAAGTATGCAGATGCACCAACAGACAAGAGGACAGACAGACGAGCGAACAAGCGGACAGACAAACAGACAGACAGACAAACGGACAGAGAAACCAAAAAAAAGAAGACCAGGCCAATAGACTGTTGAGCATGCAGATAGACAAACAAACGGACAGACAGACATGCAGACAGACAAACAAGCAGGACTACAAACCTACAGACAGACAGACCAACTGACAGATAGCCCGGCATACTTAACTGTTCCGACGAGCAGACCAGCTCTGGTTCGCTCTGCAGCCTTAGCTTTGGGTCTTTAAACTGCATTTTACTATGGCAAATGGTGATTAATTTGATGGGCGGCCCGAAAGAATCCTTTTGAACTTAATGGCCTGCAAGCTAGCCTGGCCGAAAGGTAACCTAATATCTGGCACGAATGGGAAAATATTTTATTATTTAGCCTGATGGTGCATAAATCTTCAGCTATTAGGGCCAGGGCCATAAACACTTTCAGCGAGTGTAGCGACTCCTACTGCCTCGCACCGAACAGGTTCTGCTGGCAGTAGAAATCCCTGAAGAATTCCCAGTCTGGAGAACAAGTCAATCGATATGGTGCCATGCCGCTTAATCAGCTTAAGGCATTATATAATTTCGGCATTATTTCAGCGCCTGCTGCCAATTAAAGCGCGGCGGCGGATTGTTGTGCAGTCGACGCCATGGCAACCTGGCCAGGAGCGCACTCAAGCAACCCCTGACGTGCGAGGCTAAGCACAGGTGAGGGTAAGGTCAAGGGTGCTTGTGCCACCTACCTCCAGCAGTGAGACGAACAGCATGAAGCAGGGCGGCGGCCAGCAGCGCGACGATCTCGACGTTGTCAACTTGTGCTCTTCCAGCTGCAGTGCTTCCAACTGCTCCTTCGTCTGCCACTGCAAGCGGTTCGGGGGGCGTGTCGTCTGCTGCTCTGGCTGCTGCATCAGCTGGTCGAGGCAGACGCCCAGCACCAGGCCGGTGCGGCGCGAGTGCGTCGATGGCATCTGCAAGACCGTCGCGGGCAGCATTTCCGCTGGCATCCGGGCGGCGGCGTCTATTTTTGGGGCGTCTGCCTTGTGACGGTGCCCCACTTAGCGGCTGTCATGTTGTTGCGCTGCGCGGAATTTCGTCTGGCCCGCGGTTGGCCCCTGCAAATAGAGAGAAAAAGCAGACAGTCAGTGAGTGAGAGAGAGAGAGAGAGAGAGAGAGCGAGGAGCTGCTGCTGCTGTTGCCTGCCAAATTAGCTCAAGGTTGTCTGCCCCATGGATTTCCTGCACATTGCGACAACTGCAGCGCAATAATTTGCGACTCTATTTGGCAGCGTCAGGCGCCAGGCAAGTCAATAAGGCCCCTGCCACACCGCCCCGCCACCATGCCGCCCGCTCTCGGCCATGTCCATGAAATGCCTCTTGTAATGTCACTAGACGGCTATAAAACAGTCGGCATTTTATTTTCGGTGCGCCTTCGTTTCGTTTCTCGACAAACAAATTTATTTCCGCTGAGCTACTAGACCCTGCACCCCCTTTCCACCCCCCGCCCAGCACGACTGTTGCCAAAAGTCGGGTAACTTGCTAAAATTGCATTTTCGCAGAGTCATCTTGAGAGGCAGAACAAATACTGGGGAGAGCAACTGAACTAAGGAATATGCCTTATAGCGAGCTCAGTGTATTTTTGGCATATAATTTTATGGGGGGAAACTCTAGAACTCGGGTGAATAATGCCGCGACAGCATTTTTCTACTAGCTTCTACCGTATATTGTAGTATTTTGGCACTATAATCCTTGCCTCTACTGTGCTATGAAAATGTCATTTGTCATCATATTCCATAAAAGAAACTTAAGAACAAGTTTCGTTATAGTTTCTTAAGATTTTCAGTTAGTTTAAAGATTATTCTGACTATACCCAGCACCTTTTTTATTCAATTTAAGAGTTATATGCATTATACTAGGCTAAAAGTATTTTTCGAACGAAAAAAAGAGAAATGTTTCAAGAAAACTTATACCTAGTAGCTTCTTGAAGAAGCTTATGCTATAGAGTTATCATATTGACTATACATAGCACCTTTTTTCTGCATTTTAGGAATTGTGTGCATTGGAGTAAGCTTTAAGTATTTTTTTGGGCAAAGCAAATTTAATAAAAATTTTGAAGAAAACTTATACCTAATACCTTCTTGAAGAAGCATATGCTTTAGAGTTACCATATTGACTATTCTAACTATACACAGCACCTTTTAATGTTTTTTTTTTAGGAGTTATATGTATTACACTAATGCATTTTTTAAAACGACTTAAACCTAGTATTTTCTTTTATGTAATTTAAAAAGCATAAGTTTTAAAATTTGTATAGTCTTGCTAAGAGTATATAGTAATAATTTTATCAAGAACCTAGAAGAAAACATTTGCGATCCTTTAAAGTATATACTCGTACATTATGGATCAGCATCAACAGACGACTTAATCTAGCTATGTCTGTCCGTCTATCTGTCCGTTTGTCCGTTTTAATGCTCGTTTGTTAGTCTTATCTCTCAATTTTTAAGCTGTATTTATGAAACTTGGTGTATATAATTTATTTTCTTTATGCCTTATAAATAAGTCCGATCGGAGCGACCTATCGCATAGCCATACAAATTATCGGTGAATTTTTATGTGAGCTCGCTCTGAAGTCTGTTTTAATTGGTTAAGTGTATAAATATGATAACTGAAGCATCAATATATATAAATAATGTTTTTCTAGCATATAGTATTTTTGGTGCAATACTTTATATGGAAAATGGTGTCTCGAGTTAGAGTTAAACTATCTCTTATAGCTGTACTCAATACCTTTACATAAGCCAAGCCAGCGTAATTATTACACTTTTTGCGGGAACTTAAAGAGCAATATGCTATAACTTGAATGCCTCCATAAGATTTATGGTAAGCATAGTTTTCCAAGTACTTATCTCGAAATAATTAGTTCCCAAGATTTTCGGCATATGTTAGCGTAAAGAACTCATTCAAGTAAAGCTCTATAGAAGGCAAAGAGTTAGCAACGGTACACAGTCTTTGCTGCTGAGCCAAGACAGACTAATTAAGTTATCGCTGTGCATTAACTTGGCTTACACAAGTTACAGCACAGCGCGTAGCAGTCTTCCATTTCGACCATAAAAGAGCTTAAGGACAGTTGCCTATTGTTATTGTTACTGTTACTGTTGTTGTTGTTGTCGGTTTTGCTGGTACATTGTTTTCGGGGTACATTGTAGCGCCCTTGCGCCGCTGACCAGTTTCAGTGCTCAGTTGTGTCCTTGGTAATGAGTTTTAATGTTGATTGCCTGCTGGAGCCGAAACAAAAGGAGTAAGCAGAGGGGTTGGAGGGGGGATAGCGAGAGAGAGAGAGAGAGAGAGAGTGGGGCACAGCGGACACATGTCGAACGGTACCTTTTGGCCAACTGCCGGCAGGACACTTGCTTGCAAACGAGTTTTGGGCGAACGGAAATGCTGCAGTGCTGCCAGCGCTTCGATCCTGCTCGGGATGCAATGGGAACCGGTTGAGGAAGTGGGCCGAGGGGTAAGGCGTAGCTGCCTTCGACCTGTTCTTTCGCTCGTTTTAATGAACTCAAACGAGCGCATGCCAAAACTGTACACAAATATCGACAGGTGTGTAGGGTGTGCGTGCGTGTGTGTGTGTGTCCTTTAATGTCCTTAAACATCATTTCTTGTTTCGTAAGCTTCGACTTTTGCTGGGTTGTTGGCCTTCTGCGCACGCAAGCTACAGCTACGGCCAGAGCGACTGCTGGCAGGACACGCAGCTATCCTTGAACTCGCCAGGCTGCGCAGCAATCGAACGCTGTGTGTGTATACAGCAGTCAAGTGTGTGTGTGTTGTGTGTGTGGTATGTGTGTGTGGTATGTGTGTTGATTATGCAAGCGAGCTGCTTGAGACAGGCCATAGGCTAGCGAGCTGCTGCTTCCTGCTCGACATACTTCCACTTTCTACTGCTGCCACTACCTTCCTCTGCCTCTCCCTTCGCTCCGCCCGCTCCACACTTTGTGTTTGCGCTGGGCAAATGTTTAATTTGCATAAAGTCGCCTATTTGCGTTTGCTTCTGCATTATTTGCCAGCGTATTTATCAAATATGCGAGCGAGTCTTTTTTATCGATTCGCTGAATAAATAAAGCATTTGCACATATATAAAAAAAAAGCACGTTCAAAGAGTTTATTAATTTATTTGTTAGTTATCAAGTGCAGAGGGAGATAGAGAGAGAGAGAGAGAGGGGGAGAGATTACCGTGATTTAATTAACATGTAATTTGGCAAATAAACAATTGCACAAACAACCAATCGAAGGGATTAAACAACAACGACCACAGAGTTGCGATTAATAATAAATTCAATGCTGTATTTATGCACTTTTAATTAACCCAATCGAATAATGGAAATATTTTGAAAATGTTTCATAAAATTGTTGCTTGAGAAAATTCAACAAATTCTTTTATAGCAATTTAGAGCAACAGTCAAGGCAAAAAATTAACTCAATTATTATTGATTGATAATAAATGCAATTCTGCAGTTGTTTTCTTTTAATAAAACCAATAAAGTACTAAAGATTTTTTTTTAAATATTTTGTACAATTGATACTTGAGAAAGTTCGACAAATTGTTTTATAGTTTGCAATTTAGAGGGAAAGTTGCCGGCAACAAATACTAAATTATTATTGCGATTGATAAAAAGGCAATGCTGCATTTATGCACTTATAATTAATCCTATTAAATTATTTAGATATTTTTAAAATATTTCATAAAATGGATAGTTAAAGAAATCCAACAAATTCTTCTATAGTCTGCAATTAAGAGCAAAAGTCAAGGCAAGGAAGTAACTTAAGCAAATTAAATTATTATTGATGCAATTCTGCATTTAGTTTCTTTTAATTAACCCAAAAAAGTACTAAAGATTTTTTTTAAATATATCATAAAATTGATACTTGAGAAAATCCAAAAAAAAAATATTTTTTTTATTTTGCAATTTAGAGCAACAGTTACCCTCAAAACATACCAAATTATTATTGCAATTGATAATAAATTAAATTCTGCATTTATGCACTTTTAAAAACCCAATTAAATGCTTAAGATATTTTCAAAATATTACATAAAATTGAAACCTGAGTAAATCCGAAAAGTTCTTCAATAGTTTCAAATTTCAAGCAAAAGTTGGCTTCAAAAAATAACTAAATTTATATAAATAGTAATAAACCCCACAATTCCACATTTTTTTTTCTTTTAATTATCCCCATAAAGTACTTAAGATATTTGCAAAATATTAGATAAAATTGATACTTGAGGAAATCCGACAAATTCTTTAAACAAATTTTCATTTTGAGTACAAATTAAATGAATTATTTGTGAGAAAGATATTAAATTCTATGCTGTATTTATACGCTTTTAATTACACCAATAAAAACGTAAAATTTTTCCATAAAATCGAGCTAAAGCTACTGAACTCTAACGAACTGAAGAAAAGCCCACAACTCTGCGCAAATAAGTTTATTAAATTATTTATTAGTTGGTTAGAAAATAAAAACACTTTTAGTCACTGCAATAAAAGACGTAATAAATTTTCCAAATATTCCATAAAATCTGGTGAATCTTGAAAGACTTTAAAGCGCTTAAGGAAATCCGACAAATCTGGCCAAGATTTGCAGCAAGCGAGAAAAAAAAGGAAAAGCCGGAAAAAAGCAATTGGCAAAAGCAAATGCGAATGCGAATGACACAAAAGTCAAGTGAAATGTGCAAAATAAAATTTTAATTGCCAAAAGGGGCAGAGTGAAGTGAGAGGGAAATGGCAACATTGTGAGAGCGAGCTAGCGAAATATGCATAATAATTATGACTGGGCTGAAAAGTTGGGGAAAAAGTGGGAACTCAAGTGAAAAGTGTGGAGAAAAAAAATGAGAAACAACGTGGAGGCCGCACACTCCAGCGCGGCCTTGGTTGAGTGCAAGTGTAGATGATTCAGTGAGTGTATGAGTGTATGACTGAGTGAGTGTGCCGAGTGAGTGTGCGAGTGGGTGGTGTGTGGCGCAAAGTGAAGGAATTAAGGCGACGGCAAATAATGCACATAAGTAGAAAGTTTCATTAACAACAACAACAACTGATACAACAATAACAACAACTACTACTACCACTCAAACAATGACGAGAAAAACACGGCTGAAAGCGTAATGCCAAAGCCTGAGCAGCAGCACGCAGTGTTGGCTTAGACAGCGGCAGCTGAGGGGCAGCCTGCAGTCTGGCAGGGGAGCGGGGCAGTTTCACTTTTTTTTTAAGCCCAACTAAGTACTCCACACACACACACACTGAGAGAAATATTAACATAAACTTTAGCATTAACATAAAATTTGCACATTTTTGTTGAGCAAAAGTTATGAAAGATAAGGCAAGTGTTGGGGCAGGGGGGTGAGGGGCAGACTCTCACTTCGCTGCACAAAGAAAGTGCGAGCGTAGACAGAGAGAGGGGAGGAGGTAGTTAAGGCCGTCTTGGCTACCAAAGTCGTCGCTCATTTCACAATCAAATTCCGACAATTGAAACGAATGCGATTAAGAGTCGCGCGTCATGCGAGCTGAAGCTAAGGGGCAGCAGGTAGAGGGGGGGAGTCGTGGCAGGGGCAGCAAATGGAGCATCGCGATAGGGCCAAACGGAACTGGGAAGCAACTGCAGCGGCCCACGCGACACTCTCTGCGGGCAGAGTTCATTTCCATTTTGGGTTGCATGCCACGCCAAGTGGCAAGAGGGCACAGCCAGCTCAAGCTCTGCTGCTGCTGCCTGCCTGCCTGCTTTCAATTTAATTGTAATTTCTTTTGTGTTTATTGCGCTTGCTGCTTACGTTTTAATTTCATTAACTTGTGTGTGTTTACTGTGTGAAACACTTGCCCAGCCGCAAGCTGCCCCTGCCACTGCCCCTTCCTCACTCTCTCTGCCTCCCCTTCGCGCTTGCCGTTAAATTTTTGACATAAAACTTAACCTACAAGCGCGACTGCTTGTAAATTGTATCTGTATCTGTAGCTGTGTCTGTATCTGCGATTTCAACAGAAGCTCTTGCTGCTCTGCTGATGAACTTAAGATACTCATTTAGAACGGAACGGCACAGCACTTAGCCCAGTTGCTGCCAGATTTCAGCGTGTTCGCATTGAGCAATCAAAACTCGCTCTCGCGTCCATTAAACGCCAAGTGTTTTCAAGTATTGTAAAATAACAAAAAAAAAAAAAAGAAGTGTATAAAAAATAAAAAAAAAAAAAATTTGTATTTTCAAAGAGCTTCCCATACCGGGAATTGAACCCGGGCCTTCCGGGTGAGAGCCGGATATCCTAACCACTAGACAATATGGGAGATGTTTGTGCTGGCGGCAAGTGAGCATAAGGAGAAGTCGCAGCAGACTGCTTCGCTCTACTTGCCACAATAAACAGATCTATAAATAGATTGAGTCTTATCGGTACGAACGACTAAGCTTCATACTAACTTTCTACGTGGTAAATATGTACATATTTTGAAAGAATATTTAATACCTATTATTAATTTTTCTTTTACTATTTATGTATATGATTCTTTATATTTCTATTATTTTTAATTATTTAATCACTTTTTATAAGTTACTATTTATTATTTATATTTTTTATGATTTTTTTATTTAGTGTTCATTCTGAATGAATAATTAATATATAGATTTTTTACAATTATGTTTATTTCCTTTTTAATTTATTTCTGTTTATGTTTATTTTATATTCTTAAAATTTGTATTTTTTTATTTATTATTTTTATTATATTTATTTATTTATTATTTTTATTATTTAATTATTTTCTTTTTACTTAATCATACTAATTATTGATTATTTTATTTTTCAGTATTATTATTTTTTTTATTTGTTTACTTAGTTCTTTTCGTTGACTTATTAGACTTATTGGGTACTTATAATTTTTTTTTCATTAATATTTAATGTCTTGTTCCTTAAACTTTATTCTTAGCTTACATCAATAAATTATTTTTCAATAAAAACCTCAGTTTGGTCAGTTGAAAGAGAAAATATAGCCAAATTTAATTTTCCTTTAATATCAACAATAGTTTAGCGAATAAATAGTTATACTACATCTATTTTTTCTATATTTATATTATTTTGATATTAATCGATAAACTTAAATACTGATATTATTTCTCGTTTTCCAATGTATCAAAGCTAAGTTTGCCATGCATAATAATAAGTGATAAAAGTTTACCACGGAAATGTAGAAGTTCTCTATCTCTACGCTGCGTACTGTCACTGCAAGCCCATTTGCCTGGTACTTATAGCGTATTTATGCTGAATACTTCTACGACTTCGCGTCAATGCACAAATCAGTTAACGTCCGGCAGCAGAGACAGAGACAGAGAGAGAGAGAGAGAGAGAGAGGGAGAGAGCAGGGACAGGGGTACGACGACATCGACACCTGACCACGTTGTTGTTGTTGGTTGTTGGTTGTTGCTGTTGCTGGGTGTTGGTCGGTGTTGCCTAAACAAGTGCAGCGCGTATCCATGTTTATTTTACGGTTCAACGATTATTACCAGTTATTGTCCAAAGGGGGACGAGCGCGAGGGGCGCAGCGGGTGTAGCAGCGGCAGTGGCAGCAAGGGTACAGGCAACAACGTGAGGGGGGGGGGGGGGGGGCGATTGTCGTGCGGCCAAAGGCAAAGCCAAAGCAAAATCGCCAAAAGCATTGAGTACAGAGGGAGGTGAAGAGGCACTTGGTCAGAGGAACAGACCAACGACCAGTGCTAGGTGTTGCTAGATTGTGATTGTGTTGTTGTTGCTTGTTGTTGCAACCACCGCTGCACTGCGCCGCGTGTCTGCTGTGGGTTGCTGCCTGTTTGCAGTCTGTTTGTCCGTTCGTCCGTCCGTTTGTGCTGTGGTCTCTGCACTCGCTATCAATATTTCAAACACGTACCAAAACTTCTGCCTCGAACGGTCAGGCACAGGCGGAGGCAACCCAAAACGGAAGTTCACACGGAAATATTGAGGGAAAATAAAACGAAACGAAACGCAGCGAACGGACACGAGCGGACAATAAAAGAAAAACAAAAAAAGACAAACATAATGTATTTTATAATAATAAAATAACAAACAAATATGTGCATGACTCACGCGAGGGAGTGCGAGCGAGTGGGCTATAGCCTAGATAGACAAAAAAAAAAAAAAAAAAAAAAAAAAAAAATAGAAATTGGTAAATGGAAGTTTCGAAGCGAGTGTTGCCGAAAAGAATGCGAGGAATGCGAGCAAGGGAGCAAGGCAGTTGGAGGAGCAGCAGCAGGGCAGAGGGGTGCGACGACTGCCACGAGATATTGTCAAGCAACATTTGGCATGAGGCCACAGGCTGCAGGGGGGAAAGAGGGCCTGCCCCCCTCAGCATTGACATATCAATAAATTTAGCACGCATGCGATTAATGTGCGTGGCTGGGAATGAAGAGCGAAGATGCGACTGGGCAGCGTCTAGACGCGCAACGATGACGACGACGACGTCGCAAGACATGGCAAGTGTTCAGCTTGGATATAGCTATATGTGGGCATGGCCTGCAGATGGCACTGAAATCATAATGTGGGCGCTTGATTTATGTACTCTGCCCAGTTGCCCGGTTGCCCTTGGCCACTGCCAGCGGCTAAATTGTGAATTTCTCTGGTCTGATCTAATGGAGCCTAAGAAATTGCAGCACGAACATGAACGCGATAATTAACTTGGCAACGCGACTGCATGCTAAAAAGATACAAGCGCACAGATACAGATACAGATTGACAGATACGAGCATGTGGAGCATGCGCCATGCGCCAATTGCCGTTGATTGTCGAGCGTGGCAATTTAATGCAAAAGCCATCAATTAACCTGCTTTCCCAGAGTCAGAGCCAGAGCCAAAGCCAGCGACGATCTCCGCCAGATGCAAAATCATCGCCGATGAGAGCGAGTAATGAGCAGCAGCAGCAGCAGCGTACGGTTGCTGCAGCTTAGTTTGCACGTAGTTCCGTTAGCTAATTGCTCCATAACCAGAACTAAACTGGACTCAGCTCCAACTACCCGCCGCTCCCACTCTCCCTCTACCTCTAGCAATCTCTTTATCAGACGGAAGCAAAGACTGCAAGCTGACCGCTGGTACGGACAAGCGGACACGTGGACAAACGGACAAACGGACAGGCGTGCAACCGTACGGACATTGGCCATTTGCCATAATGAATTCCTGATGCTGCTGCTGATTCCGATGCCCATTGTGATGCCAATGCTTCCCATTGTAAATCATAACAATTAATGTTGCTTTAAAAGCTCGCGCCGCGCCGGCGTCATGTTTGCCACAGCACAACAACATCAAAAGGCAATTATACAGCTGCGGTGGGCGTGGCAGCGGGTTAACTTCAAGAAATGTTAATAAGAAAACAACAAGAAAATTGCGTGAAAACAAAGAGCAGCCAGAGAAGAGTGGGAGAGAGAGAGAGAGAGCAGAAGGGAACTACAGGCAGCTAGAACAATTCGCACGATAATGGAAATGGAAATGAAAATGGCATGAAAAGGCTTTTGAGTGCAGCGCCAAAAGAAAACAAGAAAAGCAACAAAGTAGCCGGTAGCCCTGCTACAGCAGCAGCCAAGTAGACTGAGAAGAGGGAGAAAAAGGAGCAGGAAAACTAAGGAAGATTTGTTCAACTGTCGCGTATGATTAGAGAGCGCAAAAAATGGAGCAAAGTTTGAAAACTGTAAAAGTTGCAGATATACAAATTTAGCATATAGAAAACTTGATATACTGATAGATCAAGCTGTATATACTAAACGGGAAAAGCAACAAAGAAGCAAGTGGGGAAAGCAGAGATTAAAAGAAAGAAAGGAGATTTAGGGAAAACAAATGTGTGTAATTTAAAAACTTGGGAAAATTTTCAATTATTGAAGAAAACAATATGAAAATGTATAAAAAAACATATATAAAATATATAATATAACAGAAAGGAAAAAAATAGGCAGTAGAAGTTGCACGAGAGAAGAAGGGGAAAAAAGGAGGGCAGGCGCGAAAAGAGAAAGAAGACTACGCTCGAAAATTGCTTAAATTTTGTGAGAAAAAATGTGTTTAAAATATAAAAACTGGGAAAAATTGATTGTTAATGAACTTGAAATATACAAATTTGAGTAAATATAGAGAAATGTTACAAAGAAACCAGCAAATCAGCAGGGGCTGCATGGTAAAAGAAAGAAAATGGGAAGGCAGACGCTGTAGGGAGACTCGACGAGAAAGAAAATTGAATACAATTTAAAAAAAAATTTTGAAGATTGCAAATAGAAATCTAAAATATGAAAATCGACCGCAGAAGAAGGAGAAAGAGAGGGAAGGAAGTAGGAAGTAGGAAGACTCAATGAGAAAGAAAATTGACTATAAATTCAAGAAAAGCTTAGAAGATTTCAAATATAATAATCTAGAATATGAAAATAGACAGCAAAAGCATCAAAGAAAGAGAAGAAAGACAGTAAGGAGTAGAAAGACTCAGTGAGAAAGAAAATTGACTATAATTTAATAAAAGCTTAAAAGATTTCGAATTTAAAAAAATAAGTAGGAGAAAGAGAAGAAAGACAGAAGGTACCATAGTAGAAAGACCCGTCGAGAAAGAAAATAGACTATAATTTAAATAAAAAGTTAGAAGATTTCAAATATAAAAACCTTAAATATGAGAAATGGGCAGAAGAAAGCAGAAAAAAGTAAAGGGAAAAAGAGAAGAAGGAAGCTGAATGTAGAAAGTAGCGAAAACTGAAATATTTTCAACCCAGTTCTACTAAATAAATTATGAAGCCTCAACTAAGTTTTATGCTATAATTATAAATGTAGCAAAATATTACAATACAGTAATTAAGCCAGCCAGGCAAGTGATCGAGCCCAAACGCTTGCCGATCACCGATCACCGCGACTCATTAGCGAATTGGGCGCGACTTTCATGCGCTGGGAAAATGCGCGCGAGTGAGAGAAAAAGCGCAGACTACAAATTACCCATTAATGGGTTCAATAGCTGCTGCAGACGGTGCAAATCTCGGCGATCGCACATTGAACCTAGCCAGAGCAGCGTCGCACCGCGTCGCGCCTCGCCCGGCCCGATTATCACATTTCACATTGGCAACTGGGCAACTTGGCAACTGGCGTTCATAAGCACATTAGCACCGCTGGCGCTGGACGCCGTCGACCCAACCGAACCAGCAAGCGACATGCAACCTCAGCCACCCAGCGATCAGCTATGGCCATGGTCAGGCGTGCGATCCACATTCACCGCGTCGAGCTCAACTGAACCGAGCCCAACTCCACTGAACTGCTCCGCCTTCTGTACGGCGCCTTAGCTTTTCCCCCTGCAGACTCTCTCCCGCCTCCAGACCTGCCCCTCTGCCGCACTGCCGCACTGCTGCAGCGTGGTAATTATTCGCGCTCAGCTGACTGCGCGAGTCTGCAAAGCGTAACTTGTAACTTGTAGATACATTCACGTATCTTTGTATCTTTTCAGCTCCATCTCTTTGCTGTGTCTCGCAGCACGCATCTACATATGGCGAGCCGGTGCTGTATGGTTGTGAGAGTGTGTGTGTGTGTGTGAGTGTGTGTGTGTGAGTGTGTGTTTGTGTGTGTGCCCCACTGTAGCTGCGAGTTAATCACCGTTGCCGTTTAGCCAAGCTGAGCTCAGGCTGAGTTGTTGTTGCTGTTGGCCGGTGTCGGCGCTCGCATAGTTTACATTTTATAAGTTAATTGAGTTAACTGTGCTTGCGCTGCCCGCGTCGCTGCCGGCGTCGCTGCGCTCATTTGCTAATGCAAATCTGATGAATCCAATGGATATCAGTGCGAAGATCGCAAGCAATTGCATCTATGGGATGCGTTTGCTGTTAGACATTATTACCATTAGGCACAGAGCACTACGTAAACTTTTGATGCAATATACCCCCCTCTGCCCCTTGTGGCATGTTTTAATTATAAATATTTTACAGTTATTTGCAGCGCTTTGTTGTTATTGTGCTGCTGTGTTGCCTGTAAAGCTGCATAATTCGTTTTGTGGTTGAACACATCTAAAAGCAGTACGGCAAATAAAAAAGGCGAGAGAATGAAAACGAACAGCAGAAATATGTGGAAATTTCTGTGTCGTTTTAATTGCCAGAATATTTCATTTCATTGCATTTCATTTCATTGCAATTCATTTCATTTCATTTCGCATATTTGCACCAACATCCAATTTTGATGCACATTTCTTTTCGCCGCTCACAGTTTGTTTTGTCTCTTGTTTAGTTTTAATAGTCACACACAGGTGGCGGGCAAAATAGCTTTAAAGAGGTCCGACCCATTCTCGGCACTCTTTGGGCATAAATAAAAAATATTTTTGAAATGGTAAAAGCTGGCGATTAAAGCAGATAAACTATAAGCTATTCAGTTCATCACATTTAATTGTTTGGCTTTCAACTTTAATTGTGTCCACTACAATCAATCAATTTTTTTTTAATATTGCTCCATTTTTAGGAAAAGAGAATTTTTTCAAAATTTATAAAAGTGATCTATTTTAAAAAATGATTTTCTTTTTTTATAAAAAGTAATTAATTTTTAAAAACTATTTTTTTATCCATTTTTCAATTTTATATATTATTATTAGTGTTTTCAAAAGACTTCCTTCATTTAAAACTTTCTTGAAAAACTATTTATATTTATTATTGTATATTTTATTGCATTTTGCTGTGTGATTCTTTTCTCTCGCATTCTAGTTTTGAAAACTCTCTATTTTTTATTCATTTGAATAATAATCCCTTTATGTTTCTGTGTATAAAGCACCAACACTAAAAGAATCTTTGTTTTTAAAATTTGTTTTTAATAAGACTTTATTTTTGCTCCTACGAAATTGGATATAAAAATTTTTTTAACTTCGGAAAATTCCGTTTAGCAAATTTTTGAGCTTCTCTTTTTTTGGACTTTTTCTTAATCTTATACTTTTTTCTTAAATCAATCAAATTTTATTATAACTTAATTCTTTTTTTCATTATTTGAATTCCCGAAAATTCACAAATTTCAGCTACTTTTGCAAGCTACAATTGCACTTTAATTCTATTGGCATCTTTTGGTATTATCACACTCTATCAGACCACATTTGAATATTCAAACACATAGTGAAAATGCTGTCGGATTATAAATGCAATTTAAATCTGATTGTAAATAGTTTCAATCGCTCGCACAGTTCGCACTTCAAATGCGTTCGCTCGTAATGGAATTCAACGTATTTAGTTGATTAGTTTGTCAAATGCGATTAAATTAAATTATTGCGATTAGTTTGACGTGCTAACAGACACACACACACTCGGCTTTATCATGCGTTATATTTTTGCTTCAATTACGGTATTTGGCTTGCCCAATCGAGCAACACCTGGCACCGTTCCCCTGCTCGCACTTCCTATTGCAAATATTTGTCACATGATGGAATGGAATTGAATAATGAATTGGAGACAAATAGAAACCACTCACGAGACGCCACTGCGATCATAAACCAATTCGCAGAGCAGTAGCTAGGCAGAAGGTGTTTTGGTGCTGGTACAGTGAACGCTCGCTCTGACGTCAAGCTCTCGACTTGGACCTGCACTATGAGTGGATATTTCAACCGAGGGGGGTTTTGCCCACGCGTCGCTCGAGCCGTGGGAAAAACTTGTTTCTTTTTGGTCGCGTTGCTATACCCTGGCAGAGGGTATACTCATTTTTGTCAGGTGTTTGCAATGAACAGCGGGAAAAAATGTAGTAAATGTATATTATTGATCAGCCAAGTTGATTTAGCGTTGTCCGTCTGTCCGTTTGTCACGGACAACGCAAACTAGTCTCTCAGTTTTAAAGCTATCATGCTGAAAGTTGGCACACAGTCTTCTTTTTGCTGCACGCTATACATAAGTCGAAATGAGCTGAATGGCAATGATATATCGTATAGCTGCCATAGAAACTATCGGCCGATTTTTGTTATTTTTCAGTATATCTCTACCAAACTTGGCACGTTTTTTGATAATACTACTTCCAATATTTTCTCTAAGTTTCAGCAAAATCGATGCACTATAACATATAGTTGGCATAGGAATAAACGGTAAAAAAAATGAGTTTTCATATAAAAACATTAAAAAATTGGCCAGTTTTCTATAATTTTGGCAACCAACGTTTCCAATAGCATTTTTCCAATGCCATAAAGTCGGATTACTATGTGCTATAGCTTCTATAGGAATAATCAAATGAAATTGTAGGTTTTTAAAGGCATTTCAATGTTAAATTGTTGGAAAATTTTAGTTTTAAACCTTTAAAATATTATAAAAGTATGTATATTATTACTTAAATGAAAAAAAATGTAGTTTATGGAGTTTACAAGGGTATGAGAGCTGCGGTACGTCGCACATAACGTTTCTTTCTAGTTTCAGTTATGTGTTTTGGGGTCGATAATAAGTCGGATGCGGATTTCAGGTGGCCGCTGCGACGGCGCATTGCGTGGGCCTGACTCACTCGCGTTCCAGTTCTACAAGCGGCGACAGATACGGATACTGGCCGCAGATACACAGATACAGCCATAGCTACAACTATGAATATATATATATATATATAGTAGATAGCGCTACGGCCGATGTGGCCCTGACTTGGGTTCCGTTTCACTTTTCAAAAGTTTTCGACAGCTTTGCTAATTTGCCGCTTTGTAGTTGTTGTTGTTGTTTTGTTTCTTTGTTTGTCTTTCGTTTGTTTGCCGGCCTCAGTCGCAGTCGCAGTCTCAGTTATTTCAGCTATGCAGTTTAGTGTCGATTCACACGTACAGCTGCAGATACAAATGTATCTGCATCTCTTCGCCTTTGTTTGTTTGTCTGGCTTGTTAGCCAGATTTTCCCTCTTGCACTGCACTTTTCGCGCTTTTGTTTCAGACGAAAAATTTTCAACGCGCTCATCGATGAGGGGCGTGGCGGGGGGCTTTTCACCTGCGATAAGCGATGAGTGTGCGGAGTTCCCTTGGCTTGGCGTTAGTCGCTTTTGCTGCTGTTGATTCTTGTGATTCATACGTGTTCGCACTCGCACACACACACACACACTCGCATTCGCATGTGCAAATTGCGCTGGTTAGGCATTCTTGCTGCTGCAGTCGCTGTCGCTGCTGGCGTCGCTGCCGCTGCCGGCGTCGCTGGTGTCGTAATTTGCCGCTCGCTTTGTGTTTGGTGTGTGTGTGTGTGTGTGTGAAATATTCACGTGCAGACGGCCGCTCGCTGGAATGCGGCGTATCTGCAGCGTGTATATATACAAATGTATCTGCTGGATTCGTTTTACTGTAGCAGAAAACACTTTTCCTGCCTGGCGTTTTGTACCCACATTTATTTTCGTTGCATTTCCGCCGACTGCCATTTGCCAGCTCCCTGCCTCTCTTTCCCTGCCCCTTCGGCACCCTCCGCACCAGCGATAAGCAGGTAAAATGTTGCCGGCGGTTGCCAGGTACCGTTTGGCGGTGCGGTTCGCTTTACTTTTGGCATAAACATTTCCTAAACTTTTATCTAATTCAACAAACTGCAGCGGCAACACCTGCAACAACAACAACTAGAAGAACGAGAGCAGCAGCAACTGAAGCGACAACAACAACTTGCTGCATTTCGTAAGATTCCCAAGACGTTGCCACATTTTCCAAGCCATTGTTGTTGGCTGCGACTGCTGCCACTGCCCCTCCCCCTTCTCCTACTGCCACTCTTTTGTTTCTTTTTCTCGCATTTTCAGCGTGTTTCAACTTGTTAGGAATTCAACTTTTCACATCGTTTTCTCGTCGCTCTTTTTTTTTTTTTGCGCCAAGTCCAAGTTTCAATACGCGTTTTTATTGTTGCTGGCAACAGGGAAAATTTATGAAAATTTCCTAAGCATAAACTGCACTAATTTATTTGTTTTTCAAGGGTCTAGTCGAGGGTTCAACTGGCCAGATCACTTTGAGTTTGTTATGTTTGCTGATAAGCAGCCTGTGACTTGAAAAAAAAAAAAAAAAAATGTATCTGCAAGTGTTTTACTATGCAAATTACACTGATAACGTACTCCCTTCCCCTGCGCTGTTAACTTGGTTAGCTGACAGCCAAGCTGTGCCCATTTAGAAGCGAGAATTCAGGTCTTTGTGCTGCAGATGAGCGCGCACAATTTTTTCTCAATGTAACAAAAAAATCCCGGCCACAAAAAAAAGCAAACTTGACACAATTACAAAAAAACAACAGAGTGAAAAAAACAAAAACAGTGCGAATGACAGAAGAAAAAAATAAAAAGCAACAGCAACGAGTAATAAATAAAATTTACAAAAATCGTACAAAACGAAAATGCAGTGCGTACAATTTTTTAAAAAGTCGCAAACGCTTGAGATTTTCTTTTTTTTTTTTTCTTTTGCTTCTTGCTACAGCTGGACCGCCGGCAACCCGTGGAAACTCAAGGCAGCGCGATCAGCGTCGTGTGGCGTCTCGCCGACGCGCTACTGCTGCTGCTGCTCCTCAGCCTCTCTGCCCCGATCGACTCCGCGCTCTGATGTCATGGGTGCTTATAAGCATGATATATGGATCTGTCTAGTTGTTGCTCTTGCTCTTGCTGCTGTTGTTTTAGCTGCCGTCGCACGCAAAATTTGCATGCAGTTTTAGCAGACAAAATAACAATAAGAAAAAAACGCGCTAAAACTGTGAAACAGACACACACACACACACACACTGATACAGAGACGCACAGGCGCTGCTGCCGGCCACGCCCACGCGTAGGTAGTAAACCTTGCGAATGAATGAAACGCGCGATTAATAAAAAAAAAAATACCTACTGAAAGCAGCAACAACTTGGGCGATGACAACGCTGGGATTTCGCTCAATGTGAGTAAATAAAATACTTTAGTGAATGAATAAATAAATCAATAAACCAAAATGTAAACAAATTAAACAGTAAAACAAACGCACAGCAACAATAACAACACATCAAAATGTGTTTGAATCAATTTTCGAGTTTGGACTGCGCGAGCAAAGCCAAAGCAAAATCATTCACAAAAGCGCAAAATTGCTAGAGTTATATACAAATATATATAAAATAATATATATAGAAATTCATTGTTGATATATCTTCTTGGAATCTCCCACTCGCTACTCTCTGCGAGCTCTCAAGCTCCCCTCAATTCCATATTTTCAATTTTGATATCAAGGCAGCTGCAAGTTTCTCGCTATATTTGAGTTTTCATATAAATATAATCTATGGTTTTTTTTTTGGAGCTCGACAAGCTTCCCTGCAATTGTACAAAGTAAGGGAAAAGTCTGAAATGTAGAACAATATGAGTATGTTTCCATATCTCAAGAAAAACATTTGTAAAACTCCCTCGGAGACTCCCCCGATCTGATAACCATTTGCATCTGCTCGAGCGAAGCAACAGGGAGTAATACCCTAAGCAAGTCATTAGAGAAAATTATTAATTTATAGCCTAGATAGCTACTGCCTCTCATGGAGCTATATTGGATCTTGTCTTTAACTAGCCTGAAATATACTCTCTAAAATGTGGCAGACATTTTTAAAGAAAGTTACGATCAGTCTAGTAAGCCTTAAAATATATTTTAAATAGTATATATTTATATTGTATTCCTTACATCCAAACCTTCCATTTTTTATAAATTTTTTGTATTTATTTCTATTTGTTTTATCTTATTTATTTATTAATTAGTTTTATTTATTATATTTATTTTTATATATTTAATATATATAATCATTAAAAAGATTTAAACTTACTATGTATTTTTTCTCTTTTCTTTTTTTTATCCCAAGCTTCCCTCTAGCTAATTTGGAATTTTTTATATAAGAACATATATTCTTAATTAATATATAATTAGTAAAAACTGAGATATTTTTTAACATTTAACATTTAATTTTAACATACATGAATTTAAATTATATTATTTATATGTTTTATTTATTATGTACATTTTTTAAAGATATTATATATTTTTTAGATATTATATATCTTTTATATATTATATTTATTTTTTAAATACATTAAATATATTTTTAAAAATATTATGCCTTCATTTCTACTACTAATACTATATCTTCTCTCTTTTCCCAGTACTGTGCATGATCTACACACAGCTAGGCTGGCCCAAACTACCCATTTTGAAGCTAAGTTCGATTTTTATCTGCGCCTCGGCGCTCTTGCAACGCTTTTGGACACAGCGCTGCGTGCGGCGTGCGGCCCACACGCATACACACAGCATCATTCAAGAAATTCAAGAAATTGCTATTTGCCAGTCGAAAGCCCCCATTCAGAGGCAGTCGCTGTCGCTGTCGCCGTTGCCGTTGCCGTCGCTGCTGGCGTCGCTGCCTACACACAGAAAATATTTAAAGCGCTTTTCAAATTCAAATTCGAGTCGAGTTGAACGAATCAAAACAAAAGAAAGGCGAAAAAAAAAAATACGACAACAAGATATTAAAGTAATAACAATCAGAAGTTGGCTAAAGTAGCAGATACAAGCAGATAGCGCGCTGCTCAGATACAAGATACAAGCAACGAGATACAAAACTAAATCGAAATTGGAGCAGCCCACGGCCCGTAGCCAGAGATCGTATCGGGCACGAGAAGCACAGAGAGAGAGAGAGGGAGAGAGAGAGAAAAGTGTGGAGAGCGAGCGGGGGCTGCCTGCAAGTGCACACGTCGCGTATACGCAATGCAGATAACAGTAAAAAGCCGTAGCTGACCTTTCGGCGTGTGGGCGTGGCACTCACCGAGGCTGCTGGCAAAGTCGTAGTCGTTGTAGTTTGCCGCTTACGGCCACGTTTCAACTCGAGCGCAATGTATCTGACGGATATCCATTCATTTGCCTAACCGCTTGGCCTTTACCGTTAACCGTTAACCGTTTGCACCGTTACACTGTCCGTTGCCGCTTGTCCGTTTGCCCGTTGCAAAGTGCCGTTCACTACTGAGCTCGTTTTTTATGCGCTCCGATACTTTTATAGATTCGCAATGTGCGGCGAGGGCTTGCCCCAGCGTAGGCAGACGAGCGGGGCTGGGGGTGTGGCGGACTTAGCGCAGGGTAGCGCCCCGGCCTCTGGCAGCAATTCGTGCCGTCTGTGTGTGCACCCCTTTTAGCCGGCCGGCTAGCAACCACCCAAAATACACTTGCCACAAACACAAGCACCACTCCCCCTCCGACGCCCTTGCCCGCCTCCTGCTTGCCACGGCCTGTTGTCCACCTGCTGACGAACTTGTTCGAAGAGGTTCGAAGCGCAGCGCGTTGCCAAGTTTACTGTTGTTTTGGCTAAAACACGAAACAAAAGGGAGAAAGTGCGAGAGAGAGAGAGAGAGAGAGGGGGAGGAAGGCAAGACAGGTAGGGAAGAGAGTGGGAGAAGTGAAACAGTAGTTAAAGGGAAAGAAGGAGTGGATGAAGAGGGAGAGAAAGAGAGAGATAATGAAGACAGATAGAAATAATGGAGAAAGAGAAAAAGAGAGAATAAAGAGAGAGATATAGAGAATGGATAGAGAGAAAACGAGAGAGAGAAAGAGGGAGAAAATAGAGAGGGAGAAAAGGAGAGAAAATATAGAGAAAGAGGGATATCTATTTAGAGAAAAATAGAGAGAAAAACAGAGATTGTTAGAGAAATAGTGAGAAAAATTTAGATATAGCGGAGAGAGAATGGAGGAAGGAAGATCACAAGAGGGAGAAATGCAGTGAGAACGAGAATGCGGAGACACATGAGAGAAGAAAGAGAAAAACAATGGGAGAAAGAGAAGAAATTTAAAGAAGAGAGAGAGAGAGAAAGGAAAAAGGAAGAAAGAAGAAAGATAAAAATAAAAGGCAAAAGAAAGAAAGAGAATAAAGATAGAAAACAGAAAAACCAAGAAAGAAGAAAAAGAAGAGGGAAGGAGTAGCGAAAGGGACATAAGGGAATAAAGAAAGTAGAAAGAGAACAATAATGGAAATATTAAAACAGAAGGAAAAGACAGAGGCGAATGAGAGAAGAAAGAGTGAGATTAAGAGAGTAGGAAGAAAAATAATAAAGGTAGAGAAGAGAGAGAAGGCGGTAGAAGAATAATGGAGAAGTTCAGCGGCAGAGAGAGAAATAGAGAGAGTGAAGAAAAGAGAGAGTAAGAAAAGAAAGTGCGTGAGAGAAAGGAGAGCAGAATGAGAAAAAGAGAGAAAAATAGCAGCAAAGACAGCACGAGAGAGCAGTAGAGTGTGTATAGGAGAGCGAGAGAGAGAAGTGGAATGCAGAGAGTAGGAGTTTGCTAGAGAGAAAGAAAGAAAGAAAAGAAAAGAAAGAGTGAGAGAAAAGAGCTTGTAAGGCTGAGGCTGAGAAGTGCAGCGCTGTAAGTGAAGCCGGTTTAAGCGGCAGGTGCAGCTGCACCCAAGCTTATGCAGACATCTGAGAGGCAGACGCAGTGGCAGCAGCAGCAGCAGAGGCAGAGACTGGGGCAGCACACACCGGCAGCAGCCTGACAATTAACGAGTCTCATTACTCAGCGCGGCGTGCAGCTGACACCTCAGCTTGGCCGGCCAGCAGCCTGCCTCAGCCTCCCTGTTCTCTGCCTCCCCCTTTCTCTCTGTCTACCTCTCGCTGCTTGGCCAACGCCTGTGGCATGCATTTTGGGGTCAGGCTGTCGCTTGCCTGCTGCCTGCTGCCTGCTTGCCACACTCATTTGACGATTAATAACAATAATCAGCTTCATCATCGCATTCGAGCTGCAAATCAAGGAAAACGTTACGCTTTCCCAGGCTTGTTAGCCGCAGCTGGCAGCATCAGCACGAGGCGCCACCATGAAAACGCTTCAATTGAATTTATCAAGTAATTATGCGGTTTTGCATGGCGATACGCGATGCTGGCAGTGGCAGTGGCAGGGGTGAGGAGGGGTGAGCGGAGAGCAGCAGCACCCTACGCCAGCATCGCGCTGAGCTAATAAAATGCGCGATAGCGCACTCTGCATATATTCTTCTCCCTCTCAGCCTCTCTCTCTCTTTTCCCGCTCTGTGCCTGCTGCCACTTAATTCCGCACTCGAAAACATTTTAAATCAAATCTATTGAAAGCGCTGCAACAGCAGCAACAACAAAAGGCTCGCGCTCGCCTGAGTTTCGTTTCGGGGCGCCCCTCGCGGCCCTCATCAGGGGCTCAACTGTCAGGGACAGAGTCTCGGTCGCAGCTCGTCGAGTCAAGCCTGTCATCTTTGATGATGTTCATGTGCGTTGATTCGCGTTATTCTTGTTGTTGTTGTTGTTGCTGCTGTTGTTTTCGCCTGTGGCAGGCAGCAACAACCTTCTCGTATCAAATTGTGTTCGATTTGTTAACAAGTCGACAGAGAGATTTTCAGCTGATAGCCCACATGAGCGGGCTATAAGAGAGGCAGAGAGAGGGAAGCGAGATAAATTAGCAGTGCATTGCGCAGTGCAGAGCTTGAGCAAACTATTTGCTTGCTATGGGAAAAGTGTAATGAAAATGCAGTTGCAAGTTGCCAGGAAAATCAATTGATAAGTTTATTAAATAGCTGTTTTCTCAATTACTTCTCATTAACTTCTACAGCGCTTCATTTAGTATTTTTTTAATGTATTTTAATTTATTTGAAATTAATTTTTATGTAAAATTTGGTTCAAAATTTTTTATTTATATGTATTTATATTTTGTATAGAATTGTTAATGTTTTTTAAACCATTTACCCATAGAAAATGGGCAGTAGGAAGTAAAAAAAGTATTTATTGCAAATAACTCAATTGTAATAAAAGCTGAAAGCATCAAATTTGGTAGGCAGGTTCCTTGCAACATTATGCAGAACTTGGATTTTCAACTTTTGGATGCCACGCCCATCGCCCCTATAAAACGATTTTTTCGAATTATGAGAAAAGTAAAGAGGCTAGAAACACCAAAGTTGGTAGAAAGGTCACTGGTAATATAACTCAGAATGCGTATTTTTAACTTTTGGATCTGACGCCCACAGCCCCCTTTTTTTTATTCGCACATTCCGCACAACTTCCACCAAATTCGCGCCACTTTTTTTTTGGGATTCTCATAAAATCTGTTCGAATTGCAATTAAAGCTTCGCGTATGAAATCGAAAATCTATAATTAGTCGCGCTGTGCGACACACAAAACAAACAGAAACTTATTAAAATATTTCTGTCAACTTTTACTTTTTCAATAGCAGCAAAAAATGAAAAATATATATAATAAAAATCGAAAAATCGAAAACAATGCAAAAAGAAAAGCTGAAAAATTGCACGTGAAAACAATTGAAAACAAGCATAAAACGAAGAAGAAGAAGAAGAAGCAAAGACCACAGCCAAAAAGCGAATGTAGAGGTAAAAGAGCGGCAAAAGGTAAAGAATGGGGGACAGGCAATGTGCGATTAGGTGATTTGACGCACAATAGAAAAGCCAATAAAAGTGAATTACGTGCTGGAAGAGCAGAGAGAGGAGAAAGAGAGAGAGAGAGAGACAGATAAAGAAGAGGAGGCATGTTTGCAAATCAAAACAGCTGCGCGACACGGCAACAAACAAGGGCAAAGTTTGCTGTCAGACCAAAAGAGGAAGCAAGGAAGCAAGCGCTACACATGTATATCTGTGTGTGTGTGTGCTGCGTTGCATGCTGCTCGTGCCACAGACGGCGCTCTAACTGTGCCAAACTGCGGCATATCCTGCAGCGGACGCGGCCAAAAACCGACGGAACGGGAATTGTGCAAGGATTTCTGCTTGCCCCGTGCGCGTCGCTCACCTGCCGCCGGCTGCCGCTGCCGCTGCCACATGCCGCATGACTCAAATTACGCTTCCTTTTTTTTTTTTTTTGGCTGCAGCAGGCTCTTGCGCTGCCAGCGTCGCTGCTTATAATAATTATGCTGCCACAACGCTGTCTGCTTCCGCTCGCAGGCGAAGCAGAGAGGGAGTAGGAGAGAGAGAGAGAGCGGCTGAGCGTACGTCTGGCAGAGAGCGACCACGACCCCGACAACAGGAGCACACAAACACACACTCACACACACAGCTGCAAATATCGGCAATGTCAATGTGCGCGATTCATGGCAAGTCGCTGGCGTCGACGCGAGTGGCATACAAAGCAGCAGCAGCAGCAGCGACGCCGGCAGCGACGTCGACAGCGGAAAGTGCGCGTAGTAATTTTATTGAGAAATGCAGCAGGCAAAGGAAGCAGCAAGCAGCAGCAGCAGCAGCCTGTGCCACACGGCACAAGCCAAGCGGCGGCGCAGGGCAGACCAAGGAATGCGACGCGCGACGCATAACAATGCGTGCTGCCCCAATGTGCCAGCTGCACAGTGGGCACAGGCTTGCAACAGTTGCCGTTGCAGTGGCAACAAAGTCAAGAGCGCGAGAGCGCAAGAGAGAGAGCGCAAGCGAGTCGAACACAACTGTCAAACATGCTCGACGCGCACGCTCTTATACGCGCTGCAGCGAACAGCTGTTCGAACATGTTGCGTAGCAGTGCGTATAAGAGAGCGAGTGAGAGCGAGCGCGAACATGTTGCGTAGCAGAGCGACAGGTTCGCTGCTATTTCATGATCGCACTCAATGCGTGCTGAGAGTGAGGAGTGAGAGGGGGGGGGGGAGGGTGCGCAGCAGCTCAAGCCGCTCTAATTGCTACAGCAAATCGAATTTGCCGCTGCTCAAAAATATTCCTTAGCTTAAAGCTGACCCCCCCTCGCCCCCGCCCCTCGCTCTGTCTCTTTCCATTGAGTTTCCTGTGTCCATTAATTCAATGTAAACCATTCAAATGAAATCCATTAGAGTTTATATTTCAGCCATAAAACGTTGCACTGCCCGGCCAAAAGCCCTAGGCTCAATTTAAAACCAACACACACACACGCTCAGCTTACGCTCCCACACACACACACACACGCACGCACACAATAGCGACTCACATTTGGCTGCTGCCATTTTGGCCAGGCTTATCCAAAAATATTTGCATAAGATTCAAACTGCATGCAAGCAGCAGCCCCACTGCCTCTCCCCTTCCCTCTGTCACTCTCTCTACTCTTTCGCACTGGCGGCAAAAATAAAATGCAACTTGCCAAAATGTTGCAAAATAACAGAGCGCAGCCTGCCACAGCCTCGGCCTCGGCACGCCCCTCTGCGTCTGCCTGCTGCCTGCTGCCTTAGCCAGACAAAGTTTTGTGCAAGTTTTGAGCCAAGTGGAGTTCATATTTGAGTTGGTCTGAACCCTGTCCCTGACCCCCTCCCCCTGCCTATCTCTTACCACTCTTTGACCCACGCCCGTTTGCCTAATTGTATGTAAAGACTTGGTCCTTTGGCTGCCCCTCCCCCCGCCCACTGCCCCTGCTGTTAACTCTCTGTCAAATATGAACTTAAGCCTGTCCCCCGCCGCTGCCACTGCCCCTGCCCCTGCAACTGACCAACTGAGTTATTGCCCGCAGCGCAGTCGGCGGTCCAAGGTGTCGAATTGTGCAGTGTTAGAAGGGGAGGGGGGGGGGGAGGGGAGTGGTTTAGTTCTGCACTTCCTCACGCTGCGTGGGGCCCAGCGCAGCGAAGCGTTGCACGCGATGCTGCTGAATTCAAATGCTGCGCGTCACACTTGTCTGCGCTGTGCCCTTCCTTCCCCTTCCTCACCCCCCTCCGCCCAGCAGTTTGCTGTCAAGCTGTTGTGCTGGCAATTTCTTAATTTTGTTTGCCCAGCGCTTTTCCGACTTTAATTAAATCCTCCCGCAAAGTGCACTCTGTGTGTGGGCGTGGCATGGCCACAGATCGACACAATGGCGGCGGCAGCTGACCAGACGCACTGTGGGTCAAGTTACGAAATGAGCAACGTAACGAAACTCGTTTCGAAGCAGCTTCCTTGCGACTGGTGCTGCTCTGCGCTGCTGTGATTGGAGGAGCAGCGGCTACCTGCTGCAACCAGCAGGACAGTCGACCGAGCGAGAGGGAGAGAGAGAGAGCGCGCAAAGAAAGCGCGTGTGTATTAGTGTGTAGAGAGCAGTTATTAAGTCACAAGCGCAGTAGCAGCAAAGGATGAGCAAGGAATCAGGCACGTAGCTGAAGTCGCGTGGGTGCGAGAGGGTGGTAGTAAAAGCAGCAGTGTGTGTGAGCGCGATGGCGCGTAGAATAAACAAAAGAGAGCGCAGCGCAGTCAGTAAGGCACACACACATACATTAACAGGTACAGAGTGCGTTCTCTCGCTGAGCTTAGAGCTTAGAACAAACAGAAGAGAGCGCAGCGCAGCGCAGTCAGTAAGTCACACACGCATACATTAACAGGTAAAGAGTGCGTAGTCTCGCTCAGCTTAGACAGTGTGGAAGTGAGAGGCAGTGTCTGTGTACCAGCGTGGGAGAGCGAAAGCAATGCGTGAGAGAGCCTGTCACAGCAGCACAGCGAAATTTACATTAATCAACGAACAGCAGGAGGGGGAGGGGGGGGTGTAGAGCTTCGGGCTTCACTCGCTCAGACGACTCGTGTCCTCGTATGTCAGATAGTGTGAGTGGGAGTGAGTACGGTAGTAGCAGAGAGTGGAAGTGCGAGGAGCATTAGACAAAGCAGAAGAGAGCGACGCTCGGTCATTAAGTCACATCAACAAAATACATTAATAAAAGGACAAGCGGTGAGGGGTAGGGGATCGCTCTCAGCAGCGATGCCACAACTTAGTGAGTGAGAGCGAGCGCGCTGCACTGCAAAGAGAGCATTACGCAGTCATTAAGTCACAACCGCAAGAGACATCAATAAGGGACGCGCAGTCAGGGGGTTGGGGAGAAAGGGTTCGGCTAAGGCTTCGGGATCGCAGCCGAACCCGCACTTGCTTCGTGTCCTAATGGTTAACGTGTCCGCGCTAATGAGCCGCAACCGAGCGCCGCTCGGCCGCAGTCTGATTAATTTGTGGGAAAGTCGAGTGCCCAGAGAGGGTCAGACTCAGACTCTCTCACAGACACACACACATGCAGACATTCTCACATGCATAGCAGTTCTATTGCTTGCTCTCCCGCACAGCTGGCCATTCATTATGCTTATCCCCCCCTCCTCCTGCTCCTACTGTGCCTCATCCACTGACCAATCGCAGCTAAGCGGCTTATGAAAGTTTCGTCTTCTCCTGCTGCTCGCAAAGGGCTGTGCATAAAGTTGTCGATTTTTGGTTTCTTTTTCCATTATTTTCCATTTTCTATTTTCAATTTCCGATTGCACCTGCCACAAATCGCAGCAGCCGCTGCAAGCGCTTCAAAAGTGCCGACACAACGCCCGAGTTTACTTTCAAAACATACTTAACGTAATCGCAGCGCGTTGATAATACTCAACCGAGAGTCGCGAGACACTTGTCGAGGCAGCAACAACTGCAACTGCAGCAGCAGCGGCAACAACAACAACAACACAATAACAACAATAAACAACAACAACAACAACGTATGCTAATGGCGCGTACCAAAATAAAAAAACAAGCGAGCGAACGCTATGAAAACTGGTGGAAAGCCGCAGGGAAAACAAAGTCGAGCAATTCATAAAAATTTACATACATTAGGGGCGACCCTCGATCCCGACGCGGCTCGGAATCGGAACCCGAAGCGACATCGACATCGGGAGCACAATAAAAATTAGAGTGCGCGAGGGCGGAACGTTTTTGGTTTGAAGTGGAACCGGAACTACCCCAAGGAGTGTAGCCTAACAGCACTTTCCCGACCCATAGATCATTGCAACAGTTGTCAGTGCAGGGGCAGGGGCACGGGGAGATCGGTAAGCTGCATTTCGACTCCAGAGGGGGCGTGGCACGTGTTGAGCTCATAAATCATAGTAGCATAATTGAAACGCCCTACGAACTATGATCTATTATGGAAATTCAACATTAAGTGCTATAATTGACGCTTCTTGGGGTCGCGAACTCAAAGAACTTTGGAGGAACATTTAGAATGCTAAGTGGACTCTCCGCCTGAGTTATGGCATCCTTAATCATAGCGTGTCTGTGCAGGAACTATTCCGAAATTGAATACAAAAATAGTACTTAATATAGCATAATATATAAGACTTAATTTAGGGCTGATCATATGCTGAGTCATATGAAATCTCTATAAGCAAATGGAAAATGTCATTATATAAGTTATTTTATATAATCTCTTAACTCTATGACTTTATATATAAAAACTAAAAAGTTTATCATAGCAAAAATTAGAGAACAAAAGTATAAAGTATATTGAATGCTATAAATATCATATAAACAGCTTATATAGACTCTATGCACGCTATATATCTCTCAGAACATTTTACCCTTACTAAATCTGCCATTTAAGTATGATAACGGAAAAGGAATTTAATTTCTATAATTATACACTGTAAAGTTTATCAAAAATTTAAATTTATGGAATATATATCAATTCCATGAAATGAAGGAATAAACCATTTGGAATACTATAAAACTATACTGTAACTATACCTTTACTATAGAATGCTATAAGTCTAACATATAGTAAAATTTTAGTTTTATAACTGCCATAATAATGGCATAATAAATATAAAAGCTAAAAAGACAACAGAAAATTTACAATATCATATACTATACTATAGGAAACGATTTATGCAAGATATTATTGATATAGAACTTATTGAAACAAATAATACTGCTACATCGTGGACTTGAGAGATAATCATGGACTTTGGATTGAGAGTTTCATAAGAAAACTAGCAGGTTACTTAAAGAAAATACATGAAAAGGGCAAAAATTGTGTTCTATGCAAAAGTAGTAGTATAACCTTATATATACATTTTTTATGACCTCCAAAGATGCTAAAGAATTTTCTACTATTTATACGATACCAATATAATGTTATAATATATAACATTAACCAAGTGGTTGTAATCTCTTTTAAGAAACTAAAAGCTTCCTCAAAAAGGTCTGAATGGTAAAGTAAAATAGTAGTATTATCTGATACAAACATATTATATGGACTCAAAAGGTGCTAAAAGATTTTTGATTATTTATACTATGTCAATATAATATAATAATTATTATTATACATACCAAATTAATGTAGTATCTTTACGAAAACTAAACATTTCCACAAAAAGGTTCTGAAAGTTAGAAAATGAATGGTGTATTATAGAAAAATAGTAGTATTATTTGATATACAAATATTTTATGGACTCTTAAGGTGCACAAGAATTTTTAACTATTTATAATACGTCAATATAATATAATAATGCCTTTAAGAACACTAAAAAGTTGCTCAAAACAAGTACTAAAGACCCGAAATTGTATTGTTTCAAATACCATAAAAAAAAACAAGAAGTATATACTCTAAAATAAATACAAATTTAGACACAAATCTAGCACAATTTCTCCTACCCCCAAACTTCCCTGAAAACTAGCAAGAATCTATTTCGAATCGATTGCCAAATCGGAAACTCATTCAAACAGGCCAAATGAGTTTAGGCCAAATTTAATAGTTATTCACTTGCATTTCTTAGACGAATCTGTCGTCTTATCGAATCGTAAAGCCCACGCCAAATTCTGCACTAAACAATTGCGAATGCGAAAATGCTGCATAAACAAAATGTGTTGAGGGAAAATGTGCTAAAAAGCGACTTCCGCTTTTCACTTTTCATTCATGACCTGCATGCAGTTGCCCCCGAGTGGGTGTTGCTGTGTCTATTTGTGTGTGTGTGTGTGTGTGCTCCACTTGAGCTGAGCAATTTATTACCTGCCATTTGCCGCGCTCTCTCCCATTATTAATTACAGGCAATTAATCAGCTTTACTTGCGCTCAACGCGGCGTATACGCAATGTACTTGTTAGGGGGAACACCCAGCCCCCTCCCACACACCCACTCACACACACACACACAGGTCTAGTTAATTTTGAATGAATTCGACTGCAAATTGTAAATAAACATTGGAAAATTTGGCTGCGGTCAATTTGAGCGTGAAATCGGAAATGTTTTGCGGGGGAGTAGAAGGAGAGGCAGTGGGAGAGAGAGAGAGGGAGAGAGAAAAAGAGGGAGATAGAGAGAGCGCGCAGTTAGCTGACAAGACGCTTCCGACTGCTGTCCTGTCAGCAGCGTAGGTGACATGCCACTCCTCTTGCCTTGCCTCGCCCTGCCCTGCGACTGTGCCACAGGACGTGGCAATAAAACGCATCGCCAGTTGCAGTCGCACGTCGCGCGCGTCGGAAATGTCTCGTGTTTCGTGTCTCGTGTTATTTTCTTATTACGAAATATTTTTCCCATTTCGAGTTTGACAAGCAGGGCCACGCCCCCCGCCCACGCCCACCAGTGCTTACTGCGCTTGTCTTTTACTCAATAAAACTTTTTGATTTCCGCTCGAATAGACGAAACTTTTTAATGCGGATGTTCCGCCAGGCAAGGAAGCAGCAGAGGCGCAAAGCGAAAGCGAAAAACAAGCGCAAAAGGGAAGCGTACAAAAACAAGAAAATCAAATCAAATTGAAGGAAGGGAAGAGAAGAGAGGGGAGGGGCGGGGGTCAAGCACTACGAAATTTAAATTGTGCATGAGAAATAACGTGCGCCACGCCCACTGCCCACCGCCCACTGCATGGCCAGACACAAAAACGATTTTAATTCAATTGGATTAGCTGTCCGCGTTGCAACACAACGTGCAACTCAGTGGAAATGCTGGCCAGGCAAGGGGCAGGGCGTGCGGCATGCGGCGTGTGGCAATGTGTATCGTGGGGCTTCCGTGGCAGCAGCAGTTGACTAAATACACGCTTAATGCAGCACTATCAGCTGCCACGCCCCGCACTAACCCACCCTCAGCCTCACCCGCAACCCTTTGTGCAATTATTCAGATAGCGCAAGAATCCGAAAACAACAACAACAACAACAACAACATACACAAGTCAAATGAATGAATGAATGAATGCATAAGTGAGTGTGAGTGTAAGTGGCAGTGTGAGTGCACGAATGAATGACTAATGCCAGACATGCAAATGTGCAAAAATGATGCATTAGCGTGATTAAATGGCCAACAGCACGTCCGCCTGCCACGCCCCCGCGCCGCCCACCCGCGACACGCGATTTTGGGGGTCGCTGCAAGTTCTTTAATCAGTTTGCTGTGGCATATGCAGCGGGGAGGAGTGTTAGAGCAGGGGGTAAAGGGGGTCTTGTCTCTCTACAAAGTCTTCAAGCTGCACTTAAAGCCAAGCCAAAACGAGGCGGAAGCAGCGGCCAGCAGCAAGTGAATAATGAGCGTTTAAACAGTTGCCGGAGAGGGGGGAACTGCGGGTAGGGGGAGTATAAGTAGAGTAGAGAGGGGAGAGCATATTGCAGAGGAGTAACTGCTGAGAGCAGGCGTACTGGGGCAGCGGCAAGGGCGGAGAGCAGTGCAGGAGTGCAGCAGGAGCTGAGCTGAGATCAGGGAGGAGCAGGAGCAGGAGCAGCAGCAGCAGAAGCTAAAGTGCAGAGCAGAGGCAAAGCAGGGGCGAGGCTGGGGCAGAGCAGGGGTAGAGCAGCAGGAGCTGAGCTGAGATCAAGAAAGAGCAGGAGTAGAAGCAGAGGCTGAGCGGCAGCTGAGGTAAAGCAGGAACAGAGGCAGCAGCATTGCGAGAGCGGCAGGAGCAGAGCAGAGTTTGGAGAGCAAAGACCAGGCGATAGCTAAGCAAGAGTAAAGATGGAGGCAGAAAGACTGGAGCAGGGTTAGAACCAGGGACAGGAGCAGTAACACGAGCAGGAGCAGCAGCAGCAGCAGAAGCTAAAGAACGGAGCAGAGGCAAAGCAGGGGCTAGACTGAGGCAGAGCAGCAGGAGTTGAGCTTCAGCTAAGCTTAGGCGAGAGCAATAGCAGGGCAAACTCTTGAACGGAGGAGATCGATTATGTCTTACTCCTTGATCGATCTCTCCCTACATGACTTTGCTCTGATATTGCTTCAGCTTCTCCTCCGCAGGTTGAGCACTGTAGAAGAAAAGAAGTAGGAGTAAAGCAAGCACAGAGCTTAGTTAAATCAGTAGAGGGAATAGGAAACTATAAGCTATATAGCATTAGGACAGGATCAGCAGCAGCAGCAGGCAAATAACAGAGTAGAGTAATGAAAGATGCTGGGCTAGAGCATAACCTAGCGCGAATCCTAAGAAGAAACCTGACTTTAGCTAAGCAGCAGCACAGGCAGGAGCTGAAAAACAATCCGAAATAACAGCAACCCCATAATCAGGAGCGGATTGAGCGCCCGTAAGAGATAGATCAAGCAGCAGAAGCTGAACAGGAGACCAACATGAATAGAGCAGGGTCAGAGTAGGAGTAGAGCGGAGGTGTAGTGGCAACAGAAGCTGAATAATTGCTGGATAAGAGCAGAAGCAGCAGCAGGAGCAGAGGTTGAGCTGTAGCTGAGGTAAAGCAGGAACAGAGGTGGAAGCAGGGTGAGAGCTGTAGGAGCAGAGGGGAGTGTGGAGAGCAAAGGCCAGGCGGGAGCTGAGCAAGAGTAGCGATATAGGCAGAGAGACTGGAGCAAGAGTAGAAGCAGGGGCAGTAGCTGTAGCACGAGTAGGAGTGAAGGAAGAAGCAGGGGCAGGAGCACGAGCAGGAGGAGCGACAAGAGCAGAGGCATAAGCAGAGAGAAACACAGAGGCAGGAGCAGAAGCAGTAGCACAAGCAGGAGCAGAGGCAGGAGTAGAGACAGGAGCAGAGGCGGGAGCAGAGGCATGGACAAAGGAGCTGCAGCATTCGTCTGAGCTCGTGCCACTCACGAAATTTGGAAAGTGCTGCGAGATGAAACCGAAACCCAAAAGCGGAACAAAGCGCAAGTCGGAGACAAAGAGCAAAGCGTGGTTAGGAAGGCCAGGCGGGGGTAGGGGAGTAGCGAGAGCAGTAGCTGCGTCTCAGCCGGAAAAAATACGCAGCGCATTAAATGGCAAAGGACGCGGCACGCCTGCAAGTGCAACTGGAAACTGATAGCTGATAGCGCAACATCTTCAGACATATCCGGCGCAGCAGGGAAAGTGTTGCCATAGAGAGGGAGAGAGAGAGATAGGGGGGATGGGGCAGAGGGTAGGGGGTAACTGCGCTTAGAAGCGGGTAATAAGCGATATACGATGCGATAACGAGTTGACGTTCAAGTGGGAGTGGCACTGGCAGTGGTTACAGCAGGAGGGTGGAGTGGGGGGGGCAGCGCAGGGTAGACCTTCCGAGGCGTGCGCATGTTTGGATTAAGCTGATTCCTGGCAGAGCAGCAGCTTCAGCAGCTTCAACTTCAGCGCAGCGAATTACTTGTGTCGCGCTAAGCACCTTCCACGCCCCCTTACACCCCTCCTCCTCCTTTGCTTGTTTTGTTTGTCGTTGCAACTTGCCGCTGCACGCGTGGCACGTACTGCTCAAGCTGTTTGCCAGCAGTTTGTCGGAAGGAAGCAGAAGTCTGCGCAAAGTTGTGGGCGGTGGGCGTGGCAGCGCGTGTTAACACTGATTGAGTGCAGCTTGTGACAGTAAGCAGCTCAAATGAGGCACGCGTGGCAGCAACTTCACACCAGCAGGCAGTGCCACCCTTCCCCCGCTACCCTTTGCCCTCTCTTGCGCTGCCTGCCAGCTGCCAGCAGCATCATTGGCTACAGTTACCGGTTAAACGGTTAACGGTTAAAGTGTTAACTGCTTCGACCCTCGTTGACACTCGCAAATTTCTGATCGATCGATCGTGCTGAGTTGTGATTTCCCCCTACCATTTACCCTTGCATCTCACCTGCCCCTGGGTCTTTACCTTTACCTGCTGCCGTCTGCTGCTCGTGCTCGTGCCCCTATCTGGTGCGCCTGCTCCTATTTCTGCCACTGCCACGCCTGCCGCTGCTGCTACGTTCGGCCTTCTGCCTACTGCCTCCTGGCTCTACGTCTTGCTCCTGCCTTCTGCTTCTCTCTTCTGCCTCTGCCTTCTTCTCCGGCCTCTTGCCTCTTCCATTTACCGCCTGCTCTTGTTTCGTGCCACTTGCCTCCTGGCTCCTGCATCATGCTTTTGCCTTTTGTTTCTGTCTTGCCTACTAGCTCCTAACTCTACTTCCTAGCTTCAAGCTCCTAACTCATAGCTATTAGCTCCTATTTCCCGCCTTTATCTTCTGCTTCTGGTCCTGCTTCTGCTCTCAGATCCCGTCTTTGTCCCTACTCCTTCATCTTTCCTCTTACCACCTGTTCGTGGCTCCTAGCTCTAGCTCTAGCTCTAGCTCCTAACTCCTCGCTTCATGCTCCTAGCTCCTAGTTTCAAAATCCCAGCTCCTAGCTTCAACCTCCAAGGCTCCAATCTCATAGCTCCAACCTCCTACCTCCTAGATTCTAGCTCCCAGCTCTTAGATCCCAGCTATCTTCTACTCTTATCTTCTACTTCTGGTCCTACTGCTGCTTTCAGATTCTGTCTTTGTCCCTAGTCCTTTATCTTTTCTCGTACCACCTGCACGTGCCTCCCAGCTCCAAGCTCTAGCTCTTAGCTCCTAGCACTTTGCTTCAAGCTCATATCTCCCATCTCTTATCTTCTAGAACCTACCACGTACGTCCTAGCTTAATTGTCCTAATTCCTAGCTCCAACCTCCCATCTTCTATCTACCATTAAAGCACCAGCCTCCTACCTCCAAGCACTAAGCTCCTAGCTTCAAGTTCCTAGCTCGTAGCTCCAACCTCCAATCTCCCATCTCTTACTCCTTTCTCTTTCCTCCTGCCTCTTATTTCTATCTCTCACCTCCTGCTCCTGCCTTTCTCGTGCTACCTCCTGCTCCTATGCCAATTCTTGCTTCTGCTTACTGCTGCTGCCGCCTTCTGCTCCTATTCCAATACCTTCTGCTCCTATCCCCCCTTCCTACTGCTAACGCATCTACTCCCTCCACTACGCCTGCTACAATCTCTGTACCTGCCCCTGCCACTGCCACTGCCCTCGCCTCTTGCACTGCTGCTGCAGCATGGTGCATGAAGCATATTCATATTTTTGCCAGCGCCATCTGCCACAGCGGCACGCGCATCCTTTGTGCACACACATGCAAACCAATACCACCGCACACTCGCACACACACAGATAACAAACAAAGGTCGAGCAGGAAGTGCACTGATTGAGGAGCAATCGCTCGCATCGCGACCGGGACAGATGTTTTCCACATTAACACAGCCGCTCGGGCATGCGCGTGCTGCGCCAGAGCAAACAGGAGAGAGAGAGAGGGAGGGAGGAAGAGCAAAGCAGCGCGAGCGGCTGGCTACATCGGAAGTGCCGCTCGGGGCAGCAGCAGCAGCAGACAATGAGCGACAATTGTTGTTGCCCCCGAGTGCAAATGCCGCACAGACGCAGATTCAGCTTCATCCTCAGATTCAGATTCCCCCTGCCGTCCCTCAGCTATGCATTGCCCCCCTCTATGTGGCAGAACAAAGCGAACACGATCGTTGTTTTATATCAATTAAATGTCGAGAGCGACAACCCTGACAAGTGGCAGCAGGCACTGAGCGCGGCCTGTGTGGCATGTGCAGAATGTGCCGCGGGGGGAGAGAGTGAGTAGAAGCATGGACAGAGACAGGAAGAGAGCTCAAGGATCATAACCTTAATTATTGTAGAGCGGGGAACTAGGACAAATGCCTTAAGATAGAAGAACACCTTAAGAGATTTGGTGTCTACTGGCAAACCTGGCGCTACTTGAAGATCCCGATCTTAGTCTTAATCTATCGATCGAGAGTGAGCAACCCTACACATTTTTTGGAGAAAGCCTCGATTAAAGCCTCTATTTAGCTTACATTTAAGATTAACTGCTCTGTTGACAACCCTGTCTGTTTGGGGACTATGCTTAAAGACCTCTCGGAATACTCCGACATAGCTTTAATTATCTGCCAGTAACACGACAGACTAGAGCGAGGAAAAATAAGTAAATTTAAATTAAGATATACTAGTGGCAACCCTGGAAACTTGTCAATGCTTAAAGATCATTTGGAAACTGCTGATCGCAGTCGTGACTACTGAAAAGGAATGAGTGTGAGAAGAAAAGGAAGAAAGTTGAGTTTGCTGTGCTTTGGTAGCTGATGGCAACCCTGGCAAACACACTTTAAACGCTGCTAAAAGATCTCAAGAAATATGCCTATCCTTACGGATAGGACTACGACAGGGTATTGGAATTAAATCTTAAATACTGTGCGTCCAGTGACAACCCTGGCAATCTTTTAGCACTACTTTAGAGCCACTCAGAATGTGCGTATTAACTCGACTAAAAAAGAAAGAAAATAGAGTTTTTTTTTAGTGAAAAGTTTGGAAGCTTTGACAGCAAATGGCAACCCTGGCACTTTTGACACTGCTAGAAAAGCAAGAGCGCAAAACTAATTTGGCAAGTGAAAAGCGAAAAAGCTTCGCAACCCAATGGCAACCCTGGCAGCACTAATGAGTGCCAAGACTGCACTTAAAGCGCACTGCAATTACCTTTACTTTTTGGCCAAGTTTACCTACTGCCAACTGTCAAGTCAACTGTTAACTGCAGATAAGACACACACACATACACATAGAGCTGCCTGCTGTTTAGTTGCGGCTAATTAGATTTTAGTGCCAAGCTCGGCAAGTTCTCGGGCAGCCCTCGCTCCCCTCTCTCGCTCACTAAACAGTTTTCTTTTTTGGCCGCAGTATTTCTAATTAGTGCGCCACAAAATATGAACCTGACTACGGTTCTACGGTTCTAGCTGAGCACTCGACCCCGCAGCTGACCCCGCCGCTGACCTCATAAATTCACTGGGCCAAGCCTGGCCAAGGATAAGCCCGAGTTTCAATTAAATTTCAACTTACAAATCAATAAACCAACACAATTCATACAGCACACATACACTCACACACACACACACACACACACACGAGCAGCGCCGCGTGCAACTCGACACCGGAACAAGTGGCAGACACATCGAGGGCAGGCGTGGAGCTAGCGGCAACTGCAACTGCCCAACACGTGCACACCTCATTGTTGGCCAGCCTGGCAGAGCTCTGCCCCCCCCCCTCCTCCCTTGCGTTAAATGTGTTTAAAAAACATTTGGCGGCATTAAGGGGTCGCACAATGAGCTCGACATCCTGCAGCAGTGCCGCAGCGAGGCAAGTGAGCGTTGCACGGCATTAATTGCTTCACTGATTTTATATATGGCCAGGCAGGAAGAGTATTGTGGCAGGCAGACTGGCACTGCTTGCGCCTGTTTAACCTGTCGCAGGCAGCAGCGGCAGCGGCAGCAGCAGATAAGATGTGGCTGCCACAGCGTGTCGCAGCTGAGATGAGCGGCAAGCTAACAGGCGGCAAATGATATTACAAGCGCATAACTCGTGCCAGGCCCAAAGGATGCCACTGCCACTGGCACTGCCACTGGCTGTGGCACGCTGCCGGGGCACGCTGCTAGGCAGCTGAAAGCGGGCAAATCTCATTAAAAACTGAATCGAAATGGTAATTTGAGTTGTGCACAAACAGACGGCGGGACGGACGGCACGGACGGCAGCAGATCCCGATGCAGTTGATAGCAAAGACACACAGCCGCCTATTTGTGTTTGTCTGTGTGTGTTTGTGTGTGCGCCCAAGGACTCTGTTTGCCAAGTTGTCTACAAATGGCAGCCGCCCTGAGGGCACTGTGGGGGCGTGCCGCAAGGTGTGATGCTGTTTTTGTTTGTGCCAGCTCGGTTACCAATGCGGGCAGCTGCTTGGCTAAGAGAGAGAGAGAGAGAGAGAACGAGGAGAGAGGGGGGAGTGTAGGGAGCGCTGCAGGCAGCAGCCGGAAAATTCCCTTTTTTTTCTCAAAGGGAAAACTCCATTCGATTTCGAGTTTAATTAACACATCATAATGCTATCAGATCAGATCAGATCTCGCTGTCTGCCCTTAGCTAAGGGCTGTCATGCTCTCTCTCTCTCTGTCTCTCTCTCTCTCTCACTTTCTACAAACTTTCGCAGAAGTTTTGCCAAAATGTTGTTTTGCATTTGATTGATTGACTGATTGACTGCTTGATTGACGCTGCGCTGGCTGCGTGAATTTAATTAAATGCAGCATGCAACATGCTGAATACATAAGAATGCACAGGCAAATTGCAGTTGCAATTGCTTCTGCTTCTGCTTCTGCTGCTAAATTGAAAGCCAACTGCAAAGATATGCCAAATCGCAAGCAAATCAAATGTAATGGGCTAAGAGGAAGTGGGGGGGGGGGGAAGCGCTTTCAGCAGAGGCAGACGAAGTGACAGCAAATTGTTGTTTAAGTGTTTGCTGATTTTACTACTACTTCCGTTTGCTGCGGCGATTATTCAATCGATATTACTGTAAGCCGAAAATTATAATTGTTTTATATATATTTATATATTTTTATATATTCATTTATATTTGCCTATAATAATGGCCTATTATAATTACAAATAAGCTATATATTAAAAATGATTTTAGGATCAGTATCTATTTATCTTTCTTTAATTTTTATTACTAAACTTTTTATTACTGTTTGTCTAATATTCATATCTTAAAATATTAAAATATTAAAAGACTTAGATCACACATTTCTCAATCTAGAAAATGCGTAAAAACTTGTATAGTTATGTACTACTGTGGGCAAAAAGTAAGGTGAATATTTTTGTTAAGTCACAATTCTTTATTTTTTCTCCTAAATCAATTTCATCCCCTTCAAAGTAAACCCCTCCCGATAAAATACACTTATACCAACGTTTTTTCAAATCCTCGAAACAGGCCAAATAGTCCCTTTGCGGTATAGCCATGAGCGCCCTCGTCGATTTTTCTTGTATCTCTTCAATCAAATCGAAACACATTTTTCTGGGACATGGTAGAATCACCAAAGGCCATCCCCAAACTTCCTTAACGTTTTGCGCAGCCAAAATTTCATTCCGCAAACAAAATATGATGGCACTTCTCTGCTCAATTAAATCAGACATTGTAAAAATCGCCAAATGCACTCTTGATCGTTTGGTAAACAAAAGCGTAAATATAGTACTCATACTGACATTGACATGGAATTCCCGCCAAATGTCATCCACAGTCCAGCCAACTCGAGAAAAAAAGAACTAGTTCGCCAGCTCAAGCCCGCGAATTTTAAATTGAAAATTCACCTTACTTTTTGCCCACAGTAGTATACCCTACTCTACAGCGCCTGTTGCAGTTATATTTTGCCGTTTCTTTTTGCTACATTCTAAGCGCTCTACCGAGCGTGTATACCCTGCTCGAAAGCGCCAGTAGCGGGTATAGCGACATATTTAATTAATTGCTGCACGCCTCGTCGAGCTCTGCTGTTGAACTAAAAATGCCAATCAATATTTGCACTGAAGCATTATGCAAATCACTCGCACTGGCAGCACTTGAGGCAACCCTTTTTGCCTGTCAACTGCTCATACTCCTCTCGCGCACTCGCGCTAGTGTCTTGTCTAATCACATTCCGAAGTTGCTGCTAATTGTTTTCCATTAGGCAACTAATTTCGCCCGGGCATTAATTAGCATTCTTCGCCCTGCACTCTCAGGTCTTTTGCCGGTGTGTGTGTGTGTGTGTGTGTGTGTGTGTGTGTGCTTATCGTAAACAAGTATTTGCCTCTGCCACTTCCCTACTGCCACTTCCAGTGCCTCTTGCCTGTTTTCTTGAAAATTGATTTTGACACCGTCGAGGAGAAAGCAGAACTTTTCCGCTGACGGTGAAAAACTTTCGAAGAACTTTTTCGGCGGGGAGGCAAGGAGAGTGAAACGCAGGGTACTGTGCAAAAGGCAATCGCAATGCACATAAAACAAGACGACGGGCATTAAACATGAAGAGCTTGCAAATGCAGCGGGGCGGAGGGTGGAGAGGGGAGGCTGGAGGGGGCTCTACTTGACACGGCCGAAACAAGAAAACATGAAATGGAAAACTTTTGCAAAGATTACATGCGCATTACCAAGTCCAAGAGAAGCCCGTGAGGAATTGTGCAGCGGGCAAAGGTGGCGCCTACCCCCCCTCCATTTTTTAGCCTTCTCACCCCTCCCTGCAGCTGCTGCCTTTCGCTGTGGAAGTGTGCCAACTGGTCGCGACCTGTGCAACAAACCGCATGCACTTGGAAATTGATGCACATGTGATGTGGCACAGCGTGTGGCATGACAGACAAAGAGAGAGAGAGAGAGAGCTACTCGCCCGCCTGCTTGCCACAAATTGATGAGGCAGCCAGGCTGGCGGCCACGCGGCGTATGCGCAACGTGCGCAGTTTATTGAAAAACTTGCTTAATTTATGAAGTCTCACACTACGCTCTCGCTCTCTGCCACTCCTCCTGCCCCTCCTCCCTCCACCCTTTGAGAGTCGCCATCAATTGTTGCAAAGAATGCGCCGCAAATGTCAATAAACAATTTGCGAAACTGCGACGCAGGCGAACGCCAAGAAGAAGGACACTTAAAACGCAATTCAGTTAAACGAGGGGGCAGGGGGCAGGGCCAGTCGTAGCCGCAGCAGCAGCAGCAGCATTTAAGCGAGGGCAAGGGGGGACAGCAGCTCACATTACCGTAATTGCAGTGTACGGCTGTGCGTGTGTGCGATCCGGCAATTTGCCCATTTTGAATGGATTGAATTGGATTGCGTCTAATGCGGCTTATCCCCTGCACAGTGGGTGATATTTACGAGCGAGCGGAACGACATCCAGCCGCGCGGCGCGCAGACCAGCAGCAGCAAGCAAAGCAAGCTACAGCGCAGCGTGCGCGACTATCAGATACCATGCAGGCGAGTAAAAATACCTAAATAACTTCCGTATTTACCGTGCGTTTGAGTTAAAATTCTCTGCATACATTACTAACTTATGTAGCTATACATATGCCAAATATTATTATTTTAACTTGTAAGCTGTGCCTAATATTCAATGAACAAAACAAAAAACTCGAAATCTTGCAGCACTGCAAGTGATATTCAAGGTTTGACATAAATATAAGCAATGGCTGCTGTGTGGTTGTCTGCTTGTCAAATTTGGTGTCTCTAGCTCTTGTCATAACTGAGATCTACGAGTTTTTACATATTGACTCACTTGCTTGTGATGTTAAGTATACTTGACTGTGCATATGAAGCAGTATTAGTATTGTTTGCTTAATATTCGGAATAGAACAATAAGCAAAAGATTTCTAGGAGCGTTAAATGTGATGCTAAACATAAGCTGCGTATATTATGCGGGAAACTACATGGAAAATTTGCTGTCTCTAGCTATTATAATAGCAGTGATCTGTAAAGTCGTACAGCTTAGCTAGAATATTGATGCTTTATAATATATTTGGCTACTTATATGATAAATATGACTATTTTAACTGTTTAGCTATGCTTTATATGCAAAATTGAAAAAAAATAAAATAGTTTCCTAAGAGCATCTGTTGTAATACTCAAAGTTTGACACAAACTTAAGCTGTACCTGCTATGCTGGCATCTACAGACCAAATTTAAGGTTTCTAGCAGTTAAAATAGCTGAGATCTGTGCGTTTTTGCAGTTCGACGCGGCTAAAAAAACAGTTTAAGTAAAAATATACGTTATCTACTGGCGTGACACCTTTTGACATCCATACAAAGCAAATATACCACTTTTGGCCATTGGTAATGGGTATAGCCCGAAGCGAAATCAAACAGATGTACAAGAAGTGCGGGCACATCCTTTGGGCAGCGCTTAATGGCGCTGTAATCAAAAGTCATTATGTCGAGCATTCGCATCAAGGACAACTTTGGCCGGGGGTGCGACTCGCGAAGCAGTCGGAAACGGTGGAGGAGGGCAGGGAATCAAGGAATCAGCTTGCCGTCCATCCATTTGCTTACAAAGGAAAATTACGCGTATTATGAGCGAGGTCAGAGGGTCGCGTATGGCAGGCGGGCCTGCCTGGACTGTCGACCTGCCCTCGTTTTGTTATTAATTTGTTTGTCGAAAGCGAGCAGGAAACAGGCCAAATCCGCCGCCTCATCGTCCCAGGGCCAGGGACAAAGCCAATGCGACGCGCAACAGTTTCCCCGAGCCCCCGAAGCACTACGTCTCGAACTCGGTCTGGAGCGGTGTCTGGCCAGGATAATGCGTGGCCATTAAGCGACAGACAAAGGCGACTAAAACGCGGATTAGGCCCAACTGCACGCACATCATGAGGTTGCAGGTTCGGTACGTTTTGGGGAGCAGGGAAAACAAGTCCAAATGCGAATGGGAAAGTGCAGAGATCCTGCACTCGCATGCAAGGACACGTGCGTACAGGCCAAACAAAAGCCGGAACATTTTTGGGAATACGAAATGCAGCCAAAGGAATTTTGGAGTGGCAGCAGGGGCATACCAGAGATGACTCATTTCTGGTTTTTATTCACACGAAAATGGATTCCAATTCAGTTGAAAATTGTGAATTTTGCTTTGTTTTGAGAATTTCACTAAAATCTAAGCGAATGTGAGTTTGAGAACAGCTCTCTAAATCCGAGAGAAGTTAGTACTTATTTCTGGCTGTTTCTCAGCTGAGAACTCTTTTGAATTTCAGTTGAAAATCTTCACTAAATAATTTTTCCGTTTGCTGTTTTTTCTAATTACTTAAGCGAAAGCGAAACTGAGAACATCCGCCAAAAATTGTAGTTTTTGGTTAATTTTACAAAATTATTTAGAAATTAACCAAAATCTAGAAATTTGTTGATGGAATAATTTCGAAAATTTTTGTAAATATCACTTAAAGTTAAAGGCTAGAAGGTAAAGCCAATATCTGGTATTTTTTCAACTGAAAAGACCTTTTAATTTCTATACAAAATTTTAATTTCATATAAATATAATATAAATTCTTTAAATAAATTTACCCATTTGCATTTTTTTCTGGTTATTTTAAGCGTAAGTGAAACTGGGAACAGCCTTCCAAAAGCTTTCGGATACTTTCACAATACTTTGATTGAAAGACTTTCCCAAAATTTAATCAGAAATTATAAAAAAAAACTGGAAATCCAGAGAAAATACAATTTTTTAAACTTCTGTAGACATTTTTTTAATGTTTTTAATGAAATTAAATTCTTAAAAATCACATAAATATTCTACTTTATTGTCAAATCTTCTCTAAAATTCTGAGGCAGGAAAATCATGCTTTTTCTCTCAAAATTAAAGAAAATTAAAGAATTCACAGCATATTTTCGAGTGTTTAATCAGCTAATTTTTATGTTGTACATCGTAAAGCTCTGAAAAAAATACTTCAAGTTTCTACCTGACGCTCAAATCTTCTTTAAAACTTCAACTATATGAAAACTTGGAACTTTCACTCAAAATTAAAGAAAAATTCCGCATTCATAGTCGATTTTCGTGTATTTAAACATCAACATTTTAGTTTTAATTAAAATCAATGTTTAATGCTGAAAAAATACAGAAAGCCTGCACGCGAAATTGTCTTGCCAGGAAAACCCAGAACATCCCCTCAAAATTAAAGAAAATTTCATATATACTGCACCAAAATGTTTTCACTTTTCGCGATTATGCTGAAAAATCAATGAAGAGTCGAAAGTTCTGAGAACCATGACTGGCTCTGAGTTTTGATTAACTCACATGCACGGGCATTCCGCAGAAGTTGCGCTAACAAATGGCAAATCACTTAACGGCAACGATTAATATACAAGAAAAATCGGCCTATATAGGCGAAAAACAAGAGGGAGATCGAAAGAGTGGAAGGGGGCGGTAGATATACGATGCTCGTCACGGGCACCACAATAGCTGCTTATTAAGTGCGGCGTGCTCGGTGTGTTTGGATCTAACTTGGATTTGTTTAGTGCGCTGTGCGCTGCTGAGTTTGTTGTGCCTGCTGAGTGTGCGGGTGTATGCGTGTGTCTGCGTCCGTTTGTTTACCTGTCCGACTCGTGCAATCGACTAAAAATAGCCGCAGTCTCTCATAAGTGGCCAAAAATCTCAATCGCAAGTTGCAAAAATAAGTTAAGACGAATTTCCTCAGCTCGTGACGTCACATGCAACGTCATTGTGCTGCATGCCGACTGTATACGGTGTGACGTTCCTCTGCCTGGCGCTGTCTGCCGCGTGAACTACACAGCGATTTACCCTACTCCCCCCTTTTGCGCTGTGGGTGGTTCGCTGGGCGATTTCAAGTGCAAAGTGTGCGGCGTGCGGGCGAAGCGCTGCTGCTGCTCGGCCTGTCTGATCGCACTGGTAAAGGGGGGGATGGGGCGGGGCCCGAACTTTATGTCCATCGGCCTGGCAGCTTATTTATTTGCAAGTATTTAGCCTGAATTGCGCCTTGTTTTTTTGCGGCTGCTACGCAAACTGACAAATCCAAGCGTAAATCGAGGCGCATGTAATTTACGCGCGTAAAAAAAAAAAAAAAACCAAAAAAAATATATAGAACTATGGGGCCATTAATTTTGAATGAAGTGTTGTACTTTCTCGGCTGCCAGCATAATTCGATGTGGTGCAAGTGTTGATGGGCCTGCTCCGCGCTCGCCTGGGAGCCATCGTAATAGTTTTCCCCATTTCAACGGGGCGTTAACATAATCATATGTAAAACTAGCATATTATTATTATTATTTTTTTTTTTATTATTTTTGTTTTTGTTTGCCTGCTAGTTGAATTTGCAATCTCGTTAATTCGCATGTTTTCAGCGATTTCATAAAATTTAACGCCCATCATGCGGCGCGGCTGGGTGGCCTGTCCGTACGCCTGTCCGCGCGTCCATTGTTTGTTTTCATAAACCTATTTGGCATGATTAAGTTCTGTGACGCAGGAGTACTAAATTCCCGGCTGCTCAGTTTAAGTGCGAATAAGCGAATCCATATGCAGGCAGCGACGCGAGCAGCGCTGTCGACGTCGCCGTTGGCGTTTGGCGCTAATCAAATTATTTTCACATTGCGAACACTCGCATAAATCAAGGGGGCAAACAAGCGCGCGCACACACATGATGTTCACACCTCTATTTATTATTATTAAAATACTGTGCATATTGTTATTGTTATCAACGCGGCGGGCAGGCAAATTAATTAATTGAAATACGCACGAGCGCAAAATATATATATAGGAATATATAAAAAATAAATATATATAGTAAACTGCACTGAAATTAAATTTAGTGCGATTTTAATTACTTGCAATCAAAGCAATTAAATGCTTATCAATTTGCATTTGAATTTGGCGCCTGCTACAGTTTGAGCAGCATTGTTTAACAAAACGTTGCATCTTTTAGGCTGACAAACACAAGTGGCGCCACCTAGTGTTTGCGCTGTGTGACTGCTTTGCGCTGACAGCGCCATCTTGTGTTAGCAGCTGCAACTGCTGCGTTAAATTCAATTACAGTGGGCAAAACTAGATAAAAAGCAATAATTCGCTTTTTAATTAGCGCGCACTGCTGATATCGGGCTTTATCTTATCGGAAAGCGAAAGTACATTCCCATAAAGCAAATATAGAACTAGGCACATCCACTGCAGCCGGATGCCGATAGCAGCGCCAATACACACAAACTGTGCAAATAAAGAAAGAGAGATAACGCCAGAATCTTGTATAGCAGCTTTCTATAATCTATTTAAAATTTAAAGCAAAATTTATGCATTTGTTGCTATTGCACTTACAATATTTACCGAGCTTAAGAGAGCGCGCAGATCGATTGCAGTGTTCTGAATTTAATGAGCGCGTGCCAAAGGGCGCCATGTTAAAGGAGAGAGTGCAAATTAAGAGACACGCAGCTGGCAAACTTTGTGCACTTGCTTGCATGTATTATTGGAAATTGTCTAATTAGCAAAACACTCCAAGCAATATTAAGAGCGCGTGCAGTTTAAGAGAGACGCAGTTTGCTATAAGCTATTGCAATTTTATAGCAAAAATGTTTATCATAATTAGAAAAAATCTAATTAGCGCACAAGTGTGTGCCAAAGCGCACTAAGCTACGCACTAAGAGCGAGCGCAAGTCAAGAGCGCTGCGTGAGACTAAGCAAGAGAGCCAAGCAGAACACCGGCGCCACAGAGCGCGCAGGAGAGCGGCATCACATGTTTACTGCGATATTTTAAGTAGCAGAGCGGCGCCGAGCTAAGCTTCAGTTATTCGCCGCCTGCCAGACGCGACGCATTGGAAACGGGAAAAACGCTGAGGGCTACTCGCGCTACGATATTCGGCACATTTGTTTATCGCAAACAAAACGCAAAGTGACGCTAACTGACAACGAGGCCTTGCCTTGGCTTAGTGCGTGCAGCCGTGTTTGCAGCTTTGTGCAATTAAAACGAAATTATTGTTATTACCCGCCCAGCTGGGGTTGAGCTCGGGTCGAAAGCTGCTCGGACCCAAAATAATATGCAACAGGCTGACCAAATCGACGGCCAACAACAATAGCGCTACGCAACTGTAGAAAGTTTATTTTTTATTGTTATTATTTTTAAGACGCCTCAGTCCGTCTTCTGGCCCCCTTCCCGCGCCTTCCCGCTACCGCTTCACTCCCTTCAAAGCCAAAAGCTAAAAATCCGAAAAATACAGCAACATTTTTTGCGTGTGAAAACAAAACGACGAAAAAGAAATTCGAGAGTGTGCGCGCACCGTGTGTTTGTGTGTGTGTGTGATTTTAACAACTTTGGTCAATAAATAAATAAATATTATTATGTCTGGTCCACTGCCCGAAATCAGCGCAGAGCAGCGCAAAACATTGGAACAGGTAAGAGAGCGACGTGCATGCGTACAGGGGCGAGCAAGAGAGAGCGTGGAAGTGTTGCTCTTAGCACTTGAACGCGCTCTCTCACAACAGTTGCACACTGGTGCACAGTGTGGGCGACGCAACTGATAAGCGACTATATTATATCGTATTTAGAACTATATTAAACGCGTACCAGTGTACCCGCTGCTGTTGCGCTGCCAGCAGAGACGAGAGAGCGTGCACGTACTGCTCTTAGTCCTTGACTGCGCGCTCTCTCGCAACAGCAGCACACTGGTGCAGAGTGTGGGCGACGCAACTCATAAGCCACTATAGTATATCGCCTGTAGAACAATATTAAACGCGTACCAGTGTACCCATTGCTGTTGTGCTGCCATCAGAGACGAAAGAGCGCGCACGTACTGCTCTTAGTCCTTGACTGTGCGCTCTCTCGCAACAGCTGCACACTGGTGTCAGGCACTGTGGACACGTGGGCGACGTAATTGAAGCGATTATCAAACAATTATATTAAAAATCAGATATAAAAGCGGCACATATTGTAATATAAATTTAGAGCTTGCAAGAGCTACAAAGAGGTACAACAACGCAGCAACTTGTCACTGTGTTTGCGATAAAAAAAATACAAACATGATTAATTGCGCATTAAACAACGCCAAAGAGTTGCGCAAACTCGTCGATGGGTTCAACTCGCGACTGTTCAAGCGTAGCACACAGCATGGAAATAAGATTGCGCTAGTTCGCATGCAGCTGTCACACTGTACAGCTTTGCCCCCGCAGCCATTGCCAATAAATCACAGCAACAGCAACAACAACAGCAACAACTTGTTCTGTGGATGTTGTTCGTTCTGTTCGGTTGGGAAATCGCAAATGCAGCAAAATACACGAGCCTGAGCCCGAGCCTGACTGCGAACTTGAGCCGGCACATACATACATACATGTCATTTGCCGCCTCCGGCACGCCCACAATGCCATCCACAACGTGGTCATACAGTCAAACGGAATCGAAATCGAAAGCGAACCGGTTAAAGTCCACTTTAGCAGCTGCACTCCGGGCTGCCTATCATCGGCAGAAGATTCCAGCAGTTATATCCAATCGTACCCCTCCCCCCACCCCCTAATGACTCTTCTGGTATTTTGCCTAATAATTGTGAACGGTCTTAAAAAGCCTTTTTGTTTAATATTACAATTGCAAGTGCAATTACAGCTGTTGTTTCATGGCCGGGCGAGCAGTCGCAATTAGAAGTGTCATTAACTTATCACTAAAGCAGACAAAAACGATCTTTCGCAGCGACCCTTTTACCAAGATGCGTAATCGCAGCGAGCCTAAAAGTCCGTATACACTTCTGTCCGCATTAATAGGTATGAAATTGCTTGTGATCACAATCACAAGTTCTGTATTTTATTATTATATTAATTTGGCTTAGTATATTCTTTTATTTGATTAAATATTGTATTAAAAGCCACATTATTTTTTTGTCCGCCCATCTGTCCGTTTGTCTGTGCGAATACACAGAACTCTGCCATTAAAAGAGCTAGTGACACCAAATTTGGCATGAAGATTTCTGTGTAGCATACGCATATCAAGTTTATTTCAAATCGTAAGTGCCACGACCACTGCCTCCGAAAAAATATATTTTTTTAGATTTCTAGCTTCAATAATAATAATAATAACAATAAGATAATTCGAATTCTTCCTATGTTTATTAAAAGAGAATCTCAAAACAATGCGTGTATCTATTAATGTGGCCAGTAGTGTAGGAATATCCATCTACATTGACACACATATATGTATATTGTGAATAAACACTCATTCACCCATGCGTTGGTATAAATGCTAATGAGTTCTGGTCTTTTGGCTGTGCCAACTGGTTTTTTTGGGTCTACGCGAAATCTTTCAATATTTGATTAAGACCAAGCAGCTAAAAGCGGGTCTAAAAGGCCATTCGACATGGACCGACAATGTGCACTCTTTTGCAACTGAAGGTGAATAGATAAACGACTTGGTGAATAGTGCTTCCTATACACAGTGAAACGGCGATCGTGCAGTATTCACTTCTCGAAACATTTATGACGATAATAACAGTAATGTACCAACACCCCTGGCCATATAAAGAAGTTCCGCTGCAGCGCCGCACGAATCACTGTTCGAAGTTCGAACAGTGCACGTCGCATTTTAATTTTACATTCAACCTCGACAAGAGGCCCATTAGCAGATCATTTAATTTCTATTAGCTGCGGTTTCTTTGGCAAGAACAAAGCGTAGTTGGGCGAGCGACTTGGCTATGAGGAAGTTAACCAGAAGCTCAGGGCCCGCGCAAAAGCGCTAACTGTGTAAACTGGAAATAATCGAAGGTTACATACCCTTCTAGATGCTTGCATAAGATTCATCTGATCGTTATTGTAAAGTTATTTGGTTTAATTGGAATTTAAATAGAATTGGAGATAATTGTTGAACTAATTAAGAATAAAGTGTGTTAACAATTTATTGATGTTTTCATGAGTAGTTATACTTATATTATAGCTGTTCCTTTTTTATAAAATATTAAAAAATAATTGTCAAGTTTCTTAAAACTGAGATCTAGATTTAAAGATCTTGAAAACTAACAAAAGATGTTACGACTTATGTAAAGAGTCTGTTTTATCAAATAAGTTTTAAAACTGAGCGACAAGAATGACGGCTATGGCTAAAATGCATACTTTTTCAACCAGAACTGCTTTCATCTTAAGAATTTCTGTACAAAACTAAAAATTCCCCAACTGCAACTGAGAAATCAGCGAAAAACCCCTCTGAACGGACAGTGCGGACAGCTGTTTTATCAATAAAGTTTGAAAACAGAGCGACTAGAACGACGCATAAGGCTAAAATACATACTTTTTACAACCGGAACTGCTTTCATCTTAAGAATTTCTGTACAAAACTAAAATTTACGCAAAAAGAAGCATCTGCTTGGTCTGCAACTCAGAAAGCAGCGAAAAAACCTCTCTGAACGGACAATGCGGACAGCTGACAGCTGATCGTAGCCTCGTTATTGAATTTCAAGTGCCTTTTGTGGCGCTGGTCTAAGCCAAGCGAGTCTGACTCTCGGTCCAACTGCGACTCGAAGCTGACGAATTGCCGAAAGTATTTCGATAATGCGTTGCGACGGATAAGTTGATGCGCGAGCGACTTGATGGGACATGATGAATCAAGCTCAAGTTTAGCAACAACTCCGCTTGTGTGCGCGCAATTAAACAATCCAAACACGAATGTTTATGTTAATTGTCTTGACACTAATACTGAGTATTGGCAACTGGCCGGGCCGGGCAACTTATTCCACAATTAACAAGGGATTTTCTACCGATCTTACTGGTTTGCTAATCGTCTGAAGTCCCATACCACTTTCAATACCGATTCCGATTCTACATATTGTCAAGTCATCGTTGTGTGAGAATTTCAACAAGCTTGGCTCAACTCGACCTCGAGTTGCCCTGCACGAAAATTGAGAGCAAAACGAACACATACATGTACATATCTCGGTCGCGTAGGGTATAGAAATTGGCATTGTATCAAGGCCAAATTAACAGTTATTGAGGCAAACAACTTTTCGAGCGCAAGCGAAATAAAGTTAAGACTGTAAAGTCGATGTGATTGTTGTCGATTGCTGAAGTGGAGATAGGAATTTGCAACACTTGTATCACATGATTAACGGTAACACGCCTAATATTAGCCCAGATTAGTGCTAATCGCGCGATTTGCCACAGTTAGCGACCTTTACCAGATGCTTTATGACTTTGGGTTCACTCAAGGCCAAACCATGATCTATATATTCATATAACTATTATTATAAACAAAAAAGATTTGTCCAATTTTTTTTTTTTTTTTTGTTAAAGTAAATTTAAGCGATTTTCCGCTGGCGTTAAAATTAAGTTTTATACAAAAATTTATTTAGGTCTTTTGAAAACGTTGTATAGTCGATTTTTTTTTATTATTTAATTGTTTCCAAAGCTAAAAATTCATTTCAAATGTATAGATAAATTACAATTATAGACAAAAAATATGTCTCAAGTTGGTTTTTTAAGTAATTGTGTTTGACGGACAAACAAGTTTTATTTTTCGAGTTTTTTCAATTTTGAAACATTTTCTAAAATCATTCTGTTCAAATTATTACGATTTTTTCTGCATTTTAAAACTGTTTATAGTTTTCTAGACCGATAACTTATTTCAAATGTATAAATATTTATGCAACTATCAAAAAAAGAAGAAGATTGTATCAAATGAAAAAAAATGAAAATCGTAATGAAAATTTTTCAAATTTTTCGTAAATCTTTTAAATGCGTTGAAAATTGTCGAGATTTTTTTGTTTATAATTGCAATAGCTAAAAAGGTATTTCTTAAGTATAAATAGATTGAAATAAATAGATTTCTGAAGCATAAATAGTTTGAAAAGTGGCTACGAATTTTAAAAAACTTACTTGTCACGATGATTCTATTTCATTTTTCGTAGCTGTATCAATTTCTCTAGTAAATGCAAATGTATCTTATGTTAATTCCTTGATTATCGCTTTGTAGTTCCGCAAACAGATGCAGGATGAGCTGAAAGAGACGCACGACGATTACTTTCTGCTGCGCTGGCTGAGGGGTAAGTGCTCTATCTCTCTCTCAATCTCTTCAAATAAAAGCGAACTTTATATTGATATGTATATTTCACTTCGCATAGCTCGCAAATGGAACTTGGAGGCAGCGGAGAAAATGCTGAGAGCGGTAAGTCCAAATCAATAGAAGAGATGTAAACTCACATACAACTGTTTTCTGCTCCACAGAGTCTCAAGACGCGCGCCATGTGGAATGTGGACAATCTGGAGAAGTGGGAAGCGCCACAGGCGCTGCGTGAGTATCTGCCCTACGGACTCGTAGGCTACGACAACGACGGTTCACCCAGTAAGTCAAAGTTCAAGCTTTTCTGCTAGCAATAACCAACATCTGCTCTGACAGTCATCGTGTGCCCCTTCTATAACTTCGACATCTGGGGCATGATGCACTGCGTGACACGGTTCGAGTTCCAGAAGTATCTGGTGCTGCTGCTGGAGCGCTTCATGAACTCCGCCTACCAGCAGAGTCTCGAGCACGGCTGGAAGGCACGGCAGCTGGTGGTCTTCTTCGACTGCGATTCGATGAACCTGAAGCAGTACGCCTGGCGGCCGGCTGCCGAGTGTGTCATCTCGTCGGTGAAGCAGTACGAGGCCAATTTTCCGGAACTCCTCAAGATGTGCTACATTATTAATGCGCCCAAGCTTTTCTCGGTGGCCTTCAACATTGTGAAGAAGTTCCTGGACGAGAATACCACCAGCAAGATACACATCTACAAGTCCGGCGTGGACAAGTGGCAGCAGCAGCTCTTCTCGCACGTCGATCCCAAGATCTTTCCCAAATGCTGGGGCGGTCAGCTGGTCGACAAGCTGGGCGATCCACAGTGCAAGTCCCTGATGATCTGGGGCGGCAAGCTGCCCGAGGAGCTGTACGTGGATCAGAGCAATCAGCAGAGCGACAAGAACTTCACCGAGGCGCAGATCAACAAGGGCGACAAACTGAAGCTGCAGTTCAAGGTGGATGCGCCGCGTTTGAACGAGCAGCAGCAGCAGCAGCAGCAGATACTTTCCTGGAATTTCCGCACCTTCGACTATGACATCAAGTTCGGTATATACAGTGTGGATGAGAAGACGGGCGAGAAGCGCAGCGAAGTGCCACTCGGCACGGTCTACTCCAACGAAATGGACGAGGCGGGCTTCATCTCGACGCGACCGAATACCACATGTAAGCAAATGATCCTTAAGCCGGACTGATTTAATCTGCTCATCTCTGCCTCGTAGATACTGTTGTCTTTGACAACTCGGGCAGTTACCTGCGCAGCAAGAAGCTGCGCTACTGGGTCGATCTCATCTCCGAGGAGGAGGAGGGCATCAGTGAGCTGAGCGCCCAAATGGACAGCACGCAATTGGCGAGCCAGTAGTACCGGGCAGCAGCAGTAGCAGGGGAATCAAGCAGGTGCAACCAAGCCAAATACCAAAAGCCTTAACAGCAACAGGAACAGGAACAATCGAGGAAGGGAGCTGCCGACGCTGCAACACTGCAACAATGTGATAGGAGTGAGGAGTGAGCGGAGGAGATACATAGAGCGCGGCTCCTTTGTCCACGTTAATTAGTTTACAGTTATAGTAGTTAGTGCTTTATTCCGTGTACGTAGTGCACCTCTGTACAATAGTTCTTGTTGTGTTGTGTTTACTGTAATCGTAATCATTAATCGTGTTGAATCGTGTAATTGCGTTTTCGGGTTTCCGAATTTTGATATCATCTTCACTTGATGTTGGTCTTGAATCTTGACTCTTGTTAGCGGGCAATCAATCAATCATTCAATCAATCAATCGTAATAAATAAATAATTGTTAAACGGGTAAGACGCGTACTTGGTCGCAATTGCGCCAGGATGCCGCCTCACGGCTGCTGCTGCGTTGAGGCGCGGCGCTTGCGCCTTCATCACTGCGGACCGCCGGGATTCGGGCCCAGCTGCGGCCCATGTCCGACTTGTGGCTGCAACTGCTGCATGGGCATCATGGCGTTCGGACTCGAGCCGACCACACCCACACCGCCCACACCAACGCCGACGCCGACACCGACGCCAACACCCACCGGTGGGCCAATGGCCTGATTTGGCGGTGGCGGCGGTAGATCCGTGGTCAACTGCAGATTCGTCAGCAGATCCGTGATGGCCGGAAAGAGCGAGCATTGATTCGGCTGCACACCGAACTCGGCGAAGCGACGCAGCAGCGTATTCGCTGCGGCCATCATGGGCGAATGCACCTGTTCCCGGCGCTCGGCCACCTGCGTGTGATTCGTGGCAATGTCATGGACAATGGGCAGCACCAGGGACGGACTGTCCTTCCAGTCCTTGCCGTTGTACGGTATGCGTGTGATCTGCAGAAAGAAGAGCACCTTCATGCGGCCGAGCACCACACAGGGATTGCCAATGGGCACAATGGGCAGCGCCGAGGGCGGCATGCGCATGCACATCTGCACCGTCCACTTCAGCTGATCGCCGCCCAGTTCGGGCTTCAGCTCCAGCCGCATGATCTGCACGAAATCCTTGACCACATGTCCGGGCAGATTCAGCAGGCGGCAGATGCTGTGCAGCGCATTGGGGCGATACGGCGGCGCAGCGACGCGGGTGTCAAAGTATTGCTCGATGACGAGCAGATCATCAGGACTGAGCTGGAACGTCGGCTTGTCGGGCATGGGGGGCAGTTGTGTGACCTTCAGATGCAGCGACTGCATGTGCAGCTGGTTGAGCATCACCTGGCACTGCAGGCCGTCCACCTTGAAGAGCACAACGCCCGGCTCCGTCGAATTGAGGGCCGTCAGTGTCTCCTCGCTCTGGATGTTGCGATGCAGCTGCCGGCGCATATACACACAGCCCAGGAAACGCTCCAGTGGGCTCATGTCGGCCACATTGATGTCCTTGTTGGGATGCGGACTGGGCCGGCAGAGGGTCTCGAGTGCCTCATGTGTCAGCAGTGTGGGCACTGCGCCAGCCCAGGGTCGATTTAAAGTGGCACGCGTGCCACCGCCACCGCCAACGCCGGCACCTACTAGCTGACCACCTCCTCCCGTGCTCTTGTGCTCCGGACTCTGTCCGGGTCGTGGCGATGGCCGCGGCATGCTGGGCGATCCCGGCCAGTTGCTATTCGCCGGCGACATCGCCGTGAACGGTGAATCCTGATGGCTTTGCATGTACAACGTATTCGGTCCCGGACTGTGCACCATGTGCGGACTCGGCTGTGGATTCAACGGCGACGACGGCATCAGTCCGCCCGGCGATGGATGCGGCATATGCGGTGCTGGCGGCGATGTCAAATTAAAGTTGGCATGACTCTGCGCACCGCTGCCACTGCCACCGCCGGCACTGGGATGCGGACTGGCCGGTGTGTGCGGATTCGAACTGGACGGAGGCGTGTGTGGTGCAGGAAAGCGTAGACCACTGTCCCGCGGCGATTGCGGGCCTCGCATGCCGGCGCTCAGGAATGGCGACGAGCCGCCAGCACTTACGCCCGCCACACTGCTGGGTCCGCCGAAATTATCCTCCAGGCCCATGGGTGACAATGGATTGTCATCCTCGTGCGGTGCACGACCCCTGTAGACGGCCGACTCGTCCACATACTTGGAGAGGAAGGCCTTCAGGCCCTGTATGGGCGTAAACTCCTCGATGACGTTGCGCTCGAAGCGACTGCTGGCGCCATCGCGTATGGAGACCAGCCGATTGGCACGGAAACGCAGCTCCAGGCAGTACACGGCGTGGTAGGTCAAGCGCATTAGGCACGGCGACTGCGGCAGCATGCAGAACGACAGCACAGGGACTTGCGGACGCTGCAAAAGGAAGGTCTATTACAAGTTATAAAACAGCTAAGCAACTCCAAGCACTACTCACGGGAATACCCAGCAGTGGTAGCACCGGCAGCTTGGCAATCGAACTCATCGGATTGTACGTCTCGTGCAGTATGTGTGCGATAGTCGTGAGGCTATGCTGCTGATTGAGATGCTGTGCCAGCTGATCGCGCATCATGGAGTGCGCATTCACAGCCGAAATGCCGCCCACAAAGGTGAGCCGAAAGCCATGCGACTGCACGGACCAATAGATGTTGCAGGTGACCTCCTTCTTGGGTCCGTAGCCCAGCAGCAGATTGACATAGCTGTACGACTTGACAACCAGCATGTCGCCGAGGCTCAGTCGCTCTGCAGAGAGTAAGATCATATATATAGTAGATATATCACTATATATACCAAGTCTAGTTACTCACTGTTGCGCAGCTGCTCGGCAAAGTCGTGGACCAGCGTATACAGATAGACAATCTTGGACCAGTCGTTGAGCAGATCGTCGACGGTCTTGGAGAAGTCATGATTGGCCTGCTCGTAGGTGAGATAGACGGTACGCCGGTTGCCCTGCTCCTTCTGATGCGTACTCTGCAGCGGTGTGCTGTAGAAGACAAACTCCACCACCCAGATGCGCACCTGACTATTCTTATTGGTCTGCGAGCGCACCGAGATGGAGAGCACACGTCGCATTAGATCATCCCAGACATGCGACTCGATCTTTGGCAGCGCCGTGGACATATTGCCCGCTGGCATGGGTTTCGCCTCGCCCGCTGCTGTTGTGGCCAATGCTGCGCCTGGCCTGGGCAGTGCCAGTATCTTGAGCACCAGCGAGGTGGCATTTGCCTCCACTTGCAGGCCGCTATGCGGTATGCGATACTTGGAGAGCGTCTGTGCCAGATTCAAGAACGGTATCTTCTCGTCACACATGGCCACTACGTGCGCCAATTCCGGTATAAAGTAGGCGGGGAAAATGGTCTTTTGTTGCTTGGCTGGCGGTGCCAAAATGTCACTGTTTGATTTGCGTTTATGTGGCGAGAGCTCTGCTGGAAATAGAAATATATAGAGTATTAGAACTGGCCACTGGCGGCAGGCAGAGAGCTTAACTCACCATCGACCTCTGTGCCGGGGCCATGTGTCGCCACGAATGTGTCAAATTCAATGAGACGCATGAGTTTCGTGTACAATTTGGGTATCTCCGAGGGCGGTTGGGCCACAATCGATACCAGCTGCTTGGCCGAGTCGTCCACAACATCGTTCTCATCCTTCTGGAAGACAACAAAGCCCAGATGGAAGGTATACTCCATCTCGTTGGGCATGGCAGGCTTCTCCTTCAGCTGCACCACCTGCAAGAGCAAGCAGAAAGAAAGCCATTAAGCCGAGTTACTGAAGCTATATAGTATATAGTAGACTTGCCAGTATAATGTTGGGATGACGATGCAGCTTTACATAGATCTTATGTCGTCCCGTCTGTAGCAGCTCCTGCTCGGGCAGCGTGAGAAAGGGCAACGTTTCGGTCGCTGTGGCAGGCAGATGCTGCAGCGTCTTCTCGCAACGTCGATGGGTGATCCAGTAGCGTAATTCCGAGAGCAATGCCGGCAGCTTGCTACGATCGCCGTTCAGACAGTCCTGCATGTCGTCCGTGATGGGGCAGTCCAGATGTTTGGGCACATGACAGCGGAACATGCCAGTGTGTGTGTCAATTGTGATGTGAATCTGCTCCGCGCGCAGGCAGGGCGACAGCACGGGCACCGTCAGTATAGCGGGTGTGCCCTGTAGGTTAACTGAAAATCCCAGTATAATTATATAGTATAATTTCCCGCATATAACTATATTTACACTCACAGTCAACGTCCTTGAGGAATGCCTGGAATTCGAGCTTGAGATCACTTAGCCGGGACACCGAACGAATGTAGACGGTGTGCACAATTAAACGTTCCATGGACAGATGCTCGGAGCGCACAGCACGATCTGCGACCTCGGCAGACTCCTTGGCGCCCAGCGAGGGTACATGCACAACGGCCAAGGGTCTGCCTATTTCGCTGGGATCCGACTGCACAGTGAGGCGATAGCCCAGCTCCGATTTGAGATCACGCCAATAGGAAACGGTCAGCTTCACGCCCGGCACATACTCCTCTACATTGATATTGTTGTCGTCCAGACGCTCGTAGTTCAGGCGCAGCGTCTGCGTGTAGAGCACCTCCAGCTGCAGCGACTGGCAGAAATAGTGCAGGCAATTGTAGACCTCGCTCAGTGCGTTGGGATTCTCGACGAGACGCGCCTGGATCAGTTGGTGTATATAGTTGACCTGCAGCGGATGCACCAATGACTTGCCATCTGTGGGGCAATGGAATATATATATATATATATATGATTGGAATATAGTGCAATTCAATTGCTCTGGCTTACCGCCCGTCTCCTTGTCCTCGACGAGTATATCGATGTCGAGCAGTCGCCACGGCACATTCGGACTGTCGCCCATGACGGTGAGCGCGACGCTGAACTCATGCTTCACCTCGAACGTGACGCGTCCGTTGCGTATGCGAAACTCGCGCATCTGTGGCAACAACTTGCCCGTGACCAGGCGATGCTGTATGACCTGATTGAGGCGCAACAGTGTCTGCTTCTTTTCCGCCGGCGTTATGGCATCCGGCGGCACAATGCGCTCGCGTATGCATGTGGGCAGGCGATTGTATGTGCCCGTGGTGAGGACCTCCACTGCAGCGGGAATGTGAAAATTGGGCAGACGCGCACGCACGAGCGTCTCGCGCGACATGCGCGCCAGCATATCGGCTGTCTCCACAAACAGCATGTTCTGCTTGTCCAGGAAGCTCATTATCTGCGAGCTCTTGTCCACCTTGGACACCGAGTTGCCCCACTTGACCAGTGCGTTGAGCCGTGTGAATAGGTGTCTCGTGCGCGCTGCATACGCATAGATCTCCACCTTGCGCTCCATGTCCGTCTTGCGTGGCAATCTGTTGAGCGAAACGCATACATATGCAATGTGTAGGTGTGTGTGTGTTTGTGTGTTTCTGTTGTACTCACAATTCTGCCAGCACCATGAGCTCGTGGTATGTGCGCTGTATGATGAAGTCGATCAGCACCGACATGGACATCGTGTTGATTCGCGGTCCTCCCTCCTGCCCGGCGGGCAAATAACCAGCGCTCGCGCCGGGCATTTGCTCCAGCGGCAGCGGCGTAGGCGCCATGTTTTTTCCGACCAATCAAACGTTCCAAATGTTGCAAATGCTGCGCAAATGACTGTGCAACCGTGTTGCGTTGAGTTTTCCCAAGTTTCTTTTAACTTCGAAGCGTTCGTTTCATAGTTTTTTTTATTAACTTTGCTCGCCACAATTTTAGCAATTCAATGATGCTTCCCGTAAGTTCGACATATTGCACACGGAAAATATCGCAATGCGTGCCGCACATCGCAAAGTTATCGCAACGTATCGATAGGTTGAAACTCGTGCACGACACGACTAACAGCGACATTAACAGCTGTTAACAGCAGAGCCAACTGTTTCCCAGTATTCGAAATTTTCGTTTAAATTTATTTCATGTCTGGCTGTCAGTTGTATTTTTTTTTGTTTTTTTAAACATTGTAATATCAATATCTAAACAATGCATCATGATCCAGCTGACGGCAGATCGTATATTTTCTATGTAAGATTACCGAGAATAGAGCATACATTCGCCATAGGCTGCCAGACACTGCGCACGGCGAGCCTTTCCTATGTCATCGAATTTGGTAAGCACAAACTACAATTAATAATGGGACTATTTTCAAGCTTTATTATTAGCACGAGATGTGGCGCAGAAAATCGAATATACATACATAAATGAGCCCACTGTGTATTGCTTGGAAATCGGCAAAATCATTGGCGACGACACGACCCTCTCGTTCTGCATATCGAGAGGATATAGCTTTCAGGTCTTCGATGGCGTCACCGAGACGAACAAGATCGTCCATAAAGATCAAAAAATGTTCTTTGATCCCGTTCTCTTATCTGGCAAATCCAAGAAGTAGAATTGTGGTTTTTTGAAATTTTGTACCACCTTACTTCAATTTGCCTAGTCTGTCAGTTTGTTGTGTAAGTCTTCCCAATTTTGTATCAGAGCCAAGCATCATAACATTATGAATTACGATCAGTTCGACGAAAAGGCGTATACCTATTTTGTGAAATTACCCCAAATTCAGAACAAATTCGCCATAGGATGTAAGAGTCTAAGTACAGCCAGCCTTACCTACATCATAGACTTTGGTAAGTCTCGAAACTGCCATGTTCGCCATGCTTAAACTTCCAAATATCCTATATATATCCCAGCCAGAGACGTGGCAGCGAGAGCAAATTATACGTATATCCGAGAACCTGCCGTGGTTTGTGCGGAAATCGGCAAGATTATTGCAGATGATATTGCGCTGTGTTTCTGCATATCGAGAGGATATAGCTTTGAGGTTTTCGACGGCCTGCTCGATGCGAATATAACGCTAATGATGAATTCTAAGGAAAATAAAGTAATTTATGTTACACCTTTAAAATAAACTGGCCAAGAATTCCTAATCCCTGTCCTTGTTGTTGTACAGAAGTGAGCCTCCGTCTAGTAATTAATGCAAATTAGCAATTAGCAAGCTGCCCAGAAACTCAAGCTAATATTATGGTGAGTCAAATGCTTATAAAATTTTTAATTTTAACGATCTACAATTGATTTTCCCCACTGTACAGAATCAATTGTAAGCGCGCTGTAAAAGTTAACAGCGACTGTTAAGCCGAAGTGAGAGCTGTTATTGCATATGCGCCATGTACATTTGCAGGCTGGCAACGCCAGAGATGGGCGCGTATTTTTGAAATGCTAAGCCAGAGCTACATATAAATTTAAAAGCATTCGTTTGCATGCTTAAATAAAAATTCAACTTGCCGATTATTGCAATTTAATAAATATTAATATGAGGCGCACAGACACACACACATGCTTACAGAGTTGCCACCAGTTATAGGGGAAAGTTCAATGACCAAAACATTTCAATTGCCATATAAAAACATAAGGCAGCCGGGCGCGATGATGAGCCTGATGTTTTTGTTTTAGTTTTCCTCTTGTGTTGATGTTAAAAATAAGCAAAGCAACGAAAACAACATTTCCGCTTTTGTTTCTTTGAATTTTGACACGGCATACGTGCACACACACACACACACACACACACACGCACACACATGTTGCATATGCATCATGCTGCAGGTTGAGATCGTGTGCCTCGTGATGCATTGCACCCTTGCCCTCGCCCCGAGCTCGCTTCAAGTGGCCGCACCGCAACCAGCGCAAGTGGCTGCCACCTATGGAATCGCTTGCACTTCAGTTTCCAATTTGGAGTTCAAGACCCACCCCCTGCCCTTGCCCATCGGCATCCCTCCCGCCCGCTGGCCCATCAACAACTCCCCCAATCTGAGAATCCGCCTGTGTATCAAAACGTGCCCGACGCGCGCGCCTGCAGACGCTTGTGTCGTGTGTCTCTGCCGCCGCATTAAAAATAGAACTTTATGATGTTTCCACGACTTTGACTCCAACTCCAACTCCAACTGCATCCCATCTGCATCTGCATCTGCGATTTAGCACAGGAATTACCAGCACATCCGGCGGCGGCCACTTTACGGATCAGCTGCGGCTACTGCCCCAACAGATCCAGATCCATGTATATGTTAGCTCGATGCCTAAACAATGTGCCGAGTGAAGGCGAAGGCGCTAGACTCCTTCCTGTAAACAGGATGCTCGCCGGGGGAATTGAGTGACGAAAGCCGCTGACAGGGAAACAAAAACTGAAGTGACCATCTCAACTTTTCCTTTCTTTGCGAGAGACAGAGAGAGCTGCAGAGTGCAGAGGGAGAGGGGAAACGAACTCTGAGCAATTGCAAAGGGATTAACAGATAATTTATGGAACCGCAAGCTAAAGACTTTTATTTGAAATCGATTAAGGAATTATTTACAAGGCAAGAGGGAGAGACGTAGAGGAAGGAAGAGATAGATAGAGAGGAAATGTAGAGGTAGACGTGAAGATGGAGGTAGGGATAGAGATAGATATAGATATAGAGACAGAGACAGAGACAGAGACAGAGACAGAGATAGAGATAGAGATAGAGATAGAGATAGAGATAGAGATAGAGATAGAGATAGAGATAGAGATAGAGATAGAGATAGAGATAGAGATAGAGATAGAGATAGAGATAGAGATAGAGATAGAGATAGAGATAGAGATAGAGATAGAGATAGAGATAGAGATAGAGATAGAGATAGAGATAGAGATAGAGATAGAGATAGAGATAGAGATAGAGATAGAGATAGAGATAGAGATAGAGATAGAGATAGAGATAGAGATAGAGATAGAGATAGAGATAGAGATAGAGATAGAGATAGAGATAGAGATAGAGATAGAGATAGAGATAGAGATAGAGATAGAGATAGAGATAGAGATAGAGATAGAGATAGAGATAGAGATAGAGATAGAGATAGAGATAGAGATAGAGATAGAGATAGAGATAGAGATAGAGATAGAGATAGAGATAGAGATAGAGATAGAGATAGAGATAGAGATAGAGATAGAGATAGAGATAGAGATAGAGATAGAGATAGAGATAGAGATAGAGATAGAGATAGAGATAGAGATAGAGATAGAGATAGAGATAGAGATAGAGATAGAGATAGAGATAGAGATAGAGATAGAGATAAAGATAGATAGAAAGGTATAGAGAGTGAGAGTGATGGGAATATACATGTACAGTTACTGATAAAAATACAAATGCAGATATAGATACAGATCAGATATACAGATACAGATCATATACGGATGCAGATACAGATAAACCATATATACAGATACATATACAGAGAAAGATACATATGCAGATACAGTTCTAGATACAGATACAGAGAAAACAACGAGTCAGATCTCAATGTAGTTAGAGACACAGATACAGTTGCAGATGCAGATACAGATAAATATATATGCATATAAAGATAGATGTATAAAATTGATATAGTTAGTTAATTAGAGTATAGTAAGCTATAGATACTAAGACATTGAGAGAAAGACAGGGAAGAGGCAGAGATAAATGAAAAATGCTTTGCCTGTTAAATTTCGCATTCAGGCGATTTTCGCTTCATTATCTTTGTGTGAATTACTAAAGAATTGTTGTTGTTCTTCTGCCCATTGTTGTTGTTGTTGTCTGGAATTTATGGTCGCGTCGTCTTGGACTGCATTTTACCTACGCAAAGAACGCTTGTTCGAGTTAAAAATAAAGAGTCTCCGAATGAGAGCAAAGGCGAGCAGCGCGCACTCAGCAATTGCGCAGCAAGTGCGAAGGCCCCCACCTACCGGGGCTGCTGCGAGATTCGCTGGAGAACCGCCACCAAAATAGATTTATGGCCGCCAGTCGCCATGCAGTTGCAGTTGCAAGAGCCACGGCACAGTGCAGCGGAGCGCAGCGCTCTGGGTGATGCATCCATCGACTGTCTTAAGGCTCCCTTCTTGGCGGCCTCAAGGCGATCTCTGCTTGCGGCTCTCATTGTGGTTGCCACTTCCTTCCTTTCGTTGCTCTGGTCAGGGCCAGTGGCAGTGTCTTCCTGTCTCTCTGTCTCACCATGTCTCTCTCTCTCTCTCTCTCTCTTATATTTTTTTTCTCTCTTAACTATTGATTGTCTTACCTTTCCTCTCTCTCTTTTCTTTCTCTTTCTTTCAGTGACCTTGTCTCGATGTCTTCTATCTATCTTCTTTTCTCTCCCTGTCTCTGTCTTCTTTACTCTCCCTCTCTCTCTCTATTTTTGTCTCTTTCTGTCTCTCTCTTCTTTTCTCTTCTTATCCCCCTCTACTTTTCTCTCCCTCTCTCTCTCTATTTTCTCTCTCTCTCTCTCTCTTTTCTTTTTTTTCTCTCCTCGTCTCTCTATTCTTTCTCTCCTTTTTTTCTCTCTCTCTCTTTTCTCCTTGACTTCCTATTCTTTTCTCTCCCTGTCTCTCTCTTATTTTCTCTCCCTGTCTCTCTCTTCTTTTCTCTCCCTCTCTCTCTCTTCCTTCACTCTTTCGCTTTTCCACCTCTTTTATCCTTCTTTAGCTTCTCCTGCTCTCTATATATCTTCTATCTCTTGCCTCTTTCCCTGCCATCTTTCTAAATGGATGTCTCCCTCTTTTTCACTGCGTCCCCTTTTACTCTTTCACTCTCCTTCCCTTCTTTTTCCCTCTCACCCGTCCTTCTCCTTCTCTCTCTTTCGTTTTTTACTCTCCTTTCTCTATCATCTCTACACTCTCCTCCTTAGTTTCCTTTCTCCCCTGCTCCCCCTCTCGCCAGACTCTTATTAATTGCAGTGATTAAAGCGAAATGCCTTGAGCACATGTCACCCCCGAGTCCATTTGCACGCAGTTGTCGCTGCCGACAACCACCGACAGAGACAGCGACGCGTTGTCGCCTGCTGCTTGATCCCAGCGCTCAGCTGTTTGCTGTGATGCATGGCGCTGGCCCCCAACTTGAACCCAGCAGCAAATTACATTTCCATGTTGGCTGCTAGCACCGCCGCCGCCCACAGCAAAGTGAACTGCGCACAGCTTTCACGTTTCTTTGTTTCCTTCAATTGTGCGCGGCTTGATGAGTTGCCGATTAGCCTGCGCACACATACACACACGCATGCACGCAAATGTTAGCCTGGCAAACGATAGTTAGCGCTGCTGTTAGCTTAACAGTTGATTATCGATATGCTACTAACATTACATATATCGATATTCATGCTATTTCAACAGCTGCCGCCAGTACAATTATGCAAAAAAAAAATTAAATTAAATTAATTAATTAAATGAACGTATATGCTCAATAAGATCTTTTCACAAATACCAGACACAGGGATTTCGAGACTGACCGCAGCTTTCACGTTTCACAAATTGATATGCAAAATTAATATGGCAATTCTTCTGGATCTGTGGATCCATTGTCGTAACTCTTCTAGGCAATAAGCATATTGCATTGCGCAGCAAAATATTGCATGTGAAATAAAGCATGTAGATAAATAAAATAAATGGAATTTCCTGCAACGTCATCCAATTTCTAATGGATCATGAAATTATATAAATTATATAATTTGACTTAAGTTGGTAAGTGATTTGAAGATATATGTATATATATAAATATATATGTATGTATATATAAATAAATGTTTTTTAAAAATATTCATTTTTTTCTCAGCGGTTTTGCCCTTTTTTCTATGGGTTTTTCTATAACATTTACAGCTATGGATTACCCAAATTATGTTCATGTCTTATTCCTCTGAGAACACATTGGTGGCTTGAACACCCTGCAAACTATGCTCTATTATACAAAACTGATATATCTTCACGTTTACAGTGAATTTTAAATTTAATTTAAATTTAAAAATTTTGCCTGTTGCCAAAAAAAAAATTGTACTATATGTCTATTATAAAGAAACTTTTTTTTAAATATTACATAATTTTATTATTATTTATAGTCATTGCTATGCCAGACATGTTAAATAGCTGCATTAGATGCCCTGGAAGCATTACCGCAATGCTGTCCACTGTTTGAGAAGCTAATGCTTATTGGACCCGGCGTAGATCTGCGTATACCTCTTTTTCCTAAATTGAAATCCATAGTCTTTTTGCCAACTCTGCTCAATTTTATGATGAACAGTTGGGTTATATATATAATATATATTTCTCAGGTTGAAACATTACGAGGCTGAAGATTTAGGCGATACAGTGAGCTATAGAAAAGATGCGTCCTCCAAGGCTGTGGATATTTCTGCCTTATAAGAGAAAAAAAAATATAAAATGAATCTTTTCTAAAAAAATTGTAGTTAATAATCTAAATAAAATATATTTCTTTTTAGTCTAATAACATTTAAACAATAATATTATATGAGTAAACTACTCTTTATAATTTCTAATAATACATAAATAATAAAACCAATAAAATACTCAATTCCTTATGCGTTTATTTCTCGATCGAGAGCGGCACATAAATCTCTGGGCAACAACAAAATCCACTTAGAACTAGAACCAAATCAAGGCGAGCATTACAACAAAGTGCACACGTTATAAATCTTATAGAATATTATAGATGTCCAATGCTTGCAGCGTACCCCCAGCGTAAACCCCTTGCAAGTGGTGAGGCAAGTTCATTACGCTTGAAAGCGTCAAATGTTGAGAGCTGCCGCCGCCGCCAACACCTGTGATAAATCCGTTCGTTCGGGCCGCCATGTCGTCGGCAGGGGCTGGTGACGCTGCCAGGTGATTGCGTCTATTTCGGTTGCTTTCGCACCCAAAAAAAAAAAAAAAAAAAATGCACAACCACAAGAAATCTAAGCCCAACTAGCAGATACCATGCAGCCAGTTTGATAGCTAAATTAAATTTAATTATTTCTAGCGCTGTCTGGCTTTTTTTCTGCGTGGCTAACATAGCAACAAATTTTGTTTGCTAAATAACTTTGGTGTTTTTTAGGCGATTGCCTTGTAATTCACAGCGTAGCTCAATTTGGTAGTTAGCTACATGCGTGCAAGTTTTCAGCTTTATAGCTTGGCTCCTTCCAACTGCAAATAGGCAATTTCTCATCGTATACCCGCAGCCATACACCCATACATACACGCATACAGCTATGTTCTTTGAAATGCCAAATTTTGCGCGTCTCACCGACGTCACCGTCGCCAGCCTCAAGCTGCCAACCACAGCGCAACTTGTCCGCCTGTCCGTCTGTCTGCGCTCTCTGTTAGGGCCGCCTGCAGCGGCAGGGGGGCAACGGCGCAGTGTGCGCACTCTGTGAGGTTTTTGACACTGACTGCCAACTTGGCGCTGCGTTAGAAAATTCTGCGCAGTGGTCCTTGCGTCTGTGTGTGTGTGAGTTTTCCCTTTTGGAAAACGCGAGCGAGAGCGAGCATAATAAAAACAATAATTTCGAATTTATTTTTAAACCGCACACACTTGTTCCTATGGGGCGCGTGTGTGCTCTTCGCTCTCTCTCGCCGATCGTGCGCTCTCTGGCGATCCTCGGGGCAAAACAGCTGCTGGCTGTCGCAGCCTGAGGCCGAGGCCGCGGCCGGCGTCGGCGTCACCTCCTCAGTGCGCGAGAGATGTAAAAAGTGTAAGTGGTGCGGCGAAGAAAGTTCAGTTCTTCCTGAGATCTCGCTGCGTTCGGTTAGACGAGAGCGCGCGCCATTCCCCGTCCACGTGAAACGAAACTGCTCGATCGATCGATACGCACAGCAATTAGTGAGGATCGCCCCCAAAGCACTTGCGTGTAAGTGTGCAAGTGAGTGTGTGCACGTGTGTGTGTGTGTGTGTGTGTGTGTGTGCGAGTGTGCGAGTGTGCATTACTTGCGAGCAAATCGCCTTAGCCGGAAGACGCGAACGGCCAGACAGACAGAGAGAGAGAGAGAGAGAGAGAGAGAGGGAGAAGCTTCTCGCTAGGGCCGTCCTACTGCTGCCATATATCAACATATCAGAGTGACGATCGAGTGAATCATTCGTTCTATATCGAGTGGCAGACACAGGGCAGCTAAGCTGTTCCCGTTCCCCGTCGAGATTTTGAATATTCTGTAGCCATAGCTATTACACAATTGCTCCAACACGCAACCCTTTCCCCAGACACATGTATGTACATGAATTTCTAATATATATAGACGTGTACAGCACTCGAACGATGAGCAAATTTTCGAAATTATCGCCTAGAGAGCGGCACTGAGAGGGCAGTGAGAGAGGGAGGCAGTGCCGAGAGAGGTACACTTCGCCGCGCCACACTTGTTAAATTAATATTATTATTTCTTTGATATTTTGACATTTACGTGAGAAATGCATTCGCATTGGCAATGATCGCCCTAGCCAACGATCTGTTGACAGTGCCATCCCTCTCGCATTCCATCTCTCTCTCTCTCTCCCTCTCGCTCTAGTTGGTTGCGTAAAAAGTTAGTGTATGGCTTGAATGATCATTGCCTGGGAAAGTCAAGAAACTGCGTAGAAAAGGGGCATATAGATATTATATTATTTAATCGGGGCTATGCTTTATCAGGGGCTCGTAATATTAAAGCCACTAATCATTAAAATTCATTTATAACTAAAGGCACCTGCCAATTATAATAGGTATTGCTAGCTATACAGCACATTCTAGATAATTATAAAACTTGTAAACTTTTTCTACCAGTAAGTCGCATTGTAGTCCCTATAATCCGTACAGAGCGATTTTCTTTTGAGCTTTTTCTATTATTTTTACGATCATTAAAAAGTTAAAAACAGTTTTTTTTTTTTAATTTTTGGTGCTTAGGTAGAGCAGTATCTAGCATTTAGAATTAAAAAAATTAACTATTTTCTTTGCGCAAAAGCAGACTGTAGACCTAGAAGCTATAAAATAATTTAGGCTTATAAATTTCTTACTCCAAAGAATTCTATGCCTAACCAAAAAAAAAAAAAATGAAATTAGTTTTTAAAATTTAGATATAAAAAATTAACAATTTTCTATGCGCAAAAGCAGACTTTAGACCTAGAAGCTATACGATAATTTAGGCTTGTAAATTTCTTGCTCCAGAAAATTCCATGCTTGATGCAAAAAAGGAAAAGTATTTTCTTAAATTTAGAAATGAAAAAATTAATTATTTTTTAGAGCAAAAACAGAGTGTAGATGGAGAAGCTATAAAATAATTTAGGCTTATACATTTCTTACTTTAATACAAAAAAAAAGGAAATTAGTTTTTAAAATTTAGATATAAAAAATGATTTATTTTCTATGCGCAAAAGCAGACTTTAGGCCTAGAAGCTATAAGATAATTTAGGTTTATGACTTTATAACCCTAGAGAATTCTTTGTCTGATCAAAAAATGGATAATTTTTGATTTATTGTTTTAAAATGATTATATTTTTGATAATCTTATAATTTTGACATGGATTATTGAGTATGTACAGTATAGAAATATATATATTTGTAGGCAGAACTCTACAGTACTATATAAAATAGAATTGTACTATATGGTAGCTGCTATATGGCTCTCTGTGAGCATGGCTGAGGCGCACGCCAGCAGCGCGATTAATCATATCTTCAGCTATATATATATACTATATATGCTATCTATGATGATCCTTTGTGTGTCCCCGATTTTGTTTATAATTAGGCGCCGTAAACAGTGCGCCACGGCGCTGATTGAGCAGGGTTGGAGGTGAAAGGTAAACAAAAGCGAAAAGGAAGCACAAAGATTATTCGAACGTGGAGCGGGGGTAGAGGGGCAAGGGTTGCTCGTCCTGCTCGTGGCATTGACACTTGTGCCGCTGCTGCACGTTGCTGTTGTTGTTGTTGTTGTTGTTGCTGTTGTTTACTGCGCGCTGCATCCGTGTGCATTTTCAAGTTTGAACTAAAATGTAAACTATGCGCACTTCTCCTGCACGGCACCCTGCACCGCTCCCCCCCCCCCCCCCCGCTTCACTGCCTCTAGGCAGCGTTTAAAAATAGTCGAAGTGAGTAGCCAATGCGCTGCACGCAGCCACCACCGGCAGCCAGCGTCGGCGTCGACGTCGGCGTCGCAGTCGACGCCTCCGCCATGCTGCCATTAACATTTCTGTGCTTTGTGTACATTAACAGGACTTTGAACTTTCTGCGTTATTTTGCGCAGATTTCCACGGTGAATACGGAAAATACACACAGCAAGCATTTTCCATTTCCATGTCGATCGCCGTCTTCATTGTGCTGCAGCTGCACTCGGGGCCGCTGCGGCTGCTGGCAGATGGCGTACCAGGCTAGCAGTACACCATGATCCGGCAAAAAAGCATTGTGCTCCACGCATATACATATATATATATATATATATATTTATATATATATCGAGTCTTAGTGCCATTTAAAGCATTTCGCAATTTTGAAATCTCTTTTAGAAATTTCTAGTTAATCGCGTGACGAATATGCACCTAGTTTCGCCGGCCTATGACGCATACTTAGCAACCATTATGCTATATATAGTATATATACTGATCGCACAGTTTTGTAAATTTTTAACTCAACGCAGAACTATTTGATTTATCATTTCCTATGATAAATCAAGAGCTCAATTTCACTTGAACATCCTTCACAGTGGGAACTGCAGTGCGTCTATGCCTTCTCTGGACTATATATAGAAAAAAATTTACCAGCGCAGAATTTTCAGTTCTATTTTATCTTGTAGAATAAAATCGTTTGTTCTGCATTATATCCAATGGGCGGATAGCTTTAATCTTTCCATTTCTCTCTTAGAGAAAGAAAATTGTATTCTTTCTTTATTTCCTAGACAGAAAAGGTAACTCTAGTTAATTTTCTAAAGTATCATAGAATTTTATTTCTGCTAAAAAAAAAGTGAACTCTTCTGTGTATTCCCTAGAGAGATAGAGCCATAAGGAAAAAGATAGACAGACAGAGAGAGATCTGCAGCTAGTTCATATTTCGGTTGTGGAAAGCTACAGTTCTGCCCTCATTGTACCCATTTCTATGCTTTGTCTCCCATGATCAGTATGAGGGACAGATCTACAGATCGTCAATATCTTCTTTGACAAAAACTACAGCTCTTTTGTATTTTCCAACACATTTCTTCGGTATTTCCTTTAGAGAGACCTATAGTACTAATCTTTTAATTTATATTTTCAACTACAGAACTGTAGATCTGCTCTACTGCTACCTATATATGCTACAGCTCAAATATATTTGCCATGATCATGGGAGAGAGTGTGAAAAAATATCAATAGAGCAAGCCATTGAACTTATATACTATTTTCTACAGCTACAGTTCAATAGGTATAGCTCTTTTAGAAAGAACTAAGGCTGATCTACGTATGCCTATAGCAGCGGCTCTTCTGAATCTCGCCTTGCCTGTGCTTAAGAGAGCGAAGGAGAAATAAATGCCATATTCCATTGAGAGAGAGAGAGAGAGCTACAGCTCCAGATCAATATCTTGTATAGGAAGAGCCACAGCTCATAGTGCCATAGCTCTTCTATATTTCCTATAGATAGAGAGAGCTATAGCTCTACTACATTATGTGCAGGAAGAGCCAGAGCTCCTCTATATTTCTTGTAGAGAGAACTATAGCTCTACTACATAGCGCCAGAGCTCTATAGAGAGAGAGAGTGTTAGCTCTACTACATCTTGTCTTGCCAGCATTTAAGACAGGGAAACAGACAGAGAAACTTACGCCATATCCCCACAGAGAGAGAGAGAGAGAGGGAGCTACAGCTACAAATCGTAGAAAGCGCCATAACTCTTCTATATTTCCTGTAGAGAGAGCAATAGCTATTCTACAGCTCTTCTATATTACCTATAGAGAGACCTATAGCTCTTCTATATTTCCTGTAGAAAGAGCTATAGCTCTTCTAATTTTCCCATAGAGAGAGAGAGAGAGAGCTATAGCTCTTTTAGGTATAGCCACAGCTGTTCTATGTCTTTGCCTGCTCTGTAGCCCATAAAGCATGCTACAGTTGTGCTATATCTCCGCTGATTCGCTTGCCAAAACCAAATGCAATTCGATTGCTGCTACAAGATGATGACACCCGCTGTAGCTGGGTGTGTGACTGTGCCTGTGGCTGTGGCTGCGGCTGGGACTGGGACCGGCCTGCAGCAATTACCAAAAATGCTAGCTGCTTAGCTGTGCTTGGGCCCGCCGCTCTTTGAGCTGTCATAAGCGATAAGCGATCTGCGATCTGCGATCTGCACGGGCCAACGAATAATTAATTAACGTTCTGTCACTGCGAAACATGCGACATTTCGGACTATGCTGCCACCTGACATCGAAAATATTGCACAGATATGTACTAGAACTCATCCGCCTACCCCTCTCTCCATCTGTCCCTCTCTCTGTCCCCTCCCGCTGAGCGCTGGCAGACAGAATTTCCCACTTGTCAGCTTGTTGCGTGCGTTGGCCACGTTCTGGCTAAATCGATATTTTTGGCAAGAAGAAGGCAAGAATTTTGGCTTGAATAATAGATGGGTATAGATAGCTATATGCGCGGATATATAATTGAGCTGAAAAATATTTCTGTGGAACAGCCACAGGTATGTATGGCGAAATATACCAGGTGGTTGGGGTTGGGGTTCGCTAAAGTATAAATAATACTTAGACAGCGGTGAGGTACATGTCCGTCTGTCCGTTTGCCTGTCTGGCCGTACGCGGTTCCCACTCGCGTCCATCATAGACAATATTTACGAGCCGATTTCGCTATAGTTGGTGGTATATACATATATATATATATATACGATTCCATACACTCAGCTGCTTTTATGGCCGAGCAAATTTTGATGTACTCTTCGAATTCAATTTGCGTTGATCAATTTCGGCAACCAGAACACCCAGAACAACAACAACAACAACGGGGGGGCGCAACAGGTTGCAAAAGTCTGTGTGCTTAGGCGAAAATCAATGGCGCCCCTCGGCGCGCTCACCACGCCCACACGGCGCAATCACGCGGCTGGCCTCAGGCCGGTCGAAGAACAGAAAAATAAGAAGAAGAAAAAAAAACAGTGGGGAAAAACAGCGGAAAAGCGGCAGACGCGGCTAACGAAAACAAACAAACAGAAAAGCAACTGCCAGCCAGACGCACACACTGCGCACATGACCTCCGCAACGCGTACAGTCGACCCCCAACGCGCCGCTACCCCACCTCATGCGGCTCCCCCATACGGCCGCCGCATGTTGTGGCAATACGAGCTAATCGATTATTTAGACAATTACGAAAAATAAAAAGAAAACTTGTTCGACAAATAAACAAAGCGCGAGCCGCAGATCGAAGTGGGATCGGAAATATAAAATTTGATTGCCCGCTAAATCGCTATGGTTCATCCAGAGTAGGTTGGGCAATTGCGCCGGCCATTGACTGCCCCCCCTCCAGCCAGAGAAAGATATTCCTTGAATTTGCCCAAAATTAGCGAAAGTAATTTTGTACTTCTTGAAAAGTCGCACCAAGCACCAAATATATATTTGCATATAAATATTCGCGCTGGCTATAGGGTTTTCTTGGGAATTTCTTAGAGTGTGCCGGGTATATTTTAGGTGAATAGAATAGGGGTTTGAAGTGAGTCTTTTAAGTTAATTAAATCATATTTATTAAGGGAATATAATATTATTAAATGTTAAGTAAAATATATTTATCTTTTTCATTTCTAAACAATTTTTTTAAACATTTTTTGACATAGATAAAAATTGATTTCTCTTTGAGAAATAAACTTAAACATATTAATTATGGAAAATGAGAATCGATAAAAAGAATTTAAAAACATAGTTATATATATTCATTGTACATTTTAATATTTAAGCTTTAATGCTATTTTAACATTTTTAAATTTTCTTAATAATTTTTGAAAATTTTGTTGACTTAGCTTTATCTAAGTGGAATCCTCTCTACATTGAGTGCATTTTGCAATATTAAATATTTATATATTTAAGCTATGTTTTATTTTAATTTTTCGGGGAAATTAAATTACCGGGTATCTTCAAGCTGATTTGATCTCTAGTATAACGAATTCTCATTTTAAATTGAACAAAGCACGAACATAATGAACTTCAATTTTAATAGCTGCGTCTATTTGCGAAATTATTAGATTTCTAGTAGGAGATGCCGTAGTATATTCTAGCTGAATTTATCACGTGTTAGCAAGGCTGATAATAGGCATAACTGGAATATGTTTTAACAGGAATTTTTGACGGCAATATATTTTTTTTTTGCAAAGACTTTGACGCTTGTTAAAATAAGTGCTCGATACTTTTGGGAAAATCCGACCTTTAGCTATACAATCAATCAATTCAGCAGCTGATTTGCCACCTGTCTGTCTGTCTGGTCGCCCAGGGCGTGGCTTGTTTAGGCTCAATGATTAGGGGAGATCTATAATAGACCAAAGGGGGGTGCAGGGTGTAGCTGGTCATGGCAATTACGTATGAGATTAATCAATGCCAAGACAACATGCACAAATTATGCGCATTGCGACGTGAATTTATTTCTAAGAACGCAGCCAACAAGTCGCTGCTGACGTTAATCATACGCCCCGTGCGCCGTGTGCGGCAACACTGCAATGGTGGCAACTGCAGCAACAGAAACGACAAGGTGACGATGGTGATGCAGACGACTTTGGTTGGCCCACGTCTTCGCACGTCCTTAATTAGAAAATTGATGAATTTTGCACATAAATAAAAGCAGCAGCAAATTCGCTGCGACAGACAGACTAGCAGATGCCCTGTTAAAGGTCAGAAGTTAAGCAGTCTGCGCTCGTCTTCGCACACAGCTTTAATTAGAAAATTCAATGAATTTTGTAAATAAATAGGAAATTATATTGTCTGTAGCAGACAGACTTGTAGATACCCTGTAAAAGGTCAGAAGTTGAGCAGTGTGCTCTTTAATTAAAGACTCGTTGAATTTTGTTTATGGTATAAATAAAAAATAATTATTTTTATTTAGCAGACAGACTCTAAGATACCCTGTACAAGTTCTGAAGTTAAGCAGTTGGCCAACGTCTTCGCACAGCTTTAATTAGTGAATTGATGAATTCTGTATGTAAATAAAAATTTTGACATAGCAGACAGACTAGCAAATACCCTGTAAAAGGCAAGAGTAATGCAATTCGCCAGTGGCTTCGCATATCGTTAAATACAGAATTTATGCATATAGTACATGTAGGAAAGCCAACAGATAGACCCGCAGATACCCTGTAAATACGCTAAGCTGTTTTTAATTAATTTTGTTAATTTTTCACTGCAGTCAAAATCTATATATAGCACTGCCAGTGCGCCAATATACCCCACAGATGGCTCCGTTATTGCATTCTTAATCTCTCGAAATTTATTACACTTGCGCCGCCGATGATTGTGACGCATCTGTTGCGCACTTAGCGCTACGCCCCCTTGCTCCCCGCTCGCTCCAATCTCTGACTGATGTCGCAGTTTCTTCATCTCTCGTTCGCTTTAATTTGCTCCGCAGCCAACATGACGAAGGATCCGCAAGTGACGCCCATACCCGAGGAGCTCTACAATCTCACACAGCTGGCAGATGTGACATTGGCGGCAGGACCGCTGAGCACAGCTGCCCAGCAGGCTCAAGGGGCAAGGCCTACCAGCAGCAGCAACAACAACAGCAACATAAGCAGCAGCAGTAGCAGCAGCAGCAACAACAGTTTCGCCTACGCCTCGTCGGACGACGACTCCACAATCATCTCGTACAGCCACAAGGTGTTCGATCGCAGGAAACTGCGTCGTTGCACCAATTCCGATACCAATTCCTGTGCCAGCATCGCCAGCAGCAGCAGCAGCCAGTCCAGTGTGCCGGAGCAGTTGCCGCCGCAGGCCTGCAGCAGCAGCAGCGGCAGCAGCAGCAGCAGCAGTTTGCTGGACGACGAGCACATTTGTCCCGAGTGCGGCAAGAAGTATTCCACCTCGTCGAATCTGGCGCGCCATAGACAAACCCACAGGTGAGTTATTACAGGGTATATACCAGAGAAAATATCTGCTAAATGTTAAGGGAAGAAGAAAGACACTTCAGCTGATGCTATGTAATCATATACCCTAGAAAAAAGCTGCAGGGTATAAATATTGATTCTATCAGAGAAAACATATTGCCAATATATATAAAAAAGAGAATTCAGCTGATGCTATGCAATCAAATACCTTGTAAAAAGTAAAATATATAATAAATTGTGCGGAGACTTAAACTACCCTGTAAGGGCATGATGAGCACCACAAAATACCAAATATTATTGATATTTTTAGCAATTTGACTGGAATTTTTTTCTAAAACCATTTTTGATGCCAATTTTAATAAGATTAATTAATTTTAATCAAAAAATTTGGTTTTAAATTTTTGAAAAAAATTTGAAAATTTTGATAGGGGTAGGTATGCAAAAATATGGAAAAAATTGAAATTTTTAAATAATTGTAAAGCTAATGAAATTGAAATGCAGTATTAATAAGCAGTAAAATCCATAAATAAAATGGCATTCCAAACGAAAATCGCTTGATTTTTGACAAAGTTATGCGGTTCGCAAGTTTGGATTTTGGTTCATGTATGGCAGATGGAGTTTCAGGCAGATTTATTCATTATTCGCGAAAATTGGAGTCAGAAAAAGCTGACAAAAAGATTTTTAATACTGATTACGATAAGCTTAAGCGATTTCGAAATAGTTGAATAATTGAAATCTATAATTTTATGATGTAGAATAAGTTAAGAACCGAAATAATAAATAAAATGGCATTGCGCACAAAAATCACATGATTTTCGGCAAAGTATTAGGTTCTTAAGGATAATTACAGATTTTTTGGTTTTCTTTTTCAACATTTGTTTCGAAAATAGCTAAAAATATAAATTTACCTTACTGATTACGATTATTTTATTAGCTTAACCAATTTCGAGCAAAAAGAAAAGACTTTGAGTGCTTGAAAAAATTCTAAAATTGAAAAAAAAAATTTTATAGAGAATTTAGTAATTTTTAAAATTTGTAAGACAAATTTGCAATCTCAATCCAGTCCAGCCAGTCGAAAATCTCACTTTTATGCGAGTTCAAAGTGAAAATTGGGTGCGGCAAAGGGTCGACAGCGCATCAGCTTGAAGCCAATACGAAAAGTAGTTGCTTGAATAAATTTCTACATACATAAATATAGCTTTAAATAAATATGTAAATATCTAAATTATATATTTATTTATGTTGCAGGTCAATTATGGACAAGAAGGCGCGTCATTGTCCCTACTGCGAGAAGGTGTACGTCTCGATGCCGGCCTACTCGATGCACGTGCGCACGCACAACCAGGGCTGCGCGTGCCAGCACTGCGGCAAGCGCTTCTCGCGTCCCTGGCTGCTGCAGGGCCACATACGCACGCACACCGGCGAGAAGCCCTTCAAGTGCAGCGTCTGCAGCAAAGCCTTTGCGGACAAGTCCAATTTGCGGGCGCACGTGCAGACGCACTCGAACACCAAGCCGCACACGTGTGCACGCTGCGGCAAGGCCTTTGCGCTCAAGTCGTATCTGTACAAGCACGAGGAGTCCTCCTGCATGAAGAATCGCAGCGAGGCGACGGCAGCCAAGCAGTCCGCCGAGCTGCAGGCAGCAGCAGGTGGCACAACAGCAGCAACAGTTGCAGCAGCAACAGTTGCAACAACCTCTGCTACTGCCACTGCCACTGCAGCGGACACTGCCAAGTCGACGCTGGCGCACAAGCTGCTGCAGAAGGAGAAGGATCGGCGGCAGGCCGCACAAGCGCAGGCGGCGCAGGCAGCGCTCGCCTTTGGCTATGCGCCCAGTGCGCCCGAGTTCTACGAGAGCTTCAAGCGCAACGGCATGCTGCAGCCCACTGTACTGCAGCAACCCAGCAACCTTTATCCACCGGATGTGCACATGTACATGGCACCCTATCAGCACTACCAACAGGCCGCAGCGCCGACGCAGCAGCAGCAGCAGCTGCAGGAGCAGGAGCAGCCCGTTGACTTCTCGCCCAAGAACAGCTTCACGCACTCGGCCAAGACGAGCCCGTTCGAGGTGACCGGCAAATATGCCATGGTTGCCTAGCCACAAAAAAAAAAAATATATATATATATATACTGATCATACCCCCACCAGCCCCTCAGTCTGACTGTAAAAGACAAAAAGAAGCAAGATCGAGAGAGAGAGAGATTTAGAATTTGAACCAGAGCAAAAACACACTATAATATAATCCTAAAACCCAAAACCAAACTACTTATAGATCGTATATACCCGATTTGCATTCGATTTTAGTAGCTTACTGTAGTCAACGCATATGTGATACAACTGAAAAAAGAGCTAAAGTACCGCTAGAGTGTAGTAGTCGATTCCAAAGAGAACAAAAAAAAAAAAAAAAAAAAACAAAAAAAAACAAAGTAAGAAGAAGCAGCACATACTTCAGGCAACTTCAACTAGTTATAACGAGGATTTAGAGACTTGGCAAAAAATGTAACCAGTATTGTTTTAGCACTACTTGAACCACACAAATATATATATATATCTATATACGATTTACAACTATCTATAGCTACATATACATACGATCCAAACTGATTTTAGATACCTACTATATATACATACTACTTACCAAATACTACTTATAGCTACATACATACATACATTTATCTCATAATTCTTTTGTTCTAAGGCACATTGCGATTTCCGGCATCTCAGCGCGGAAGTCCAACAACACGAGCGATTCTCTAGTCTTTATCTTTAAATACCAAAAAAAAAAAAAAAACACACACACAGAAAGAATTTTCGCATGTCCGGGAGCGCTACGTACCCCTGCCCCGGGGGTATATAGGTATATCCCGAGCATGTGTCGCGTTATTTTAAGCACTTTACGGCCGCATGTGGTGCAATACGAATTGACATAACTGTAACACTAATTAGCCTCTACACACACACACACACACACACACACACACATCTATCTATTATTCTGTATATTTTTGTGTAGCACATAATATTATCATACTCATATATATATATACATTATATACAATTATGATTTACATTTACGTTTTGTTTTCGGCTTCGTTTTGCGTTGTTTTGTGTAGCAACTTACTGCATTTTGTAAACTCAACGGCACCTACAGCTAAACAGACCAAAGATATTAGATATTATTTACACATACATACATACTACTAAATTATATATATATATATTTGTATATTTGTACGATCTAGGGCGTACACGATGCACATTTATTCGAATTAAACGAGAGATCCGCAGATCCCTGCAAATGAATGCTTGAGTTTTTCTTGAATATACCTTATTAATTTCAGCTCGGGTTCGAAGCTCTATATAGTATATGAGCTTATATAAATATAGCTTACAATCTGTAGAACTTGCTGTATTTCTTTTGTTAACCGATCGCAAGTTCTTAGAAATCTATCGAGCTAGCGTAAGTATACAGATCGAAGCTAAGAACTTAAAATAAAAATTTACTGATCTACCATATAGACTTTCGTGTTATTTCACAAATAGAAATACAGTATTTTTTGTTAGTTTATCAATCTTGGGTAAGGGATTTTATGATCTATAGAATACCCTATAATTTCACACAGTAAATCATCGTACTTTCTTAGAAATTCAACGACTAAGGATCTGAAAATCTAAGATTTACTTTGTAATCTATAAAAAGCAGTGTAATTTTGCATAAGACTTAACTTAATTTTCTAAGACTTTAAAAAGTAGATCTGAAAATTGAAAATTACTTTTTGGTCTATAGAATCGTCTGTAATTTCATGCATACCCTGATTTTATACATGAAACTATCGTATTTTCTCGCAAACCTATCGACTCTGCCTAAAAGAAAAAGGAAAATTCACTTTGTGTTTTATATAATACCCTGTATCTTCACTCAAACCCCGAAAATCTATAGATATGCAAGAGATATCGGTAAAGAAAAATATACCTTGCGATATATAGAATACCCTGAAATTTATCACATAGCTATCGTACTTTCTTCAGACTTTGCGTAAAAAATCCGAAAACGAAAAATTCACTATGTGAACTATAGAATACTCTGTAAATTCAAATATGGACCTGCAGTAATTTATGAAAATTGATAGACTATGGTGAACAGGTCCTAAGATGGACTTTATCGACTTTTCTTAAAAGGAAATGATGAATAATATACGTTATGATCTGTAAAATACTCTGTAATTTCATACAATTTTTTTAGGAAAAAATGCTTAGAATACTCTTCAATTTTCACACATGGACCTACTGCAATTTCTTAAAAATCTATCGATTTTGTAAGAGATCTACGAACTCGTACCTGATACATGATAATCTAAGTTCGTAGATCAGAGATTACTCTACTTGCAGAAGTTTTATAGCACGCACAGCTCTTCTAAAAAAAAAAATGCCTCAATAAAATAGAAATTCGCCCTTATCGATAACACTTAACTAATCGATTCGTTTATTGAGTCTTCTAAAAACGTAAACCATGTGCGACTTGAAATTTCGAAGCTCCTGGTCACAGAAAGCGAGCAAACCCAACGAAGATGCGTGTCCCGTGCCGACGATGTATGCGTGTAAATGTTTGCAAGTGTTTTTTTTTTCGATAACCGATAACAGTATGCCCAAAAATTAGAAACGATAACAAGCATATAGTAGAGTAGTAGTAGTAGTAGTAGTAGTAGTAGTAGTAGTAGCAGTAGTCGTAGTGGTATATAGGTACAAAGTCGTTCGCCAATCCGCTGTGCCTACATCTTCAGATCGCACTTACTGGCAGTGGGCGTGCCCACGGGTGTCTGTAAGGGAAAGGGGGTGGGGGATTATCGATGGCTGCCTATACTTCTCTCTCTCTCTCTCTCACCTTTAGCACGGCTGCAGTGTCGCCGACGCCGGCGTCCAGCGAGAGTTTACTGCCGCCCAGACGCACCGCCAGATCGTGATAGGATTTGTTGTGCAGAAAGCAGACCAGTATGACGGTCATGTTGTCGCCGCCGAGTCCATAGTTGTAGGCATTGGGTGCCAGGCAGTGGTTCATCAGCTTCTCGCAGATCAGCTCCGGCTGCATGCCGATGGCGATGCGTTCGCGCACGAACTCCGCCACCTGGCTGCTGCTCATCACATCCCAGATGCCGTCGCAGGCGAGCAGCACGAACTCCCAGTCGTCGGCGATGTCGCACATCAGCACATCCGGATCGGCGGTGACAATCTGATCCTCGGGCTTCATGCTCGTGTTGCGCTTGTACATGAAATCGCCGAGGGCACGCGACAAGGCCAGATTCCCATTGACACGATTGTTCTCCACATACCCGCCGCCGGCCATGATGCGCTTCACCTCGGACTCATTGCCCGGCTTGTGGTCCACGGACAGGGCACGCACAATGCCGCCGACGCTGGCAATGGCACGCGAATCGCCGGCATTGGCGCAATACAAACGCTTCTCCTTGATCAGCACCACAATGGCCGTCGAGCCGGCCATCTGCTCGCCCCACGTGCCATTGTGCAGCATCTCCTTGTCGAAGTCGAGGAAGGCCCGCTTCATGGCCAGCTCGACGGAGCCGCCCATATACTCCGGCCGCTTCGTGATGAACTTGTGCAGATGCTTGCCCGCAAATTTGGCCACAGCCGCACCGCCATGGCCGTCGTAGACGCCAAAGAACGAGGCGCTCGGATCGTCCGGCAGCGACAGGATGTGCGTGTGGGCGTCCTCCATTTCGATGCGCCAGCCCTGCATGCAGCTGCTGCCCACCAGGTACAGCGAGTTGGCGCAGCGCGCCGAATCCTTGGTGGTCACCGGTTCCGACAGTGTCTGACCCATCGTGAATGTCTTCTATATCGAGCTAACTATATATAGTATATATATATATATCTATATATGTATATATATATATACTGTTTTCAGTAGCAACTCGTTGCCAACTTGTTGCCGCGGCCAGCACAATGAAAAAGGGGAAGGGGAATTGGATTGGAAATTTAACGAACTCAACTTACAGCGTTTACTTTACAGGTCTATTGCACCAGTTTGGTAAACTTAATTTTTTGACGCACTGTTTCCGTTTCCGTTTCCGTTTGCGGCGCAGAGTTGGGGAGATGGGGAAAAGTCCAGCGGATTAACGATCATTGGTGCGATCAAGTGACTGATTGGTATAATACCTTTTAATACGGTTGCCTGGCGAAAAAGTATTTTTATCTGGGGTTCATTTTTGGAATCAAATACATTTACTTTTTGGCTTTTTTTGTCGAATGAGCGTTTGCGCAATGCTACTGTATACAGTCGACTAGACGAAGAAAAACGGAGGGAGGCCTATGATCGACCTGGATGAAGTTACTTGACAACGCATGGTATGTGGCTTTTCGTTCTAATACAAAATTGACGATATTGAAATCAGTTCTTAGAGAATTCTGGACTAAATCCATGACAAGTCACAGGGTTATTCCTATAAAAATAAAGGCTTGCAGAAAAGTGTAAATATATAGCCATATTCGTCTTACAATTTTTTTTTTAAATATTTTAATCAGTTTAGATATATATACTGTAATTTTATATATACATATATATCCAATAAAGTAGTATTGTATTGTAATTTAATATACGAATTTCGTTTAAAGTAGAGTTGGCGCATATTTTTGATATATCGTATCCCTTATAGTTCCTTTAACAGCACTTAAAAATCAATATATTTAATATTTTCGATGTTTTTAGTACCAATAAAAGTGAATACTCTATAATATAAAGAAAATAATCTAAGTTAAAAAAATTAAATGTACTTAAATATATACCAATTTCCTACCATATCATAATTCCCAGAATATTCCTAGATGACTGCAGATTTAATGATCTATTTATTTAAATTTTTCTAACATAATGATCAACTAAATATATTAAAATAAATTATAATAAATAAAATTTAAAGCTAATTTTCTTAGCATTTTTAAAATACATCATTAAATGTTGTATTAATATTAAAATGAATTAATGATATTTAATGCTAATTTTCTTAGAATTTTCTCAACATAATGATCAATAAAATATATCATAAAATATCAAATACACCATAAATATTGTATTTTCGATATTTTGGCAAAAAAAATATACCCATAAAAATATAAAATTTAACTACAAAAATATTGGTGTACTCATATTTTGATTTTTTTGTCAAAACCCCCGCTATAAAGTAAAGCTCCCCCCACAGATGAAAACACTTTGATTATCTTTTGATAATTTTGTTTTTTGTATTTTTGGTTTTATTTGTATTTGTTTGTTTTGTTTTTTTTTTGTTTTTTTTTTTGCTTTTTTAAATTGTTTGTTTTGTTTTTCTGCTTTTGGTATTCCTCCATATACAGTATTATATATAGACATTTATTTGTTAGGTTTTTCCTTGTCGTAGATTACTACACGTTTATCCTTTTAGGCATATGTACGAGTATGTATCATAATTTGTATGCAAACGTCTGTCTATATTTCTGCCTGTGTGTGTGTGTGTGTGAGTGTGTGTTTCTTTATGCTAACCCGCATCTACTACTTTCAATTATATTTAGTTAGGTTTCGGTTGTCCCTTTTTGTATATACTCTTTAAAGTGTAAAGACACTAAATTTCACAATTTTCGTTTGTTTTTTTTTCTCTATTCGCTACAAAATCGCGCCCGGCCCTTGGGCAGACTGAAAAAAGGGGAGAGATAGATATAGAGTTAGATTGATAGCTAGTGTGGGTGTCAGTGTGTGTGTGAGTTGTAGTATGTAGCATAAAGTTGGGCGGCTGCCCCCTCGTCTATATAGAGAGACTCGACTCTCTGCGGGGGGCACAAAAATTCAGTTTGAGTGTAGTTCGAGTGTGTGGGTGTGTGAGTGTGAATACATTCATATATTCCGCATGCATGTAAATAATTTACGAAAAATGTTTCGATCTCGTATCGACATACATAATTTTAGTATATATATATATATGGTATTATAAAACCTCTAAACAGCCATAAAAGTCAAAAGTTCTTAATCGTATTATCAATCATCTAGACGCGTTTGCCTTCTGAAATCGGAACTCGATTGTTATAGGTTCGTTTCTGGATTGGGATTATCTCGCCAGCTAGCAGTGGGGGAGGCGGGGGAAGGGGGCTAGAGTGGGTGTTTGGGTGGTGTCTTTGTCTTTCTCTATAAATACAAATTCGCGACTCATTGTGTGTTACAATTGGTTTGGTCTTGAGACGTTGCACTCCCAATAGATATACGACTATATCGTATCGCTAGCAAAGTTGTCGCCATATATCATATATAACATTGAATTAGTTTAGCTTAAAAAGGTACGCATATTATCCGGATACGTTAGTTGTTAGCACTAGATATACTAGATATACTAGATATATATTTTTTTTTGATTCGCTTATCCATGTCCGTATATCCGTAACTATTCATATATGTATGTGTATATGCTAAATGTATCGGTGTGCTTGGTTTTTGATATATATAATATATATATATATATATATATATATATATATATTTGAACGCTCTCGCTTTAGGCTTCTTTTGCAAAATGGACACCAAGTAAAAACATTCAGTACACATCGAGAGTTAATACAAAAGTAAGTATTGAGTAGGTTTTTAGGTATATGTGTGTGTGTGTGTGTGTGTGGGTAGGATCGATCGAGGATCGTCCGCGCTTCGTTGCTGTTCGAAATCTTCAATTACTTCCGCAGCGTTCAAAAGGGGCTTCAAAGGAAATGTACAGGTCTTTCGATTTTGGTATCATCTACTGGTATTTTTCGGCCCCAAATCTCGCCATTCGGCAATTCGTTGTCTAACCCAAGCACTTAGAAAGCTAAATTACAAGTGGAAACTCGTAGGACACACTAGACAGACAGACACACACAGCTTAGGTACACGCTAAATTGTATAGGGTATAGGGATAAGTACGCGTTAAATATGTATGTGTGTAGGTAGGTATATACTATATGTTCGTATGCAATCCGACATTTGGTGCCCACAGAAAACTCAGAGCTCGTTCCGGCCGTATCCTAGTCTAAATACATATATTATGTGCGCGCTTTGATTATCGGTCTTTGGTTTTATTCCTGTGTGTGTGTGTGTGTGTGTGTGTGTGTGGGGCTACCCCGCTATTGGCTATGTTTATGGGTTCGTTTGGTTCGCATATAAAAATACTTATGACTGTAAATTCATCGTTTGAAACGGCGCAAGACGACACTAATACTATGAAATACACACACGAGTCGCTCTACACACACACACACACGCATTTATATGTATGTAAAAAGCAAATCCCATTAAAGTGCCTTCGTTCTATATATCTATAGCTGCCCATCACACTAAATACCATGCATAGGTGTATGTGTGTGTGTGTGTGTGTGTGAGTGTTGGATTATCTATCGATTATCGTTTATAGCTATACCCATTAAATCAGCAAAAAGGTACGATCAATTTGTTAGACGCTCTTTAAATTCAATATCATGGTGAGAATATGCGCACGACTTCAGCCCTAGCTGCTATACTATATACCATATATGTATGTATGTATGCTATATAGTAAATTACAGTTATTCATATTCATAATTTATTTGTTATGTATGTATATACTATATCTCATTGTAACTCGTTAGGTAGGAAATATGCTAGTCTTATAAATTTCACACATCAACATTTTTTATCTTTTTGGTTATGGTTTTTTTCTGTTTTTTTTTGTATCGCTCGAAATAGTTTGTATTTAATAAAATATAGTGTATATATGTATGTATATTTTGAATTTTCCGTTTCGTAATTTCATTTGCATTATGTAAATATATCGTACTTAATTTTTGGTATTTTTTGTATTCTTGTATTTTTTTTCTTCTTGGTTTGATTTGATTAAAAACATCTAATCGCGATCGCTGATCGCTCCACATTTTTTTCAAAAGTGTTTCGCTAGTTACATAAGTGGAATTTGAAACTTCTTAGGTGTATGCGAAAATTTGTCAAGTCCAAGAAACACGAAGAGTGTGTGTGTGTGTGAGAGAGAGAGAGAAAGTTACAGCTAACTACATAGATCGAGAATTACCCCGAGTATTTTCGTATTTTCGAAATTTTATGTTTTTTTTTTTAGTTTTCCTTTTCCAAAAAGAACAAAATCTAATTATGGACGGGTTCTTATCAATCTTGTGTGTGTGTCAGCGTCAATTTGGTTGCTTTATCGCTTCGATCCAGTTGCGTTACTAACTTCGTCCATATTGTATGGTTCGGTCGGTCGGTAGTACTTTCCTTTTTCTTTTTTTTTTTTTGTTCCTTTCTATGTGTATGGTTGGCTTTTAAGCACTAACTACGCGGCGTACTTGGTAGATTAACCATTATTCATATCGCTATTACTATTATTATTACTTGTATTGGTTTGGGCATATTGCTATTGCTATTGGTATAGGTTTGGTGTCTCCTTGCTTCGGCCTGATAAATGCACATATGTAACTTGCGTATGAAACACATTTCCCAAGCGACAAATTATTGGTAAAAGCTCATTGGATATTATATGCGTGCGTCTCCACTCTGTATTGGTCAACTTAGTAGCAAGATCGGGAGAAATCAGTACGCTATTGGCAACTACCGAAACCTGATCATTAAATTAATGCTGCACTTAACTCGAGCCTCGATCTGGCCATGGGGAGGTGTGTTAATCAATTCTAAGAACTAACCGAAAATGCTAAGACATTATCATCGAATTTATCGTAATAATATTGCACAATATTCACTTGATAATTATATATATATATGTGTGTATATATATATGTAGATATTCGTAAATTGTTGCTTGTCCCTATACAATTGTTAAAATTAATTTGGTGGGATATATGTTGTATTTGTTCTTGTTCTTGTTGTTGTTCTTCATCTTTTTGTTCTTTTGATTCTCGTTTCGTTGCTAAAGAAAAATAAAGTAATTAAAAATAAAAGCAATAAATAAAACCATAAAAAATAATGCTGCGATAATAATAGATATATGCGTGTATTTATGCTTTTTAGGATTTAGGACATAAGTAGATATTATAATCGCTCATAATAATAATAGTATGTTATGTTGTGGCTATGTTTATATGGTATACAATATAAAAGAGTGTGTGTGTGTGTGTGTGTAGAATACAAAGTAAAAGTTAAGAGTCGAACATAAGGTTTAAGCATACAAATAAAGGCAAATCAAACTGTTGAATCTATATTGTACGATCTGCGCATATGATAGTTTACATATATATATATATATATATATATATACCATATCATATATATATATATATTATATTTTAAGCATACATAGTATTTTTGTAAATTGATTTTAAGGCTACACAGTTAAAACGTTCTTTAGTTTAAAATGTAATTCTCTCTCTTAGATACAAACGATATATGCATATAGGTATATAAGTGTACGTGTGTGTTTGTGTGTGTGTGTTGGTTAGTTAGTGAATGTTATCTATATATGTTTGTGTATTTTCGTTTAAGTCTATTAACGTTTCGTTTTTGTTACATTTAAAGCGTTCTTGATTTTTTTTCGTGTTGCTTCTCTAAAAACATTGAGTAGAAATCGAATTTGTTTTTATTTTGAATTTTTTGTTTCGTTTTTATCGTTTAACTTGCGTTCCTATGCGCATATTTTAGTTAATTAATTGTGTATGTATGTATATATATGTTTTATATAAAAAAAGTAGGGGAGGAAACAATGTGGGGGGCGGTCACTTTTCGCTGCTACATTTAAGACTTTTGTTTTCGCTGCACTTTCTTGCTACTATTAATGGTCCATAAAATTTCTATAAAAAACACATCGATAATTTGCCGTTCACTGATCTCGAAGAAAACCAACAACAGAAGACAATAAGCAAGCCAAATTTGCCCTTGCAACTGCTGCTGCCTATACACAAAATATACATATATATATATATATATCTTTATATTTATATATAGATATATAAGTATTTACCATCGTTACACCAGTTGGCCTATAGCTATAGCTGGATGCTTATCGCGCCTAGAAATATGCATGTAGTACGAGTCACAACACTAACGTTTCTTATTTAACACGCCTATAGCTGCTAATTGTTGTTGTTGTTGTTGTTGTTATTGGAAAAAAGTAAAGAATCGAATAAAAATTATATATATATTCATATATGTATATATAGATATATTTTTCCGCTTGGTTTGCCTTTTTGTTTAGTCATTTTCGTGTACTAAATAGTTAACATACATTAATTTAAATTTAAATTTATATATTAATATTTATGCTGATTATACACATAGTTTGTAATTTGTAATTTGTTTGTTGTGGTTGTTGTTGTTGTTTTTGTTGTTGTGTTGTTTACTGGCTAATTACGACAAGGACAAAAATTTCGACATCTTCAATTTGTATTTGCATCGACTTTAAAAACTACATCACAATAATTATATGCTAGACTTTCAAATAGATCCGGGCACACACACATACATACAAATATATATATGTGTGCGTGGGTGTATATATATATATATATATATATATATATATATATATATATATTTATTCTCGATACAATTATTTCGTGCACAGCTGATTAATTATCATATATATTCATGCGTTATGTTCGAATAATCATACGTAATGCTTGTATATATCTCATAATCATAATCATAATCATACAGTAATAGTTCGAGTTACAGTTAATATATAGTAATAGTTATATAAAAAATCGGAGCTGTTCCACCATTGAAAACTGGTTACATTGAAACGTGTTAGGCTCATATCATATCAGGACACACACACAGATACAGTAAAAAGAAATAAACACATGGTTACGACTAACTACAAAATACTTTAAGAAACCTAATTAACAAGAGTGTATATATATTTATATATAGTATAGTATTATATAGTATTTGATAGGGCTACTAAATCGAAATAAAATCTCTGCGCTTAGTTTACAAAAAATACGTGAAAAATAGCGAAACTAAAGCGAAATCAGAAACGTGATTTTTTTCTGGTATTTTTTTTTGTTTTGTTTTTATTTTTGTTAAAGCCTATAACTGCTCGATTATTGCTAGATTGCTTGCATTTTTGTACTTTAGTGAACGTTGTCATAAGTTTCCAGTTTGCTTCCACATTAATTGATATTATCAAGAAGTGGCCTAAACGCAGAGTCTGTTAGCCAAAAGATACATTAAACATTGGGGGAGCAGAGAACGAACAAAAAAAAAAAATTATATATAAAGATATATAGTATTATGTTTATTTATATATGTATATATAATTCACGCTTGACCTGATACCTGATCTGATTTTAAAATCCATTACAATTATGCATAGTTAGTTGTTTAGTTTAGTTATTGCTAAATACAGTGCAGCCAACTAAGTTTTTAGTTTTGTACAAAACCCGATATATACCTAATAACCCGGGGGGATTAGCGCTACGTACTATGAGAGTGTGTGTGTGTGTGTGTGTGTGTTGGTAAAAAAAACCTGCATTGCTGCACATCTAGATTAGCTATAATATATCGCATGTTCAGTTATCAGATATCGCTACGGTTTACCTACTAATTTATATATATATATATATATATCTATATATATATATCCGTTTATATATGTATGTTATGCTTTGATTGCTAGTAAGGTTTTTGCGGTATATCATATCTCGTATCGTATCATATCATATCATATCGTATCGTATCATATATATGTCGGCTATGATTATCTCACTAGTTTGCTATCAACTATGGTTTTACGCTGCGTGCGCTGCGCTGCTGCTGTTGTTGTTCTTGTTGTTTTGTTGTTGTTGTTGTTATTATTATTATTGTAAAAGGCAATTTGATGAATAACATTGTTGTTGTTAGCTTAGTTGCTTGTTTGTTTGTTTGTTTGTTGCTGCTACTGCTGCTGCTCCAGCTTCTTCGCTTGCTTGAGGTACTTGCTAAAAAGAGTCTAAAAAATTGCTATATGCCTTTTTGCACTAAGTATTTGTTGTTGTTGTTGTTGCTGTTTTGCTGCTGCTGTTGCTGCTGCTGCATTGCAGGGTATTTATAATATTAATTTAGTTTAGTTTAGTTTAGCATTAGGTTTTACATAATAAGTTGCAATATAGTTGTAGGTTGTGTTTCGTGTAGTACTTAGGCATATCAACGCTCGCATAGTGTACAATACATATTTATCATAGTTATGTATATATGTGTGTGTGTGTGGTTGTGTGTGTGTTTACATAAAGTATATATGCATGTACTTAGAGGCTCTAATAAAAGTAGACAACACACAGAATGAAACGCTTTAGTTTTTCGACAAGTTTTCAAAATATCTGTAGGCGCGCACGTACGCTCTATATATATATGTATATATATAGTAGAAGTTATATATGTATAGTTGTGTGTGTTGTTAACTTAAGCACTTTACACGACTGCAGACTGCGTGTAAAGCTGCTTTACAATTATTTAAATTAATTTAAAAAAAAATAATAATAATAAAGTAACGTAATTCGCTTTAGTATCGAATTATCGCTTAGTTATCGACAAACGTTGCCGATTGCCGATAGTAAAAAGTTGCTGGAGGGCGGGCGGGCGTAGGGTGGGGTCTTGGGTTGGGTTTTGGATTGTAGTATTTTTTTTTTTTTTTTTTTTGAGTAGTGTTGCTCAACGCCTGCGGCGACTTTTGCTCGTTGTGGAGGTGTTGCTACTGTTGCTGCTGCTAGTTGTTGTTGTAGAAATTGTTGTAGTTGTAGTGGTTGTTGTTGCTGCTGCTGTTGTTGTGTCGTGCAACGTGTTGCTGCTGTGTATGATGCTCTGCTGCATGAGCATCATGAACCACCAGCAATGCGTTAGCTGCAACTGCTGCAGCTCCTCCGGCTCCAAAGTGTTGCTGTTGTTGTTGTTGCTGCTGCTGCTGTTGTTGTTCGTGTGCGGATTGTTGTCGTCGTCGTTGTCGACGTCGCCAATGCCGTCAGCCGAGGCCAAAAAAGATCTAAACGAAATGGAAATCGATTAGCAGCGTTTCTACACGAAAATCGCGCAAAAAAAAAAAATAAAATAAAAAAAAAAATAATTGCAATTAAATGCTAGAATTGAGTTGAGGCAGCTTCAATCCGGCATTTTCGACTCACTCGAGCGTCAATCAATCAATCAATCAATCATGTTCTCGAGGCTGTGGTGAGAGTGGTGGACAGTGGTGATTGGTTAAAGGGGGGCTGTGGTGTTGTTGTTGTTGTTGATGTTGATGTTCTTGTTGTAGTTGTTGCTGTGTGCTCTCATTGAGCCGCCTCCGGCCTCCGGCATCCTGGTCAACCCGCTGTTCACCCTGCAAGCTACTCAGCACCATACCATATGTTGGTGGGCGCAAAGTGCGCCGCATGCTTGCTGGCAGCTACCTGGGCGGGACTGAGTGGTCCAAACTGGCTGTACTGCGTCGGGATTTGTATGTGCGCCGGCAGCGGATGCGATGGTATGACCTGCAGCGGGAGTAAAATAAATAAGAAGAGAGTGTGAGTACAGGCAGCTCAGTGGTGCAATTTAAACTGTTAAATAGTGCATTATTATACTCAATAAAGCGAGAATAACTCCAGAAAAATAAATAGTGTATTATTAAGAATTATCATCAATCAGAATTATATTACAGCTATACGAGGTGTGCTCAAAAACTAAAGGCAAATTTCGAAATTCGCGGGCAACGTTGTTACGCTTATACTAGAATATTTCTTTATCTTGTTATGGTGCTATACTCATCCCGAATATCAGCACCAACTTTCCAGCTTATATCTTTCTTTATTTTGTTTATGAGAGACTCAAAGGTTACGTGTGCTTTGGGTGCTCGTGTAGATCAATTTTATTGACAGCTATGAGAATGCTGGATAACATTTTTGTAACTTTATAACGATTTATCGATTTTTATAATCGATTTTTGGGGGCGCTGGGCATGGTATCCAAAAGTTGAAAATCCGCATTCTGCGTTATGTTACCAGGAACTTCCCTACCAAATTTGGTGACTCTAGCTTTCTACTTTTTTTCTAATTCGAAAATTTCGTTTTATGGGGGCGGTGGGCAAAAGTGGAAAAGGTACCTTTTGCTACCAAAATTAATACTTGTTGCTCTTATTTTAGTTGAGTTATTTAAATCTAATGGAGGCGTTGGACATGGCACCTCATGTTTAAAATAAACTTCTTCTGTATGGTATAAACAAACTCTTCTAGCAAGTTTGGTGTCTCTAGCTCTTGTAATAGCTTAAATCTGTGTGTTCATACAGACGGACCGACATGACCAAATTGGCTATTGATGCTGAACAAGAATATATATAATTTTTATAGTCTGCCACGCCGCCTTCTGCCTGCTACATGCATTTTCACAAAGTTAATATACCATTTTTTAGCCATTTTCAATGGGTAAATGATATAAAAATCTATATTGCCCTCGAAATTTTGAAAACACCTCGTAAAAAGAAACTTGAAATATTATTAAAAAAAATATATAAATAAATATTAAAAACAAATAATTTTTAAAATTAAATAAAGTAGTAAATATTGAAAATATATAAAAAAAAAGCTCTACAACTTTTCTATGCCAATGAAATACTCTTTCTTGGTAGAAACCACCGCTGCCACTCACCTGTCGACTGGAGCTGTTGTGTGCTGGCGGCGGTGCGACCACCGCTCGATTCGCATAGGCGTAGGTGGGCGCGGCCTGCGACACATAGACGGTGGGGCGGCGATACATGTCGCCCTGCGCATAGATGTCCGGCTGCAGCATGGCAGCCGCTGCCGTCGACGACGGTGAGCCGCCCAGCGGCGTGCCCGCCTGATGATGATGATGGCTGCCGTGTGGTGCACTGTGACCGCTGTGGCCGCTACTGTGGCCGGCATGACTGCTCGCATGATGATGATGCGGCGGCGGCGGCTGTGGCTGCGGCTGGGCCACAACTGTCAACGGTGGTTGCGTGCCGCTCGATGGCGGCGGCGGCTGTGCCGATGCCGGCTGATGGCGATAGACCTGTGGTGCACCCCACGACGGTGGCCCAACGCTGGCGGCGGCTGCTGCAGCGGCAGCGGCAGCAGCAGCAGCGGCGCTAATGGACGACGACGAAGAGGAGCTGCTCTTGGAGTGCGCCAGCGGTGGGGCTACAGTGGGTGGCACATAGCTCACCGGTGCCACAGAGGGTGCCTCGCGTTTGGGATGCGCCAGCGGCATGGCTGCACCACTCGAGCCACCGGCAGCCCATGAGCTGCGCTTGCTGTCCAGCTGCTGCTGCTGCTGCTGGGGCGGAGCAGGCGCATATTCGGGATAGAATTCCGCTGGCTCCTGCTTGGTCGGAATGTGCGGCAAGCTGACGGCGGAGGGCGGCGGCGGTGGTGCCTGCTGCTGCTGCTGTTGCTGCTGCTGCTGATAGTTGCACTCGTTTTGGGCCATGGCCAAGATGCGCTTCTTCTGCGATTGCCCAGGCTCGTACTTGATGTTGGGCTGCACTGGCGGCGGCGCTGGCGCCTGCTGCTGCGGTTGATAATGCTGCGCGGGTTGCTGCTGCTGCTGCGGCTGTGGCAACTGTTGCTGCTGCTGGTGATGATGATGATGATGTTGATGATGATGCTTGGGACTGCTGCTGCTGCTGTTGGGCACTGCGCCGGCCTGATGACGTCGTCGTGCTGCATCCTCCGCGTCGTGTTCACCTACGGTAACGCATGGAATTACTAGATGCACGTGTTGTTGTTGTTGTTGTTGTTGTTGATGTTGCTGCTGCTGGGTTTGCTTATGACGACTGAGTTGCGAGTTATTTGGGACTACTGGCAGGGGCAGGGGCAGGGGCAGTGGTACGGACAGTGGCAGGGGCAGGGGCAGCGGTACGGGCAGGGCGGTGCTAAATTGTGTGCTTGTTGTGCCGGACAGGGAGAGGGCGGGGGGATTAAGCTGCAATGTGTGCGGATTATGATGGTGATGAGGTTGTGGTTGTGGTTGTGGTGCTTGGTTGGAAGTGGAAGCAGAATTGGAAGTGGTGTGTTGACTGTGGTTGTTGTGGGACTGAAAGCATTGCTGCTGCTGCTGTTGCTGCTGCTGCTGCTGTTGCTGTTGCTGCTGTTGCTGCTGCTGTTGTGCTTGTTGCTGCTGCTGCAGCGTGCAGTTGCTGCTGTCGAGCACAGCAGCAGCAGGAAATCCATTGCCATTGCCATTTCCAGTTCCAGTTCCACTTCCGCTTCCGCCCGACGACGACGACGACGACGACGACGACGTGGAGTTTTGATGGTGATGATGATGATGAATATTGCTACTGTTACTGCTACTGCTACTGCTACTGTGCAGCGACGGCGGCAACTGCTGACTGCTACTGTTACTGTTAACATTGCTGTTACTGTTACTGTTAATGTTACTGTTAAGGTTGCTACTGCTACTGTTGCTGTTGCCGTTGCCGCTGTTGCTGCTGTGCTGCTGCTGCTGCTGCTGTTGCTGCTGCAGTTGCTGCTGTTGGTTGTGATGGTGGTGGAGTTGTTGTTGTTGTTGGTGGTGGTGGTGGTGACTATGGTGACTATGATGGCTATGCTGACTAGCAGCTGCCGCCGCTGCTGCTGCTCCGCTGCCGCTGCTGCATTTGCTGGGCAAGCGTAGATTGCCGCTGGCATTGGCATTGGCATTGGAGCTGCTGCTGCTGCTGCTGTTGCCTGTTGTTGTTGTCGTTGTTGTTGTTATTGTTGTGTGAGCATTACCATAATTTGCCATTATAATGGGCTGCGCGCTGCTGCGACAATTGCTGCCAGTATGTTGCTGCTGCTGCTGCTGCTGCTGATGATGATGATGTTGCTGCTGTTGCTGCTGCTGCTGCATGAGGCTGCTGCTGGTCTGGGACTGCGCATGTGCGCGCTGCTTGACAGGTGCTACTCCAACGACGCCTGCTGCTGCTACTGCTGCTGCCACGCCTCCCTCGGCGCCCTCATCCTCGCTGTCCGATATGGTAATCACATCGCCCACCACAGCCGTCGGCGAGGGCGTGTCGTGTATGGTGATCGTCGGCTGCTTCACATGCGACGCCTGATGCGCTGCATGCAGCGGCGGCTGATGGTGGTTGCTGCCCGCACTGCTGTGATAGCCACCAGCACCACTAGCAGCAACAGTCGAGGAGGAGGAGGAACCACCGCCGCCACCGCTGCAGTTGTTGATGACGATGTGATGGCCGCCGCCAGTGGAGTTGTTGTAGGCGCTGCTGCTGCTGCTGCTGTGCGGTGCGTGCGCGACAGGCGCATGACTATGATGCGAGGAGCTGCTGGCGTTGATAATATCTGCAAGGGAGAGAGAGAGAGAGAGAGGGTTAGAGAGAGTTAGAGAGAGAGAGCAACATAGTCTAAGCCTGCTGCGATACTCACTGCCCGCGGAGGAGGCTGCGCTGGCTACAACGGCGCCTGCTGCATTGCCCGCACCGTAGTTGCCGCCACCGCCCCCATAGTTGCAATTGTGATGGGCGTGGTACTGCGGCGAGACATGCGCGGCACGCTGATAGCGCTGCTGATGCGGCGGCGATGACTCCTTGACGCGCTTCTTCACCGGCGACAGCTGCTGATGCTCCTTCTTCTCGTGCCGCGGCACGCGATAAGAGTTGCCCTTGCTGCAGGCAACAAAAAAAAAAAAAAAAAAAAAGAAAAAAAAAAAGAAAATGCTTGAGCGGATTGCTGGAGAAGAATTCAGCTACTTGTACTTACGCCAAGTGATGAGCCGGCGACTCCTTCTTGAGATCGTTGCGTGGCAAGTTGAGATGATGCTTGGGATAGATCTCCTCCACATTGAACAGCGGCGTCGAGTCCACAATCAGCGAGTGTGCGGGCGCCTGCTGTGGCCACGACGGCACTAGCGCCATCTGCCGGCCGGCGGTCTGTGGCCAGGCCACACCGCTGGCCTGCACACGATTCGTGAGCAGCATACGCTGGCCGGAGCTCGGCTCCACCATGGACACCGGCACGGGCACATTGACATACTGCTGCGGCGGCACCTGCAACGGTGGCTGCATTGTGGCACTGCCCACAACCACATGCTTGGTGGGACTGGGCATGGCCTGGTACGAGGGCGGGCACAGTATGTTCGAGACCAACTGATGCTGGAAGGTGTCGGTGCGCGCCTGCGGATACTGACGCGCCACATTGCGTCCGCCGTAGATCTGGTAGAGGCCCTCGTAGGCCAGCGTGGGGCGGCCGTCGCGCACCAGACGCTGCACCTGGCTGGTCAGCTGATTGTTGATCGTGAAGGTCATGTTGTCGGTGCTGCTCGGCACGAAGTTGGTCACCAGCGTGGGCGCTGGTTGCACTCTGCAAGAGGGAAGGGACAGCAAGTTCCACAAATTTATATATTATTTTTATTAATGAAAAAAAAAAAAAAAAGTATAACTTCGGCGTACCGACGTTGAAATACCCTGCATATGTTTTAGTGTTGTTTGTTGCTTCAGTTACTATATATAATATATAACTGCATGCACTTTTAATACTAATAATATAATATAATAATAATATTTAAATTCTTTGAAAAAGCTTTATTTTCGTACGATCGTTCCTATAGCAGCTATAGTATATAGTAATCCCATTTTATGTAAACTGTTATAAGCTATATAAAGCATTCTATGTCTAAGTTACGACTAGCTTGCCCATAGTTACAATAAATATTATTTGTATTATCATATATTATCATTTTTCCACCTATTGTTCCTATGCCAGCTATATGTTATAGTAATTCCATTTTGGGTAAAATGTATGGGGCATATTAGAAGCATTATTAAGATAAGACGTAGCAAATTTGGTTAACATATCTTGAAAAATAACTAAAATACGCCGATAGTTATGCGATATATCGCTTCAAACTGGCTCGTTTCGACTTATATATAACATATTGAAGAACTAAGTATGTGTACCAAGTTTCATCAAGTTGGCTGCAAAACTGCGAGACTTATTTGCATTGCAACAGACGAACGGACAAACGGACAAGCCAAAATCGATCTATCGAAGCTAATCAGCAATTTTTATAATTTATAGGATCATGAAATGTTGCTCTCTGTGCGTTGCAAACATTTGGTCTAGTTACCATACGGTAAGCTTTTGTTATAATAATAATACTAAATATTTTTCTATATGTATGAAATTTAAAATAAAAAATTGGATTTTTCCTAATAATTTTCATCTCTACTCACGTGTGGAAGTCGCCGCGTCGACACACCTCCATCATCTGCACCGAGGCCTTCACATTGTTGCAATACACATAGTCCACCAAATGCGTGAGCCGCGTGAAGCTGTGATTCAGCGCCTCCGTCGGCGTGAGGCGACGCTCCTGATCGATGGTTAACATGCGCTTCAGCAGATCAATGAATTCGCGTCGATCCGTTTTCTCGGCCAGCAGCTGACCACCCTCCAGATCCGTGGGCACATTCACCTGCCCGATATCGTCGAGACAATTGAAGATATATTTGCGTGCCTCCTTGCTCTTCGTATTCGTCTCGGCCTCGTGCTCCTCGGTGGTCTTCAGGCGCCAGAACGGATACGTCGAGTCGACGTCGCGATAGAAGAACTTCGATGTCTTCGACGCGCTATTCAGCATGTGCTCCGTGGGCAGACCTTGGGTCTGCGATATATAGCGGATCTGATCGAACTCCGAGCTGCCCGGATAGAGGGGCCAGCCCAGGAATAGCTCGGCCACCACACAGCCCAGGGACCACATGTCGATGGCCTCGCAGAAGGGCAGGCCCAGTATGATTTCGGGGGCGCGATAATAACGCGATTGCAGATATGTGTTGCAAACGGTTTTGCTCACATGCGAGGCGCTGCCAAAGTCAATGACCTTGACACGATATGGCTGACGCACCGGATCGACCAGCATTATGTTCTCCGGCTTCAGATCGGCGTGAATCAGGCCCAGTTGCTTCAGCTTCAACAGGGCAGTCAGCACCTGAGATGGTACAAAAATGAAATTTCCATTAATTATAATACTATATATTCTATATAAATCGGATATGAGTTTCGCACTTTACCTGCTCGAGTATGGGCCGTATGTACTTGAGCGGTAACGGCGAGAACTTGTTCTGCTTGAGAAAATCGTAGAGATTCTGCTCGAGCATCTCGAAGACCAGGCAGGTGTGATTCTTGTGCTGGAAACACTCGAAGGCGCGCACAAAATTGAACTCATCGGCATTCTCCTGACTGAGACGCGACAGTATGGAGACCTCGATCTGTCCCTGGCGTGCGTACGATGGATGATTCTTCAGGATTTTGATGGCGACAATTTCGGAGGTGCCGCGCTTCCAGCACTTGACCACCTGGCCAAAGGTGCCGCGGCCCAGGAACTCCAGTACCTGTGGGTGAAGAGAGTTAGATATGCTTTCATCTGTCATATACCCATACACTCATGACTATATTAAGAGGCATAAAAATAGAACCCAGTTCAATTTAATATTTGCGTTTAAAATTGCGGCTCATTTTTATAATATTTACTCCGAATTTTAATGACTTGAGTGTTCTCTTTGTTATTTTGTATGTAAACCTTAAGGATATAGTATTTCGATCTTATGAAAATCGGATTATGCTGTTGAAAATATTGGTTGCCCCAGTTTTTAACAGCTTGCCTATAGATACATGCAAAATTCTTTGTTTTCATACAAAAACTCATACTTGGGCCGATTGTTCCTATGGTAGCTATATGTTATAGTCGTTTGATTATGATACAATTAGCAGTTAATATTAGCAGCATAATTAGATGAAGATGTAGCGAGTTTGTTAAAGATAACTTAAAAAATAACAAAAATCGGCCGATAGGTACTATGGCAGCTATACGATATATCGTTGCAACCTGGCTCGTTCCGACTTATATATAACTTGCAGCAGCAAGAAGTGTGTCTACCAAGTTTCATCAATATAGCTGTAAAACTGAGTGATTAGTATGCGTTTAAACAGACAGACGGACAAACGGACAAGAAAAAGTTGATGTATTTTGCTGCTGATGCTGAACAATAATTTATATATATATTTTATAGGATCGTGGTTGTTTTATACTATGCGCTAGCTAAAATTATAATACCTTCTGGCAGTGCATAGCAAGAAATTATATTTTTAAGCCTCAATCAATATAATCATCAGTATATGTTTGTCTGATTTGTACTCACCTCATACTCGGCGGACAGCGAGTATAGCACCTCGTGCTGCACCAGCTGATAGTCACCGTCGGCGCCGCTGCTCGAACGCTTGCTGGGGGGCTGCGTGTTCGCATGCCCCCCGGAGGTGGCGACCTTTGCGTGCGCCGTCTTGAGGCTGCTGCTGCCAACTACGTTGTGGACTATCGCCGCCTCCGCTGCCTGGCCGTGTCCGATGTCAACGCTGCCGCCGTTGTACGAGTCCACGCAGCCGCAATCGCAATCTGCAAACGGGAAAGGAAGAGACAGAAAATCCATTTAAATTAAGTTCGTCAAATTGCAGTACTTCCGCCGTCAAAGCTGCTGCTAACCTCGTCGCAGCAGAAGTCTTATCACTAGTGATAACATTTTTTTTATGTTTTCTATTTATTCGTTTATATTTTTTTATATTTGCTAATATTTTTTTTATGTTTTTTTCTGTTTTTTTTTTATTTTTGCTTGCTTATAGAAATTTCCTGCCAGCGGACGGGCAGGCAATTTTACAGTTGTTGCGGCTCCTCGCCACGTTGTGAACTGAACGCAATTGCGCCTGCAATCGGACAATGTCTCATTGCTACAGATATAGACATAGATACATATATACATATATATGTATGTATGTGTGTATCTGTTGCGACTCATCGCTGACAACGGCGTTGTCAACGCGTCAACAAAGAAAACGCGCAAAATTACAGCGCGCATTTGGTCAATTCAAACAGGAGACAAAGTCACCATAACAATCAGCATGAACATGAATATATATATATATAAATGTATAGATAAATATATGCATATAAATAGATATACCTCCATTTACCGGCAATGAGGAAATGCCAGTACAATATTCAGTTATATTTACCGATGCAGATGATAGACCATTGTTGCAGAAATCCGACTTGTTTGAATATATACATATATATAGCTATATCTATATACAGCAGGGAGTATATTTTGAGTGCGCCAACTTTGTTTGGTGTCTAGTGCTTCGAATGGACAGAATCTACGTACTTAGTTTTAGATGGTTAAAACCCACGACTTCATAGTTTAATGAATTTCTTGCTAGATATTGACTTATAGCTTTCGGTTTCGGAATAATTTCACTTTTAGCAATATTTCGTTTTGGGAAAACTCTCTCCATATATATTTTTTGATCACAATTTGCTTGGGCTACTGATTGTTTATAGAAAGAGAGTAAAGATTTCGATTTCAAAAATAGAAAAAACTTTAAAGAAAATACTTTTTGAGTATTTTAAGACTAAAGTCGAAATTTTATAATTTTATAAGATGTGCAAACCGTAGATATAATATAGTTTACTTTAATAAAACTGAGAAAATATATTATTAGGCCTATAATTTGCACTTTTAATTAATTTAATATAATTCCAGTTGGATTAAGTATAATTTTGCTATAAGAAACGTGTCTAGAATTGCCAGATATTATTCGCTTATTATCAGAAACACTTTACTTTTTATAGCGTAATTTATTTCTCGTAATGATTTGCATATTTCAATGGCTTTTTATTGGCATCAAATTTCCACATTGTAATCTAAGCGACTAAATTTAGCACAACTGCTACGCCTCTGGTTAGTAGTGGGACTAACAAGCATTATATAATTTAATTAATTTACGTCGAATGCGAAAAAGACATAAAAATAGCGACGATACGGAAAAGCGAAACACGCTGGGAAAAAAAGGGCAGCCAAACCCACGCAGAGGTCGAAGGTCGCAGACCCAAACCCCCTTTAATACTGGACAAAACATTGGTCGAGTTGTAATCAAAACTAAAATTAAGGACACACGCGACGTAGCATTTCCTGAACGAGCACTAAAACTAACCGGGGAAAGAGAGAGAGAGAGAGATAGAGAATGGGAGAAAGAGAGAAAGTCTAATGCGACATTTTGATGCGAGTGGAGAATTTATGACGCAGCGAATGAGAACTAAATGCAATAAATTATGCAAAAACTCGATGAGGAATAGCACAAAATTCGAAAATGAAAACGAATTGAAATTGAAAGGCAGACAGGCACAGGGCGAGGGGTGTGGCAGTGGCAGTGGGGTCACCACACGAAGGTCAAACGTCGGACAAAGCACGTCGCTGGAGCCGAGCTAAATAGAGCCCCGGCAGGCAGGCGGCAGCTCATTTGGCCTGCTCACGGCCTTCTCTAAGTACGTTAACGTGCAGCTGAGTTGGCCAAAGCCAAGGACGACGCCCACGGCAAGGCGTAGCGGTGCGAGGCAAGGACTGTTTGCGCAACGCTCACGTGGCAGTTTCACATGGTTTATGACTGCCACAATAACAACACACAAAGCCTGCAACACAACAATAGTTGCCACGAAGCCTGCCTGCCTGCAAATGTTGCACTTCATATTTGCGCCCAAATTGGCTTGCAACAAGTTACGACATAAGCCGCGCCTCGCCTCGCCCTCTGCCCTGCACCTCCCTCCCCTCATCAATTTCCATGTTTATTGTTACGTTGCACAATAAAACGAATTCGCTTACGCAAATCTCTGGCAGCAGCAGCAGAAGCAGCAGCAGCCGTCGCCGACGTCAAACGTTGCAACGTGACGCAGTTTGGCAAACAAAACGAAGCTGAAGCTGTTGTCGCTGCGCGTTGCGTTGCGTTGCTGCCGCTTGTTGCATAAAACGAGGGGAGTGAGAGGCAGCCAACTGTAAAGGCGGAATCGGGAACGCTGAACGTAACGACGACTGCGACGGCAACTTTAACAAGCGCAAAGAACTGCCCTCGCCTTGAGCTGACCCTGTCATGGAGGAGGGAGAGAGCTTAAGTAAGGAAAGAAATAGGGGAAGACTGAAGGTTGAGGAGGATGCAAGGTCAAGGAAGAAGGAGCGTTGAGAAGGAAGGCAGGTTGAGGAAGAGGGGAGGAGGGCGAGGAAGAAGAGAGGAGGTCCAGGAATAAGGGAGGAGGTCGAGGAAGACGGTAGGAGGTCAAGAAATAAGGGAGGAGGTCTAGGACTATAAATATAAAAGAGGAAGGGAAGGGAGAAGAGCCCGGAAAGTAAGCGAAAACGGGAGATCAAGGATGAAGGGAGGTACACAAGGAAGTAAGGTTGAAGAAGACGTGAAGTCCCTTGAAGGGAGGTAAAGCTTCAAGAGCAGAGAATGAGGAGAAGGGAGTAAAAGAGAAGAGCTTGGCAGGTCGAAGAGAACGGGAGGTAGAGAAGAAAGTGAGTTGAAGGAGGAAGAACGGAGAGAGTCTGACGGGAACTTAGGGAGTAAAACGAAGGATAGAGCAAGGTTATGGAGGACGGGAGGTAGTGCTAAAAGAGAAGAAAGGTGGAAGAGAGAAAGAGAGAGAGTTGGAGTGAGGATATAGGACTTAAAATAGAGGAGCTCGGGAGATCGAAAAGGATGGAAAGTAAAGAAGAACAGAAGGTAGAGGAGCAAGAGTGTTGAAGGAGAGAAGAAGGAGGGAGAACACAAGGTCGGGGAGGACGGGAAATTAAGGGTTGGGGAGGTGCTAGAGAAAGAAAAGTAGAAGAGGTTGTGTGGTAAAGGAAGAAGTTTCTGGATGGAGAGGGATAGAGAAGCTCAGCAAATCGAGAAGAGAGAGAACAGAAGGCTAAAGCTTGCTTGTAGAGCAAAATAAAAGAAGGAGCACAGCTTTTCCGTTGCCACTCAAGGACTCCAAATTTGCCAACGTCTCGCTGCGTTGTGCAATTTTCCCTTTTCTGGGAAAAGAAAGCTGCAAATCGATTTGAATTCGCAGAAAAACCTAATGCGAAATTTCGCTAGAATACAAGCAAATGCGCTCAAGGTTAAGGAAGAGAAGCAACAACGCCATGGGGGAGTTTACTCGGAAAACTGTGTGCTATAATGCGGGAAAAGCTGACAAACCTACAAGAAAATATGCGTAAAATTCGCTAGAAAATTGATAACGAGAATTAGCAGGAAAATATACAAGGAACTGGCATTATGTAAATTTTATGAAGAGTTCCCTAGGAAACTGATGAAGACATGAGGAAAGCTCTGCAATTCTAGCGTTTTCGGAAACCAAACAAAAACCTATAACGAATTCAGTGAAAAACTTAATAACGAGAAAATCTAAAGCAAAGAAAAAGGAAAGAAGCTTTCTTAGAAGAGAATATGATAATATATATATATATATATATATATATATTTAAAAATATATAATTTGTACAGTCTTCTACAATTCTTAATATATAGCAGATAAAACTTTTGAGATTTACAAAGAACTTCGTTACGTTATCAAAGAGTTCCAGCAAGTTCCTCAGCTAAAATGATAAACTACAAACAAAATATAGTGCAATGCGAGGGAACCTCAGAGACTGCAACTTATCGTAATCCCCATGTTATCGGCACTCGAAAAGCCTCGACTGAGGACTGTTATTCAATAAAATTGTCGTAATCATTACAATAGAAGTGCAACCACAATGGCAACAACGGCAACAGCTGCTACACGTCTATGGGTAAATATGCAATTAGAAGATCGTTAGGCGTATAATCTATATATATATAGACAGATTGCGGGTGCTGCACGTGCCGACGCCATAAAATATTCATTTTGGTATGGAAGAGCTGTAAATGGAGGCGAAACATTTGGGTGCATTCCATTTGGGCGTTTTCGTTTCCGAATATCCCCAACAAAATTAACGAATTCAGGGATTTTCTCGATTTCAAACATATTTTTAAGGTTATGTGCGAGAGTTTCTTTCGATAGAAACTTAATGGAGCTCAAATTTGGAATGTTTCTCCTTAATTTTGTGTAGGAATTACTTCGAACTCAAGTGCATTGACTTTGTGAGGTTATGTTGAGAGTTTTTCGATATTTTTGAAGCTCAAAATTGGAATGTTTCCACTACATATTCGTGTTTGGCAGCAGTTTAGTTTTTATTTCCGCATAAGCCAACTGAACTTCCGAATTGCGTGATTTCTACAATCTCAAGCACAGTAAAACGATTTTGTGAGGTTATGTTGAGCATTTGTAGAGTTTTTTAATGAAGAATACGTTCAAAATTGCTTGTTTTACCTAACATAAGTTTTATATTTTCATAGTTTTAAGCAGTTTCACTCTTTATTTTGAAATATACCAACAAATTAAGCATTTTTCTTGATTATAGGTATATTTGTGAGGTTATGTTAAGAGTTATTCGAGAGAAAAAACTCAAAATTGGACTTTTTCGCTATTCGTGTTTTCAAACAATTAACTATGCAATTCCGTTTGAGTTTCGAGTTCGAAGACCCCAGCGATTCTCTGGTAGAATGACTTTTTTTTGAGGTTATGCACAGCGTGGGGAGAAAGTTTTTCGCGTCATTTCCCGGCGAGTTTCCCAATTCACATGCAGCGCCAAAAACGCCAAATGCAAATTGAATTTCATGTTGCATGTTGCAGTTGTTGCAGTTGCTGCAACGGAAGTGCGGGAAGTCGAGTGCACAGACAGACAAAAGAGTTGCCTTTAAAGACGTGCGATAAAAAACACTCAAAAGTTAAACGGAAGCGGAAAGAGATATGAAACGGGTAACGGTTAAATTATACAAAAAAAAATAAATAAATAAAAAAAAAAATTGAAAAAAACTAGAGAGAGAAACACACACAATTAAATCATTTGCAGCAGCAACAGGTTGCATAGGGAACTCTGCTCAATAATACAGCCAGGAGGAGGGGAGGGGGGTTTGAGTGCTCTGATTAATGGGCGCAAACAATAAGCAACAAGGGAACAAAACGGGGGCAAACTGCACAATGGCTTGCCAGGAATGTTGACAGACAGCAATAGCAGCAGCAGCAGCAGGGGGAATGAGAGCGAGCGGGGGGAAGGAGCATGGAGTGTGGCTGGAGTTGTGCAAATATTTGTCGCTGCAATGAGAGCAATGCACGCACAAGCATTTCCACTTGTCGCGACGCACCTGACAGCCAGGCAACTCACACGCACATACACGCACACAGCAACATTGTTGCTACATAATTTGAGTGAGTGCTTTTAACATGTTGCAAAGCAAGCGCTCTCTCAATCTCTGACTGTGTGTGTGTGTCTGTGTGCGTGCTCGTTTCGCTCTCGCAAACAAAATGGCAGCAGCTACAGCAGCGCACTGTGGGAAATTTGACTACTTTTTCAGTCCACAACTTATTTTATGAAAGTCAGAATATTAAAAAAAAAATTGTTAGTTTAAAGTTTTCACAAGAGATCAAGCTGCAATGTAATTACTTAAAATTTAATTAGAAAAATATTTTTTTAGTTTAAGGAAGGCGTTAAGCACGCCTACTTTTCCCAAAAACTCCTTTCATTTACTTGTAAAAACTTAATGCAAAAAACACCAAATCGAAATATTTTGCTGCGTTCTCGAGTTATTAATTTTGGCCCGAAAAAGTGTTGAAATTCCCCATAGTGCAGCAGCGCGACAAGCAGAACGTGCAAGAACAACGGAGAAAGTTGGCCGAATGCTGCAGCAAAGCGGACAGCGCAATAATTGAGGGAACATCAAGCTGTCGCTTTGTTGTTGTCAGTTGTTGTCGTTGTTGTTGTTGTCATGTGTGACCGAGACAAATGAATATTTCACGCTTTAGCACTGGACGCAGGCGCAGCAGCAGCAGCATCATTTACATAAACCAACAACAACAAAAGCAACAACGGGAGCAGCAGCAATAGATCAGGCTTTTGTCTGCTGCACACTTCAGCGAGCAGCACAGTTAGCAGCGGCAGCGCAGCAGCAGCAGAAAAAAAATCCCAATAAAAACTGGCACAAAATGGCAGCGGCAGCGCAGCAGCAGCGCAGCTTCGCGCTGCAGCGCTGCAAAAATGTCGCCAATTGCCTTTCTAAAAAAGAAGTAAACACAGCGAAATGCCTTTTATGTACTTTCACAAAAACAAAATGACTGCAATAAATACAAGCAAAAGCAAATAAAACTGCTCAAACTTGAAGCAGCAAAAAGGCAATTAAACAGCAACAACAACAACAACAACAAACTTCACTCAAAGAGCGCAATGCTGCCTAGCAACAATGTTGCTCAACATTTGCATATTTCGCTTGCTTGCGTGCCTTGCATTCACACTCAAAAATATCCAAATTGCTTTGTTTATATAAAAATAGTTGTTGTTGCTTTTATTGTTGTTGTTTTGTGCAATTGCTTTGTGCACAGTTGATTGCACACGCAGCAGCAGCAATGACGCCAATAAACTCACTCACGCCCAGCCTTAGCAACAGCGCGCCCCACTCTCGCGCTCTCTCTCTCTGCATGCATGCACTCTCTTTGTCTACTCTCACTCTCATGCGATTAAGTTTTATTTGCTGTTGTGATTGCTGAGTGCAGCAAAAACAACAACAACAGCATCAATTACAAATTTAATGCGCACAGTGGGCAAAGCAAGAGCTGCAGCTGCATTGCTTTTCTTTTTTCTTTTTTTTTTTATTTTTGCTTTGCACATGAAATTTTCACTTATATTGCACAAAATACAAATGCAATTTAAATTTTAAATTTAACATGATTTTTAAGAGTTTTGACAAACAGCGCCCCAGCGCCAGCAGCAACAACAACAAAGCAATAAGCGTAAAAGCACACACTCGCATGCGAGAATTGTGGGAGGTTTTTGGGCGACATTTCTGCATGCAGCTGTGAGTGTGAGTGCGAGTGAGTGAGTGCGGGCGTGTGCGTGTGCATGTGTGCTATAAGTGCAGGCGTGTGTCTGTGCCATAAGTGCGCTGCTGCAGTTTGCATGCGTGTGTGTGTGTGTGTGTGTGAAAGCGACGCTGTCAGCGCATTTGGCTTTTGATGCGCCGCCGTCGCCTGCGCTGCTGCTGCGCTGCTTTCGTATGCGCGCCGCGCACATTTATTTTTGATCTTTTTTTCTTTTCTTTTTTTTTTTTTTGTTTTTTGTCTGTTAAATGTTGCATGCAGTTGACACAAAACGTTGCATAAAATTGCAACATAAAGGGAAACTTTTGCACTCGCGGTGAAAGTTGCCATTGCACACGCCAAGCAGCTACCCCCCCCCCCCCCCTCTTCCTCCTCCTTAGACACACACACACACCTTATCAAACGCGAAACGAGTGCGATTCAATGATGCTTTCAATCAGCGCGCGCGCGTTTCATGCGATTTCTATAAGTTCTCGCGCCGCGACGCCGCTAAAGTTGACGTACGACGTCGACTGCGCTGCCGGCTTAGAGGTCGTCGCGTCCAACACGCCGTCTGTCCGTTCGTCCGACACTTTAGACGGCGTCCTTCAAGCGAACGTTAGAACTGACGGCAAATGACCTAAAGTAACCCAATGGGAAGGCGAACAACAGCAGCAGCAGCAGCAGCGACAACAACAACAACAGCAACAACAACAGCAACAACAACAACGACAACAACAACGACAGCAGCAGCAACTGCAACTGCAGCGAGAACACAAGCGCATATTGCACAATGCAAGTGCAGAGGCAGCGGCAGAGTAGGGAAAGAGAGTGAGAGAGAGAAGGAGAGGCATAGAACGACGCAGACAGACGGAAATGGGCGAGTAGCAACTGCGTTGTGTGTGTGTGTGTATGTGACTGTGTGTGTAGGGGTTTCGAGTGTGGGCGTGACGCGACGCTGTGGCAGCTGCAGCGCTTGAAAAAAAACTAAAAGCGTCAAGCGCGACTTCTAACAAAAGCAGCAGCAGCAGCGGCAACTACAACAACAACACAACAAAAACAGCAACAACACAACAACAACAGCAGCGCAAACAACAAAAGCAGTAGCGGCAACAACGACAACAATAACAACAGCAGCAGCATAATATCTGTCTGTCTGTCTCTCTGTCAGCCTGTTTGTCGGTCTGCCCATATGTCTCTCTGTCTGTATGTTTCTCTGTCTGTCTGGCAATACCTCTGTCAGCCTCTCCCTGCCTCTCTGTCTGTGTCTGTTTGTTTCTCTGTCTGTCTGTCTGTCTGTCTCTTTGCCTGTTTGTCTTTCTGTCTGTCAGTCTCTCTGTCTTCCTGTCTCTCTGTCTTCCTGCCTCTCTGTCTGTCTGTCTCTTTGTCTACCTGTGTCTGTCTGTATCTCTATCTGTTTCTCTGTCTGTCTGTCTGTCTCTCTGCCTGTCTCTCTATCAGTCAACCTCTCTGTCTGTCTGTCTGTCTCTCTATCTGCCTGTCTCTCTATCTGCCTGTCTCTCTGTCTGTCTATCTGTCCGTATATCTGGCTCTCTGTCCATCTGTCTAGCTGTCTGTCCGCCTGTCTCTCTGTCTGTCTGTCGCTCTGTCTGTATGTCTGTCTGTCTATCTGTCCTTCTCTCTATCAGTCTCTCTGACCTTCTCTCTATCAGTCTCTCTGTCTTCATGCCTCTCTGTCTGTCTGTCTCTCTGTCTACCTCTCTGTTTGCCTGTCTCTCTCTCTGCCTGTCTCTCTGTCTGCCTGTCTAACATAAACCATTACAACAGCAACATTTCCAGCAAAAGCTACGAGCAGCTTGGCAGCACTTGACACTCCTTCTTCTCCCTCTCCCTCTCCCACTCCCTCTTCTTCTACTTGCTTTCTATCTCTGCTGCTGCGACTCCTTGCAGCCTGCAGGCAGATATTTTTATAACTGGCATCTTTGTCTCTTGTTGTTGTTGCCGGCGAGCGCAGTTGCAATTGAGGTCAACACTTGGCGAACGACTGCAACTGCAGCTGATTGAGAGCTCGGAGCGGGCAGGGCGGAGGGGCAACGAGACAGCGGCTCAACTGCTGTCCAGATAGCTGAGAGTTGTTCGGCCAGCCAGAGCGACAAGTCAAACGAGTCATCTCAGAACTGGAACAACCAGAGCAACAGCAGCAACAACAACAACAACAACAACAACAGCAACAACAACAACAACAGCAACAGCAGCAGCAGCAGCAGCAACATTCTGACGCACTTCGAGCGGGCCAAAGCCAAAGCAGTCGACAGAACTGGACGAACGACATTTGCTTTATCATTTACGCATTAACAGCTCACAACGATAGCGATAACGATAACGATAACTACATGATCGATAGGCGCACGTTTGCATGTATCTTAGAGATGCTGCAACACCTCAGATAACATTCTATAATATTTTCTTTATTTATTTTTTTATTAACTTTAGATTTTGCTTTCAGTAAATTCAATTTCTAAATTTGTGTATCTGCGGGATGTATCTATGTATCTGTAGACTGGAATTATGCTTCTTCTAATTAAACTTAAATATTTCATTATCTACAGTAATGTATCTACAATTATTAACAATTATTTAACAGTTTTACCTAATAAAAACTTATTACCAAGTAAGATTTCATGGCTTGAAGCATATGTATCTGCAGTATATAATTATATGTATTATATGTAGACTAAAATGATTCTAAAAATATTTTTTATACAGTTTTGAATAAGAAACTGAACGCTTAAAAATTATATCTACACTCCAGATAAGAATTATTCGCTTCGTATACGATATTTTTACTGATTTTTAATTATCTCTGAAATATCGGAAGCAAATCGATTCCTAAAAACTTCTATCAATAGATTTGTATCTTACAGATGTATCCTAAAGATTTTATTACTCTTCCTGTCTCTCATTTCGTTATTTTTATATTAATATATCATTTATATATTTTAATTTTCAAATATATCAGAAGTATGGCAAAAAAGTATATTCTTAAAAACAGACAACAATAGATTCGTATCTTACAGATGTATCCTAAAGATTTTATTACTCTCCCTCTCCCTCTCTCTTTATCGCTCATTTCATTAGATATTCTCTTTGATTGACAATTCTATCTTTTTAGATCTCTGAAAAGAGATTCTGTTTTCAAATTGTAATTCCATTCGCTTAACGCTTTTCATAATAACCGTTGGAAAAGCTCATTAAAGCTCTAATCGGATCTTGCAGCGTTTTCATGGGAACCTCAAATTCCGTTTATTTCCCAGCGCCCACGCGCGCACACACACACACACACAAAGGGCAATCTATAACTGTGCCCACAGTCCCCGAGCGAAAGCATTAAAAAAGGAAAATCCAGTGAAAAACCCCCCAACAACAACAACAACATGGAAAAGTGACCGATTCAAAGCGAGTTTTCCGAACGTAATTTAAATGCAAATAAAAGTATCTAAGCCAAATGGAAAGCGACGCGCGGGGAGCGAGGGCGAGGGCTACCGAAAAAGGCAACAGCGAGTGAGAGAGAGAAAGAGATAGAGACCGAGCAAAAGGGCGGGGAAAGCGTGTCAATTTTATTGGCCAAATGCACAGCAAGAAAAACCCAAATGAAAAGCGCAAACAGAGAAGCAGGCGAAGCAGGCAGAGCAGCAGATGGAGGAGTACGAGAGCAAAGCGGAGCCATAAACTGAAATGAAATCGCAAATTGCATTTCGAGCGTTAAAGAGAAAAACAGATGAAAAACAACAGCGCAAAAATCCAGCCACAACAACAACAACAACGAAAAGAAAAACAAAAAGCAACAACAACAACAACAGGCTTTAAGATTATTGATTCGCATTCCATTGATTTGCCTCGTTGCCGGGCGATTGGAAAAATCACTGTGAAAACTGAACCCAACGAGGCGAATTGCCGACTTTGTACACTACCCCCCGTCCCCCCACCCAGCTGCGGTGGCCAACCGCCGCCCCCAATCGTTGCGGAGGCACGCCCCCTCCTTCCGCCCAGCTAGTTAGTTGGTCATAACCGCATCGAATTGCAAATGCAGAATGACGTAAATTGCTTTAGTTCAGTGATTATATCAGAGATTAAGTCTGAGAAATAAATGGGATACATTTCTGCAGTTGATATTTGAGCTGGACTTGGGCAGTTTTTAATGGTATGGAGGGATTACGTACAGGATATATTGAACACAGTATTTTTTCATATTTTCAGAGAAATTTCTGAGATACTATATGCTGCACAAGATATTTCTTAAGTTTAGAGTACTTTAATTATTTTCAAGCTAGTATTGATATATTTTTTAGCTCTCATGAAGAGCTTTAAGTTATATGAGCTCGGCTTTAATATTTTAAAATTTAATAGACTGATTGTATAGGTAATATTTAGAGTTATCTCTAGAAAAATATATTTTAGTATTGATCTAGCGACATTATATAAATTATTAAGATTATATATTAGAAAACTCTCAGACAGTCGTAATTTTAAAATGATATAGAGTAATAGTTTTAGAGGTATTTCTAGCTCTCTCTTAAAAATAATACTTTATCTTCGCACTAGCATTTTTTTTTTTTATAAATTATAAGGATTATATTCAAGACACAGCTGCGATATTATAGACTAGATGCGATATTTTTTTACTTTATAGTGCTTAAGTTATCTTTGAACCAGAACTGAGATATTTTTCAGCTCATGTAAAGAAATACAGCTTGATTTTTATAACTTTTATATGGAATAGACCGATTATTATAAAGATACGTTTATATATATCGTGGTTTTAACAGTTTTATACAGCATATACTATATATATATATATATATAATATATATATAAATATATATATATATATAGATTATATATCATAATTCTTCAGTTTCAATTATTCAGGCTGTCTTTGAACTCTAAGCTAGTTATTTTACGGCGCTTGTATAGATATATGGGAAGTTTAAGCTTGAACTGCCATATATATAGGAGAAATTGCCGAGATGTTTCTAAGATACGTAAATAATGAAAAAATTTCTCGAAATATCTGAGCTTAAGTATGCTGGATACAATATTTCAGCTTGAAGTAAGCGTATTATAACATAGGCTATAGAAGGATTATTCCTGGGATATCTAGCTCGGCAAATATTTTAAAATTTTCTATACAACAAAAATATTCACCTTACTTTTTGCCCACAGTAGTAGAAGGATTATTTTTGAGACATCTAGCTCGGCAAGTATTTTTAAGTTTTCTATATAATATATTATAGTTTATTTAACAGATTATATTAACTAGTACACCCAAGATATATCTGGCTCGATACTTCCGAGACATATTGCAAAATCTTCTATATAATATATAGAGCTTTAATTGATTATAACGGAAAATACGTCCTAGCCGTAGCCGAGAAACAAGTTCAGCGCTTGCTACAATATTTCACCTTGGTCGTAGCACTCTCAAACAGTATCTACGTATGTATATTATGCATCTATGGAAGTTGGCTTTAAGAACTGTGTTTTTGTTAATAACGATATCGTTTCAAGATGTTTATCTACATGCAGCGTGCATGTTCATGCATGTCCGCTGTACTTAATATTTGTTTGTTTGCCTGTGCGAGTGCAACGACATTCGAGTCGCCTCTACCCTTATGCTGCTTGCCACAACAACCGCCAGCGGCCCTACCTCAGCCAGCCGACCCACACACCCCCCTCGCCATACAACACCATCACTCAGCCAGCAACTTGGCCACTCCCCCTGCTGCTGCTGCTGCTGGTTTCCCACTGTGTAAACGAACGAAATTTGTGTCGTGTCGAGTGCTTTGCAACAACAACAACAACAACTACAACAACAAGAAACTTAGACAACGTTGCATTTTGCATGACTGCGGTGAGGTTTTAATATCCTGTAATCAAAGCTCTCGCGGCAACGGGTATATTGCTTTATTGACTTGTAATTGGAGAGCCCGCTGATTGCATGACGTCTGCGGGCGTCTGATTGCGTCGTAAACAGGCCCATAAAGTGGGTATATTAGACCAGCATAGTGCAATATGATTGCAGTTTACAAAAATGGCAAATTAAAGAAGATTTCGCAGATACTGCAGCCTGCACTGTAGCTAATTGGGTTACAGGGTACTCAACGGCAGAAATAAAAAAAAAATATATCTATAGCCACAATTTGTAGCTGTTTGAGTTTACCAATTATTAAGCCCTACAGCGGCTTTTTCAATTTTACAGGGTATCAATTGCCATCTCAGCTTACATCAATCACAAGATAATGAAGATGTCCAGCCGCAGCTTTAGCTACGAATGCAGCTAATTTTGTTGTTCACAAACTCAATACCCTCTACAAGTTGTACAGGGTATCTCGCAGCAGAAATAACTTAAAAAATAATCATAATTCCGTGGCTTAAAAAAACAATTTGCAGCTGAATAATATAATTTGTCAAGCTATAATAACCTTATACAGTTTACAGGGTATCTCATTGGCAACACAGACTACAGTAGTCGAAATACTGAAATTTGTGTAGCTATAGCTAAAGCCTCAGCTACAAATTGAGCTTATTTTTTTGCTTACCAACATACTACCTACACTTCAGCTGCTACAGGGTATCTCGTTGCCATCTCTGGTTGCGCTGCCTTTTGCCATTTGCTGGCCGCAAATATTTGAAATGCATAAATGCAATTTTCGGCTTAACATTTAAAGTGCTTTGAGAAGGAGGGGGGGGAGGGGAGAGGGAGGGCAGGGGCCTTATAGGGTTTGCTGTCTGGCGATAAGCAAAATATTTACAATAGCAAAAACAAAAGCAAACTGAAACTTAATTCATTTATTTCATTAAGTGAGACAAAACTGCAGCACTTGAGATTTGCCTTGCGTGCTGATAAGGCCCCGCCAATCACCGAGATATTGCAATGATGCTCGTGGGCGTGGCAGCACGAGTTTCCGCCCGCCTTATCGCAGGTTAATGAGGCTGAAATTAGTAGCGCAAGCGTCGAGCTGGATTCAGCATATATGCTGCATACACATACATATATATATATACATATATGTATCTGTATCTGTGTGTACTTGAGCGGAGATTCGCTTAGGTACAACACGCCAGAGCTCGGCACAGATACAAGCCGAATGCTGAATAATTCAGTTTGTAGCCTCGTTTTGCAACACAAATATAATCGGTTTAAATATGGATCGATGCAGCGGGGCGTTGCCGGCTCTAAAATGGTGGGAGGGGGCAGAAGGGTGTTGCGCCGGGCGGGCTAGAGCGTCTAGTTAAAGCAATTGGCACGCTTTTACATCGAGCTGGCATGTAAAATGCAATGAGAGTAGCGCATTGCTTGACTTCAAGCTACCCTGTAATTATCTATATATTTAATAAACTTAACTTAGTCACATTTTTGCTATAATTTCTAATAGCAGCTACTCTAACTACAGTATAGAGTATTTTCAGAATATAACAATTATTTTGGGCTAACTGACAATTTCTCATCTTGTATAAGTTATAATAGCTACAACTACCCTCTGCGGTCAACCTAGTACAGGATATTTTCAGTAACACTAACAGTTACTTTTCTCTAACCACACAGCAGCTATAGTTTAATTTAAAAAAAATCCATAGTTAACCTGTTCGCATAGTACAGGGTATTTTAAAAATAAAATTTTCTCTTTCTTATAAACATTTCATATCACTTATCATTTATAATCGCAGCTACCCCTCAACCACTCCTAGTGTAGGGTATTTTGTTAATAAATTAATTCTTTTCTACATGTAGCACAAATTTACTACAATTTCTTATCTAATAAATATAACTATACTATAAGTATAGTCGCAGCTACCCTGCAATCACTTATAATACAGGGTATTTTGTTAATAAATAAATTCTTGTATATATATGGCATAATTTTACTACAATTTTTTATCCAAAAAATATAACTATACTATAGGTGTAGTCGCTGCGACCCCCTGCACAGGGTATTATCAGAACAAAAGAATTCTGCATTTCATATGCAAACTATTCGATCGACCCGTTTGGCAATATTCCCAATTACCCAATTTATTCGAGTGTCTCCAGCTGTTTTTTTTCCTCGCCCCGCCATATCTTGATTAGTTTACGTTGCGTTTCTGAAGGCGAAACAACAATAAGAACAAAAGAACAAGAATAATAATATTACGCATACAACAAAATGTGCTTCCAGAATAAACATAAAACGTTACGAGCTGCGAAAACGCCAACGAGTTCAAAGACCCCAAGAGCAGACCCCAAGAGCAGACCCCAGAGAGTGGAGACAGGGAGAACGGGGCACCACCTGAACGTATCCTGCATGAGAAATAGTTCAGCGGAAATGAAAACTGCAAGAGTTTTTCGTGGCGCATAATTTACGCCTGAAAAACGAAAGAGAAAAACGCTGGCGAAACACGAAATACAAGAGAGAGAGAGGGGAGACGAGAGAGAGAGGGTCGAGGTGTTGCCTACTAAAGTTGGGATAAAGCCGTTGCCTGCCTTATCGACTGGCCGAGAGCGAACCACAAAAAGTAGTAAAATTGCACATAAATTAACATGGAAACGGGCTCTGAAACTTTATGAATGACTCGTAGAGCACTAAAAGGAAAAAGGAGCAGGACTAGCAGCAGGCAGAGTGGGCCAGACGAGAGGAGTGGGACAGCAGAGTGACGCAGCTGCGGGGAAAAACCAGAGAATAGTCAACTTGTCGGACTTCCCGCTGCGCCAGTCAAAACAAAGCATTAAAAGCTTGTCAAGGACAGCGAGCAATAGGGAGAAACCCTAGGGTGTCGAGGGAAAAACCCAATCAGGCAGTATATATGATATACGTTAGATGGACGTGCATGCATTGTCGGAAAGTTTATACCATATTATATACGACTATCTACTACTACTACTACTACTACTACTGTGCTTACTTCCTTATGTATACAGATATTATGTATATAGTTATTATATAGATTTACTTTATAATCAAGTTGACATTATGAAAACTAAATTTTTATATATTTTTAATTATATTTATTTGCCTTTTCTTTTGTCCCAGGTTCTTTAAAAAATATTATCCAAAATATTATAATAGGCATAATTATGCATGAATATTTATATAATTTACAGATTGAAATTGAAAAAAAGTGTGTACAAGCTTTGTGCAAAGGAGATGTAGCAAAAATACAAAGTTTATATTAGTTTTTGTCCGTTTGCGCTTGTCCGTTTGTCTGTCCGTCTGTATAAGTCAGATTTCTGCTAATACAAAAGCTAGAGACATCAAATTTGGCATGCAGATATTTCCTCATATTGGCTTTCTATATAAATAGTCGCTTTAGTATATTTATTATTATAATATATATTTTTTATTATAAAATTATGTAAAAAAGTTCTCTATAGATATTTGTCTGCTCTCTAATATCTCCCAGTTTCCACTTACGCTTTATATTATAAACTAAATAATATATTTAAATGAGCAAGCATATAAATTTGTTTTCTTTCTCATGCTGTGAATATTTCCTCATATTTTCTTCCTACACATTTCATATATTATTTTATATTATACAGCAGCTCTTGCAATCTCTCGGATAAGTCATGAAATTTAATTATTTGTTTCTATATTTGTTTTCATACTTCTGAAATGTTAGTTCCTTATTGCTTTCCGTACAGTATATAGACGTCTGCATTTTAATCAAGTTAATACGATGACAACATACAGAAATTAATGAAGCATAAATCCTTATATTACATATATTTACATATATTTTCTGCTACTTCTTTCCAGAGTTCCAAAAATATTTGCCAAAAATCTTGTCGAATTTACGAGCACATTTGACAGACTTAATGGATGGATTGGGATGAAGACAGGAGACTGGAGGGCAGGGCAGGGCAGTGCGTCCACGAATCACTCAGTTGACGACGTCATCGACGGCGATGAGTAAGGATTGGACTGGAGGTTGGGGCTGGGTTAGGGCCAAACGAAATGTTGCAGCACATTTGCCGAATGACTAATAAGGCCAAACAAATGTGCAAAAGCAAAACAGAATCAAAATAAAAAAAAAAGAAAAACATTTGAAGTGGGCAGCGACAGACAAACAAACAAGAAGCAGCAGCAGCAGCAGAAAATAGCATGAGTCAGAGTAGAGGCTGAGCAGATTCCAAAAGGAGGCGCAGCGGAGCTTAGTTAAGTGCAGAGAGGGGGGAGGGGCAGGGGCAGACGGCCAAATGCTGCGCAGTGAAACTCACGTCGAGTGGGCTGAAAGCCGAGCAGCGTTGGCGCCGCCGACAGCAACAGCAACAGCGACAGCGACGTCGGCGGCAGCGTCGACAGCTTTTCAATTTCGGTTGACAGTTGCCGGCGTCGCTGTCGGCTGCACTGTCTGCTCTGTCTCCTCTGTCTGCTCTGTCTGTTGCCTGCCAACTGGCAAGGCAGCCCACACAGACAGGGAAAGAGAGAGAGAGCAGAGCGAGGGAGAGCAGCTGACTCGAATAACTGCGCAAAGTATGCGCCTAATGATTGGCAATTAATTTGATATTTTTCTGTACAAAATGCCTGCATTAATCTAGCAGGCATTTATGTAGTACAACTAATTAATAATTAGTCGTTGTTATTATTGTAAGCAAATTTAATGTGTTTCGCGCACGAAAACGCAGTGAAAAACTGTAAAGCGAGAGAGTTTAGCGCACAATACACTGAGAGAAAAGAGCGATGATATTTTGCTAGAGATCATTGGGCTTAAAATGTAAGTTCCATAAATATTTCGAATGCATGTTTCAGTTTAGTTGTATAAAAACTAAAAATGAGAGTTTAGCGCACAATACACTGAGAGAAAAGAGCGATGATATTTTGCTAGAGATCATTGGGTTTAAAAAGTAAATTCCATAAATATTCCGAATGCTTGTTTCAGTTTAGTTTTATGAAAACTAAAAAATGAGAGAGTTTAACGCACACTACACTGAGAGAAATAAACTGTGATATATTTCCAGAGAATATAGAGTTTATATAGTAGAAAAAATTGCATTAATATTTATAATGAATTTTTAAGTTTAATGGTATGAAAACTATAAAATGAAAGAGTTTAGCGCGCAATACACTGGGAACAATGAGCTGTCATATTTTAAAAGAATTTAAAGGGTTTATAAAGCAAATGCCATTAATATTTCGAATGAATTAGTTTCATAAAAACTCCAAAACACACACAGCATATATCTGAGATATATTCCCAAGGCCGTTAGGATCGTATTTCATTTAAATTTCCGTACAATACACTTGGAAAAACAGGCAGTCATATCTCTACTATATTAACTAAGTTCTTAAGCTCGTATTCCATCATCGTTTCAAGCTGTTATTAATTCAAGATATTATTATATTAAAATGTGAAAAACCGGAAATTATATCAATTATATCTTTGAACAGATCTTTAGCACGTAAATACCCGATATTTATCTATCAAACTCAGTGATATCTCTAAAAGAAAATCTTTGTATCGAATATCACTAAAAATGTCAACGAATGATTCATTTCAGTTTTATTTTCTTACTGCCTGAGATAAAGCTTGTTATACTACCTCTATTTATCATATTTATTACCTCTCTCATATTGCTCAGAGTGCAGCACGATAACAATATTTAATTCTTTGTCAGCTTTAGCAGACTGTTCAGAGTTCAGAGAGAGATTGTGATGCTATATACAATATATGGTATAATGCATGATTTTAAAACCCCATTAAAGCCATTGTTCAGTCAATTATAAAGTCGTTTTCTCTCACAGCCACAACCCCCAATGAAAATTACTACCCCTCGGACAGGCACAGCTACCATATACCTATAGGTCTGTGTTGTTGGGTTGCCCACCTTATAGACATTTATTTTTATAGCAAATTCCCTGGGCCTCGTTCCAAAATAGAATCTCACGCAAAGTTCTAATCAGTTGAATTCGAGAACGGTCGAAGCAATTTCCATTTTCATTTCCATATGCCACGACAAGAGCTACAACAACAATGGCAACTCTGCCCTACTCAGCGGTCATCAACTGCGGGACAGACGAACGTCAGAGGCAGCGACGCTGGCGCCGCTGTCGCGCAGTGTATAACGAGAGGGGGAGCAGGGCAGAGCGGAGTCCGAAGCAAGGAGAACGAACAAATATTTTCAGCTTAATTACGAATATGCCAAAGCAAACAAAAACAACACGGAAGTCGCCGGCAACACAAACGCACAGCACAACACCTCAGCGAGGTGAAGAAGCTGGAGGGAGGCAGCGGGGGAAGCGGGTGCGAAAAGTGGGCGAAAGTATTTCGAAATAAACGACACACTTAACTTAAATTCTGTAATAAGCCAAGAATATTTTGAATATACAAAAAAAAAAAAAAATAAATAAATAAAAATAAAAAACGTACATGCAACAAAGTTGTTGTTGCTGCTGTTGCTGTTGCATTTTATGGACGGCTTCCAACAACGAGAATTTATCACAAATTGCAGCGAATTCACCGCGAGGCAGACAGCGAGAGGGAGTGCGGGAGGGGAAGGTGCCCCAGAAGGGGGTTCAATCAGTGCGACATTTGTGTCGCATAACTTTAGCGTGTTTTTATTTTAATATTATGCAGGTTTTTCTGTAGACAAGCAAGACAAAGAATTAAGAGTGCCAAAACATTTCTAGACTGCAGCATACCCTGCAAGGAGAAAATAACTTGATAAAGAAATGATAAGAAAAATCATGTTAATTTCGGTCAAGAGCAGACAGACTAAAGTATACCCCGTAGCAAGTTTACTAACTGAAAGTACAGAATAACTGAGACTGAACAAAAGAGAAGAAGCTGCGGATTGACAGACACACTATACCCTGTAGCAAGTTTAATGGCACAAAATAAGTAAGGCTAAAAAAAATAGAAAAATGAAGTTGGAAAAAGAAAAGCATATAAAGTCATATAGTTAAGAGCAAGCTGACTAGAGTATACCCTGTAGCAAGTTTAATGACAGCAATAGCAGAAAAACAAATATTGAGAAAAGAAGAAAAGAGACTAAGGAACTGCAAAAAGATAGACAGACTTGAATATACCCAATAGCAAGTTTAATGACACAAAGAGCAGAATAACTGAGACTGAGAAGAGATAATGCAATTGCGGAAGGTCTATGGCAAGCATTTTGACAAAAGTATACCCTGTAAAAAAATAATGCAAGCACAAATTGATTAAGCAAGAAATTTGCTTTAATAAAAGATTGATAGAAACTGCAGTTAAGTCATTCCGGCAAAAAAAAACCTAAAATATACCCTGTAAATAGCACAATGAGAGAATTGTTATAGCAAAGAAAAGAGTAGTAAATTAATTAATTGAAACTAAACCTTCTAAGAGTTGTAGATACAATTTAGGCTGCCATTTATTGACTTTTCTAGGGTATAGGCTGCATAAATTAAACATCTCTAGCTGTAACGCTCGATTAAATGCTGAAAAATCTGGGCGTACGAAGCATAAATTAAGCTGCAGGAGGTAGAGAAACCGCTGGGACAATAAAAAGAAATGCCAGAAGAAAAAAAAAAAACAGAAACAATACCAAATTGATATTCAAAAAACTGTTGATAAATTATGCGAGCAGAAGAACTAGGAAATCGAATAGAGCTGAAGACTAACCTTCAGTTATTTCGGATCTAACGCTATAAATATCCGCATTTGATTTTATGGCAAACAAAAGAAAACCTCAAAGAACTTGTGCAAATAAAGCAAAATACGGAATAAAAAAAATGTCAAAATTTGATATTGAAGCCGATTTGATAAACTAAACAACTAAGACAACAACTAAAAAAAAAACAACAACAACAAATCATTTGCTTGGGCAACGCCAGCTAAAACTTGTTTTGCTGCAAAACTAATTAAAGCCACAGCAACACAACAACAAATTTTACCATTAGTCATACGCTGAGCTGCGCGTGCAGCGACGTTGACAGCGACGTCGGCAGCGACAGCGACAGGCAGCCACACACCTGTAGAAAGCGAGGCGCAAACACAATAAAAGCGCCAATAAGAAAATAATTGCAAGCTCAACACGAGCAGCCGGCGGGGTGGCAGCACTGGAGTAAGAGAGTGAAAAGAGAGAGAGAGAGAGAGAGAGAGAGTGGGAGAGCACTGACAGCTGTGAGCTTTGAGCTGCTAAGCCGCAGCGCTTCAGAGCACTAAGCCTGCAAGGGGCACCAGCATAGATAACGGGCATAAAAAACAACAACAATCGTAAGCTCAGCTCTTGCTCTGCACTCTCTCTCACTCCCTCTCTCAGCTGGTGTCTCTGTGTGTGTGTGAATGTCTGTATGCTGCCAAAGGATTAGCCTTGTGGTGTGCGGCGAGGCGCATGCAAATAGAAAGGAAACAGCAAAGGGTGCGAGTGGGAAGGAGAGTGTCGCTAAGCCTTCGGTTGCCCGCAACCACGTAGCTGTGACGACGACGTCGGCGTCGACAGCGCACCTCCCATTGGCGTTTTAGCCTTTCAACGCCCGCGCAATTTTCTCAGCGCTGTTGTTGTTGTTGTTGTTGCTGCTGTCGCTGTCGCTGTGTTTCTCAATTGACTTTCTATAATTGCGTTTAATGTGTTGTGACGGAGCCGCACTCGCAATTACCCTACCATACCCGCCGCGCGCGCGCCTGTTGGCCACCCTCGCATATGCTCGTTGTGCAACTTGGTAATTCTATTTTTGTACGCTTTTTCGTCGCTCTATCCTTGTCTTTTTATCGCACAATTCGCTGCACAGTGTTTTCATTTTCACAAAAGATTTACGTTGAATTACGCCCTACCTCCCCGCCCCCTCTTCTATTTTATATTTAATTTGATTCTACTTTGTGCGAGTTTTGTTTAGCTATTTTGCACCTTTTGCTACTGCTTTGCTTTTAGCCGATTTGCGTAATCGAAAAAGCCAAACAAAAAACAAGTAGGGAAAGCTACAGTCGAGCGCGCGCGACTGTAAGATACCATTTACCCTATTCGAAGAAATAATACAAATTAAATCTAGTTAAAAACTTTATAATCAAGCGCTTTGAATGTAAAATACCCTGTATGCCTCAATATATATATAATAATAAATAATATTTTATATATACAGCAATAATTTACGCCGCTCGAATTTGCTCCCGATCCGATGATCGGTACCCAGGGAACACCACGGGGAGGCCATTAATATATTAATGGGGTCAATTCTCCAAAACAGAGATTTGGTGACCTACGAGTCGACTAGAACTGATCAATATCGGTTCCATAGTTCCCCAAGAAAATAATAAATAATAAAATGGTTTAATAAAACTTGCCTTCAATGGCAAAAAAAATTAAAAGTTATAAATTAATATACCCTTTTCGCTCATTTTCAATGGCCGGGTAATTAGCTTACTGTTCATAACTTATTATTTTTTAATTACTTAAAATATTTATATATATTTACATATATACATATAAATACCTATCCACCTACTCAAAAAGCTAATCAAGACCTAATCTTACTAACCTCAACACAACCTACTTAAATGAAAAACCTATCTAGGGCTGCCTAATCTCTGCTCTCCTCAACACTAACAGAGATTCCATTATGATGGCTATGAACTAGCTCAAAAGTTTTAGCACTAATTCTATTAAAATCTATATTTGAGAACGCCCAATCAATATGTGTGTCCATATTGGTAGTGGACGTTTTCAAATCTATCAAGCTTCTATATCCTTTGCTTATCAAGGAATTGTATATCTCCCTACACCTATTAAAACTTTTTAAGCATAAGTTGAAATCTCCTAGAATAATTAAATTCGACCCTAAACATTCATATTGCCCAAGAAGATCCTCAAATTCTGTTTTAAATGTTGTCGAACAATAATTCGGACTTTTATAAATTATAATAAAACTTATGGCATTATACCTAAATATGCCGAACTCAAAAACTACTGAACCAATCATTTTTCTACCACTTGAGCATTGCGAAACTTTACCTACAAGCTCATTTCTAACATAGACTAGTATGCCTGTTAAAGGCCTTATTGCTTCAAGTCGGACAACAATTGTGAACCCTGGAATTTCGACATTTTCACTCGATATGGATGTCTCCACAAAGCATAATACCGATGACTGAAGCATCAGCCTATCTGATTGAACATCGTCAAGATGCATATTCAGGCTCTGAGTATTATGGAAAATAATGTCTAAGGCGGAACTGTCGACTAAATAATCGTAATGAGTTACCAGTAGTTTTTCAGTCCGCAATTTCTCCAATTGGGCTTTCACCTTATCATTACTTAGTGGAGGTCTAGGGGGAACGAAAGTTCCAATAATATAAAGACCTAACGCATTAGTTGCTCTACTACAAGCGACGTATAATGCAGCTCTCTGCATTCTGGAATGAGCATGGACTACCACCTTGCTGTAAGTTGCTCCCTGACTTTTGTGAATAGTGATACCTTCAGCAGGTACAATCGGAAACTGCCTACGGTCAATGCTAACTTGCGCGTTATTACTATATTGAAAATTTCTTACAATTTTCTGAATTGGAGTCCATGAAGTTTCTGTACTATGCATACATTTTGAACGCGCAAGAACTCCTACACTTTCTTCGGAAAATTGCATCCATAGAACATTGGGACTGTTGGATGCATCGAAATCTATCTGCATAAGTATACCTGATGCTCCGTTTACTAAACCATCTCCGGTATCTACATTAACCGTCATCATGTACTTGGCAGTAGTTTTAAGGATCAGGGACATGCAAAGTCCCTGTGTAGCAGACGTTTTAAACCCCTTTACTTCTTCTAAAATCCTTTGCTTTCTAGCCGAATCTAAATGGCCAGCTTTAATAAAATCCTGAGCGGTGGAAAAAAATTGCTCCGTAGAAATTGAGTTAAGTTTCAGTGTGTTGAAAGCGTCTACCTCTTTGTTGCTGCAGAACACATGAATTGCATCATCGGGCACTTCTGATGGTTCGCAAACCCTTGATCGGAAAAGGCTAATATCATCGGCTGTCATGCAACCCGATGCCATATTATTTAAAGCAGATGCAAATAGTTGGTCATCCCGCTGACGCATTATCTCTGTGAGCTCAAAATACTTAAAAAGATCCCAGAGATAACTACCAAATATTTCATGATAGGGATCGCTGAAGTTTGGATCAAAGATCCAACCACCACCTACTGGCTGTAACTGTCTTAGATCACCGAAAACGATGACAGAAACACCACCAAATGGATTAGTATTTTTGAAAATCTGCTTTAATCGGGAGTCTAGATAAGCAAACATAAGAGAACTAACCATTGATATTTCATCAATAATAATAACTTTAAGGTTTATCAACCTTGAATGCAAAGTATTAACTAAGTCATGACTTAAGGCCCTTAAGGGCGATGCACGGGATTGGTTAATAGGAAGTGAAAACATGGAATGCAGAGTTGAACCACTAATTCCAAATGCTGCTTTTCCAGTTGGGGCGCAAAGAAGGATTTTTATACACGTGGGGTCACTTCCTGGCATCATATTATACATAACGGACAACGCCTGAAAGATTGCTGAAATTAGTCGGCTCTTTCCGACTCCCGCACCACCACCCACGAATTCATGATATATTGAATTGTTTTTGGCATTGTGCAAGACATGTGTAAAATACAACTTCTGCTTTAAATTAAGAGATCTAACAATGTTTGCTAAGTCTTCCTGTGAAACTAAGGGGGGAAGCTTAATTAAACGGACATTACTATCTTCTAAGTCATTATTGTCATTATTACCATTCACATTTAAAACATTCAAATTGGGATCTATTTCTGGCAATCCTAAAACTCTAAAACCATCATCTTCAACTTCCTGATTTTCCACGCTATCCTGATTTTGTTCTCTGTCTAAATGGCTCAGAGCATCTTGGAGTTCCCTGTCGTCTAATATATTATATTTCCTGCGATTGTTCTCTACTAACTCCTGATTGTGGCTACAAAACAATTCACAGTCTTTTGTAATTAAATCTAAATGCTCATCTCTCCATGGAGCATATAGCATTACAACTTCCCTAAAATAGTCTTTTCTATCAATATTAATATTAAATCTTCTATATCTTATTATACATGGCGTCAGCCTCTTTTTAACAAAGCCACTACCATTGCGAAGAGCATAAACTATTGATTCAGAAGCTCTGGACACTTCGTCGTCAACGTCATCCAAGTTTTCCTGGCGAATTCCACGTTCCGATTTGCTATAGCTATAAAAAGCAGCAAAATCAGCTAAGCATAAGCTCTCTAAAGCGTCTGGGCGCTGAACATAGTGTTCTATAAGCCCTACGAGAAATATGTCTCTAGAGTCATCGGGCAGATTTTGAAGTTGCTGTTTAGATTTCAGCATTCTGACCCGTTTTTCAGGAACCTCTGTGTTTATATAAACACATGCACTACTGCTGGCAGACAAATGCAAACCTAAACAGCAGTAGACGGCTTCCTGCGCTGAAATCTCAGTGCCAAAGATAAATTTGTTTCCTAAATGTTGTAACTTCTGTTTAATAGTTACATTGCCTCTCCTACTTTCTTCTACTGCTTCACGCATTAGAAGCGAAATGCCTCGCTGAGACTTGTTAATATAATTAACGACATAGCTGCAGCAAGCGTAAGGGTCTAAAATGTATTGAATATCTATATTCGCTCGTTGCAGCAAAAGAAGGTGCTTATTGTAACCGTTAAGTTTGATTGCTGCAAAAGATCGCTTTAAAAACACTTTAGGTTTCTTTAAACTCGATCTTAGAGCATTAACGTAGCACTCATAGCTTAAGTTAAGTTGATCGTGGGACAAAAAACTATTAAAATTACTAAAGCTATCTACGGTCTCACGATCGAAGGAAAAATTTAACAGATTTTGAATTTTATCAAAGTTCCTACGATGCTCTGCTAAGTTTGGAGCATCTTCTCCTAATGGAAATAGAATTTCTGTTTGAGGCATGGGAGGGTATGGAATACCGAATCTACAAATTTGCTTAGACCTAACTTCTCGCCTGCAAGAGTGCCCATGATTGTGAAGTTGATATTCCAAAAATGGAGCAACATCGGGGCAGCTGACATCAGTTGTAATAAACTGATCGATAAAGCTCTTGACAGGCTCAAATGTTGACTCATCTTGTAAATCGAGCTTAGGGGCATCTTTCAACCAAAACATGCCATGGACATGTGGTGAGCCTCTTTGCTGAAACTCTACTCGCCAATAAAACTTGATAACCCTATGACTACCAAAAATACCGCCTTCTTTCTTCATTAGTTTGAGAACTTGTCTGTACCGGTAATCGAAATATCTGGCACAAGTCACAGGATCTGCTCTAATGAGACGAGCTTTTTCATTAAAACTTAATTCTGAAGCTGCTACTTCAGAAATGTCTTGCTTGTCTACATTTTTAGACAATAAGACTAAAAGCTCTGTCCATCGAGTTTCCGCTGCGGAAAATGTTATAAAAAAAGTCGGAAGACCGATTTGCCTAATCATAGCCATAACTTTCTTCTTCTCCTCTTCCCAATGAGCAGGAGAATAGCGAATACCTCTTAAAACCCTATAGCCATCGTCGTGTAGAATTAAATTTCTTAATGTTTCCTGATTTTGCACGTCTGCAGCCGAAATGCCTTGAGTGGCGGAGTGCTTTCTTAAGCAAATTGACGTGTTATTCCTAATGTTAATCATTTCTAACTTTTTAAAGTTATGAAACAATTTATCAGTTCTACAACCTCTTCTATCGAAATTCCTAAGCTCGGACCTTACAATGGTTGTAAAACTCTCCTTACATTTTCTTTTAATGCCCGCAAATATTGTGGGAAAGGCCAACTCCTCTGAATCACAATCTTCAATCATATCCAGAGGTCGCTGGCCTTCTCCAGGAGCTATAGCAATCCTGGTAATGGGGGCAACTGGAACATTTTCCATGAAAGTCTCTTGACCTCCAGGATTTAAATCTTCCTCTTCATCAATTCTATTTTGCTCATTACCTTGAGCAGCTCTTTCTAATAATTGGGAAACAATATCCCTATCATCTGCCGATGCAACAAATGGTACAGTCTCAGAAGAATAGGAAGACAACCACTGTTCATTGATAGTAACTTGGTGTTTCCTATAGAGCTCTGTATTGACTAAATACCTAATTGCATCAGCAATTTTTGAAGGCCTAATGGTTTCAGCCATGAAATCATGGTTATATTCCATCCTACGCTTTAGGTGTATCTGAACTACATCGGCTTCGTTAAATGCCCTGGGAAGGGAAGTTACAACATTTGCAACTGGAATCGGGACATTGACTACTGCTCCTTTAATGGCGCTTTGACGACCATATCCTAAAGACTTAATTATCATGAAAGGAAGGCGTGGGGAAATAAGCCTTTCTTCTAAAGGCGTTAAGCCTTTCAAACATTCGGGAAGCTCTGGGAAATCTAAGCCATTCGTTATGGAAGCCTTAGGTTTTTTACCTGATTTTATGCTGTGGCTGCAAGTTTTACAAAAGCTATACCTATCGTTGTGAGATGGGAATATAGAGGAAAGATATAAAATATCTACACTATCTGCCTCACTGCACTTTTCCTCTATAAACTCACGAGAGATTTTGTCCACTTGATGCGGAAACCACAAACCTTTGCAGCAAATGCAAACCTGATCAGGACCCTGCTTTACTGTCATATTAAATGTGGCTATTAGAGCATCTAAGCTAACGACTCTATTCCGAGACACTCTATCTTCTGGCAAGGTATTCGCTCGTTCTATCCTGTTTCGGGTCGAGTTTCTCCTATTCTCTGCTATTCTATTTATAGAGTTACTTCTATACTGACTAACTCTCTGCGATAAGCTCCTATTTGCATCAAAAGCCTCCTGTCTTGCTCGAATTCGAGCACTTCGTCTTGCACTTGTATTGCGTGCCTGTTCAAGAATTCTACGAATTGGATTATCTCTGACTTGAGACCTTTGACTCCTATCTAAAGCTCTCTCCAAGATTCTCCTCTCTAAGTCTTGTCGTTGGCTAGCTCGTCTAATTGCATCTTGTTCGCGCTCGTCTGCTCGATAAAGAGGGTTTTGTCGGCGCCTCGATCGACCCGATGTATTTGCTAATTGTTCCCTTGCTCTAACTACGGGATTGGTTCGGCGAACTGTTCTACGAACGGAATCCTGACCTCTTTCGATTGCCCGATAAACCGGGTCTTGTCGGCGCCTCGATCGACGCAAAGTGTTGTCTTCCTGCTCTACTGCCCTTACTGAAGGATTCGTTCGACGAATTGTCCTACGAACAGAATCCTGTCCTCTTTCGTCTGCCCGATAAATCGGGTCTTGTCGGCGCCTCGAACGACGCGAAGTATTCTCAACCTGCTCTAGTGCCCTTACTGAAGGATTCATTCGCCGAACTGTCCTACGAACAGAATCCTGTCCTCTTTCGTCTGCCCGATAAATCGGGTCTTGTCGGCGCCTCGATCGACCCAAAGTGTTATCAGCCTGCTCTAGTGTTCTTACTGAAGGATTCGTTCGCCGAATTGTCCTACGAACAGAATCCTGTCCTCTTTCATCTGCCCGATAAATCGGGTCTTGTCGGCGCCTCGATCGACGCAAAGTGTTGTCTTCCTGCTCTACTGTCCTTACTGAAGGATTCGTTCGACGAATTGTCCTACGAACAGAATCCTGTCCTCTTTCGTCTGCCCGATAAATCGGGTCTTGTCGGCGCCTCGAACGACGCGAAGTATTCTCAACCTGCTCTAGTGCCCTTACTGAAGGATTCATTCGCCGAACTGTCCTACGAACAGAATCCTGTCCTCTTTCGTCTGCCCGATAAATCGGGTCTTGTCGGCGCCTCGATCGACCCAAAGTGTTGTCAGCCTGCTCTAGTGCCCTTACTGAAGGATTCGTTCGCAGAATTGTCCTACGAACAGAATCCTGTCCTCTTTCGTCTGCCCGATAAATCGGGTCTTGTCGGCGCCTCGAACGACGCGAAGTATTCTCAACCTGTTCTACTACCCTAACTGAGGAATTCGTTCGACGAATTGTCCTCCGAATTGAATCGATTACCCTATCAGCTTGGCTCAACTCGACATTTTCCCTACGTTCTCGTTGAAACTCTGCATTATGCTGCCTTTCTTGCTGAACATATTCTACAATGGACCTATTAAACTGATTTCTAAGTCTTCGACTTTGAGACCTACTGTCAGCTGTGCTTCTATTAAGCCTAGGCATTATTTATATACGTATGAATTAATAATAAAAAGAAAAATTAATTAATTAATATATATATATAAATAAATATGTATAAATATATATATTTATATGTATATATGATATATATAAATATAGATATAGTAATAATATAATATAGTATTATATTATATAATTATATATAAATAACACTATTAGTATTATATAATTTTGAATGTATTATTAACATTCATCAATATTATTTATATATTTAAATATGAAATAATAATATATAAATATAAATTTGTTACTTGCGATTTCAGCAGCACCAATGAATAATAATTTATTAATCTATTTTAATTCTTATTCGCTTCGCGGCACGAACCGATACCGATATTCACTTTAATCGTACACACTGCAGTCATTTAATTTCACATACAAAGCGCAAGTGCATATGTACTCATACGTCACATGTAACGTATTTTGACAAAACTGCACGCAAAAGAGCGCAATTTCACATACATACATGTATGTATAGATGCGTATACACAAAGTTCCTAAAAAGCACTAACACTATCACACACACACACACGGCCAAAATTATGCGCGGTAAATAATTTTGTCGATAATATAATTTTGTTCACAATTTTAATAAAATCAAAGCGGACAACATTCGCGAATTATTTTCAGAGACAATATTTAAAAGTTAAATAGTGAAAATTAATAAAAATAATTTAATTTAATGAAAATCGAAAATCGGTATCGACGAAATAATCACAACCGCACACGCCAATCGCAAGCTAAAAAGTGATTATATTGAGCAGCCTTAGAGACGTTGTTCGACTTATCGATATGCGCTGATATCGATATATGTTGACATTTAAATATAATCACGAAGATAATAAAATTTAATATTGAATTATACCATAAATGTATATTAATGCAATTAAATATAAATATACATTTATTAACAATATGTTTCCTTAGTGCGCATTGGGTTGCACGTCCCATACATACATATATATTATACATAAATACATACATAACTATACATAAATACATACATTCATATGTATTTACTAGGAACAAACAATGTGCCTCAACTGAGATATTAGGTCGAAATTTGTAACCGGCATTTTGATTGCCGTCGGTGGTGTGGTGTGATAGTTGTCGGCTTGGTAACTTTATGTACCCGGTTCGATTCCCAGCGGGCTAAAGAACAAACAATTATTTTTTTTTTTTTTTGCATCATAACTTTAATTTTCAGTTTCGATTCCCAACACAGGCTTCCTTCTGTATTGCTAAGAACAAATTATTGGTTTTTCTTATTTTTTTTGCATCATCTATGTTCGTCAATTTGATTAAAAATATCATACTATATTTTTCGGTACAGTGCAAAATTATTTAAAAATAATAAAAAAAATCGTCCAGCGCGGGATTCGAACCCGCGACCCCCTGCATTTGAAACTTGCAAGCCAACCATCACGACCACACACAGTTACACAGTGCGATCGGCAAATGAGATTTTTATTGATGCCGGCCCTCTGCTGCGTCAGTTCAACATTTTAGTTGAAAATTCTAAGCGCCCACAACTTTAACTTCTTTATTTATTGTCCGAACGGATTGTAATATATACTTTGTCTGGTCTGCCACGCCTTCTTCTGCATGTTACATACATTTTCACAAAGTTAATATACCATTTTTTACCCATTTTCAATGGGTAAATGGTATAAAAATTAAAGAAAACTACAGTCGAGTGCACTCGACAGTAAGTTAAGTTAAGTAAGTTAACAACGCATCGCATATTTCCGAAATTAGATACACATTGACGCTAATAGCACATGCCGACTGCACGGCGACTGTGCGTGCGCGGCGCAAGCATTGACGCCGAGCTTCTACTGTATGAAAAAATTTTCGCGCTTAAAACATGCATACATAAACACAAACATTGTATGTATTTACTAGAAACAGACAATGCGCCTCAACTGAGATATTAGAACGAAATTTGTAACCGGCAATTTGATTGCCGTCGGTAGCTTGGTGTGAGAGTTGTCGGCTCCGTGACATTGAGTCCCAGGTTCGAATGCCAAACACAACTGATTTTTTTTATTTTTTTTGCAACATCCAGTAAGATATATTTTAATATTAATTACTTTTATTCGTCGAACTAAAAACAACGCATCGCATATTTTCTAAGTCAAATAATACACATGCATGGACGCAAATGGCACATGCCGACTGAACGCTGACTACGCGACGACTGTGCCTGCGCAGTCGGCGTCGGCGTCGGCGTCGGGCCTCTGCTGATGTAAGGGAAACTTCTCGCGCCTATAACTTCTTTGTTTATTGTCCGATCGGATTGAAATTTATGGGGTAGATCTGTACTATGGTAAGCTACAAGAGTGGTAAAAAAAATGTTTTGTTATTTCCCTACTTTTCTTAAAATGCAATAGTTTGGGGGCGGTGGGCGTGGCATCCAAAAGTTGAAAATCAAACATTCTTCGTAATGTTAACAGGCACCTTACTTT